>OY728159.1:1756093584-1758593584 GCA_963277665.1 Viscum album | reverse complement strand
ATATTTTGATTATGTCAATGAGAACAACATGTGTATGTATAATAATATAGCATCGTGTAAAGATTTCCAGATAAATATTGTGATTATGTGTTAACCAAACATTGCAATTTAATCAAAATATATGTGATTTTTTTATTGGTGACTTGTTATGTTATAGTGGAAGATTAGGTGAACCGAATGTGCATTTAGACTATGGGTATATGACTTTTTGAAACACTAGAATAAGAAAGTTTGTTAGTGCATGAGGGTGATTATAAAATACCTCGTGTGTGAGGGGATTATTTTTATTGATTCCTATAGTTATTTTCACAATATAATTTTACTAATTTATTATAAGATATATTTTACGGATCATTATTTATGTCATTATTTTTTGGAACTTACATAATTCTTGTAATTAGTTTTTCTTATATAGTTATTATGTATCATATTTCAGATTCTATTCAGGCCATGATTATTTTGCTGGAAAAGGGAATATATGGTTTTACTGTATAAATTGGTCTAATTACTAACATTTCAGGATGAATTTATTTGATTCTAATTTTTATATTTACATTTTGTGTACTTTTAGTTGTTTTGAGTTTCAATGTATGTTATTTTTCAATATGCATGTTGAATCAAACAAGATATGCATTAGTAAAATCAAAAAAAATACATGAAAATGAGTATTATCCCCCCCCCAAGAAAAGTATGGAGAGGTTGTCTGAGACCTATAGATTGTAGTAGCCAATGAAGATCTCATGATAGCATGTCTAATTAATGGTCTCATGAAGGCTCCACACATGGAACATAACCCACAATATGACCCAAAAACCCCCTTTGAAAGACTACCATTTTCTTGTGAAGTATAAAAAAAACTGATGGATAAATGATGAAAAATGAATGAGCAGCCCGAGGACCCATGGGTTGTCATTGAAATGTTCCAGACAGACCAAAAAATGTCATTAGAAAATATTAGGCATGATATCAAAATGGATAGATTCGTAGTGTACATTATATTTAGGTGCCATATATTTGTTGGAAAGAAAAAAAATCCTTGATGATATCGAGGATAACTCCTAAGTCCTCATAACCATTGAATATTATAAAAAATGAGATAATGGGTAAGAGGTTAGAGGCATTTTTGGTCACTGAAGGACATTCAACATGCTCCATTGGAGATCCTTGAGATGTCACAGGACCACCAAGTCATGAACTACTTGCCTCATGAAAGCCCATTGGATTGTTAGTACCACCAAATGGAAGTCTGTGGGTATGTTCAATAAGTCCATATGGTTTCATATGGACATAATGATTTTCATTTCCACTACAATCTTGCACACACTCTATATAACCCATATTGGTTTGGTGAGACATAACTGAAATTAGAGAAAAAATCTCAGACATTGCATTAGAGAAATTGCATAATCCATGAACTTTTTAAAACAAATAAAAGTAATAGAATGGGAGTACATGTGAGGTGCTCATGATCATTGAAGGAAATTATAAATTCCTATTACGACTCATATGAAGTCTTCAGTCCTCACCATCACATATTCCACAACTTTCAGGAGACTATTGGGTTATCGTCATCACTATTTAAACACCAAAGGTAACTCCACATTGCTCTATGAAAAAATGAATAGATTTTTCCATGGAATGCTTGCACAACCCCCAAATAAACTATATCAATCCCATGAAACATCACTATATAATAGAATAAATATTCTTGAAAAACACAATCAATATCTCATTACTCTTATCCACTTTCACATAAAACAAATGGGATCAAAATGGAGGAGGCGATATGTGTTTGCAGTCACTGAAAGGCATGTAACATGCCAAGAGAACCAGGGGAGTGGTCCCATGAGACCCCTGAAAACCCATACATTTCTCATGATACATCAATTCTAGTCACACATGGTCTTATTGGAGTCATCAAATAGGAACTCAGATCTTGGAAGGGACCATAAACATGTCATTATAATGCCTTGAAAGTCCTTTGACTGGACAATTTTATAAAACATGTGTTCGTTAAATGAAGAAAATAAAATTAAGGAAATGTTGAATGAAGATAATTGTGATCACTGGATATCAGGAGAAACACTCAGAATAATCCAAAATATAGACTTGTGATGTTGTGTGATGTCATACCCCTTCACCGACTCTGGGATGGAATAACAAAAGAAACACCACAAAAACTGGTCAGTATGTTTGGTTGAGAGGCCCTGAAATCCCCCATGATAAAAACAAAATGCACATATAATATACACTACAAAAGGCAAAAATCTAGAGTATTTGAATCTCAATATCTATGGACATCTCATAGAGTCTTATCACATGACTGGATAACTCTATATCATGTAATATACCGGTGGGAGGCCATAGTATTCATGCTATAGGGAAAAATTACATAAAATGATCATTCATATATAACATGAAGGATCTCTAGTATGTTATGAAAAGAACATCCATCAAATCACTAGATCACATCAGACAGAAGAAGAACTAACAATGAAGAAACAAATAATTCAGTACTTAAGGGTTAGAACCATGGTAAAATATGGAAGGCTCAAGAAAAGGATAAGCTCCCTGTCACTCATGGTTGAGATCTATGTCATCCAAAGGAATGATATTGTACCAATGAATATTTCCTGGATCCTAAAACACTCATTGAGTTTTATTTCTGGGATGAATGAAATACTCTAAACAAGTCAGATCAAGTCACATGGTCCTCCCCGAAGACACTATATAGATCTTAATAAACCCTCTAGGTCCATCACCCAAGAATTGCGACATCCTTCAGAAACATCACCTGAATAATTTAATATATTTTTCAATTATCATCTAAGTATCGTGAATGCATCTAGACTTGATAACCAAGATCTCATGACATACTCTATGATTGTAAGATTGGACCCACAATTCCCACCAGACATTTAGACAAGGACTCAAGATGTCTCCATGAGCTATAATCCAAGATACGGAACTCCCTTAGACTATTCCATAATGACACTTGTGACACCCTCCATTTGTGTAATGAATAATCATGAAATGGATCCCAGGACATGCAACTAGGTCATACGATACCCTCTAGATAAGAAGCCCATGTCAATAGGGTGTTCAGGGAATTGATAGAAATTTCTTTTCTTCGGTGCGTAACACTTGAATATAAAGGATCCTAAGTGTGTAATCCGCAATATAAAAGAAACTATGATAACAATGATCTTTCCAAATCCTGAATACATAGGCTTCATCCCCCCGATGTTCGATAAATTTAGTGATCATCAAGGGTATTCCTAGAATCTATGTTCACTATTCAAGGAAATGAAATCGATTATTTCCATCCATTGTTTCTCACAACAAACATGGGTCACATTTAATTAGGTAATAACAGTGTTCATATCATATACACTATAAACCCTACAATAATATATATAATCCTCAGTGTGTAAGCCCATAAATTAACCGAACTATGATGGATCTAATTATTTATATAACCAGTATTAATAGGATGCATTCATAAGGCTAGATCTCAAATAAAAAATCCCATTAGTTATAAGAATTTTTGTGGATCTGACTTTTCAACCATCGAGACTCTATTAGTCCTAGTATATTATGACCCAATTTCATCCATTTGTTGATTGAGAAACCATTCATGCTCTGGTGTTTCTGATTACATCCATAACAAGGATATATAAAATTTTTCCCCATGACCTAGGTCCCATAATTAATCATATAATCGATATCCCATCACATAAACCACACAACATGAGAAATTTAATGATCATTTTCCATCCATTATTTATCGAACTGATCAAAGATCATGTGATCATAGTGATTCGTGATAATCATGTCATCCCCACTAACAGTATATATAATGACAAAAAAAACCTAATACATGTGAAATATCACAACTGTGATTATCTCAATACTCAAGAAACGTAGGACACCCCCTTACGGTTAAAGATCAAATATTTTATGTCTCGATAGTGGAATCGATTTACTCAATTAATGACATTAAACTGAACCAGATGAAAAAATACATTGGTATTGGTTCCTTCATAATCACTATACATAGTATTCCTCATAATGTCTTCATAATCTCCTCTATATATTAGCATCCTCCTTTCATGATATAATGCTATGAAGGACAAGGTTATTCGACATCATTAAATTAGAAAATTCCTAATACCAACAAATATAATGAACCTTAGATACTTATATATGGATTCATAAAAGATATCGTAATCTTTTTCATATGAATGATAATTAATATATAGTCGCTTAATTAGGGTAACTAGCCCTGTATCAGGGTTAGGAATAAATTAGTAAACATATCTTAAAACAATATGAGTGTCCCGAGATTGAAATTAATTCCCCTAAAAAACGTTTAGATGTTCCCAAACACTCATCATCTTGAGCAGTAATATTCCTCAAGATTGAATGGGATTGAAATCCCATATGATTGTTGGTCTTTGGAAAGAAGTTGTATAAGAAGCTATGGATGAGGGATCCATTAATAGTTTTTAGTAAAGATGAAACAATTTGTAATCCTGATACATGCGATTGATTGGGGCCTTAAAATATCTCTCAATAAACACATTAAGGGGATCTTATCCCACATCTTCATTGAATCCTAATGAAAAATGGTAAAACATATGTGAAACAATGTAATAAAAATTGATGTGGTTATAATATGATGATCCATGTTTTTTGATCCTCATATAAAAACAATTTTCATAGGCTCAACATGGATCTCATAGGCATATTAGTTTTGAAACCCATATATGAAATCAAATAATTAAGAATAGTATAAACCGAGATTCTTGTATGTCCATCCTTGTGGAAAAAAGTCCACATGAGAAAAATGGTCAGAACTGGAATATGGTACAATTATGATAACCAATTATATATGATTTATAATTTTCATTCCTATAATATATCACTGATTAGTAACCTGGTTCCTTGGTTTCTGTGTGACTATATATTCATATTTTACCGATAGCATATCATCCTTAAAAAATGTATTCATCACCCGACACTCACATCAGTAACTCAACTAATGGTTCAACCCCCAAGGTTCATAAAGAAATATCACATAATTGAATGCTCCAATAGTGGGTAGTGAGTATAATGGTTCAAAAGTAACAACTATATAGTTCAATCCCAACCATGGAAGCTACTATTGAAATTATCTAAGCTGGTTAGCCAGTGAATCTTCATCACACAACAATGGTTTCTACTAACCTAGAAGACCTCATCACAATGACAAACCGATTCAGGATATTTTCCCCATAGTGTGACAATTATAAAATTAAATATCTGATAAAGGAGTATCATGATGCCAAATATATCTCACTTTCAGTTTATGTGCCGCTAGATAGGGTACCTTTCAAAAATAATCGACATCACAATCATAAGAATACATATCATTCACTTGCGTAGGGATCCATCTGACACACATAATCATGACCTAGATGATATCTCTCTGGACATGATCCCAAACTAGAAAAGAAGAAAACAAATTTTCAACACGCTTTACGCCATTTTATTTTGAATTTTTAGTAGCTTATCTCCAAATACAAGTCATGAATCCATAATTGAGTATTGGGATATTATAGATCATTACACTATTCCACTCCCATGGAACAGTATATCCCTTCAGATATGATATCGTGAAATGTTATATCCTCTAGAGAAATAATGGGACAAAGTAATTCTCAATCTATTAAGTCACAGTAATAGAATTCCCAAATTTTATATGTTCCTAAACACCAAGGACTGAGACATAGGATAGCCAACATGATGTCCAAATAGTACCGTAAAGATAATGGGAGGACATTACAACCACATAAATCAATGTTGCAATCACATGAAAAAAACCCTATCTGGGATGGTTCCTATCATGGGATGTCACTTCACCCAACACCCATAAAAGAATAGTTGTGCATCATCACACATACCATAGTTTCTGCAACCATAATAGTATTCTAGGAGGGGACTCATCCTCCTAGGTTTGGATAATGTCTGACATCACCTCTACCCCTCGAGTAATAAATTCCTACGATGATCTAGGACATAACCTTGGTAGCCAAAGTTGAACCCCATCCTACTAGGTCAGGGGAATTTATATAACAATTCATATAATTAGAATCATTATCCCCCATGAGGACCCTGGAGACATGGTAGTTATTCTAGAGCACCCCCATCCTACTGGGCTGGGGGAATTTATATATTCATATCAGTCATCGAAATCATCAAATCCATGAGTAGAGTCATTGGACCCCCTACAAAAGAATTAGTTAATGAAAATGGATTCTTCAAATTTCCCCCACCCCAGATGTTTGTGGAAGATTCATCATTATAAACACCATAGAGAGAATAAATAATCTCCATGTTTGGAGGAAGTTATTAATTATCAGTGTTCCACTTATTCTTCCAACAGAAAGTCTGCCCTATATTGGTCGGGGAACACACAACACTCATGACTAAAAACTCCATTTAATTTTCTATTTTTAGGCCAATATAGTTTGAGAGTATGGGAAATAAAATCATACATCGTCATGGTTAGAAGCAAAAAAGTTCCAATAAGGAATATGGGTTGAATAATGACCCTGCCGATAGCTGTGAAGAATCATCCTACTGCATAGAAATCATTGAATGAACCATCATTTAATGAAATTCAGGTGTTAATGTCATCATATACAACATTATTAATCAATTTATGATGAAAATATACAATACATAAATATAGAACAAGTACCCTTGGAGGAGGGTGATCTAGATTCACCAAATGAGAATGTCCACACTCTAAAACAAAGAAGGATTCAAAATTTGGCACCACTAAATATTGAGTTTCCACCTCCTTGATGAAATATGTTATAATAAAATGGTATGTATTCAACAACACATTATTTGATGTTCGCAGATGAACAGTTGTCAAAAATGAGATTGAAATACGAGCTCTTTGAAAACTCAATGAGGAGATTATTAGGAAATATATTTTCGATGGATACTGTATCCATCTAGATATGTGAATTATAAATCCCTTATCTAAAACCCCAACATGAGTTTTATTTTAGAAATATATTGGCTCCTTATCTATTTAGGATGTCCTCAAAAATGAAGAATCTGAAGACGATTGGTACTTTTATTCCTTGTGATGAAAATATCTCCCTCACTAGTGAAATAATTCAGTCATATGAAGAGTCCAGGACCAACAAGATATGAAAGTAGGACACCCAATCATCCCCACCTACTCTCTGTGGATAGGAGGCGGCTCAAACCAGAGTTCCCTCTGAGTTACATCCACCATTGAATCCATGTCCACTCGAATAGAATCCATGGAAGGGAGACACAAACCTGTATAGCCTAAGAGGAATCTATAAACTTAAATGGTCGATGATAATCCACCACCACAAACCATTTTAAACCATACCTTTTCTACCTCTGATGGTGAATGTGACCCTGCACAAAACCTTACACACTTTATATTTCAACGTGGGCTGATGATGGGACCTCAAGATAAATGGGAAGCGACCAAGATGAGTTTTTCATAAAGAATCTCACTAGAAAACCATTCTCTAGAATAGTATTTTGACACAAGGATCCATCATGGTATGGGAAGATATTCATCTTAAATTCCATTATCAGTTCAGTTGAACAATGAGGAAGACCATGATCGCCATCCTGATGAACTTCAAGTAGCATGATAATGATAGGGAGTCTGATATCATATCTAGGTGTAATGTTTTAACATATTAATTTAACATCCATCTATCATAATAGAAAATGGCATAAAATTTTGATGAAAATATTAGGGATGAGATGAAAACACCCCTAATAACAATTATATATAATCGAAGGTTTTGAGAGTTTGCTGAAATGGAGCAAAATCATAAAAAGGTTGTGGAGTTAACCCAATCCAAGTATCGAGTGACACCTGCAATAGAGGGGAAGAATCCACGATGTTATGAATCCCCATATGCAGCTCTAAATCCCAAAGAGTTGCCCATATAAGCACACTAACATGATCTGAACCAACCAACACCACCTATCATGTGGGGACCACTTGACAATATTCCTCGTCTGGAAGCACAGATAAATCCTGGTCAACCAATATTTGAGGAAGGAATGAACAAAGTATACTCCTTCACAATTTAAAAATTCCAAGTAAATTTCTTCGTATACATCGATAATAACTTTCTCAAACTCCATCAATGTAGGAGACTGATGAAGTCAATGTCAGCGTACCTCCAAATTAATTCCCTTTCCGTATAAGGATGGGTCATAATATCATGAATTGATTATTCTTTAATGATTTCCTTCCAGAAATGGTTTTATCTGGAAAGGAAATGTTAGAAAATTACCTAGAGAAGTTGGATAATATAATCATTTCTTAGTCAGAAGAGGACTATGGTTGGAAAAATATTTTGACTAGGCCATTGCAATAGTTTGACAACTGGATGAATAAAAAACCATGGATTGGGCTCAAAACACCATTAAATCATATTTACATAAATTCACTAAAGCTCCAACACCCTAGAATGTGCCATTAGATGTGATACCATGGGTGGTCATGACCATTGAAAGCATGAAGATATAGAGGAACAAGAGAAATCATAATTTCCACAACAAGATCAAACCCTTGTTTATTTTTTCCTAGTAATATCTAAATCAGGGGAACATACCCACGAAATGGTATCGTCATTGGATGAGAAGCTCATCTTCAGTTCATTTAACAAAATACACATGAAACCCCATTCTTTGATAATGAGTATACTCTGAAATATGGTTTCCTAATGTATAACTTGGGAACATGAAGATGTATTCATCAGATCTCATGATACATGGGACAACACAGGTATGTTCAGACTCAATATTCTAGTCATTTATATATTGAGGATATGTATGCATCCAAGACTCATGGGAAAATCCTCCACTAGTCCCAAAATGGGAATAAAGATGCTTTAGATCCCACTACCTATAGCCGGAATCCAATTGACTTTCATGATCACTTAGTAGGGTTCCAATCTGATCAAAAAACTGAATGGGAAATGATGGAGTGATATAGACCACATATAGTAGATAGTCCCTCAATATATGAACAAAATATAGGTCCTTATATCTTAAATTATCCTTCCCATGAATGACATACCCAGGAGAATCATCATGCCAGGAACCACCTACATCTGGCCCAAAAATATGATGTTCTAAAATCAATTGTTGATTTTTTAACTAAGATATCAATATTCGATGCACTTCATCATTCAAAATAAATAAAGGATACACTTGTTGATTCCATGTGAGGCCCACAATAATTCGAGGCAGATGTTGTCGACAACATTGTCTATCGAGTGGTGGAAAATTATTTAGGATGTAATATATCAATCTCATTCAATAACCCTGATTAAATGGAGGCCATACATTGTAAAATTTGGACTTTATGTATTTTAGGAATACTAAATAGTGTCAATATCCCAATCATGCTGATTGATAATATTTTTGGTATCAATATCATCCATGTTCTGACTATCCAATATTTTTGGTATATTGAAGGGGAAATACCCCGTACAATGATGACCATTCACAGATAGGACAGACATGAGAAAAAACATCTTTCAAAGATCATAAATGAGGCCCAATTTTGGGAAATCACATCTGAGGTCGATTTTATGGTTATTCGTAAAGAAAATACATATAATTTAATACTCTTAAGGCCTAAGATTTATATCCACATTGTATTTCCATCGACATTCCATCAATTTATGATTTTCTCCATTAATTTATAGGTTTTAATAATACATGGAGATAAGACCAACTTCAAGACATGAAAAGACACATGTGATGAAAAATATTTATATAATAAGGGATATAAAAAACCAATAGAAGATGATGATATTCATGATGCATATCCCAATGGATTAGGGGATTCTTATGCGAATCCATGGTGTATGATCGGTAGTGATTATGTGCTTTTAATAAACATGGATGAAGTTGATGATCTAATACTAGAGGATTAACCCTTTCATATCCTTAGAAAAATCAACTGGATCTAATATCTCCCTTTTATGACTATGACTACAAGGGATGAAAATATATATTCTAATAGCCTCACACACCCAGATACTGATAGAGATTCTCCCATACAACCATCATCACCTGACTATCTATCGACAGACTCAAAAATTGATTAGGATGAACTCATGAATTCCTCTCTATCATTTTAGGAAGGTTTCTCCACCACCATAGATGAGATCAAGTAGTTAAATATGTGAATATAAGAAGACCAACAACCTAATATAATTAATTCCTCCCATCCCCTTTAATATAAAGAGATTTACATTGAATTTATGAATAAAACTAATATTTCTTTGTTTCGAATTATATAAAAATTCATAGACTCAATCAATATGTGGATATGCACCACCCACAACTGGTCAATGAAAATCAAGGCTTCAAGTAGGTAGCTCTAAGAATCCACCCCTCTCATGCCAACAATGTATAAGCACAAGTTAAAACTTTCATCATATCAAACTTCATAAAATAAGTGTATTACCCAAGGGGGGGTTTCCAACATCATCCACATAAACAAGAAGAACACATATACTTGGGTATACATTGACATTAGTGACCTTAACCCTCATTTACTGAAAGACAACATCCCATTACTGATAACAACACTCTTTATCTATTCAACAACTAGCTTATATGACCATTACACTATGGAAGGGTACTCTGGGTACAATCAGATAATGATGACCACTGATGATGAATA
Organism: Viscum album; assembly: GCA_963277665.1. NCBI lineage: Eukaryota > Viridiplantae > Streptophyta > Magnoliopsida > Santalales > Viscaceae > Viscum > Viscum album. The sequence continues at coordinate 1,758,582,825 of OY728159.1, read as the reverse complement.
TGCTACTTCTTTCAGACCATCTCAAGGTGTATTCTACTAACAATTCATGCCCACTGTATAAAATATTTTTGGCACCACATATTAGTGTGCCATGCATCACATCCTTAAGATGGTCATGGGAAGGATGGTCGAGTGTTGTGTTGATGACCAGTCATCATATTCTAAGATTGATGAAATCACTTTTTGGATCTTCAACCAATATTTGAAATGATGTCATAGTGCACTAAAAAGATAAATCATATGATGTGTTCTTTCGGGGTAACATCATGAAAATAGTCTTGTTTTTTCCTAAACTATCTTGACATTGATGTGTAGCCATATAAGAGAAGTGCTATTTTAGTAATTCCAACTTGATAAATCTAAAAAAAACAAAGGGTAATCCAATGAAAACTATCATATATTCAGTAATTCATATCCACAATAGTCATCAAAGATCTCGCCATTATCAATAAAATGAAGAAGGTACTTTTCTACCAATGGGGTGTTGACATCCAAAAATCCTTTGAATGTCTCAAGAAATATTTACTACACCAGCCATTTCTAATACCTCTAGTACATGGAAGAACATTGATCTTATATGTACCCTCAATGGAACACCCATTTGGAACCCTATTCATGTGTTCCAATGATGATGTAAGCGATAATATTCTCTTATGACTTAGTCAGACCATTCTAGGTAATGAGAAATGATATTATTATGTCGGAAACAACTACATTGAAATGATTTTTTCATTACAAAAGATGATGATTTACATGAAAAACAAAGATTTCAACATAGTCTCTCTCATTGAACTAATGAAGCACCCACTCAAACACATTGTGTTTACGGGGCGCTTGGGTTGATTGGAATTCATTTTTCATCAATTTTTCATTTAGTTCATATCATAGAAGTTGGTGAATGTATAATTCCTAACAGATTTCCTCATAGAATATCCTGTCCAAACAATTACGCCGGAAGGGACCAATGTCCGAGATGAAGAGTTATCATATTCCCATAAAACCCCCAGACATGGTTGATGTACACTAACGGTGCATCCCTATGTCCCGGGGGCACAACAATGGAAAACCTAAAGTTCAATCAGATTGGTATATGGATTTTTTTCTCTCAAAAGAAATTAGTTTTTTCCATAATCTTTCTCATTATTTGAAGGATTCCCAAATAATGAGTTTGAATACCAATTCTTACATTCTAGATTATATCTATTTCTATAGCTTCACATATAATACCTAAATATCAAAGGGAACTAAGAACTGCTGATAAAAAAGACCAATGTTGAACATGAAATTAAAAAAGTAAGTTCTATAATCCCTCACTATTTACATCAATGGAATAATTAATGAACTACTATTTGATCCCACCTAGAATTATGTTCCTCGATCACATAATTCTCATATTGAAACAGTAGCTAATGCAGCCGCAATATTCACCAACCCTAATTAGGAGGAATAAACCTTCCATAACCAACATCAAAGAATGGTCTCTTCAAGCCTTATTTGCAAAGTGGAGGAAATCAATCCGGAGAACACCACCCCAGAACATGATGAAACAATTACCACTCTTGGATATATGGAAGATATAACCATTTATCATCATGGTAAGACTCTCCAGACATATCATGTTGGAATTGAACAGATTCAGTGATCGATAGAAAAAAACACTTGGTAGGACAGTCCGGATGAGAAAAACATACTCTACAAATGTTGATTTTATTGAATTATCCTCATGTGAATAATGAAACTAGATGTTATCAACAACATGGAATAATTCCATGAATGATCTTTCAGCTCCAATAAATTTGGATTCCGACTCTCCTACTAAATCAGAAGGATTGGATATACTAGAAAACCATGATACTAGACTATGTGGAATTCACTATGAAATATCACGCATGTATGATTCATGAAAACATCACCCATCAATGCCCAATATTTCTACATACGTCTAAATATTCTAGACCATTTTCCATTTAGGGTATGGATGTTTTGTGGAAATATCCCTATCCATACCTACATAGTTCATGTAAATTGTTACTTTTACTAACATATTTTCAAATTTGTCCTATGAAATAGCCATCATGGATGTTGGGATGAGGAATATTATCAATGAAATGAAATCTCATATCATCATGTGGATAAGAGTCTATCAAACAATATTGATGGAGAATGACACTAACATATATTCCAAAATGTTGTAGATTCTATAAAAGGTGTACAAAATAGGGTCCAATCCCTCATCTAACTATCAATCATCGGCCAATGGATTGATAGTGTCCTTCAATTAGACTATGTCAAGTATACTATTGAAGATGGTGAAAAAGGACTAGAATTATTGATTAGATAAACTCTTACATGATTTATGGGCCATCCGTACAACCACCCTTACCATTAACCAATAACAAACATTCACATTGGTGTAAATAACTGAGTTAGTGTTACCCATAGAGTTCCAAAATACCTCACTATGAATAGCAATTTGTGGAAATCAATCAGATGATTAAAGAACAAAAAATGAATTGGATGTGTTAGAAATTATGGATGAGAAGAGGGTGCACACACTACACAACCTTGAGGATCACCAGAATTAGATTTCACATTCCTTTAATAAGATGGTTCGCCTCAATTCATTCCAATATGGAGAAATAGTGCTGGCTTTGAGAACTCTAATGATACCTTGAATGCAGCCCCCAAAGATGGAGGCCTAATGGGAAGGAACTTACATAATACATAATTTCTATTATAATAGAGACTACTCATTAGACACAATGGATGTGGATCACATCACACCACCCCTAATGTATGCTTTCTCAATGAATAAATTTAATAACTTTAGCAAGGATGGCATCAAAATCAGTGTAATTATTATCCTTTATTCTCTCTAATTGATGTAAAAATGCAAGGAATATCTCATCCTAGTAGTTGGATATTAAACTATGAAACATATTTCATCCTTAAGAAAATACATGAAACTACTCTTCTAGTGTCCTCAACGCATGACATAAAATTGCATATATCCTGGATGTCCATATATATTCTCATCAAGTCACTTTAGTCATTACCACATGATGTTAAACTACATGGTACTTTATGAAATTTTATGTATTTATTTTCATTTATAATGTGATATGTAGGGATTATTCAATAGTTCTCATGGTCAATAAATTGTATGATGCAGACTACCCCTTCCCCACATGGGACCCCTATCACTCCTTGATTCTCACACCGAGCATGTATCTCGTGGGATTAAGAATATAGGTAAAGGAATCCCTGAATGAACAATGCATATCAGCCTCAACCAGATCTAGTCCCCACTTAAAGTCCCTAAACTAAATGACTATCATGAACTATGTGTTTTTTGATTCATATTTTATTGAGATATGTCATGACGCCTAGTCTCAATCATTAGTCCCAACCACAAATCACCATTTTTTCACGTTGGTTTATATCCATCCTCTCTATATCATGTAAAACTATATGGAATGATCAGTGAAACATGTGGTTTGAATATCATTATCATGGGATATGTAGTAATTTTTATACATTCACCCTTTGGACTAACCACAATGTTACCATCAATTCATTAGGTATCACCTTTGTCCTCACTGCACGACTTATATCTGCATGCAACATCATGAATTACCAGTAGGTTGATTTTAATCCTAATGTGATACATAATGACATACAATATCTATGGGAGGTATTATATTTTCATTATGGTAGAGGTGATTAAATATGAGGGGTTTCTTTCTATTTATTGTTAAAAAATTATGGATGCATTAAGGTAGGGGTTATTTTAGTATCATTGTTTATACAAGAAATCTTAAATTTAAAATGATTTATCATCTTTGGGAGGTGGTGGAATTAACCCTATGAATGGGAAAAAATATTAAAAATGAATTGGTTTATGTTTAATTATTATTTATTTCATCCACTATGATAATGGTTTGTCTATTCATTTTATAGATATTTTGTTAGCTATGATTCCTTTATTGTTTTTGTTTTTCATCCCAAGTAAACATGTTTGATGATATGGGTTGATGAAAATAATAAAAAAAATAATTGGATGGATAAATAAAAGGAATAAGGAATGTTTTAAGGAAACCACTGTTTTTTATAATTTCATTAAAATAATGACTTATCTTTATAAGTTATCATTTGAAATTCTTATTCCATGGCAGAATGGAATTTTATATAGATCATAGTGTTAGAAATGCATGTTTGTGATAAAATATGAAAATCATGTCAAGGTATTTTCATTCCATAATGTCTTCTAAAACTAGATGGTATAATTGAAATGACATTTAATTTTTTGGAAATATATTATTACTAATGCATAATGTTACACAAAGTTGTAAACTATGATCAATAAATTAGTAAATTCAATGTAGTATTAAACTAGTTTTTTGATAAATATAACTATCTTTGGATCATATACAACATTTTTTTATGAATTCCAAATATTGAGTTTTTATGGGATAAATTTCCTATTAAACTTGTTTATTTATTTCATAATTCCATTTTTCTCCTTATGTAAAATTTTTATATGATGTGCTATTATCTGAGGATGGATACTGGTTGATGAGATAGGTGTGCGTATGGATAAGGTTTGTGGTGGTAGGTATACACTTGGACAAATAGATATATGGTGATATGGATGATGGAGTTAGGGATAGTATCATAGTAGAAGGAACTAGTTGATTCCACTCTTACACATGGGTTTGATGAATGTATGATTATTTATTGTTGATAAATTTTTTATATGCCACATGATCATGTTTATTGATTATATGAATTTCATTACCAACCACATGAGGCAGAAATTTTAGCTTGGTTACACATATAATTAATAGTCTCAAGATTGTGTCCTATATTTATTTGAATTATGAAATTACAATGATTCATAAATGTTATAACCCAGGTCAATTGTGTTTGCTAGAATTAAATTTTAATGAAATTGAAAATTTGTGAACCTTGTATGATTCTTCTTATAGAGAGTGGACATCACTTTGATGGATAATTAATTAATATAAAAAAATATTCAATGTAAATAATAAATAATTAATTAAATGATGCCACTTGAATTATTATGTCCATATAGGATATCTAGTTCATAGTTTTGATATCCAGATGTCTGAGTGATGATAGCTATATTTGAACCTAATAATACGTTAATTATCATAATTTGTACCACCATAATATCATGTGAAATAGTTTGTCAAATAATTTTAATAATTTTTATACCATTTATTAAAAATACTTATTTGATCTTTCCATACCCATAACATTGATTTTATATTTCTCTACACAGAACATCGATTTAAAATGAGTCATGACATACTATAACATGTTCTTACATTATATAATAGTTATTTCATATTTGTTATAATGAGGAGAATGAATATGATTAAATAAATTATGAGTATATATGGTTTACAAAATATATTAAATCAATTATTTTATAACAAATTGAGGATAAATAAAAATAAAAATTATTTCAAAATAAAGGAAATTATTCTTTTGGTAGAAATATTTTTTGCACAAAAACATGTTTTAACAAATTAATTTTTGAAAATACTAATTTTTTTTTGAATGTTTTTAATGAAATATTTATATTTTATATTTTATAAAATTTAAACATCTTAATTTTTTCAAAACAAGACACATGAAATAATCATATTTTATTCTTAAAAATAGTATTTTTAGAAAATGTTTTTTTATATTTTGCTAACATATTTTTAAAAATATAATATTCCTTTTTTGTTAAATTAAATTTCAAATTATTATATTAATTTTCTATCACATCATGTTAAAATTACTTGAGGTGGATTTTATGATATTTTTATATGAATATTTTTTTCCCAATCAATAGTGAAAAATAATGATTATTGTTAATAAATGTTATTTCTTTTAAGATATATAAAATAAAAAAATATACTAGTATGGTTCTAATAGTATATATTGTCAATTATATATCAATAAATAATATTTAAATCAATTAAATAATTTAAATATTTACTTTTGTTACAAATTGATTTAACCTATTGAATATTTTCTATTTCGGATAAACTGTTTTCTTGTCACACATGCGAGATTAATTTGAAATTAAAATTTCCCACTTTTAATTGGAATTTGTAAAATTGGATTTGATATTTGGAATCAATTTAATTTATATTATCTAATATGTTGAACATAATTTTCACCATAATGAAAATAATCAATAGAACTAATTAATTACCTCAGTTGAGGCGAAAATGGGTTTATTGGGGGCTAATCTACAAGGATATTGGGTAACATGACCAGTAATAATGTCTAAACCTATTTGTGTCCATATTTAGATATTATAACATATAATGTTAGATAAATTATCTTTTTTTGGCCTTATATCATGTGAAAACATGGGTAAAACCATTTTATTTTTAAATATTACAAGTGAGCCACTCAACACCTGTATAAAATGCCACCAATACTCTCTTTTATTCACACATAGAAACCCCATTGGTTTGAAAAATTACTATCCATGTAAATCCATAAATTTATACTCTCATCATAAAATTCTTGTTTGAATCACAAATACCACCTAAAATTCCTTTTGGTGAAAATGAGAAGAAGTTTTCTGATGAATATGTAACAACCATAAACGAGCGAATTATAATATTTCTACATCCACCAATATAAATTCTTATTTAAACCAAGATAACATAATAAAATCAATGTCTTCTATATACTAAGATTTTATTTAGTTAATTTAATAACCTAATTATTTCATCTAATCAATCAAATTAGTTAATAAATCATAATTCTTGTCTGTGGAGGACAATCGACTCACCAAATGATGTTTATTTGTTTTCTATCACTGGCTATCATGTTTTCCAATTTTGAGGTATTTATTGTTTATTTATGAACCATATTTCATGAAAATTATTATTTTATTCTGATATATTATTTTCTTGATTATACCTATTTAACCTTAAACATCCTCTCTTTATTTGCAATGGATTTCAAAATACTGTTTTTAGGAAAAAATCAACGTTATTTTTCCATTCGGTTGAAATAAACATTTTCATCCAAAATAATGTTTCATAAAAATATATTTAAAATGGGTATAAAATTTTATAAATGATAAATTAATGATATTTCAATCCATGTCTTAAATTTTAAAAATTATTTTTCGAAATAATTGTATTTATTATTCAAAAAAACCACATTATTTAATTATACTAAAAATGTAAATCAAATATTTTATTTTAACAGGTATAACATGAATTTTATTTTCCACCAACCAGAATATATAATTGATTTTGAAGATCCAATATTAGGTTTGAGATTGTATTTTTTTGAGAAATTGATATCCAATTTTTTTTTTGTAAATTTATTGGGTTAAAATAATATTTTTTTTAATAAATTTTATTTTCAACAAGAAATATTACATGATTCTTTTCAAAATAATTTCCCATCAAAGATAAATCTTCAAATTTTACATATAGAATATATGAGCTATGTTCCAAATATAACATTCATATTAAATCTCTTAATGATTTATGTAAATGATAAAAATATGTGTATTATACAAATTTTTTTCCATGTGTTATACCTTGATTAAATGATCATGAAACATGTTTATTTTCCATGGGGTTTTCACGATGAAATGAAGAAATTTATATGAAAATCCATTAATTATTTATTGGTTCTAATATTATTGATTTTTTTGTTCATGTGACACATAAAATTAGTATTTTCATTATGTGATGGTTGTAAAATAATAACCAAGGATTGTGGTTTTGTTATAACAAGGATAGTGTTGAATTTATAACCACGATGGTTTGGACATATATCTCCATCGAATGAATTGGGTAATTATTAATGATATATGAGACAAAAAACAGTATATGTGAGGTTATCACAATCTCAGAAAATGTTACTTGAGATGTTATCCCAATCTCAAATGAGTGTATGTTGGATGTAATCCAAATCCCAGAGTAGGTACACTTGTGGTTATCACGAGACTAACATGTTATAAATGTCTTGGTGGAAAAAAATCATATTTTTTTTGCATATGTATACGACCCAAATATATGTCTTATTCAAATTTAATGTTGTCATGGATCATGTTAATTCTTCCATTATGATTCATTTCTTATAAAATTATAATATTTATTCCATGATACTAGTTTCTGAAAAATGATATACATGGTATGGTTTCAAAATGTTATTTCGATGTTCTCATAGCCTTATTCTCATGATATATTTATATCTCTCTAGTCTACCCTTATTAATATATTCTCTCATCAATTTTTATGATTCATTTTCCTCGGTTAAAAAAAATGGTATTGTTTATGATATTTATCAGAAGGGTGATATTTATAATGAACATATTAGGAGATGATGTAGCATACTTATGGGACAATAATTTATTTGTTCTTATTTAAAAATTAAGTAGGACAAAATGTATCTAGTGAATATTATTATTTTAATATAACTAATATACATATTTTTTTTATTTAATATTTATTTTTTAGATGTATTTTTCTGTACAGTTTGTAACTAAAGGAATTTTTAGGGAAACATTGGAAACTATGATGAGATATCAATAATATGATTCCTATGGTAATTTCTAAGGACATAAATGTAATATTTATATGGATAAGTCTTAGGATAAGTTAAAGTATATTAAAATGACCAATAATTTTGTTGATGTATAAAAAAAGAGGTTTCCATGAAATTAATTCCTTGTCTAGATACATCAAATAGATGTGGATATGTTATAGAGGTACCTATGGAAAATGACTCTGAAAAAGGAATGCCAAGAATGAATCAAGAAATACCTGGTACATTAAAACATGTTTTACCATACACATGGTTTGAAACTCTGGGAAGATATGAGTTGAAATTTGAAAAACTATATTCAAAACATTGTAAAGTATTTAAATAATGAATATGAATTTCCTCGTTTTATCATAAGATTCCATGAATGAAAATACAATGTCATTATTTATTCATTTGATAAATGGGGTTTCATGATAACATGGTCTTATAAATATGAATATAGTATCTCACACACTATATAATTATTTTTTGTTAATAGGGGTATCTAGAGGGAGTTGGGTTGACGCTGAATGTCATAGACAACATGTTGTTTGAAAACAAATGGGATGAATACTAGAGTGATGTATTTTATTATTATTCATTATTAATTATCATGGAATATGATGAAAAATAACTTCAACAACACTAAGAATAACTAATGAAGATAAGGATACATTTTGATGGAATTTCCTGTCTTGGAGACAATTTGAGAAAGAAGGTTCAGATTTGTTTATGTTTGGAATGTCGGATGAAGCACTCAAAATAATGTCTTAATGGGATGAGAAGATTTTTTGAGTGTGGAAATGAAGGGCAGAAATCATGTGATTTCAAAGGGAAAATGAAATGTTTATTTTTTTAATGGATGAAAATATTGGTCTCTGAAATGCATTATTAATGGAAAAATGTTTTAATTTTGGAATGTGTTGGAAGAAAAAAAATTGATGTCCTTAGGGGAAATAATTTTAAGATAATAAACAAGCTTGTGTGAGTAATGATTATAATAATAATGATAAATTAATAATGAAGAAAATATAAAAGGTATGTGATGTTATAAAAGTATTTCTTAGGTTATACATACGAAACAAGGATAAATTTAAATTATTAAAAATTAATACATGATTCATATTTCATATTATAGGAATGAAGTATTGAGGAAGAAGATGTTGATCCATAGTAAATTATTTATGAATGATGGGGAAGGATAGAATAATTTTTTGTGTGAATTTGAGAATAATACTATATGAATAATAAAATATATAACTAATTTTTCACTAAAAGATTTTCATTATGGGTTCTCATGAATATGAAGAATTGTATTGATGATGTATAAAATTTAAATAATAAAAATGTGGTATTTTATGAAAAAACAAGATTATGTGAAGATAAACATAAATATTTTCAAGATGTTGAAAAATTGTGTTTAGTTAATACATAAAAATGATTGAGATGGATAAATTGAACTACATAGTATTAATGAAACTAAAACTGAATGAATGTTCTTGGAAAACGTTGTATATGTTATTACTTATGGAGTTTATTTTTTTGGATTAATGGAATATATCCAAAAATCATTGTTTTATTTATGAAACCAGTATGTATGTATTTTTTCGTTATTTTTTTATCATGGAATTTTACCAAATTTTAGTTGATTATATGAACATGGTGTTTACATATTTGGAATGTGAGAGTTAAGAGATACTTAATGATATTTTAAGGATTAATGTTATGTTGATTTTGGGAAAATTTGGTGATAATATTTATAAATTTAATATTTTTTAGGGTTATAAGTTTAACCATATATTGAAATTTTTATATTGATTATGGGATGTGGTTTTAGATATTTAATAATTACATAAAAATATGAGTATTTATCAATATCAGATTATATGTTCTATAAATTTTTTATGATGTTAACAAAAGATATAAATATTTTTTAATCATTATATTATGGGTCCTGAGATCCATTAGTGATTTAGTAATAAAAATATTCAACTTTATTACTTGGAGGAAAAAATGAATTAGAAATTGATTGAAGGACCACCAAAGGATGAAATTGATCTTATGGAACAAATAAAATCTAACACATTATAATATCAGTACCTCTAAAATTTTGATTATATTTATTCTATATTATCTCATAGAGAATCCAAAAAACATCACTCAGGTTCATAATGTGTTTTATGTATACCTCTTATAGAAGTATATACCTTACCCATCATGTGTACTAAACTCAAAGGTTATACCATAGAAGAATGGCCCTTATTATGTGGAACAACCTGTGGTGATTCTGGATCATAATGATAATGTTGTACTAAATTGTACCGCTCACCGAGTCACAATTTTGTTGTGAAACCATAAGAATTTTGATGTTATGTGGAAACCTGGGGATGTAATGAGTTAGTATTCATCCTCAATTGATGGTACTAAGAGATTTATTTAAAGGAAAAAATCCGTTTAAGGAGTATAGAATATAATACCATGATAATTTGTGATATTTATATATTGAAGTAAATTTACTGCCTTTTCTTTTTAAGTAACACGTGTCACACAATTTAGCCTCAATTAAATGAAATACTGAGTGTATATTTTGTTTCATGAAACACTGCGATTAAATAAAATTTCACAAACTATTAAACTATTATTATTTATCATGATAGTTATTTCCTAGATATTGGAGTGGGGGGTATAAATAAGATTCAGTAAAGTATAAAAATAGATGTTTCACAAATGTATATAAAAATAAATTATCTGGTTTCTAATTAATTATAAATTGAAATAAAAGAATATGAAAATAATGTATTTTTTGTTCTATAAAAATAATTTATGCAAAAAACTACAATTTACCTTGATTAATTAATCAAATATGATTTTTGAAATGATTTTTATTATATTTTTCAATATATATTAAATAAAATATGTAAATTACATTAAATGATCTTTCTAGATAAGATATATGAATTAATTTGATTTTATTCTTAATAATATTCTTTTTTCATAAAAATCAGTTTTATCACCATTTCAGCACTTATATTGAAAATATTTTTTTTTTCAAATTTTATAAAATTTAAATTATAAAATTTAATTTAATTTTCATAATATTATTAAAAATCAACCTCATGTGTGTTATTGATCATTTAATAAGAAGATGAAATTTTCAATGAATAGTTAAATATACTCATTTTTTAAAAGAATAATATTTTCATTTAAATATATAAGAAAAGTAATTATTATTTTAATATTGTTTTAAAAGTAAAATATTTCAATTATATATAATAATAAAAAAATTTAAGTCATTTTATTCTTTTTCAAATGGAATATTACATAAAAACTTTTTAATCTTTTCAATAAATTGACTTTGGAAAACCCAATTTTTTGTCATGCCTACAAGATTAATTCTAAATAAAAATATCCAATAATATGATTGAAATTGGGGAAAATGTATTCCATATTTGTAATAATAATAATTTAAATAATATAATAAGGGAAAATTAATTTTTTTCTCATAATGAGTATTAAAAATTTGAATAATAATTACCATAGTTATGGTGAAAATGAGTTTACCGAAGGTTAAAATAATTTGATATGGGGTAAATTGACATAAAAATCTATAATACCCATTTAATGAAATATTTAGATATTATAACATCTAAATTTCTACAAAATTCCTTTCATGGTCATTTTTTCCTATGAAAATATTTTGTACACCATTTTCATTTCAAAAACTACCAATGTTCGACTAACCTCACTTTAAAATGGACAGACCTCTATTCTCCTATTAAAACATCATAAACCCTTTAATAAATCCATAAAATATCCAAATCACATAATTAATACACTTAAATCATCATAGAATAATTAATTTTGTATAAATCTATCCAACAAAGCCTTTTGGTTCAAACTAAAAGATGTTTTCTGAAGAAGATGTAACATCTCTAAAAAACTGTTTTAGTTTATTTCATCCCCCAAATCCATAAATTTTTAATTAAAATAAATTTATATAATAAAATAAGTATCATATATAATTATATGATATTATATTAATTTCATAACCATAATCCTTCCACTCGTCCGTCAAAAGGGTTACAAGATCATCATTCTTGTGTGTGACGAACTACCCCCTACAAACAAATGTAATTAGTTTCCAAAACCAAATATCATGGATATATATAATAATGTATTTATTTATTATATGGTATTATTATTATTAATTAAACATGATATCACATATTTATTTTTAATTTCGGTTTTGTCGGAATATTGTAACAATATTCGTGTGTTTGGGGGACAACCTCCTCGGAGAAAATTCTAATTCGTTATTTATATACATTTTATATGGAGAGTAATAAGGATAAGATTAAATAAATAGTTATTATATATATAAAATAATAATATTATATATATATATAATAAAATAATTTCGTTTGAATTATTATATCTCTCTAGAAAACAGAAACAATGTTCCTGCATATGTAAGAATTACCGTCTTTATGAATGGTGTATGTCATTTTTGATCTCTAAATTTTATATATTACAATTCATACATATATAATGAAAATATATGATACATATATTTATTATTATAATTAATATGATTTAATAATGATTAATGTAATAGTAATGATGATAAAAACAAAAAACATACATAAAAAACAAAGTAGTTACTATATGAAACACGATTTTAAGAAGGAATTGTCATTGAAAAAGTAATAATAGGTCATAAGTAAATCATATATGGTTTGGTATATATATATATATATATTAAGGATACATTATGGATATATTATAAAATGATATTTTTTATACAAGAGATCAAAATATCTATAAATGAATTCATGAATTAATGTAATGAATTTTTGTCTCAATTTTTTTACATGTAACGGGGCCTTCTGGTCATGTTTGGCATTCAGGCCCCCGGTTTGGGCCTAAGGGTCACCAGGGCATTCGGGTCATCAAAGGCCTTGGGGAAATAGGGAATTCGGGTCACGTTGACCATGGAGTAGCATAGTTATCACAGAACAGTCTCCAGAAGAGGATCACAACAACAGGAGTAGCAGCCACCGGATGCAGAGCTTACCGGATTGGAACAATGAGAGGGTATGGCAGCCGCCATCGGGACCAGGCACCGTGCATATTTGTACAAGGCAATGCTAGCCGATCATCATTGTAAGGTGTGGTGTTAGGTGATCAATGGTACAGAAAGTAGGGGAGGGATAGTTCAAGTGGGCTGGGCATACAGGTCATGTTTTGGGCATGGTATACCTCTAGGCCTTCGGGTCATGTATTGCGGGTTTGTTGGGCCTTGTTACATGGGCCCACGGGTCACGTACGGGTTCCTCTTCGACCCTTAAAATAAGGATTATCCATAATAAAATAATAAAAGAAGGCCTTCAGGACAGTCAGGCCAGACACACATGCCATATTTAGAATCTATTTTTACATGTTTTATATACATTTAATAAATGTATTTTATTAATAATTATGAAGAATAAATTTTTATTTAAAAATCCATTTGAGGATATATATTTCAACTAGTTATGATTCAGTATTAGCAATGCTGTAAGTTTTATGTGGTATAAAATCATAGTTTTTCAGGATTGATTATGTTTATGATTTTAAATGATCAAATATTGTGACCCATATATCATGAATATTTTGAATTTGTTATTATATGATTATTTCATGAGAATACAATTTTTAAATACATTTCTTCCTATTCCTATACACAATTGTTTAAAATAATGTTTTTATGCTAAAATTTATGTAATTATATATTCGGTCAATACACCTTTTTCTTCCAATATTTTTTTTTTAAAATGTTGCAAAAAAAGTTTTGACATTATATAAATTAACTATTAAACAAATTTTTAACGTTGTTTGACTTTGAAATAAATGTTTAATATGATAGTTTTTGTATTTTCCTAAACAATTCATATTTAGATATAATCAAATAGTTTAAAATAATATTGGTTATATCGTGTATGGAGTGAATTACATTTTCCACCATCATGAAAAACAATTGTTTTATATAATAACTTATATTTTTCAATTATTATTTCAAATGAAAATCTTTTACAACATCTTTTATGAATTTATTATTTCTAATTTTTAAGGAAACATTATTATCCTCATGAATTTTCCATGTGTCTTCTCATAATTATTTTCTATATAAGATATCCTTTAATGTTACATAGTATTTAAGGGGGAGATTATCCTTGTATAACATTATAATTCTTTTTCTGAAGGGATTTTGATTATGATTACAATATTTTTATGGAACTAATTTATTTTCCTTAGGTTATACCATGATTAAATGATTATGAAACCCTATTTCAGTTCCATGGGTTATGTTATTGTTAAAGGTTTAAATGTTCATGATACACATTTATATTCGATTGTTTTTCTGTGATGGGTGTTTTATAATTATTTTGAATACATATTTATTATTTTTTATGTGATGATAATTATATTATAACCAACGAATGTGGACACGTTATAACCAAGGATGGTGGTAACATTATAAAAAATATCATTGAGACCTATATCTCTCACGAATGCATGGGTTAATGAGTAATTCTATACGAGCTCCATGCTTACAAGGGATGTTATCCCAAGACTGAAAAAGGGTCTACGAGAGGTTTTACTAATCCTAATAGAGGGTATAAAGGTTTTTATCCCATGCCCAAAACCAGTACCCATGTGGATAATCCAATACTAACATATGATGAACGTCATGGTAGATAAACATTAAATAATATTTTATATTCTTATTTATAATCTGAAAATATACATATTTTCCCAATGTTATATTCTCAGGGATAATTTTCTTTGATTTCTTTTTTTACTATAGTTTTATGATCATCCATGTTTTTTCCATTTTATAATTTTAATCTTTATGACATGAAGGATAATGTTTTCAAATGTTTTTCTAATTTTATCATAGCATTATGATCATGATATGTTTATATATCTCATTTTTACACTTAATGGGAATCTAGGATCACCCTTTCTGATGTTTCCTTTTACTAGGATATGATAAATGGTGTTATGTTTGATATTTATATGAGGGGTGCATGTTTTGATGAATTTTGTGGCAAATGACACAACGCAATTATTTAATAGTGGATTACAATTTAACATTGATAAAAGAACTAGACATAAATTATTATTATATGAAAATAATATTATATGAATAATATTCATGTTTTAGGATTCTATATTTTTGTATGTGATGGTTGGGTATTTCTATGGTGTGTTCATGAGCTATATTATATTTTTTATGTTTTGTGATTTTATATACTACCAAACCCATGATTGTTGGGTGACTAACACCAAATGTAAATTGGGAGACTATTTTACACAATATATAGTCTGGTGGGGAATGGATGGATGACATCCTCATATGTCCCTACTCTCATCTCTTGGTTGAATTATTTACTAGTTTTCACAATATCTACCATTCCACAAATATATATGTAAACATTTTAAAATATATTGGTCATTACACACATGTTTATACCTAGATATAATATCCTAAGGATTATTATCGGTACAAAATGTATGGTCTATGAGGTATAATGGTGATTATGTGTTTTAAGGGATGTAATGACATAGCATACTATACCTGATATGTGATATATATCTTTCATTTTTACGGTTACCCCTAGAAAATTCGTGGTTACTATATAGAGATGTGTCTTGAGATGATCATTTGATGAGATACCAGTGGTGATTATTTTGATTCTTTTCCTATGTGAATTTAAGATGATTTATTTTGGATATCCATTTTTTAGATCATAAAATGTTGGTGTAGAATGAAAAAATTGGGGAAGTGGTAGTAGGGTACATTTATTTCATATAAAAATATATCATATATATCATGCTTTACAAGTTTATGGATGTACTTTATTAGATGGAAAAATAATTTACATACATAGTTGGTGAGTTAGATTCAGTTGTTGTTGTAATTGCTATAGTATTATTTCATTATCTCTTAAAAGAGAAGATTTAAGGGTGATCATATTGTTTATACCTATTATGTTAAAAATATATATGTAAATCAATTTCATGTGAGTATAATTATTCTCAACAATAAGTCTTATATTACTAGGTTTTGGTTGTTTGGAAATCTATACGAGATTATTTTTCACTTATGAGTTTCAAATATTCCTGGTACATAGCTCAATTTTTAATAGTACTTATTAAATATTATCCATAAACATGGGTTTTCATTTACCTATAAGTATAGGATTTGATTGATTAACATAACATATTTCTCTGTTTCACATGATTCTCTTCGAGTTTAATGCCTCCTATTTTTATGCATGATACACCCATTGTGATTATCGCCAACCCATTACATATTGGATGTAGGATTTGGGTCATCACTTTCTCCCTTATATTATTTAGGGCCAACGAGACATACCTATGGGGGAGGGGGTAATTAAAAAGTTGTATTAGTGGTACATGTTTAGTGATGGTATAGAGTTGGATATAGGCATATGTGATAACACATGGGTTGGTATAAAAGTTGTTTCAGAAGAAAACAAAATAAAATTTAAAAACGGGATAGCCCTTGAAACATGTCTATTTAAGGACCCACTGTGATCTGTTGCATGGAATTTTATGTTTACCGATACTACTAAGTTATGTGATGCTGGGCATGGGGTAAATACATTAGAAAGGATCATGAATCATTATTTTTTTCTCATATGATTGAAATGGGTAGACCAGTGGATTATGATAATACTCAATAAATAAATAAATAAATAATGTTATAAATATCATATTCTATGTTTAAAAGTATCAAACTATTTTTTTCTTAAGGAGATATAGATTCTGGTTGTCATCATTATTATCTTTTCACTAATGATATTGTGAATGATTTTTTCATAGCTCACTATAGAATTAATGTTGTTGATGATGGCTAATGGATGTGGAATCATTGTTTGTTTCAGTGACATATTCTTTATATGTATGATAAATATGATTCAATCTATCTAAAATATGATTTGTTGGAAGATATTGATTGGGGATTACGTCCATCCTATGTTCATAACTTGTGCTAGGTTTTGTTGGCCATTATGATGTTGTATAGAGTAGTGTGGTAGTGGTGTATCTTATTCCTATATTATTGATATGACTTAATAGTTTAATATAAAAAGATCATGTCTAGTTCTAATCACAGTTTATTTATTTGATCGTGATAGAATCTAATTTCTAGGTTATGTATACCCATAGAAAGGGTAGATTCAATATATGAGAGTTCAACATAATTTTTCAGACCCTAGTTTATTTTTCATCAGATTTTTTTCTCGGGGAGGAAGCCAGGATGGGGTATTTAATTGATGATTTTTATGATACCTATAATTAGATGAAACTATTTATTTTATCAATATATACTGAGGTGGTGGTTCTAGAAAGATTTGTTAAGTGATCGCTGGCCAAAATTAAACCATCGTCAGTGTGGAGTCATCATGTTTCCTTGAATAAAAGAGATTTGATAAAGTGTTTTCAGTTTCCTTTATAGATTATATGTTTGAAAGATTAGGGTAAGTAATGAATCTCATAATCATTTTGGTATAGGTTTGAAGGATTTCAGTCATATTCTTAGGGAATTTATGTAGATTTTTTTAAGGAGTCAATGTTCATTAGATTGGAGGGTTAATGAACATTATGGAATGGAAACATACATTGGTGATTAAATTTTGGTTCTTCTATAAGGGATATTTCACCTGAGGTAGAAAAAATAGTTTCTGTAACATTGAACTAGAAAATATGATACATGGAAATTAGAGGAAATACTTACAATTATATTCTCCTTAAAGAGTATAGGGAATCCAATGATAAAATATTCTCCATGTTCATTGTTGTTATAGAGTCGGTATTGTATTTTTATTATCTCAATAATTCACAATATCATGTGGGAAATATACCATTTGGGGTACTCATTTCATGTTTTTCTACATTTTTGTATGATCTATTTTTTTCACGATCTTTACATTCCATCTTATCACCTATTTCAGTATATGATTTTGGACATGAGGTAGAGAGGATTCTACTTTCATTGGTGTTGAATACCAAATTAATAGGTCACAATTTTCTTTATGAAGTACGGAGAGACAATTAGATATTAATGAGGAAACACCTATTGTATGGAGACATCCTATCTTTATGGATATATCCATATGATATAATACTTTTTATGGAATCAATATTTCTATTGAAGCATTTTTGTATTGTTTCATATGACATGTTTTGTTATAAGATTCTTAGGGAGTTCCTACAGGGAGATAGAGTCCCTCAGATAGACCAGATTCATGTTCCATATCTTTATTCCTCTATATATGATTTGATACCGATTTAATCAAATGATCACCCGATAGTTTTTCATAGAGATTTGGATAAATACCCTTATATTATTCCTTAAATTTAGGAGGTGTTTCACTAATGAAAAGATATCTATATTGGGATTGATCTGCATATAGATGTTTTTAATATAAATGTACATATATCGGACGAAAAATTATGAGTTACGAGAGATGTGAATAAAATTGAAGAATTGTGGTATTGATGTTTCATTTCGAAGATTGTGTCATGATATTGTTCACCAATTTTTCTTATAATGAAGAATTATTAAATTTAACATCATTGTGCTGATTATCATCAACTAAATGATGTGATAGTTATGAAATGATATCCTAGTCAATAGACTGATGAATTATTAGATAATCTAAAATGATAATTTTGGTTCTCAAATATGTATTTACATTCATGATATATTCATATGTGGTTGTAGGATGAGGTTATTCTTATAGAATCATTCTTATGTCATTATAGGAATTATGTGTATGTTGTTATTCCCTTTAGTGTAAAAAATACCACAACGATGTTCATGGGTTTGATGAAAATACTATTAGTGGAGTTTCTAGATCATATCATAATGGTTTTCATCGAAAAAATCTCTATTTACTACGCAACAATGGAGGACCTTTCAAAAAATATGCATGATGTTTTTAGAGTTCTACATAACCAGAAACAATTCAGTATGTTATCTAGGTTTTAGTTATTGATCATTAAGTAAATTTGTTGGTTTATTTCATGTCCTAGTAGTGTGTATTAGTGTATCCTTTGAACATTGATCGAATAAATTCATGGAAAGTTACCACGATTTCTTTAGATGTGTGAGATTTCATTGGTCTTACAGGCTATTAGATTAGGATTTCAGCCGAATAATCCTTGGTTGATACTCCTCTAACATCCTTAGCCTGGAAGGATCATATTTTCATGTGATCTTCTCACATTTAAGTATCTTTTAGGATCCTAAAGAAAATGTTGGTTAATTACCTATTTCATGATCAACAAAGAGAGGTAGTTTAGTTTGAAGTTGGCTAAGATGCTTAAATCATGGTTTGGGTTGTGTTTTAACAAAAAAAGAGAATATTTTTTTCTAACAGGTCTTAAACATTATGTGACCATGAGCATAAACATTCCACCCATGATATAATGTTTGATGTAGTAATTATTTCTATAATTTGTGGTGATATTATCCAATCGAAGAGAATTCTAGGGATTTAACGATCATACGAGTAAAAGGTATGTATCATAAAAGTATTAGTTGATCATTCAAAAGAACTAGTGGATTAAATTATTGTCTAAATATGAATTAGATATATTAAATAAACTAGTTAAGGTAAATTTTGTAGTAGATTCAATAAGAAATATGTCATGTTGTGATTTAATTCATGAATATATTGTGGTGGTGTAATGGTAGAGCTCATTGTGATGCATCTAGATAGGGGATACATTAGTAGAAGATGTACACAATAAAACTAAATCCATATTTGTTGTTGTAGGTGGATGAGCACTAGATGGAGGACTCTATGGTGGATTATTAGAGAGGACTAGCTATCATTTGATATTCCCATGTCGGTTGTTATGAGGGTGAACAATTTAAGGTGATATTTTAGATGAGTTTTTTCATACCTTTAGCAACGAATGAGATAGTCCCATGAGAGGTCCATAGTTCACTATCATCATCAAATCATTTCATTAATGATATATAACGAGCTCTTATGTTGTAGTTTTAGTTTCCCAGGATCAGACATGCAGTTATAGAGATTTTCTCTTGAAATTTGGTCTTCCAGAAGGTGATGGCTAGGAACCGTGTTCCTAATGTATTTCCACTACAATTAGTTGCTCATTTTTTGATGTAGGTGAAAAATATTTATATATCACAACATGTTTATATTAATCTCACAATGTCATTAAATTTATAGGGGTGATATTGGACTATTTGATGAAATCATCCCACTTCCTAATAATAAAAAATTTGATATCATTGGAGGGGATTGTCCAGGAATTACCTTTAAGAGGCAATGAGGATCCACAAATTCATAAGGATATCTTCTATAACTATGATCCCCATTTTAACACTCAGGTTCAAAGAGTTATACATTATGATTTCATCTTTTAGTTATTCCTTAACACTACCTCTTATATGATGATGTATTGAAAAATATTGGGATTATTCAAACTAAAGATAATATGTTTTGTTCTTATATCCTGGATTTTGGAGGTTAGTGTCTGAGGAAACTACCTTGGGTTTAGGAATCTCATATCTATAATTTTTTAACCAACCTATGGTATGGATGCGTTTGAATATTTTTACGACCAAACATTGGATGTCTATAATTCTGAACTAGCATTTCAAGTCATAATTTTTTAGGCATGATCTAGTATAGAACATGATAGTTATTGTTCATTTAATTAATTATAGGATAATATCAGTCCCTAATGTTTAGGTGTAAAATATAAATCATATTTGGATACCTATATATTTCTATGTTCGAGATCATGTATTACTGAAGGGGATTCTTCATCAAGGGTATTGTTGGATAAATCATTTCTATAATCATTATCCCTTGTTTATTAGGACATTTTGGTTGTTGGATCATATTGTAGCTATGGAATATCAGATAAAGCATCCCCCATAGATGATAAATATATATGATGTCTTCTATGTGTTCAATTTCTGGAGTTACCTTCATGATGAATCTCATTTCATCAATTAGGTAGAACATGACATTGATGATGATACGACCTTCAAGGATTGTCTTTTAATATTACATAAGTATTATAATCCATTGGTTAGGTCTATGTGGTGACATAGTGGTATTAAGGAGAGAAGCTATGAATATAATTAATAGATACATGATCTATTTCCTAATCTCTGTATTTGTTTGAAACTTTTTGTAGTGATGTTGGTTTATAGAATTTGACCTTTATCGGGTTAATGAAATGATTTCATATTATTTTTTATTGTTTTTCTATCTTTTGATTGAGAGGTATATTCATTTGGGGATTGTTTAGGACCTAGTGAACAATGATTTGTGGTTTGTACAAGGTTCCTCTTTATGATGTGGTTGATATAATATATTGGAGATAATCTTTAGTGGTATCTCATGGGGTATTAATTTTTATTTTCCATTTTACTTCATATTCTCAGAGATTGGTTTTAAACATTATAGGATCAAAATAGTTTTCGATTTATTTGATAGAAGTTACTAGATTACAGTATCCCTTCCCTTATTGTGTTTTCGAGGTGTAGGAGCTGTTGAGAGGTGTCTGAATGAGGAATCATGAAATTTGAGATGAAATCTCATCAATAAATGATTTTACAATGTGGATCTTTGGGATATTCTATAATGGTAGTGGATATGGCATGAAGACACTATTAATAGTTTATAGACTTAACTGGTTGAACTTTAGAGATAAATATATTTTATTGAATTCAATGGAATGGATGAAGGGAACATAGTAGTCCTATCCATGGTGGTTGGGTGGTTGTGGCGTTTAGAGTCTGACTGCGATGTAGCGGTTCGAGGTGTATTCCTACAATTTTGTGGTAAATTCACCATAGGATTTAGGATGTGAAAAAATATCCATTTTTTAGAAGGGGTATTGTGGTGTCCTGATTTACCCACATTTAAAGTCCACTTATACTTATACATATCTTCAAAACATTCTTTGGACATGGTATTAGTGGAACTGTTTCCAACATGGTCTCATTCACTATCCTATAATCTTTTCTATTTAAGTTATATTCTTAGCGCGATCAAGGTGTATCCTTATGATCATTTAATTTTTAGTTGTAATCAATATTATTGAATCAAATTTTCACCCACTAATCTCCCAATATATTTTCATGAACCCTAATTATAAAAGAGAGCCTCCCCTAGGCCATGAATCCAACATTTGACTAGATTCAATCCCAGCCCTCTATAGATCTATTTTTCATGATTTGAGTATTTTTATTTTTCTATTATTTCATTTTATTCATCAATTGATATCATTTATTCAGGTTATTTATTTATATATGGAAGTGGTTTATCTCCTTTATTTTAATGGTGTATCTTCTGTAATTATTGTCAATGTTTTTCTGCATCATCCTTATAGGTTCATAGTTTACATTTTTGGGATAAGAATTTAGTGATACGAGTAGTCATTCTATATTTTGGGGAATAATATTGGAAGCATTCAGGTTGTGTATTAATTTAATATTTTTGTGTTTTTATTAATTTATATTTTTAACAGGATTTATATTTATTGGTTGGTAGCTGAATAAAACCTAATTAATGATAAAATAGAATAACAATGAATAACTTTTTTTTAAGTTATACAATGTGTTCTTCAACAGTTTTCATTATTTTACTACTCAATTCCAATATATTGTGCAATATTTTATATTTTTTCATGTTCGTTATGATTATGTTGTCATGTGTTTGGTAATTTCTTGAATACTGTAATTCATGTAAAATTATTGGTTGGATGTAAAAATGGAATTTTGATACTTTTAATTATACTATTTTTCTTATTTTCATAGAAATAAAATCTTTTATTAATAAGTGTTTAATTTTATTTATTTAAATATATTAATTTAATAATATGAAGAACATGAACATTGCAATTCTTGTGGATGTAAAAATATCAAAGGCTTGTTAATGTTTTTTTCATTGAATTTTTACATGACAGAATTATATCATTGAATAAATGTTTTGTTGTTTTGATAAATTTAATGAAGATTCACTTTTTTACTAATAGGTTTAATCTATGATAAATTTATCATTTAATTTAATATGGAATAAAAGAGGTTTTTTAAATATATTCATTGGTTTGGGGTTGAGATAGAATAATTTTTATGGCCCCTTGAATTTTATTTATGGAATAAATTCACTATAAACCTTTTTTATGCTTCCTTCCATCTCAATTCATATGATTTTGAGCTTTTTGATGTGGTTTGATGTGATATTGGTATGGATTTTGGTTGATGAGATATTTTTGCGATGGACTACGGTTTGTGGTAGTAATTGATTAGTATGATAAAGATATTCTTGGTGATATTCCAGATGGTGTTAGGGATGTGACAAGAGTTAAAAAGTGGATGTTGATATTGGTTATTATTTTTAATAAATATAGAGTTTTTAATGGTGTTATTGATTTTAATGTATGGATGTATATGTCATATTATTATCTATATTCGATTCTGTAATACATGATGAATTAGGTTTTTCACGTTAATTCATCTCACTGAAGTTTTCTTATGTTATTTCCTTGAGTGTTGGAAATTAATATATTTTTAACGAATAATAAATATCTAATACCATGGGGCATGTTTTTACTATATTATAATTTGGTTAATATTGAGAAATCATTGACATTATTGGATTACAACTGATGTTAATGTACATAAATTTTATTGATAATAAATTAGTTAAATGTATCATTAAATTATAAAAGGAAATATGTAATTTAATGAAACTCCTTGAATTATTTTATTCTATTTCAATATATAGTTCATAGTAGTGAAAACATGATATCCAAGCGATGATAACTACTGTTGAAACAATGACTATGTTAATTCCTATATTCTGATGATGGGTTAGATTAAATCTTACATTTTTTTTTATCTCATATACAACCCACCCATGTTGGAGGAGTGAATGGCACCTAGTAGACTATAATAGGGTATTCCTCCCAACAACTAGGATAATGTTGAATGGATGGATGACTAACCCCATTGGACTTGCTTTCTTATCATGGGGGTGTTATGCAATATTATCCATGCTGGTTGTCATTACCCATATATTTTTTAAGAGGGTGATACTTTTTTATGTTTATTAAGACACAAATATCTCTCTATGTAGACGATATTGATTAATTGATGAATAACGTGTATGGGTTATGATGGATTGAGGTACCTTCTTGGTTTGTGAGCTATAATGGATTGAGGATTTGTACATGATGTATGATAGATCATAAGAAATCTATGATAGTTCTAATAAATGACTCAATTACTATATCTAGATATGGAATGAGATGATAAGATGATCTATTGCATTACTAGGATGTTTTGATAGTAAATACATGTGTTATTATGATAAATTTTGTTAGATTGAGATGGATTAGGACATAAAAAGTTCAGGATGAGAATGAAATATGTTGGATAAGTGATAGTTGGGTAATACAATTTGATTTTATATAATATAAACTCTTGTATGTGTTACTTTGTAGGAGATATCCATATTGAGGCTTGGATCATAGAATACATTCATAGGTTATGAGTTAGCACAATTTGTTTTCACTAGGATTTAATATGCTTTCCTTTTAAATTTCTTGAGAGGCTCTAGGGGGTTTCTAATGAGTATTCCATTAATTCATATACTACTTATAAATAAATGGGTTTTTAGTTCAATATGAGTAGGTCAGAGATGAGCTTTTATATTATCATAATATGGTTATTTTGGGAATTGTTTGGGAATTGTGGTCCATTTAATATATTAACGTTTAGTAAATTGTATTTTCTTCATTAGTTATTCTAGTTTTTCTAAGGATACTACATGTATACACATGGAATTTATTTTACCATTACGAGGACTAGTTTATTAGTGTGATTTTATTATTCCTCCATTCTGATTGTTTCTAATTTAGGGACATGCCTCCCATTTTTATGTATGATACACCCTCAATACATTTCATTAACCCATGTCTATTTGGAGGTATGATTTTTGTAGTAATTTTCTCATTTTTATCTTTTCCAGTTCATAAGGGTTACCTACATGGTTCGGGGTTTATACAATGTAATTTTATTATATAGGAAGAATAATAATACAAGAGTCTTGTATTTATTATCACATTATTTAAAAAATAATAATTTTTTAAAAATTAATCACTATATATTGGTATCTAATATGTATTATCATGATATAATTTTATGTCTAAAAATGAAATTCACAACCGTAATTATTTTTTATAAACTATGATTACAATTAATCAATTAATTTTAATGTAATTACTTTTCAAATATAATAAATACTAATTTTAATCGTGGTGTACACTATATATAAAAAACATTCCATGAAACAAGTATATTTTATGACTACACAAAATTTGTTAAATTCTAAGGGAAAATAATAGGATATATTTTATCCTAGTTAATTGTTTTTCCTATTACAAAAATCCATTTCTACATTTAAATTAATATTATATAAAAAAATTCATATCACAAGAAAAATGAATTTTTCTGAATTAAAAATGGTTATATTTTGTTATTTACAATAATAATTGAATTTTAATGACACCATAATATCAATAATGAAATTTTTGTTTATTTTTAAAAGAATATATTATTTATCCCTACATTTACACAAAAATTAAATTAAAATATATTAATTTTTATATAATATTCTACAGTTTCCATTGGATTTTGGTTTCATGTGAATAAATCCATTTCATTCATTCACTTTTAATTTAAATCATAAATATTAGAATCTGGTGGTGTCATATTGAAGGCAAGTAGAGTCTCTTTATATTAAGTAGATATTTTTATAAGCTAAAGAAGGTAAATCTCATATTTTATTTTTTAAAGGTATATAGAATTCCCAATATATATTTAGATGTCCAAGGAGTATTACCATATATTTCATTATATGTATACAATATTTTTGTAGTATATTCTCAACTATATACTATAATAATGGTACATAAAAGTAAATGATTTTTTTATAATTTAAGTCAGTAATTCTATAAACTATTTATTTATGAATGTTTTTATGATTCATATTAATTTATTTTTATCCTAATTTTCCCATTTTACACGAATTAGTAAATAATGAGGGTTTTTTAATATTAATGTACATCGTCATTATATTATATATGTTCATTTATTTGAGAAAAGCCTTCAAATCAGGTTATGGGAACATAATTGGGAATCCATAGAAACCAATTTTGAATAATATTACTTGTATTTCCACTAATGTATTAAATAAAGGTTTTAAATAAGGAAAAATAAGTGTATTGATGATTTAGTGATATATTACTATTAATATTTCATGTTATATTTTAAAATTTCAACATGTTTATGTATACTTAGTGTCAGACACTATAATGTTTTAGTTATTGGGATGGATATGTGGGGAATTTCAAAAATTATGTGGTGCATGATATTTATTTTTAAATAAAAATAGATTGTTTTTTCTGGTGGTTTATCATAGCGACCTATAAATTTTTTATTCATACCAGATATGTTGATGTAGATTATGTAAATTCTAAAGTTAAATATTAAATTTTTATTGACTAGTCCAATATTTGGGGGTTAATTTAAAATAGATGAAAATAATTTCATCACTATTTTATTGGAAATAATTATAATTTAATTATGATTGGTAATAAATAATATTACATTTAAATGATACACTATGAAATTTTAATTTATTTTAGGGTTACAGATAATTTTATAAAAGAAATAAATTTCATATTTAATGACTATATATGATGTTTTAAAATTCAAAAAAAATTCATCTACCATTACATTTTTTATTTTGAAAAATTATAATGAAATTAAATTGAAAATAAAATATTATTTCAATGTATGGAAATATTGAATAGTATAATGGTTATCATGTTTGATGGTTATTATATAGGTAATTAATATACTTATATGCTACATGAGGTAACCATAAATATTACCACAAGTAGATTAATGTAATGAATAACATAGACCATAACATTATAGTATTAAGGGATAATTAATATGGATATTATCTCTAGGGGAATGTTAATAGGATTTATTTCTAGATTATTATAAGTGTTTTAAGGGGAGGAGTGGGAAGGATAATTTTGTTATATATTTGGAAATATCAAAAAACATGTAATAATTATTGTTTTAATTTAACAACAATAACTAAAGACATTATAATAGTATTATGATTTTAATGTTAGAAGGGTTTATGTTTGTATAATGTTTTACATATCTATATAGAATTGAGTATATCCCTGTAGTTCTATAAACCATTAGGATTTTAATTACCAATAGATACTGTCAGTTTCAATATTGGACTAATTTATAATAGACATTATACAATTTATACTTTGTTATTTAAATATTTTTTTAATTGAGTAATGTTATATATTATTTATCATTAAATTTAAAAAAAAAATTAGATGGTTTTGTTTATGAGGACATGAGTTGGGGAAATATAACCATGAATACAATTTAGTATATATTCAGGGTAATATTCTTAAATGTTTTCCAAATTTTTTATATTAAAACTCTTCATATATACACTTGATTACCTGCATATTTTAAGACAAAATTTTACATGAATTTCAGAAGAATGGGGTCATTTGTACATGACTACATGATAAATGCATGAATATTTGTGTTTTTATATTTGATGAATCTATGAAAAATCATGATATTTTCAAATATTATAGATCTAACATAGGTAATCAATTAATTGTTTGGATTCATTAAGATGTCATATTTTAATATTTTGAAGGCATGGTATAAATTTTGTTAATTATTATTTTTATTATGTGTTTGGTCAGTATAAATCAAATGAAATGCTTTTATATGATATTGTAATCAATGATTTACTTATTATATAACATTATATCTTACTGGATATTTGAAATGTATTATTATTATATCTATAATTCTAATTTTCATCTAATGATTTCAGATATAATTATATTATGTTATTAATTTTTAGTAAAAAAATATATGCCAAATTCAAGGTCATGATGAATGTTCAGTTTAATCAATAATTTTATATGGGTCATTCAAAATTTATTTACATTCCATCGGTTGGGTGAAGGAATTATTTCAATTAGTAAATTTTATAATAATTATCATCCAAATATTAAATAAACATAGAATGCAATATGTGATAAAAACGACTTATTGACACATCCCATGTAATCTAAAATCATATTATTTAAAATATTCCTAAAATATGTATTAAAAATCCTAAAATAATTAGAATAAAGTAAATTGATATTAACAATATCATATAATAAATAAATTACATGAAAGAAATAATGAAACAAAAAAATTATATAAATTTTAAGTGACTATGTGGATAAAAGTAATAAGTTATGAATTATTATTAATTTTAGATAAGGGAATTTCTACAGATATTGTAACATAGACAACATATATAATTATTCAATTTATTTAATTGATTATATGAAATTTTCTTAAAAATACTTATAGAATAATTTTAAAAATTGTGTGGTAAAAATAATTACCATCCAATTGAATTATGACATGGAATTAATTGGAAAATTTATTTTTTAATAAATTTTATTCAAAATTTCATGAAACTATAGAAACTATTAATAATACAATTGGAGTACATATAATTATAAATTAAATGAAATTATTTGTAATTGGGTAATCAAGAGCATCTAATATACAATCTAGTGAAATATCCAAAAAATCGTTTCATTATTGGATGATCATTTATTATTTTTCCAAATTACCCACCTTTTACGAATCTTTTACAAATGAATAAATACAAATTAAATAAATTAGTAATGATAATCCACTCATAATTAAAAATATTATTAAAAAATTATAAAAATTTACTAAATATTCTAATCACTTTATTCAACCACCATAAAAAACTTAAATCCTCTTAAAATTTTGAAAATAATAAATTTTTTCATTTATTTACAAAAATATTATGTGAATTTTAAATTTTATTATTTAATTATATTATTAATTATATTAGACATAATATTAATCATTTACTATTCAATTACTTAATTTTTTACTATGATTTTATAGCATACTGATATATTTGTGATAATCATTCATTTCCTTAATGAAAAATTTAATCAATGGGGTCAATGTGAAATGAAAATATTCATTTTATCAAATTTGTAATAATAATTCTTTGGTTGAAATATAATAAAAATACTTTTACATGTTAAATATGTCCGAGAAACTAATATCAATATGATTTTTTTGATTAAAATTATTCATATAACAATATAAATAGAGTATTTATTTTGATATATATATAAAATTTTAAATGTCAAATATCATAATGTATTTTAATTATATGAACTATTAAATGATCACAATTCTAGTCGATTTAAATATAAATAATGTTGTTATAAAATATTTAATTTATTAAATCAGCCTTTATTTTTTCCTCACATAATATTTTATCGGAATTTAAAATAAGCCATATATGATCTTGATTACATTAATAATGTTATTACATCATTTTAATGAATAAGTGGGTGTTATTTATTAATTATATATCATTTAAAAATTACCGTTAAATTGGAATAATATACCATACGTACAAATCATATTTTAACACTAGTATGTTAAATATTTTCATAAAAAATGATCTTGATAATCCTATAAACATTTTTTTAAAAGGGTAATGTAACGTCCCTGACCCGGGAGCCACTAAATCGATGCTCTGAGATAGGTAGTTAAATGTCCTAAAGCACGCATTCACGTATACTATAGGTTTTCAACTACTACAGTGGGTCCAATAGGTCATGTTAGGAGACTATTCCCTCAATACCAGAGTATGCCACAATAGATAATAATTAAAATAGGGGGAAAAAATAAGACAATCCATAACATACCTTAATGACCAAATCCCATAACATGGTCCAATAATAAACAACACTAAATATGTCATCCCACGCTATAATATTAGGTGAAAACAATCCAAAGGAATAAAAATAGCAGAATCCCCAAAATATTATGAACTCCAAGTTTTGAACATCACCCAAACTTGTCCCATGTCCAACTCATCTCCCTATCATAGTTCCATTTCCCTTTTCCAAACATATAAGCGTTAAATCTTCTAGGGTACCCGATGGAGGCCCGAACAGAGTGTGAGTATAACTTAGTAGGCCACCACCAACAATGTCTATAAAATATCCATCATGAAATATAGTTCATGCAAATGAAAAATAAAGGAATGTTAAGGTAAAATGTTCAATAGGCTGTCTTTATTTCTGTTCTTTTATGTAAACCTACCAACTAACCCATGTATATTAATAAGTGATTTTATTTATCATGTCACACTTTTAATGTGTTCAATGGATTATGCATTATTAATGTTCATAACATTTGGGAATTTATCAAATCCTAACTCAATTGGAATATTTTGAAAATAATTCCCAATATCCTCACCTCAAAGCCTCAATCTTGGTTGAATGTAATCGTTAGGGGAATAGAACTTCATCCCCTTCCCTAACCCATGCATGAAGGGGTGGAGCTAGAACCTCAGTCCAACTCAACCCGTGGGTGTATAACCTCTTTCCAATACCCCACACTACCATGCAATGTGCAAGTGCTTATATATCATTCACCACAATACACTATATCACAAAAACACATCCAACATCATTTACAACATCACAATAATATCAATAAATGGAAAATTAAATTTTTCTTCAATCCATTAACACATTCATTATTCATGTTACATACCCACTTTAACCCCATTCCCATTTTCCATGCCTATATCACTAATAATATTCCAGTATTCATCTAATCCTTCGAATTTTCCAATTTATCCTTTTAACCCTATTTCATACCTACCAAACAATATCTGAAATAAATTCCCAACAGAATTGTTTTAATAAACACAGATTACACATCCCATAAGCATATTATCATATTTTTTATAAGATCTATGTTCTCGATCAATGGCCGACACTATCATAGTTAGATATATGTTTGAGGAATATTTGAATGCCTATCAGGTGGCCCAAATTTTGTTGCATGATCCTCCAAGAATCCTGTGGGGGTCAATAGAGGTTTAATTAACCATTTATACACCACTACATCACGTCATGTAAAATTCAATAAGAACTCTTCAAAATAGGGAATGAATAAAAATATTATAGGCAAAAATCTATACAAATCCAAGGGATATAACTTATCATCCACCTAACCTGAATCCATTGAAGAATTCACTCCCAACCAAATCCTTAGATCTCAATTCAACCAACCATAAAAGGTTCACCCTTAAAATCACTGACAAATTAGGGATTAAGATCTTCAGATGGACATGGTAATGAAATGGGGACCATAATCCAGAAAGAAAATAAATATATAGATTTGCATTATGCGGATCATGAATATTCAAAAGGCAACACTCCAAATGGTTTAGGAATTAATGAGATCAATCCTTGGTAGTTCTGGGTCCATTTGGTTCATTCATAGGGTTGCAAGGGTGGAGGACGAGGAAAATGCCTAGTTGGATATAAAATCCCAAAGTGGCAATTTTTTAAATTTTTTACAATTTTCTGGGTAGCACGGTTTACCCACATGGTTTTCAAAACTATTTGAAAACCGTGCAAACACCACTATACAAAAATCCACCACTTACACGGTTTACCTGGGATTCCCGCTCGGTTAGCTCTAACTATGTGTATACTGTGCGGGTAGCCAAAAAAAACTATATTCTTCCTTTTTTGTGTTTTGAACCCCCAGAAAACCCCAATGCCTCCTCAAGGACTATGGAAGGCACACAATTTACCATAATGAAGATATTGAGCTGAAACTTATGTAAAACATACCATAGAGGGAAATATTGAATATTATAACCTCCCCACCATAGAACAGATTGTCCTTAAGCCACTCTCCCAAGATTTATTGATTACCCAAAGAAAATTCATTGGCCCCCTACACCCGCTTATATAATTATTACTACCATGTTATCTCCTGATCATTTCCATGTGTCCATATAATAAAAACAAGGGGCACAAACATACACTACAATACATTCTCTCTATGAACTACAATATGAACTGGGTACTCCTTAAAGGATGCATCTTCCTAAAGCTCGACATCCTCAGAATTTATCACATGATATGGGTAAGGGTGATACTTTCAGATTTGTGAAACATGGAAAAACTAATGCATTCTACTATAAAGTTGTGGAAGAGCTAATTGGTTAGCCACATGTCGGATCCTCTACACAATCTCAAATGGCCCCCCCATATCTATGTACCAACATGCCCTGTTTCTGAATTCGATGGTGACCCACCCTTGGTTACAACCACAGAAACACGCTCTCATCAACTATGAACTCAATATGTCTATGAAAATAATATTCATATGAATCCTATCTACTCTGATATTTTTCCATATTCCAATTTACCAATAAAAAAATTATTCCACTTTTACTTCATTATCATGAAGAATTTTCTAATTACTACATGACATTTTCACTTCCATTTTTACTTATTCATTACATCTTATTAGGAATAATTCATTACATTTGACAGAACATATGAGTCGAAACCTTTATCTCTTGCATGTCCATACATTGTGTGTGCCTATCTTTATGCATGTCAGTTTCCTACATAGGTTCCTAGAATGATGTCTGAATGTACAACCTCATACCTTTCTGTCCATGAGAGAAATATCACCAAACTATCAAATCACACAACAATTCATCACCTGCTAGTGAAGTACCGTGAAATGTAACTACACACAACAAGAACAACAATCCCCTCATTGGGTGACTTGGGTGTCCCCCCCACATGGGTTAGAGACTCCAATGAACATGCTCCATACCATAGACCATCACATTTCTAATATCTTATCTACCATCCTCAAATAGTATAAAAATAAAGTAACTCCTCCGATACCACATTGTAATGTCCCCGACCTGGTATACACTAAATCGATGCTCCGACCTGATTAGTTTCATGACCTCAAGTGCGCCTCCCAGTATTCTAGATGTTTCAAACTTGCAGCGAGGCTTTGATAGGTCGCATGATAATATTATACCATCAAGACTAGAGTAATCCACAACAGATAATAATTGAAACAACATAAAAATGGGGACAATCCATAACATACATAAATGAAAAAAATCCCAAAACTGGGTACAATCATAAAAAACACTAAATATGTCAGGACGTGCTACAATTTCAAGTGAACAAATCCCAGAAGAAAAAAAATATTAGAATCCACAAAATGGTCGAGACTCTAATTCTATAACCTTAGTCAAACACTTCCAATATGCAACACATATTTCTATTACATGTCTCTTTCCATTCTCTTGAACTACAAGCATGAAATCATCTTGGGTACCTAATGGCAGGTTGAGTAGGGTGTGAGTATAACTCTGTAGGACACCACCAATGATGTATTCAAAATATCCCTCATGGAATATAGTGCATGAAAATGATAAATAAAGGCATGTTATGGTAAAAAGTTCAATTTTATATCTTTATTTATGTTCCTTTATGTTATCCTACTAATTAACCCCGGTTTATTACTAATAAATTGTTTTTATCATGTCACCCTTTCATTTGTTCAATTGATTAGGCATAATTAATTTTCTCAACATGTGGGAATCTAAAAAGTCATATCTCACTTGGAATCTTTGAAAAAAATTACCAACATCCTCACGTTGATGCCTCAATCTGGGTGGAATGTAGTTGTTAAGGTAATCGAACTCTGTCCCCTTCCCTAAACCATGCATTTAGGTGAGGTGCTTGAAACTTGGTCCAACACAACCCAACTGGAATATGACCTCAATTCAACACCCAACTCTACCAACCAATGTGCACATTATTATTTACAATTCACCACAAAACACCATAACACAACAACATTGGCAACAACATTAACAATGTCACAATATTCCCAATAAAAGGGGAATTACAATTTTCCACAATCCATTAACAAAATAATTATTCATGTTACAAAACCCATTTATCCCCACTACCATTTTCCATTCCTATCTCACTAAAAATACTCTAATATAATGAAAATCCCTATAATTTTTCTATTTTTCCTTTTAACCCATTTTCATGCCACTCAATCAACCACTTCGGTAATTACCAAAGTTAGGTGTTTTACTAAACACCAATTGCACATAACTTATGCTTATTAATATATTCTTCATATGATCAATCCACTCATACAAAGGTCTACACATAATTAGCTAGATCTCTGTTTGGGGAATATAAACACGTCCCTCAAGGAGACCTAATTTGTTCATGTCGTCCTCTATGGATCCCATGGGGATTAAGAGGGGTTCAGTTACCCATTTAGTCACAACTACACTAGATCATGTGAAAGGTACTATGAACTCCAAAAAATAGGGAATGAATAAAAACCCTACATACCCAAATCTACACAAAACCCAAGGGATATAACTTTTAGACCACCTACCTTGAATCTTTTTGCGAACAAGATTTATAGTAAAGCTTTAGATCTCAATTAAACCAACCCTTGATTCTTTACCAAAAAATGATCTTAAAAATGTATGTTTTGAGAGAATTAGATGAATAGGGGGAAAAATAGGAACCCAAAACCTAAAAAATCAAGAGGGAGATTTTCCATACACAGTTCATCATTCCGCAACTGATAGATATTCAAACATCTTAAGAAAGATGGAGATTAGTCAATGTGAGCTCTTTATCCCATTGCGTCATTCCTATAGGTGCAAAGGATGATGAGGAGGAAAATCACGAGTGGGATTTAATATCTCTAAATAGAAAATTTGTAATTTTTAAAATATTTTCTATGTTGCATGGTTTACCAAAACAATTTTCCAAACAATGAGAAAATTGTGCTGATGCCACTGTCCAAAAATCCACCACATTCATGGTTTTCATGGGATGCCCACACAACTGACACTAACCAGGAACATATTGTTCGGCTAGAGAAGAAAACTCATTTCCTCTCTTTTTCATGTCTCGAAACCCCAGAACATCCTCAAGCCTCCTTAAAGACATTAGAAAGCACATAGTTGACCTAAATAATCATATTAAACTGACAGATAAGTAAAAAATGCCTTACGAAGAAATAGATGAACTGACAGGAAATGAATTTTATGGAAAAAATATTTCTATGAGAAATTATAGACCTTAAAAGAATTCTTAGGTAACTATATTATAGATATATTTAGTAAATATTTTCTACTAAAAAATTATTGACATACTCTTATTATCATTTCTAAATACTCTATATAATTCATAGAATTTTAATATACACAATTCCTCTAGTTGTGGATTATCCAAAAATACCATTCAAATATATTATTCATGATACGTAATATATTAAACAGTTTTCCACTTGAATTACTGACTTGTTCCAATAAAATTAATGCAATCTATATTCCTATTTCATATGATATATAGGAATTAATATAATGTAACATTAATACAAATCCTTCACTTATCACCCATTGGTAATAAAATACCATTTAATCTCATAATCCAATTTGAAATCAATTTCTAATCAAATATAAAAATAAATTGTTCTTCATTTATATAGTAGATTATATTTAAAAAAAGTGATTTATAAATATATTATATTTTCTATTCATATATATTATATAAGTATATCAATTTCATGAAACATGACATATAATTTTGTAATAGATCAATTATATAGTGGTAATTTATTTTTGAGAATGAATTATATTATATGAATAGTTTCATAAACCATTATCAAATTTATGTAATATATATATATATATTCTAAATTCTTATTTAAAAGAATATTTTTTTAAGGTAAGATTTTGTGTTATAAAAAAATTTACATTTATATTATACTGAATTTCTGTTCAAAGTTATGAATATAAATATTACCTTATCACAAATTTATTATTCATATAAGTGACATTAACATGAAAATATACACACTTATATTTCTCATGGAAAAGTTAATATCAATTTCCCTATATGATGAAAACCATAATTTGATATGATGATATTAGAAAACAATATGTCTTATAGTCATATGATGTCATATTATTGTATATGTATAATGTCGATTATTAGCTTTTATTGTTCATGGGATGATAAAAATTTATCTAATAATGATTGAGAACTATAGGATCTATGAAATTAGATTATGATGATAGTACCACCAAAAACAATTCCACGTATTTAAGGGTCTATGAATATTATATTCTATGAATGAGTGTAATAATCATTAAATATTATTGTTATTATATGTACAAAACTCTAATTATGTACATTAATATATTTCCTTAAGAATTGATGAAATATGTTTATGATATTGATGATCGGGGTTGTTGCAACAAAAATGATATTTTTATGAATATATCAGGGATCATTTTTTCCTTACATATTTATTTTTATTGGTATTTAAACCTATTTATTACAATTGAACTGTGGATCAAAATTTCACAATAAAGGTGTACTTATTAGGTCAATAGAAATATACATGAAATGACATATTGATCATATAGTTTAATGAAATGATTATGAAACCTTATTTATGATATTTATAGGCAAATGGACTACATTTTAAATTGAGAATTTACATGTGGTTGTCATTTTTATGAATTCAACATATTAATCTTTAGGTACCTTTTGGAATTTATAGGTTCTCTAATCGGTTTCTATAAAAAAATTCTTAATATATCTGACGATGAGTACTAGAGGGTCACACAATTATTTATTTCATTGATATCCATTAATTTCTAAATAAATTTAATATTTGGTATCAAATTTATTTTAAAGACTATAGAATAATATTTATTTATGATTTATTTTTTCATGTTTTCAATAACTACATAATAACAGTTAAATATTAAATCAAAATTTATTTTCAATACCATGTATATAATATATATTTTTATTTTAGAAACTGAATAATTTTAATTTGATAAGGTTACATAAATTCAAAGTTTGGTTGAAGATTTTATTCATGTTTTTAAATGTTGAATGGACATACTAAATATCATTTAAATAAATATATATTAATTTTTTGATATTTATACCTTATCTCTAATACAATATCACATGAAGAAATCATTATAATATTATAACTATTATACATTGGGTTCTCTAAGGATTAGGATATTTAATGAGTGTATTTGTGAAATAACCTGTCATTTAACTCTTAATATATACATACAATATTATGATTTTTATATTGATTTTTGGAAATAATTAGGTTCCTCATAATGATTTACTCTCAAGAGATTTCTATCTAAGAAAGTATTCTATAAGGTTTTCACAAAAGATCTAGAGAGTCTATTCTACCACCCCCCCTTAATGATTTAATGAAAAAAAATCATTCCAAATACATTTATTGTTTTTTTGTGTGATGATAGGTGAGTGATATAAGATGATCGATATGACTACACTCTCCCTAAAGGAAAATATTGATATTCTTCTAGATCAATACACCTTTTTTGAATTATTTATAGATAAATTATTCTTTTTTTTACTCTGAAAATAATATATATATTACTAAATTTAGGTTTGAATGATCAATACTTATATTTAAAAATGAACTCATGTCCAAAACAGTTTTTTATTACTAAAATAGTTCTACATTTAATGTCAAAGGGCCCTATATAGAGTTCCATGATTCCTCTGTTATAGTTATTCAGATATAATTGTTATACAAGTAATTTTTATTCAAATTAATATGTTTTATTTAATAGATCATTTTAAAATCCATAATTAAGAATTGGAATAATCAAAAAAGCATACACCCAGAACATTAATAAAGAATTAAAACATTCAGGTAAAATATTTTTGATATATAATTTTTTGATTAGTATCTGAATATTTTAGTAGTATTAAAATAATATTTTATTTTTTATATTGATATAATATTTGAGATATGATTTATTTACCTTCATATGAATAAGATCATGTTATGGATAAAATACCAATTTTTTAAAAATAGTTCTAAAATTTTTACAAATAATGATGGATAATAAAAAACTCAGTAACCAATAGCTTTTATGTACTTGTGATATATCTAGTTTAGTTACTATAGATAATTTTTCAATTATTATAGATTATTCTAGGAAATAAATAGACACACCATGTCATTATATGATGTCTAATGACTAGGATTGACTGTCTGACCACATTTGAGGCTACCAATAGTGAATTTAGTATACACATCATTTAATCTACGTAATTAAATTCTCGGAAACTACATCATAAATATTTTTTGACGAATTTTATACCAAAAATAATAAAAATTTACCAATTATTATTTTTAAACCAATATCATGTTCAATTTAATGTATCAATTGAGTTATAGAGAAACAAAAATGTATAAAATAAGGAAACCAATTTAATAATACATTGAAAGTATAATTTTTTGGGGATTTTGGAGATCATTAAAAATTATGGTTTTAATGTTGTTTATGTTTATAATATAAGTAAATAATGCCAGAAATAATTATAAAATCATATATATATTTTCATGGTGAATATTTTGAAGTATATTTTTCATGGAAATATCATACAAAATGGTATCAATCGATAACCATCGAGTCTAGGTCAGCATAATCCCACAAATGATGAATTAATCAAAATAACATGGGAGAGGAATCCAATATTTTAAGCATGGAACACAGAATTTAGGCGACACAACAACCATTTAGAGAATACAATATAATGATCATATGAAATGAAGAGTAGGCAATACGGTGGTTGGGGGACCTTGCATTGGGTTGGAATGACTCATGTGGACATTTTTTGCAAGGTGATTCAGTTTCTAACCATATGTCTAGATGAAATTCTCAATATTAAATGGATTATTTATCAGGGATAAATTCAATAAATGATCTAAATGTATATGAATGAAAACCTATGAAACTATCTAGACATTAAAAAAATTATTCTAGTATTATGGGATTCTTGACTAGATGAGATTGAACTACACGATCAAATCCTAAATCATATTCATCCTATTGAGAAAAATATCTCAAATGTGAAAGGTATTTATTGGATAAAATTTATGGAAATCTCAGGTGAGTGATACTAGATAACTAAATAGACATTCTCATCCCAATTAATGTAATCTATAGATTTCACACATCATATTATCCTAAGAATATGATGCTATCAGAGTAAATTTCTAAATATGAGATATTTTCATTCACATTTGGAAACATATAAGTTTGACCATGGAAAACATTTGTGAGTTGGTTAAATTTTTCATGAACATTAACTTTTCACCACATAAGAATATGTAAGATCACATGAATCTAAATACAAAAGGATGCCTTGATTTTTATCACCATTAAATGGAAATAAACATGTTTATTTAAAATACTAAATGTTTCAACAATCATTACATTATTTTATGTCATGAAATGAAAATTAGGAAATTTTATGGTTTTGTGACCTAATTCTTTTATCAAATAAGACATGGTGTAATCATAGATATGATTACCTAGAATCAATCTTATAATATGATAGATATTGATTGAGATTTATAGAAAAATTATTTTTTGTGAAATAATGCATCCAGAATATTATTTGACATGGTGAACATCCAATAATTATCAAAGATGCATGAACAATATTGATCGCATATAAAACTATTTTTCTTGAATGTTATTGAAGTATAGTTAAACATTCAAGTTTTCAAAAAAAAATTTCTACATTCCCGGAATCATATATATTTTTTGGAATTAATATATTCTTAAATACTTCTTCTCTAACATGAATTAAGTGAACATTCAAGATAAAAATCACATGATGGATATAAAAACATTGAGGAAATTATGAACATGATTAATTTTTTATTAAAAAATGAAAATATAATAATATAGATATGATATCAGGAATATAAATATTGTCAATAAATACTATGAATTATCCCAATGTTTATGATTATAAAATAATACCACTAAACACATTGTAAAATTCACTGAGGAATAAATGCTAATTAATTGATCGTATATAATAGAAAGTAATTAATATGTTTGGGATCATCTAGATAAAAGAATTTATTGAATAAGTAATGGATTTAGTATAAATAATGAAATAAAATGATTTTAGGAATTAAATGATTCTTGTCAGAATCATCATTTAAACTAGATGCTACACATTGTATCACTCTCATTTATTTTGATACCAAAAACATTGAAATAATAATATGTTAATCATGGTCATTATTAGGATCTCACATTGAGTCTGAGCATTGGTATAATATATGGTATTTTTAATGTCTTTATTTTGATAAATAAGAGAATAATAGAGTTATTAATGAGTGGATATATACATTAAATAATGACAGAGAATTATTCAGATGGAATAATTGATAAAAATAAAATATACATCTATAATGGTTTCCGCCCATTTAATAGTTTTTTCATTACTGAACAAGGACTAATAACGTGTTTTAGAGAAAAATCGGGCCCTATATGATTATAATATTGTGAAATATATTATATTGATTAAAAATTCAATGAATAAAATATGTGTTTCTTATTTTTATAGGATAATTTTTATGTGAGGGAGAAAAAAATATGACAATTTCAACTATTAAATGCGATGGATGTAAGGGATTATGTAACTACGAGATATTCACCAATTTAAAGTAATGGTTCAGTGAATATTTATTATTAGTTCAATATTAAGGTTGATGATATATAATTAGATTCTATACAATCATTTTAATTCATCAAAGTGTACAAAAATGTGATGGTAATATATAAATATATTTAAATATGAGAAAAACAAGATAATATTACAGATGAAAATATTAAAATCAATGAAGAAATATTATAACCACGTTTGAAAAAATATTAATTTCCATAGATGAAATTGTTGATGATTATTTCACAAGGGTAAATGATAATTTTAGCCATATAATAAGCATTGGTGAAAATCTTGATGATTATACTATAATCAATGAATTAATGAGAAACATTACTAATATATTTTACCTAATGGATTCTTCTTTGGTGTAAATACAAGATATATCTCTCATATATTATGAAAATATTGTTATCATTTGTGATATAAAAAAACTATAGAATTTATTAAAATATGAAAAGAGTAAATCGATTTAAAAACACTGAATAATATATAGTGTAAAGAGGATTACTTGGTCATCCCTCAAGTGCTTTAGATGAATATTATGATATTGATGATAATGAAACATAAATAATGGAACTCATATAAGAAAAATTGAATATTATAGAAAGTAGGTACAGTGAAATGTGAGAACTTATATATTTTATTTTTATTGTATACTAATTTTTTTCTGATACTATAAAGAAAAAAAAATATAATAATTGATTATGAAAATTAATTTGACGAATAACATTTTATTTCAAAAACAAAATTTGGAAAAATAGAAATTAAATTTAATGAAATAAAAAATGAATGCATTTGCAAGTAATAATTTGTGCAATATGAGGAGAATCAAAGAAGCTAGTTCTTCTACAATTGATGATTCAGATGATGAATATAATGTAAAATATAATAATTTATGGTATAAATTTAATGAAAAGTATATACTTCTAGAAGCGATAAAGAAGAGGGAAATGAATCCAATAGGATTAAAATAATGAATGAAAGATTTAATGCTTTTAAAGAAAGATAATAATGAAATTAAAAATGAATATAATGAATCATGTAGTGATATTTATATACTTATGAATGAATTATGATTTTTTCACAATTAGGAATATAAGTAAATTGATGAAATAAAACATATCATTTAAAAAGTGGTCGAGTAAAAAAATATTATAAGATAATTATAAATAAAATGTCTACTTCAATGGAATAACATAAAAAAGTTTAGCTAAGGGTCCTCAATGATTAAAATATTCTTATAATGTTGGTGTTTGACTATGTTGAAGGTTTTAAGGAAAATGTCGAACCAATTATAAATTCATGGAAATTATTTATCAATTATATGAAAACATTGGAATTCATTAAATCATAAAATCTTAAATCATTATATAAAAAATGTGTTGGGATAATGATAAATTACCGTCAAACATGGGTTGTGGGACACTATCCGGGGAACTTTTCCTCGGTTATGGAGGCCAATAATAAACATAAAGAGATCATTTAAACAAAATTCATTTAAAATAAGCAAGGACTTACTTCAAAATAAAAATTTTATTTTGAATAATGGACACAATAGTTTAATAAGAGATCATAATTTTTGGGGAAAATATTGTTTTTTCAAACATATAGAAACAAATATTTTGTATGATGGTATAACATGTCTATCCCCATTAATTATTGAAGGACATAATAATGTGGTGGATTCTTTTATTGTAGGAGAAACATATTTCATAGATGAGAAATGGAGAGTGAAAAATAATATGTGGTGCCTGGCCTAAAAATTTTTAAAGGACATGAGGAAACTTGTATATGAATTGAATGGTATTGTCACTATGATGTTGAGTTTTTGTCTATCCTGTAGATCAACACTAAAAAATTCATAAATATGACACAATTCAAAATATATTCATGAATAAAATTCCTCAACATTTGATGTTACATTAAAATCAATTAGAAGGGGAAGACCCATGATTATTGATAGTGTATTCTCTTCATATATAAAAAAAGCTACCAAGATCATGAAGAATATAAATTAACATGATATAACTGTTTTAATCTTCAGAAATGCACTATTTAAAAATATCATGTAATTGGATTAGAATAAATTGAACCATAAATGTTGAGATCACGATTTGTTATATTTTTTGATAGGGTCAAATATTACAAATTTGTTGGATATAAATTAATAAATTAATGATATGATGTGATATTTGATAAATATATTTCTCTCCGTAAAGGAATTCTACAGGGATAATTTTTTATAAGAGGATAATGAACAAGTGCTAATTTATGTCAAATTAAAGATCCCATTAATCCCAGTAATGGTAGTACTATAGATAGAAAACACAAGTTTAAAAAAAATTCTTGAATATATTTTTCCAAAAAAATCGATAATTTTCTCAAATTAAAATATTATTTGGGATTTGACTAATTTATACTGATATATGGATAAGGTTTCTACAACCATTCAGAAAGAGAATATGGTTGTAGGGATGAAAAAAGTGTGGATACAAAATGAGCATGACCAATAAAATAAATT
Source organism: Viscum album (assembly GCA_963277665.1). NCBI lineage: Eukaryota > Viridiplantae > Streptophyta > Magnoliopsida > Santalales > Viscaceae > Viscum > Viscum album. The sequence continues at coordinate 1,758,539,048 of OY728159.1, read as the reverse complement.
AACATATACATAGATGGGCCTATTATAAATAAATTAATAAAATATGAATTGTATTTTATGACATTAATATATGATTTTTGAAGAATGAATAGTTTTTTTTATAAAAATTCATAAGAATTCGATATGTTCAAAATCTATAGAACAGAAGTTGAAAGAGATATTTATAATCACATAATGAAATTCAAATATGATAATATGAAGAAATACACATAATGATATTTTTAATCATGTCATATTAGTTATGATATAATAAAACATTATGGAATTCCAAACATAACATAAAAATTATGAAAGCTTATTATTAATGTATATAAATATTGTGTAAAAGAGGAGAGAAATTCTGGCTCAGTTTGGTTTATCGTAATTCATTTGGAGGTAATTAGTGTGTACTTATATACATATTCATATTTTATGAAGACATATTATACAATAAAATAATAAATCATTTTATTAAATAAACTAATATGAAGAAAACTGTTAGATATTTTTTCACTTTGGTATCCAATTAATCATTAATATCAATGGCACAAATCATGATATAACTGATGATAATGACAAGGAATGTTCCATTCATGGGGTATTTCTCTAATTATAACAAATAATCATGATGTAAATTTAGTTTTCACATAATAGATGTATATTATAATGTCAAAATAATTTATTACCAACACAAAATGTATGCTTTTTTGTAACATTTTTTAAATAATATGATGACTAAAATAGAATGTTATTTGATCAGATTAGTGAAAAACAATATGATGTTAAATACTATATATGAATTGATTAATTAATTCATATATATATTATGAACAAATTATTTATTAAAATGAACACAAATGTATCTATTTATTAAGAATAATGTGATAATAGACAATATCATTTAAGAATATTCTACACCTTTTATGACAATAAGAAAGTAGTGATATGTTGGGAACAATCCAAATACATCAAGAATAAGGATTTTTTTTTTAAAATTATATGTTTCTTTTCAATAAAATTGAGGCTACATAAGTACAAAAATACATCAAACATAAATAGTTTAAGAAGGATATGAATGAATAGATGAGTTAAAGGGAAAAAATATAAACATTAGATCTTATTAGTTGTGATGATAATAAAAATTTAATTGGAACCAAGTGGGATTTAAAAAACAACCAAAATTTCTAGGGAATGGTTTATAGAATGAATCTAGACTCACAAACAAGTAATACACTCCAGTAAAAGGTTTTTATTTTATAAGATACAATTTCTCTAGTTTCATGATTGGAAGCTAGTATAGTTTTCATTACTATTACATTCAATAGGCATTAAAACATTTATCAAATGGATTAAAACTAAAAAAATATAATATATTATCATAAATAAGATGATTATATTGAATAGCCTAAATGTATATACATGAAAATAATATCATGAAATTTTAAATTTAATTAGGATCATTATAGTTTAAAAAATAACCCAATATATATATATATATTAAAAGATTTTAAACTAATTGATGGACTATTATTTGTTAAAGGAAAAGTCGACAGAAACTTATATTTTAAAGAAATTAAGACATATAAACATATCATAATTTTATACATTGATGATGTAATTTTTTAAGGTGATCACAAAATTTTTTTTCAATATTTTGAAAATTAAATGAAATAATATTTTTTATTTTTATTCATAAGTATAATAGACAATTATTTGGATTATAAGTCTTATAAGAATCAAGATTTTCATTTTATAATAAGAGAAGTAGTCAAGATATTTTTTGGTAAAAATTTAAATATATAAATCTAATTTACTATCTACAATCAATCAAGTGGCTCTGATCATGTCAATGGATGAAAATGGAGATAATTTCCAACCATTTGAATTCCTAATTCTAATAAAAAGTAAACCATATAAAAAAATTCCAAAATGTATTTTTTATATTATGTGATTCTATGTTCTACATATCACTTATATTTATTGGAATCAAATATTATGGATTAAAAAATGGTTCTTAGATATATCAATGTCACATTGTATTATGGGATAATTAAAAAGTAATAATATAGTTTGAATCATTATTGGATTAAATGTTACCATTTGTATTGTCACTCTGATTATATATGATCCACATTGAAGATAATTTTCCTATTATGATATTGTTGTGTTAGTTGGAACATCATAAAATTGAAAATAATCACATTTATTACTAAGGATTATGAAAATATGTTTTCCACATTTTTTCACACAAATTATTTAGATTATATAATAGTATGATAATTTATAGGCAGAGATCGAAAAACATCTCACAATACCATATTACAATAAATGTTCTATAATATTTATAAACATTTAGTGAGACATTATATATCATAACATATTTATATTTGATTTTATTTTACCATAGAAAAAGACTAAAATAGAGACATGGAGTTTAGATGGATACAAAAAAAGAAATACATTGGTATATATTTTTACCAAAAAAATCCATAAGGACTGATTTGAGACAATAATTATTGAAATGCATGATTATCCCCTTTGTGCCATTGAAATCACTTGTTTGAGAACCCCATATGAAATTGTCATTTAATTTCAATTAGAAATAAAATGTGCCCTCTAATTTATCTAGGTGTACTATTATGTGAATATAATGTTTGTGTAACTATTAAAAGGTTATGTAATGGGTTATCAAATTTACATGGAGCATCCACGTAAAATTAAAAAAAAATTTATTTACCCCAATAGATGGAATTCAATAAAAAACATTAACTTATCAGGTTATATGGTGTCATGAAATTTTTATTTTAGAAATGAAATTATGTATTAACTCATTATGAGTTTTTTGAATATATATTATTTGTTGACAACAAATCCAAAGGTGGATATTTAAGATCCATTGGATTTGATCATTATATTTTCATAATTTTCGATAAATAATTATGATGCTACTACTTGAATAACTATAATGTAAATTTATAATATATTTTTTATTTGTTAATTATGATTATTTATGAGGTATTATTGACTAAAAATACATATGAAGATGTAGTTTATTTGTAAAATCATGGTTACCAGAATGAAAATCATGGAATAAGTCCATTAAAATATTTATTTTCCTGATGAATTTGATGACTATGAGAAACAATTCTTTTCCATTGATAATTTATATAATATTCTAAGTAAATAAGAATAGGAAAATATATAAATTCATATATTTTTTCGTGATGAATATTTTGTTGATGGGATATCAAGGAAATATCATAAAAAAATGGTTGTCATAACCAACCAATCTAGTATAGACAAATTCCTCAATTTTTTTGAGAAATACCAATCATACAAGAGATCCAACTTGGATATCTAGCTTGGAAGTGGGGAGTGGGAATGTATGGTTCCCATTGGCAGTCATATTATGAATGTGTATGGGGTGAAAATGAATTTTCTTAAGGGATTACATAATGGTGTTGTACGACCTGGGTGGAATGTGTGTGAATGGTGTTCCTAGATCCAACCCAAGTCACAAATGTAGTTCTTAGTGGGAATAAAATATTATATAAATAGTATCCATACTATAAATCATAATAACATGAGATAAATTATGAACTAAACCATTTAACATTAAAAAATAAGCACAATTAATGAGCGCATCACGATCACATATGTCTACAATGTATGATCAAATCCCTGATCAACTTCAGGGAAACCCATTGAATCTTTATGAGGTATTTCCAAGACATGAGATTCATCCAAATAACATGATCCAAATCATATTGAGATTAAAACATTCTTGTGTTCACAAATGAAATATATATCATTAATGGATTAAATTATAAGATAAATATGAGTATTTTTGAGAAGATTCATATTTGTAACATGTTTCCATTTGTCTAGTGACATGGATAATTTTTTTTCATAAGAAGATTTTAATTTAATTTGATCATTTAATCATGTATATGAATGTTTCATTGAAAAATAAATAGGAATATACCAATAGTCCATCTATGTATAGATGATATGATTTTCATCATAATTTGATAGAAACATGCATTATGTTTGAAAATAAAAAAAATCATTTGTAATCGTATCATCGATCAATGAACTGGAATGAAACTCAAATGTTATCATTTTTCTATATAACAAATTTTTATCATAGAATATAGGGTGATACATTTCTTATAAATTCTGAGTATCCCACCAGAGAAATTCTTGTTATTTATTGAGATTTATAGCGCACTAATTTTTGTGAAATAGGGAATCATGAAACCCTTTTCATAAAGTGAATATCCTTTATTGAAATAGTAACATGATGAATATTTATATCATGTGTATATTATATTGTGTAAATTGACTTATAGTGTCCTTAAACCTTTTGGGTTTTGATGATATTTGAGACATTACAGAAAACCCTTCTCCTTTTATGAATAACGAAATTTATGAAGCCCTCATAATTTAAACAATGACAGTGGATTATCACTGTATATATTTCATATATTAGATATTAATTATGATCATATCATAAACATGTTTGTTTCAATGGGGGGGGGTAACTGTTAACAAAAAATTAATGAGATCATGTATATGATGTTTGTCTTGAAATATTTATTAAGAAAACAAAAATCATGATACAAAACCAAAATCTATTTAGTCATCGAAATATTCTTCAAAGAAGATATCATAAATTTTTACTAGGACATCCCTCAATCCATGATAATATATTCATCGCCATTAGAAAAGCTATTTTTATGAAATAATTGATTTAGGATGCATAAAATTATAAAATTTATATATGATATTGATGATACCTGACTATATAATTTCCTGAAAATTTTGATTAACATTTCTTCACTATAATTGGTTGTGATAATTAAAATGAATAAAACAGACTCATGTTGATTACAATAATGAGTCAGTTCTCTCATTATGATAAGACCTTGTATAAATCTTCATGTATTTTGATAGCATTAATTTTTTACATATTATTGAGAAAGAGTGATTAACGAGTGGTTTTGAAAATTAATCTTTCATATTGGTAATTTTAAAAAGGAATAATATTTTAAAATAATTGATACTGACGGGACTCATTCATACCCTATATGTAGTAACCACACTTCAACAGACTTTACAAAAGGATTATTTAACTTCAATGTAAAATTTGTAACTCAATGTATTGAGTCATCATTTAATGTTATATACAATACATGAATGAAAATAGGCACACACAATATAATTTGAAACATGTCAATGAGTTTTTTATTGACATTACATGACATGTAATTTCAGGAAATTCCATGACATAAAAATTAAAAATCATGGTGTTTCATATATGTAGAAGATGTGTTGTCTCGACGAACAGACAACATACATAATTTATTTAATATGAAATTTTAAAATTTTACTTTTTATATAATTATGTTTGATTTGAATTATCCAAATTTTTTACATGAATGTTACGATAAATGGTTTATAATATTTATATGATAATTATTTTATAAATTTAATTATTTAAATTTGAATTATACTATATAATATTATTTTTTTAAATTATTACTCTTAAAATTCCTATTATAGATCATGATCAAGATTGGATAATTTATTTTTGAATTTAATTTCATTCAATTACATGGATTTTCAAATTTTAATATTAAAATCATTCTATGCATTTCATCCCTCTATATTGATTATGATAGAACTATGAGTCCAAATCTTCATTTATGTCGATCTGTTTACAATTCAAATGGATCACAAAAACTATTAATGAGTATGTATACATGATGGATGGATCATAAAGGAGATGTGGTTATTTATGAATTGATATTAGGAGTAATAATATTATAATGATAATAAAATGATGATCGAATATGGTACCCCTATCCTTGACTTTCTTATGGGTTTTCTTATCATGTATTTATAGGTAATCATATATTCCACTCAATATATTGACAATTTGAAATATAATTATCAATTAAATTTATTTATTTTATTCCTATTTGAATGGAATACTTAATTTAATGGTTTTTTTATCATGATCACATTTGATAATGAATTAACAATAATCAAATATGAAATTAAAATAATTATTATTTTGCGAAAGATGTTTTTATCTGAAAGGAATATTATTTAATAATGTAAAATTAATATATTATTTATAATATATTTTTATTAGAAATTAAAAAATTCATGTGGGAAATATTATGTCATTTAAAAATTCTATAAATTTATTATGGAACCAACTATAAATATATGATTTAATATTTCCCTTGTTAGGAAAATTTAATTTATTAAGAGATTTATGTGAATGTTTTCGGTAGAGTTAACTATTTTGACCTCCTGTAGAGTACCATGGTAAAAAAAGATGAATATTGGAGGAATATAATGATGAAATATAAATTTAAATATTTGTATTTGAGAGACCACTTACGAGATAATGAATTATTATACCAGATTATGGAAAAAAAATATTTTCAATTAATTGACTGGGACCGTGATAGATTTATGCGAATGGAAATATTATTCCATTCTACTAGAATATCTAGAGGATAAAACATTTAGAGTCCAAAAAAACTATGATATTTTGACTTGAAAAAGTAATGGGTGACTTATAAGTAAATTTATTTCCTCTTACAAATTTTTGATATCATAAAATTTAGATAAATACTTATTTACATAAATGTTGATAAAGTAAAATCTCAATGTCCTATTTATCGCTATAATCCATATTAGATAATACAAACCATGAAGTACTAAAATTAAAACCAATAAATAGTGATGAAAGATAATAATTTTAATATGTAATGAAAAAAATATGAAATAAAATCCATTCATTGTGAAATTCATGTTATGTGAGTGAAATGAAGTTACCTCTCTAAAAACATTACTTGGATGATGTGATATATTTCCAAATTTTGATTCTTTCATCTTTTACAAATTAATAATATAGTTTCATTGAGAGTATGGTTGTATATAACATGAACAAGCATATATATCACCATTGTAAACACATGCATAAAATGGATTGGTTTTATATATAATATAACATCTTGATTGTTAGTGAATTTTTTTATAATATTATTATGATCCTTTATATCATGTGTTACATGATACACTGTGTTTGAACATCAATAATATACACATAACATTATAATTTTAAAAAGACCATTAGAACATAGATATTGTATTGATGAGTTTGAAAAGGATTAACAAAATAATGAAAATATATTCTTTATAAATATATATAATATTAAATCTTATGTTACCAATAAATTATAAATGGAAATAAAATCATTTTTAAATTAAAGGAAATATTTTTCTAAAAAATCATTTTTATGCCTGAAAAAAAGTTTTATCATAATAAATTATAAGGATCACTTTTGGTGAATAATTTCAATTGTATTTATATATATTATATTTAATAAAAGTATTGAACATTAATTTTTTGTGATTCCTATGTATGAAATAAAAATCAATCATTTTTTGTGTTGAAAACAATATTTTTTCAAAATAGCACTATTGTCACATTTTTTAACTTATTTTTAAATTAATTTTTTTATAATTTAAAAAATTATATTTTAAAATAATAATTCATGTATTTAGTTTCCATTTCATAATTTCATTTTATTTTTTTGATAATTTCATTAAAGTATATTATTTTTGTGAATAATGAAAAATTATTGGTTTTTATTAGGAATATTATGTACATTTAAAGTATTAAACAATATAAATTTTTTATAATTGTTTTAAATGTAAACATTAAAAAATTATATATATTTAATAATACAGTTTATAAATTTATAATTATTTTAATATATAATTGGTATATTAATTTATTTAAACTTTTTAATGTTTTCTCATTAGAAACCCGTATTTTTTGTCCCATTAATGGGTGAAAATCTTAATTAAATGTCATAACGTCTAGTAATAGGTTTTATGAATATGATGCCCATATTTTATATAATAGTAATTAAAATTATCTTCTTAATGTATGCTTATTTTTTTTCTCAAATAAATATTGAAAATATTTATAATTAAATATTTATGCTAAGGTAAAAACTGTTTTTAAAAATGATAAAATAATAAGATAATATGTAAAATGGACTATAAACATAAAAAAAATAAATTATATAGATATATCTAAACCATATCCATTTTATGGTTTCATAATTACACCTTTGAGAGCCTTGTGAAATGTGGAAAATATTGCTACAATTTTTAATTTTCATATTCATCATGTTTCTCCTATACTCCACTAAAAAAATGATTCCCACTATCCTCTCATGTATAAATATAAAACATTATGTACTTATTAAAAAAATTAATTCATTACTTCCATAACCACATAATATATTCCTTCGTTTGATTATGAGACCATATTACGAAGGCTTCAGGTATAAAACTAAATATGTTCTCTAATGAAGAGGTAAAATTCATAATCATGACATTTTTAATATTTCATCCTAAAAGTCCTTCAAATATAATTAATCTATACTGATATAATAACAACAGTGAAACATATTTAATTAGTTTTTATTATATTATTCTAACAACTGATATTCATATTTTCTTATATCAACTGAGAAACAAAACCTTCGATTATATGTATAGTGGAATACTACCCGACAAAATAATTTTATTTTGTTTAATTCATCACCTTTCATGATTTTATATAATTATGAAATCAATGGTTATATAATATATATATTATATTATTATACTAAAATCATTATAACATCATATCTTTCTTCTTACTACCAATCATTTTGTATAATAATAACATCGCTTCTGTGTATGGAAGACTACAATCTCAAGACCTGATGTTATGTTTCTTCATTCCTAATTTTATTGAATGATAATAATGATAGAATAAAAGGATGAATAATTTTTTAAAAATACATACACTCTGTAAATAATGTATAACATATTTTTTTACATTCCATTCCATGGGTGTTATGATAACGTCACTCATGTGTACTGCAAACTACAGCCTTACGAAACACTGATATATTTTTTTGTTATCCAGTAACACTTTACAAAAAGTTAAATAGGATAATTTAAATGATTATATTTGAAATATAGGAAATAATAATTTATATAAAAATTAGAAATATTATTTACCATTATTTTGTTAAATCTATAGTCAAAATGGAAACACCATCAATGGTTATGTGCATCATACCGTCTCGATGAATGGTGTAATTCATTTTATATCTCTAAATATAAAAGATTACTCTAAATAAATATATATTTATTGTATATGAAAATTATATATAATTATTCAAATAATGTGTATTATGTAACAATGATCAATATAATATGAATTAAATTAACAATCAAAAACATTCCTTAAAACATGGAAATTATTACTCGAAACATTATTTTAGTACGGAATTAATAACAGATAGGTAAAAATATCTCATAAGTAAATAATATATGGAATGATAAAATAAATTTGATTCATTAATATTTAAAATAAACATATATTTAATATTTATTAGGTATGAACAAGTACTAATGAAATTTGAAACTTATGGTATGTGATTTTACTATCACATTAATTTTAAATAATATAGATGACATATTCACCTTGTTTTAATTTTATGTGGGGTATATACCTGGCAATAATTTAATTTATAATGATTCTGATGAAAAGTATTAGGATTTAAATATATTTTATTATCTATATTCAACAGGTTTTATGGTATAAATATTATAATAGAAGTATGTTGTGTTTGCCTCAATTTTCCTTCATTGAGGCAGATGTTATATTATAAACATATCATCTTTTGTAAGGTGTATATGCAACCCATTAGAAAGGTTATATATTAAATTTACATATATTAATAATATCTAATAATTTATTTTCATTTATAATTTAATGGGGATTATCAATCAAAATTTACCAAATTGAAGAGGGTTTGAAGTAACAACAGCATTGTTTACCCAGATGGTATATCTTAAATGGCTAGTCGAGAGACCATATTTATTAAAAAAGAGGGATAAAATAAAATATAGGAATGATATGAATGGGTAATATAATGAAACATACCATTATATGAAAATATAAACAGAAAAAATGAAAACTAAAATAAAAGATCATAATCCAATTATTTATAATCCTCATTGACCTCACTCTGGTAAGATTCATACTTCCAAGAGCTTGATTGAATAATTTGTGGAATAATCCCATTAGATGCTGATCTGGTCCTCATAATGGATTTTAGAGGGGAAAAATACTACATAGGATGTCATTTTTTACATGGAATTTTTTTGAAACCCCCATCATCTTTTTACTTTTCTTTATATACTGTATCCTTGTACGAGTTTTAATTTTCTAGATGAACATCCATGGATTCATCAAGGTAATGAACCTCACCCATTTTTCAAAATTTTTTAGATTTATTCATGGACTGGCGATTTATTAGGTGAATATTAATTCTTTGAGACAATTGTTCTTATAGCTTTCTATCACAAAAATTGAAACATTCCCATTTAGAGGGGTCAACCAGACCCTATTCAGGTTGACCAACCACCAAATCTTAATTTTGAGAGACATCCCCTACAAAAAGAGAAAACACTCGCTATTAAGGTTTAACTAGATAATATTATTGCTCAAAAGGATGATATATGTTCCCCTTAGTACACAAATCATTGACCAAAGGCAATGCTGATTCCACATGATGAAGTTCATTACCTAAAGCAGATCCACATGTACCTTCTTGATATTATCAATTGACATTCCTTATGACGTAATTTAAACACTATAATATATTCTTCACCAAATATGTATTCATTTACTCTATAAAGAGTCACTTTCAATATTTACCTTTGTTGAAAAGACCAAAAAAACCAGCTTCACTATACATTTTTTATTTAATGACCAACAAAATTACCCTAAGAATAAAATTATGTATATTATTCATATAAAATTATCAAATTAACCACATCATTATATGTATTACTAATTATAATATATATGAAAGTTTCAATAAGATCATTCTCTACAATAAACCCAGCATAGTTCCCTAACCTAACCTTCTCATTCTCTATGTCCATCTAGAAGGGCATCCTAACACCAGCTATAATATCATTAACAATATTTGGGTCCATAGAGCCTAATTCAATCCATAAGGTTTTACTGAAACCAATGAATAAATAATTCTAATATAAAAACGATTTAAAGCAATGATTATTTTATTTATATTCAAGGACCATTTATTTTGAAACAAAGAATCAAATCCCCATGTATTCTAATTACATTACTTTTAAGTAAAAAGGAAATGATGAAATAACCTATAGATGTAAATGCAACTCAAATCAGTAAATCCCCATATTTTAGACACATGATTTGCCATATTATTGGGATTCCAATGTTTTACTCATTATAAGGAACCACCCTTGAAATGAATTCAAATTTACACATTCATGTTCTCTACAAAATGGAATCAATATTGGATCTCATGATCTAAGCAAATCCTTTCATTTAAATACATAATGTAGATTCTCCCATGAGTGAATCCATAGATTTTTTGACTTCTATTGTCAAACATGTTCAAACATTATTCTCTTTTCATTCATAAATTATATTGTTTAGTTGTTCTAGATTAGACATGATAGCCAAAAAATCTTCATTTCCTATCCCGAGATCCCTGTGAAGTTACTTCTATGATCTGAAACAGAAAAAATACACATCAGGTTTCTATTATTCACTTGTCTATACCCCCATACTCATCGAAATATTAAATAATAAAACACCCATCATATTAGGTTTGATTAATATTATTATTTCAAAGATGAAATAGTATTATCTATTTCTGAAAAACCGAATGAATTTTCTTATCCATTGGTTATGTCATGAAAATAAAATTTTCTCTATAAATTACTTTTCATTGGTTACTGAATATTCAAAAATAATATTTTTTGAGAAATTTTACATTATTCTCTCTTTTTTTGAAAAATATTTTCCACATATATCCATGTTTTATTAAAAAATATTCTAGATTTTTTAAATTTTCTTCTATTATTTTTTGAAGCCATTTATACCTTGTTTAATTTATATTTTATAATGTAATTTATATTGCGTCTTCAAAAAAAATATATTTAGATTTTATATAATTTTAAAATAAATATTATTTTAAAACTTAAAGGAGATTATGAATTTTTATACCATAATGAGTAATCAATTATTTAATGTTCCAAATAAAAATATTGAAGTAAAATGATTTTAAAAACTTTTTATGATTTTTTCTTATTCAAAAAAAATAATTTAAAAATTAAATGGAAATATTACTCAATAATTAGTTCAGGTGATCATTCAAATTCATTTCAATTCAAATATGACTTCTATTGTTTTTATATATGTTTTACTAGCGATATCATCCATTAATACTATTATTATTATTTTCTAATGTTTAATAAAAAGGTGGTGATAGGTCTTCCATGAATCCCATTTCATTTTGATGTTATTTTCTATGATGAAATGATGAAATGTCTATGAAACCCATTTAATTTAACGGATTATAACATAAATAATGTTTTATGATCTTATTATAAATATATGTGTGGAATTAATTTGGATTATGATTACATTATAACCATGTATGGTTGATATTTTATAAAAAAAGATTGGGTCATTTTGTAACCCTCGATTTTGATTACATTGTAACCAAGGGTGGTTGTCTGGTTTTTAATAAGGATGGTTGAGACCAATATGCCCTCCAATTTATTGGGTGAATATTGAGATGTCATCATATAATGGGGACAATAATTGCGAGAGGATATAGATATGTAATGGGATTGTTACACTATGATAATCTTGGGAGTGAACATTTAAAACTTTCAGGGTTTGTGAACAAAACCAATTCCATTATAACAGTTTTTGAAATGATCATTGTCAACTACAGAAATGTTTTTACAAGATTATTTTTATGCCACAAATATATTTCTTATGAATAATTTATGTTCTCATGTATTATTTACTTCTACTAAATTATTATTCATGTCTTATAAACATCCAAAATTTATTCCTTGAATCATTATTAGGATATATGATATCTACGATATTGTTTTCAATTGTAATTTTCCTAATTGCCATGAAATGTATATATCTGATATTTACCATTACTAGTAAACAAAAATTACCATTTATTATGTTTTCTTCAAATGGTTAAGAAGAATTTTTTAATGTATGATATGTCTATAAAGGCTGATAAATATAAAAAAACATACTCGGATAGGACTTAGTTTACATATGAAATAGTTTTTCATATTTCCATGATTCCAAAGTCACTAGAATTAAATTATTTTGTCATAGAACATTATTTAATGTAATGAATAATATTTTATTAATATTTATTTTTATGTATGAGATGATAGGATATATAAATTTAAATAAAAAAATTTTATGTACATATATGGGTGTCATATCATGAAACTACATTGTAATTATGGTTGGTTCTATTTAGCATCCAAATATTCTATGGTCCATGTTACCCAAAGAATTGTTCATTGACCCCAATATTTCATCACAACCTTATAAAATATCTATTTTTAATTATTATTGAAAATATTTGTAATATTAATCTATCTTTCACATATATGGTTAAAATAATCTTCAATGTTGATAAAGACATGATGTGTGAAAATAATTTGGTAATAATTATGAATAAGTTAAATTATAAATCCAAAAGTTATAAGATTAATTTTATATCCAAATATTCTTCATGTTTCCCCACTACGAAAAGGAATATAAATGAGACTTCTCAGGAACATGATGCCACATATTTAAAAAATTTAAGGATATTTTGGAATAATAATAAATTCATAACTACAATGAAGAAAGTTTAATCCAAGTGTCCATTAAGTATCAAGTATAATATAACTATTTCCAAAAAGTTTTCCACAACCCACCATGTGTTTTAGCTACTCCATTATTAAAACATTTTTATCGTCCGTGTTTTGGGGAATTTGTGGGTATTTAGGGGATTGAGTGACTTTTCTAGGGAAAATGAAAAAAAATTTACGGTTGTGTTTTTCTATGAATTAGTGTTATTTGGGCGTAAATGTATTAAAGTATTTGAAGGTTTGTCCCCATGTTCGGATAATGTCTCATGTTATTTGGTTTTTCTACACTGGGAAATAGAATAGTCATCATCTATAAGTTAATTATATTCAGTGTAATTGGATTTCTCGCCATGTAGTGGTCACCAGGAAGAATACATGAATCTGGATCATGGTGAAAAATTTGTAGGATTTTTATATGAATTTCACATCATATATTGGAAAAATCTTGTTTTTATGAAAAATGTGATTAAAATTTCATCGATTTCAGCATTTTTAGAATTTATGTCATGTACTGGGATTTTATCCTATATAAATATTATCAGTTATGGTTTTAGGGAACTATAACAATGTCTTTGTATTCTACTACGAAGCCTCTCTCTGTCACCCTACTGCACAATCTATGTGATTCTCAATATCATCACTACTTCAAGATCATTTTTCCAGTGATAGATCATCTATGTAGTTGTTGTGCACCACCCTATGTAATTATTCTATCTAGTTCTTCATTATATTGATCATAGTCACTAATTTAAAAAAAAATCCTATTTTTTTATGGGAATGTATTTTCAATCAATCCTTTTTATTTTCACGACATGACATTTTTTAGTTTGATGATCTAATAGTTTCCCATCACCATTGTCGAATAAAGTTAGTTTTTAACATTTTTATATATGTGTATTTATAAAATTCTTTAATTTTGTTAATATTTTATTGTTCTTGATATAATTATTTCATTACTTTTATTATATTTTATTTGTGGTTACAATGGATTTGCTAGATTGATAATAATTTTTTATATTTTCTTAAAAAATATAATTTTTTCTGATTCAAAAATAGGTTTTTTAAAACAAATTATTTTTATTAGATTTTAAAATGTTTTATAAACTTTGATTACAATTTTTAAATATAATATCAGAATATTATACCTTTTTGTACTTTGGGTGTGTTAAGAAAATGTCACAGGATACCTTAGTGATCGTGGAATAAGTAATGGTTGTTTTATTGATATCAACAAACAGTTGAAGGAATTGATATCTGTATAACCCAATATTTGGCCTAATTTAGGAACCCTTTTTTTATCTATTATGTATTGTCTAAAAGGTTTGATCCCAAATGAAGGGGTTACTATATATTTATATATTCTTATTTAATTATTATTTTTATCATTTGTTTTTTACCAGGAGATTTTATATGAGGATATATCTAATGAAATCAGGTGATCATGTTTACTGGATATTTATTTACATCCATAAATTTTGAATAATGGACATTTTTTCCTATTTTATATCATTTAAAAATCATACTTATGGATTTATAATGAAAAAATATATTAAAAAAATTAAGGGTCAGTGATTTATAAATTGGTTTGTATTTAAAAAAATAATTCGTAAAATGTAGTTTTCACATAAATCTAGAACCGTTTCATTCATAATAGGAGATGTTGTACAAACTATGTGATGGTATCCTACATAAATTTTTGATCACACCCAATTATTTCTATTTGGTGGTTATATATATTTTATTTAATATATAGTTAATGGGAGGGGTGACTTGTAGCATGCAGGCTTTTAATTTCAACTTATTTTATCATTGTGGGGGTCTTTGGGGTGACTGTTTGTCACATGTAAATTTAGGATACTTTATACGTTTGATTGGTTTGGAATGGATTGAATGGTTTTTTATATCTCATTACCTCCACATTTTTATCTTGTTATATATATTCATTTTGATATATTTAAGACTTGGTTTAGTATTCCTCATTATAACATATCATGTGACAACCATATTAGGTATATAGTTTGGTTTAACATGATTGGTTTAATAAAATTTTAAATTAGTTAAAATGATCATCCTGATGCGTGTTAACACTACCATAGTTTGTTTTAATTTCCTCGGATGATAGGAGTATAGACTACCATAATTCAGATAATTAGTGTGTAGTTGTGGCTAGTGATGCACTGATATTGTGTTTCATATAAAGAAAATTTTTTATTATATTTTCTAAGTGTAGTTTAATGATTAACACTATGTATTCTCCAAAATTGTAATGTAGACAAATTTTTTTATCACATTCAAATTATTGATAAATAGCATGTGTATCAATTTTTTAGTTTTGTAATGGAATGAGAAAATGTAATAAATAATGAAAATGATTGAAATGAAACTGCAAATTCTTGTGATTAAGAAATATGATATGAGAAAGGCGATTAGATCAAGGTAAATTTTCAAATTGAAATTATATCATTGTTCTATTTAATTCAACCCTATGTTGCAATGTTGATTAATTTGACATTCTATTATAATTTCCTCTTACTATCATAGTAAAATGATGATGGTGAGAGAAATCCTCACTAAGATGTTATTTTGGTCTAATCACCATCCTTGTGCAAGATAATTGAAATGAATATATTCAAATGGCTAGAAATAACCAATCTGGACCTATTTATTCCAAAAAATAAAGGACATCCAACACCCCATTCAAACTTACTGATGATCTTGGATTACTACACAACTATGCCATAATCTATTCTATCAGATATAAAATAGAACATATTGGAGGGATATATTGATCATTCAATAAGAAAAAATAAATAGCTGAATGAAAAAAAATCAATCATATATGATATTAAAATTGATTATGTAAAATTGAAAAAAAAATCTTAGAAGAGAGAATTATATTTTAGTCAAATATGTTCAAGAAATCATGAATAAAAAATTATGAAACCAACAGTTAACCAAAACTAAAATGTATACCCCACCATGGTAAGGGTAATGAAGATTAATGGGGATTAAGAAGGCATTAAATAACTATTAATAATAAAAGAGAGAAAAAATATACGAAAATTTTAAACCCTTGATTCTGCCCCCTGAAATATTTCTCATGCTTATAAAACAATATGTTCAAATTACCCAAACATACAGACATACCAGATACTCAAAATTTTATTTCATAACTATACTCAATATTTCACATTACATGACACATGTTGATGTTTTTATGGAATTATTATTGTGTATCACATTTCTTAGACAATGATTCTAGAAATATATCTTCAATGAATATTGTTTAATGGCCATTGTAGACAAAATGGTGCATTAAACAGTAAAAAACATGTTGACCTAACTCTATGAAAACATGAAATCGTAAACATGAATGTGAAATTACATGAATTTAAAACTATATTGATCGCATAAGTACATTCTCGAGTTTCTTTTACCCATGATAATGAGTATTAGACATCATAATGTACATGAATGAGGTGGAATGAGAAGGTAAGGGAAAAAAGAATAAATGAATGGGTGATATAGAGGATGAAACAAAAAATAAAAAACATGAATGAATTATATTGTATTTAAATTAAACTAAATTAAAATAACATTGAGAATAAAACTAAAGTAAATTTTAAAAAAAATTGAAAAGAAACTGGTGCAATTGCTTCCCCTCTAGAATCAGTTTTCTAATTTTTGTCTCCAGTTTGGCCCACCATATCATCAAATACCACTATGGGACCTTATTATAGGCTTTTAGAAAAAAAAATTAACTATATTCCTACAAAATTGATTATTAATTTGATGTGTACATATGATGTTACATAAATATTAATGAGTATGACTACTCCTAAATGGGAATTATTGAAATAATCCTTAATTTTTAATCATTCAATAACCTCGTTATTGATTTTATAACTGAATTTTAATTATTTATGTAATAAATTTTTGAGTCATATTTTAATTTCATCTTGAATCATCTCAATTGGAGATTGGTGTCACATGTTATGCCTCATTTTTTGAAGTTGGGTTCACTATATTCTCTTAAACAATTTTTCAAAATTATTTTATTTTCTGGCCTCTAAATATTATAATAATTTTTTAGTCCATAAGAAATGTTAAATCCCATAAATCACATTAATATAATAAAATTTAATCAATCAAATAATAATAAAAATTTAAAAACTATTCACAAAATTACCTTATAAAAATCATTTAAAATTATGGAATTAATAAATCACAACATTTTAGAAAACAACTCACCAGAAATAAAAAAATATGATAACAATAATTTCAAACTGATAAATTGGGAGAGTTATTATAATTTATAAACATATATGAAATGATGAAAATATTATCTTTATACATTCCACCACCCATAAACCATGTTGTTACTGAAACATAATATGTTTGGATTGACAATTAAAGGGCACTGAAGTTATGAATAATCAAATTCCAAAAAAGTAAAATAAAAAAAATTGATGTCCAATCAAAATTTCAAAAATCCAAATAAAATAACAAATTATTTGTTGACTTTTAAAAGAATCAATGAACTGAATTATTTTAATTTACCCCATTGGAAAATTATGTAAATTTCCCTTTAATTTTTTCATGCCCCTAAATTATTTATTATTAATTATACCAATCATCACTAATCTCAGAATGTATTCCATTATATCAACAATCAAAGTAATATTTAAGTACATTTATTCTCATGTAATGTGAATGGGATCCTTATACATAATATATTAAAGGAACTACGTTCTCTACATTGTAAAGATCAATGCCGCCTAAAATCATGAGGGATTTCTTTAAATGTTAAATTTTTTTGAGTCATATGGTTGTTAGGAATTTATTTTTGAAAAGTGAGGCTCAAGAAGAAGGTTTATCTCATAATTAAAATTCATGAAATAAAAAAATATATGTGAAATGAAATTACCCCCTTCAATGTATCAACACAAATTTCCCAAAATTAAATGTAGAAATTATGATCAAATAAATAATAATTAATGATTTATGTACCCTTAGGATTATTCTTTTTTTACTTTTTTATTTTATATCTTTTTCTAAGAACCATTGTATTTTTTTATACATTTTTTTCAAAGTAATGATTTGGACAAACCTGAAACCTCCACCTAACCGTGTATGATAAAAATCATATGTATATTAATGGTGATTTTATTCATTTCCAAAATCACAACCAATTTTTTTAATTATTTGTGTTTTTAACTTTTTCTATTAATTTAACTAGATAAGGGGAAAATTAAGTATTATAAATAAATCAACAACCTTAATTCCCAAAAATTAGAACCCCCACACATTTTACATACAATTTAACCCCCCCTTACACCATGTTTCCCATTACACCCACACATCATCTTTAAAATATCATGAAAATAATATGAGGGTATGTATTGATTAAAAATATTGGAATCACAGATTATTCCTAGCAAGGAAATTCAAGGTATCCATGGGTTAATGTAGGTTTTATGTAAATTTTGTCTTATAATGATAAGGAATATTCAAATACACCTCAATAATATTACATGTGGTTTTATATACTAATATATTTGAAAAGTTCTAATTATTTTTCTTCCAGATGACATGTCACAAGATCACTCATGAAATATGCTCAAGAATAAATATGAATTACATGATATATAAATAGTCTATAAAATGGGAATACGATATTAGATGATAATTTTATGAATGATTATAAAAATAATTCACAAAATTATCATAAATAAAATGTCTAAAAACATATAGGAAATTTCATTTACATGAATAAACAATTCCTTGAAATAACAAGTCATCATTTGAATATAAATTCTTCAGATTAAAAATTCAATTATCCATTTTACTACAACAATCTCTTTAATATTTAAATATAAAACATTTAATTACATGATTTATATGAAATTAATGTCTCCATTATTTTCCAGGTTAAACATAATTCAAGTGTTCGCAAGCAATTTCATCTTTAAATATCAAAACATGTTGTTGGAAAAAAATTGAAGAAGTTTAAATTATTAAAATGAAAGGTAAACTAAAAATTTATATAAATCATTGGTCACATTACATCAATATTTATGGATAACTTTTTCCATCATGATCCTATAAAATAAAATCACTCATTTAATGAAAAGGATCATGTGATTTATGCTCAAAAATAAAAGAGGGAATGATTTTCATGATGATCTGATCTAAAAAATAAAATTTATATTTATATTCATAGAATAAATTTAATGATAAATCTTTGTCTGATCCCCCTTTTGGGCACAATATTTTTATTGCCTCTAAAGGTTAGTACCAACTATTATCCAATGTGTGAGTGTGGTTGAGTCTACTTTTACTTGAAACACCACATATGTGTTTTCCTTGAATACATTTTTGTTTATTTTGGATAATTCCATTTATAGAGAACACTATATCCTCCCCATTCTCAATTAGATTAAACATTCCTTGTTCGGGATAGATGAAATACCGAACCTCCTCCTAATTAATTGGTACTTGTGAGACATCATCTTCTCCTTCCATTGGTTGCTAAAAACGTGCTTTATTAAAATAATGTTTAAAATGGATGTGAGACATATTTTTTAATTTAACAAAATTAAAATTTTATAATTCAATATCACATTTTCCAAATTTAATTTATTTAGTATGTGTCTATGTTTTTTCTAGAAGAACCACATTGATCATTCAATGGGAGTCCTCTTTTATATTTTCAACATTTTTAGGTAGTTCCACATGTTCCCCAATAGGTGAATATGTCATTAAATCATCCTCCTCTTAGGAGAACAAAGGATTTGAAATTTTTTTAATGAAAAACAATAAGGAATGATGTCAAATAGGATTGAATAAAATAAAAAATGAAATATTTTATGTAATATTTAACCGATTGAGTTGTTTTTTGACTAATCACTTCTTCAAATGTATGTATATATTGAAGTTGAATTCTACACCTTTGGAGTTAGGCAGTGAGGCTCCTACATTAATTTTATATAAAATAAAAAAGTGGGGATGAGTAAATGAAAATTTTATGGGACCCATTCCACATTATAAAATTTTATAATTTAATGGGAGAACATATTTATCTCACATCTATCACTTTTATAATTTGATTGTTTATGTCCTCCCTCAGGTAAGTTGTGAAATATTTTAATGTCAAATCCCCATTATTTTATTCCCAAAATTTCCTCACTTATATAAAATTTATAGAAACACCATCCACCATATTAATGGGTGAAATAAATTTTTTTTCTATAACCTATAGCTAATAATAACATTAATTAAATAAACAATAATTTAAAAACATCAAGGATTTTTTAAAAAACATTTCTCAAATTTATGATTATTAATGGAAAATTGTGTGTGAATGTGTTGGTCCTCTATAGTGATGATTCCAAATTTAGGATAGATGTTTTTTCATGAATACCTAGTCAATAACTAATTTACCTAAGAATAAAATATATATAACACCCTATTTCAACCTCAAGGAGGGAATTTACACAACAATGAGTTTCTATTATACCCATTTATATCATTAATAAAGAAGAAATAAGTAATAATATATTGTGGGTTTGAAATATTTAAGAAAAATTAATATATTTAATAGAATATATTTACGGGATTTGAAGATATTCATGCACATAGAATATGGTTAAACAGAAAAGAGACCCTCCCTGGAGAAAACCCTACATTGACATCCACCATATCTATTTCTGATTCAAATCTACATAATAAAAATTCACTATCGAAAGGATGAATACAATATTCTATTTTTTTGAATAAATTGTTCAATAAACGATCAAATCGAGACCACAAAACAACCTCCTTGATCTAGGGAAACTATTTTAGAAGAGAAAGTTAATCCTTTGGTGGAAAGTGTAGACACAAAGGTACATTTCACACTAATACCCCCAGGTAAATTGTTTTTTAAAATAATAAAAAATAAACATTAAATGGAATGACTTATGTTAAAAACAATATTTATCCCTCAAGAACTTCCTCAAGTTAGTTACTCATGATCATGAGTATTAGAGATCATAGAGGACAAGAGCAGGGTTGAATGAGAAATAAAGAGAAAAAATAAAAAGAAGAAGAGAAGGGATGTGCGTGGATGGAGGAAATTAAAACAAAATAAAACAGTGAATTAATTTTATTTTATTTGAAATAAAATAAATTAGTTTTCCAGGAAATTTAATCTAATTTAATAATGAATATAAATAATAGAAAATTATTAAAGAAATAGTTGTAGTATCTTTCTCCTGCACAATCAATATTCCAAAAGTTTTCTCATGTTTTGTTCACCGTATTTTAGAATCATGAAATGTGACCTTCTTATTGGTTATTCCAATTTTAAATTCCCATCTCACCAAAAAATTCTACAATAATTTTATATTTTATTTAGGTAGTTAAATAGATTTTAATGAGTTTTTATTTTTCTCAATGATAATTTTAGAAATTATCCTTCTATGTTAATCCTCCAATATCCTTTTAATAACTATATAACACTGTGATATTTATTGGTGTTAAATTATTGTGAGTTCAATTTTAATTTCATCTATAATCACGTCATTTTGAGGAATGTATTCTTTGTTATACAACCTTTTCCAAGTGGTAGTCCACTCTGTCCTCCGAATTGTTTTTCAAATTGATTATTTTATTTTCACCCCGTGTTATTCCAATAACATATTTGTAAAATAGGGAATATTTAATCCCATAAATCATAGATTCATTATAAAATTTAATCAATCAAATTGTAAGAACATTTTAAAAGTTATTCAAAAAATAACATTGGGGTTAAAATATATTAAAATTACTGAATTATGAAAGTTTCTCCTTTTAGTCCAAAATTGACCAAAAACAAATGATTAAAATAAGGTCAAAATGATTTTTATAGAGGGTTTAAATAATATAAATACATATAAAAATAATGAAAATATTATATCTATCCCCTAGATACCTTTCTTCTATGACTGAACGCAATTTACTATAGGTGATCTGGGACATTCAACTATTTTGAGACATAGATATTAAGGTCATTTAATGATCTATATTGGATGTTTACTTAAAATTACCTAATAATTTTTGGAAATTGATTATATAAATGAATTCCAAATTTCATTAAATACATGTAAAATAAAATAATTGTATAGAATTCTGAATGTTTACATATGGTTTTGGAATGTGATCAATATATAACTGTTTATTTTCATGTAATTATTATACCATAACTCCAAGAATATAACAACCCATTATTATATTGGAAGCTATGATAAATGATTTTAAGATAATACACAAATGGATACATTTTTTATAGATGTTGTAATTTGCACTATTCAAACTCAAGGTCAAGTGGGTGTTATGAACAAAAAATATGTGGTTGATCATGGATAAGAAGTTACTAACTAGCATCAACCTATATTCAATTTTGATTTATAGACCACATGAATATGAGGGGTATCATGAGTGTATGGATATAGAATTTTTTTCTGATTACTCATGATGAATCTACATATGTTTGTTTCATGTATATGCTGGAGTTTCTAGAAGGAGATGGTGGGATATTATTATGCATTCAATGTTCTGTGAGAACATTACATGGTCTTTCTTTACAGAAATAACTATCTATTATTTTAATCCTATGTAATTATATGAAATCAATTGATATAAGATTATGTACTTGGATTTAGGTGGTCATACCATTCTGGAGTTTTCTATCCATTTTGAATAGTTAGTGCATCTGGGACCAGAGCTAGTTACTATTGACTACATAATAACTTAGGGGGATAGATTTGATATTGTGGCTTGATATTCAATATATATTGTTTTTCATGTTAATTTTTTTCTACTTAGAGGTAGTTAAAAATTTATATTTTATTGAGGTGAACATAGCTAGAAACACTAGTCTTTTGGGAACTTCGGTTGGTGAAGTTGTTAGAAAGCTTGTATCTTATGGAAAAAAATGGACGTGAAAATGATGCAAGTTTCAATCTGAAAAAATTCCAGGTGATTATCTAGGAATTTATTGTATTTTTCTCTCTCAATGGGGGTTTCCTAGAAATTCCAAGAATAATTGGTAATAGACTTTGAGTACATTTTAGCTTTTTAAACAATATGGCCCTAAAAATTAAATTTTGATTGGATATCCCACAATATTAATGTCAAAATATTATTCACCAAATGATTGTAGGATTATGAATATTCTTCCATTGGTGTTGCGTCATATACTCAGGGCTATTGGGGATGTTAATGTGTCAAATAAATATCAGGGGGAGTTGAGACTAGATGTCTTTTTGTAGTGGGGTCAACACCAAAGGAATATGATGAGGAGTGGTCTACAGTGAGAGTTATGTTTTTTATTTCATCTTATATAGTGCTAGAATTTTTTGATAAAGGTTATACTCATTATTTAATATATTAAATGTTATTTTTATGTTCCAGGATATAATTTAAACCTTATAAAATAAATTTTCAGATATTACCATTCATTTGGGAAAGAGGTTCGAAAAATATATTATGTTCCATTCTTGATAGGTGAAGATTACAGACTATGAAGTAGTATGTAACTTTTTATTTCATAAATTTGAAATTTTTATCATGGTTATCAGTATGGATTAGATGATATTTATTAATGATCATATAGAATATTATCATCCTTCGGTATATTTCTTATTTAATGTTGGGATGACTCTTATATTTTAAGGTGAGTTAGACTATATATTTATAAGGGTAACACATGTTGTTCCTTATTCAAGGGTAACCTCCAGAAAGGTGACAAGTATATTTCATGATGCAATTGAACATTGTTCAGGGGGTAGACTAACATTAGTGGGTGCATAAATTCCCAAATGTTTTTCTGGATGATCATTATGGTTTATCACCTGAGAGAGAGGTCGAGTTCACTATTGATCTGCTCCCAAGTAATATGCATATTTTTATGTCATCTAATCAAATAGAACTAGTTGATTTGATAGAATTTTTTTTCAACATGATGGTGTAGATGATAAATGGATTATGCATTCTAGTGTTCCACCATGGGATTCTGCATTACACTTTTCAAAAAAAGTAAAATGGGATACTAAAACAATTAATTAACTATTATAAGTTGAATTAGTTGACCACGATAAACAAATATCCTCAATTAGGCATTTATGGACTTTTTTACTATCTTTAATGGGGAATGTTAGTTTTACATGATAAAAAAAAAAAATTTTACCACCATTTGAGTGTATTAGAGGAGGATATATTTTAGAAAATGATTAGAATATGGTATGATAATTTTTATTTTTTAGATATACTGTCACGACCAGTCCCAGTGGTGCCCGAGCCGCAACTCCCCAAGACCTCCTCTAATAGGCCAGGGGCTGGTGACTAGCACCGAGTAGGTAGACTACTAACACGGGGGCATTACCTATAACCTGTACACCCGCACACACATATCCAAGCTCACACATCTGAAAAGTAAAAAATACTAAAAATGGAAAAGATGCATGCATACACTAAAAGCAAACCACATAGAACGACATAAAGTAAAGTGAAAGAATGTAAATCCCTGGGCCCAAAGTACAAGACCACAAGAAAGAAAGTTTGTAACAAAGTTTTACCTATAAGGAAAGGTGCTTAGACTATAATATGTAGCCGTAGGAACACACCACGGCCCGCCTGATCTCATTGAGCACCGTATTGTCCTGGTCCACCTAGAATCATGTCAAAGGCTCGCTCGTCTGCACAAGACATGGCATTGTGGGCAAAGCCCGTGCACGGGTGAGTATAAAAAATCCCAGTAGGACCCCCCGAAACCAAAAAGGAAATACAAAAAGGGAAAAATATCACAAATAAAGATATAGTAAGCACTACACAGTATATGTCTACCGAACATATAACAAGAATATCCAGATATACTCATACACGACCGACTACCGCGAAACCACCACTAAAAAATAGCTCGAAGATTCCACTAAGCATGCAACCAGGAGAACACACACCTAGGTTGGAAGAGAGAGATTAAAAGTACTTGTTCCTGGAGAACACACTCCACAAGTACCATGAGATCATGATGGTCAGATGAGGATCACAGCAAAGTCATGGGGTGATTCCAACAACTCAGTCTGAGCAAATCCTCTAAGCTGAGGATCAGCTCCCAATTAATGTTGGTCACGTCGATACCAAGAACACTACCTAGGGTACCGGGAATGAATAGATTATCTAGATCTAAGCCTCATAGAGGGGATTCCAACAACTCTATTCAAGACGTTATTATGAAGGGATCATACTCTTGTATTAAAGAAATGATACCAGAACCTTTAGGGGATAATCGAGGGTAAAATCCCTAAGAACTAGTCCAATTCATAGTGGAAAAGTTGCTTACTCCATGAAGAAAAGGTAACACGGTGTGTAGTATTGTTACACGTCGTGTTCCTTATCCCATGGTACTACCCATGTAAATGGCCAGTGTCATTCATTCAAGCAATGTAAAACCAAACTACATGACGTGTAGAAAAAGGTACACGATGTGTTCCTTGACCCCGGGTACTGCCCCTGTAACCGGACCATGTCATTAAGCTTGTCGGATGGAATGAAGCTACATGGCATGTAGAAGAATCACATGCCGTGTATGAGAACCTGGGCTTACTCCGTGTATGCTGGCCATGTGCCTGTACATAGTCTCAGCCTGTGTCTGTGTCGCATGCCCGTGTAGTAGTACACTGGGTATCCCATGTATCTGGCCGGGTCTAGACGGGGAGGGGTATACATGGTGTGTCCATGGATGTGTACCCTGCCCGTGTCCTTGTACTCCCGGAGTAGACTCCAGTTGGTACACCGATGAACACATGCCATGTAGCCCATACTACATGGCATGTAGTCGGGAAATTTCCAGAACGCCGTCTTCTTCCTCGGGCTTTGGCCGATCATCCGGATCCACGATCTCTTGTCTGTTCATCCCGATACTCTACGGATAGGTTCAGTTCATCATTAAATAACTGCGACATGTGTTTTCAGCCTTTAAAATGGATTATATACATCGAACGATCCACCTGAAGAAAAATGCCTAGAAACTCATAACTCTCCATCCGCTCCGAATCGTCCGCTGATATCGCCGTCGCACCTCCTTGGCACCGCTCCGGGGTTGGATCCACATTTTGGGATCGTTGTATCACAGAACAGATGCACAATGATCCGTCATTAATCTCCCCAAGAAGAACGCATCGAAGAACATGAGAATTTGGGGAAGAAGAACACAAAAAAATCGAGAGGGATGATCCTCGATCAATGTTCGTGTCGATCTTGGACCGTCACCGTTAGGAGGTTGAAAGAAACCAAAACAATTTCAAGAATAAAATCCCCACGATTCCCAAAAAATCCCATCCCACAAGAATGATCGATCCGCGGGCTAATATGTTCGTGGATTATTCCATGATCATCGTGGAAATTAAAAATGGGGAAGAAAATAACAAACACACATCCTACCTGGATTCTGCGGCGTTTATCGGTGATGATACGGTCGCAGCTTCGTTGTCGCCGCGTTAGGAGGATTTCTACAGAGCCTCCAGAGCCGCCAAGGGTTTCAGGGTTGTGAGGATTGTAACCCTAGACCCCTATGCTAATCATTATTTAAAAAGGATAAAGATAACTGCTACAAAAAATATAATAAAATATTTTAAATTAAATATTTTATTACGGTTACGTCTAAAACCCAGTTTTTGCCACCGGCTTGCACCAGCTGATGTTAGGTCTCTTCTATGGTAAACCCACTGATCTGAATGAAATAGTTCCATAATATTTTTGGTATGAGGACCTGTTCGTGTTTTATTTCACTTATTTGAGGGAGACCGCACGCTCGAGTAATTTAATTATTAAATTAATTTCAAATATTTGTTCTCGGCTAACCAGGCCTCGGAACTGCACGCCGTCTCATAGCCTGGTCTCGAATTAATTCCCATATAATATTTAAATAATACATGGAAAAAAATCCAGGACAATACATCAAACCCACCCTATGTATTTTACGTCCCCGAAAATCCAAAACAAAGGCTACTTAAAAAGATGTTGGTATTGCATGCGAATCTGAGCCTCTCACTCCCACGTGCTCTCCTAGAGATTCTCGTTCTGCCACCGAACATGCATCAAGGGAATCGCTCATCTACGAATGATCTTCTCCTGTCGATCATCGATCTCTACTGGGTACTCTACAATGGTCACCACATCGTCGATGTCTAGATCGCCCAGTCGATAAAATGTGATGCATCGTGCATGTACCTCCATAGCTACGACACATGGAATATGTTGTGTAGCTGGTCCGTCTGAGGAGGTAGAGCCATGTGATATGCCACCACGCCAAATATACTCATAATCTGAAAATGGCCAACGAACCTCAGAGATAGCTTTTCGCCTCGACCAAATCTCCAAAATCCTCACTGAGGTGAGACCTGAAGGAACACATGGTATCCCTCCTTGAACTCCAAGGGCCTCCTCCTCCTGTTGGAATAAGACTTTTGCTGACTCTATGCAGTCTTAATCTTCTCCTAGATGACCTGCACCTTTTCTGTAGTAGCTCTCACCATCTCTAGGCCCACGAGTGCAGACTCTCCGGGGTCAGTCCGGCAAAGTGCTAACCTGAAAGGTCTCCCGTACAGAGCCTCGAATGGTGCCATACCAATAGTGGAATGATAACTGTTGTTGTAAGAAAATTCCATCAGTGGGAGCTGATCCTCCCAACTATGACCAATTTCAAGAATGAAAGCTTGAAGCATATCCCCCAGGTCCTGGATGGTCCACTCTGTCTGACCATAAATCTGGGGATGAAACGATGTTCTCAAGCGTAACTGAGTCCCAAAAGCTTTCTGTAATCCCCTCCACGACCGGTATGTGAAATTGGCATCAAGATCTGAAACTATCGTGGATGGCACTCCATGAAGTCGAACTATCTCCTGCACGTAAAGGCACCCCAAGAACACTTCTGAAACATGCCCCCGTATGGCTAGAAAGTGGGCCTACATGGTGAGTCGATCAAAGGTCACCCAGATGGAATCATGTCCCCAGGACGTACGTGGTAAAACCATCACAAAGTCCTTGGATATCCCATCCCACTTCCACTCTGGCACCTCAAGGGGCTGAGTCAAACATGCTGGCACCTGGTGCTCAGCCTTTACTTGCTGACATGTAAGGCACTGAGAGACAAACTCTGCCACACCCTTCTTCATTCTTAGCCACCAGAACGGACATCAGAGGTCCTGATACATCTTTGATACGCCTGGATGCACCTCCAAAGGGGATGTATGTAAATCCCTCAGAACCTCCTCCCGCAATGCCACTCGTACTACCGTGTGCCCTTTGAAAATATCAATATGCCTCCACCTTCTGAATATCCATTAGCAGCATCACCTATGGATAAATGATCACATAGAGTCTCACTGCTAGAATCCTCACATTGTGCTTCTCTAACTCGCATTAAGAGTGGATGGGTAACAACCATCGACTAAAGGTATGATACCTCATCTCCATCCATGAAGGATAACAGTAAGGAGTCCAACTACCTTGTCGCCTCATCCAGCAACTGCGAACTGGATTTCCTACTGAGAGCATCTACCACTACGTTCCCCATCCAAGATGTGTAAATGATCTCAAAGTCGTAATCCTGGAGAAACTCAAGCCATCGCCTCTGTCTCAAAATTAGATCCTTCTGAGAAAATATATATCAGAGACTCTTGTTATCAGAGTAGACAGTAAACCACTTTCCCATCAGGTAGTGCCACCACATCTTCAATGCGATGACTACCGCTGCCAACTCACTATCATGGGTCCCGTAGTTATGCTCATCTGGCCTCAACTGATGTGAGACGTAGGCAATCACCGCTTGCCTCTAAAATAGGACACAACCAAGCCTGGTTCCTAATGCATCGCAGAACACTACGTACTCGACACCCTCCTCTGATAATCTCAAGATCAGGGCGCTCGTCAAACTTTGTCTCAACTGCTGGAAAGCCTGCGGGCATCTCTCGGTCCACATGAATGGCTGCCTCTTTTAGGTGAAAGCTGTCATGGGTGTCGTAATCCTGGAGAAATCAAGGACGAATCTCCGATAGTAACCTTCCAATCCAAGGAGACTCCGCACCTCCATCACGATCTGGGGTGGCTCCCATGCCAGCACTGCCTCCACCTTGGCTAGGTCCACTGCTACACCATATTCCGAGATAACTTGTCCCAGAACGTGGACCTCTTGTAACCAGAACTGACTCTTGAGAGTTTTCCATACAACTGGTGCTCTCGAAGTGTGTCCAGAACCATCCTTAGGTGTCTCGCGTGATCCTCATATGACGTAGAGTACAAAAGGTTATCATTGATGAAGACCACTAATAAAACGGTCATGCTCAGACTGAAAGATCCGGTTCATGAGTCCCATGAACACTTCAGGGGTGTTCTTCATTCCAAATTCCATCACCAAGTACTCATAGTGACCATATCAACATCTAAAAGATGTCTTCGGTATATCCTTATCTCGTACTCGCAACTGCTGATAGCCTGACCGTAGATCAACCATTGAGATCCATCGTTCCCATCTCAGCTGGTCATAGAGGTCATCGATCCGTGGTAGTGGATACAGGTTCTTCACGGTCACCTGATTGAAGCACCGGTAATCCACACATTGCCTCAAGATCCCATCCGCCTTCTTGGCAAACAGCACTGGGGTCGCCCAGGGTGAAATGCTGGGTTTCACAAAGCCATTCTTCTACAAGTCATCCAACTGCACCCTCAGCTCACGAAGCTCTACAGGATCCATCCGATATGCTGATGCTGATATAGGTGTTTTCCCGGGTTGCAACTCAGTGTAGAAATATATCACCCTACAGGGAGGTAGCCCAATGACATCCTCTGAAAACACGTCCTCATACTCAGCCACTGTTGCTGGAAACTGGGAACTCGTAACATCTACTGCGATGAGGGCTAGGATAGCCAACTGATGTGAAATCAGTTGTGCCATCCAATGCACATGTCCATCCTGTGCTGCATGGGTCTTTCATTCACCGACAAAATAAAAACTTGTTCTATCACTGCAGACAGACCGCACCCTTGGCCTAAAACAGTAGATCTGGGTATGAACTGTGGATAGCCAATCTATTCCATGAATGACTTCATAAGTCCTCGATGATACCACAAAAAGGTTCCAACCAAAACTCTCGCCTCCAAGGGTTAGGTCACACTTTCTATAGAGGTGTGTGATCTCTGAATCTTCTCTAGTCATCGTTTCTATGCATAAGGGTCAAGTCAATGGATCAACTGGAATCTCAAGGTCTCGAACAAGATAAGCAGATAGAAAGGAATGACTAGCACTAGTTTCTATCAATACAAAAATCAAATTAAAAAAGACACAGATAGAAAGACTAATAATTTCAGGAGTACCTGGGTCATAAGCCTCTTCCGCCTGCAGCTGTCCCAGCCTCTATCCACTAGCTCCCTGAGCATGGGGTGGACCTCCTTGGGGTGGTGGTGGTAAAAGATAAAAACTTCGACCACCTTCACCTGCTATGCCAGCTCCCCTACCACGTCTGCCGCCCCACGGATCTATCTACTCCACACATTTCCTCTTCCTCGGTGGTCCATCCACTATTCCCGTGTCAGTAGTATGATGGTTTGAACAATCCCAAGTGAGATGTCTCCTGACATCACATGAGTATCATCACATATCTCAAGGCTGGATGGATGCACCCTGCGAACCTTGTACAGTAGATCACATATCCTGGGATCTCCTCTGAAAATGCCTCCCATGCCTGGGTCCCTGACGTCGGGTCCCTGCTGTCGAGGTTTCTGCTCCAGCTCGCCCACTACTGGCTTCTTCCTGATGTCTCTGCTCTGCCAAGAAACTATCGACCACCAGATCCCACTCAAGCACCCCAGCATAAGTAGGAATTCTCATAAGGACGATGCGAGCTCGGATATCTCTGCGCAAGACCTACTCAAAAGTCTCAGCTCTGATGTAATGGTCTCTGACCAAATAGATCAATTACCATGAGAGGTCGGTAAACCTCGAAGAATAGTCAGCCACTGTCATCATTCCCTACTAGAGCAGAAGAAGCTCTTGTATGTGTACTGCTCTCAGGGTAACCTGTTAAAACTCCTCTCTGAAGAGACGCTCAAACTCCGACCATGCAAGTGTCACCTCGTCGTGGGTCTGGATAACCAAAATCCACCATTGTCCTGCTGATCCCTACAGATGGCTCACTACCAGGATTACCATCTGGTCTGCTGGTTTCCTGACCAAACGGAAGGCTATGACCGCTACCTCAAGCCAGTCCTCTACTGCCTGAGGGTCTGGCTCACCTCAAAACAGGAAGAGTCTCTATCTCTGAAACTCGTGGAGTGCGCTCAGCCTACGCACCACCTCCATTGACACAGCAGGCACTAAACACTGCTCCACAGGTGGAAGGATAAATGGAACACCACCTGGTGGTAAATTTGGGGGATCTAGTCACTGTATCGAGGCTTCATCACTGAAAGGGTCATCCACATGATCGATCTACTTGATCCTAGTGGGTGCATGTAACAGAGGCATCCTTTTAAAGAAACACGATGTTTCTCAGTCAGTGAGTATATATATGTAGAGCTGATTCAAAAAGGACATGGAATCCACAAACAATTCCTATATGATGAATGTACCATTATTTTTATCCTGCAACTAGTGTTCCCATGTTCCGAGTCAAAAATCAGGTTATCAGAGTCCTAGTGTATGGATATGTCGGCCACCCGCCCCAACACTGGGGTACCTGGCGTGAAATCCGAACTCGAAACACTTAACACTGCTGCCCCAAACCAACTCAAAGACTCTCGTTCCTATGGTAGAACTGACCACCTCAGATACCACTCTATCCCAACTCATCCCAGTGGGGTCCGAGCCGCAACTCCCCAAGCCCGCCTCCAATAGGATAGGGGATGGTGACTAGCACCGAGTAGGAATGATACTAACATGGGAGGCATTGCCTATAACCTGTACACACACACACACATCTCCAATCCCACAAATCTAAAATGTAAAAACTACTAAATATGGAAGATATTCATGCATGATACTAACATGGGAGGCATTGCCTATAACCTGTACACACACACACACACACATCTCCAATCCCACAAAGCTGAAAAGTAAAAACTACTAAATATGGAAGATATTCATGCATACAATAAATCCCAACCAATGAGTACGACATGAATGTAATGTGCAAGAAAGTAAATTCCTGGGCCAAAAGTACAAGCCCACTAGAAAGAATGTCTGTAACAAAGTCCAACCTGTAAGGAATGGTACCGGGACTGTAATCATTATCTGTAGGAACACACCACGGCCTTCCTGATCTCACTGAGCACCGTCTGGTCTTGGTCCACATAGAATCTTGTCAATGGCTCGCTCTTTTGCACAAGATACAACACGTGTGGGCAAAGCCCGTGTAGGGGTGAGTATAGCAATACCCAGTAGGACACCCAGAAACCACAAATGGAATACAACAAGGGAAAAATAACACAAAGAAAGATACATTCAGATCTACATAGTATATTTCTACCGAACATATAACAAGAATATTCATATATACTCATATACGATCGACTACCGTGAAACCACCAATAAGAACCAGCTCGAAGATTCCACTAAGCATGCAACCGGGAGAACACACTCATAGGTCTGAAGAGATAGATTCGAAGTACTCGTTCTGGGAGAACACACTCCACAAGTACCTTTAAAACATGATCCTCAGATGAGGATCACATCCATTTCATGGGGTGATTCCGACAACTCAGTCTGTGCTAATCCGCTTTTTAGAGGATCGACACCTGAGTAAAGTTGGTCACATCGATACCATGAACTCTACCTAGGGTTCCATGAATGAATAGAGGATCCATCTCTAAGCCTCATATAGGGGATTCCAATAACTCTATTCAGGATGTTCCGCTAAAGGGATCATACTCTTGTATAAATTAAATGATACCAGAAGCTTAAGGGGAATACCGAGGGTATGAACCCTAAGAACTAGTCCATGTCACAGAAGACAAGTGGCTTAAGCCATGACGAACAGTTTACATGGTGTGTAGTATGGTTACATGACGTGTTCCTTAACCCTAGTTACAACCCATGTAAATGTCCTATATCATTTGTTCAAGCTGGGTAAAACCAAATTACACGACGTGTAGAAAAGGTACACACTGTGTTCCTTGACCCCGGGTACATCCGGTGTAACCAGCCCATGTCATTCGGCTTGTCGGATGGAATGAAGCTACACACCATGTAGAATAATAACACGTCATGTCCGAGAACCTGGGCTCGCTCCGTGTACGCTGGCAATGTGCCCGTACACGGTTTATGCCCGTGTTCGTGTCGCCTTCCCATGTATGAGTACATGGGGTATCCCATGTATCTGGCCGGGACTAGCCGGGGAGGGGTATACACG
Organism: Viscum album; assembly: GCA_963277665.1. Classification (NCBI taxonomy): domain Eukaryota; kingdom Viridiplantae; phylum Streptophyta; class Magnoliopsida; order Santalales; family Viscaceae; genus Viscum; species Viscum album. Next base: position 1,758,504,816 of record OY728159.1, on the reverse strand, counting down.
GTGTATTCATGGCCGTGTACCATTACCATGTCTGTGTACTCCCAGAGTACATTCCAGGTGGTCCGATGATGAACACACGCAGTGTAGTCTATACTACACGGCGTGTAGTCTGGAAATTTCCAGAACGCCTTCTTCTTCCTCCTGCTTCAGCCAATCTTCCAGATCCACGATCTCTCATTCGTTAGTCCCGATACTCTAGGGATTGTTTCGGTTCGTCATAAGAATACCACGACAGGTGTTTTCGGCATTTAAAACGGATCATAATCCTCGAACGATCCATCCGAAGAAAAATTCCTAAAAACTCATAACTCTCGATCCGCTTCGAATCGTCCGTAGATATCTCTATCACACCTCCGTGGCACTGCTCCGAGGTTGGATCCACAGTTTGGGATCGTTGCGTCATAGAACGGAAGGTCAACGATCTGTCATTTATCACCCCATGAAGAAGGCAAAGAATGCAGCGAAGAACATGATAATTTGGGGAAGAAGAACACAACAAAATCGAGAGGGATGAACCTCATTTGATGTTCGTGTAGATCTTGGTCTGTCACCATTAGAAGGTATAACGAAACCAAAACAATTTCAAGAATCAAACCCCCACGATTCCCGAAATATACCATCACGCAAAAACAATTGACCCACAATCTAATCTATTCGTGGATTAGTCTGTTTTCATCGTGGAAATCAAAATTGTGGAAGAAAATCACACAGAAACATCCTACCTGGATTCCGCGGCTTTCGTCGGCGATGATCCGGTCGCTGTGTCGTCGTCGCTGCGTTAGGAGGTTTTATCCAGAGCATCCAGAGCTGGCAAGGGTTTCAAGGTTGTGAGGTTTGTATCCCTGGACCCCTGCGCTAATAATTATTTAAACAGGATAATGATATCCGCTGCAACAGATTTAATAAAATCTTTTAAATTAAATATTTTATTACGGTTACGTCCAAAACCCAGTTTTTGCCACCGGCCTACGCCTGTTGATGTAAGGTCTCTTATAGGGTAAACTCGCTACTCTGAATGCAACGGTGCCATCAGATTTTTGATCCGAGAATCTGTTCATGTGTTATTACACTTTTTTCATGGAGACCACACACACACGTAATTTAATTGTTAAAATAAGTTCAAACATTTGTTTCCTGCTCACCAGGCCTCGGAACTGCACGCTGTCTTAGAGCCTGGTCTCAAATTAATTCCCATATAGTATTAATATAATACATGAAAAAAAATAAGGGACATTACATATACCATTTTTCATGAATAATTATATTTTTGTGTTTATGGATTGGATGAACTGGATCATTCATCGTATATAGGTCAATTTTTTTACTCTTTTTAGATGATATTTTTTTATAATAAATGTGAGTGTATGTCACATAACCATTTGGATGTCATTATTTTAGCCATGAAAGAACATCATATGTATGTTATGCTTTACTAATGTTAGTTTTGGAACCAGGAAGTGAAATTTCTGTAGAATGAGAATTATGATAAGGGTGTTTTAGTGGATCCAAAAAGAAACATTCCATTCATTCCTAGGAGAATCCAAAAAATTGGATTGAGATTAGATGCTTTCGTAGAATTTTTAGTTACTATAGAATGTTTATTTAGGAGTTATCCAATATTGTATATTTGATGATTTTATTTAACACATAACGGTGTAAATCATGCTGGTAATGAAATATGTTATTGTATTTTTAGTGAGATAAAGATGAAGCTTACTTCAAAACCCATTTTTATTATTTTAGAAATGAGTATGAGATATGATGTCTTTAATGATTCTTCTATTATGGGTTTATGATGTGTCTAAATGAAATGACATCATGTTGTGTCCAATGGATCATTCCAATTATTAACTTATGTTATGAACTGGCATTCCCACAATCATGAGTTAGTAGGGATTGGTTATGCACTCCAAATGTGGTAAAACTATGATGTATGAATGTTTCTGACATTTTATTTTGATCCAAAAATCTTAAATACATTTTTACATTAGGGGATTGAAGAATATGACATTGATTATGGGTGAAATACCATAATATTTTATTACTTGGATATTAAATACACATCTAGGAAGGATAATGTGGTAGATGATGCCTAATTCAGAAAATATCTAATAGAAACAGTGATGGAATCATTTTAATAGTGGTATGTTATGTGTCTATTTTTTGAGATGATATTGAGAGTAGAATATGAGGGTGGATATGTGTTCTTGGCATTGGTGAAGGTTGGATCATATTTTTTGAGGTATTTTATCTTTACTATGCGACATATTTGAAGTTCCAATGCTTGGATAATATATTTCTAAATTGAGGAGACCATGCGTTAGTTATATCTATCTCCCAATGGATATTTTTTCATATTTAATAGGATGTTTATTCTATATTACCTAGGTAAGGTGTTAAAGGACAATGGAGAGATGTGTTATTAGTCTATTCACTGTTGTAGTGTTATGATGTATCAGGAATTTATACAACATTGATATTGGATAAGGTTGATATGGTTGACTACTGATTTGGTTTCATGGTGTATTACTTGAAATATAATTAATGCAGAACACTAGAGTCCTACTGGTTGTTTAATCCCTTACACATCCTTGTAATTAATTGGGATTACACATGTATGTATCTTTTTCATTAATATTCCACAAAAATCTAGTGAGAAGTGTACAATATGGGTGATCTTTGATCAAAACAAGGTATAGGTTCATCTGTTACAAATTACAGAGAAGATCAAAGTCGATCAACTTGGGAACCTATATGTGAAATAGATTGTGAGAAAAAAATGTCGTTATCTTTATATTGGAATCTAATAGGGACCCATGGATCACATACATGTTTTGGAATGTTTTATATAAAGAGATTGGTTAAAAAATATGATTAATTCGAGATTATCATCCATAAAAATATCGATAGATAGACTAGGATATCCCGGTCATGTTTATATTCTATGGGATTTAGTGCTTTATTTAAGAGGATATTGGGAAAATAATTTTTCTCTAATTAATTTTTACATTAAAAAATCCATCATGCTCTAATTAATATAGAATCCTTTTATGTTTTGTATTGTAATCCATGTGTAACTACATTTTTATGGGAAGAGGTTGGAGTGACGTCCATGGTGGGGATGAAAATTATTTAAGAGATGATAGATACTATGAATTTGAAATAGATTAGATTGATTATAAAACAAATTCATGAAAAATATTATATGTACTATCAACATTGGTTATTAGATATTGAGCTTGGTGATCCGTATTTTCATAGAGTTTCATATTGATTGACACATGGGTGTCTGGGTAATATGGGTAAGTAAGAAATGTGGGTTTTTGGACTCATTATATTCATTCAGATATTGGGAATATTTTCATATCAGTTGGACATTCCATCTAGTTTAATATATATCCTTGATGCATTTCAAATTTCCAAGAGAATGATGTGTATACTGAATCATTTTAAATTTATTTGATAAGAGGATGTTGATCTTGATATTGACATCATTATGGTTGAGAAACCTATTCAATTTATAAATCACGAAGAGAAGTAATTATGTAGTAAAATGATTCCACTTGTCTAGGTGATATGGTAGTGGGATCATGATATCTATGATACATGGGAGGGGGAATATTTGATGAGGTATTAGTTTTCATATATTTTATCAATTATATGAACCTAATGGATTAATATGGGTAGAAAGAATTAATGGTGAAGATATTGTAAAACCTAGTCAATCATTGTAGGTACTCCCTTGTTGTGGGTTTTTATCTTATTTTTTGGGTGTATTTTTGGTATTCATTGGAATGAAGATCCATTACTGGAAGAAAAATGACAGAAATTTAGAGGATGTATGTCCTATTTATAATTAATTAAGTCTGTGTATAAATTTTTCAATGGATTTTATGGGTTCTCCCCATGTTCAGGGAACATCTACAGTGATTTGGATTTTTTGCAGGGAAATTCCTTGTCAACTATCTGCTGGGAGATTACATGTTGTCTAATTGATATTAAAATGTGTCATGAACCCTCGAAAAAAATCCATGAATATTTTACTGGAAGTGAATTTTAGAAAATATATATTTATATTTCACATCATTTATTTTATAAAATCAAGTTTTATAAAATAATGATGTGTTTTCTACATATTTCATCTTTTATAGAATTCGAATAATGTAAATGGATTACATTCCATTTAAATCACATGAGTTGTGGTTTTAAGGAAACATAAACATGAATTTCATTTAACTTGATCATGAAGCTTCCTAATCCAAACCTATAGCTCATCGTAGATGATTTTGAAGACTTTAGATCATTTTGGATCATTTTACCAAGGAACAATCATCAGTTTTTTTGTGGCACAATTATTCAGATAGGTTTTGTGACTAGTTCTTCATTCCTTGCATTATATATACTTTGTAGGCTTCACTTATATTTTAAATTCATGATTTAATGTAGATTATTATTGTAAAAATATTTTATTAGATGTGTCAGTCCTTTCGAAGGCCAATCTTGTGGTTTTCAATTGTTATTGTCAATAAGGAATAATGGATAACCATTTTGTGATAGTTGATTCTATAAAATGGTTTTATTTGATGAAATTATTTTTGGTCATGATAAATTACTATATGGTTTCTATTTAATAAATGTGGTTTCTAAATTCCAATTCATTCCATTTAATGCGTAATGTTTTTAAAGGGATATTCTTTTAAATATTGGTTTTCTCTAATCAAAGAACAATTTTTTCAAGCAATGAATATTTTTTTGATTGGTTTTGATAATTTTTTAAAAATTATGTGCATGGGATTGAAATTTAATCTTATAATATTTGATGTTTTGGAATCATGGGTGCATTGCGAGATTGAAATAAGAATACTTAGGGTGGGTGGCACCCCTAGTGGTTGTTTTTTATATCAATAGACTATTGTATGAATTAATATCATTTGTATCCAACATATGACCAAGTTTGGTCTATTTTGAGGTATATTTTTAATTACATCATAGTTATAAACCCAAATGACAATGTTTGGGGTCATTTTCAGATTTTTATAACACGATAGTTTTTATCATAAATTGTTTCACACATTTTATTATATGAGGTTTTATCACATGGGATCACATGATAGTAATTTATGGATATGCCTTTACTTGAATAATTTATTAAATAAGGATATTATTTACAATTTTATCCCTTATATATATCATATATAAGTTTCTCTAATTTTAACGTATATTCTAAATAACAATGGGTAAATGTTTTATAAATGGGGTAGGATATTGGAAAATTCATTGTAAAACTATTTTTCTTTAAAAGAATGAACTATTGTAGTCATCATATTATACATTATATAAACATTGTGGCTGTATCCTATAAGGATTTTTTTTATCAAAAATTACTTTTTACATTGGATTGATGTATATGTTTTGTTAAAGAATATAGTTAATTAGTATTATATATTTCTTCATGACAACATATCCATTAATATTTTCCATCATAGAAGAGTGGTTCAGAGGTGTCTATTAGTATCATGAATATTTTCTGTACATTTTCGTTTGTCTATTTTTCATAGATTATATGGTTTTATGATGTATATATATTCATATACATTTTACTATTGTTTTATTTCTAATTTTATACATTTATTAATAATTTAATTTTTTTCCTTATTATATATCACTATGTGGAATGTGGCTCGGGTGTAAAGTTTGTTTAATTGGAGTTCATCTATTAGTAGTTGTGTATTATATAGAACATGTTGTTTTCATGTTTCTATAAAATGTTAATGTATTTGTATATTTGGAAGACCTTCATAGGGGGAGGTAGATATAAAATCTACTAATAAATATATTATTTTTATTACTTATTGGTGACTACCACCACACATTGTTGTTGACAATGATCTTAGTTAGAAGGAACATTTATTTTATCCTATATACTAAAAATATTTAAGTCCAATATTTATGATTATAGTTCAAATTTTATGTTTATATGTAATATATTTTTTATGGATATAATATAATATTTTATAAAACACATGAATAATGGAATTTTTGTATTCAATTTACAGAAAGAAGTATTAAATGACAATAATGAATATTGATCACATAAATCATATCACACTTATCTAATGAATCAACTAATTGTAAATATAAAAATCTATAATTTGGTAAAAATATACTTAGATGGGTATTTATATTTTCTATAATAAAATCACATTCCACACGTAATTCGTATTTTTAAGGAAGTATTAACAAAATAATATTTAGTAAAATGGTGAATATTCTACTTAGATGCATGAATTTTTTATATATATTTGTCTCAATAATTTTCCATTTATTCCAGGAATGATTAAAATTGAATTGTTAAATTAACTAAATACATTGGTATATATGGATTTGGAAAATTAGTGAAACATAAGGTTGGCTACTTTGATAAATTTAATGATAATAAGAAAAATGTTAAAAAAATCCACTCAAAATATTCAAGGGAATATATTAATATTTATTTTTCGGAATATATGGTTTTTAATATCATATCCAGTATAAAATATGTATATCGATGAAAGAAATGTATTTATGTAAAGGATTTATTACACATTTTTTCATATAGTTATCTTATTGAAGAGTTTTAAATGTCAATGAATATTATTTTTTGGAATATTCATTAGAGAAAGGTCAATATATACTATACCAAGTGAAAAATAATGAACCAAATTGTCCCCTATATGAAAATATATGTTGAATGAAATATGTGTTTTTTAATCAATATGTGTGGCATTGTGAAACACTTATTAAAGCATATTATTATAACAAACATGGAACTTTATGCATTAATTTTATTACTATATAATATATAAAAGTAACTATAGGATGTTTCCTATACATAACCTAATGTAATTATATTATGGTTAAGTGATATTTCACCATTAATGAAAGGATCAAATTATCCTAATGAGGGTGAGTAAAAAATAATTTTACAAATTCATGGATAAAGATACTTATGATTTATTATAGTATGATGTAACCTAAATCCCCAAGGATAATGAAATTAAAAATACACATGTATTTAATAAGAGTAAAATAGAGGAAAAAGAACCTAAAAGATTAATATTTTTATTCTATAATGACAGAGACACAATATTAGGTGATAATAATTTTCTAAAACCTATAATGATTATTTTTTGTTTAATAGATAATTCAATGTTGATGTTTTAACAACCCAATGGTTTCAATGTTATCCATTATTATAATAATTTATTTTAATAACATGATTTTACAACATCATGAAATACTATGTACTATGTGACCTTTAAACATAATATTTTCTGTTGTTTTTTTTAATTTCAAAAATCGGTCATCTACAATTATGATCATTATGATATTTGGAGTCTGATATGAAAAAATAACATTTTTTGATGAATAGTCAAATTCCATTATAAATATGAGCATTAAATTATGAATAGAAATGAATAGTATTCATCTAAAAAATTAGTAACTTCACTCATGAATGTATAAATACAATTTAGAAATCGTAAAAGTTAAAAAACAATCATAGTATAAAATTATTATTTTTGTATGTAATTTTTTTATAAAAACTTTTATAATTAATTTGATAATTAAAAATGGAAATGTATTTTTATAAATATAATATTAAATGGTATCATTATTATCTTATGGTTATAAAAACAATTTAAGGGAACATGGTTAAATTTTCAAGGTGTCATAAAACATGTTAGAGTTTTCATGTTTTTTTTATTGAATAAATTATGATTTCCTAAAATAATTAAATTATAAATGTTAAGATAATTATTTTCAAAACATGGTGTTCATTTTTAAATTCTAACCATTTAAAAATAGTTATGATGAATTTTTTGGATTTTTCTAATATTTTTGAGTTTTCCTTAAATAGTAAAAATACAGTTATGAGTTTTCTATATGTTTGATGACATCCTTATGACGTAATAATTAATAAAATATTATGGATGAATTGTGTAATGTTAAAAATTATATGAGGATTTATAAGTGTCCAATACTATTGGAAAATACAATGTTAATCCCATGGATTTTCAAAAACAACTAATGTGGTTTCATTTGTAATTAATAAATAATTATCACTCTTTTGCTATAAATACCCACTCATTCCTATTTTTATTTAATTACATTCCATAATACACGACAATATGGTTGTTTAACCACCCTAGGAGTCCCCCAAGGTTTCCTCATACCCCCAACATCCCAACCTTCATGTTTTAGGATTCAGTCCACAAAGTAAGGGATCTTTTGACCTTACTTTTTTATCAACACTTCATATATTTTATATATTTGAATTTCCATTTTCAATGTTTGGGATTGATTTTATGTATCCCTATTACCGTAATTCTTTTTTCATATGGTGATATACCCTCTTCAATCTCGTAAATTCATTAATTGAAAGTTTAAGTGATGATGGTATGCTGCCGAACATTCATAAGGGATCTCTCATCTTTTCATTCATTTTCAAGATCATGTCTTTTTTTCTCGCATACCTTCACACAAATTGAATAATAACTCAATTAAAAAATATGTACTAGATTTTTTTATACAATGGTATATTTCATTATCATCTCCCCTATCCCCATCGTTTATTTGGAAGAAATGAATCCATGATTTGAGATTTGATAAATTTGCACATTCAAGGAAAATCATTTATCAATTTCTATTATCTTCTATATTTTTCTCATGTATCCATTTTTTTATGGTTAAAATAGATCATTATATATGTAATAAATACTAGTTAATGTTATATAATCTTTTTGTAAAAATTCTATTATTTTATAAAGAAAAACACGTTCATTGTAATCAAACACACTGATTAACGAAAACAATTATCACCAAGGTTTTATATAATAACTCATCTTCACTCCCAATAACATATTGAAGTTTTATAACTATGTAATCTCATGGATGTTAACTAATAACATAAAACTTCAATTCCGGACATCCACATCCATCTTACATGATCATCTGAACATGAATATAAGTGAACCGATCATTAAAACAAAATAAGGAAACATAGATGAAACATGAAATTAAACCTCATAACAAAACAAATGGTAATAAATGAAGTAAAAATGATTATAAAAAACATTATACATATAGAAAAGGTTATTTAGTTATTAATTAATAATCCTATTAGTATATTCGAGTCATTATTTTCATGCAATGATCCTTATTAGATTTAAGGTACAGGATCCTCCACATTTCACTCTTATTCAAGATTGTCATATATGATATACCCTTTTATGTGTAATTAAAAATTATGAGGTATTATTATTCACCTTAAACCATAATGTATTCATGATGTATAAATGATAATAAATCCCTTTCTCACTCATTAATCTCTCCTATGTACACCTAATATCATGATGATAATACGTAAGGAATTCTACCAAACCACTTGTATTCATTCGGTTTAATTAAATTTTCTTTTACCCAAATGAATTTGTACATTATTATTATGTAAAACCTCTACATAATTATTATTTTCTCAAAACTCATGTTTCAAGATCCTTGAATCATTTTATTGATTATATACATGTTTTTAAGGGATTTCCTTCTTAATTTGTCCAAATCAGCAAACCTATTTTAAGGGAACATCCCAAATTTTTACCCAATTTAGAGTGCACTATATCCCCTATTTTCAGCCCCCATTTTATTTATAAAATCTGTATTTTTATTATGAAAAATATATTGGTTCAATTCAAGTTTTATATTTATGATTGTTTTCTTTTCTATTTCAAAATCAATATATTATTTTCCTTAAAACAGTATAAAAAATGTTATGATGCAAATACATTTACTACATGTTGTTTATTATGTTTTAAATCACATAAAATTATATATTCCAATTTTACCTTAATAAAATCCCTGTTTTTTCTAATTACATTCCTTCATGGACACTTTCATGATAATTTTATTGGTTATTCTTTTTGATAGGATAGTGGCACACAATTCATTCCAGGGAAAACAGTTATGTTTATATAATATTGACTATGTATGATTATTTATGTGGAAATCATAGTCATGAAATTTAATAGGTGTGCGCCCAGATATCCCACCATTAAATTGTTTAATGTCATGTCTCATGAGATTATTTGTTCAATGTTCGTGGTGGTTAGGATTGGCTTGAGCTACTATGGGAAATAGGATTGGCGGGTTTCCTTGGCCTGTAATACTATGCGAAATGGGATTGGCGGTCAACCATGACACATTTTAATGACATGTTTTCAATTTATTCCACATTTATGGGATTCCATGATTATTTGACTCCTTGATTATATTTTATGATACTTCATTCTATATTCCTTTAAATTTCTTTCTATTATGTTCATAACCCATGTCTTATGGATTTATTATTATTTTTATTCATTTAATGGGATTTTACCTCATCCCATTGTCCATGATATCCCTTGGTTATCCTATGAATATTTATGAGCACAGTGGGGGATATGGTCACTTTCTAAATACTAAATAATGAAATGTTTTATTTAGTTCCATGTTTTCAGTTTTCTGTGCCTAGTCTTCCAAGACCCTATAATTCACAATCCTTGGATTATATTCTGATGTATAATTATGATTAAAATCATATAATGTTATATGTAAAAGGCGATGACCTCTATAGTTGGAATCCAAGGAAGATCTACTTTTTTCGAAGATTAGGAATAGATAAATTTAGTAAGATCCTTAATGATGAGACAATGTATTAGAAAACATTCCAAATTAATGGTAAATAGAGAGTAAGTGTTTTATCATGAAAATATATCTCTATCTGGATACAAATAGGTAGTGGCAGCTCTAGCATAGATATATGTAGGACTAAAAGCTCTGACAATGTGTTTTTGGGCTTGACCTGGGGTGTCCTGATACTCGAAAATGGGTCTTTCTTCCATATTGATATTGACACCCCAGGGGGTTATTATTTGGTAATTCATGAGCTTTGTACTAACCATTATTAGGTAAAAAACCATAAGAATATATGATAAGAAATAGATCAAGGATAACCAAGATTGTAACATAGGGAATCACAAGTTAGGATATGCATCTCCTTTAAAATTTTATCCCCTTATGTTCAAGGTTTCATTATATTCTCAATAGCTATGTATTATGGCCCTCTAATTTTACATTTTTTTAATTAGATAATGGTAGGAAATATAATAATGTGTTTCAACAATAAATGTGAAAAGGAATGTAATGAATGGCAAAATTATATTCCGAATATGATGAGAATGCGTTCTCAAAACATCATGAATGTACATTCTCAATTGGCTCATGTTATGGATAATAACATGAATAATTTGGAACACACTCCTCCAACATTATAAAATAATGTTTCCAAATAATAGATCATGCAAAAAATTCATCCAATTTTTAGTGGATCTTCTGATCCCCTCCTCAGGTAAAACTGTATTGACTCATTTGAAAAGAGATTCACCTTCTTCACGTTCTCGGATGAATAATAATTTTTACTGGCATTAGATCATTTTGATGGGGAATCTAATCAGTGGTGTACACAGATTAAGAATAAAATTCCAATGAGAAATATGATTTCATTTTTTGGGAGGAATTAAAGGGGATGTTTTTCAATAAATACATTCCACGAACCCTGCATCTCAAAATAGAAATAATGTTCCTAAATATCAAGAAGAAGGAAGATGATTCCATTGGGGCATATGAAGAGATCATTAAAAGCCTTGCAAGGTATAACTCTAGAATTTTCATAATCACTGAAAGAAATGTGAAACACTTATTTATAGGGATTATGTGGAGTCTACATAAGGTATTAGAAATACATTACATTGATAGTTATAAGGATATTTTCTGTTGTTCCCTCAAAGATAAATAGATATTGGAGACTCTTAGTGGTCTCGTTGACCCATTTACAATAAGTGAAAAAATGGAGAACAACATGGGTGGTTCAAAAAATAAATCCAGTGATGGAAATAAGGCCGAATATCCCACTTGTAAAAGTTGGGGTAAGAAGCATCCTATAAACTTTCGAATGGGACCCGAACTTGCATAAAATTTTGAATGTTTGGTCATCTATATAAAACTACCAAAAAGATATAAAAAATAAAAATAATATTGAAATAGAAAATTTGGTTCTGATCAATTGTCAACCAATGGTGTAGTGTTTAAACTATATGGAGAATTGGAATAATGAATAAAATTACACTAAGACAAGTGATGTTAGAAGAAATTTACAATAACCTCTAATAAACAAAGAAGGTATTATTCTATCATTACTGCTATAGTGGAGACATGCAACGATGTGGTGAAATGCATGCTAGTTATTCATTCAAGAATATGGAATGTACTATTTGATTCGGTTTCAATTCATTCTTTCATATCATTAATTTAATTTATAACAATTCAAAAACCACCTCAAAATGTGGACAAAACATTATATGTGAGAATAGAGAATGGGGAAATTATGGCATCCATGGTTTATAACTCCTCACTGGTTCACGTTTTTGGGATGAAACTCCCATAAAACCATGGCATACTTCATTTATTAGATTTTTACGCAATCTCGGGCATTGATGGGATATCTTAATACAAGGCCAACATCATTTGATGGGAAAGGGAGACCACTCTTCACTTGCTGAATCATCCTCTGATACGTTACATTTGAAAGGAGGAAGATGAATCTAGTCTATAATCCTACTCTCATGTGTGGATATTTTTCCTTTAGGAGTAAGCATATATAGATCAAATGATTGAGACAAGGGAGTGAATCATTCTTGAAGACATAAACATAGTGAGGGACTACACTAATGTGTTCACTAAAGAGTTTCCTTGTCTTCCTCTTGACCAAAAGATTGAGGTCTCAATTGATCATATCCTTGGATCTCTACATATATGAAAGGAACCTTAAAATATAGACACCATAGAACAATAATAAATGAATATGTTATAAGAGAATCTTCCAAAGGGTTTTATACACCCAAGTCATTCACCATGGGGTGCATTAGTCCCATTTTTCAATAATAAGGATGGATCTATGAAACTTGTAATTGATTATCATGAGATCAATAAAATCATGATAAAGAACAAGTATCCCCTTCCACAGATAGATGAATCATATTATCATCTTTATGGGGAATGTTATTTCACTAAGGTGGACCTTCGGTTGATATTTCCCCATATAATGTTGAGGAAATAATACATTCCCCAGACAACCTTTTCAATGAGGTATGGACACTATGAATTCATAGTGATTCCCTCTGGATTCACTAATCCTCATGAAATTTTCGTGGATTTAATTAATAGAGTCTTTATAGATTACCTTGAGATATTTTTTGTATAATTTATTGAAAATATTATGATATACACCAAGAGAAATGATTAACATGAGAAGCATTTGAATACTATGTTAAAAACATCGGAAAGGGAGAATCTATTTGAAAATTATAGTAAATGTGAGTTCTGGATAGAGGATTTACCATTCTTGGGTCATGTTATCACCAACCAAGGGATATCTATGGATTCTTCATAGACAAAGGCAATTGAATAGTGGCCCATGCAAAATTTTGTAATGGAGATCTGTAGCATTCTAGGTCTATCTGGGTATTATCGACGATTAGTGATGAATATTTTAAAATGTTCAAACCCAATTAAAATCCTCACATCTAAGGGAGTAAGGGTTATCTATACTCAGGAATGTGAAGACTATTTTATGGAGTTGAAAACGAGGCCAATCACTACAATGGTAATCACACTCCTAGAAAGTGGAGAACACATTGTGATATATTTTGATGCTTCAAAGAAGGAATTAGGTTGCGTTATGATGAATAATGATAATGTGATAGCTTATTCTTCAAAGAAGATGAAAATCCATGAGAAAAACAATCCCATTGATAATCTGTAGTTAGTGGTTGTTGACTTTGCATTGAAAATCAGGCAGAGTTATGTCTATAGGTAGAATTGTGAGATATATACTGATCACGAGAGTCTCAAATATATATTAACACAAATATAGGTTAATATGACATAGCTATAATGGATAGATCTAATCTAAGATTATTAATTATCAATCCACTACCATCCTGATACGGAAATCATTGTGGAAGATACTCTATGTTTAAAGAATCACACAACTATATTAATAATGTTAATCGAAATGGATCCAATCTTCATAAATTTGTAGAGGATAGACATGGAAATCATTACGGGAGGTATTTTATCAATCCTTTTTCAAATGATTATTCCACCATATATCATTGAGAAAATAATGGATGTGAAAATAAATGTTGTGGAAGTTTAGAAAAGGGGGGAAGTTATCATAAATGAAAAATCCTCTGATTTCAAAATTGATGAGTAAGGAGTTGTATGATTTGGATTAGGATTATATGTACCATCTGATCCAAAGATAATGAAGGATCTTTTGAATTACACACATAGATCGACCTTCTCTATTCACCCTGAGAGCACAACAATGTATCCATATCTAAGAGAATACTACTTGTGGTACAATAATAAAATAGAAATTGCTGAATATACATCAAAGTGCATGGTATTTCCACAAGTGAATTAAGAAAGATAGATGTATAAGGGGATGATGAAACCACTTCCCATACCAACATGGATGTTGGTTAAGATCACCATGGTCTTTGTTATTGGAAAACCAAGGACATATAGAAGAAAAACTATATATGGGTAATTATACAACATCATACAAATATATTTTACTTTATAGAAATTTGAGAGGAATTATCTTTTGATCAACTTGAAAAGATTTAAATAAAATATGTGGTAAGTGTACATGGTGTAACAATGACTATTGTATCCGATCATGATTTGAGATTCACCTTGATGTTCTGGAAATGTTTCTAACATTCTCTATGCAAATAACTAAACTTCAGTATAGCCTATAATCCTAAATCTTATTTTCAATATTAGTGAACTACTCAGACACCAGAATATTTGTTGAGAGAATGTTTTAGGGAAATCAAAAGAGTATGTGGTTGAAATCTTCCACAGGTGGAATTCTCTTAAAATGATATTTTCCACTCGAGCATCTGAATAGAATAATATGAATCCCTTTATGGGAAAATATGCCAAACATTATAGTGTTGGAATGATGTTTGTGAGAATAAGCTGCTAGGACCTAAAATGGATTAGGAAATGGTTGAAAATTTGAAAACCATTCAGTGGAACATAAATGAAGCACAAAGATTTCAAAAGAGTTATGCAGACTATCATTGATGAGACCTTGAGTTTAAATTTGGAGACATGTTATTTCTTTTCATATCATTATGGATGAAGCTCAAAAGGTCTGGAAATAAAGAGAATCTATGTCCTAGGTACATCTCCCCCTTAGAAATACATGATCGAATTAGATCTATGGCCTATCAACTAGAAGGTCCACGTACAATGTCCCATGTACACATTTTCATTCACGTATCACTCTTAAGGAAGTACATACCAGACTCTTCACATGTACTCTATTCAGTGGTGGTATAATCGGAGGATGATCTTTCTTACAAGGAGAATCTAGTTGATATCTCGTATCATAGATATGATGTTCAATGCAAAAGTCTACTCACCAGGTCAAGGTACTATGGGGAAACAATAAGTACGATGATGTAATAGGGGAACTAGAGGAAGTAATGAATGAAATTTACCTGCAACAATTCTTGTCCTAGAATGTAAACTAATTTTGTGAGGGAGAAAATTGTTAAGTGGGAAAAATGTAATGACCCAAGGTTTTCAGTTGAATACCTTCATATAATTATGTCATTGAATAACGTTAAGTCACATCACATTGATATACTATGTACGATGTGACCTTTAAACATATTTTTTCACTTTTTGTTTTTAATAACAATAATTAGTCATCCACAATTATGATCATTAAGTTATTTATTGTCTAATAAGAAAAACATAATTTTTTGATGAATTGATACATACCCTTATGAATAGTTACATAAATTTATAAATAGAAATAAATAGTAATCGGTCCAAAAATAGAAGCATTACCCATGAATGTATAAATATAATTTATACATCTTAAAAGTGAAAAAAATCATACTATAGAAATTAGTTTTCTGTAGGTCAAAAATATTTTAATTTAAATTTGTATGATTAATTTAATTATTTAAAATAGAAATTTAATTTTCAATAATTTAATCATAAATTGTTTCAATTTTTTTGTATGGTTATAATATAATCATATAGGACTTTGTTTAAATTTTCAATGTGTTATAAAGCGATTTATAGTTTTACTGTGTTATTTGTTGAATAATGTTTTATTTTATTTTAAAAAAAAATTAAAAATATTTAGTATATTATTTTCAAAATATTGATTTCATTTTTTAATTCTAGATATTGAAAAATGGTTAGGGTTAATTTTTTGGATTTTACTAAAATGCTTGAATTTTCTCTAAATAGAAAAAATACAGTTTTGTGTTTTTGGTTTGATTGATTTCATCATAATGATGAAATAATTTATAAAAAATTATTTTCAACATGTGTACAATAAAATAAAAAATGATATGTCCCAAGTGGCTAATTACATGGGTAAATTCCATGGGCAATCCCATGTTTTTTTCAAAAACTAATACTGATGTGCTCTATGAAATTAATAAAATATTCTCTCCCTTTTACTATAAACTAGTACTCTTCTTGTGCTAATGAACGAGACTACTTAGTTTTCATTTAACTTCATCATTAAAAAATTTGGAATTTTGTTTTATTCAATATAATAATTAGAATAAAACAATGATAATGATGTTACTCAGATGCTAGTGAAAGGAAATGAAGTGAGGGATATTGGTGAAAGATACTATAACTTATGGAATTTGAGAGGTGGAAGGTATATTATATATAATAAAAATTTCGATTTAGAATTTTCTTAACCCTAAAGGTATATGAAATATAAACAAAAAAATGAATTTGGAGTGAAAATAAATATTTTAATGTTCTAAAGAGAGAACAAAATTAAATAGTAATATTGGGAAAAATTATTATCTTCTACAATACCACACTATGAGCTATCGTGACAAATATATTATCTTAACACTATTTTGTTGCATGATTATACATACTGGATCCATCATTACAATCATTATACCCAATAATGTAATTCATTGAAATAGTTATGGTGTTTTATGAAATATATTCACAATCGGAATTCTTAAAATTTTATATGAAAATAAATGAATCTTAATTTTTACAATAGAGAAAAAATAATATCTGATTTGTCATTCATATCAAATAATAAATAGAAAAAAATTGGAAAATGAGATTTTTAATTCTAACAAAAAATATATATTTTTGAAACAATTTAAACATGACAAAAATTATATTGAGATTGATTTGATTGATAAAAATATAGTGAAACTGTAACAATAATAGAAGTTTATTATTATAATTGTTGTTCCGGTCAAACTGACATATGAAGGTTCCACCCTCTTACTTCAACCCATCCATAGGTGTACATCTATGCAATATTGGATGACCAATTGTGGATTTTGTTTGAAAGTAAAGATGTACCATGCAAGTATTTATTTAACTAATTTAAAAAAAACTGGGAAAACATTACACTGTACAACATTTAATAATTAGTTAGGATTTTTGTGTGTATTATATTTGTAATTAAAATAAACCTATATTAGGTAATAGAACTAATTTCAATCATTATAGGATAAATGTATAAGATAATTTCGAAAAAGTAGGTTCAATAAGGTTGTTGTGGTACCTTGAAAATACACCACCTAAATGGAGATATCATTCATTGGCATGTCTTGTTAATGACGCATCATAGAAAAAAACTGTAACCACAATAATCATTTTCAATGCACTATTATGTTTAAAAATAGATAAATGAGATAGAAAAATGCATTATTTTTTAATGATAAATTGAATATGATACTGAGAAAACATTATTTTCCACTCTAATGATGCCATGAAAATAAAAGACAATGAGGATAAAAAACATCAATATGGGTTTTTTCTATTATAGAATTCCAAAATGAAGATCAATCCTGGTTTGGCGGAGGGGAAGTCAAATACCACTTCTCCGAATAGAGATAATCACCAACGTAAGCATCATCTGATGTGATTCTTCAACCACCCCATATGACCTGCAACCATGAAAGTGAATCAAAAAAATATATAAAGGAATATTAAATATTGAGGTTTATTAACTAAATTTCAAGAGTTTTGTATTTTTGGATTTAAATCTCATCTATATATATTCAAATAATGTGTAAGCGGTAGGTCAGAAAGGGTTTTTTCAATTATTGGAGGCATTTTCCCATTCTATGAAGCTTCAGAAAAGAGCTATCAACCACTTTTAATAACCTCGAAACATGATATTAAAATAAAAAAATATATATGAACAATTATTGGATCTTTGTGTAGAATTAGAATCAATATCTCCATTCTATTCAACTATAATGTTGTATAAATATTATTCACATGTTTAATCTGAAAAGACAAATAATTCATAAATATTCGAAAATCAAAAAATATCATTTCTAAATGGTTGCAATAATATCTTCTTGTGTTTAATCGGTGATCTTAACTATTGATCCCATGCATTTGTAGAACCCAATGAATATTCTAGTCAATCATGGTTCTGAAATGAGGTAAATAATTTCCTTGATTATTGAATGCTTAATATTGACGGGAAAAGTAAACATCTTCCAAAGACCATATTTTTTGTACTTATTAAATGCTCTATTGATAATATGAAGAAATTATTAGAAAACTATTTTGTGTTTGTACTTAATTTTTTAGTTGAGAGAATGATTTATAGTGGTTTAAGAATATGTAATAATCTAGGAGATGATCAATGATACATTCATCAAATATGATTACCTACACATATAGTAATGTTTCAGAATAATCAAAAATATGCATGATGAAAATGAATGAAATAAAATAATCATTCCATAAATATGTAGATGATATATGTAGTAACACAATTCTTTCATAATCTGGATAAACATCAATAAGAAAAATAAATAAATATCCAGGTATTACTAATAAGGAAGAACATACTAATAACTAATATGTAATCAATTATGATTCAACAACCTGTAAGATGTTTTGTAAGCATAAGACCAATTTGGAGGCATGTGGAGAAACATGTTACATCCAAGAACATCATTGTAATGTTATGTAGAACAATATAGAGATGTCATGGGGGATGGAATAATTTCAAATACATTAGGTTCAACTGAATGTAATTCCTTAACAACTGCTTATCTAGAAGAAGAGTCATATTTCCTAATATATTTTTGTTGGCATCCCCATAATACCCAGACGGTCCAATCGAAAAAAATATGAATACAATTTCTAGAAATAATGACAACTCACAAACATGTAATGTCAGGATGCAATAGAACAACATGAAAATAATAACATAATTTAACATCATTTATTATTAAAGTAATTAAAAAATAATTGAAGGATCATATTATTATATTTATTGTAATACACTATGAAAAATTTCAATGAAAATGGAAATAAGAAATATTTTAGAGAAGAGATTATTAATTCAGATGGTTTGAAGAATGGACCTTATATAGTGCACCAATATGTTACTTCCAAGAACTTCATTGGCATGCTATGTAAAACAATATAGAGTTGACGGTGGTGATAGAGATGTATCCATGTAAATACGTTCCCACAAATTTATTTCCTTGAAAACTAATTTTAAATGAGACAATTCATATTTCCCAGTGAATTATACATGGAATCTCCACCATGCAAAGAATATCTATCATTACTAAAAGAGAAAAAACATTCTAGACAAAATAAAAATGCATAAACATCTAATGATAGGATGCAGTGAAACAACAATGAAATTATTAACATAATCGAACCCCATATATTATCAATGAAATGGGACCATAAATGATGAATCCTAAAATTAGTTGTATTATAATAACCTATGAAATATTTATAAGGAAATGTAAATACAAAATATTTCAGAGAAGATAGAAAATCAATTCCGAAGGTACGCAGAACAGACCTTATGAATTACCGAAACATGTTACATCGAAGAACGTCATTATCAATCTATGTTGAAGGATATAGGGATGTCAGTGGAGATGAAGACATATCCAATACAGCAGGTTCCCCTGAAATAGATTCCTTGACAAATAATTTTTTAGTATAAGAATCATATTTCCCAAAAAATTATAGTTGGTATCCCCACAATTCCCAAAATATCCAACATTACTAAAAGTGAAATCAATTTATAGACAGAATGACATCAAATAGACACCTAAAATCAGAATGTTGTATAATAAAATGAAAATATTAACAAAATTGAACATAATTTATCACCAACACAATGGAACAATAGTTGATACATCATAATATTGTATTTATTGTAATATTCTATGAAAAAATTATATGAAAAGGTAAATATAAAATATTTTTGAGAAACAAGAAAATTATCTCACAAGGTATAAAGAATGGACATTATGTAGTGTAGAGTATATTTAGGGTCAGTGATTTCACATATAGGTAATCAAGAACTAATTGATGGTATCCGAGTTTGGTAAAATTTAAAACAAGATTTATACAAGTCATCTTAAATAGGGTACCATGACATCATAACATTGACTACATTTACCATTGATAATTTATTAACATAGCATATGATGAAAGAAAACCAACATCACTCTAATTCCTCTTGCTGATGGTGAAAGAACCAATTTTAATAGTTTACATGAATCTCTACAATTAATCATTATTTCAATGTAAATAGGAAAAAAGAAGTTGAAAAAATATTTATTATATTAGAGGCATACCATCTCACTTATAAAACAACATTAATTTTAAAATTGTAAAAATGTTCATTATGCAGCATCCAAACATTTTACATCCTAGAACATCATTGAAATTATATATAGAACAATATATAATATCAGTGGAGATAGATACATTTCCAAAATAAGGACATGTTGTAATATTAACATGAATTAATATTCAACCAATATTAATATATCTAGGAGAGAAGGGAAAAAAATTCAACAAATTTAAAAGAAGACACCATTTTATTACCTCTAAATATATAGGTTTTCTCAAAACTCACAATAATATAAGACATTAATCCATGGAGAAATAGGAATATGTAAGCATATAATTTATATTTAATTAGAAATCAAATGTTTATGTATGGTTACATTGAGTAAAATAATGCTTGGAAGACAATAAAATAGAAAGCTGGGTATTCATGAAAATAAATTACTTTTATTAGTAGTTTACTATATGATGTGGTGCAATAGAAAGATGTCAATGCTGGTAGATATATTCTCTAAATGAAGAATAATAGTCTTGATTCATCTGTTGAATCATGCCATGAGAAATATAGTATAATAATTTTAATGTTGTTGGAAATTTACTGAATCATAAAGAACATGTATCATTGGATGAAATAGTAGCTGCATGATTATTTACATGATCACTTATCATCAAAGAATATCTAGGTGCAATAGTGACGAAAACTAAAGTTTTCATTGGTTTAGATAACCTTATCTGATCTATAAATGGGCTTCCATAACGTAGGTGTGACGAAATTTTACATGTAATAGGAAACTAATTTAAATTACGTAGTATATTAGGATTGATCGAAAACATGTACGAGATATAGGGAGTGAAAGTAACATATAATAACCTAAACTATTTTTGTAGTTTTGGACAAATGTAATCAGGAAAAGGATTATGTTGAGGTTTGTGTCGATGTTTGTACATCGTAAATGTAGGGTAACATCATATATTGACAACATAATTCACATGCCCCGCATATCTCCAGCCAAAGGAATTCCTAGAAATGTTGATTGGTGATGTGTCAGTTGTTTATGAGAACAGTTTGGAGTGGATGGTCATAACAAGATGGTGATGTTGAAATAGAAGATCCTAACGAAGGTACAGACAGATGGAATGGACGTCGTTGTAAACTGGGGGAATATCTGGTAAAGAATTGCACAATGAGAATAGGAAATCGGGAACCCTAGAAAAATATGGTCGGGGGGGGGGGGGGCATTCGGAGGCACTGAGGGAAGTTGCGAAGGTTTTGGGGGCTACAGAAAAGGCAGGAAATATAGGATTAGAGGATGGAATCACAAGCAGTGGTAGATAGAGGAGATGACATGATCGAAGTTGAACAAAAATGTTTAGGTGAGGGTAGGAAATTATTTTCAAGGGTAAATATAAAATTGATGAATCACAGCTAGAGAGTAGGATCTGGAACAATAGGAGGTGGTGACGATTAGAGATGGGTAGTAGTCAGAGCCAGAGATCAGGATCCCAATGTATGATGGAGGTGTAGTCAAAGGAAGGTGACAAGGTAATGGGGTGCCAAATATGGTACCTGATAGTCGAGATCAGTGAATCCATGGAAGTTGGATAGAAGGAGAGATAAAACCATAGAATAATGTAAAAAAATATAGAGGGTGGGAGGCACATAGAATGTTAGGTGGTGGAGGTAATATTCATGGAGAGACATCATTGAGAGATGTGGAAGGCTGTATTGGTGACACATAAAATAGAGGAATACATGTTCATTATTTATAGTAAATACCCACTCCTCCATTTGTTTTCTATCAATCCATATCAATAATATTCAATGTTCTGATTTATTTACCATGATATTAGTATCCAAAAGTTTTCAAAATCCCCCAATGTCCCAACCATCATGTTTTAGGTGTTACACGACAATGTAATGGCAGGATTCACCCTCCTCTTTTTTTCAGCACATATTTTATGTTGTATCTTTGAATTTTAATTTTCATATGATGTGGATTGATTTTATGTATCCCTCTTACTATCGTTTTTTCCATATTATGAGATACCCTATATTCAATCATCAATTAATTTTATGATATTTTAATCGATGCATTTAGGCTGCCAAATATTCAAAAAGAATAATTCAATTTTTCTTTAATTTTCATGTTCATGTATTTTCGTTTTCTCAACTCCCATCCCCCAAATGGTATAACAACTATAGTAACATATATATACTTAATTTTTGTTATTATAATGAGATATTTCATTATAATATATCATTTCCCAATATTTTATTTTAATGAAATCAAATAACAGTTCGAGATGTGTTAATTTAGCACATTCCAGGACAACAGTTTATCAATTTCTATTATCATCTTTAATTATGGTCTTGAAAACATTTGTGTTATGGTTGAACAAGATTATTATAAATTTTATATATCCTATTAAATGTTATATAATCAATTTTTTGTAAATAGTATTTGGTTATAAATAAAAACATGTTCATTGTAATCAAACCAACCAATTAACAAAAACTGTTATCATTAATGTTTTATATAATAACTCATTTTCACTTCCAATAACATAATGAAACAAAACTGTTATCACTAAATTTATATATAATAAATAATCTTCAATCCTAATAAATGAATGATTTTTTATAACCATGTAATCTCCTGGATGATCAATAATATCATAAAACTTAAATTCATGGTAACCACTTTCTTCTTAAATGTTTATCCGAACATGAATATAAGTCAAGAGATCATCAAAACCAAGAAGGAAAACATACCGAAAAAATTAAACGGAAGCTCATAACAAAAAAATGGTGATAAATAAAATAAAAAAATTTTACTAAATATTATAAATATAGAACACGTTCTATAGTTATTAATTAATAACCCTAATTTTATTATTGAGGTCATTAAGTTCATGAAAATATCTCTATCAGATTTAAGGTAAGGGATCATCTCCATTTCACATTAATTTATGATTGTTCTCTATGATATGGAATTTTTTTATTCCTAGTGATGTTGTATGATTACCCACCTATCCCATAATATCTTGATGATGTATAAAATAAGAGATATCATTTTCTCTCTCATTAATACCTCTTATGTACACCTAATATCATGCTGATAATCCGTTTGGAATTCTACCAGAACCAATTTTATTCCTTCGGGTTGTTCCAAAGTTATATTACCCAAATGAAGATTTTATTTGTGTTTTTGTACAACCTATACATACTATTTATATTCCCAAAACATGTTTTACATATTCCATCACTCATTCTCTTAATCCAATATACATGTTTTTAATGAATTCCCTCTTTAATTCATACTTATATGCAACCCTATTATATGGGAGCTTTGAAAATTTTAACCCAATTTTAATTGAACTATATCCAGTATTTTATGACACCGTTGACTTTATAAAATAAGGATTTTATTATAAAAACCTTATTGGATCAATTCTATTTTTATATAAATGATTGTCCTCTTTCAATTTTAATTTCTCTACATTATATTCCTTAAAACTGCTCAAAAATGTTTTGATTCTAGAATATTTCCTACATGTTTTCACTTCTTTTTGAAATCACTTTGCATTATATATGCATAATTTACCTTAAGAACGTCCAAGTATGTTCTCAATACTATTTTAATGGAATGATTCATGATACACCCATCAGTTATTCTTTATATCAGGATTTTGGTACCCAATTCATTCCATGGTTAACCATTATTTTCATTTATGATTTATTATGTGTGATTACTTATGTAGGAATCATTTTCATGAAATGATAGATGAGTTCTTCTAGAATTTAATGACCCGACCCCTATAGACTATAGTCGGTACTCTACTTATTATATTGGAATGTGTAGAAGAACTATAAATATGAAGGAATGATCAGTTTAGTAGTCTTGAAGAAGGTAGATACATAAATGTTAATCAAATTACATTGTAAAATATTACAAAATACAATTCATAACGAAAAATAAAAACTACATCCACATGAACTAAATAAATGATATCTTCTTGGTCACATGTTGAATTTAACAAATGAAATGGTTGAGCTAAAATTCTTAGTAAGGGTTACAAATAGAGGAAGAATTAATATATTAATAAGTGAATCATAATCATTTTTACATACTCTATATGGCATGGTGAATAGATGAAAAACTCAGGCCATTAATAAATTGAGAATGAAACTTCATCCATAGATTTTGTAATAATAAAAACCACAGGGATAGTAATAACTGATAATTAATAATGAAAATTCTTATTATTTGGATGTCATGTATCTGCCAAATTAATCCATAATACTGTAAAAATGGTTCTTTTCTATTGGTAGAAACCCTTTTGATTTTTGGAAACAAACACAAAGGGTTTGTCGCGAACTGATTTATCTCATGAGACCTACCGATGCATCAAGGGGCTATAGCAGCCCCCACCCACCACTGCATGTCCAAATCTTTTTTTAAAAGTTGAATCAATACTAGAGCAGTTTGCATTTTCAATATCCTTATAGAGTTGAGTATACATATTCATCAATATTTCCATAATTGAAATAACATTCCAAAAAAACGCATGTAAAATGGTATAAAATTTAGACAAAAAACTTATCCATGATATGAGATTATGGATATTTAATAAAAATACAATTTAAAATGAAAATTGATCTCAAATGGTCATTATGTACACCCCATAAGGATTATTAGGGGCACAATACAATGTTAGTCACAACAGAATATTATTTTAGAGAAAGACTTTTTCCACAATGTAATCAGTAAAATCATGTGAGAAGAACATAATAATCCTCAAATGAATCATTGAATATCAAAAATATAAAGAGAATAATGTTATTATATATCAAATTTCTGTACACATATTCCATATATAAGGAAAACGTGGTGAACAATGAAAATCTCACAGAAATGAATGTGAAATGAGAAACCCCTTACAAACATTTCTGCATGGTAACAAGTCTTATTGTGAGGGTTTAATAAGAGGTAAAGGGGTATTCAATTTTCTATATGTCATAAGGGAATTATAATTGATGTGGGAAAAAATACCCCAACATTAGGAATTAAAAATTAATGGGCACAACATAGGGGATATTCTTTAACAAAAGTGAGCGAGAGTATCCCTTTCCTTACGCTGGAATGTGTTATTGTTTGATCTTAACGACCTAAATAATCAAAATTAGGATAATTAATAAATAAATAAAGAACCTAATAAATATTTAATTTATATGGTATAACCTTATTATGTTCAATAATGGCCTTTTGTATCGGTTTATGAGATTTAATTTTATTGTATTGGAAGCATTTTCTTATGTGGTTCCATGATTTGTTTACTGGTATTCATGAATGGAAGTTCAATTGAAATGTAGTTGACCATCTAGAATTTAAAATGTAAACTATTAGTGACATTAAAGAGACATATGTTTTCTTATTATGATTCTGGTTATATACCATGAGGATGACTCATTCGATAAGTTAAAAGTAAATGCATGGATTTGACTTGGCGGTTTTGTGCACAATAAACATGTTTTGTATTAATATTCCATATTATGAATTTGTAAAGATTCAATAATATTAATAATGATAATATACATATGTTATGACCTGGTTAAACCATTTAAAATGACTCATGACTAGTATCAAATATAATAATGCAAATTGAAAACCTATCTTCTTTGAGTGTGATAAATTTACACATCTCGGACATCGTTTTCATATATTTTATAAAAGGAGGGGAAAATAAATATTATGCTGAAATATTATATTAGAAAAATAATAATACAATAAATTTATTTTACTAAAATTATCATGGAATTTTGATGACAGGATATGAGAAGGGAGAACAAAAGAATTGGTCTTTATAAATAAAATTAAATGAAAAGAGAAGGACAGTTCACCTTTTGAATAATCCTCCTTTAGAATCTCATTGTGGCCTTTATTTTTTTCCTTTTGGTGAGACAATAAGATCTTTAACAGGGGGAGACGGCTTGGGATGAGTATTTGGTATAATTTTGGCAACAATCTAAGATTTAGTGGTGTGGGATAAGGAGGGGGTGAGGGGTGGTTTATATTGCGGAGGGGAGATGAGTTTTCTTAATATTTTAATCATTAATTTATTATTTCCCCTCAAGACAACCAATAGTGAGAATTCCATGACCAAGAACAATAATATAATAATGTATCATCAAACCAATTTCGGCTTACATTGATAGATAATAATCAATGACTCAATAAATTCATTATTTAGCATTTATCATAAATTAACGAATTTTATTATTCATAATAAATTTAAGTATTTCAGAAAAATCCCAAAAATTTCCCATAACAATTTTTTTACATTTATAATCAAAAAATGAAGTCAATTTTTCAAAAAAAATTTTCTATATATGATTAATTAAATATTTAATTTAAATAATTATTGAACTGAAAAATACAAACAATTAAAATATTCATCTTCATTTTTAAGGTTCCTAAATTCAGTTATACATTCAAGGGCATGGACATCATTCATTAGAGTCATATTACTATTCATAAGGGTTAGATACTATTCAAAAGGGTAGGTTAATATTCATAAGGTTAGGTTACTATTCATTGAAAAAAATGTTAATTCTATCAGACTCTAATTATCATCTTGATCACAACCAACTATGTTATATTATTAAAATTTCAATCACAAAGCTGACCAATATAAGTTTTATGGCTAGGTTATGGTTATCTATAATATGTAACCATGTTTGGTTCTATAGAGGATCAGTGATTAAAGAAATATAGGCCATATCTAGAATTTATTTAAGAGAAACATACAATAAAATGTTTTGGGTAATACATTATTCACTCCTGAAATTTCGTCCTCATAATTTTATCATTTATAATTCCCACTAAAAAGACGTGGGTGGTTATTCTTCATAGCATCCATAGGTTCCCTTGATGCTTCCTCTATATTCTATTTTTTCCAAATAACCTTCACTAGACGGGTTTTCTTATTTCTCAATACCTTCTCCCTTATGTCAGGAATCCCAATAGGGACTTCATAGAATGATAAATCAGTTTCCATTTCTATTTCATCGTATATGATTACATGAATTGGGTCTAGCATGTATTTCATCAACAATGACACGTGGAACACATCATGAACTTTGGAGATACATGGCGGCATTGCTAAATGGTAATCTACAACTCCAATTCATTCCATAAATTCAAATGGTCCTATGTACCTGAGGTTTAGTTTCTCCTCCTAACCAAGATTTTGGACACCCTTCCAGGTAGATACTTTCAGATAGACATGATATCTCACTATAAATTCCAAATCCATTATCCAGTTGTTAGTATAACATTTCTTCACACATTGGGGTGCTTTTATATGGGCTTGTCTTCGCCTTTTCCATGGAATCTTCAATAATTTCTTGGCCTATAAGTTTTCTCTCAACAACTTCATCCCAACAAGTTGATGTTCAATATCACTTTCAATATAGAGTTCAGATGGAGCCTTCTGAATACTATAATGGAAACTATTGTTGTATGCAAGTTCCAGCAAAGGAATGTCTTGATCACAAATACCTTGATAGTCCAGAGAGTATGATCTCGGCATGTCTTTTAGAGTTTGAATAGTCTGGTCAGACTGTCCGTAAGTTTGAGGGTGATAAGCAGTACTCATAAGAAGTTAAGAATTCAAATCCATTTGGAGACTTTTCCAAAAATTTGATGTAAACCGGAGATCTCGAGTGGACACAATCAATAGAGGTTCACCATAAAGTCTTTAAACATCATTAATATAAAGTCCTCTCATCTGCTCAAGTGGTAAGTCATTTATTATTGGAATGAAATGTGATGATTTTTGGAGACGATCTGCAATTAACCATATTGCATCATTCCTTCTCTGTATCCTTGGTAGTCCTGTGAAAAAATTAAACATAATGTCATCTCACATCCACATAATAATAGTTATAGGTTGCATCACTCATTTGGGAAATTGTCTCTCTACCTTCACATGTTGAAAAACTAGACACCTTGACACGTAGTCATTAATTTCCCGCTTCATATTTTCCCAACAAAAATGTTCCTTCAGATAACTATACTTCATTGTGTTACCCAGGTGTATAGAGAAATTTGAGCTATGAGTGTCGTTTAATAATTCCATTTTTGTTCAGATACTAATAGATCACATAACCGCTTTCTAAATTTCAGAAATCCTTCCTCAAACATGAAGTCTTCCAATCTCCCATCTCTGACAGCATGAATTTTCTTCTGTAGACTCTCATCATTAGATTTTGATAATTTTATCTTCTCTATTAAATATAGTGTAGAAATATTTTGAAAGATAAAATATGTTTCCCCTTGCATAATAATTCCCATATCCAACATTAGTAAATCCATGAATATAGTATCCCTCTAAATTATCATTTGTTATCTAAGTCCTTGATCTTTCATGCTTAATGCATATGCCACCTTATTTTCATTTCCTGGGTGGTAGTGTATTGAAAATTTGTAATCTTTGAGTTAATCAGGCCATCACCTGTGGCTCATGATTAGTTCATTCTATGTGAAAATGTATTTCAAACTCTTTTGGTTAGTATAAATCTCACATCTTTCTCTGTAATGAAAAGGTTTTCATATTTTCAGAACAAATATTATGTTAGGTAACTCAAGATCAAGAGTTGGATAATTTTTCCCATGAGTCTTCAAAATTATTTATTCATAAGCAATAACTCTATCGTTTTTCATAAGGATGCAACCAAATCAATTCTTTGATGCATCACTATATATTACAAGTCCATCACTTCAAGAAGGAAGTGTCACAATTGAAGCATTGCTCAATAAACATTCAAATTCCTCGATGAATTATATACATTCTATTTTCCACAAAAACATATCTTCTTTACGTGTGATCTTGGTTAACAGCTCTGCTAGTTGGGAAAAATTATGGAATGAAATGCCAAGAGTAACATGCTAAACCAATAAAACTGCATAGCTCAGTTATGTTTGTTGGCATGGCCAATTCAGGGATTAATTTTGTATTTAAATGATCAATTAATAATCCATACGTAGAGTCAATATGTCCTATTAATGAAACTGATTGAATCCATAATTCACACTAGCTAATCTTCCTATATAATTTTTTTCTTCTATGAGTTTTCAGAAAAATCTGAAACTGATTTTCATCGTCTTCATAGCTTTTTTAATATTCTAGGATGTCATATATGAATACCACAACAACATTATCAATATATTCCATGAAAACACTATTCATTAAATCCATGAAAATATAGGGTGCATTTGTCATTCCAAAAGGCAACACTGTAAACTCATAATGCCCATACCAAGTTCGAAATCCTTTCATAGGAATATCATCCTTCACATGTAGATGATGATATCTAGATCAAAGTTCAATATTCGAATAGTATTGAGATATATGAAGTTGATCGAATATATCATTAATCTGGGGCAGAATATTCTTATTCATTATCTTAATAGCATTTATTTCCATGTAATCAATGCATAGCCTCATGGATCGATATTTCTTATTGACAAAGAGGATAGGGGCTCCCCATGGAGAAATAATCGGTCAAATAAATCCATTTTAACTCAATTCCACTAGTTTATTCTTTAGCTCCACTAATTCCATAGTGTCTATTCTATAGGGAGTCTTTGATATAGTTATTGTAGAAGGATTTAAATCAATATAGAACTCAACATCCCCCTCTAGAGGATGTCTGGGTAAATCCTCTGGAAATACATCAATGTATTCTTGCACTATCTTCACATCTTCAATTTTATTATTTCCATCATTACACATATATATTGGTCTCTCTTACTCTCCAAAAATTGTAGTTAATAGAGATACTTGGGGTGGGTTTAGATAAGAATCAGAGGAAGAGGTATATGCCTTAAAGATAAGAGATTCTATACCATTTTCAAAAATTGTAACTTTTTATCTTTCAAAATATATTCGCATCATAATTTGACACCCAAATTATACCAATAATTATTTAAAATACAGTCATTAGTATGAAAATATGGTTAGAAACTAATGCACATTTTTGTGTCACAAGGGGGACATGTCGACTTGCCTTTGTTATAATGATGCATCCCCAAGGTGTTTTGACTAAGAACTCTTTTAAAATATCAAAATTTTCATGCTTAATTTTCGTGAAAAAATGAGAAGATATAAATGAATGTGATGATACATAATCGAATAAAGTGTTGTCTAATTTTTATGAAACAATTAAAGTACTGTCCACCATAACATTAAGAACATATAATTCCATAGTTGTAATCACATATGCTCTCCCTATCTCTCTTGAATTTTTCTGAGGCATGTTAATTTGGTGAATAGGATAATCATTTTCATAGTGTCCCCTCTCTCTACAGTTTTAGCATTAAAAATATTCAAATTGATTTTTCCCCATGCATTCATTAGATAGATTACCATTTTTACCACACTCATAACAGACTCCTATGCCACTCATGATTTTCCCAAGATGGTTCTTCATACAGTTCTTGTACAATGGGAATTTCATCATTCCCTTGTTCTTATTTGGCACTTCACCTTTCTCTTTGTTATTAGAGTACCGATTTCTATCTTTTATTCCCTTGTAAAAATTTGATCTAGTAAATTCATTCTGTGTTTTGATGGCACGTGATACAATATCATCATATTATGAAAATGTTTGGGATGCTAGTTCCCTTCGAAGCCAGGGATTAAGACCTTCAATGAAATGATAAATCTTGTCAGCCGAGTCATGTACATAATCTACGACATTCCTAGCTAGCCTTGTGATGGTAGCCTAATACTATACATCACTATCTTCTTCCCATTGCTTTATTCTAATGAATTTACTCTTCATTTCGGTTCATTGTCCACAAGGGAAATATTTTTCAAGGAATGTGTGATTAAAAGTCTTATATTAAACATATTATATTTTTTCTTCCTCAATGGTATTCTGAATCAATGACCCCCATTGATCAATATCTCCCTATATACAATATACTAGAAGAACTACCTTTTCATTTTCATTGCATCTTACTGATGAAAATACCTTTTCAAGGGACTTGATCCATTCCTCAGCAACCACTTCATTAGAAGTCCCACTAATATATGGGGGCTTCGGCCCAATGAAATGATCCAAAATGTGTGTGGAATGGTTCTTCATAACAATCTATGTATGTTTCCCAAATATGGTCATGATCTGATCTGTACCAACATTGACTGTGTTGACATGCTATGTGGGAAGATCCCTAACTTTCCCATGATTATTTATTCCCCATATTCCATTAGACGCCAATTCTAAATCATGGAAAACACTAGATTAGGGTAAGAAGAATAACGTATAATATTATCATAATGAAATACTTAACATCATTTGAGATCTTATGCATGGGTAATCCCATAATCCAAAAAATGGTTTCATTGAGGAATAATTTACATTTCAATCCTTCATAATAGTTTGTAAATAAAACATGAATTATCCTAATCATATCCCACATGAGTGTCATAACCAAGAGTGCATTAAGGACCATTGTTGTGTACCAGGATACCCCAGGTCAAGCCCGAAACACCTTATCAGAGCATTCACTCATAGGTACATTAATACTAGAGACACCTCTACCTGCATGTTTCCAGATAAGGATGTATTTGCCTAAAAAATTCACATAATCTATTCCTTACCAAAATTCCAGGATGTTCTTGTATGTTAATCCTAAAATACTACCTTTGGGCTTTTTTCGTAATCTACATTTTGTAATATAGTTTCCATGTTAGCTACTAAACATCCTTTGATATCAAATGCAATGCACCAACCCCTCTAGACTGGAGTCGGTTCAATAATTGTTATATTGGAATGGTTATAAGGAATTAAAATTATGAAGTAACAATCATTTTAGTAGTCTTGAAGAAACTAGATACATAGATGTTACTCAAATTATAATGGAAATGTTTGGAAAATACAATAGATAATGAAAACTAAATACATCATCCAAAAGAACTTTGTTAATGATCTCATCTTTGTCACATGTTGAAAGTAAAAAATGAAAGGGGTGAGATAAAATGCACTGTAAGGGTTACATATAGTGGAGGTAGGAATATAATAATAAGTGATTCATAATAAATCTGACATAATAAATATGGCATGGTAAATAAAAAAACTCAAGCTATTAATAAACTGAGAATGAAACTACATCCATAGATTTCATCATAGTGAAAACCTCATGGAAAATAATAAATGATAACGAATAAATAAAATTCTTATTATTTTGAAATCATGAATATGGCACATGAAGCCATAACACCTAAAAAATCGTTTAGTTCTATGGGTAGAATCCCTTGTGATTTTTTGAAACAAACTCGATGGGTTTGTCGCCAACAAATTTGTCTCATGAGACCCACAAATGTATCGAAGGGATACAATGGGCCTGACGTGAAATTCCATATCCAAATAATTCTTTATACATTGGTTAAATATCATACAAATATTTATGTTAAAAATCCTTATAGAGTAGAGTATACGGTTTCACTAATATTTCAATAATTAAAATAACTTTCAAAATAAACATTGTATCTAAAATGGTATACAGTTGAGGAAACAAACATATCCATGATATGAGATTATGGATATTTAATATAAATATAATTTCAAATGATAATTATCTCAAATGGTCAGTAGGTACACCACATATGGATATTTAGGTGCAGAATACAATGTTAGTCACAAACAAATTGTAGTTGGGACAAAGTCTCTTACCACAATGTAATCTGACGAATCAAATGACCAGAACTTAATAACCATCAAATATATCCTTGAATAACATGAATAAAAATATAATAATGTTATTATATATGAAATGGATGTATACATATACGACATAAAAGAAATAAGTGCTGAACAATGAAAATCTCATAGAAATGAATGTGAGATAAGAAACCCCATACAAATTCATCAAGGTAACGAGTGTTGTCATGCAAGATTAATTAGTGGTAAATGGGTATTAAATTATTTTATATGTCACAAGGGATGTATGGGGGATGTCTAAAAACATTACCCATCATTAGGAATTAAAAATAAAAGGTCACAACATAGGGGAGATTCTTGAACAAAAGTGAGAAGAGGATCCCTTACATTACACTCGAAGGTGTTCTTGTTTGTTCATAACGATTTGAATAAGAAAATTTAGATTCTTTAATTAATAATTAAAGAACCTCATAATCATTTAATTGATATGGTATAGGCTGATTAAGTTCATTAAAGGCATTTTTTTTGGGTTTAAGAGATGCAATTTTATTGTTTTGCAAACATTTTCATACCTTGTTTTATGATTTTTTTTATATGTATTCATGAATGTAAGATCTTTTAAAATGTGACTGATCAACCAGAATTGTTAATATACACAATTAGTGAAATTAATGTGATATAAATGATCCTATAACAATTCTCGTTATATACCATGAGGATGACTCATTCAATGAGTTAAAAATAAATCCTTGGATTTGGCTTTGGTAGTTTTGTGAACAATAAATTAGTTTTGTATTATAATTCCATATTATGAATGTGTAAATATTACTGATCATTAATAAAGGTAAGATATATATATTATGACTTTTTTCAACCTTTTAAATGGTTTCATGACCAGTATTTAAGTTATAATTGAAAATTG
Source organism: Viscum album (assembly GCA_963277665.1). Lineage (NCBI taxonomy): Eukaryota > Viridiplantae > Streptophyta > Magnoliopsida > Santalales > Viscaceae > Viscum > Viscum album. The sequence goes on along the minus strand of OY728159.1, from coordinate 1,758,470,374 downwards.
TAAACCCATCTTCCTTGAGTGTGATAAATATAAACATCTCAGAGGGTTTTTGCATTTATTGTATAAAAGGAGGGGAAAAATAAATATTACGATGACATATTCAATTAGAACAATGAAAATTCAGAACATGTAAGTTACATGAATTATCATTAAATTTTGATGAAAGGAGGTGATAAAGGATAACGAAAGAATGGTACTTTGTAAATGAAATTGAATGAAAAGAGAAGGAATGTTCACCTCTTGGGTACGCCTCCTTGAGAATCTCCATAAGGCCTTTATTTTTGTCCTTTTGGTGAGACCAAAAATTCATGATGTGGGGAGAGGGCTTGGGAACATTATTTTGATGAATTTAGTAAAACTGTGATTTTTAGTGGTGTGGGAGGAAGTGGGGGTGAGAGGTTGATTATATACTAGGGGGAGAGGTGTTTTAATAATATTATAATGATCAAATTATTATTTCCTCTCAAGACAACCAATAGTGAGTATTACAAGACCTGGAACTATAAAATATGGCTGTGACTATGAACCAATTAGGCTTAAATCAGCATATCATCCTCAATGACTGAATAAAATACTTATTTATCATTTATCAAAAAATATCGCATTTTACTATTAATATAAAAATTAAGTATTTTAGAAAAATACCAAAAAGTCACCCTATCCATTTTTTGAATCTAGAATCCAAAAATGATGGCCATATTTCAAAAATTAGTTATCAAATTATGATTAATGAAATATTTAACTAAAATAAATATTTAATCAAAAAATATAAACACTTAAATTATTCATCTTCATTTTTAAGGTGCCTAAATTCATTTATACATTCAAGTTCATAGACACCATTCATAAGAGTCAGATTACTATTTATAAGGATGGGTTACTATTCATATGGGTGGGTTACTATTCAATGAAAATTAAGTTAATTCTATGAGACTATAATAATCATCTTGATCACAACTGTGTATGTTATATTTTTAAAGATCAAATCACAGAGCTGAAAAATATATGTTTTCTGTCTTGGTTATCGATATCTCCTACATGTACCCTTTTTTTGTTCCATAGAGTCTCAAATATTCATTAAATATTCACTATTAATATAATTTAATTTATAGAAGCTTAAAATAAAATATTTCTGGTGCTACATAGATTGCGTTCCAATGCATTGGGTAACGTTAAGTCTCATGAGATGCTATGTGCAACGGTCTTGGCGGTTAGACTTGGCTTGTGCAACCAAGTGAAATGGGATTGGTGGGTTTCCTTGGCCCATTATACTATGGTAAATGATATTTTCCATTATCCTTGACATGTACTCAAGACATGTTTTATGTTTCTTCCACATTTCTATGATTCCATGTTGATTTGAATTCATTTGTATATGTTATGATACATTATGTTACATACCAATTTTCCTTATTTGATGTTTCAAACCCATGTGTTTTGGATTTATTCATATTCTTATTCCCTTACTGGGATACTAGATCAGTCCTTTTCCATGTTATCCCTAGGTTATCCAATAAAGACGTATTATCACAATGAGAGTTATAAGATATTTATGTAGACTAAATAGATAAATATTTTCATTAGTTCCATGTTTTTAGTTTTAACTGCCCTGTCTTCCAAAAAATTAAAATTCATGATCATTGTCTTGTACTCCTAAGTATAATTATGCTTAAAATCATGTAATCATATATATAAAAGGATAGGGTCTCTATAGAAACAAGACATGATTTCTATGATGTATTTTGTAAGGAACAATAATATATATAATATGGTAGATCTTTTGGTGATTGTATGGTATTATGGTTGAAAATTGTATATTAAGTGGAAAATTTAAATTTTCGAAGTACTTGGTACCTATAAAGAATTAATGGTTATAAAAGGGTCATGAATATCGCATACACATTGTTAATAATGAATCCTTTTCTATACATCTTATAATGAAGTCTATTAGAATTAAATATTCCATATAACATTTCTATGATTATGTGACTTTTTTATTCATGTAAACATTGATTTATATAATAAAATAATTTAGTTCATCGTACGAATCTCACAACAATATGCACTCATAAATTCAATAGATGACTATATGATATGAAAATTTTGTGGCATTGTAACATACATTAACATTAATAAAGGTAGTTGTTGACCACATTTTTGGATGAACAAAAGTTGGGGTACCTATCAGGTTGTTTTAGGTGAAATTTTGAAAAAAAATCAGAATATAGTTTCTATGTACTGTTTGTGTACTGTTAGGGAATTCGCTTTTGGTTTATACTAGGAAACCATGAGGCCATATTGGTGGAACTAAAAGGGGGATAATAGTTTCTCCAAACAATGTGGCCACTCAATAAAATAATTTAGTGTAAAAGAAATTGGGTTTTAATGGTTATCTCATTGTTACTATAATTGTATTTCCAAACTATGATCCACCAACAAATTCCAATGGAGGTTGTGTAATTAGGGCGCACAATTAGTACTAAACAGACTTCCTTTCTTGATAACATCATTCATTACTTCTTAACCTATTGAAAATTAATTTTAAAAATCATGGGACTCCCATTTAATACCCTAATAACCCATTTTGACCTGAATAGATTTAATTTTTTTTTTGAATGAATCATAGAATTTATGGTGGATTGTAAAACCAGGTATCTTGGTGATAAAAGCATAAGTGATCTTATTTGATCAATATTTTGTAAGATTATATTTTATCTACTGGTTTATTATTATATTATCTTAAGTTTTTTCTAGTTTTTTATATCATAAATTAATATATTTAACTAAATCCATTTAGATTGATCATTTCTTTACACTGTGTTTCTTGATCTATTTCACATCATTCTTCATTAGATGTCTAATTGCGGGAGTTTTTTTTGACTATGTTTTTAATATTTGGTATTTTTGAAATATTTTTACACTAAAAAAACTCTATATTTCATGATGTAATTGAAATGAGTATTTAAATGATTTAAAAAACATGTATTTGAAATAACTAGTGTTTAAATTTGATATTATAATAGAATTTGTGAAAATTACATTATATCAATGAATTTGAAATTGTAATAATGATTTGAGTAAATTCAGTGTGTGATATGAAAAATAATTTTATGAATATGAATGTATTTTGATCTATGATAAATGGTAAGAAATTTTAATATGACCTTGATAATGAACTAAATCCTTGAAAACCATGATTTTGGTTTTGGGATAATAAATTGTATGTTGAAAACTGGTTTTTATGAAAACAATATTTGATAGATGAATTGGTTTTAAACATATGATTTTCTATAGTTCATCACCTTGAGGGGTGTTGATTAATTTTTCTGAATATTGATTGGATAATTATTGGAGCACATTAAATCTTTGGTTGTTAGTAGTAAATAAGGTAAAGCATTCTCAGATTCTGAATCGCTATTAATCAATTAACGATGAAAAAACTAACTAAATTATGTTTTTAGAATATTATCCACAATGGATTTTATAATGGTGTGTAAAAAAATTTCATATAGTGGATCCACTAATAAGATGTGGATTTGAGTCTATACACATTTCAAGAGCCATGTAGATAAATATTATGAATGAGGATCCTATTACTAGAATCTAATGTATTGTAGGGCTTTTAGGCATGGTTATTTTAAATAATAGAGTTGAATGTTCATTAAAATTAATATATAACTACTCTCAACATTCCTACTAATTTAGATATAGTTTTTTATAATAAAAAAAGTTATTCATGTTTTGATATATTTGATTACAGTTTATATTAATGCATGTTTTTTTAAAATAATATGTAAATTATATTCAATACATCACAATATTTTAAATGAAATCATAATTGTTTTATTGTTATAGTATTACATTTATAAAACATAGTGAGAAACCAATAAAATTATTTCTTCACACGTTACCTTTAACTTCATGAAAAATACCCTATACCAAAAGTTTGGAATCGTTGGTATTGGCCTCCAAATCGTTGGTATAGCCTATACTAGCGGTTTGGAGACCGTTGACATGTAACCCATGAGGATTGGTCTATACCAACAGTTTTGGGAAAATCTTTGTTATATTCCTATACAAAATGTTTTGAAAACCATTGATATAAGTAAAATGAAAATCTTTTACCAACGGTTCCATAAAACTATTGGTATATGAAATTCAAAAAATAATCATTAGTTTGGTTTTGATCTTATCCCCTACCATTTTTGATTGAACGACCTAAACACTAACCTAAAATACTTATGTGAACATAATTTCATAAATATATATATGTATTATCATAAATATTATAAATATTTATTTATATAATTTCCTCTGTAAGAAGATTTCATTAAAAACACATGTACCTACACCGATGGTTCTGAAAACCCTTGGTATAGACCTATACAAACGGTTTTGAGAACCCTTGGTATAGGTTGTTTGATTTTGGGACCCATACTAATGGTTTTAGACAAACCATTGTTATAGGGGGGGCTATACAAACGGTTTGGCCAAACTGTTGGTATAGGGTGTCTATAATGGACCTATTCAAATGGTTTTGGCCAAACTGTTGGTATTGGTCCCCCCTATACCAATGGTTTGTCCAAAATCATTTGTATAGGCCCCCCTATACCTACTTTTTATCCAAAACCGTTGGTATAGGTCCCCCTTATACGAACTGGTTGTCCAAAACTGTTGGTATAGGTCCATATATGTGACCTATAATAGTTTTTTTCCCAAAACCATGGGTATAAATAATATTTCCATTAGTATTTACCTTATTGAATTAATATATTATGTTATTATAGGTCCATGCAAAGGGAATGAGTCGCTTAGAGGGTGGTGGATGTTTTTATATCTATGGAAAGTAGAGTTATGGAAGAGAATGGTGGAGTTTTTTTCCACTCATTGTACATGATGATTGATATTTTATCTTGATAGATGATGAGTACATTAATAATGTACTATTTTGGGTTTGTCTCTCAATTTTTTGTTATGGTATGTTCTTATTTAGGATTAATGATCATAATAAATTTAATTAATTATCTGAAACTATTTTTTGGGAAAACCATTCCATTCTACATTTTTAAAATGCTTGGTGCTTTCCACCAAACATAGGGGATCTGAATCACTCTTCAGGCCTAATTAGATCCATCTTGGGTATTAGGGTACAAGGGCATCTATGTTGTTTCATGAATGAATAGGTATCAAATGAGGGTGGTTGTGTATCTTTCATTGATGTCAGTATACAGTTGGGTTGTACTGGTAGATATGAGATAATAGTTTTTGGACATAAAAGGTATTTGATGGATACTTCCTAGACAACTGTCATTGTGAGAAACCATAAGTCAATATGGGTGATTAGAATAATTATCTTGTGGAATGTTTTGATCTAATTATAGTCAATTGACAACATTTGTTTGATTTTTTGAAATCAAAATATTATATAGTTTTGGAATGAACTGATATACATATATATTTTATTTTGTTTATCCTTGACCTATATGATTATGAAGATGGTTCTAGTGTTGAATATAGATGTTTTCTGACATAATGACTCTATGAATAAATTTTAATAGGCCCATGAAAAAACTATTATTGTTACATAGGGGGGAAACTTCTCTGGTCGACCCAAATTTATTTTAGATAGTAGTTTTTATTTTTGAGGCATCAGTATATGCTCGGACACCCATTCCTTGTCAACATCTTGATTGTATCCAAAATGGAAAAAATCTCAAACTCATGCTCAATAGATTCATCATTGAAATCCAAATAATTAAAAAGGACATAATATTCTACAATAATATATGGTATGGTTGTCAAATATATGGATTATTTTTTATTTATTAGTTATTGAAGATTTGATTAAGGAAAAGTGTGTTATATTTAAAAATAATGGGTCTTGAAGGTGATGGTGGGATTTAATATTGAAATGAAATAACAATAAGGTAATGAATTGTAAGAAAATTTTTGTTTTTTAATAATTAAATATATAATGATTATATTTTATTGGAAAATTATATAGTGTAACTTATCCTCTATCAAATTATAATATCGTGACACAATATGTGAATCATTTTTTAGGCTCATATAGTTTGGCCTCGAGGATTTAACTAATGAAAATATAAAGTCATGATGATTTTATATTGTCATTAGTGATAACATATTACATCATGTATTCCTATAGAATCTGACTTATCATACTAACGAATAAGAAAGAGCGTTGATGGATAATATTGACCATGAATGAAAGCAAAGGTTGTTTGGAATTTCGTTTTGTCTTAGTTGTAGTTAATTCTGATACCTAATGTGATAGAGAAAATTTGATGGGATTCAAGGTGTATCATGATTTCAAATATCTTCCAGAAATACTGTACTGACTGGAAGAGTTCCTTTGACATTATTTCATGGCAGAAAGGTCGGACATATGATGTGGGTTTTCATTGAGTCCCAAAAGATTTGTGGTTTGTGCAGTTTCTAATATACTAAGAGAACTTATTACATCTATTTTCGACCATGTGTAGAGGAAGGAGATCATCATCCCATAAAATACTATTATTCAATAAAATGATTCATTATCTATGGTTTTCAATCCATATTCATTTGAATAATTCTTGTTCACGTATTGCAAAAATCGTGAGAGGATGAAAATGTGATTCTAGTGACCGTGAGAAGTAGAATTACTATATCATAATCATTTGTGATGAATTTATTTGATATTGATGCATCCCACTCATTTATGTAGACTATTTTTTGAACATTATAAATAATCTTATTGTGCTTTATATTATGTGCCAACAATTACTATTCCATGTGGAATAATGTGAGATAAAGGTTTCTAATGCACTGTTTTCATTTTCTCATTATAATTGATTAGACATACTAAGTATTTTCTAGTAATAATCATGAAACCTCATGATGTTATCCAAAGGATGGTTTATATAATTTCTTATAAGGACTATATTGAATGTTATAATTAACAGGTGTCCTTTACTACACTTTTTAGGGTGAGACATGAACTTTATAGAGCGTGGCATCTGAGGATTAGTAGAGCCTTATGGAAACTAAATCCATTTATATGTATCATTACATGATTTTAACAAACAAATTATTCATTATAACATAATGATCATGATATATGGTTTATTTGGAAGGCTAGTATTGTAATACATCAAATGAAATTGAATCATGTAATTATTATTTGTTGTCTTCCTCATTGTGATCAAATATCCATTTAAACTCATAAATTTTACTAAGTTATCATGATGAATACATAACAGAAAATTTTGATAAAAAAAACTCAATATGGGAACAAACATGAAAAGGAATCATAATGTGTGTCTCGAAGATACAAAATTATATCATAAAATAGAATAAAATCAGTTTTCATAGTGAAGAATAACATAATGAACTTGGAATCATAAGATCATGCTTGTATATGAAATAGTACAGGAACACAAAAAATGACATAAACATGATGTAATGAAAACTACCTTGATATAATAATATAGTTAAAAATGTCCTATTAAAATTAGGTTTACTCTCTAATCACATACATGACAACAAATTTGACTAAATATTTTCACAATGAATTAGAGTTCTATCATTATTCAGCCATCTGAAGAAGTTTATGATCAATTATTTCCATCAAAATGAAATCAATCATAATTTATGACATAATAAATGACTGTGGAAATAAAATTTGTTTTATAGTCTCACTTAATATGACAGTCAAAAAACATTTAAAATTATATAATTTGATAAATGACTATAAATAATGCATTTCCCATTTAATGTATTGTAGAATATATTTGGTATAAATGTTAGATGAAAACAAAAATAATTTTTTTAATCCTTAACTAGAATGGTTACTGTCTTTGATGAAAATACATAGAAAAATATTTATAAATTCTTTTAAAAATTAACCTTTTATATTTTAGTAACACACAAATTTGTCATATTATATTTAAAATTATTTTGAAAGATAAAATTGAACATTTATTACTGAAAATAACATTCATTTCAATATAACTTATTAAAACAAAAAATTCATTAAATATGTTTTAAATATATTTCATTAAATGTTACCTTAATAAAATTAATTATGATTTATAAATAATTTTAAAAATTTCTTGTATTATATATCCATTATGATTTGGTAAAAATATTTTTTTTAAAAATAAAATATAACATAAATTAAAAATAAATTAGGAATCTTATATAAGAATCATTTTAAATATTTAGTGTTCATGACAATGAGAAATGACATTCTTGTAAAAAAATATTCTTTTCTTGTTTTTGGTAATATTCGAAATGGAAATGTTTTCGAAATGAAATGGATATTCTGTAAATATAATTATGTAATGTAAATATAATGGCTAACAATATATTTAATAAATCAACTGATTAATGTAAAAAGATGTTTTGAATGGATTTTTTTAAATAATTATTTTGATGAAAATGGGGTTGCGATCCAATAGAGAAATAAGGATTATATGTATTAAAACAATATTTTAAACTATTCGGGACATATTGGAAAAAAATGAAGGGAAACCATGTATTCTTAAGACATAATTATAAGATTTGAAATTATGAAAATTCTGTAGAGATGAAACATAATATTTCATAATCAGAAACACAATCATAAACAATCCCAATAAAAGATGGGGTTGTATCATAATACTCTTAAAATTATATTACATTTTTTTTAAATAATCCTCATTGAATAATAACAATAAATGAAACAATACGTATAATTAAAATGAATAAATTGTGGAAATTACATTCCATTGTGGTTTTATATAGACATTATAAAATATGATTGCTTTATAGGATGATATATATCACTGAGATGAATAAATGATTAAAACATCCCAAACAATGTTTGAAGAATTTTTGTAATAGTTAATAAACTGGGTGATTATGTGAAAACAATGTTGATGTAAATATATATAGTGTATATAAATCATAATTAAACAGAATTTAATTTCACACCTAATCATGGAATAAATGAATTATATATTTAACTTAATGATTGAAAAATAAGTTAAGTAATACTTGACCTCTTAATTCCAATTAATTTATTAAAATTTAAAAAAAATTCATTGTTTTAAATATCTTATTCAATATAAATAAAGTAATATTATTATTTAAAAATTTATATATGTTCCTTTTTTCAAATATTATACCCATTTTTTAAAAATATTTTAGTACCGATATTTTTTTGAGTGGTAATTACCATGTTTTATCCAACATGTTTCGCTATTGAAGTTCAAGATCCTGAACATATGATATATTCAATTCATATAATTTTTTTTAATTTTATAAGAAGAATATTTTTTTCATTTTTTTCGACATTAGATTCATTATTAAATTTTTTTACATGGATAATGATTCACATCACTTCACATATACAATATATCATTCATACATACGAGAGATGTAATCATTCTTTAAGGGGTTAATGTTTAAGGAAGTGGATTGTGTATTCATTTTATAATATTGTTAATATTTTATTAATATATTATATAAACATTAATATAATGATTACTACATTCTATGTAAATTTGTATGAAAAATGAATGACATCACTTCATAAGGAGGTTGTCCACCATGTACACGAGTAATGTTAACGAATTATACATTAAATGAAAAGTAAGATAGTATATATAATATTATAATTATATATGTATAATTATATATTTAATATTATAAATAATAATTATATACATCATTATTTCTATTATTGAAGAGTGGTGATAGAAAGAAGAATTATGTCGGTTTTTGTTGTGGTTGTCCATTAAACACATAAACATTTGTTTCATTCCCAATGTTAGTGAATAGGATATTATTGAAGAAAATTCCAGTATTATAAAAAATTATAAGTATATATAAAATAATTGGGTTATTATTTAAAAAAAAATTTAACATGATTTTGTGAATTTTTTCGCGTAAATAAAATAAAAATTCCTAGATCTAGACTATACCTCTTTTTTGGGGAACTCCATTTTTTAACACCATTACCGTTTTATTGAGGGTTTCCTAAAAGCTATATACTATAAATATTAAGAACATGTTTTATTCCGGGATTGGTGGACACCAATAGATATTGGGGTTTCAATGGGATATGAAGAATGAGGTCATTTTATATGATGGGAATGCAACCCACATAGAAACGACATGGAGTTTTCTAAAAGAGTTCAAAACGATAAAGAATTTTCCAATAAAAAATATTAAAAATTACAATAAATTAAATATTTTTATGATTAATAATAAAGTATGGGAATAATTTATCAATTATAACTTTTTCATTATAAACTCATCCCTTTTTTAAACCCAGATAAACACATCTTCACCTAAAGTATGGTAAATAATTTTTATTACATTTTACTATTCATTAGGTTCAAAAATTAAGTAAAAAATAATAGATAAAATAAATTATTTTGATTAAAAATATAGAAACCATTTTACAAAATGTTTATGACATATTTGGGAAAATATAATTTAAATATGAATCTCATATACTCGATGAAAAAGCTAGTTTCCTTGAAATTTATTCTTGAAGAGAATGATTATATAATATTGACTATAATACTAATAATATTCATTTTATTAATGAAAATTAATATTTATTGAATTATAATATATTTTTAATGTTTAAATCACAACATATATGGTATTTTAAAATAAAAAAAGATATACTTTATACGCTTTTAAAGATTTTTCAGAAAAAAATCGTTTTAAACTAAACAAAATGCTATTCTAAAATGTATCATAAGGATGATTAATTTGAATATTAGTTGACTACATATAACAACATAATAGTAATGTTACATTTAAATATATTCACAAATTAATTGTACTTTTTTTTGAAATGAAATTATAATATTATATAAATCGATATCTGTTACTATTCACTGAAAACTAATATTTTCTAAAAAACATCACAATTAACCCATTGCTAATTTTGAGATGTTTTTTTAAAATTTATTATTTTAAATACCTTCTATAAAAGTAAAAAGTAATTAAATTATATGCATATATCACAAAAAAATATAACATTTGAGAGAAATATAATTTTTCAGAAATCATTTCCATTTCATTTAAATGGTTAATATATTGTTATAAATAATTAAATAAATAATTAATTTCTTTTATATAAGTGTATACCATATTATTTTCATATTTTAGTTGTTCTTATTCATACCTACCAACTTAACATCTATGTTAACTTGGGAAAGCTTAAATAATAATATTTTAATAGAGCATCATGTTCCTTTTAAACCAAGTGTCTCATGAATCACATACTATAAATAAATTGAATATATATTAAAGTATCGTGGTGTTACCATATATTATAATCATTATGTTTCCTATCATATATTCTATTAAAAGTAATGTTCATCTTAATAATTTGGTTTTTCAAATTCTAACCTCGTTAAAAAATTGTATCATCTCAATTTAATCATGATCTTAGTAATCATTGGATTGAAAGTAGATAATACATTTATATGAATGCCAAATCATAAAAATAGTTAATAAAACTTATTCATGAATATATTTAGAGGGATCTGTTAAGGTCAGGAAGATTAAAACATCCACAATTTTCCTAATAAGAGAATATCTATGCGATGTAAATTTTTTTACAATGAAGAATAATATGATTTACAAATAATGATGGATAGTGAAAAATACCATTGATCACAATATTGTTAATTAAAATGATAAAATCAATAAACAACAAAATCAAATAGTAAATATTTGTGAAAAAACATTGATATCTTCCTCGGTGATAGTAATAAGTCACCATTTGATTTCACAATTAGTTTTATAATGTTAAGGAGTTAATTTTATATCCAAATAAATTAAAGGAATATTCATTTTTGATATGTTTTTATTTTATATGACAAATTTCATCCTTTGGTTGTGCCTCTATCAATTTCCAATTTATCTCATAAAAATAAAATTATGAAAAATTAATTTTTTTGTTGAACAGTTATATTTTAAGGGATCATATTTTTTATAAAAGTGTACCAATATATTATTCTACTTTTTTAAAAAATGGTTAGAATAAAGAATGATAATATACAAAATTATTTTCAATCTATTAGTAAATACAATTCAATAGAAAAAACAATGGGTTAACATATATTATTCCTAAAATAAATGACATTATAACCAAAATAACCAAAAATAACCTCAACATGAAAGATTGTTTTAAACGTAAAATTTATAGTAGAGTATTTTAAATTACATGTCAAAAAAATAATATAATTATTATCATTTCATACTTTATATTTAACGAAAATTTATTTGTAATTTAAGAACATAAACGGTATCCATAAATATCACTAGTAATATCGATATCCAATTACATAAACCCCTATAATGGGTGTTATTGAATTTAAACATTTGATAAAATATAATCTAAAAACCCCATGATGGTATCCATAAATATTAATTTAATATATAAAGAATACATATATTATTAAAAAATTTAAACAATCCTTATATGTTTAATAAATCCTATAATCAAAACTTTTATTGATGAAAAATATACAAACCATAATTGTCAAACATGAATACATAGACACATAAATTATTACACATTATCATATAGAGTATACATTACTTCTCTATATTATTCCCTTATACTCATTTCGTTTCATTTTTAATTCATAGTCTCTTCATCATCTATATTAAAATGCTTATATATATATCCTTCATGATCAGCCTCCTAATATTTACTACCAGGAAATATATTTTATTAATTCCCATACATTACAAAATTAAAACATTCATCCATGGTCAATACAATATGAAGGTTAATATTACCATTTCTTTTATTAACCAAACAATTCAATTTTCATCACAATTACTTTATATACTTCCATACATTCCACACTGAAATGTTATTCACGATCTGGGAGACATCTTATTGGATTCTTCATTCCACCTTCCGTAAAAGAGGTATGTTGGACTTATTTTCCTACCAAGTCATTATAAAACACAATTTTTATCTTATTAGGTGTTATAGGAAGCTTACATATATTTATATTTCTAAATAAATTAAAAGATTTAGGATTATTCATAACAACAAGGTTTCTTCTTCCAACTGCCTATTAATTTGATTTAAATTTAGGATAATCTTTCCAATTTCATTTATATCCATTATAAACATTATTCCTAATCGTTATATCCATCAAATAAAACCGAAAAATATCCAGAGGAAAAATAATCATATTGGATAAAACACATTATAAAAATTAACAAAATATATTAAAAAATAAATAATGACATCATGTTTTCAAACTATGATACCTTATTTTTATCCTATTTACTTCATGGTATTAATGTATTGACAGACATGTTGATTTTTTATATAGTGTTATGAATTTACTATGCCTAACCATTATGAGTGTTAAACCAGGGGCATTGAATGTCCCATTGACATGTACCATGTAACATTCAAGGCAATCCAAAAATACATTTTTTTATATTATTGACCCCTAGGTATTGGTCTTCCAGAACCATGTCCACATGTAATAACCAGAAATGTATATAATTTATTGAACATCACTCATTCTATACATCAACATGATTCTGATATATTTTTAAAGAAAAACTTTTGTCCTTATATTTATCCTTGTTCTTGTCCCTAGGGATCTTAAGAAGGATTCCACGTTTTACTTCCATAGGTTTACTAAACCTTTTCTATGATAACAACTATGGAATCCAAAACTTATTATATGAATCATTTAATGATTTATAATAGTGAAAAATATTAATTATGGAACATTTATTATAAGGTATAATTTATTTAGAAAACTAGGATCATAATACATCAAAGGAAATTAAAAAATAGGACCATTATTTTTTTATTTCACTTATTGATCTCCTAGATCCATTTTAGTTCCTAAAATTTAGTAGGATTCCTAGATGAATACATAAATTAATTAGGTGAGATAGAAATAAATTTTATGTAATAAAAATGATAAGGGAAAAGAATATGCGATATAAAGATATAACATGATTTCATAACAAAGAACGAACAAAAAAATCCCATTAAACCATAATATAAATAAAATGATATCATATGATCATGGTATCATAAGAAAAGTGGAATAAAAAAAGGATAAACATGAGTGAAGGATAAATACCTATATAAAGTAATATAGTTTTAAAAGTCCCATAAAAGATTAAGTTTACTCCCTAATACCTTACATGACATCTCACGAGACTAATGATTTACATGATGCATTTGAGATCTATTTGAGAACACCCATCATAATATGATCATGATCTTTTTCTTCCCCATAAATAAATTAAATCATAATTCAAAACATAATAGTAACACAATGAAATAATATTGTTCTTATAATTGTTCTTAATATAATAATCAAAGGAAATTTTCTATAGAATGAATTTGATAAATGGTCATAAGACAAGTATAACCTTAACAAATAAAATTAGAATAAACAATGTCTACTTGTGATAGACACTTATAAATTCCTTATAAGAAATAAATGTAATCAATGGTTGTTATTTTGGATGAAAAATCAATTTAAATTTTTGAAAACCTTCTTTGGGAAAATAAAATTTTCAATTTGAATAACATGAAAGGTTGTCATCATTAGTAGAAAATGAATTTAAATGAAAAAGTTTTACATTTCATATTGGAAATAATATTTCTTCGAAATACACTTTTTAAAACATAAAATACATAAATAATTTTTCATGTAGATTTCTTTGAAAATAACGTCCAAAACATATATTGAAAGATTTAAAACTCATTTAAAATAATTATTATGAATAATAAAATTTTCTTTTTGAAACAAAACATTAAAATAGAAATTGATTTCAAATTAATTTTACATGATTAAAAATTTTGAATTAAATAAATTAACATTTAAAAATATTGACTCGTCATGATGGGGGAAATTCCATACAAATTAAAATAATGATTCCTTTAACATTATCATTAAAATCCAAACAGGTTTTTTTTTGGAAAATGGTAGGAATATTCAATCAGAAATATTTGGTGAAATATCAATCATCAGTAAATACTAATTAATTAATATTATGAATAATTTTAAATTATATATGAAATTATTTTTAGAAAACACGTGTTTGGAAGAAAATGGTTTTTTGATTAAATATAAAATTAATGGTATATTTTCATAAAAACATTCTTTTGAAACATTGACTACATAAAAAGTGATAAATTAGGAGATAAAGTTTATTATCATGTAATAATATGAGGATAAAAAATATAATGTTGTTAACGATATAATAATCATTATATTTTATCACTGGAAACATAAATATAAACAATCTTTTTAAATGATGAGATTTTATCAAAAAACTCATACCACATGTGTAACAGTGAATTACAATCCCCATGAAATAACAGTGTTAAATTAATACTACAATATTTTTCGAATAAATAAATTTATTATATCACAACTAAATGTTTCAATATATAAATCTCATAATATAATTTTGGTGTATAACGTGATATATATATAAAAGAAGGAAAATTTAGGAAAAATACATTAGAATGTCATATTATTGAAGGGAGAGTTTATAAATAGTATGATTATGTTGAAAAAATGTAGATCCACACAAATACATTGTAAATAAAACATAAATAAATGAGTATTAATTTAATATAAAATATTAATACTATATAATTATCAATGTATAAATATTACGCAATGAATGAAAATTTAGTTAAAAAAGACTCTTTCCTAGATCTACCCTTTAATTTAGAGATAATTAACATCAGTAATAGATTATTAACATGTAATTAAATTTAAAGAAAGCCTATTATTATTTATAATATCTTATATGATCCTATTATAATATATTTTTACCTATATATTTAAAATATTTCATTATTACTTTTGTATTCGATGTTAATTAAACTTTTTGATACCGCACTTTTCATCATTAATTTTATAAATCATGAATATAATTTATAGTAAAAATTATACAGATTTATATAAATTTAATAAATATAATTATTTTTCATTAGATATGTCTTTATAATGATTATTTATAATTTAAAATGGAGAATTAATCACATCGCTTCAGGGTGATAGTTATTCATACGTACACATAAGTGATGTTATCATTTCATTATAATGTGATTGATTAAAGAAGTGTATTTTATAATAATTTTACAAAATGATTAATTTTTAATTAATTAAATTATATACAAAAGAAGTTAATTCTTATTATCATCCATTTAAATCATTTGAGATAAATGAATCATGTCACTTCATGAGGCGTTACTTCCGCATACACACTGTTGACATTACCATAATCTCTAAAAAATTAAGACTAATAATATATATATAAAATTATAATTACATAAAAGTATTTATGTAAAATATATTTTATATAAGAATTTTTTTAATTTATTATAACCTACCTTGAAAAGTAGGGATGGAATATGAGTTACGTATGTTCTGGTGGCAGTAATCTTCCAAACAAACAAACAATAGTTTTGTTTCCCATTTGAGGGAGGATAATATTTTTCTTGGTAAATACATAAAGAAAAAAATAATATATAATATACTGATTTTATTATTTTGTCATGGTTTAATAATTTTTTTATTATGTGGAGGATGAAATAAATTGAAAAAAGATAGTTAAAGACTATACCTCCTCTCTAAGTAACTCTTAATGCTTAACACATAAATCCTTCTATGGAATGTTTCATAATAAAAATATTCCTCTAGAATGTGAGGAGGGAACTGATGAATTGTTTTCCAACTATAATTTTCGACCCAAAAATATCATGTATTTTGGATAGGAGAAGTGGTGGGAGGACCTTTTATCAGTTTGGAAAGGAATAAAATTTGGAACTACACGTAAATTTCATAAAAGACTAAATATTGTTATATTATTTCCCATAAAAACGTAAAAATGACATTTTATATGAGATTATTAGGGACAACTTATTAATATTTCCATCTAATTTTAATTAAATATGATTGGTTCCTTTTTAACTATTATATTTTTTGAACCTCTGAAAAACCAATTTTTACATTATCTATGATAAATGATTTTTACTGTGTTCACTATTTAATATGGTAAAAAAATAATTAAAACATATTATATAATATAAAATAATATTATTCCAAATATTTAATTAAATTTTCAAAATTAATATTATTTAATTGTCACAATTTAATTTAAAATTTAAACATAGTGATGCGATGAAAAATCCGGTTTTCAAGAAGATTAATTTTTAAGCGAATGATGTGTTTGTATTAAATATTTGAATAATAATATTAATTTTATGACTCTGAATTAATATTTATTTATATATAATATATATATTTTATTTTAATAACTCTATATTAGTGGGGTTTTATTTAAGGAAAAGGGATAATCACTGTTCACTTTAAATGAGGTTTCTAAAAAACCTGTTTCAAATCATAAAAATTATTTTATACTAAAATATAATATAATGATGTTTAAAGTTAAATTAGGTGGATTTGAAATAAAAAAACATATATCAAATTTAATCATATAATAAGTACAATGGGGATTTTAAATTACATAATTTATTTAAAACAAATGACATATTTATAATAATATGTATTTTTCACAATTAATTCAAAACTAAATATTTTCAAAAAAAATAATCCAATTCTACCCAAATTAAATTTTAAAATGATGAATAAAAATTTATCTACTTTTTTTAGAAATATATTTTCTAAATTTAAGAAAAAAGTAATTTTAAATGACGTCTACAGAGCATAACAAAACAAAATTTTAGAAAAATTAATATTTTTTTAAAAAAACTCTTTTTTTTAAAGTGTATTATATTATTTCTAATCAACATATAATAATTTAAATTTTTTTAAACATGTCTAAAACATGTAATTTTCCTAATTTAAATAATATTATTCATACCTTCCAATGTAACATCTAGTCTATAATGTGAATGTTTTCTTAAAAATGTTTTAATAGAATTTCATTTTTCATTTAAACCTGATATTTCATACATCAGAAGCAATTGTAGTGATTGAATATATTTTATAGTCGAGTGGTGTGACACTCAATTATAATCATTGATATGCATTTGATATTTAATATTGAACATGATTTACTAATTTTAAAATATCGTGGTCTTATAAGATGGGTTGTCTTTTCCAGTGTTGGTAACGGTAATATTTGTCTTTGTATTTGATCTGGAGAGAATATCATTGAGTGATGATCCCCTTCTGATCATTGTCTAATTTCCCTATGTATTTTTTTGGTTTGAAACTATAACTAGATATAGATTGAAATATTTATTTATTAATTTGTATAGAACTCCACAATATTTTATGAATAATTATTCTGGAAAAAATTTAATTTCATACATTTAATACGTTACATGCAATAATGAATTTCAACAAACAATGAAAAAATATTAATATTATTTTTAAAAAATGAAAAATATTACACAACATTTAAACATGGATGAAATACTATGAATAAAAACATTTTATGCAGCTTGTATAATGGTTTTATATAAATAAAACATATTGATAAAATTTTACATAATTTTTAGTTAGGTCTTTATATGATTTGAAAATACTATTTTATAAAGAAAATGTTTTTTATTTCATTTCTAGATCAAGTATATAATTAATTATTAAAAATTTTATAAATTAATTTGGTAAAATAATCCAAATTATTTAAATCTTCATGCTATCATTATCTTAGTAGAGATATTTGGTATTTTAATAAAAAGGAAATTTCCTCAATTAATAGTGAATGTACTAGTTTTTATTAGAAAATTCCATTTATCTTAGATAATTTATAATTGTTTATAAAATATTTTTTAAGGTAAAATTATTTGAACTATATATCAATTAATCCAATTTATTTCATTTGAGTCATTTTCATATTTATTTTTCATATAGAATCCTTTTAAACATTTTAATAGTTTCACCTTAGAAAACCTCATTTTCAGCACACAAGTAGATTTTATTTAAAATTTAAATTTTCAACATACATAAATTTAATTTAAAAATTTATTCCCCATATTTTTAATAAGAATAATTTATAATATTTAATATGGTATTTTTTATTTTAATCAATAATTATTATAAAAAATAGTTGAAATTTGTTACCACATTTAACGTAAAAATGAGTTTACCAATCGGAAAAATTCATATGATATGGGTTAACACTTATCCAAAATATAATCATAACAAATTATATATCCATATTTAGAAATTATAATTAATAATTATCATGAATTGTCAATTATGGAGACTTGTGTCATGTGAAAGTTTTTTTACACCTTTTCCTTTAAAAAATTTCAATTCTATGACACACCTCACACATTAAAAGCCACCCACTATACTATATTATACATTGTTTAGAAATTGTTGTTTTCATTAAATAATTATTAAAATTACAGTGGTACACCCTTTCCAATAACATAGAGTATATATTTAGATTAGTAACCAATCCTATAAATGATTTAGTAATAAACCTAAATTTCGCATCTAATGAAGATGAAAATTATTAATATTTCATTTTTGTATTTATTCGTAGAAATTATTCAAAAAATATTGTATTTTGATAACATAATAATAAAAAATACTAATTTATAATAATATATTATATTGATAAATTAATAATATATATCAATATCATTTTTTGTCAAATGTTGTACAAAATCATAATTTGTGTCTATAGAGGACTACCGACTCACCAGTCGATATTTTTCTTTTTTCCATAACCACATATCATAGCTAAATATAATGATGGATTAAATGCTTATATTTGTGGAATTATTGTATCACATATAACTCCACACTTTCTAGTCTATATTAATTTATTAGGATGCTCGTTTCTATGGCAGACCACCGCCTTGTGAAGTGATGTGATACATTCACGGTTTACATTGAAAAAATAATGTTGTTTTTATTAAAATATGTGATATATATGAAATAATAATTATATGTAATGGTAATATGTTATTTAATTTATTTTATTATATATTTTGGGAAACATTAATCATCATTCAACTACAAATATGTTGTACCCTCTCCATGAACTGTGCATCTCATTTCTTATCTATATCTTATATGGATTACAATAAAAATATATATATAGAAAATAAATTATATTTACATAAATTTAAATTTTTTTAGGTGATGGAACCATGAAAAAATTAAGAGGAAATAAATTAAAAAATTAAAACATACAATAAAAATAATGGAATTATTTAATGAATCTAGATTCAAACACTGAATTATAATGAAAAGGGAACTACGAGGTAAAAGTGAATAATATATGGTATAATATATATAATTATGGTTCTGAAATATATTTATAATAAAATTATATTTATTTTACATTAGGTTCAAATGTTTAAAAATTAGGTCATGACATAATGTATTATATTTTTTGTACTGATTTTTCTTATTTTGGAAAAACGTTTTTGTTATGAACCAATATTATTTATTGTGAGTTATGTAATGTCCAAGGGTATGTATTATCATGAATTTAATTATTATATTGATATTTTTTGTTCAGTTTAATGTTATACTTTCATGGGTATTTTTATTTGATTTTACCAATGTTGTAATAGTATTTTATATAATCTCAATATTTATCTGGATTGTTTATGAATATGTTTCCAATGATGAAATATTAAGATATATCACTAATGAAACTCAAGGAAATTATTCTCCATTAGTTATTTTAATAGAATTTATTTTTTAAAACAATCTTCCTCACTTTATGTACAAATGCAATCAAAATAATTTTTCGAAATGAATTTCATCATTTCACTCTTTCGTCGAAATGCATTTTTTTTATCAAAAACAATGTTTTCTATTTTTTTTTGAATTAAAGAAATAATTTTTAAACTTCATTTTTACCAACTATTTAAATTAATCTATTTTTTTTGGATGAAATCTTCATTTCATTTTCTAAAATAATAATCCTTTTTCTTAAACTAAAAATGGAAAATGAATCCATGTTCAATCCTATAATATGTGAATATAATTTATGATCATCATGAACAAAATTCTCTCTGAATATTACATTTAATATTATAATTTTAATTTTAAAATAAAAATTTCTATATATTATTTCATGATTGTTTAATTTAAAAAAAAATCAAGGGGAAGATATTTTCCTTTAAAAATGTTCCAAGTTATTTTTTATTCTATATCAATTCACCTCTAAGATTAAATATTTTGACATTAGATATGAATTAATGGTGAAATTTTAAAAGCATAATCTTCTTAAAATAACTATTAATATTTTTTTTTATTGTGTCACAATGATTATGATACGCCCTTTATTTTCCTAGGGTTATGTTTTGTGAAAATGATAAAATGATTACATAAACTATTTATTCTTTAAAATACTATATTCTGATAAAATGTTAACAAACCTATTTCATTTCATAGGTTTTGAAATGATTAATTTTTTAGGATATTTGGGCAGACATCTGTATTATTTTTATCATGTAACTAGTGAAACCTATATTTCCTTCCAATATTTTTGATGAAGATTAATATTTCATGAGATATACATGAAAATAATGTTGAGTGATCCCAGTTATGTGAGATAATCTTTCCACTATGATAGTCTTATGTGTGAACCTTGACTACTAGAGTATTTTAGGGTGAAAGCCAATTATACTATCATAGTATTTAAAATTATCCTTGATCTTTTATGGAAGCGATTTTGAATGCTTACATGTATGCCCCAAATCAATGCCTTCTGGAAATGTTATTTTTTCATAGTTCATGTTTTTTAATCCCATTATTATAGAAGTCTTATAAAATAACATGATTTATCTAATAACTAAATTCTATGATGTATTATAGGTTGGGTATTGTTTTCAAATTCTATTTTCATGTTTTCATACCTTTATATTCATTGTATTTTAATATCACAAATGAGCATCTAAGATAAACTATTATTATGATTCATGTTACCAAGAATATGATAAAATTTATTGTGTATGATATTTGTATGATTGGTTCTACTTATGAATAACTTATTTTGTGATCACATAGTTCACATTTGGACTGGTTTCTTATGTGCCCAATTTTCCAATGGTGATATATTTTAATTATTATAGAATCAATCGTAATACTATATAATGAATATTAATTTATTAAGGTGTAATATTAATGTATGAGAAGTTTTGATCATTATATTGGGTATCATAGTAATGTATAAATAACCATTGTAAAAATAGATGTGAAAAAACATGTGAGATCATTATGAATATGTCTAAGGATAAATCTAAGAAGGACTCAATAAATAATAAAATATCCAAAAAAATTGTAAAGGATATAAAGAGTGGAATCAATGAAATTTCCTCAAATTCCGGATACTACATGTGGACATGGATCTACCACAAAGACAAAATTGGGTAAAAACTCAATAATTCATGTATTCAGATGGACTCGATGATCACTTGGTGCACAATAATGGGAATTTCTACACAACTAGATTGACACTCCCAGGGGATAGTCCTCATAAATTTAAAAAATCAATATGAACCATCATGAAGGATTTATATAGATTATTAATATGAATAACCTATGATGAACATAATTTTTATTATTAGGAAAATAAATATTCATCATTTAGAAATACTAAATGTAATTTTTCATTATTATATTCTTCCAAACTATGATTATTTTTTCTTACAATATGTTTTTGAGTTTAGGTTAATTAATAGATCCAAATGGAATTTTCTTAATTATAACTGTGAATTAAAATTATATTATTATCCTACTGTGTATCCAAACATTATAGGAGTTGGAATTAATAATATAGTTTCTATGCTCAAAATAATTTCCCAATAAATGAATCATACTTAATATAAAAACAATTATAGTGGGGAACAATGTTCTGTTGGGTAATTCATAAGGAAACACCCAACATCATTTATTTGTTCTACTAATCATCTAGTTTATGAGAAATGGATCATTACAATTCAAAACATATTTTCCATTATATAGTTATTTACTAATTAAAATTTTAATTTGGAAATATATCATTTTGAATATTAAGTAAAAAAATAGTGGACTCTCATCAAGAATGAATGGAGATATGAGGAAATTGGAATCCATGTTTTATGATGATTTCAATATATTATTTCTCAATAATTACTTCCCTAATATTATTCATAAAAATTTAAGAGGGAATTTATTATGTTAAATTAGAATCATGATGAATCTATAGGTACCTATAAATGAATTTTTACAATAAGTAGTAGAAAAAATAACTTTCATGTATATTTTTTTTGATGTCTACCGATAAAGAAAATATGCCTTTTTACGTTTTTTTTGTAAACGGACGCCGAAAACAAATTAAATTTGTGTTTTAGCATCGGTTTTGTAAAAATACGAGGACAAAAAAATTATCTAAATCATTTTTGGCATCAGTTTCTTTAAAAACCGACGCCAAAATGTTGAAAAAATAGTATCGCCCACAACTCTTTAAAAAAATGATGCAATAAATGGAAAAAAATTACATTGGCATAAGTTTTTTAAATAAATAGACTCAAAAAATTATGGTTTTTTTATTTTATATTTTAGATCATCTCCTAAGCTTCGATTTCAATAGATGTGGAGCTTAGATGAAGTTACAGATAAAAAGTTATGTACATCGAATGTTGAATCAATCAATGTTTGGATTCATACAACTCATTACAGAGAAAACATGCTAAACAATATTTAAACTCACATTAAACAAATGATATAAAATAAACATAATACATCAATCATATTTCAATATTTTTTGGGGAATCCATTGAGTTTAATTGTTTTTTATCATCACATCAATTATATTTAGTGTAGAATTCATGAGATAATGAAAACAGTGATAGATAATTAAATTTAAACCATGGATGGTAAATATCATCTGAATTTTTTATTTTGATAAATCGATAATATAAGTAAATAGTCATTATAAGAAGTAGGTCATGTTTATTAAAATTGAATGAAAATTATTATAATGAAAATAAATGAATAGAAAAGTTACCTTGATCAAATTAATGATTGTAGCCGCGTTTAAAACATGATAGAATCGATGAATTGGAAATTGATGAACGAATGAGAAATAGAATTCTATATATTAAATTAAAATATTTTTATTTCATTGTATGTAAATGTAGTTGGTATTTTAATAATTTAAATGCAAGTTGTGAAGAAAATTGATATTTAGATCTCGTGTATTGGCGAATACTCTTTGGATTCAGTTCTGTGAGAAACCTATGCAAAACAGGATTTACATAGGTCTTTTGGCGTCGATTTTATTTAGAAAACCAATGCCAAAAATGCTAATGGATATCATTTATGTCATCTATATTTAAATAAAACGATGAAAAAAATTGTTTTGGGGTCATTTTTCAAATAAATCGATGACAAAACATAAAAAAAATATGTGTAGGTTTTTAAAAAACGGACATGAAAAGTAAAAGATAAATTTATTTTTGGCATCGGTTTTTAAATAAACTAATGCCAAAAAATTAAAAAAAAAATCTCTTCAGTTCATTACGAAGCCGACGCAGAAAACTATAATAAATTTTTTGGCATCAGTTTTTATGAAAACTGAACCCAAAAGTTAAATGAAATTATACTGTTTTAGAAAAATCCCTCACCATAGATTTTACTGGTTGTGGAGGTAAATTGGAGTTACAGAATAAAAGTTATGGCCTTTGAAAGTTTGACTTCATTATGACTTCTTATAGAGAAGAATAACTTCCAACATCCATAACATATAATCTGTAACCCCAGTTTTTCACCACGACCGATCAAATCAATGATTAGGGAATTCTCTAAAATAATATAATATTTTTTAAATTTTTTGGCGTTGGTGTTCAAAAAAACCAAAACTTAATTTTTTGTATTTTATAAGAGTCGATTTTTTAAAAAATCAACGCCAAAAAAAAAAATTTCATAGTTTTTTGTGTCGGTTTTTAATATAACGACCCCAAGAAATCTCTACAAACATATTTTCTGTCAGTTTATATGAAATTGATGTCAAATTGATATTGTTAAAAAATAATTCTCTTTTAGTGAATATTTGTGTGTTATTCTTCTAGAATTAGTATCCAAATTCAATGTAAGTTTGGTTTATTGTTTTGTGTCTTGAAACAATGTCTCTAAAGAGTGTAAGATATTTGGGACTTCAATAACTATTAATAAATCATTAAGTGTGTTATAAAGATATAAATTTTGATCATAGATACCAATTAATATCATATTTTTAAAAATAAAAGGAAGATGGAGTTAAAAGTGTAATATAGAAACCATTGACAGAGGAAGATGAGATTTCCTTCATTGTCAATGTGTCGAAGGAAACACGTATGAATTTTTTTTAAGGTTATTGGTATATCATCTATATATTTAATGTAAGATCATTGTTAAATAAGATACCCAAGTTATGGGAATAAATTAGGAGATGATGCAAATAGTGATAAATATACATTTAATGCACCACCAAGACTACATTTTTTAAAAATTCCATGAACATGGGAACTATTATATCTAGTTGTGAAACCCAAAGGGTAATGATAATGATCATAATTATTAAACACGTATTCCATAATTAATAGTAAAATCTCATGTGATCACTATTTATGATGAGGGGTGTGATAACGACAAAGTGAAATGTACACATACCGCCTACTCAAGAATAGGTAATGTATTATTTGACTGCAGATCAACACAGTCAATAATATTAAAAAAAATCATAAGGTTATGAATTTTACCCCAAAATTATTATATTTTTAATTTTTATTTAGAATCCAAAATGGTACGGTTGTCACATATCTGGTGTATGATTCCTCTTTGGTTTATTTTTGTGAGGTTTTTTTTCAGGAAATCATGTAATCATTTCTCTTGTAGAATTTATGTTATCTTAGGAATAGAAATTGATTCTCTACATAAATAAAATGTTAATTATTGAGGAGTTGAATTTATGTTTGATATTACAAACCTAAATATGTCTAATAATCAATATATTTAAAAATACGATCATTTGATTGAAATTACATCAATTGTATGGGTTTTTTCATCATAAAAGAGGGGCGTTTTTGTAAGAAGGTTGAAATGAAACTCAACATCAATTATATTCCTATTGTTTTGGGTTTTTTGATTTATTTATAATATTATTTTCTATCCTTACACAAAATATAATGTTGATATATCAACTTAACTAATACCTAGTGGAACACATATATCAATGAATCCTTATAGAATGGCACAAATAGAATTGATTGAATTGATGATGCAACTATAGGATTAATTTACTTGGTATTAATCGGGAGAAGTGTTTCACCATAAGGGGAACTTATTAAATTAGTTTAAAATATAAATGTATTGATGTGAATTTACATTTATTATTAGGAGTAAAAAAAGAACACCCTAAAGAACAGGTATCATATACCTCATATTGGCGACCTATTAGATTAAATAAATTGACCTCAATAACTTCCAAAGATTGAACTTCATTCCAATATCATAATTTGATTGTAAATAAAGAGGATATACCCATGAATTTATTTTACATCATATAGAATATATGAATATAGAGGGATTCCATTATGTCTCCAAATTCCCCCAATATATAAATTGATTAAATGAAAAGATGAACTTATATTTCCTTGGTCAGTTTGAGAATGACTTTATAGAAAATATTATTATTTTTTATAGTTGAAAGTAAGAGGATGAATATCTATTTATTATTATAATAAGGACCCAATGGATTGAGAAGATATATTCATGAATTAAAAAATGATAAATTTGGATGCAAAAGGATTAATTTTAGATTCAGGTGACCTCATGAGAGGGTATATCAGTATATACATCAATGATTAAGGAAATTCCATATAGTCCTAGACCAAAAACTATGATTGAGGTACATAGTTTTCATGGTTTACCTGAACATAATTGATCGTTTTTTGTGAATAAATTTTTACTATCTAATCCATTCCTATTGTAAACATGAAAAGAAGGAATGTTCCAATGGACATATTAATGTGAATAAAATTTCGTTGAGATGAATAGAATATTAGTCAACCCAAGTTAATATATTACCCAATAGTGTAGAAGGGTTTTTAATCAATATTAATGAATCAAGGAATTTTTTAGTATTTATTTTTATGAAACATTACATGGTTATATACTATTCCCCACATAAATTGACATTTAATGAGGAAATTTATTCGTCTCCTACTATAGAGATAGATATGGAATGTTTTGATTTATATATATTCATGAATTTTATTTAGAAGGATTAATCTGATACATTTAATGGTTGAAATTGATTAATGTATATATTCACACAAAGGAAATTGAATATGTGTCATTGAATATTGTTCGAGATGATAAAATATTAGTACTCTTAAACAAATTACCACCATGAGAAGGAGAACAATGTGTAATATGATTTGATTTGAAAGGATCATGCTATATAATAAATGAGTAGGATCACAAAAGATACAATACGTCTAGATTTTGAATGCTTAGATCAATAAATCATGTAGAAATAGGAGAAATCATATTCTTTTGAATTGAATGTTTATCCATCTGGCCATGTAAGGATTAAATAGTAAAATAATGACATTTTAAAGAAATAATAATTTGAGATAATTTTTCCTATGATTATCCATTATATTTATTGAATTATATGGTCTAAGAAAAATGAATCTGTTCTATCCATACCAGATTTTGAGGAGATGCTAGTGGAACATCATTTTTATTCATTCAATATTTAACCATGATTTATGATGATGTATAGTTTCTTGAATGAGTAGTTGATGTGGGATGTGATGTATAGAGATATTGTAGAGTTAGTATCTTTGTGCTCGGTATGTCATAATGTTAAGGATTTGAGGTTAAATTATAATGAGATGTAGCATACAATACAAATACCAAAATGGAAATTGAAAAAAAACTCTATGGATTTTGTTACAAGACTCCCTAAAAGAATATAAACAGAATGATTCTATATCGGTCGTAATGGATATCCTAAAAAAGTCATCACACTTCGTAGATATAGGATAACATTCTTCTCATGATCTCGTTAACTGGTTATAAACATAGTAAGTGTAAACATATCAAGTATTACCACAATAAATTGAATCTAATCATGATCCATGGTTTATGTTTATGATATGGAAAATTCTCCAAAATTATATTTATATGAAATTGAGTTTTAGCATTTATTATCATCCTCATATATATTGTTATTCAAATGGATTAATAAAAATCCTATTGGATATATTGATAACTTTTCCTCTGGATTATTAATGTTTTTTTTGACGTAAATATTCATCTATTTGAGTTTTCACAAAATAATATCTCTCAATGTATTATTTTCATGTAATATTATGAATACCTCTTTTAGACGAGGTGTATAGAACATTCATTTAATAATGAAATTTTCAAAAGAATGATATTGGGACCTTAGAACAAATGGAACATTAATACCAAGGTATATCAAGGTATATCAGTCCATTTTAATTTCATGATTGAATATCAGTCCCTTTTAATTTCATGATATTAGAACTATAGAACGAATGAAAATTGTTATTGATATTTTGAATGAATGGGACATTAATAGAAAGGTATATTAGTCCATTTTAATTTCCTGATTTTATGTTGATGGTAACCTATTTTTTGGCACTTCCACCAATCCTCTTTCATGTTCACAATGTATTCCCTATATCTCTGAAATGGAAGTACATTCATGAAACTTTAAATGTACTAATATCATTTTTAATTCCATTGGAAAAATATTTTTATTATAAGGAATAAAAACTCGATATTATAGAACGAATAGATAATGTTTAATAAAATATTTCACTCATTTGTTCAATGTTTTATGTAAAAACCAATAGTTTGAGGAAACTACATTTGAACATTAGGAAACAATGAGGCAAGTATTATACTAATATATTTGTATTATAGTTATATATAATTTATTTACAGTGAGATTAATTATTATAAGGAATAATGTGACATGAAATTATTTTGGGAAATAATTTTGTAAATACATTAATTTCATTAATATCTTGTGTTCCTGGTAACCTCGAGTTTTAAATAGCCGTGAAAAATATTAATTTTATTATTTAAATATGACTTTTTTTTCCTTACCATTAAAATTAGATGCATTAATGGAAATAAAAACTTTTTAAATTTTATTTATATAGTGTTTATATTGATAATACACATTAAAAATGGTATAAAATTTCTTCTATAGTCTTCATATGAATCAAAAATACCATTTTATTAAGAAAATGTTTTTTTATTAATTTTTTGGAACTTTATTAAAATTAATTTTTTAAAATTTTGAAATTGTAATAATATAAAATAATAATTTTTTTTAATCATCATGTTAAAATTATCATAGGTTTGTATTGTTATAGCTTTTTGAAGAGAATATTTTTTTTGAATAGTGAAAAAGAAATTTTTTTAATGAAGACCACATTTTCATTAAAGGAGTATATAAGGTTCAATTTGGTTTCAATGTAGGTTTAAAAGAAAAATTATTTCCTTAATATATAATTAAATATAATATATTTCATTACAATATATTTTATATTGTATTTTGATATAATTTTTTAACATGTTTGAACTACTTCCCTTTAGAAAACCAATTTCTAATGACGTAAGAAGGATTAATTTTAAACTAGAATTTTCACTTATGTTAATGTAATTTGGAAAATTAGATTCCATATCATGAATAACAATAATATTTATTATATAATATTTTCAAATTATTTTTTGACCATAAGTAATATAAAAAATAGTTAAACTTATTTAACACAGATATGGTAAAAATGGTTATACCGTGGGAGGGAACCAAAATGATAAGGATTAAAAATGAGAGAAATATTAAAACACCCATTGAATGTAAATATTTGTAAATTTTCATGTATATTTATTTATAATTTTCTATTTTAGGTCCTTCTAACGTGTGAAAAATAAGGGAACGCCTATTTCTTTTAAAAAATTATAAATGTGCCACTCACATAACTTATAAAATCCACCAAATATGCTTTCATCAGCCCAAATTAACAGACTATTTTTATTTCCAATGGATAATAATATTACTTCCCTACTTCCCTCTCAACATATTATAGGCCTTATTTTAATTTGGAATCCATCGTAAAAATGATTTTTTCATTAAGATAATTTGGTGTTCTGATGAACATGTTAATTCTTAAAATCACATATTTATTTTACCTATTCTTCCAACTAGTTTAAATAATCTTATATTATAAGGATATATTAAAATATGTATCTAAAATATACTATGAATTCATCTTGTTAAGGTGATATCCTATGTTTGTCTCCTCTTCCCTGAAATGGGATATAAAATCATTTTTCATCTATATAGCAGACTACCGCCTTGTGAAATAATTTGAATCATTTCCCATCAACACCAATCATGGTTGGATATAATTATTGATAAAATATTTATATATTAAATATTTTATATTATTAATATTTTATCAGATATACTTATTTACATTCTATTCATTGGGAATCTGATAAACTCGCTTGGGTGCACGATCGACAACTAAATCATGAAAATATTTTAATTTTTCATGTTTTATAGAAGATAATTAATTAAAAAAGGTATATATATGAAATAAAAAATTTTATATAATGTTAATATATTATTAACATTTGTTTCCTTCAATATTCTATGAAAATGGTAACAATTTCCACTCACAAAAATTACATACTCTCTCAATGAATAGTGTATATAATTTTATTTCAATAATTATTTTGGATTACTATAAATAATTATATATTATATTTATATAATTGATAAACTTTATTAGATGATATAACCATGTTAATAGTAATATAATCTAAAATAAAAACTCAATGCATACCTGAACAATAATGTATTTATTTCATGAAACAAGATTTCTGTAAGGAGATGATAATAAATGTGTAATAAATGGTTATAATAAAATCATATATAAAATGATATATATATATGTGTGTGTGTATTATTTTTGAGACATATAATAATATTATAATTATTATAAATGATGATAGAATATGTATGATGGAATTGATGAATTAAATTATGGTATTTTTGACTCAATTGGTCTTCTTTCTGGAATTCGTTATATTATGGAAATATCATGTTTTCTGAGACACATATACAAATAATCTAACATTTAATCTCATTATTTAATTTAATATCTTTAAATTATAATTTCTAATTAATTTTATTCTTTCATTGGTATTAGGATTCAATTTTACCAAAGTGGTATGGGTTTTATGATACCCTACAATCATTTATCTGGAATATTTAGGATGATACTTCCAATACTAAAATATTATGATATATCTCCCATGGAACCATTTAAAATTAATTAAATCTAGGTATTTAATAGTGATTCATGTTTTACAATCATTTTACCCTCTCTAAATATTCTCTAGTTTTCAAAATCTTGTATTTAAGGGAAATAATATTTATTTATCTCTCCACTGAAATGATTTTTAATTAAAAACGGTTATTTAAAAACATGTTTTCAAAAATGTTAGTATCATTGAAAAAAAATTATTGATAATTTTACAGATGCATTAATTTTCAATTTTCATAAAGTAATATTCAGGAAATTGTTCATATAATCCCTAATTGGGGTTTATGAAAAATGTGAACAAAGTCATTATTTTACAGTATACGAAAGGAATGGAATTCCAAACATAATGAAAAATATTTTATTTTATGATTATATTATATGTTTTCAATTTTTTTTTCAACGAATATAATTTCTATGATATTTTATGATTTTTTAATTGGATAATTATTTTTTAAATGATAGGATTTTTTCAACAAAAAAACCTTACAGATGAATTTTACTTCAAAATCAGTATCCATGTAATATAAAAAACATTGATTTTATATATTATTTAATGCAGATAAGATCTAAGGATACTATTATTTTTATTTCATTGATGGTTTATTTTTATGATGAAATAATTATTATGAAGCATTTTTCTTTTTCTAAAGGTTATATTTTGAAGAAATGATAAAATAATTACGAAAAATGTTTTTATCCAACAAGTTATGCTATAACAATATGTTTAGGAATCCCATATATTTTAATTTATTATAACATTATTAATGGTTTATGATCTTATGGAACACATATGTATTATTTTCTTTATTTTATCGATGGTACCTATATATCCCTCATATGCATTGGGTAACGATACCTCATGAGATGAATGGTAATACAAATGGTAGTGACGGTAGATCCATAAGGGAAATCACAAAAAAGTATAATCATGATATAGAACATTAAATATGATTACATATTGTGGAGATACTCCATTAAACTATGACTGTTTTGGAGATTATCCTAGATCTATAAAAATATTTCTCCATCAATTTGTATAAAAAAAATCTATG
Organism: Viscum album; assembly: GCA_963277665.1. Classification (NCBI taxonomy): domain Eukaryota; kingdom Viridiplantae; phylum Streptophyta; class Magnoliopsida; order Santalales; family Viscaceae; genus Viscum; species Viscum album. The sequence goes on along the minus strand of OY728159.1, from coordinate 1,758,437,956 downwards.
CCATATTCAAATATAATATTATAAAATTTAATTTTAGTTGAATTTTTTGACTCATGTATTAGGAATATTCATGATATATTACATTACTTGTGTTTATTATCTATGATAATCTTGGTATGGTATTCAAATTTTATAGTCATGTTTTCTTACCATTATGATTTTGATATGTTGATACCTGCCCTATTTACCCTTATTAATAATTCCAGCACACTGTTTCTTTTTATTCATTTTTCCTTGTTTTGGTAAAAGGTATTTAGTATCGTATAAAAATGAGAGTGATAGTAATATATAAATAATGTATTGGGAGATGTTTTATATCACATATGGACCAATTTAATATTTATTTAAACTATTAGTAATCAATTTTAGCATGAATCATTAAATTATGTAATGAATAATCCTATATTAACATTTATTATTAATATATGAAATTATATAGTCATTAAATGGAAGTCCTTCACTATCTCTTAATTTTTACCATATAGAAACATTAGTGATAAACATGTTAATGTTTACATGGAATGACGCTTTGGGGAAAGTATTCATACACCTGCAAATGTCAACTTGGTATAATCCTATTCTCAATGTCATGAAATCTTATTGAACACTGTGGAAGTTTTGATTCAAAAAATAAATTTATTTATGGTAATGAACATGATTTAGTTACAATATAATTGTGATATTTTGACTATTTGAATGGGATAAGGTGGTTCTAAATAATAGACTAACTATTTGGTTATCGCATGCCGAGAATTAATGAATATGATATTCCAAGGATTGACATCATGAATATGAATGGTCAATATGAGTGACCTATTATGTAATTGGGCTTGAAAAATTTTCTTTTAGTATTTATGGATTTGAAAAAAAATTCCATGAATACGTATATTATTTTGTCATTGTAATTATGGATGATATTTTTCAACTACAAAACTAGGGATGATCACGTACATCTTCTGATAGTTGTCATATAAACCATTACATATAATAAACATATTGTAATGATTTTAATTTTCAATTTCTAGATATGGAATGTTATGTTATTTAGACACATGGTATCGTAAAATGGTATATCAGTTGACACTATGAAGCTGATGGTTGTTATGGAATAAGATATTCACTATTATGTTTTTGATATACTGATCTTCTAGGTCCTGGTGGTGAACTAATGAACATTTGTTAATGATTTATAAATTTTCGATACTCTAATGAATTACATCACTCAAAATGGAAATATGATATTAAATAATGAAAAATTTATGAGTTATTTTCTTTAGTTAAAACATATTTTGACTTCTACACTAATGTTAAATCTTCAAGAGGGCATCACAAGCTATTTAATCATATATAACACATAGATTTTATTTTTGTGCTATGATATTATAATGGATGAATATTTGGTAGCATGTGGATTCAAATATCTTTGGGCTCACAAGAATAATTAACTGATATATTTTCTCAATCACATCGGTGTTACTGCTGATTTTTTGATATAGAAACAAAAAATTTCATGATAAATTTATATAGTTTATTCTAACAAAAAATAGTGAGTTGAATATTCTTTTAAAAATATCTGAATATCTGAAAGAGGTGTTTGGTGGATTAAAAATATTATTTTTAATTCTATAATTCTTATACCCTGTGGAAAAAAAATTTCATTTCTAATTAATTATGGAGGAAAATTCTTACCGAAGATATGAAAGAATAATCCCAATTTTGTAATATGAGGGCTCTATTTTCATAGTTTCATTTAAGAGATAGCTATGAAGGGGCCAATGTTTTATTATAAAGTGTTTGTTTGATCAATTGTATTCTTAATATGACTACAATGGTGTTTTAAACTAGTAATGAATTCAAGGTAATTAGAGAATATTTCTATATTGGGAACACCATCAATGAGTTAATTTTCTCTTCCAATGACATAATATGTTTTAGAATCAGTTTTTTATAGATTTTATGTAATGATGTTCTTAAAGGGGTTTAAATAGTACCCATTGTGTAGTGAAATATGTAACTATGAAGATGGGTTTTTATATGATGTGAAACATATGATGGACATGAATGATATGAGACATCATTGATATTAATTACCATTTTAATAATAATTAGAAGTTAAAATCCAATCCCAATAGACCTACATGTTTTCTCCACCAACTTCAATTTCTAGATTATAAGTGGGATGATATATCTATGGGATTTGTGGTTGGGTGTCGACTTACCACTCAGGTAAATAATGTCCTATGAGTTTTTATTTATAGGCTGACAAAATTAGTTTAATTTATACACATTTGATATATAACCATTGTTGGGTACTTGATACATCTGTATGTAGATGATACTTCCAGTTTAGATGGAGTCCATTAATCTATAATATCTAATATGGATCCGAATTTCTCATCTATATTTTCAAAATTACTATATGAGGTACTAGGATCTTATGTATTTTTGAACGTGGTATATAATCTGTAGACAATTTCCCACATAGAATTATCTATACATAATCTCAAGGAAATGTTACATTATTGAGTTCTCAACTTTTCTGGATCATCATAAATTCATTAATAAATGGTCGTTTTTTTATTCTAATAATTACTAATATGTGATTCAGAATTCCCATTGTTATCTCTTGTTTGTAAATCCTTTTAAATATCAATTGATTTATTGAATACTGTTTATTGTTTCTTGATTGGTTAGATTTTATCCCATGAGATTACACAAAAGATTCAGTTGATTTGCTAAAGAATGGTAATGAAGTAGAGATATTATAAATCCTATGATAATATTAATTGATGAAATTTCTATTTTTATTTTATGGTCAGTTATTATTAATTGTTTCTACATGGTTTGGATTTCATTTTATAGGGAAACATGGGAAAAATTCAATGAGGTGCATATATCCTTTCAAGATTGTTGAGGATGAGATGAATGAGGATAACCCTTTAGAATGTTTACAACAATTAGATTCTATCTGAAATTTTTTTATTATTATTCATCCTAAAAATGATCTTTCTGACGCTTCAATATAATTTAGTTGATATGAGATTCACTTTGATAGTAGATTATATATTACTAAGTATCCATGAATGATTTTTGATTTCCAGAAAAGGGTACATTTTGAGAGGATGGTATCATTAGTATGTGTGCTATAGTACTATATTTATAAATTATAAGGGGAATGGGATCACGAGTCATTGATGATGGATTAGTGGACCCCTATATTTTACATGGAATCTTCCTAAATGGAAATTCTGTGACATAATGTGTGTAAGGTGGGGAGGATGTAACATGTTGTTACCTTCACACAGATACTCATTGGCCCCTTTTGGATTAAATTTATTTTTAAAACATTTTAAGTAAATTTTTCTATAATAAAGAAAATTTAATGTATTTTAGTGTATTTTAATTGTTGGAACATAGTTAGGGAAGGCTCTATGGTTTGGCCTATGAATCCTTGTAGTCGTGTTTGAGCCACTTGAAGTGGTGGACAATTTATCAAAATCATGCACAAATTCCTCAATCCATGAAGCTTCAAATAATTTTTGTTTTGATGGTTGGTAAATGGGTAATGTAATAGTAAATTAAAACTATGTTCCCCAAATAGAATCCCATCAAAGGATCAAATTTAGGTCCCACAATTACTAATAATCATGCGAATTATCCACCAAACCTTCACTAAGGTTTTTAATACACTGAAAATTAATTTTAAAATCATGGGATGGATTTTTAAACACATAATAGATTCCCATATGACCCTAATAGTTTTACTTGATCCTGATATATATAATAAAATGTTTTTGGATCCTCAGGACCCTTATCTTGGAAATTCTAAAAAAAAATGGATCTCATTTGACATCCATTGGATTGGTTGATCATATATCTTTTTGGGTTATTTTTTTACTCATATTATTTGTTCCATATATCTGGTAGATAATATTAATAATGATTGGTCAATATTTTTTTTTGATTGATCGTGTTTCTAGTTTTTTATTCATGGTCTATTTTACCGCGTTCAGTATTGGTGATCTTGTTTTGAGTGTTCTCAATGATAGCATGGATTATTGTAAGTGGTTCTATAAATAGTTTCCATTCAATTGAAACCTTAAATTTCTTGATGTAAATTAAATTATTTTTTAAAATATTTAAAAACACCTGGATTACAAATTATTGATGTATTGTTTTGATATTGGATGGGAATTGATGATAACAATGAATTTCAATAAAATGAAAGTTGTGTGGGGGATATTAAGAATGATATGAATTGATTTGAAATTTTTATGAAGAATTTGAATTGAGGTTGATCATTAAGAAAATTGAATAAATTGAATGTTGTTATTGAAATGGAATGAAATTATTGAAAACCTTGATTTGGTCTTGATAAAAAATGTGGAATACTGAAAATTGTGTTTTGAGAAAATGAATTATGACAGTTGAATTTTTTTAAACGTATGATTTCATGGAACGGGTCACCAAATGGGTTGTTGATTTTAATTTTTCAAAAATAATTTATTTACTATTTTAGAACATGTAAATTTCGGTAGTTAATATGTAATGTGGAAAATCATGCAAGGAATATCACTCCATAACAATTTTTTAGAATGAAAATAGTAACTAAAACAAGTTCAAAATGTTTTAAAAATGTATATCATCTATATATTGTTGTCTAATTATCTTTAGTCACTCCAATAATGGTGTATTTGGGTCTTCACATATTTCTAGAGCTGTGTTGATAAATGATAAGTGTGAATTCCCCATTACCAAAACTAACTTTTGTGGGGATTATCAGCATGCTAATATTAATTACCTTATATGATTCTACAAGAAATTGATTATTGAAATATTTTTTCCAATAGAATATATATAAATTTTTATAAAAGATGATAAATTTAGACATTTTTTATATATATTTCAACAATTTATTTCAATATTTTTTTACGAAATGTTTATGATTTTCAATGCCTTAATAAATTTAAATTGATAGTTTCATTAGTTCATTGAAACTGTTTTTTTTAAACATTATATGATACCCTGCTTGTCTATTTATATTATACCATACCCTTGTCTTCTAGTTTTCTTAAATTATATTATGCCAGTTCTGAGAAAAGGGAAAACTCATGTTATAATTGGTTGATGATCCTGATCTTTGGGGCCTGGAGTCCTGAAGGTGGCGGGCTGATATGTCATCTAGTTGTTGCATGACAAGTATGCTTTTTTAGATTAATATGTGATGAGTAATAAGATGATGTACTATTTTGTTTTTTCCATTGTTGGTATGGTACATTATCCTTGATGAGTGTTGATCATAAAAAATTGTATTAATAATAATCCAATTTTGTTTTGAAAAATAGTCCCTTTATGGTTCTTATTTGATTCTATGTGATACTCTACCAACAATGGTTACTAGGAACACCCTTCGGTACATGTAAGAGTTGGCTTATATATTTGTTTTCTAGGGTTACTGGTCTGGTTTGTGACAACTATACTTTTGGATTATTTAAAATATATAATTTAGGGAGAGATAACTTTGGTGAATCCATAATTGAAATTATATTCATAAATATTGAATTTGAGTGCTTAATATAAATTTGTTTTAGGGAAGTGTAATATTTATTAAATAGATTATATAGATAGAATACTATTTTTTTGAAAGTAAATAAAAATCTTATTGTGCATCAAGATTTATTTTAACACATTATTATCCGTAAAGAACATAAATGATGTAACATATACACTTTGCATCAATATCAATCAATATATATCCAGGAATCCATATGGACTATGTCATTGTTTATACATTTAAACCAACTAAAGAGATTAATTATGGATAAATTAAATTAGGGATTGGTTTTAATGAAACATGGAATATATACGATTGTGTAAATGAGTCCTTAAAGACATTAGGAGTGAAATTTTATGTTATGAATTATTTTTAAATATGTTATAGGGGGTTTCACATATGTTTTTTGAATGTAATATAATAGATTTCACAATTTCCTTATTTTTTAGAAATATTTTGAGATAATTAATGATACCCCCATGTGACAGAATTCAATATTATCCAAAAGGTTTTTATGAGTACTATGGTTATGTCATGTTTTTTTTGGAGATCAATAGCATGAAATTACATGACACATAGATGATACATTAAAAACTAACCAATAAGTTAATAAATTTAAATTTCAATATTTATTCACTATCAATAGTGAATTTGTTTGATGGGTAGACATCAATATAATATATGGTTTCAATTTTATAGTATATTTCATGTATTTTGTGTCTTGTGATATATCTAATGAAGAATTGAACATATGATATTTCAAATAATTGAATGATTTGGTACCTAAAAATGCTAATATAAAGAAACATTACTAAAATAGTAATATTTTGGTGGGTCATGGAAAGGATATGAGTTCATAAAAATGAGAAATTCACCAAATTAAGACATTTCATATATAAAGGGTGTTTAAATGAAATATGTTTTATTATAGTTAGAAGTGTTTACATATATGATAACACAAAAGTTTTATAGAATAAATAATTATATTAGTAGAATAATTAGCATAATGTGAGAGTGACCAAAAAAATTCCATATGTTGTTATCCCAAATTTAGGTGGGATTTTTTTAGAGTTTTCGTCAAGAAAGCAAAAAAAAATTATCTTAGATTCAATAAATCTTCATAATATTAAATATTAATAAATTCTGTTTCATAAAATGTTTTTTCATAAATTTATCATTGATTTGATATTTATCTAGAATCTCATTCATTTCCAGAATGTCATAATAGTTTCAGAGTATGATGATAAGCATGATGGGCTATGACGATATTCCTTAAATGTGAGCCCAATGGCTATATAAAGTCATTTAATGAGACATATTTTATTCATACAATAATTTTTGCGTACACATTGATAGATAATACAACATCTCATATTATTCACATACTGTAATTTCATACATAGAGGATTATGAGGACATACCCTATAGTTGGAATTCTATATGACTACTGTCATTGTATATTCCTATATACAAACATTTTTAATGACCGTTAGAAATTAAGATTATTATTAACAAATTACATTAGTCTAATACATAAATGTATTTCAATAAACAATGATGACATATATTCCTAGAAATGAAGGGTATGTTTGATGAATCATGAATTATTTTTTATTAATTATTATATTGAGGAAGAAGGGTACCATTCTATCCTTATGGATGTTTTTATCTCTTCTATTTAATTTGAATGGATTTTTTAAACATATTTATATTTCGATTGATTATTGACAGGTTCATTTTAAATATTCCACGAATAATGTATCTAACTTATAGGATTACGGAATGAGTGGGAAACCAATAGTATTTGATATTGAAATAACGGTTTATAATTTCATATAGGGAATTGAAAAATGGTTCTGATCACTATGAAACTTATTTCCTACTATAAGGATGTCATTACGTGTTTCTAGAAGCTATTATAGGATTTATGAAAACACTTCTAATTATACTAAAGAGGTGGAATAATATATAATCATTATTTTTTAATGAAATATGTTCAATCCATATATAATATCAGTTTAACAAAATATAAATATATATTTCTATTACTATAAATATAATATTTATTTATATAATTATTAAATAATGTTTTTTAATTATTTATTTTTTTTGGAAATACTCAGTAAACGGGATTAAAAAATCTTGTTTCATGTACCATGAGTTATATAATAAATATTATTTAAGTAAATATTTATTATTCATTGATATATATATATATTATACTTGATATATTTCCACAAAAAGAAAATAAAAAAATTATTATCTTATATGAGTATCGTTAGGGTTTAAGAAATTGGATGAGTGGATTTTTGTAATTACTAGTCCTCATTCCCTATCTCTATATATAATTGATCATATCATATCAATTGATGCATGGAAATCATTTGGCTGTGAAAATATGTACAATATCTAGAGACTACACTATATAAGGAAAATTTTTAGGTTTTTATCTTACGTTCATGAGAGTATCAAAAAACTGGTTCCTCTATATGAGGTATGAGAGAGAAATAATATATGCATTAAACCTATATGATAATGTTGAAATCATTTGGGAGCAATGAATATCGTTCAATACAACTATACTATCACCACTAGTACTATTAATGATGCTTAAATATCAACGGAACACATGTGGATCGCCACATGTGGGATTCAACATTGAATCATTTTAACACAATGATAATAAAATTAAATAGATTCTTTAATGATCATTACTTATATTGAATATAAATCTCATGTAAATGGAAATTTAAAGAAATTTAAAAAATTATAAATTATATTTTAATATAATAATTATACTTTAAGATATTATTTCATATATAGTCTCAAAATATAATCATGAGATGTTTCATTTTTTGATATGTTATTATGACTAATTAATTGTATTAAAGGAAAAAATATCATTAAATATATGATGAGTTGGTTCTCACTATCTCAACAACATTATATCATAATATTTCACCAAATATAATATAATAATATAATAAAGATATACCATACAAAAGTATTTAAAAAATAATATTATTTTTTCACTATCGCAAGTATATATTACTATATTCAAATATATATAATTTATGTCTTAAAAATATTGTATTTATTTAATGTTTTAATTAATTATTTCAATATATATATATATAGAAAAATATCTTCCCTATTTTTTTTATTTTTTTAGCAATCCATTTCTGCTAACCTCTCACAATCAAGAATAATTCATATGTTGGAATTAAATATAAACCTATATTACCACCCCCACCATTTAGATATTGAGAATTTATTGAAAATTTAATTTAATAATTTATATAAGGGAATATTTTAGAATTTTGATTCATATTAGAAATTATATAGTCTTGGAATCCAAATGGATTTCTTACACATTTTGGTGAGAAATGCGGTTTCTAGGGATATATATCATAGGATGGATGTTTTTCCCATATATGTATGGGTTATTAAAAAAGATATGGATCCTCACACTATAAAAAATATATTTTTCCCAAAATCACTTGTTATTGTTTAGGGAAACACCGTGAAGAACCATGTCTCCTATAATACATTGCCACTAATGATGGGTGATCCTAGAGAAGACTATCATATAATCCCTTACACTTGTACACATGGGATGATATTAAAGATGGATGTGAAACCCAAATCCCATATCCATTATTACATTGGATAAAGACTATAATCACGTTTAATGAATAAATAAAATTGGTTTTATTATATTCAATATATCCCAATAAATGAAAAAGTCCAAAAAAATCATAGTATTAATGAAAAACAATCAAAACAAATAAAAAAGTAAAACAATGTTGAAAAAATAAAAAAACCATGAATAATTCATAAGAAGTGACTAATAGCACCAAAAACTAATAATCATGCAATGCCATCTTGTAATGAATATCGCATTCATGATTTGACTCTTGTAGTGTTGAAAATTAATGTATATATATATAATAGAATGTCTTTTTACATAGAATTACTATCCCTTAAAAGCTCATCAAATTTGAATGAATCATGTTGAAGACAAGAAACTATGTAATTTTACTCAAATCATTACCTAGATACTATGAACACAATTATATTCTCATCAATGCTCATTCAACAAGTTAAACACCTAAATGTTTATCATATACTCAAATTACTACTCAATTGAATGATATCCCAAATTCATGTCCCCATCATTTGTTAAAACCATGACTAAAAAATATAATGTTCTCTAATATTTTATTTGACAATGATGTCAAACTATATATATGTGTGTATATATATATAGTAAAATGAAATTTTATCATCTCTAAAACCTACCCAACCCGACCACCTGCATGGTAAAATATTATCGTAGGCCTAAATGGCATGTAGGCCTTATTTTTATTAAATTGTAAAAAAATATAATAATTGAAATATTATAAAATATTCTTTGTAGAAGCATGAACATAATGGATATAAACCATGTTCCCTCCTAAATTAATACATATTTCATTATACAAAAATCATATCCTTATTTATTAAATATTATAAGCATAATCTATTACATCATTATTCTAATTCGAAAATTGATACCTCAAATCTCATATTAAATCTAACAGGAGAGTGGAGGTGATGTTGGAATCATCTATTCATTCATGCACTATCAAGGATATTTGGGAAAACATATTATTGAAAAATATGGGGGAATTTGATTGAATCCAACATGTATTATTATTATTAAAAATTATAGTATATAATGATAGAATAACAAAAATCCATCATAAGGGAAAACATTCTGCAATATAATCAATAAATATTATTGTGTCTCCAAAAAAATTGGTTTTCATCTCTAAAACTAGGAAACAAATTATAATATAAACATCCATTAATCAAGTATCATTGTCATTAATAATTTAAAAATTATATAAATAAAAAATAAATTATCAAATACAATAAATAATTATTGTGTATTAGAATAATTCATTATTAAAAATAAAAAAATTATAAAAAACTAATCAAAATTTAAATTATATCGATTTATGAGTTTATACCAATTAATCAATGGTTTCAAATTAATGAATATTTTTCACTATCAATAGAAATTCACATAAATCTATTTATAATTCATTTATATTTCCATTATTCTATGAATTAAATGAAACAATTTAAGTTATCATATGTAAAATCAACCAAAAACACATTTGGTAAAAATTGTATGTAGAATTTTTATTAGAAACCACATTATTTTAAAATATGCCTCCAATAATGATCTCAACATATAAAAATAACAAACATTATTGTCCATGATATTTTTTAATGATATTTTTCATCCCACCACCATAAAAATCACTATTATTTCATTACATTGAGATATAAACATCAATCATGAAATCAGAAAACCATAAAATATTTTAAATATGATAACACAATATTTATTATACCATCATTGGGAATATACATAATTGAAAATATTATTTCTATAAAATAAATTTCATTAAATTCCATGTCCATAACATTAGTGGATTAAAAAAATATATAGAATAAGGATAATTTTAAATGTATAACCACACCCTATATAGTATAAAATTTTTTATAAACATTCAACATAAACTAAATAAATTTATTATTTATAATTTTTTAATAATATAAACTATTATAATTAGTTTTCTAAAAAACTAAAAATAGGATTAATGAAGGGATCATCATGTCAATATGTTTTGAAAATGAATGTTATACTGAATTAATAATCTACAATTAACATATTCTTTGTTTTACAATAATTAAATTTTTTTATGGATTTAGGATCACAAAATATTTCAATGAACGATAATAAAAAACAATCAATTTTCACAAAATCCAAAAAATATTATAAGGATTACATTAAAAGAGTAATATATTCCACACAAAATTATATCACTATTTTTAGAATGGGTTTTTTCATATTTCTATACTATTATCATCATAGTGCTTAATCTAAGGTATTTACTCAAAATGATAAATCATTGAAATTCATATACAATATTTTAATAAAGGCATTTTAATAAATCTATTCCATTATTTCAAATTTTCACTGTTAATTTTGCATGAATAGTAGAACATGGAGTGGATAACATTTAAAACCCATTGGAAGACACCTCATGAAATAAAATCAAGGAACCCGCAACTACCATTCTATAACACTGGAACACAATCAAAATTATAAATATTTTTAGAACGTCTATGAATGGATTGAAAAAATAGAATGAATATAAGAATGATAGCCTATATTTTCATAGAAATTGATCTTCTTGAGCTTTTTTACTATAAAGATGGTGATGAAAAAAATGATAAATAGGGACCATTGAGTTAGATTGGGTTAAATGGTATGATGAAAAAAATGGAATAATAGAGAAGATAGACCCTATGTATTAAAATAAACATGATAGGATACCACCATAAAATATAGGCAACAAACATGATCATCATATCTATATTTATATCTACATGTAAATACACTATCCTGTTATCTTTCTTCACTCACACATATCTGTTGTTGTTTTTATTTAAGAATATGATGAATCAATATTTCAGTTTCTTATTAAAAATTACACCCATGGTACCCACATCAATAGAATGATATGATTGAGAAAAAAAAATAATTTTGGGGTTTAAGTTACTCTTTCTGACTCACCATGGAATATACTACATCATCGGAAAATGTCTATCACAATCATGAAATAACCTATAAAACACTACTATTAAATCATTCTATAACATCACTTCCAGTTAAATGGTTATTTCGACATACAACATTTCCCATAATGTAATCAGAAAAGTGTCACATTCTTAGTGGCTACCACCATGTGATGGTTTTCTCTTATAATAACAATGGTATTATATAATGACTTTTTAATATTATATATTCTTAGAAATTAGGTGAACCATGGTGTATTAATCCTCAAAATAAATATCACTCATCAACATAATTAGTTCTAACCATATATTCCCCAATTCCACCAATTAACCAACCATAGACAATTAAATTAAATAAATAACATACAAAACCGGTGTTGAGAAAATTCCCTAATTTTATATGTAATCTTTCAATTACAACATTTATAACCATATAGTATTAATACATAAATATTAAATCATTTTATATGATTATTAAATAAATTACATCATAATAAACATGTTGTAGTGGTAAAGGATTAGTATCTAGGAACAAGGATTTTTGAATAATTGGGACATAAAAAATTATATTATTTCTAATTGTTTTCTTCATATTTAACCTCATTCAATGAAAAATAAAACTTAAAATGATTATTCATAACCCAATAAAGGGAAAAACAATAAAGGGTAACCTTATTTTATCAGTATAGGTAGAAATAATAGATATCAATCAATGATCATAATAAATTATAAGATAAACATAGTCATATAAGAAAAAGATCAATAATTATAGTACTGATACCCAAATGGAAAAGATTTGAAAAATGTGGTAATTATTTTCATAAAAATGACATGAGACATGAGGGTAATTATTAATAAATATTCAATAATGATTCATGGAAACATATCATAATAATAATATATTTTTTAATATAAACATATGTGTTGTAAATAATTTCTGTAATCAAGGATTTATTCTCATTCTATCATAGTGGACTGGGTTAACTCCATATTACATCATTTCTATAGTAAATGATTACTTCCAATACTATCTTATTAGAATATTCCAGTAAATAATTTGGTATAATATCTATTAAAATAAATATTATCCCTGGATATATCATTATTTAAAAAATCGCTACATGGTTATATATTTATGGAATCACCTATTACAAAATAAGAACAATATATATATGTGACACCAGGTCATAAAAATTTCATGACATCATCAAATAGTAACATATTGAAAGTGTAGAATTAATAATTTTTTAATCGTAATTATAAACTATCCAATGAAATAATAAATATGGTAGTTTTATATTATGGACCTTTTATATGATTATAAACATCTAAATATTTTTTAATATAAAAACACATCAAAAAATATTGGTAAGCCATTTTTTATGAAAATACTCTTTATATTTGAAATCACATATTTTGAATATGAAAATTTCCAAAATATTATGGAATATAATCCTTTAAAAATAATTTTGGAATATTATAAAGGAAAAATCTATTAAAAAATAATTCCCTATTGAATATATATTCTTCCATGTAATGTATGTTAAATGAAATATTCATTCAGTAATTTCAGTATAAAGTTAGATGAAAATTAGTTCGAAAATGATATGAATATTACATTTAAATAATATATATTTAAAAACATTTCACAATGAAAAAAATAAATCCTTGGGGATATTAAAAAATATATATATATATATATATATATTGTTTTATTGAAAATTTGGATATAGATGAAAATATCCTGGATTGAAGAGAAGAACACAGTTCGATTTCTGTAATCTGTGGTTTTAGTCTGTTGATATCATAAAATAAGGAAAATATAAGTGTATCATCAAATATATAAACATTAAAATAGAATAATAAAATAAAAAATTATTTTTAGGGATAGAAAATATAACTTCATTACCAAGATATTTAATCATATAAAATTATGATAAAATGTGATTGTAACCCAAAACCCTTACTTAATGTCTTTCTTATTTTAGAACCACACTATCATAGTATATTATAAAACTAAATTTATTAGAATTTCATAAAATAAACTTAAATAACCCATAATTCCACAAATATTTTACTTATAACATCTCATCATCTATTTATCAATAATAATTAATTATCCTCATTATTTCAAATGATCACAAATTCATTTTTCAAGCATGTTATGGTCAAAAATTATGGACGTTGAACATTGATTAAGGTTAGTTATGATCGAGTATTAGAATAATAATATAATTTCAATATATATTAATTAAATAAATATTTATAATAATTAATTTAAATTATAGAGTAAAAATGAATTAGATCCATATGTGAAAATTAGATTCTGTAAAAATACATGAGTTAAATTACCATTTTTGATTGAAGAAATAAAAGAATGATAAATATTAAATCATTATTAAAAAATAATTCATTTTATAAATATCAAATAAAAAATTCAATAAAAAAATGATACCATCCATGAATGATGGTACGGAAAAATGAGTCATAACTCTGCATGGAAGTGATACTCCATAGGTAAGCATGATTGATTCAATAATATCACATTGATTTTATTAGAAATAGTAAATGGTTTAGAAATCGTCATTACAAATAATAATAAAATTTATTGTAATATAATAATTATTTTTATAGATATAATATGATTTTATGAAGCAGAAAAAGTACTAATATTTAAAGATCTTAGTTATGATTTACACCTCTTCATTGAGTGTCCTATATTGGATTACTCCTTAAGACATAAATTATTGAGATTTAAGTGAATACCCAAACCAATATTAATAATGGATGGATTATAAGATGGTTTGAAGTTTGGGTTTTCATATCTATAACAATGAAATGGTGTAAATAATTGACAATAAATTAATTTCTTTTATAAGAGAGGGAAGGGTATCACATGGAATTTCATAAAATATTTTTTCTTATTTAGAGTCATTTTCATTTTAAAGTGGATCCTAAAAGATTGGGATTCAAATATATGATATGATAATTTTGAAATATCTTATTATTATAATATTTTATTATATTTAAATAGAAAAACTACCCTTATATCATGGTTTCATATCTCGTAAAAATGTTTCATCCTTATTCTGTAGAATTTTTTTAATGTTTTCACTATTCATATTGAAAAAATAAATCAATTATAAAATATAAAAAAATATAAATTGTCTTCATTAAAATTATTAAATCTATTATAACATATTACAATTCATTATGTGGAAAAATATATTTTTATATAAATAATGTATTCATAAAAAAACAAATTTTCTAAAATTGAATTTTTGTGCGTAAAAGTAAATTTCGATATATTAAATTCCTTGTAATAAAAAGAGAACTACATTGGATTTATAATATTTTATATATAACATATAACATTAATTAATAGATTTAATAAATATAATTTATATAAATTTATTTCGATAAAAATACATTTTATGTGTGGATGTCATCTAAAATAGAATAAAAAAACATGGGATTGATGAAATACCGAAAGCAAAGGTATTATTTTAACTAAAAAATAAATGATGTATATTTATGTATACAATGATATGAAGCTTCTCGATCACATTTATTATGTGACTCTTAGGAACACATTTCATCTCATAACCATGGGAAGGTTATGTTGGTGGATTATCCAATTTATATAATTTCAAAATGATCACATTAGGCCCCATTAGCAAACCACATTCATTATATAATGAACCCATCAGACATATCACTTCTTAATGTGAATCCCACATGAAAATTATTTTGATTATATGTAAACCATTTGGATTAGTTCATCCAGTCATATTAAATTTCATCCCATAAAAGTTTGACAATATTTTGAAGCCCGTTGTAAAATAAATGATTAAAAGTGATAATTATTCATGGTACTGAAGGAACATTTATTTTCCTACTAAGGGATAATACAACTCTTGTTATTAGTAAAAAAATAATGTGAGATCACAAGTTGGAAGTCATCAACACCATAAGAAAGTCTATGGTAATATCAACATTACTTGGAGAAGGACCTTAGATATGTCCATGAAATCATGTGAAACCGTAATGTTCAAAAATATGGAATGTTGTAAAATTATTGTAAAAAAACAAATAAATGATGAAAAAAATTCAAGCCTAATATGAGGGAGGGTTACAATATATTTTATGTGGGGGATCTTTGATGATCCAACATGATCTCAAGATGGGATCTAGTGATGTCTCCCTCAATAACATGAATCCCTCTTTGATAGGAATGCTGATATGTTAATGACTTAATTACATTTAAGCCAGATCATATGAAGGCACATTGAAAAAAAATATATTGTGAAAAATGACTTTTGAATTGGTCTAATAAATATAGGATGACATAGTGATATCATGATCTCTTATTTCATGGTATATCATGTCGGTTTAGGTGAAACCTTTGATGCTCCACCTACTGAAGCCCATATTTATGATATATCAGTAGTATGAAGTGGCATAGATCCGTTGTGGTGAGCCCTATAAATTCCCCCTCTTCAAAAACCTATATGAGTACTCAATGGAAAGAGTGGACTTTTTGGAGTCAAATTATATGGAATCTGAAGGGTATACACCATGTAAACCGGAGGAATATACTGTATTATGAAATATGCATATATTGTTCACATGATCACCAGATTTATCATGTAAAGAGATTCTAGTGCATTAGAAAGACTATGAAAATGAGTTTTTTTTCACATGGTAACATGAGATCCAATTAAGAAAATTATCATTGAATATTAAAGATTCTATATGATAAAGGATGACATAAATAGAAGATTTAATGAAGAAGAATATGATACATTTCATGGGTTGGGTTTAGGAACATTTCATGATATATTAATGATTAATGTGGAAAACACATACATGTCACCTAGATCATCTATTAGTAACAGAACATGTATGAAATGTCATATGAAGTCCTCTGTACATGTCACCCTTTTCATAAGAATTCATACAAACTTATTGGAAAATCCACTAGGAGTTATATTGATTTTTCATCCAGATTATGGGTCATACATTTTAAATGTTATCCTTGAAAATTTTAAAATGTTATATGATTCTTCATCAACAACATAAAGAGTATGTGGACAACTCTTCTATATAATGAAACTATCTTCAAAAATGTCTTCTAGATATCTAGGACATTACCAAACATCCTCCAAGATGTAGGGTAGATGAATATAAAATATTTGAAAAACAACTCATACATATCTGATAGACAACCAAGATATTTCTAGGATTCCTCTTATATATCATTTAGATACTCTAGATATTCAATTCATACACTCTGTACATATCTGGAAGACAATTAGGTTGCGTTAGGTAGACAGCCTAGACATGTCCTCAGGACCACCAAAACACATTATCAATGTCTGTCGAATGTATATTGGCACATTCACTTGAAATATGAGAACCCCCAAACCCTGAATCATTGGTCGGGAATTCCTCTTTCATATGAAAATTTATTATAATGGTTTGGTAATGGATACTCATTAAAACTATGGTTATTATTAGATAATCACACTATCCATACATTCTCGACTTGAAACTCATAGATCCAACTCTATCTGTCATAGCCTATGGGTTGGATATCATTTGTGGGAAACCTTCTATGAGTATGTACCTACAAATATGATACACCGTAACCCATGCGACCCTAAATTTCCCTTCGGTTTATCATTTTTTCTTACCCATCATATGATTTAGAATCTTAGTAAACTATAAGGTGTCCAATTACTGATTTAATAATGATATTCCAGATTACTTCCTAAGGACTATGATCTGTATCAAACTCCATATTGGGGTCTCCCCAAAACATATGTCTTTTCTACATATTTAATGATTATGAATACATTCTATACCTTATTTTTTACAATAATCATGACCCAAATGTGATTACGGATTAAAAAAGATCATATTAGTATCATCATAATTACCCATAAAAAGGGAAACCATATAGTGTAAATTTTTTTATAAATATAATATTACATCCCCCATAAAATGGAATCCTTCTTTGTGTATATGCTGAGGGTATTTACATATTAGTAAAAAAAATTTATGTAACACTGACTGGAAATAATTATATTTTTAAATACATCCGTGGATTGAAGGAAAATTGACTAATGATCACATTTATTCCTATTATAAGTATGATATAATAGATTTATTCCTAAATATATATATATATATACCATTTTCCTTAGTTTTTTTATTTATATCATTTCACCATGATGTTCAACTACACAGTTTAGACATTACAAACTCCACGAGAATTTATTCTTATTTGAATTGGATATGTAGAAAAACTCATGATGGTTCACTGACATCCTAAAATCACCACCTACATACCTAATAATGTTAAACTATAGAGTTCTTGTTTAAAAATAATTGAAATATATGCAGCTGCCCATTGAAATGAAATAACATGAAGTGGATGAAAAACTCAAATACATAGAAATGGATTCCTTAATTAAACTCCCTCCACACATATAATTATTCAACTACAAATCTCTTCATTAGATTAACTAATCCTGTATTTGTAACTGGAAGAGATTCATAAACATATATTCAATATATAAGAGAGTCATCAAATAAGAAATAATTATCCTAAATGGTTGCGATGATCCAAGCTCCTCATCCCCTCAAATAATGTGATTTATAAATCATCATTGTGTTTGAAACACTAATTGGCCACCTAATATTAGAATGAAAGTCCATACCTTTTCATAGATGTGGTAATATTTATGATTTTATATTATAGTAAAAAGAAATTATAAACCATATTAAAACCATTACACAACTACCCTCAATCATCCACAATTGAGAATTGGACTGAACTGTAAAAAGAAAAATTTGAAATCAAAATATAGATAACCCAACATAAATTATAAAATAAAAAAAATTATTTATTGACTATGAATTAGGAAATTTTTTTTTTCATCTTCAAAATAAATGAAAAGGGTAGGCTTAATGTAAAATCCTTCAATAATAATATGAAACTAGGGTTCAACAGAAATAGTTCATTCTCTACCTAAAAATTTCACATGGTCGTGGTGGCTAAACCCTGAATAATGAAGGATGCTAATGTGCTCATTCGATATTGAGTGAAAATGTTCCACACTAAAATGGATGCACTAATAGGTGACCCTATTGTCTGTTTTCATTGACATAGAAGAATGTCATGTCACTAATATCTTGACATGAGTTCTTGTCTTCATAAAGGGAATGTTCGAAAACATTTTATATATTAGTATCCTTTGTGGATCTCAAAACTATGTCACCCGCACAAACCCTTTAGCTTCATGTTGAAAATGTTATTGTTTCGGAATAATATTGGCATGGTATAATCATAACCCTTAACCTTATACAGATGGGTAGCAAAATGATAAATTTGAAAAGTCCTTCTTATTCATGGAATGGTGAAATGAAACCAATGACACCTATTGTAACCACAAATATATTTGGAATCTTATCCAAAGAGAAAAATAACCATAACATTCCATATCATTGAATGGGGGATCAAGGAGTTTACTATTACTCCATCCCAGTTCATATGCTTTCATGTATGGATTATGTCATTCAATTTGACCATTGTCATCCAACGAGTTCCTCACAATCATCTATTGATAGAAATGACCAAAAAAGTGACCACCATGGACACTTATCTATGGATACTAAGGAGGAATCTCTAGTTGAGAAATTATATTGATAAATGGTAGTGGTATTATATCCTATACTCTAATGATGAATCACATTAGTCTATTAAGGAGGTGGATAGTGGTAAGGAACATATCCACGCTAACTTAGATGAATTAGGAACCTTTATTCTGTTAGTAAACATGGGGATTCATATACCCCTTCTCCCATGCATGAGGCCCATTATAATATTATTATGCATTAAAGAGGACATGAGTGGGGTTATTTTCCAATATCAGTAGAATACATTTTAATGTATAACCTGGAGACTATGATTGTGTAGTCCTACATTCCTATTTAAATTATCTAATGTTTCACTCCACTATAAAAAATGTGGATGTTCTTCTTCAACAGATTACATCACTGGTACAGATGTTGAGATACACAGATATCCCTATCGTTATAGCAAGATCAGTATATAATCATGTTTATTAAGAAAACGTTTCATCAACTTAGAATGAAATCATTCATACTCATGTACAAAATAATTATCAGTAAATTTCTATAAAAAATGAGGTATATGACTAGCCATATATCCTCATTCTGAATGGATTTCACCAAATTTGTTGGGGAAAAGAATCTGGATAGCACCCATCCATGTCGATAAAAATAGTGAGATACCCTAAATGAATAAAAACAATCTGATATCCTATATAAAATGATGTTTCATTGGTAAAATATGAAATGAACACATCGTATGATCATATCCCTCATAATGTCGTTACTTCACATATTCTAGAGGATTATAAAATCCAGAACAGTATCCATACATATACCAATGAACTACCTTACCAACGTATATAAGAGGATATACTAGAGGATGCTCATATCCAATATCCCATTATTGATTTCCGTTGATATATTCCATATTGTATTGAGTATTTGAATGGGGCTCATACAACCTCTTTAGACACGATTGAGCAGAATATTCTGGAAGCCACCAAAAGGCAAGATCATATTTCTATCAATAAAACATAACCTCACTCGAATAATCTAGTAGCATTTCATTATTAGTATGAAATCTACATAACACCATATGGTTATCAACATATTCTATAAACCATAAATAAATATACTCATTCCTTATTCAACCCCAAAGTATGGTTGTAATATTCCATCCACGATGATGAATGTGGCTCGTATATTTTACATTCATAGTGATTGTGTTCTAGAGGATGAACAATGCATATATAAAAAACCTAATGTATCCTTTCACTCCTGAAATGAATAATAAATAGATCACTACCTTCATATTCATACTCACTAGAGTGTAGTTAAGGATCACTAGGACTCTACAACTTTTATGTTCCATAGAAAACCTCCCCATGTTAATATCTATCTCGGGTAAGAAAATACCTCCCTTCTATAGTCAAATTCCTACAGAGAGGTGATGAAAACTCAATCACCATCATATTTATAGGTACATGAAACAAAAAGTTTAATTATTTATATTCCCAAATCAAATATCAGTCATATTTTAAAACATTCACATGGTAACTTAGATCAGAAACCTATATGATCTGATAAAATAGAGGCATGTAAATATGATGAAGATGAGTTTGGCATGGATATAGGGAGATATTTGCCTATAATAAAATTACAAACCATATTCTAACCCCTCCCCACTTACAAATATTTTTACCACAATGATCATAAGAAGGAGTTCATTCCATACCTATTCAAAAAAATATGTGAAGATCATTAATGGTTGAAGGGACAAAACCTCCCTTATTAAAGATATGAGGGTAATATTATGATCATATACATAATCTATTATTTATTTTAAATATCCTCATTATTTTTTTCTCAGATCCTTTAGAAGAAAAAACATGAGAAAATCATTGGATGTGTTTGTATCCATATCCCAACAACTGTCCATGAAATGATATCTAGAGCACCATAAATTTTTTTTTTTGAGGAGATGGAAAAAATACAGTTAATATAACATTACCATGTTTACAGAAGAGAAATTATCCCATGTTACAACATCATGTAATGACAAAGTGATTAGATAAATTAAGGTCCTGGGTAACACACACGGTAGTTGGTTGAGATAGGGAGATTTATCAACATTGAACACATTGAGAAATCATTATGAGAGGAAAAGGGTTACAATAATCTCATAATGTAGGACCCTTAAAAAGGATACAAATTTCCTAAACAAAATATAATGTGTTGGAAAACCCAAATCCAACCCATAAAAAATGAATCACATCATATTCATCAATTACACATGGGTCTTAAGGGAGTAAAAGTGTGCCTAATCAAACATATCACAGTATAAACCACATTAGTATTCATCTATTAATGATCCATGCCCATAGGGCTGACTTCATATTTACCAATTCCACCCTATGTGGGTCATAAACCCCTAAGATATTCCATGAAACATTTGGGACAACAACAAATCGACAACATCACATAGGAATGGTGGAATTTTAATCTCAATCACCACCATATGATCTATCACACCACAAGAGAGTCTTATATAAAACAAAATTACTTAAAAATAAAGCATGTTCCATAAATATGGGGTAATATATATATTGATTTCTATCTCTAGATTCATCATATCCTCAACTGGAATCATCAAATACATGTCAATAGAATTAATAAGTGAGAATAGCAGCCCTGAACAATCTGCATCCCATAGTACTAGGAGAATATTCATCATTATCCGCACATAAGAAATAATTAGTATTATCCTAGGTTAATGTAAAATATCAATGCATGGGAACATGTACATTCCTACAACTATAAGAAATAACCATGATATTGTGGGCCCATTAGAAAAGCATGTACATGAACACCTTTAAGTTCAATATTCACAATCCAACATAGGATAAACATGTGGAAAGGGTAATCATTCCATTTAAGGAATGTAAATAGAATTACCAAATATAGACATGGGTATCATAAATAAACCTAATGAAATTCTCAACTGATGAGAATGTGGTACTAAATCAATATATTTCATGAATATTAATGGAATAACTACCCTTTTCCAATACAAATTATGAATGTGATCACTATCAATAAAAAAATAAATCTGGCCAATACAAAAATATAGATTGTTGTAATATATAATTCATGCCTTTAGAGGTATCAAATATGGATGAAAAAACTAAGGATCCATGCATACAGAATCAGAGAATGATCCTAATCCTAGATCCCCTAGATATTGGATATCCATATCCATAGAGGAAAACTAGCACAGATAATAGGAATGGTATCAATACATCACATTCTACACACATAAAATTTAAAAATTCCACTACAATGGATGGGATGACATAATATTAGAATGTTATTCAAAATCTCAAATAACTAAAAGACGGACTAAATGGTGGAAACATTACAACATGGTATTGTATTAAAAAATAGACGAATATATTTATACCAATACCTCATGAGATAGAAAATCCTCCATTAGGAATCATGCTTGAGCACTTACCTTTCTCTATATCAAGTAAACTACTCTACAATGAATAGGAATCTAGTGATGATAATGAATTTCCCTCATTATGACGTCATCATTTCCCCCATTAGGATGATCATCTAGTCCATGATCAAATCTATAATATATGAGATACAAAAATCAGGCCACCTCGTCAACAATTTAAAACATTATCTAAATAGGAAAAGGTTAAGAAAATGGTGCCTCTAGAACTCCGCAGTTTATTTTAATACCTAGCTGCACTAATGGATTCCATTGAAGGTCATCAAGAACATATGAATCTAGAAAAATATTCAATATCCTAATTGATTGTATGATACTATGTAATGACACAATTATTAAAATCATATTTTCTAAATCATTGATGGCATGGGAGATCTTGAATAAAATCTCCTGAACATTATGACAAAATGAATATCAATGATATTCTAATGAGATCAACATGAGCCAACCAAACTGAGTTGTTTTTTAAAGACTATGATAAGGCTACCCTCAAAATGGTGCAATATCCTCTCATTTATAATGATTATAGGATTGTAATATATTCATAATCAACTAATTTAACACTTCAACTCTAGGATAATGAAAATCATATATTCCAACAATACAAAATTCATGAATCATGAAAATTAAGGGGTTTATGAATTAATCATTTGATGGAAGGGTTTATCACATTCACTCAGTATCCCTATCAATTAATTGAAATTTATAGAACATTTTGTTGATAACTATTAGGACGAGTTTCAAATACTAGTTCCTTATTAAGAATCCATGATGATTTATGGGTTCACATATATGGAAAAAAACGTTGAATATTTCATTCAATGGCCCCAAACTGAATTTATACCCCTTAAAACAACATAGTGGAAAAGGCGTAGAAATGTAGAGACTACATTTGATTACCACATATCTATTGAAATTACTATTCAAGAACCCATGAAGGACCTTATTGATCTAAAACCTCCCATTGAGTGTAAGTAGAAACCAAATCTCCCACATTATGAAATAAATATTAATCTCACCTATGATTTCTAGAAATGATGGATAAAATAAATTACCTATTAAATGATCAGGAACTCTATTTTTTCATTAATGTACAGGAAAATAACCTAATCTATAAACTAGAAACTTGGAAGCCCAATGAGTTCGACCTCAATGACACTCCTAACTACAAACCATACCATAGAAGGTCAAGTCACACTATACAATACTTCTATATCATTATTGATTTTCTATGAAGCATGATTTAATATATATAGGTAATACTAGAGAATTTACCAGAATATATTATTTGTGAAAATAACACTAAAATTGAAGAAGTGGGTGACTGTATTGATGTTATATACTAGAATGGATAGATGTTTGATAACCGAATGACTTGAATGATAGTTTACTAAGATCATGAAATCACGAGATCATACATTACATACCAGTAATGATCCACATAATTATTTATGAATAATTGAATAAATATTATAGTGGTATAAGTCATCATTAGACACCTTAAAATAAATATGATAATGAATAAAATCTATCCCTTACCCAATACTTGAATCATGCATTCTTCTTTAATTCAAAATCTTATGAATAAGAACTATCCCACATAATAGAAACCCATTAAAATAACAAGATCATTTGTTCTCATAACATATTTCACACAATGGAACACTTCTATGATGAAGAATATATATTTGAGTATGACATCCATGTACCCAATTGTGGTGCCAAAGGCAGAGGACATAAAATATAAGAATACAAATGATGGTACCATCAAGGTTAAACCTAATATTTCAGTCACATCCCTAGAGAATTGTCAGTTATAATTAAGAATTCAGTGTAGAACTCCAACAATCCCATATATAAATAGGGATGCCTGAAATTCCTCTGTAATTCATTTAATCCTATAATATATTATGATCGATCAGAGAGGATGAGACTGTCTGATCACAAATGAAAATGGGGCAGGCTAGCCTGAAAAAATTCACATTCATCATATTATCCTTCTATATCTACCATAGAACAAGGAATTCTTAACTAATATTCCTCAAATCAAGATCCATAGAATTGGTATAAACTACAAAATTGGAAGAATGGAATTTGGCACAAAAATAAGACACTATAAAATTGTTGGTAGGATTTCTATACAAATACACAATCCAATATTATATATATATTAATATATAACATAGAGAGACTCACATCATAAACCTCTACTGATCTCATGTTTTTGAGAAATAAGTCACTACATATGAGGTTTATCGAGTGGAGACTATTCCATTAGAATGAGATAACACCATCTGATTCACAGTACAACATCATGAGGAAGTTATCTAGGAAACAAGTATACCCATTAGTGATTCAAGAAAACTCTGCAATATCAACATCTTTATGGATTAGTCTATAAATGGTTTCAAGATCAACCTCATCTGAATTTAGACTCTCCAACATTTTAGTTATTTTGAGGGAGACTTATTTCTGATAGATATAAACATTAAATGGTATAACAATTGTGTGAAAATTCCTATTTGGAATATCATCAACAAAGATAAGTTATCATATCTCAAAATTAACGATGGGATCATGGTTATCTTGTAATTTAAAACATATAATGATTTACTAGTAAAAGGTGGATTCATAACCACGTCGCAGCACATTCAACATTTCATCAATTCCTGAAATACCCCATCGAAGGTAATATTAACATACTATAGTGTGATATTTCATATATCAAGTCATCTAATGCCTTATATGATGAGGTATGTTTCTATTTGAGGGAAGGAAAAAAATAAACTGGGGATTAAGATATGAAGGTTGAATCCCCTAATGGATTTGTGAGTGCCATTATTAATCAATGTAGAATTCTCTATAGTTATTATATGCTACCAATGAAAATGATTTATGTAGAATGGTTAATCCTATTTAGCAATCATGAAGCACAATCATCATTTTATCTTGTATATGTGATTGAAGTTAAGTAAAAAGTGGTTCAGTTAAAAGGGTACCATTTTATCATTTCTATGTGTAAATCACCCATGTCATAAAATAATTGATGATTCCACCAATAAATTAACTAAAACATAGGATGTCTAGGATCCTCCTTCACCTGATGGATGAATAAAAGAAAACATCAATTTCCAAAACCAATATGGATAAAATCAAAAAATTCTTGTTGGAAACATCCCTCCTCATGTATCCTCTTACGTAAAATGATTCAAGGATGCCTCATCATTACCCTCCATATCTAAATAATTTTACATGGATATACATATTGATCAAGAACAAAATAAACTCAAGTACTCCACTCCAGTTTTTGAGGCCGGAATCTACACCACCATGATCGAGCTCAAGAAGGTGATTCTAGGGATATAAAAAGCTATTTGATAAAAATTGGTTAGTTTCCACATAAATCTCAAGAATAAAAATATGTGTATTGGATTTATAAATAGTCAACGATGTGTTATCCTTTGTAATTATACCAAAAAATTATTGTTCTATACCTAGATTTATACAGACTTGACCTAGGCATAAATAATTACCATTGAGGTATCATGTATGTAGCCAAGTGATTGATCCCCTATAATGATACTAATTAATAATTAGATGATAATAATTTTATCAAATATATAATTTTATATGATGTTCAGTACAAAAAATGGATTGCTAACGTCATACACAAAAATAAAAAGAATCTGCAGATCATGGTATACATCAATTTTAGAGACATTAATAGACACTCCCTGAATGAATTTTTCCCATTACATATCAACAAACCCCTGATCTATTCAAATGATAGTTTCCATGTCCTTTTAATCATGTATGGTTATGTAAGGTATAATCTGAAATAATTGGACCCTAAGGATGAGGAAGCCACAACATTCAGAGAACCTGGGAATATATTGTTATGTAAGGTCAATACCATTTGAATAAATTACTCCGATTCTACATACCAACACCCCTTGAATGACATCATTAATTTATTATTAGGAATAATATTAGAATTTCATGTTCATTTCCAAGTATTCAAATCTTGACAGCGATCTAATCACATCACCAATCTCCAAACAATCATCAAGATGTTGCAAAAACATAGTGTGATGAAGAATCCCCTAAAGTGATCAGTATTTGAAACATTATTGAAATATAATTTCATTTTGGTTTTCCAATATGGTATCAAAATATTTCCATAATTTCTAATGATTACATAACAATATCACCATATCTAGATCCTAATGAAATTAGTGGGATCCAATAGATCATTTCATACATTTATAATATCATAGCTAACCTGGTTATAAAAAATCTCCCTTTCACCAATTTAGTGATGAAGGTAGTAACATACTAACTGGTTTGGGATAACTACGAATAAATTCAGAATCACACGAATTAATTACTACACCCACATTCCTTGATTAATATGGTAGAAGGAGATATTTTTTTCATATATGTGGATTCCATGAAACTATTGATTGGTGGTCTCGTCAAATCAAAAAATTATGTAAGAAATAGGAAAAAGTTTCATATATAAATGGAATTATTCTAGGAACTGAGAACTGGTGTTCCCTTATCCAGAATAACATCCTCACACTCATCGTTTCACTCCAAGAGCTAATGTATTTCTAGAAGAATAATTAATCCCACAATGTCTCTCATATTGAAATTCTCAATTATATCCTAGTATGCCCTATATATTCTTGGTATTTTGATCAATGGGTAGTTAATATTCAATAATATGACATCCTTCTCATGTCATAGATGGCTGTTAAAGGAATGAAACTATATTATTAGCATGTTGAACATGATTCCCTATAATGAACAAATGTTTACACCAATATTCATGAAGAAGATACATTCTAGGCCAATGACATTCCTAAATGTGGCGAATGTATTTATACATTTCATCTCAAAATCATATTAAAAGGATAATATACTAACCAAATCATAGCTAAGTTATTTTTATAATTTCATTTGTTTCTCCTAAGAATGAATGTTTTCTATTTTATATTATCTATTAGATGCCCGCACTAATAATGAGGCAGGATAACAATCCAAAATTTCAATATTTGAACTATCTCTATAGCTATATAGATCACACCTCAAATCAATGTTTATTTGGAGCTAATAATTAAAAAACATAACATAGATTATTCCATAATGAATTAATATTTGGCCCCACCTATTCGTTAAGTCATAGAATTTGATCAAAAATTCATTTTGAACCAACATTACATCACATAACTTGATGAAGAAATTATTGTGCCGATGACCTTGCTAATGAATCCACTATCACGACCAACCCTGATTAAGATGAATTGGATTTCAAAATCACAGAACAGAGGGTTCTCTCTTTATTCATCATTTATGTCAGGGATGAAATAAATCATGTCGATATTTACCATATAATCATTAACAAATGTACACCCTTGTATGGATAGATACCATAGTCAATTAACTCCTAAATGTGACCCTCTCATTAGTTTGATTTTTAAGGGATCATAGTCCCTCTAATGAATATAACATTACCCAAAACATTATGACAAATGAAAAAAATAACACCACAAATTAGGATCCATTAGATTATAATCAATTAAAAATTTTAAAATATTCCCCCATCATAGAATAAGTGAATATATGGTTCTTCAACATCCTATGTTTGGGGACATACTCTCCCACTAAATATAAAGGATTTTTTACTAGTAGAAAAAACATAAACAAGAATATCTGGAATTCACCACCAACTATTAAGAATAAAATGTTCATTGAAAGATTATCCATCAACCCTAACTGTTTCAATATTCCGATATATTGTTAGCTATGTTTTGGTATGGGAAATGGAAATTGTGGGATAAATACCCCTATTACAACTAAGTAGTTTATGTACATACCTAATTCCACTAACGTGTCTTCCAAATGGCGGAGGAAATACCCCTTATAAAAGTTAGGAATAATAATATAATCCATATCATGATGTCTAACATCATCCCTATATTCAATTTCCCACACATGATATTGACGGGATATGAAAGTAGTATTTGTTATAGAAAATTAGAGAAATTGTAAAAATAAAATAACAACATCAAATCCAACCATTCATAAACATATAATACTATGGAAAGTAGAAAAATATAAAAATTCAATAATACTTTGACCAATAATCTATCGAATATGATGGAAAATGACATAAAGTCATAGAAAAAAAGGACATTTCATGATTTATGTGCCTATCATACCACCATGCACACTAGAAAAAAGAGACTACATATTCATAGGTTTATGGAAATGAAGATGGTTTTCATATATAATAATATTTTTAAGAACTTATAATATCTTTCTATAGAGAAATATTAGGAAATAAGAATTTATATAATGTACTATATGAGTTTGAATGAGTTATTTGGAAATGGTTGCGTACCCTGTACAAACAATAATTTCGTAAAAATCAAATATCATGTGTCTTTATTAAAAATGATAAAAACAAATCATTCCTATATGGAGTAATGATATTGTAAATCATTACCCTAATGAATCACAGAATGTAAAATTCAATGCTGGAACTGAAGTGGGAAGGGTTTTACAACACACCAAAGGCCTCTTCCAAATAGAGGTTACTCATTGGACAAAATGGTTGGAGAACACATAACACACCTAGTAATGAGAAAATTTTCAAGATTTAAATTTCATATATAAAATAGTGGATTTTAAATCATGGAAGAAACATTCTAAACTGCATAAAAACTTTTTTCTTTAATGAAGAAAGTAAAATATAATAGAATACATCCATGCCACATGACATCCATCTTCAATGATGATGTTCTTATTACATATTGATAAATTGAATGGAGAACATTATTTCATGGATGGTTTTTTTAAAATGTGCTATATATATATGTGAATGTAAAATGAATTACACATTTCTTTGTGTGTATGTCTATTCTAAATATGAAATCTCTCTATCCGAGAAAAACATATGGCCTAATTTCATCGATCACATGATATATAATGATACACGGATCACAAATCATTGGGCCATACGTAATATAAATTGAATAAAATCACTATCACTATGTGGTACAGACCTACATGGATATTTTCCAATTCATGAATTACATGAGGCTTTGTTCCATTGATCAAATGATATGTAGTGACACTCAAATCTCAAATCATGAGTCCATCACCCTATATAAATTAAAAAATTCCCTCGAGAGTTATGGGTCAGACTTGCGTAGAGAGACTTCCATTCAATAAATAAATGTAGATTGACACCTACAATGACATAATAAATAGTGACACATAGATCCCAAAATCATGGGTCTAATAATAATATCTATTAGAAATAAGTCCACATCTACGTATGAGTCTGATATTCCGGGAGAGTTTTTTGTTCAAGTACTACATGTGGCATGATTCATGCTATCAAAAGAAATATAGGGACACTATGATCCAAAATAATTGGTCCATTTATAGTATAAACTAAAAATACACCTCACCCACTTTTCCGAGTTCAATGTTGTGGGTTTATTTTTTTTCATGAACTGCATGTGTCTTGGTTCTTAATATCACCTGATAAAAACTGACCTCCAAACCATAAATCCTTAATTCAAAAACAAAATTTATGGAAATAATTCCCTCTATTCATATGGGTATGATCTACATGGTTTGTTTTCTATTAATTAAATACAATTATATTCATTATTTAATATATATGTTTTTTAATAACACCGGATACCAAATCTAGGGAGAAAAAAAATATAAATGTAAAATATCCCCCATTTATATATACATAATAATTTTTTAGAGAGTTTTCAATGGATGAATTATTATTTTCTTTAGGTCTATGAACAATGAATATGTAGTTAAACTACAATACAAAATCATAGTACCATCAAAAATATAAATAGAAAAAATTCACCCATCGAAATTAAGGTTAGTCATGGATAGAGGTGTTTTCATTCAATAACAATATGTGGCTTGATTCCAATTATCGTTGTATATATAGTGACCCCCATCAACCATACCCTATGGATATCAATAATATTAATGCCCCCCACTATGAATGGGTGATACAGTCATGGACTATATTCCATACATAAACTATGTGTGTATAGATTCCTTCTATAAAATTATATGTAGTGAGACCTAGATCCAATATCAGTTTTTATTGATATAATATAAAAAGACACCCACAAATTAATTTTACTTAGACCTGTGTATAGGGGTTTTCATAAATGATTAATGAGTTGATTTATTAGTGCTACCAAAGAATACACAGTGACAGAAGAATTAAAAATTATGGTTACAAATATGAAAAAAATATAAATAATTTTCCCCCTTCTACGTATGGGGAAGGCATGCACATGTATTTTTACCTCTCAAAAAAAATATTTTTATTTATTTGTATTAATATAGGATACATTGTGAAACCCAAATATCTAATCCTTCATCCATCCATGATATATAAAAATATAAAAATTCCCACCCCCATGTTTTTGGGTGGGAGTTATGTAAGTAACATTCAAATAACTATGTATGGATTGATTCATGTTACAAAATTATATGTAGAGACACTCAAACCTCGTATGATGGGTCTATATATGATGAAAAGTATAACACTCCCCTTGTATTGTAAATGGTTTAGAACTACCTGGGAGATTATCTATGAACATAACTACTTATGGATTGATTCACATACAATTTGATATATAGTGATTCATGGATCCCCCATTTTATTTCCAACACAATATTTGATCTGTACCAAGAATGTTCCCTCATGATAACAATGTTTGTGTCGGGAACCCCAATCATACTAAAATGTTAGTACCCCCTAAAATTCCCAATAAATCACTCTTGAATGGATTAGTCAAATATCTATTGTCTCTAATTTTTAATTCTATGAATAACTAATGTTATCAAAGAGAACATGGAATGTTTCACTAAAAATGACTGATGTGAGTTATATCCAAATAAATGGAACCATATCCTAGTTACATGATGTGAAACTAAATGAAAACTTCTTCATAACATGATATTGAACAAAAACATTAAGTATTAATAAAATAACATATCATACCCTCTGATGGTTGTGTAAATAAGAACCTTATTTTTAATCGATTTACCTCAAAATGGGTTCAATACGCATGGAAGTAGCCTTTACAGTGCTTGAACATTTCTTTTTTTATTAAATTTTCTATGAAATAAATCATATATTTTATATCCGAGTTGATAAAAATCAATTCCTTCAGTTTATATACTTCTCTTGGAACCCTATGGACATTAGTCTCCCTTTCCCCAGCCCCACTATATCAAACTGCTTAGAGGAAATTGTTTACTAAAGGGAACCCATTAGGATTCAATATATAAATACACAATGCCTACACCATGTAGTTAATCTATATTTTGGTCCTAGAGTAAATTATACCTCAATACATGTGTTATAAGATTGAATGCATGAAATCTTGGTTTCCTCCATTATCAATGGTTGATCTATACCAACTATCTTTGACCTCCTATTAATTTAAATGTTACTGTTTATTTATTTTCAATGTTACTACCCGCCCTCTAGGAAGGTATTTAGGCACATTTGACATTGGTAATCCTAATTATGATGTTATGTGATGCTCCCCCTAATATTAAGTTTACATGTTCCATAACAAAAAACTACATGCACTATAGTTAGAGTATCATGAACATAAAATTATCCTTAGATGGTTAAAATAAAAAAAACATATATTGAAGGGGACATAAATTGGTTAGTGTTGAAAATATGAAATGGTATGTCTGATCAAAATCCATGTTCTTACTTTCTAATCTCTTCATATATGGGTTTAATGAAATTTTTTGAACATTAACAAAATTGGGCATAAACCTCATGTGGGTCAGTTTTTTCCCTTAGTAAAAGTTGTTCGATGGACTCCCTGCTCTATGAAAATTTTATATAAATATTTTTATCAAATATATTAGACATGATAATAGGTTAACTTGGTGAATTAATAGATTATAAGGAGCCCAAATCCATCATTAGAATTACTTTATCCAAAATCACCTTCATAAATTCGATAACTTAGTTGATGCAATCATATTAATTGAATTACTATTTTTATATTTGAACACTACATACATTGGAATATCATTATCATAAATCTCTCCTATAATAAACTGTTCATAATGAAAAGTTATTCAAAAATGAGATCAGTAGGATTTGATCTGGAATAAAATATTCCTCGAATATTATTCTCAGTTGGTATTTTTACAATGTGGAAAATCCCCCCATTAGATATAGGAGTAATTATCATTACTGTAGGGAATATGTGATTACACATATATTACTATTTAACCCATACCTTCAAATATCCACCCCATGTTATATTAATTAAAATTCGTTCAATATTTAATCATCTTATGAATGATCTATTCAATAATATTCAATTTCCATGGTGTTATTTCACAGTCTATTGTACTCATTATAAAAAAAGTAATAAAATAATTGATTACCAATCATTTTTGGTGTCCATTCCAAATGAATCAATATTAAATTTGGTGGGCATTGAGATTCCCAACCATAAACTAAACATCCCAAGGGTTCAAGAATGATTCATGGAATCATCTTTTCACTTTATCAGAGTAAATTTTCAATACGATTTTAAAATAAAAAATATAACATTACCCTTAGAAAGTATTGGTGACCCCTACTCCATAGCATGTAGATAATCCATTCTGCCACATTCATAAGTGAATTCGAGCCATCAACTAGAGGATTCACATCATTCACAATGATAATTCATGTCCATTTGAGCCCAAACAATAGGTTTATCATCAACTTTGTAAATCTCCCAAACAAACTATTATAAATAATTATTTGGAAGATGAATAATTTTCTAAAAAAAATTGGTGTTATTTCTAACATAATTTTACATTAATTCTGATAGAAATAAAAAATCATAGCATGATTTATAATATCATATATGAAATTCCCTTTCTGACAGTATATATTATATTTATATTCATATATACAATCCTTGATAAAAATAACATCATATTTATCTACAGACAAAATAAATTCCCTTATTGGAAGCCCATTACCAAAAAACATTGATTGAGCAATCTCATTTGACTTGATATGTGACGATCACTTCATTATGAGTTGTTATGATAATTACAACATCTAGTTATTGAGGTTGAAATTTTCCACCAATTGAAATTGTATCAAATATAAAATGGTGGGTAGATCCATAATCAAATAATACATTATCAATTATAGATTTGAAGGCATTTGTAATATTCACCACATTATTATAGATCCAAATGTGGAAAAAATTTATCACTTGATATTTCAAATTTCCTTTTTTAATAAGTGGTTTATATAATTAATTATAACCATTACCACTATTATTTGAGTACTGGAAAGAAAAATTCCCACAATGCATACGAATATAACATTGTAGTGTCGTTGGTGATCATCGGAATAATTTTTATCCAGTTTAATAATTATCTAACATATTCTCATTTCATAACTATTGGATTCCCCATTGAAAATATTTTGTAATATTGAAAAAATTATCATTCACCTTAAGATAATTTCATATACTCTTTCTTCCACACATATGAAATAGGGGAAAACACATCGTTATCCATCTATGGATTAATATTATATATCCATTTGAATTAACTTTTTATATTATTATCGAAAACATGAGATTTTGGGATTACTCCAATCATAATATCAACCATCGTATCAAATAGAATTCTCACGTAATATATATTTAGTATTATATTTATGATGATCTCTGATGAAATTATTTTATAACAATGTATAATAATTCAATATTATATTTTTTTTCTCGATAATAATACCATAATCCTACATCATTGGCCTTATAATATAATCAACAATGGTGCAAAATAATTCATCTCCCTTCTACTTGGTGTCAAGGAATTTATTTTATACCTTGAGAAAAAAGATAATTGGTAATCTACTTGTTAAATAATTATGCATCTAAACTCATGCCATTTTATGGAGTTAATATCATCTCATTTACTCATAATCTTCATAAAAGTTCTCCGGTTATTTTATTATCCTTAAAAAAATAAATATATAAGATAACCATTTTTTGTTATGATCATGGACAATTAAAGTATCTTTTTAGTCGTATTAATCCATTTCTAAGTAATTAGTAGGTTAGAAGATCCACCAATATAAGGTATATATTTTCACATTATGGAATAAAAAATATTTTCTTACTTAATTTCTTAATTTTGGATATCAACCAAATTCAAGTCATGAGAATGATTCATATTTATAGGAATAACATTTCCCATTCCATGTACCATTACATTAATTTTCTCAGGGGGAAAATCATTTCATTTTGCATCACATTATGGAGTTTCTCAATTACTTCTGTTTCATTCAATTGATTAAAATGAAAATGACTTGTGTAAGAAACAATAATAATACTAGGAGATCATATAATAATAAAAATAATTTATTTTATTTCTAAATCAAACACATTTATTTAATCATATGGCACCATATTTTTAACTCTGATCATAAATGGTCACTATAAATTAAAATCCTTTACAATGGATATTATATACTATGTGAATTATCGTAACCATTCCATTTATGAGTTTTAGTCAATATTCAAAGTAAGACCCCATTCAATATAAAAAGGAATGAAAACTATTATATACTTGGCCATTGTTTAATTGGTTTTTTACTCCATGATTTATCTATTCCAAAACCTATGTCCACTTATTGTATCATATGAAGTATGTATTTTTTATGGGAACCAAACTAATTTCATTATAATAAATTAGGATATTCTATTATTCTTACCTATATACTAAGGGTTCTCACTAATGATTCAACATCCATGTTTCTAGTAGGTAATAATCCATTAATATTATAACAACTATATTAACCCAATATTTTATACATTAATATTATTTCATTTTATATGGATATTTAGTAAATTTCAAGAAAATACAATTTTAAAACAATATTGGTATAGTGTATTTGGAAACAAGGATACCTAATAAAATATTAAATAAAATATATTTATAATCAATTATTAAGCTATCTTCTCATTGTACCATTCATCGAAATAACATATACAAAATCAATCGTTACAACCCTGGGAAGAGAAACATTTGAAAGGTTCATTTATAATTACCATCAACTGTAAAAAAATAGATTGTATTAAGTAATAATATATGAGTATATTGTATTCTTAATGGTATCAGAACATGATCAGTAATTATAATAATCATTGATTTTCAAGCAGTGATAATTAATGATCAAACATGCTGTTTGGTTTTTTCAAACAAATTATATAAGATATTATATTTGGGAATAAACAACTATCCATCAGGAGGAGTGAGAACATATCATAAGCATAAAAGATATGTTTCAAGAATGTAGATAGGATTTAAAATATATTTACTCAATCAAGGATCACTTCAAGGGATATAATAATGGATTTGGTTCTATCAGCATTATATTGTATCCCGTATAAATTTTCTGGAACAAGGCTATCTTATTGGTAAAATACCATAACTAAAATAGGATAAATTCATATTATAATCCTTATTATTTAACAAGATATCTTCCTTTAACTAATTTATTATAGGGTTATATAATTATTTTCAAACCCATTTAATAATGAAAACCATAAATATGTTTTTCCCATAGTCATAAATGATTCTTCAAATAATAAAATAACAATTTATGAAAAGTTACTAGTATCAAAAAAAATTATCATCCAAATAATAAACATTATAGAAAAAATATAAATATTTTAATGTTGTTTTACTTCGACAATAAATAATAATAAACATAAAAGGATGATGTTATAGATAATAACACCCTTAAATGGGAACCAAAATATTTCTTGAGGAAAATACATCATTTATTTGGCATTAATTATCATGAATGTAAAAATTACAAAAATATTAAGGGAAACATTTTCAATTAAAATAACAAATCTAATATAATATATGATTCTACAAATAGTATCATTGATGACAGAGAATATTGTTTATGTAGTGCTGATTACAATAAAAATTCCTTTCATATTTTTTGTTAAATCATAGAAGCCTGTCATTTGGAATATTCCAAGAATATTTCAATAAAATATATTTATATAAGGTTATAAATGGGTAAAATATTCTTTGATAAATATTTGTATAGTTGTAAAATAGTTTATGAAAATTTTATTAAATAAAAAATTGAAATTGGAGAAAATATTCCTTATTGATGAGATATAATGTGATGGATTTAAATAACAATTTATTTCAGTCTCATGAGTAAATATAAATATGAAAATGAAAGGGAAATTGTTATATAAAAAATCCCAAATGAAAATAAATAACATTAAATTTTTATGATGAAAATCATATAATTTTCCCATAAAATATTTCATAAAAAATAAACCCATAAAAATGAGATTGGGAAAGGAAAACCATACCACAAGGTTAGGTTGCCTAATAAGTGATATAACTTAATATATAATAAATGTTATGTTATTTTTAATCTAAAATAGAACTATGATCATACATATCATAAAATATGTTTTTTATTTAAATAATATTATAAATTATTCATTTTGAATGTTCCATAATTGTCATAATATTATTTGATAACTACATAGTTTCATCATTTACTATTAGGTTCATCGATTATGGTACATGAACATTGATCCCAGTTAATTAATATAAATAATGTTAGTAATGATATATATAAATTATATTTGTTATATAAATATTCATAACCATACATATAATGTTGTAATGAATGATAAATTAAATCCATATAGAGAAATGATAATCCAGACATATATACGACTGGCGTTTAAATTTTTTAACTGAAGGAAATAAGGAAAGGTAAATAATGATTATTGTTTAAAAATTAATTATTAGGAAATTAATATCATATATAATAATTAATTATTTCATAATAACTAAACATGATATTTTTTAGTGGAAAACTATTTGTATAGTATATGGAGGTGGTAATATTCATGTTTGCATCAGAGATACATTCATCTCTAATTGGATTTATAGGTGGTTATAAATGGTTATTACATCATAATTATAACATCAGAGTATGTTTTAAACAACTGATTCTAAAATTTAATGTATAAAACTTGTTTATATGAATTCAATGAAGAAACAAAATGGAATGTTCTGGGTAAAGATCAATACCACTTATTTGAGACAGCTCATTCTAATTACATATTAATAAATAGAGGAATGGTATTATAAGAATACCAGAAGATGTATTTTGAATGTAATTATTATTGTAATTTTTATTATAAAGGTTTTACAGTGCAATAAATCGCCAATATTTTGAATAATAGAGTAGAATAGGTTCCTGTTTATAAGTGATGAGTTTGACACAGATGGAATTTCATTAAAGATATCAATGATTTAAGGCCAATTTCATGGGAATAAAGATCATAATATAATTGTATTATATGTTAGTATAATATAAGATTTAAATATTTTCCACCCAAAAAAAATTAACAAGAGTGTGTGGCTATCCCACCTTAAGGTCAAGGTTTATCCCTTTGTAAAACTGATTTATCCTTAGTCATGTTAACAAAATATAAATTTATATCTTATTTATTATAAAAAAAATTAATTTACCTTATCAAATTATAATAATTTTTATTATTATACATTTAAAATCTATTTTAACAGATTTTGTTCTTATATGTGTCGTATTATAGTTTCATTTAAGCCAGGAAAAATTAATAGGAATCAATTTTTAAAAACTACTGATTTATAAGAAATATATTAAATTTACATCTATTAATAACCTATTAGTAATGAAAATAATGTTATAAAATATTATACTAATTATATAAAATATAAATATCAATAAAAAAATTTATATATAGATATTTTATTATTTTTCTTATGATACAAATAAAATAGTTTTTAATAACATCTTGTTATTATTCAAAAAAAATTCATTATACAATAGTAAAGTATAATTATAATTCATATGTAAATAATTACATTAATTCTATATAAATTATTATAATTTTACATTTGAATATAACTTAAAAAATAATTGGACAATTTACATGACACGAAATTATTTGATTTACAAAAAAACCTTTATTTACATTATTGAATAATAAATTAATATTTTTAGAAAAAATATATAAATTCACCCTAACATAATATTTAAATGATGATTCTAAAAACTATATCCATTTTTTAAAATTATTATTATTTTTATTAGTACATTAATAATAAATTTTACATGAAAATATATGATACA
Organism: Viscum album; assembly: GCA_963277665.1. NCBI lineage: Eukaryota > Viridiplantae > Streptophyta > Magnoliopsida > Santalales > Viscaceae > Viscum > Viscum album. The sequence goes on along the minus strand of OY728159.1, from coordinate 1,758,398,329 downwards.
ATCTATTTTTTGATGAAAATATATTTTTTATGTGTAATATTACATTACTGAAAATTGAGTAATTTTTTATTATGATTTATTAAATACATATAAATAAAAACAAAATTCAAACTAAATTTTATTAAAATATCTATCATTATACATACCATCCAAAATAATGGTTTGTTTATATAGGTTTACTATATTTTTATTTATATAATTTTATGGTTGTGTATAAGGAAATCTATAGAATACTTTATGTTTTATTTTAGAAGATACTCATATATAATTTTTAGGTGTTATACGAATTCCATTACAAAGGGGGCCCATGAGTTTTCATATATAATAATGGAATTTTAACGAGACCATGATATATAAATTGAAACATCATAACCTACAACACATATACCACATTGAGTTTCATGGAACCAATTGATGAAAAACTAATGTTCATACATACAGAACGTCTCAAAACACCCTATTGATACCTCCAAATTCCTTAGGTTATATACCTAAAATTGATTTCAAAACTAAATAATAAAAATAAAAATACCTCAAAACATTTGGTATCGTATAACCACTCCATGAGATAACTCTTATAAATATTTCTAAAAAATGAGAACACACAGTAATCCTTTTGAAAAGATAAAATAATCAACAAAATATCTATCAACCCATAAATTAACAAATATAATTTAGATAATTTCTTAAAAATCCACATTATTATATTATGACATATAAAGAAAATCCTTTATGGAATTGTGTATCCATATGATCCAACTTATATTATTACTTTTAACACAGAACACTATCTCATTATGGTCTTAGATCCCAATTTCATATTCATTAAAGGTCACATCATCTTCAATATCTAGATCACCATATTCTATGAAATAGGAATAATTATGAACATACTATAATATATTCTATAAGTAGAAGACATTATGAATCCAGTTCATCTAATTGTTATGATCTATCTGATACACATAAAGTTCAAAATGCACCAAAACCATAAAATTCCAAAAAAATTAAGGAGAATGTTTACCCCCATGATGAACCATTTATTCCCACAAATAAGAGAAATTTCAATGTATCAAAATATCAAGGTACCCTTATGTGATTAGTATTAGACTTATCAAGACCATGAGATACCTTCATCCACTAATGGTTCACCATCAACTCTATTTGAATTTTTTACACCAATCTCATATATAGAATCAATGATTCCCACACATTTATCTTATATAATGGTTTCCAACATGATTGTCTAGAAAAAGTTTCCAATATACACACACCAACGGTGGAGGTATAGTAGTAGTTAAATGAAATAATTTTTACATGTTAGAAAATTTCCCCCAATGTTTTAAATTAATGAATTCACATATATAATTTATCATCCAATACATAGATAGTACATCATAGCTAATAATCCATATGGGGATGAAATGAAGTATTTTTCATGACTGCGAGTCACATAAACAATGGAGTGATTTATAAAATTTGGTTGTAAAAATGAGGTCATTATATTAAATGATCATAAATAAACACAATTGATCCATAAAATCTCCCCATGATATTACCTCTATAAAAAATCCATAATTCCCAACAAATTAAACTAAATTAGGTGAGTTGGATTCAAAAATTTCCCTATGATAACCCAAATTGTATCACATATAACCTTTTCTTAATGTAATATAGTGATGAAATCCATCATCATCTCTACCCAATAAATGAGGAAACATTGAGTGTCTAAATCAATCCATCAAGAACATGATACTCAACTTTATGTATATCGTGGTCTAAATATTGTAATACCATCATTGTAACCAATATATTCAACCAAGACAAAAAAAATATTCCACTAAATTAAAAGACCATCTTATCCATGTCGTGATGAATTTACATGTTTGAAATATATAATTAATGCAGGAAATTATTTTAAATTTCAGGTAAAATTAAGAGTCCCCTACTAAATAAAGGTCTATGATAATCATACGTAGAAAATTTGATAAGGTAATAACCACTGACAACATGATTTGTCCAATTTTCAACCACACATTCCTCTTAATGAAATTTCAGCACATTTTATAAAAAATATTACATTGATTTCATCTGAAAGAGAATCCTTATATTATCATATTCTACCATATCACAGTGTATCATAATGATATCCTCCATCGTATTCAATTAATCACCTCACATAAAAGATGATAATTAAATGAATTGATGATCACAAAATTGGATACAATATTCCCTACCATATATGTATAAAACATATTGTAGTTGAATTATTTATTGAAAATAATCCATTATCAAGGATAAATATTAAAATAATACTTGGGTAAGATACCAATCATAATATTTTGATCATTGAAATCCTAAATAAAATCAATGATGAAATAGTTATATGAAAAAAAATCACAGATTGACCTATACTAATATATATACATTGGGTATCTTATATATGTTCATGAGGTATTAAATATAATAGAAAAATTAATAATATGATTTTGGATATTGATGGACTCTAATTTTTAAATTTTTGATGTTATTGTTTTGAGAATATGGTTCCTAATTTGAATTATTATTGACTGGAAATAATAAATTTTTTTTATATTGATTGAGGATTGTTGGATTATTTTGGGGTTTAGAATTATTTCAGAGTTTTTGTTATGAAGGGGGTTTATAATAATGAACTAGTTGGTCATTACTAATATAAATGGTCCTTTATTCCCTTAATGGAATTCATGGGGATCATTTCGGTCCTTGAATTATGTTTTCAAAAAAAGGACTTGTAAAAATGAATAATTGATGATATGAAAACTATCACTTCATGAATGTGTCATGAATAATTAATACCTTACTACTTTTTGGTTTTTCACATCATGATTCATATTTTCGAACAATGAAGAAGTCTTGAAATCCCATTTTCTATAGAGACATTATTGTAATCTAAATGGCATTCTTTTATGGAACCCATTTATATCCCTCTATTATGTTGTATAAAATAATGGGGGAGACCCATTACTGGATCACCCTTTTTTACACATTTTTATTCTGTAGACCTGGTAGATTCTAGGATGTTTCATCAAAGAATTTTCGTGTGATATCCAGGGTCTCAAATACATTAGTTCTTCACATAGCCTTATAATGATATTGTTGGATCATGTAAAATTTCATGTGGGATAATTTTGGATGATCATAGAAAAAATATCATGCTCTATATAACTATCATGTGGGAATTATATAAGATGTTTTAATAGTATATATTCATTCTATTAATCATTGTTCTGTTAATGGATTTATTTTTAATGGTAGTATTTTTGTTTTCATATTTGTACTACTAAAATTTTCTATCTATATAGAGATATAATTTGGGTCTATTAACTGTTATAGGTTTATGTGTGTGATGGGAGTGTACAACAACCTATATCTCATGTTCTCATTATAGTGATGTTTCTCTAGGAATTTGGAATAAAATATTAAAACATATGATTTTTATTTACAATCTATAAATTATTAATCTGATGATTTTTAAGGTTGATATATGTTTTCGTGGAATAGTATGAGGTCAGAATGATCATGAGGAATATTTATTATCATCATTCAAGGTATGTGGCCTTAATATTATATTTTTTTTGTTTTAGTACATTATTTATTTGTAAGCATTATAACACCATCCTATACAATATGAATATCATTTTTCATATAATTGTATTTTTGAAATTGGGTCAGAATTTCTTAATAAAAAATATTAAATCTATGGTTTCCTAAATGTATTGATGGCGCATCCCTCTTGAATGACAACTAGTTAACATATTTATTGATTTATTAGGGTTGTGTGGCATATTTTAAAAGGTAAATTAGTTTTATTTACTAATAATAATTTTATAAAAGGGGTTTTGGTAAACAATTAATTTTAAATATAAATAGTTGACTTGTGAATGTCCTTTACGATTTTATTTATTATTTGCAATATGTGTATTATAAATATATTTTGAATGGATATTATCTAGTTACATAGGGTGTGTAAAAAATATGTGACATATATAATTAATTAGTAAAGTTATAGTTATGTTATTTTAATGTTAATGAGTCTTGGTTTAATTTTTTTATTGTTTTTTTCACCTATTGGTGGTGGGATTCAATGTTTCTAATACATGTATGAATTCTGTTTTTTTTTTGTTTCCTATTTAGGTCGTTATTTCATGATGATATCTTTTGGGTATTTGTTTCATTAGTAAATTTTCATGGCATGAATGTGAGATTTTGATCATGTTAGATATTAAAGAACCGTTATATTACTATGAAAGGTGATAGATTAGGTTTAAATATGAGGCTAGGTCCTGACCGATTGACATCCTACATGTTAGTTCATGATTCATAATAAATTCTTGTTGGCATGTTTATTGATGCCATCATTTTCTCACAAGGCTATTGTAATATAAGATATAGGAAAATGAGGGAGAGTATCATGAGGTGTAGACCATCCATGGGTGGGACAAAATGATAGGAATACCTTGTGATATTTTATATCCCAGTGTGTAGAAAATCAGACCATACATTTAGTGATTGAATTTTTGGCTGAGGTGGTTGATCGAGATAATTTCGGAAGATAATGACATAGGTGAACCCAGTTTCTCAATGGGATATTCAGTTTTATTATTAAGAATTTTATGTTGATTGTAGTGTCACATTTGTTCAAGAATCCCAATATAGGATAGAAGAGTATTGAGATGGTTCATAGGTATTAGTTTTTAGTGATTGAGATATATATTGTTTCATGGCATTTTCATTCTAGGGGCTTGAAATACACACATTTGGGGGTTTTGGTAAACATGAACCCTCATTAGAAATAAATTCACAAATTATGAAGGATTTATTATTATTGATTTCTTCCTGGCATTATTTTATTGGACGATTATATATATAATGGGATTGGTTTATTTATTGTGGTATTTTTGTTCATGACATAAAAAATAGTTACTTGGACAGTTAATTTTTCTTGAAAACCTATATTTCATAAGGAAAACTCATGTTATTGATTGTGGTGCGTGTAAAGTTGTTGTGGAATATTGTTTTATTTAAAATAAATTTTTTAATGTGAATATTAAATAGTTAGGGGATTTATAGTATTGATAAAATATTTTGTTGTTTGTTTTTTGAAATTTTATTTCAAATTTTAATGAAAATTATAATATTTATAATAATTAGAATCACTTATGTTATAGATTATTGAAATTTATGTTTTAATGAAAAAAAACATGATTTCTAATTGGATTTTTTTGATAAATATGGTTATTTTTAATCCCGTAACGATTTTTTGGAATATTATTTCAAATAAAAAACTAGTTTCTATGTAAACCAGACTTAATTTTATTTTTTATTATGCCCACATGTGATATAAAATGTTTAATTTTCATTTATTCTTGTGGACCATGGTATTTTAGTAAAATTTAAGTGTTTTTGTTTCGTTTATAGTAGTATCAGTTAGATTATGGGTAGTAGAAATTATTTTATGTATTGATAATAATTTCAAGGATTTCAATGATGTAAAAATATATACAATGTTTTTTACATATTATTTTAGTGGTTTTAAAATATATTTTTAAGGTATACTATTTTTGAGGTCCCATCAGATGGATTCTTCATGATATAATGAAAATATGTATGGAAATTTATGTATTATTGGGTTGAACACCCCTATAAGGAGTTGAATCCTTTTTCGGATGGAATGTATAGTTTTTATTTGTATTATTTGAGTATTTATACAAATTTATGTGAATTTTACATAGATGACTCCTATGGTGTTGATAACTACAATATTAGAGATTGTTCCATCATCGGTTTTTTTAAATTACATGTTCTAGGCGTAAATTTGAGTACAATTAGTGATCTTCATTATGGATTATTTATATTTGTTACTAATGTTTGATATAAGTGGTAATCTAAATTCATTAAGTGTGGAAATATATGAGACATGGAAAAAAGATATTGGTTGTTTGGTTTAGGGGGATTATTATTAGTATAAACATATGGTGGTGAATATCAAATTGGTTCTGGGTGTAACATTCCCATGTCTGAAAGGTCATGGGGATAGTGGAACTATATATTGGATGATTGAGGATGTCATGTGAAATAGCTTAGTAAGTGTACCTACTGGGATATTTTTATTTTAGTGTTAGAACTAGTCTATGTGATGGAGATTAGTCGATGCGGTGGAAGAGAGTTCATATTATGGTTCACTTAAGAGATATATAAGTGATCATTTTTAAGGAATGAACATTGAATTGGTCAGATGTGGATTCAACCATGGAATTTCAAAAAATTTCATGATCAAACTTAAATGTGGTAAATTTAATGGTTTAATGATACTTTTGATGTGATATTGATTTGTGAATCAATATGCTGATGATATTGTGATGCGTCAATGGATGTGGATGAGTGTGTTTATGAAAGGAAATAGAGGATATGACTGGTTGTATATTTGGAATAAAAATTGATAAGGCATGATGGAAACTACATTAGAGATCTTTTTTCAGATTCCATTTTAATGTATAATATATCGAATAAGGGTTCATAGAGGAATGATACTATGTTAAGGAATGATATTGGATATTTCATAGTGTATGAAAATTTTGTAATGAGTTGTGCCTAGTTAATCTATAGTTTTTTTATGTGGTTGGTGTTCTTTATAGTTAAAGAAAATATTAATTATTTAATTGGTTAAAGGATTTATTGAGAATTATGATTTTAATTTAGATAGTGATATTTAGAAATCATTAATTGTTTTATTTGTAAATGTTTGTTTAGCATGGTGGACACCTCTAGGGTTTGAGAGGATTTTATATTTTTTTCATGATATGGAAATGATACAAAACAATTATATTTGTAAGAGATTCATTCTGTTATGGTTTGTTTATGTAATGAATTTAATTTTTTTTGTTCCATTTGGAAAATAAATGTGGTAGAATGGAGGGGGATAATCTATGAATGTGAAATAACTATTTTAAAAAGGATCAGGTTAGGAATATATTATGGTACATGAGATTCACATATACCTAGAGGTTGTTCATGCCCTTTAATAGAGGGATACAATATGACCCAATTCGAGTAGTCCCGTTTTGTATTAGTTTCATGTAAATTTATAGAGGCTAATTTTGTAACACCCTTATGGAATCTCATGCATATCCAGTTGAATGAAATGTTAGATCCCTACATGGACCTACATTTCTCTCTATTGGTGATTCCTTGAAATTACTTATTTGATGATATTTAATTTTGATGATTAAATGAAATATCTATTCTCTAATATAAAATATTTTTATTTTATTGTATAAAGTTGATTAAGATTTTCTAATATAGGTATTTTATGTTTAATTTCAACTGATTAGGGAAAAAATTTCTTGCTTTTAGGGGTTTCATATTCTACTCATAAGGGATGTACAAAGAGGTAATGTTCAGGATATCTTGTATCTTTTTTACTTATATTTTATTTTCCTATTTGTTTATTAATGGGTTTTAATCTAGTTTTTATCAATTAATAAATCTACTTAATAATTGAATTTTTGGGTTTTTTTAGTATTTGGCCCATTTTCACATTAGGTGCTATTAATAACCCATTGGTTTTTGTTTCATCATCATGAGGTTGGAATGTGTATTCAAGATCAATTATGAAAAACATGTCTTCATATAGAATGATTAATAAATTAATTTTGTTATTATTATAGAAGGTATAATTATTTTTGGAATCAGTGTAGGTTTTTGTTAGTATATGATAAATTTTCCTTCCTAGATTTATATAGGATGCCTTTATATTATTTCATTTTTTTAATTATTAGAGATTTCATATTTATTTCATCCAAATTTTATGTGTATTATTTCTTTTGTCTTTAATGAACTATCTATAATATATATATCATTGTTTATCAACCAAATAGTTAACACAAACCAAATAGTTTCTTCGAATATTGGATTGTAGTTACATTCATAAATGTGGGAAAATGAAACTGTTTATAGATTTCATTATTCATTTAGTTTAATTTCATAAATGTAAACCAATTACTATTTTTGATATTTATTTTTATAAAGTGTAATGGATAAATTAAATTTGGAATATCTTGATGTGAATATGAAATAAGTCTGTTTTTCAATTTAGTAATGTGGGTTTTCTAGAAAAAATTCCAAGGGATTCTACTAATGTCCGAGCTATGATCAAATATAAGATGGTTCAATTTTTAAATGAACTGTAATTGGATGTTTAATTATTTTTTATAATAAATATAGATATTAATGGTTAATATTGAATGTGTTTATTAAAACACACAATAGTAAAATCAAATTTCCAATTATTGTATACTTACAATGATTTCTGGTTGAGCAAGCCTTGTTTTTTCCTTCTTAATTAATGATATGTGCTTTGGTTGAATTTATTTGAAAATATGTTTGGTATCAGAGTGATAGGTTTATTAGGATATATAAAACTAAACCATAAAAGGTAACAAATTGTTTTTTGGATGGGAAGAGGAATAAATTTGGGACCGGAGTTACTAGAACCGTGGTGGTGAGTTGTAAGATGTCATTTTGTCTTTGTTGGTTGATTCTTATGTGTTCTTACTAGAATTTGGTGATAGGTTAAGTATATTATAGTAATGATATGATCTTTTCCCCTTACACACCATGAGTGAGATGGAATTATTTGGATCCCTATAAGATATATAAAATTTTAGGGTTCATAATGTTGGTCAATACAATGATTGAATGTGTAGAGGTTGGGTATGCATATTTTCTATGAGTGAGAAGGAATTTTCGACCATCTATTCAGTAAGGGTACATGGGATGATATGAGGATGACGAGTTAGTCATGAGTGACATGGATGGACTGAGATGTAATATTTGAAAATGGACCACCAAATGTGAGTGAGGGAATTTGAGTTTGGATTTTTTGTGGTTTATTGATGGATATCATTTCCATTAATGATAATGTAGTAGATGGTGTGTAATAAATCTTCAATTTTGTGATATAGAATTTACCAATTATCAATCATATATTATATATAGTATGAATTACTCCCTATAATTATAATTTATGGGTTGGGTACATGGTAAAACACCTGACCCTTTTTCATTTAGTATGTGTTTGGAAAATATTAAAATGTTTCTTTTTTCTATTATAGAGTTTAAATAGGCATGGTTAAGTATCGTGTGTCCCCGTCACCAGATGATGAAATGATATGCATTAATTTATGTGCATTGTGAATTATGATTCATTGTGCGTGTGTTTCATGATAAATACAACACACACTATACATACTACATGAACATTTGCACAATCACCAAAAAATTAGTATTTTTTAGGTATTTTAGATTCTCATTTTTCATTAGACTCACACCCTACCAATGTACAGTACAAAAATTTTTATTTACATCATTAGAAAATTATCTTCTGTCCAAGGACAGTAGTAGAACATTGAGTTTTAAATGAAACAAAGGCTTGTTAAAATATAGAGGTCAAGGTTAAGGATGATAAGTTATAAGATATTGGATGGATATATGTGTGATTTTTATTTTTCTATTATTTATCATATAATGGATAATGTTTTATTTATTTATATTTGATTCATGTTTTTTAATTTATATATTATATTTCATTGTTATTTACTATTTCATAACATATATCGTTTTAATACATTCCATTTGGGACAATGGGGGAATAATATAATGCTTGTTTTATATGTACTAGATTTTAGGACTTTTATATTAGGATCCATTCATACAAAAAAAAATTAGAGTTTGAATGAAACTAAATCATTATATTAGAATTTATTTTCTCACCAATGATATTGTTTCCCACTCAACATTTTAATAATACCATGTATACCTGGAAGTATACCTAATGCATTGTGGTTACCCCCATTCCAGTTTCATTCTGCTAATTTGAATGTGAGATTAATGCTATCAAATATAATATATAAGACATTACATTCCAATATGAGATGTGAATGATACCAAATACAATAATTGAATCATCCTAAAATCATTAAACACTATATCCTCACCCTGAAAATGATTACTATGATCAGTATTTATGTTCTTTTTAAAATACATAAATAATCCTCACAATTTATAGTCTAAAAAATGGATGGATATTTCTTATAATGGATGTTATTAGAGTGAAAATTTGAGATATATCATTTAGGAATTTCATGTAAAACCTTATGATACCAATGAAAACCTATATTACCACAATATTATTTGGAGATTCCAATGAAATAACCAGCATTATAATGAGGTGGTCCATTACTAATCCACATTGGGACAACAAATTCATCATGAAATATGACTCATAATCTATGAAAATATACATCAATAAAATTTTAAAAAAGGGTAACAACATTGAATCCATAGAAATTATCATAGATAATCTATATGATCTTCCCATTACTCAAAATACACATTGAATTCATACATAGAAACACAATTTAAGTGATGAATAAATTCATATTTTTTATAATTCCTCTAAACTATGAATACAAATTTAGATTTTTTAGCATCAAACAAAATCACCATGAACTCATAAGGGATATCATGACATCAGATAGATAACATGAATATATACATATCTGCTACACACATGTGATTATATTATAAAAATATGTCAATCTTAATAAAGTTGAGTGAGAAATTCTTCCAATATAACAAATCAATGTTCATGTAAGGGGATTACAATTCTTATTTATGACCATATTTAAGCTATGATCAACCATTTATTATTGTAATTTTTAATATATATTCATCAAAAATAGAACTGGAGATCCCCCGATGTGATATAGTACATAAAATAAATCCTCTCTATAGATGAAAATAAACCATAATATGCTTGTTTCATAACTCAATTGGTTGGACTATAAATGGGTACAACAATACTGTATTGACATGCTGATGAATGTCTATCCTGAAAGTGATCTCATTAAATTGGGGGAAGAGTGGAAAACTTTTATTGAAATTCATCAGTATACTCTTCTAAAACTACAGAAACCCAAGTAACATATCCTATAGATAGAACTATATTACCTAATAAATAATAGAAGATATAGTATCAAATTCATTCCACCCATCCAATGAACTCGCTAACTAGAAAACACAACACTATAACTACTATAAATATAAACCACAATATTGACTTAAAATACGTTCTCACAGTTATAAACTATATTACCATTATATTTTTAGGCTGAATTCTTACAGATGAATATAAAAATATTATAAATCTTCTCATGAGATAAGATTCCAAAAAACATATTGTAATATATACAAATGTTATATAATTTCAATCAACCACGAACATGAATAGTTATATATAAATGAATTGGAAACCTATCTTACTCATGATTAATTTTATATAATTTTATTGGTGAAATGAAGGACTATATATATCATAATTCAAAAAATTAAAACATATAGATGAAATAAAATAATATAATACATTACATTTAATCTGGATAATACAATAGAGGAATCACTAAGTAATTAATATTAATACATCTTGATTGAATACCTCTATATACATAATGAATACCATGATTACGGCATCACACAACTCTCTTTCCTGGGGACGTGGGGTTTCAGAGGGTGCTCCTTTATTCACCCTAAGATATCTTTATGGATTACAGTTTAGGGTTACATGATGTTGTTTATAATTTGAAGGATATTTATTTAATAACTAATTTTCAAGAGGGTTTGCATATTTATATAAACAAATAAGGATGGTCATAATTATATTAATGGAATGTTTATGATCACTACACAAGTAGAATACATTTTTTAAATTTATAGTGGTTTATAAATATTCACTACAAGTGAGACTATAGTGTTACAATCTAGAACCAACTAACCATTTTTTGAGATTTATTATAATATCTAAATAAGAATCATTTAACTATTGATATGATCCATATAGAGTCATGATGAAACCGATATTATAAGAATTTTTTTATAAGAACATTTAATCCTTAAATGCATCCATTATGATAAATCTATAGAATTAGGTTAATGTGTATTTTGGTGAAATGGTGTTACGTTTTTTGAAATTCCTCACAAAAATTATTTTATATTGTCCATCCTTCTGACATATGATTTATAAAATTATTTAACTGGTTTATATATTTATTAAAAATATCCAAAACATTTTGAATCTCATTTTTATTTTAATAATATATCAATAGTAAATATAATTTGATATCAATGAACAACACACATCCTAAAAATAATTTTAGAACTTCTCCAATGAAAATAACATCCCATCGTTTCTCTATGGAACAATTACATCCACTGTTAAATAGGAGAATTATGAGCACTGATAGAAGAAGGATTATAATGATCCATATGAACATAAATTAAGATGAAGATAATCTATAACATCTCTAACAAGAATCTACCTCTGGATTTTTAATAAATTCATAACACATCAATAAACATTGTAACTGAATCTCGGTAAGTGACATCCTCCATTAATTTTCATCACCGAACATAAATAAGGATGAAAATTATTTTATATTATATTTTCTATAATATTTAGGATCCTAATTTAGTTATTATACAAGTGAATCACATTGAAATTATATATTTTTAAAGAATATTTAATCCTACAATAGAGAAAAAATATTCATAAGTTAACTCTTATCCAAATAAAATATTATACCAAATTCAACAATAATCATAATAAATCATGATACATAAGCATCACCAAGGTCACTACCATATATGTAACACCACATAATTTAGAACATAAAAAACATAATTCTATATCCTTTGATTGTAACACCCGAGAATTTTATGTTATATAAATCATCAAAGGAATATTTTTCTACACAACACTTGCTTGGCTTGCTTTACAGAAAATCGCGACATTCCTCGATAGCTTGCATCGTACGCAATACCGAGTTTCACTAAACAACGATATGCTATTAAAATATTATTAAAACTAGCCGTTATGAATAGTAATAACCTCTTTTTGAAATTTTATAAATTTTATTTTACAAAATGGACTTCATTTTTGGATTCGGAATATCGAAATTAGCCTAGGGTGAAATTTCGGTATTTTTCTGAAAACATTCCATTTTTGATGAATAGTGAAACCACTAAGTGGTAGTTAAAAAACTGATTTTTTCATAAAACTTAATTTTACCGCTTCTGTGAGTGGAATTTCAAAAATCCGAGAGACACGGTTGATATCAGTAAGTAAAATGTGGTTCAATGAGATGAAAATAATTTTTTGGTGAATAGTAACTTTTTACTTTTTTTTACCACGGCTAAAATAAATAGGGTAATTAAGGGTAAAGATGATATTATTATTACCCTAACAAATTTCCTAATTCTATTGGACAAGTTTAGTTCGACCAAAAACAAACTTATGAATAAAATATGACAATTTAGGCCCACTTGGATTAGATTAGGACATTTATTATTAATTTATTTAAAGAAGGGTTAAAATAGTTAAAATCAATGTTTAATAAGTAAATAATTTTTAATATGGGGTTATACATAAGTTAAATTAGACTATAAATATTAATTAGAAAGGTAAAAATATTTCCTACATAATGTTCTTTTATTTGTAATTTTTAGACATTAAATAATTTAATTTATTTATGACACAAGATGATGCAGTAATTATGTTATTTATGAAATATTGACATAATTAATGTTATAAACACAAAAATAAATGTATTTTGAGAATTTTTATGAATTCCACTAATTTTATAGGTTATTATGACATGTTATTATTGATTTAATTAACTTGGTTCGAACTAATAATTCTGTTATGATTCTCACAAAAATCTATTACTAAGTAGTGTCAAAATTGACATAAAATAGTTTTTAAAACAAATATTGTATTTGTAATTGTTATTTTATTCCTAAAAATCTAAGGCTGGGCCAAATAACATAGATAAGGTTTTATATATTAATAATAAACAACATGGGGTTCTTTTGGCTGCATATAGTATGTTTATTAACCTTATAGTATAAGAACACAAGAAGACACAGTAAAAGTAAACTTAGTTAAATTAATGTTAAATCTAAATGATAAGGTTAAAATAGGAACCTAAACTTGTCTAAATTCTATTGTATGAGAGCATTTCGACTCATTCACACCTTAGCTTAGAAATATATCAATTTGGAGCTATTTTAAACCGAACTTGACTTTATAATAAAATAATAGTTTTAATATAACCCTAGCACATTTCCTAATTCTGTTTGACAAGTGTATATCAACCAAAAACAGCCTTAGGAAGAAAATATTATCATTTAGGTAAACTTTGATTATATTAGAACATTTATTATTACTTAATTCAAAGAAGAGATAAAAGATTTAAAATAAATTTTTACTAACTAAAACATTTCAAATATAGAGTTATAACTAAAATAAATTAGATTATAAATTTTCATTATAAAGAAAAATAGATTTCCTACAGAATGGTATTTTATTTAGAATTTTTAATGATTAAATAATTTATTTTTTTGTGACAGAATGATGATGCATTAATTACCGTAAAAATGAATGATTAAGATAATTCATATTATAAATACCCAAATAATTGTAATTTGTGACTTCATATGAATTAAAATAATTTTTTAGGTTAATATCTCATATTAAAATTGGTTATATGAATTTATTTATTTAATAATGCTTTTATGAATTTATCAAAAACAAAATACACAATAATTTCAAAATTGACATAAAAGAGTTTTTAAAACAAATATTATATTATTAATTGATATTCTATTCCTAAAAATATAAGGATTGACCAAACGACTTATATCATCATAGTTGTATCATTAATGTACCACTTAGGGATATTTTCGATGTATATAGAATGTTTATTAACTATATAATATAAAAATACAAAGAGACATTGTAAATGTACATCTATTTAACTAAGAGTTAAATCTAAATTTAAAGGTTAATATAGTGATCCAAACCTGTCTAAAACCTATTGGTTGAGTGGTTATAGACTTATCCCCACATTTACCATTAAATAATTCACTTTGGAGCCATTATAAACTGACTATGAATTTATTATAAAATAATATTTATAGCTTTTCCTAAGGTGCCCTCACCCCTATTATAAAAGGGAACTCACCCTTCACTCTAATGCACACCATATAAGCCATTTGGATCGGCCAGGCCTTCCAAAATACCCTCTCAGCTATCCTCCCTTCAACCTAGATGCCTTATTGTGATCAGAAAGCCATCCTATGATGCCCTTTTGATCAAATCAAAAGGAATAACCCGAATAAGAGGTAATGATTTCACCACCCTCTTCCAAGTTCTTTTCTTCTTCCACTTCCTTTTTATTTATTGTTTTCATCCTAAAATAATAACTCCAGTGCCTTTTATATACTGTAATGTTATTATAATTTTGGTATAACCAAATTCATTATTCTATCCACCCTTTGAATGACTTGTCACCATACGTGCGTACGTACGGCTTACCATCTCCACGTCGTGGTGTAATTGTTATTCAATACATTATTATTTGGATTAGTATAATAATGATGAGTATTTGATGTAAATAATAAAAATAACATTATAAGGATTCTGTATATATGATATACCATACCATTATATAGTATTTTAATATCAAAATAATGATATTTTCGCTCGTGCATACGTAAAGATTACCGTCTCCACGACCCGATGAGATTAATTTCCAAGTTCACAATTCATCGATGATTATAAAAATATATATTACAATTAAGAATGTAATATATGACATAATAATTATACATATATATATATATATAAGTATTTAGTTACTTACATATATCTTATTCACTTACTTCTGTTAAATACTATATGAAAACGGAAACATCATTTCTGCGTGCGTACGGACTACCGTCTCCATAAACAGTGTTTTCCAATTCATATATACGTCTATTATAAATATATATATTATGAAAATATATGATATATAAATAGTGTTTTATATTCATTAAGTATTTAAATCATGATCTATGTGATACAATCAAGTGTAACGAGTTAAAACACATACGATAAAGAAAACGATTATTTCCCTAAATATAAATATAACATGGAAATTATTATTAAATGGGTCGTATAAAGTAATAAATGAATAATTTATGATATCATAAATATTAATATGGTTCTGGTATAATTTAATAACATACTATTGTATTCATACATGAGGATAAACATACCCTTGACTAATGTAAAGTGCAAGGTACGAGGTTTTCATCTCACTCCTTATTCCAGTGAGATTCATGCCATATTTCAACTATTACATTTTATGTGGTGTATGTACTGCCCATAATTGTATTCATTGTGTAGTAAAATTTAATTTATTATTATATACATATTCATTGTATGATAATTCATTCATGGGGTGTAAGTTTCATAAGTTACCAAATTAGTAAGTGGTTTTTTCACAATCTCATTATTATCAGAGATTGTTTATGTGTAAGTATTTACTAGGAAATTTTTTTTATCCATGTCAATTTTTTATATAAATGATTTCAAAATAAATATTTAAAGTATTTTTAAATGTTACTCTTTTTCAAGATCCGAATTTTAAATGTTATAAAGATATATCTTTCTAAATATTTTAAATTAATATCCTTGTTTTAAAAATGATTTTATGAATTTATTTATATGGACATGAATGTTTTGAAATGATAATTATTTTCAAATGATTCAAAGTGGTATGGGACACTTTGAATCAAAAATCTATTCTAAACTACTTCCTTACCAAATGTGCTACTTTTAAATGATTTTACAAAAAGGATATGTCTCTGAAAATGTTTTAGTCATCATTTTCAACTATGTCACCATCCTTTACTAGATATTATTTTTGATTGAGGATGATTTATTATAACAAAATATTATATATTATATTGAATGAGTTTTGATATGTTTGACTATGGATGTTCTATTATTATACCATTCATGGTTTATGGTTAATGTATTGACATTTCTAATGCTAGTTTTAAATGAATTTTTATGTTATGTATCATCGTTTTCATATAAGGAATGCAGTGTACTTAGTAAATGATGGGTGGAGGCCACAATAGCTCCTCGATTCTTTGGTAGGTCTCATGAGACAAATTAGTGTCTTGGCACAAGGCCTTGACAAAAAAATTATTTTTTGTCTTAGTATGAGGCTGTGACTATGTGGTAATTATGTTTCGTATTAGTCATTCCATCATTGTAAAATTAGTTATTACATGTGATTGTTCTACTAGTAGAATATCTATGTGCATGTTTATATTGTAATGTTTCATTTATTTTTACCATATTATGTTCAAGTTTATGTTTAGAATGCTGTTGTTTTTATTAAACAGATGTCTTTAAATGTTTATAGCTTCCGCTAAATTATTTACCCTTACTAAGAATATGAACTCACCCCTTTCTTATGTTTTATTTTCCCAGGATTCAAGAAGTGTATTATTATTGATATGCAGGGTTAAGCAAAAGAAAAAATTTTAATTCTAAATGAACTATATATGATATGTTTTATGATTCAAATTCTAATGTAATGTTAATGTATATAATCTATTTTCCAAGATTGCTAAATTGATCGGTCCTTTGGGACATGATTCCTAGTAATCGTTTCAATGTATTAAAATAATGCACCAGCTCTGGGTAACTGGGTTCGGGGCATTGTAGTTTGTATCATAGGATGTTTAGAAATAACCTTTTAATCTTGATTTAGATAAACTCTTATTAGAGAACATTATCCTAAGATAGACATTGAGGATTATTATAGAAGAACATCCAAGAATTTTGGTACTGTATAGATTTTTGAGATTTCCAACAATACATCCCTGTCTAGATATGAGCAGGTAGAGGATGTTCTAGCACAGATGTACCTAGGGGTAAAACCCGAAAACACCTCTTCGAGCTAGACTCGGACGAGAACTGGTGGATGACAATGGGCCTTGCTGTACTCTTACATACGACACTCTGAAGGGGATATGCTTAGGATAATTCTCATTTTCATTTCAAATCATTATGAAGTATATAAGAGTATATACCTTCTCAATGAAAATATTTTTATGATTATTGATTATATCCATAAAATGTTCAATTTACGTTAGGTATTTTACAAGTTTGGAATTATACATTGAAATTCATAAATTGATCTTGTGTATTCCATTGTATAGAAATGGTTCCCATGAGAAGGAATGTAAACTCCATTAATATGTATGATCCAAAAAGTAATAAGGATCATAAATTACATGATACTAAGCCAACATTTATAAGGGAAATAGTCTCCCATATATTCTCAACATGTGAAGGAATAATATAATATGTTAGTAAGAAAAGTAATGAATTATCCAAGTCCAATGGGTTTAAAGGGAATCAAGAGAATAAAAGGATGGTATAGTGAAAGATGGATAATGGGAATAGGGGAAAGAATGATTTCCCATATGTGATAAATGTGGAAATAATCACCTCGGTAAATGATTGAAAGAAATGGGTGTTTTTTATAAGGGTGGAGAAAAGGACACAATGTACGTGATTGCAAGGGTAATAAAATATTTTCAAATGTACAATGCATCATCTCCAAGAAGTTGGTACACTACGCGAACCAATGTCCAAATCATTAGTGTATTCCCCAAATGATGCTATTGGATAATAATCATGTTATGATAGTACCTCAGATGATGAATAATGACTAGTGTTATTATGTTTTTATTATAAGATTATTTAATTTTAGTGTTGTAACAAAAATATACTAGTTATATGAATTATAGAGATAAATAAGGATTGTATAGAAGTACTATTTTATTACGGATTTGAGATTATATGGTTATATGAAAAGTGAATTAATGGTGAGCTACACTTTTGGTAAAATAAATGGTTGAAGGAAAGGTAATCATTAATATTGTCCTGATATTGAGGTAGAGATTTTGGAATAATAGATGGAAGATTATGGTAATTCAGGATGTTGCAGTGTTGTAAAAGAATACATGATGAAGGAGTTCACATGTTATTACCTAGAAAAAAGGATTCTTATTATGTTTAACCTCCTTATAATTTTTGGACTGGGAGTTTGGATATATGTATTTTGGATAATTCTAAAAGTTGGAATTGAATAAGTTTGAAATTGGATACTATTGTTGTGGTTTTTTTGGATTGTTATAAAAGGACATCCCAGAGGTTGGGCGACAACTAGTCATGTCCGACAAGGCCACGAGACTTAAACCCGCAACTGAAGAGCGACAAGGGTGCATCACCTCCGACTGGACTACACTATGTTCAAGTTTCTATAATTTATCTTTTTTAAATAGACTGATAAATAAATTATAAATTCATTTTTTGGGACCCTATACAATTACAATAAATATATATTTTTTGAAATCTTTTGATGTGAAAGATGAGTTTGTGGTAGAAATTAGTTAAAGGATGGAAATCTACATGACATGTATAAATTTGTTTCTTCACTTATTATATGAATAAATAAATTCTTAAACATTAGTTCAGGCATCTTAAAACCAAAAATGTGTTATCCTAATACCTTATGTTTTGTTGAACTGATGGTATTTAAAATAATCATAGATTGGTGGCTTTGAGACCCAAGATTATACAATTATTTGTGACTTATGACGTCAATAACTACCTTTAAATATTTACACATTCCCTCCAATTATTTGCTTCTAATTTCCACCAATTTTCTACTAATTGAGATCATAATTTGGTGGTGATTTTTTCATTCCCCTTTTACTCTTATTAAGACAAAATTTTAATAACCCAATTTCCGATGTGGGTTTTCCCACAAAGGTATTTTCTATTTTTAATCTTTTATTTTCGAAGATGAATTTCAAATTGCAAGGATGCAATTTATTGAAGTAGGGAATAATGTAACACCCCAAGATTTCATAGAACGTTATTTATTCAAAGTAATTCACTAACATGCACTACACACAACACCGAGTTCAAGAGCACCATAACATACCAAACTAGCCATTCAAAAGCGGTTATGAATAGTAGTAACCGAATTTTGAACTATATAAAATCCTTATAATTTTAGAATCCAAATTATGATTTTCTTACACATAATGTAAGAACAAATATATTTATTTCAGTTAAAAGAATTATTTCTAAAAAATGCACTTTTACCGCCTTTTAATGGTGAATCCTTTTTAAATCCAATATTTCAAAATTTTTTAAATTCAATTTTTAAAAATAAGCTTCTTTTTTAGAATCGGGAAAAATGAATTTAGTTTCAATAAATTTTTTGTGTTTTTCTGATAACTATCATATTTGGGTGAATAATGAAAAATACTATATTTTAACAGAAAACAAATTTTTTAATCAAAATATTTTATAGTGTTAAATTGTACATTTAATGGTTTGGAAGTACAAATATATTATATTTTTACCATTTAATCAAATTCTTGTCATTGTTAGTAATTTTACATTGAAATTGGACATAAACAAGTGTCAATCTTTAGATAGTTATTATTTCATAAAAATACACCTTTTGGGATTGACAATAAGAAATTAATTTTAAATTAATAAATGAAACTTCTATTTTTTTTGTAAAATAGACATCATTTTTGGATTCGGAATATCGAAATTATCCTAGGGTGAATTTTTAGTATTTTTCTTAAAACATTCAATTTTTGGTGAATAGTGAAAAACACTAAGTTATTGTTTAAAACCAGATTTTTATTTAAATAATATTTTATTTAATTTAAATTTATTTTAGGTAAAAATATATACATAATATCTATATATTAAATGTAATTTATTGGAGTCTGTTTATAATTATTTTAGATATATAAATATTTTATCAAACGTTATACCGTCTTTTAACCACCTCCTAGGAGCATTTTCAAATTTATATAAAACATAATTTTACTGATTCTGTGAGATGAATTTTGAAAATCCGAGAGACACGGTTAATATCAAGGAGTAACAGTTGGTTCAATAAGATAACAATAAATTTTCATGAATAGTAACTTTTTATTTTAATTTACCACGGTTAAAAGTAAATAGGGTAATTAAGGGTAAAAATGATATTCATATTACCCTAAAACATGACCTAATTATATTGTACAAATATAACTCACCCAAAAACAACCTTAGGAATAAAATAATATCATTTTGGTCATCTTTGATTATATTAGAACATTTATTATTCTTTAATTCAAAGAAGAGTTGAAAGAGTTAAAATCAAAGTTTAATAACTAAAAACAATTTTTAATATTAGGTTATACATAATATAAATTCGATTATAAATATTAATTATAAATCCATAAATATTTCCTACATAATGTTATTTAATTAATAATTTTTAGACATAAAATAATTTAATTTATCTGTGACACAATTATGATGCGGTAATTATCGTATTAATGAAATATTAAGATAATTGATTATATAAATACCCAAATAAATGTAATTCTATAATTTTTATGACTTAAAATATTTTTCTACGATAATATGACATATTAGGATTGGTTATATGATTTTTTTGAGAGTTTTTAAAACAAATTTTATATTATTAATTGATATTTTATTCCTAAAAATCTAAGGATCAGCCAAAGGTTTATATCATTATTGGTGTATCATTAATGGATAACTTTGAGGTCTCTTGGAATTAAATATTATTTTTATTAACTATATAATATAAAAATACAATGAGACATGGTAAATGTCCAACTATTTAACTAAGAGTTAAATCTAAAATTAATGGTTAATATTGTGACCCAACCCTATCTAAAACCTATTGGTTGAGTTTTTTTCGACCTATCCCCGCCTTAAAATTTAAATAATCCACTTTGGAGCCATTATGATCTGTATATTAATTTATTATAAAATAATATTTCAAGCTTTTCGTAAGGTTCCCCTCAGCCTTCTTATAAAGGGTTACTCCCCGTTCACTCTAATTAACACGTTCTAAGCCATTTGGCTCAGCCAACCCCTACCCAAATTCCCTCTAATCTATCCTACCTTCATCCTAGAGGCCTTATTTTGATCAAAAAGCCATCCTATAGAGCCCTTTTGAACAAATACAAAGGAAGATCTCAAAGAAGAGGTATTGATGTCACCACCCTCTTTCAAGTTCATTTCTTCTTCCACTTCCTTTTAATTTTTAGTTTCCATTCTTAAAAAATAACTCTTGTATATTCTATATACTGTGATGTTATTATAATTTTTGTACAACCAAATTCATTACTATATCCACCCTTTTAATGACTTGTCACCATATGTGAGTACGTACGACTTACCGTCTCCACGTCGAGGTGTAATTGTTATTCAATACATTATTAATTGGATGAGTATAATAATGATGTGTATTTCTTGTAAATAATAAATATAACATGATAAGTATTCTTTATATATGGTATAACATCCAATTATATATTATTTTAATATCAAAATAATGATATTTTCGCTCGTGCGTATGTACGGATTACCGTCACCACGACGCGATGAGAATCATTTCCAAGTTCACCATTCATCGAAGATTATAAAAATATATATTACAAATAAGTATGTAATATATTAAATAATAATTCTACTGGAGGTATATATATATTAATATATTTAATTAGTTATGTACTTACATATATTTTATTCACTTACTTTCGTTCAATACTATATGAAAAAGGAAACAACGTTTATGCATATGTACGAACTACCGTCTCCATATACAGTGTTTTTCATTTCATATATACCACTATTATACATATTTATAATCTAAATATATATGATATATAAATCATGTTTTATATTCTAGAAGTATTTAAATCTTGATCTATGTGATACAATCAAGAGTAACAAGTTAAAACACGTACGATAAGGAAAGCGATTATTTCCTGAAATATTAATATAACATGGAAATTATAATTAAATGCGTAGTATAAAGTCATAAATGAATAATTTAGGATGTAATAAATATTAATAAGGTTTTGGTATAATTTAATAACATACTATAGTCCTCATACATGAGGTTAAACGTACCCTCGAATTAAGGAAAGTGCAAGGTATGAGGTTTTCATCTCACCGCTCATTCCCTTGAGATTTATGCCATATTGCAACTATTACCTTTTTTGTGGTGTATGTACTTCCCATTAATGTAATCATTGTGTAATACACTTTAATTTATGTGTATTTTCATATTCATTGTATGATACTACTTTCACGGGGTGTATGTTTCGTATGTTACCAAATTGGTAAGGTTTTTTTATTCCCAAACTCATTATTATCCGAGATTGTTTATGTGTAAGTATTTACAAGGACATTTTTATCATCCATGTCCATTTTTCAGAAAAATTATTTCAATGTGAATATTTTAAGTATTTTTGAAAGGTACTCTTTATCAAGATCATAATTTTAAATGTTTTAAAGATTTATCTTTCTAAATCATTTTAATTAATGTCCATGTTTTGAAAATTATTTTATGGATTTATTTATATGGACATCAATGTTTTGAAATGAAGATTATTTTCAAAAGTATCAATGTGGTATGGTACACTTTGATTAAAAAATATATTTTAAATTGCTTCCATTATAAATGTGTGACATTTAAATGATTTTTAAAAAATTATATTTCTCTCAAAATGTTTTAAACATAATTCTCAACTATGTCAGCATCCTTTACTGGATATTATGTTTGATTGAGGTTGATTTATTATAATACAATCTTCCATATTTTATTAAATGAGTAATGATATGTTTGACTTTGGATGTTCTATTTTTATACCATTAATGGATTATGGTTAATGTATTTACATTTCATATGCTAGTTTTAATACGAATGTTTATATTCTATTTCAACTTTTTCATATGGGGAATGTCGTGGACATAGTAAGTGACAGGTGGAGCCCTCTATAGATCCTCAATGCCTTGATAAGTATCATGATACAAACTAGTGTCTTGGAACAAGGAATTGACAAAAACATTATTTTTAGTCTTGGCATGAGGCCTTGACTATGTGGTAATGATGTCTAGAATTAAGCATTCCCTCATTGTGAAATTAGTTATTACAAGTGATTATTCGACAAGTAGAATATCCATGTGCATGTTTATATGTAATGTTTCATTTATTTTTAACATATTATGTTCAAGTTTATGTTTAAAAGGGTGTTGTTTTTATTACACATCTAGCCTTAAAATTTATATTTTACGCTAAATTATTTACCCTTACTGAGAATCTGAGCTCACCCCTGTATTATGTTTTATTTTCCCAGGATTCCAAGAAGTATATTATCATTGATATGCAGGGTTAAGCTAAAGGGGAAAATGGAATTCTCAAATAACTATCTATGATGTGTTTTATGGTTCAAATTTAAATGTAAAGTTAATGTATGTAATCTATTTTCCAAGACTGCTAAACTGATCGGTCCTTCAGGACTTGATTCCTTGTAATCGTGCCAATGTATTAAAATAATGCACTGGCTCTGGGTAACTGGGGTTAGGGCGTTACATATCCAAACCCTCATCAATGTATCACATTGTTAGAAAAAGTGTTATGCCGATAACCAAAGGAAGGAATTGGATTTTAAAGTAGGATACCATGTTTTGTTGAATGTATATCCATAGAAATGTGTTATATGTTTCTGTAACAAGTGTAAATTTAGTCCATGGTACATTGGACCTTTCGAAATTACAGAACGACTTGGAGTTGTTTCTTATCACTTGGAAATACCTCCATTTATCTCCAAAGTTCATTATGTGTTCCATGTATCACTGTAGAAAAAACACTTGCCTGTCCCAAGGCATTTACTCACCAATCAGGAAACTGAAATGGAAATTCATCTGTCTTATTGCAAAGATCCTATCAAAATTATTCATTTAAGAGAACAAGTGTTTAGAGACTGGACTACTCGTATGGTAAATGTTCTATGGATAAACCATATGTTGGAAGAGGCAAGGTGTGAACCCGAGGAACTTAAGATGAAGAACCACCCGATTCTTTTTATTTAGTAATATTCTAGAAATTTCAAGGATAATATTATTTTAAGTAAGGGAGAATGTATCCCCACAAGCATCTGTGGTCTGTTCCCCTTAGAATAATGTAGTCGCTTGCATTGTACGCAACGTGGAGTTTTAACAGCCCACGACCAATGAATATAGTCTTTATGAATTTTAATACCCAATTTTGGAAACTTTTTTAAATATTATTTTTTTAAATGGAATTTATTTTTTGATTCGGAATATAAAAATTAGCTTAGGATAAATTTTTGTTATTTTTATGAGAACATTCAATATTTGATGAATAGTGAAAAACACTACAATAGTGTTTAAAATAGATTTTTTTAAATAATTTGTTAATTTATTTTAATTTACATTGGGTCAAAATAATGACATTGTACATATATATGTTCAATGTAATTCCTTTGTGTAATTTTATAAAATGTTTTTTTAGATAAAATTTATTGATCTTTTTACCATCGTTTACCCACCTTCTAAGAGCATATAAAAATTAGAATTAAACATGATTTTACAACTTCTGTGAGATTAATTCTTAAAGTCCATGAGACACAGTTAACATGATTAAGTAAAATGATGTTCAATAAGATGAAAATAATTTTCGGTGAATAGTAACTTTTGACATATATTTACAACGGTTACATGTAAATAAGGAAATTTAGGGTTAAATGATATTATAATTACCAAACACATGTCCTAATTCTATAGGATATGTGAAATTCGACCAAAAACATTCATATCAATAAAATAAGATCCTTTTGGTCCACATGGATTAGATATGGACATCTAGTATTATTTTATTTATAAAAAAGTTAAAAGGGTTAATTTCAATGTATAATAACTAAACCATTTTTAATATTGGGTTACACAAAATGTAAAATCAACTATAAATTTATATTAGAATGTTAAAAATATTTTATATATAATAGTATTTTATATATAATTTTTATTCATTGTATAATTTAATTTATTTATGACACAATGATGATATAGTAATTACCTTATTAATGAAATATTAAAATAATAGATTTTATAATTTTCCAAATAAATGTAAATAGGAACTTCTGATTAATTCCACAATTTATATAGGTTATAATTACATGTTAGGAATGATTAAATAATTTTTTTCTAAGTAATCATTCTTTTATGATTTTCACAAAGACCAAATACTAAATAATGTCAATATTGACATAATTGAGTTTTTAAAAACAAGTACTATATTAATAATTTATATTGTATTCCTAAAAATCTAATGATCAGAAAAACTACTTATATAAGGTTTTATATATTAATAATTAACCACATGGTGTTTTATTGGCTTGTTATAGTATGTTTATTAACCATATAATATAAAAATACGAAGAGACATGGTAAGGGTAAAAATATTTTTTTAAGAGTTATATCTAAATGATTAAGTTAGTTTGGTGACATAAACCTACCTAAAACCTATTGGTTGAGAGTTTTTTGACTCATCCAAACCATATATTATAAATAAATTACTATAAATTCATTATAAACAGAAAGATATTTTATTATAAGATAATATTTCATGCTTTTCCTAAAATGACCCTCAGCTATCTTATAAAAGTGTACTTCCCCTTCTCTTAAATGTACAGCTTCTAATGCCATTTGGATCAGTAAATCCAAACCGAAATATCCTCTCAACTATCCTCCCTTCTACCTAAAGGCCTAACATTGATCAGAAATCCATCCTATGGATCCCTTTTGATGAACTCAAAAGGAAACACCCGAAGGAGAGATAATAATTTCACCACCCCATTTCAAGTCCTTTTCTTCATCCACTTCCACTTTATTTTTTGTTTCCATACCAAAATAATAAATCCAGTACATTATATGTACTATGATATTATAATATATATGGTAATACCATATTCTTTATTCTATCAATCCTATAAATGACAATGTCACCATACATGCGTACGTACGGCTTACCGTATCCACGTCATGGTGTAGTTTGTTACTCAAACCCTAAATTATTTGTATGATTATAATAATAAGTATAACTGATGTAAATAATATATATAACATGTTAATAATTCTATATATATGATATACCATCCAATTACTGATGATTTCACCATCAATATAATGCTACTGTCGCTCGTGTGTACGCATGGATTACCGTCTCCATGAATGCGATGAGATTCATTCCCCATAGTATTCATTAAAGAATAATTTTCATTTTATGATTAAAAATAAATTTTAAAAACATAATATAATTATGTATATTAATAAAATGCATCCTATCGATAACAAACAGGGCTTACATAACAAATCATATAAAGGAAATCGAATCAGTTAACACCCGAAATGGGGATACTACAAAAATATTATTAACAAATCAATATTATATGATCATATATGATATCATATTTATGTATATGTTAATTGTATAATATAATAATTTTTTTAATAATTATATAGTTGGATAACATACCATCAACTATGGAAAAGTACTTGGTAAGGGTTAATTATATAATCTATTTTCTTATCTGAGGTTGTTAATATGTATGTATCTACTGGGACTTCATAATCATTCACACCTATCTTTTCATAAAAATAAAATTCAAAACATTCTTAAAATTTTCTAGCCTATAGGTTAATGTTATTTATAACCATATTTTACCATATCTGTTTTGAATATAATATTTTTTTTCGTTTTCCAAATAAGGATCTTTATGTCATTTTCATCGAAATTAAGATAAGAAAGTATTTTTCAAACTTATATGGCGGGCGCGACTATTTTCCATCGTTATAACATCATCGAAGATTCCCATAAAAGCTACTAATATTATTTTAAAAATAAATGTTCTATTTTATTTTTATTTAAATTTTAAATGATTTCAAATAGAAAGGGATATTTCTCTAATAAAAGTTTTGATTTCATCTATGTCAATATCCATTGATGGATTTTAAGCTTGTATGAAGTTGATTTATTTTGATAAAAAACATCCTTATTATATTTATTGATTTTTGATATGTTTAATTGTGGATGTGTTCTTTTACACAATTCATAGATTATGGAAAATGTATTGACATTCCATATTTTAGTTTTAATATGAATATTTATGTAATGTTGAAACCTTTTCATATAAGGATTGCATTGGACATAGTAAGTGATAGGTCGAGCCCATTGTAACTCCTCAATGCATTGACATTTCTCATGAGAAAAAATAGGGTCTTGGAACAAGGACTGGAAAATTTTTATTTGTATTCTTGGAACAAGGATTTGATTATGTGGTTATCAAGTCTGGCCTTATGCATTCCATCATTACAAAATTGGTTATTGATATTTCATGTGATTATTTGACTTGTAAAATATCCATGTGAATAAGTAAATGGAATTATATGATTTATATTCAAAATATTATTAATATGTTTATTTTAACAGGCTTATGTTTTTATCTTATATATTACCTTTATTATTTTTTCTAATTTATGAATGTTTCTGCTATATTTTTATCCTTACTGAGTATCTGATTTCACCCATTTCTCTGTATAATTTTTCCTAGGATGTGATGAAATATTTAATGGTAGACCTGTATTTATTGGCTATGTTTATAAGTGTGGTCAATATAGACAAAATTATGTTGAGGTTTTTTATTTCATGATGTAATGTAAAACATTTGAATGCATCTAGTGCATCCAAGGCTACTAAACTGATCATTATTTCGGGATTTGATTCCTTGTGATCATGCCAATGTTATGTAATAATGCACTAAATCTGGGTAACGGGGGTCTGGGAATTACAGTGTGGCCTAAAAGGTCTTACCAAACATGCAAAAAAATAAGGTATAATTGGATCAAATTCATCTTTAAAGGAATTTTATGTTTATATTTTTAAATAAATGGGATAAAATCTTACAAAAATAATACACATTCCATTAATTTAGTATTTCTCCCATTTAACCAAGAATTTTATATTTTGTATTAAATCATCAAAATCAACCATATTAAATACCTTCTAGACATTGTTGTATAAAAATTTGTATTTATAACATGGGGGGAGAAGGAAAGATAAGAATGGTGAGATAATATGTTCAATAAGGGTGAAAATAATCTTTAGCAATTTAATTTCATAAATGTTCTTAAAATTTGAATAATGGTGTGACTACAAAATCAGAGTGAATGAGAAATTCAAAAATGATATCATTCCAAAATACCTTCTACATTAAATTTGAAAACGTGGATGTAGAAACTGTCATCAGAAAAAATTATCATAGACATTTTATATCCATATTTATCAAAAGAATCATTATAAACCCATAACAAGTATAAAAAATGATTGTATCTTTTAACATTTGTTTTCACATCTCATATTAAAACTATGTCATAAATAATTAGAGCCTCGTTAAAGAAATTTTAGAAACCATTAGGTAACTCCAACATTCTATAATCTCAATAAAAGTTTCATTATATAATACATTGGAGAACTATCTATGTTCACAAAGTTTATAATAAATAACGGGAACATTGAGGGATATCTTGCCTAACTGATCATATAATTTCCATTGGAATCACTGGACATTATATGGTCTAACCCATCATATATAAGGATTCCATGAACCATGACATGATTTAAGTACAATTATGTTTCATATAATCATAATACTCATAAAAAGTAAGTATTCATTTCTTTACAAGGAAATCCTATAGGAAGGAACAATGTTCCATGATAATATCTTTGAAATATGATTATCTCGGGGAAGAGAAGCCAGTTTCAAAATAATATATTTGAAAAAAATCGTATTCCATCAAGAGAATGAGTGTCGATGGTATTATTACCATATATACCTAGAGGAGGATATGTCACAATAGTGGTTGTTGTTCTTTTAATGGAAAAACCATTGAAATTTGATTAATGAAATAATTTATGAAAATATCATACAGATTTTGTAAATCACATTTTAAACCTAAAATCATTTTTAAAACAATTTTAATAAAAATAATTTTTTTTTAAAAAATTATGAATATTATGACCAAGTTCTCTTTAGAAATATCTATATAAATTGAAATGTAATCATTAATTAAATAAAAATAATGTTAGTGGTTAATTTTGTATACAAAATAATGAAAATTAATTTAACATAAAAAATGTATAGAAATGTTTATTATTAGAAATGTGAGATAAATATTACTATTTTTAAAATGTATTTTTTTATTTATTCATTTATAAATTGTTATAATAATTTGGGAATTTTATTATTGAATATATTTTTTTGATTCAATCTAATTTTTTATCTAAGATTGAAATTAATTTTGATTTTATTAATACATTTAATCAACTATTTGAAGTGTAAATTTATTAAAAATGGAACATTTATAATAAAATACCATAAATAACCATATTATAAGATAATTTATGTGTTTTGTGGGAGATGGATCATAATATCTCATCTTTTGAAGAAAAGTCATAAATAATCTTGATAAATGATAAGATTTTAGCAAAAGACTCCTATGACTTTTGTAGCCTTGAATTATGATCCATGTGAAAGAATATAATTAAATAAAAAAGTTCATATTTTTTTAATATTTATATTTATGATATATAATTACTTATTGGTATTATATAAACCTAATAATAGAATATAGGTGTAAAATAACAATTGTCTCAAAAAGGAAATTTGTGGAAAAATTGTTACAACATTGGTAACTTTGAATCATTACACCCCATTAAAGTGAGATACTAAAATTGATTTGTAAATCTAGATAAATTTATTTCTAAGAATTATATAATTATTTCATTTATATTTTATATCGTACAAAATAAATATAAGTAGTGAATAAGGAATATTTATCAGAAAATTAAAAGTGAGATGAGAAAACCATTATGTTGAATACAAGTATCATGTGTGTATTTATATTACTGAATAATGATGATATGTTATGTATTTAATATATTTTTATAAATTTTTTCGGTTTATTATTAGTTTTATTTATCTTGTAAACATAGTATAATGAATTAATGAATAAATTAAATATTTATCAGATATTTTAACCATATTTTCCTTATGTGTCATAAATGACTTAGACAGGTATATATGGTAAAATAGTTGACTGTATAATCATATATAGTTTAAAACATTTAAATAATTGTTATAATTAAACATGAATTATACATTTCAAATCAATAATGAATGAATTTTTTGAAGAATGAAATATCAATAAAATCATTGACACTATAGGAAATACAACCCCATGAGTAATATTTCAATTTATCAATGATCATTATATAATTATGTTGTGTAACATTTATCATTATTGAATGATAATAATATAATTAGTACCATATTATTGTACATATATATATATACATATATATATATATATCATTATTTTGATGTAGAAATGAATAAAATAATCACACCACTTCAATGAGCCGGTAGTCCACACGTCCATGAACAGTGTTGTAATTTTTTCAGTGAGTGAAAATGTAAAAAAATATTATATTTATATAATCAATAATATGTCATTAATATAATATATATTTAATTAATATATAATATATTTATTATATTTTACCTTAATTATTTCAAAGCAATGTGTTAGTGAAAAACTAACCACTTAGCTTCCTAGGAAGGCAGTGCACAGTACACATAAGCAGCATTATCATATCACTTATGGAATGTATCCTAAAATGGTATATATAATATAATTACTCTATATCTATTATTATGTTATAAATAACATATATAAACATTATAAGTATAATAATTTCCATCTTTGTGAGGTGGTAATGAAAAAATTCATGACATAATTCTATAGGTTGGTAGTTCGTCATACACATGAATGATGATTTGTAATCCATTTAACTGATGTTTGTGTTGTTATAGGTTTTATTCTTAACATAATAATATATAAATATATTTACTATAATCACATTATTATATCATCATGGTATAAAAATATTTTATGGAGGTGACTAAATAAAATAAAATAGGATGCTCATGGAAGAACGTTACATAGTCTTCAATTATCCACATTAGGTTTTCTCCAAAGGCCTTCCTAGGTTGTTTTCGTTCCCAAAATAATGCATCTTGAATAATATTAGGGATGAGGGAAAGATGTTTTTTGGTATTTTATGATAAAAATTGGCTGATATGTGTCACGATTTAAGGGTATTGAATTCCCTTTAATATTTGAGGAGGAGTGGAATTATTTTATATAATTAAAAGTATTCACTACTAGGAGATCAATATTCTCTAATGACTCCCCAATATTTATTATTTATTATATTTAGAGATTATATTTCTAATCCATATATCTATAACCTATCCATACACATTTTTTAACGATTTTGTTCCTTAACATCAATGTTTCACAACTTCATTACCATTTTTTTCAATAGTGTAACTATTTTAAGATCCTAAAAAATATATAAATTAATCCTAAATTAGAATGAAACATATAATAAAATTTATATCCCCTTAAAATAAGATATTAAATATAAATTTATAAAATATAAATAATATGTGTGATTGAAATTAATTTTCATATACGCGCTTATATTGTGAAAGATTATACATTATCATTAAATACCATAAAATAGTTTTACATTTATGGATAAATAAATTCATTATAAAAGAAAAATTGTTCCATTAATGGTAAATAGTTGAAAATTATTGTTATTTAATATGTCACATGGTATAATATAGTATTATAGTAATTTCAAATAATTTAAGAAATACTATTTTTTTCATAAATTAACGTTGATGTCAAATTAAAATTAATTATTTTAATGGAATATAAATGATACCATTGGAGTGAGGTAATTAAAAAATACTATTTCTATAGATATGTATCATTATATATTAAATTAACTAAATAATAAATGAAAATAATTCATTTATATTTATTCACATTAATTATTTTTAATAACATGGATTTTATTTAATAATCATCAAAATAATTACTTTGGAGGTGTTTCTTATGATCTTAGTGTAATTATCCGAAGTAAAAATTTAAAAATATTATCATGATAAAAATAACTCATTTTACATTAAAGAAGTAATATATAAAATTATAATTTTTTAATGGAAAAGATGCTTTTTGATTATATTACAGTATTTTTCAGTAATCATTAAAAACATAAAATTTTCAAAAAAATAACAACAAATCACCATAATAAAATTTTGCTGATACAATTTTAAAAATGATGATTAATTTTTTGTGAATTGTTTTGAAATCATTTCAAACAAATTCTTAATTTTTTCACAATGATTGATTAAAATGCCTTTTAGATAAATATTACTTTTCAGAAGAAAAATAATTTCCATTCTTTTAAATGATTATTATTATTTTTCTAATAAATATAAAACCATATTTTTTATTATTAATTTAATTATATACATACACTCCAATTTAATGTCTATGTCAATATTATTATATTGCATTATATTATTTTAATAATATTTCACATTTCATTTAATCTCAATGTTGAGAGTAATGCATGTTATGTTAGTATTGTGTATAAAAAATGATAAGTTATTTGTTGTGTATAGTTTACTCTATGAAACGTGATTTTATTTTATAATATTGGTGTGATACATCTTCCCCATTTAATAAATTTCATTATCATAATTTTATAATTATCTCTACAGTCAATAGTTTTTTATTTTAAAATACAATTTTAGTAAACCAAAATCAAAAAAATGGTTAACAAAAATTATTCCTGTTAATGTTAAAAGGAATGTATGAGGGTAATCTGAAATATGACACAACAAGGTTTATATGAAAGTTAAAATTAGAGGAAAATAAAGATATGTATATTAATGAAAAGTGAAAATAACTATATCGAGTGGTAGATGTCATTTGATTATACGAAGTTGAATGATAAATTTAATGATTAAGGGAGAAAAAACCATAATTATATAATAATGTAAAAGTATATATATTCATCATAAATGACGGTACAAGGATTTTTTTTGGATGGTGACACTTTTCCATGAGTTGAGGAATCATCTTACCAAAGAGACAAAAATTATATAGAAATATACTTTCTTGTTTCTTAGAAGTACATCATATAATAAATATACTCCACCATCTCATATTTTTCTTATAATTAAGTGTATTCATGAATATTTTTTCATCCATGAATAAAACAAATAAACTTTTACAAACCACATAACCATTAAATTTATAACAAGCAATTAATCATTTCATTAGACAATAAATTAAATTAATTGTTCACACCATGGTATGATTATTTAAAAAATTAATCAAACTTCATAAATAAATATCCAAATTTGAATAGTAATACTGAAAGACCATTTTAAATCCTTACATAAAGAACCATCCATATAATTTTAAATCATTTCATGACTAATTTAGAAACATAATTATAAGAATAATTTATCATATATTATTCAAAGATAAAACCAATTCTTTTACAAAAATAAATTCAACTATGTTTGTTAAATAATATTTGTTTATATTTTTAAAAAAGACATAAATAATTATGAAACATATAGGTCTATGGTTGGAATTACACCCTTGTCCCCCTTCGGTTTTGGGTTCATGCCATGGGTCCCTGTTGGATGCGTAGAGTTGTCACCACGCCTTTAGGATGCCCTTTTATTTTTTAAAAATTATAAAAATAATCTTCTATAAATAAAACATCATTTTGATTATAGGTGTTACAAATACAAAAAACCAGAAACAATTCTCTGAAACTGTCGTTAATGACCTCTATTTTATTATTTTATAAAAAAATAAAATACTATTTTAAATCATTTAACATATGATCATAAATATTATTATAGACTGTTGAAAGTTTCTATAACTCTTAAAATTTCCTAAAATGAAATCATCATTTTATCAAATTTTGGATAAGATGACCTTTGAAATGAATTATAATGGAAATGAACATGCACTTTTAGATTCAACGATTAATTAATGAAAATTAAATCTCAAGTGTAGATGCTGATAATTAAGAACCATTTTTTTCTATTTAAACCTCAAAAATATGAAAAAAATTAATAACATAAATCCTTGAGTCCCTTTTATGTGTATAGTTTCATATATTTATGAAAAAATACAATATAAACAATACCCTTTCTCTTAAATTATACATTCTCACACAGAATCGTGAATTTATTATTTCAAATTAGGTCATCATCAACATCCATTTTAAAAACGTTCTAAAAATAATTTATTCAAATTCATTTGTTAAATTATACGGGAAATTGAATAAAAATAAAGGATATCTCAAATTACCATTAAGGGTAAACATAGGCATTATCAATTGAATTTAATCAATGAACATTAGTTATGTAAAACGGTATAACGACATAATCAAATTACAAGAGAAAATAATTAAAACACAAATTCCCATAAATACCTAAATCATAGAATATGAAAACATGTAAAAGGAAATATTCAGAATAATAAATAATCAGTATCCATATCATGTCAATCCTGGTCATAAGATTCATTATAAACCATTGCAGCCAAAAGAATGTGTTAGTATCCTGGATTATATTTTTTCAAAACTCATGAAAAACCTATATAATAAATAATTGGAATCTAGGAATATTTATAAGATAACAACTTAGTTAACACCTCTTTGTTTTCCTCTCAAGATAATGTACATTACACAATTCTTCAGAGAACTATCTTGTAAAACCAGTAGTATAATCTATAACGGGTTCGACCAGTGCAATATGGGTTGCCCCATCATATAATGTGTAACGGGCTCAGTCAAAAAATGTTTTTATCATTGGTGAATATAAATAAAAAAAATAGATCAATATAAACAATCATGATGAAAATAGAAATTTCATTTTAAAATTAACTTCTAAGCTTTTAAAAAAAATTACATTAAAATCATTAAAAATAATCTCTATGAAATAGTAATTTATAGAAAAATAATAAAAAATCATTAAAATACCATTTTAATCATGAAAAGGATGCTTCATATACATGATGGTGACGTTTTTTGGGTAATACTAAACATGTCGTAAAGAATATTCATTACTTATGGTAATAGTATAGAAACAGTCATTGTTTAAAAAGTAATAAGAAAATAATATTGGGAAAAAATAAAAACAGTAAAAATGTTAATCATATATTTATTAAAATTTTAAATTTTTTATCAACATTTATATGAATTTCATTTTGAAAAACGGGATTTCGAAGAAAACAACATTCTGACAGAAGAGTGAAATGAGGAAGGAATTTCCTAAAAAATATTCAATCTTTTTTAAAAGTATCAAAGAGTTTAAAAAATGAAATATTTCATTAAAATCTCATTATTAACCATATGAGATTAAAAATCCACTGTTACGAGTGATAATTATCATAATATCTTATAATTGGAAGCATAAAAATAACATATCTTGAAAATAACGATATTGTATGAAAGGTATATTACCACATTAGTAACATTGAATCACAACCTCCATCAAAGAAAAAAACTAAATAAAACATATATTATATTGAAAATATGGAGTCTCATGATATAAAAAATAAATAGTGAATTATATTCAACTAATAAAAGATGATATGTGTATAACATAATAAATGCATCAAAGAAGGAAAAATGATAAAAAAAATACCTAACCGCTTGGGTAGCATTGAGACCTTAAACACTATGAAAGTTATTTCAAAAAAGGACATTTAAATTAAAATAAATTCATGTATAATAATTATACAATAAATAAATTTTTATTATATAAACCACATAACAAAAATATGTGGATAATATGGTATATGTCATTAAAATAAAATTCGGATGAGAAAACCCTTAACATGATTCCGAAATTCTGTTTGTGTCATTATATTCTAGAATAATAAACTTATTTAAAATATTTAAAATATTGAGAACCACATTAAACAATATCATTAGTTTACTTTCACTTATTATCTATTTATACCAATTTACATAATAGATTATGTTTTCGTTGAATGTTTTGACCATATTCGGATTATTGGCCAAACATGATTATTATATTCTATTATAGTCCAAGAGGTCATGTTTTAAAAATGTAAAAAATAATAACTAAATAATTACAATGTTTATACATAAACTATAGTTTCAATATTAATAATTAAATATTTTTTTGAAAAATTGAACAACATTGTGATCATGGAAACATTATTTTGTATGTACTCGTGAGTAACATTTTCATTTTTCGATAATTATTATAGATATAATGTTGAAAAAATTTATCATTATTGATTGATAATAAAATCCAAAATTAAATTATATTATTTATATATACATTTTATTGTATCATTTTTTGATGTTGGTATGAAAAAATGTATCATATCACATCGAGAAGGCACCAGTCCCCATATCAACGAATGACGTTGTCATTTTTTTAGTGAGTTATAATGAGAAAAATGTAATATTATACATCTATAATAAAAACTATATCGTTAATATCATTAATAGTTTGTGTATTGCATATATATATTTATTATACATATCGTTGTGACCATATACATAATGCATCACTGAAAATAAAATCATATCACTTCGTGAGGTTGTAGTCTGTCGTACACATGAGTGACGTTCTTGTAGCACTTACAAAAATGAATGGATATTGGAATATATGATATCATGAAACTTTAGGTATATTTATCTTATAAATATTATATTAAATCTTTATATCCATCATCATACCCCATCATGGGATTTGGATACTGAAATTTTGATTATATTTTTTCGTGAGGTGGTCGTCCTCCATACACATGAATAATGATTTCATAGAACATTTGATGGATGTGTTTGTTGGTTTAGATAATACAATTAAAATAAATAATATAACATTGTATTAAATATACATAGATTATTATATCATTATTGTATAATATACATGAAGGAGTATAGAATAAAATAAAATAAAGAGGATCAATTATGAACATTTCCTCATTTTTGGTTATACTCTTTTGGTTTCCCATAAATGCCTTAGAAGGATAAATTTATTCCCAAAATAAAGTTTATACATTGAGAGGAGAGAATTTGAATGTTATTTATTATGGTCTTGGAAGATTCAAATATCTTTTGAGGTGTGAATAAGTTTGGGGAGTGGGTGATTTTTTATATTTGAGTAGTAATAGAATTCTTATAGATAATTTAAATTATTTTCTACTTTAAGGAAAATATTACTTATATTGGAGGAATAAATTATAGTTAATGTAATTTAAGGATGTTATGTTTTATCCAAAACTCCACCACACAATTAAATTAAATTTTTTATAATTTTGATCTTTATCTTCATTGTTTCCCTACTATTTAATGTTTTTTTACAAGAATATCTTGTTTTATATCCTATGTAAATCATACATTATAAATAAATTAAAATTAAAATTATTAGATAATTTAGACCCTACTATTTTAAATTATAAAAATAATTTAAAAATATAAATCAAATATTTATTAGAAATTAATATGTATATAGGTACTAAAAAGATAAACACACAGTCTTACCTTTGACGGTGTTAACAGAGCATTAAACATTTAGGAGTCAAAATAATCATCATAAATGAAAACATTGTTCATTAAAGGAACATATTTAATATTTATTTTCCTTTTAATATTCATTTGGTATTAGAAATTTTTTTGTGAATTGAGATCTGTTAATAAAATATAATTTTTCATAAAATAATATTAATGTCAATTTTTACAATATTCAATCTAAAATGAGTAAAAAAATGTAATGAAATTTTAAGAATTAGAATATATTATTTTTAAAACTATGTACACGAAATAATCCTATAAAAAATAACTTGATAAAATAATTTATTCAATTTTCATTACTGTTATTATTTTGAAAATAATTTATTTTATTTTTTAGTTAATAAAATAATTTTTCTAGTGAATTTCATAATCATTTAATGTATTTATTATAAATAAAAAATAAAATAAATTATAATGAAAAAAAATAATATAGCATTCTTAAAGATATATATAACTAAACATATGTTATTTTCCCCCTATTGCATGGCTTTAAAGACATTAAAATTAAGAAATGTATCTCTTTGTCTTTTCCTTTACATTGATTATTATATGGATCATATTATAAGGAGAGTGGAAATTAATTTATATATATTAGTTTTTTAGGTACAATGTTAAAATAGACTATTAAAAATAAATTAAACAAATATTTTTGGTCATTTTCACTATTATCATTCTGTTTAAATCCCTATAAGACCATTTTTACCTTAATCAAAGTGATTAATTTTCACAACATACATTTTTCATTTTGGCCAAAAATCATGTTTAACTGATTTTAAAATAAAAATTATTATTACTTGAAATATATAATCCATTTTTTATAAATTTTATTTTTATATGTGAAAAATATTTAATGTAATATAATTCCTAGTTAAGTAATGAGTAAGAAGGTTTTCATAATGAAAATGTTCAATGATTTATTATGATTTTATTTAAAAATTTAATATGAATGTTATTAAAAGAATATAAATTTAATTAATTGATATAAAATTGATATAATATTACATTGAAAACAATTCAATATATATTTTAATATGACAAATTTTTTAAATGAAAATGCAATTTTCAATTAATATTATGTATTTTTCCATATTAAGAAAAATTGACACTATATAGAAATATTAATAATAATGACAATAAAACTTTTTTTATTTTGATTATAAAAATGATGATTATATTTAATTTTTTTCTAAAATAAATAAAATATTATTTTAAATTATTTTTGTAAAGGGACATTAAATATACTTTTGAAAAAAAATTAATCTCATTAAACATTTTCTTAATGATTCGAATTTTATTTATAATAAATATATAACCATGTATTTCAAAATTTGGATAGTAATATTATTATCCTCCAATTTAGTTTCAATTTTATAACGACTATATTAGTTAATAATATATGAATAATATTTCACATTTTTCCTTCAACTATGGGTTTCATGAAACAAAAACTAAACATAGTGTTGCACGAAAAGAAAGATAAAATTATTTTAGTGTGTTTCTTAATCTACCAAAAAAAGTATTTTTTAAAATATTGTTATGATAAAATATCATACCATATATAATATACTTATCCCCATTTACAACATTTTATTAAACATTCCTTGTGAATTTCATGCTTCGAGAAATTAATATTTTTTTCCATTGGAATTCAAATTATATTTTTGTTCCCCTTACTTTTATTATGGTTTCACAATCTCAATAATTGTAAGGACGATTTAAATATCATAAATATTCAGTATAAATTTATTTATTGTGACACTTAAATATTATAGATAGAAAATTAAATGCACTATTCTTGGAGATGGTAGGAAATACGTACTCATGAATGGTGTATTAATTTTCTCAACAAATTGAATGAAAGAAATTTATATTATATGTTACCATTATAAAATTATTTTTATGGAATATATATCACATATTTTTACTAAGACTATCCTTTTTATCTTCCATGTAATGTTTGAATGAAGCACATATCTTCTCGAGGGAGTAATATATCATACACCCAAATGATATAATCATATTATAATATAATTATACTTATGAAATAAATTTTCATATCAATATTCATGAATAATAATAATATCATTTAATTCCTATAGAACTCTTTAATCCATCATTATATATGTGAGTGTGAGTTGATAATATAAAAACAAATACATAAGTTCATGAGAGGTAATCCGTCAAACAAGTGTGTGATGCTTTTGTAACTAATTTGATGGATATGAAAATGGATTAAGGCCATGTAGATAACATAAAAAATCAAATTATATGGTATTTAATGTGTTTATTATATCCTAATGTTGAAAAATTATTTTATTTATGTGGACGAAGAATAAAATAAAAATTATCATTGAAGATCATTATATCTTCTTTGGTTAAACACCAAGGATTTAACTAAAATAATTCTTAGGATAGATTTCATCTAAAAATAAATATTAAATGACCATAGGAGGAGGTTAATTAATTGATTTTTTATGTAAAAGATGATCCAAATGGGTTTTTAGGTGTGAATATGAGAGGATAATGGTTGGGCTTTTATAAGTGAGGTGACTAGAA
Organism: Viscum album; assembly: GCA_963277665.1. Lineage (NCBI taxonomy): Eukaryota > Viridiplantae > Streptophyta > Magnoliopsida > Santalales > Viscaceae > Viscum > Viscum album. Next base: position 1,758,357,347 of record OY728159.1, on the reverse strand, counting down.
CATTCATAATTTTTAATAATAATAAGGTGTACCCATGATTTAATCATGCCTCACGGATCCAAAACTGACCATTATTAAGATAAGAAGATATACAGTCAAAATAAGGGGATAAAATGGCTTTTTGAAACGTTTTGGATCATTTTTTATAAATTATTAATTTTTCTTAACCCCTCATTAAATGCATTTTTACCTTAATTGGTGTAAATAATTTTAACTATTTTTTCTTTTAATTATGGAAAAAATAATATTAATCTTATTATATAATATGAATATTTTTTATCAATATTAATGAATTCAATTTTCATTAATAAATTCACATCTGTCATGGAATTTAATTTAAAATTAATCTCGTAAACATAATGACAAAGTGGGTTTTTTAAAAGAGAAATATCAATTGATTAAAATGAATTTATATTATAATTAAATATAAAAACAGTTCTAATGCAATAAAATGGGTCATTTCATATAAGATTGTAGTGATTTTTCTTTTAAACTATTTTTAAATATTTACCCAAATACAATATTTAAATTAAATGTTTGTATTCATTAAAAACTATTATTTTCACTAATAATTGAAAAATTATTCTTTTTAGTAAAAATCACAAGTATGATAATGATTTAAAAAATTTTTTTTATGATATAAAATTCATTTTCTAATGTGTAAAAAATAAATTTTCTATTTATTAATAAGAACATAATTTGTTTTATAAAAAATATTAATTTCAAAAAATATAAAAAATTTAAAGAAAGATAATTATTTTTTATCAATATGTTTTCTTCATACAAAACCATTATACTTAATATTTAAAAAAATCATAATATTAATGCAAATATTATTAATGAATTGTTTAAAGAGGTCCAATATTAATAACTATGATAATAATATATCACAATTTATAAAATATATTGTTGGGTGTTACACAAGGTATCAAATAAATTTAATTTATAAGGAAAAATAATTTCATAAATAGTCAGGGTGTCATAAATTTGAAGAGGGAGTAGTTAACCATCCATTACCTTATCAATTTGATTGTAAGGTAAAACTCCTAAAAAAATTGGGTATTTAAATGAATTAAACCTAGGGGATTGGAAATACAATAGAAAATAAAAAATGGATACATATAACACAAATAGGAAAAGGGAAACGATATATTCCTAGGATGTAACTATGTATAATTTATATCATCAAAACCTGAATACCATCCCTAAAATTTTGCGGTCACTTTTAGACAATATATATAGGAATTGGGGAAAAAAATTATTAATTATCCAATAATTTTATAATTACTATTTAAATTATTGAGTGCCTTCATCTATTCTAGTTTGATAATATAAAATAACTATAAATTTCCATTTATCATTTATAATTAACAATTCAGATAACAATTAATTTCCATAATATTAATGTATTTACCAGAAAAAGTCTAGATTTTTTTTAATTAATCAATCAATCATCAATATTGAGTCCCAAATATTAATTTATAAATCATTTACCATTCCAAAATAATTGGTATTCAATTATTCAAACTCAACTACAATAATATTGAGGCATTCAAAATGTGTTATAGATACATAGAATGTATAATTGACCATATCATCCATTCTAAAGAGAAATTATCCGCTATAAAATCTAACATTAAATGACAACCATTGTAGTGTCATCAAAATACTCGTGCAACACCATCCATTCTATCACACTACTAGAGGAATCAGTCCACTACCACAACATGAGAAAACTACCCATCCCACACCAAATAATTAATCTAATACAAGATTAACATATAATAATATTGCATTGGATATACCATCCTATGTTATTAAAATTATTAAAATTATATATTCTGTATAGAAAATTCATGGCGTAAACATGTAAATAACATTAAGGCATAGAAGATTATTTCAAACAAGGCGTGGAATTAAAGTAACAATAATAATTAAATTTTATAAATTTTTATTGAATTAATATATTGAATAAGATCATTTATTATGATCCATAATTACCCAAATGAAACATAATTGCCTGAATCTTAACAGGATTCAACAACCATATATTTTGTTGAGGTTAGAGTGTCAAGTTTCAAATATTATGTGAAGGAACATTAAACTCTATTCATTTCAACTAAATAATTATTTTCTTGGTCTTACTAACATTAAATTTTTATAATCAATTTATGGATTACAAACATTTCAAGGAAAAAAATCTTCATATAATAAAATTTTTATAAAAACAATAAAACATCCAAGTGTATCAATGAAATATATAACAAAATTTACTTATTATAAAAAAACAATTTCAGTTATCACTCTATCGATATTTCAAAATTATATTCCACATTAAGGTAAGTCTTATCAATTTATTCGTAAATAATTTTCAATTTAAATTCATCATCAAAACATAAATTAATAAATTCTGAAAAATCCCTTATATATATTCAACTTATTGAGTAATATTGTACTCAAATAGATGAACAAGTAATTAATAATGAACAAACATGACAAGAACTACCTTGAGACCTAACTATAATGATGGATCCAAAATAATTTTTTAGTACAAAAAAACAATTGGATTATTATCCTCTATAACCTCTATAATAGAAGAGAACATGAAGAATGACCAAAAAAGAGAGAGGCACTCCTAGGATTGAGATAGCAATTATTCCTGAGAAATTCAATTATATGAATCAACTTGGAGATTGAATATACAATCAATATATTCATGATGGTGATCTAATATTTTTTTTGAATAAAGAAATGAAGAATAATAATTTCATGATCCACTCCATCTAATGTCACCCCTTCAGTCTCGATAATGAACTGAGAGATATAATGGCCATATAGTCCTACCTTCTTAAATCCCCATGTTTTATAAGAAAATTGATCGTAGAAAAACATCACAAATTGAAGGAATTTTCAAAAATATCTGATGTATAATTATTAGTTAGGATATCATTAACAATGAAAAACTGTCATATATATGAAATATTATACCCAAAAATCCCATAATGCATTTTTAATATAATAAAATAAAAAAATTATGCAAATAAATACCAAAATGAAACCTAAGACAATAACTAAACATTAACTCTACATTATGAGCTTTTAATATCCTACATATTCCATAACATCCTCTAAGAAAATAGAAAAATGTTTTTTATATACCATAGGATAGAAAAACAAATATACTCATTAGAATAACACTAAATATATCTGACGAAAAACTGAATTGAGAATACTAATTCACCAGTAGGTAAGCATTTGAAGCAACACGAATCTAAATTTGTAACCTACCATGTATCATCCTCACCATGGAACACTCAACAAATAATAAATACAAATATAATAAAATAATATGAATTTTTAAAATAAAATGATTAAATGAAACAACTTTACCAATGATTTTACAATTTCACACCCCATCTCTATACGTCAAGGTTGTCCTATAACTTTAATAGAGCCTCAACTAAAAATGGGTTACACATTGTACCAAGTATAAATTGTGTAACTGGCCATCACAAACCAACTGATGACACATCGGTGACCTCATCATGTCCACCACCCTATATGAATATTATCATCACATCAACATCATTTGACAACCAATTCTAGAAATCCATTATATTATAGTATGGTAATCATGATATACTAGAATCCTACCCCATATACCGACAATTCATAACCACAACTGGGAACCACTTCATCAAAATTAATATCCAAACCATATGTTCAATATTATCATATTCCATCGCCACCTCGGCGTATGAACCTAATATAATATGGGTATAATAAAAGATTATGTTTCGAATTAATATTTGATATTGGGGGAAAAACCTCCCGAAAAAATTTGGGTTGTGTCACATTGTGATCTAAATGGATGAGCTCTATTTATATGTCAAAATTAAAATAAAATATAGGAGTACCACACACATTTCCAACCTAAGGGTTTATAACCAAAGTTCCCAAATAACTCTAAACATGGAAACAAGGACACATTATAAGGCCCCAACCTTAAACCTTACTTAATCTTGAGTTATTTCAAGATTACACATTGAGGATCTTTTCAGGTTTAGAGTTTTAGAGAATTAGATCATAAAACTTGCATTACATTCCACATATAAACAAAGTGGTTACATAAAGATAGTATTCTTCATTCACATCAATGGAAACGTATTTAAAATAAATATGGATTCTTTCTTGACACTTCCTTGACACTATCATCATATCATGTACCTTTCCCTTGACCCATGAAAAACATTTCAAAAAACGTGGGATAAGCATAAAAAGCTCAATAAGGGATATAAAAATATGGAAAGGAAACATGGATACATATATACATAAGAACGAGATCATACTTTACCCATAAAACATAATCACTTTAACATACCTCATCAAATAATAAATAAATCATATAAATCATAAGACATAAAGGTAACTTGAGGCATTCATAACATTCTTACGTAGGGTGTAACCCTCTTTGTTACATTTGGAATACCCATCACTGTATATTCCCTAAATTTCTTCGGGGAAACCTTAACGTTTCACTCCTTTGCATTACCCAATTCATTAGAGAGCTATATCAGGCTCACCCGCCCTTAGTTTATCACGGAACCACCCGTTTTCATAATAATGCCCAAGTACCGCAACATAATCATATCACATAAAACATGCATAAAAGAAACATAACATTCCCACCTTTCAATCACAAGATATCAATACAACACATTGATATAAAAACATTATGAAAACCATTTTCGATACCAAAATAAAAGAAAAGTAAAACATGGTATTTATTTTTCTTTTAAAAAGAAGGTATGGATTGTAGAGGAAGAAGAAACTCAAATAAAGGTCACGACAGTGGAGAAGTCGTTGTTGCCGCATACGTACAAAAAAAACATTCCATTTTGTCATTTGGTTAATGCTTCGTATAAAAAACATTCCTTTTGAATAAATGTAAAAGTCAAAGGGGTTTATACACCGTATAAAAGAAAGTTGTGTATAAAATAAAATATGCCTCAATGAAAGGATATTGAGACGAAGTCCCATACCTCATATCAAACTTGACCCGACAATTCATTAATCTCATGAATAATAAACTTGAGTTAATCTCTACTTGCTTTAGAACCTTTTTCAAGTTCATTATTCCTTTTATACCATGTTATGAACATCATGTAATCATTTAAGTTAATAATGTTCATTTTGTCGGTATTTGGTTATTAAGTCAAAAATAGACTTCTTACACTTACATGTTGTTAATTTGGTCAAAGGTTCATTATATCTAGAATGATATTAATGATTTGGATAACATATATATCATATATATTCATAATATACATGTATTAATAATATTACATCACATTTAGAGGTAAGAAATGAAATGCACCGTTCATTGAGATGGTAAGCCGTACGTACGCATGAACGCTACTTCCATTTCTATTTCGTATTTTCTGGAATGGAATCATAATTATATAAGAGTATATTATAATTCCTGTATAATAACATATATAATATCATTAACTTTATCCTTTACACATCCCACATATTGTATTAACGAATCAAATCACTTTCAGGGGGCGGTAGTCCGCACTTCCTAAAATAAAGATATCGTGTTTACCCATAATGGAAAAAATAATGGTATGACATAAATGAAAAATTCAGAAGCTTAAGGAAAGAATAAACATATTATATATCATATATAAAAATAGTGACATCATAATGGCCACCTTTTAAGGTGTTAAATGAGTATTGAAAAATCATCACTTCAGGAGGCAGAATTTTGCCATCCACGGAAACCGTATGTTCATTAACCATTTGATGTAGTTGTGTGAGAGTGTATCTCGAATAAATATTATAAAAACATCCTAGTATACTGAAGATACTGGTGTTGTTTCAAAAGATGTAAATAAAAAGAGTTTAGGGGGTTGGAGAAGCAAAATAAAACAAATGAACATGAGAGAATGAATTACCTTTAAAAGTGTAACTCCTTTTGATTTGAGCCTAAATGCTTCTTTGAAAGGATTCTGACCAAAGGGAATCATCTAGAACGAGGAGAGGTATGTGGAGAGAGTAAATGGGCAGGGGATGGCCGAGCCAAAGGCTTTAGGAGTGTGTGAAATGAGGTAGAGGTGGGGGCCTTTTATAAGAGGAGAGGAGGGGCACTTTTGGAAATCATGAAACTATTATTTTATTTTCAAAAGTGTTTCGAATTTATAAGGTCCCACATTGATATATTTCGAAGATACGATGATAAGTCTTCTAAATATTATCATCCAATAGGTTTTGGACATGTGTAGTTTTTAGATAGTACATTATCTATCCATTTTATTTAAACTGTTCATTAATGAGGTCATCGTTGCATCATCATGATGTCATAATTAAATTAATTTATTTAATGTCTAAAAATTATAAAAAAACTATCCTGATGTAGGAAATCTTTTTATATTTCCAAATAGTATTTATAGACAAAAATATGATTAGTATAACCCCTTCTAAAAATTGTTTTAGTAAAACAATTTATGTTAGTGTCATTTTCACCGTTATTTAAAAAAAAGGCATTAAAGTCATTATCTCACCCTAGAGGCTCCATAGGGTCCCCTAAATCGACCCATGGGTTGTATTGGTCGGCCATGACTCATCCAATAGGGTTAGGACAAGTTTCATTGTGTTTTCACATTTTTATAATATCATTTTTACCTTAAATTAGACTAATTACCTCTAATCGCGATTAATGAAAAAAAGTTACTATTCACCAAAAAATTATTTTCATCCCATTGAACCACATTTTACATAATAATGACAAACATGTATGTAGGATTTTCAAAATTCAATACACATTAGTGGTAAACATTAATTTAACTAAAAAATCAATTTGCTTGATTACCACTTAGTGGTTTCACTATTCATCAAAAATTGGAGTTTTTCTGAAAATTTCCAATAATTCACTCTAAGATATATTCGATATTCTGAATTAAAAAATGATGTTTATATTACCTAATTCAAAGAATATAAGTATAATTAATTAATTTAATAATTAAATTCTGCTTTCAAAACAATTAGCGTGTTTTTATGAAATATTAAGTATCAAAAGATTGACACCAGTTTAAGTCCAATTTCAAAGTGAAATTGATTCCAATGGACACCATTGGATTAAATGGTAAAAATATATTCAGATTACATATTAAGACCAATTAAAAAGATAATATAATAATATAAATAAATTATATTAAGAAGCAGTTTTGATGTAAAATGCAGTATTTTTCACTATTTATTAAAAAAATGAACATTGTCAGAAAAATACCAAAAATTCACACAAAGTGAATTTTGATGTCCCAATCATAAATAATAAGTTTATTTTGAAAAACATAGCTTATAAAATTTTCAAATGATAGATTTAAAAATGTTTTTCCATCAAAAGGCAGTAAAACAATCTTTTGAAAATATTAGTGTATTCCATGCTTAAGATTGGATTTATTTTCATTTTAAGCCTCCAAAACACTATCTAGTTCATTAATAGACATAGATAAAAATATCACTTATTCATTACTTACTTCGGATGTTACATCCTTCCCCCTTTAGAAAATTGTGTCCCCGCAATTTATTTACTTATCGAATAAATGGGGGTACTTATCCCTCATTGCATTTTCAGATTCCCATGTTGCCTCTTCCATCATGTGGTTTTTCCACAAAACCTTTACCTGATTAATCACCTTATTCTGTAACACTTGCTCCCTGTGGTCAAGAATCTGGACCGGTTGTTTCTCATATGATAGGTTCTCTTCCAACTAAACTACCTATGGACTTAAAACATGAGATGGATCTGGCATTTACTTTCTCAACATTGAAACGTGAAAAACATTGTGTACCTGAGATAAACTCGGAGGTAAAGCCACACGTATGGAACTGATCCAACTCTCTCCCGAATTTCATATGGTCCAATGAACCTTGGACTCATCTGTCCTTTATTACCAAATATCATCACACTTTTCCAAGGAGAAACCTTGAGAAAAACATGATCACCTACGTAAAAAGATAGATCTTTCCTCCGGTTATCCGCATAACTCTTCTGCCTGCTCTGAGCTGTTCTCATGTGCTTCTGAATCAGCTGAAATTTTTCTGCCATCTCTTCTACCAATTCTGGTCCCATCAACTTCCTTTCACCCACTTCATCCCAGAATGCTGGAGTTCGACACTGCTTCCCATATAATGCCTGAAATGGTGCCATTTGTATACTGGAATGAAAACTGTTATTATATGAAAATTCAACCAAAGAAAGATGTTGGTCCCAACTTCCCTGATAATCCATAGAGCAAGAACGTAGAATATCCTCCAAGGTCTGAATTGTTCGTTCTGACTGCCCATCTGATTGAGGATGAAGAGCTGTACTAAAATTTTATTCAGTACCCAACGACTTCTGAAGGCCTTTCCAAAAGTTAGAAGTGAACCTCGAATCACGATCAGATACAATAGAGAGAGGAACTCCACGTAACCTGACTATCCTTTTAAGATACAAACGGGAATGTTGATCTTGGGAAAAAGTATCTCGTATAGTAAGGAAATGAGCAGATTTAGTCAAGCGATCAACAGTAACCCAGATTGCATTATTACCTCGATATGTCTTCGGTAATCCCACAACAATGTCCATGGATATATTATTCCATTTCCACTCTGGAACAGGTAATGGCTGAAACATCCCATTCGGTAACTGCCGCTCTGCTTTAACCTGTTGAAAAGTCAAACACTTCACAGTAAAATCAGCAATATCTCTTTTCATTCCATCCCACCAGTAATACTCCCGTAGATCTCTGTACATCTTAGTACTGCCTGGATGAACCGAAAACGGAGAACTATGAGCTTCACATAACAACTCTCTCTTCAATTGTGAATCATAAGGCACACACAATCTATTCCCAAATATCAAAACACAATCATTATCAACGTTGAATTCAGGCAACTTACCTTTCTGAACCAGCTCTACCTTTTTCTGCAACTCACTGTCTTGCTTCTGTGCTTGCTTGATTCTGTCTGATAGAGATGATATCACTGATACCTGAAACAAAATAGAAGAACTTCCTGCACCAACAACATTTATGCCAAAGTTCATCAAATCCTTAACCAAAGGATCACGTTCCAAACACAACATTGCTAATGAAGCATTACTTTTTCGACTCAAAGCATCAACCACTTTATTAGCTTTTCCTGGATGGTAATGAATTGTAAAATCATAATACTTGATTAATTATAGCCATATCCTTTGTCTCATGTTCAATTATTTCTGAGTGAATATATACTATAAACTTTTGTGATCGGAATATATTTCACACTTTACTCCATACAAATGATGCCTCCCAATTTTTAAAGCGAAAACAACAGTAGATAATTCCAAATCATGTGTAGGGTAATTTACCTCATGAGTTTTCAACTGTCGTGAAGCATAAGCAATTACATGATCATTCTGCATTAGGACTCAACCAAGTCTTTTCAATGAATCATCACTTTATATAACAAACTCACCATTCCTGGAAGGTAGTGCCAAAACTGGATCATTCACCAATCTTCTTTTCAATTCCTGAAAACAATCATCACATTATTTTGTCCAGATAAACTTTACACCCTTCCGAGTTAGCTTAGTTATTGGACTAGATAACCGTGAAAAATTTATAACATACCTTCGGTAATACCCTGCCAAACCATGGAAGCTACGAATCTCGGTTACATTTGTGGGTCTTGGCCATTCTTCCACAACTATTGTTTTTGCAGGATCAACAGTTATTCCATCTATATTAACAATATGACCAAGGAAAGAAATTTTTTGCAACCAAAACTCACACTTTCTGAATTTCCCATACAATTTCTTTTCTTTTAAGGTTTGAAAAATGACCCTTAAATGTCTTTAATGTTCTTCTTTACTTTTATAAAACACCAAAATATCATCAATGAAAACCACCACAAACTTATACAAGAACTCATGGAAAATTCTATTCATTAAGTCCATGAATACAGCAGGTGCATTGGTTAGCCCAAAAGGCATTACTACAAATTCATAATGGACATATCTTGTACGGAACTCGGTCTTCGGAACATCTGTTTCCTTTACCTTTAGCTGATGGTACCCCGATCTCAAGTCAATCTTTGAAAAAAACTGAGCTCCCTGGAGCTGATAAAACAAACAAAGTACCTGATACAACTTCATTTGATGGCCCGTCATCTGCTGAAATAGTTGCAAAGGATTTCACCACCCCTTTCTAAATGTAGTCTAACTGCTTCCAATCACTCAAGCTCTTTGTCAGACACTCGTTTGCATAGTGACCCATCTCATTGCACTTATAACATTTCACTAACTGTAAATCGAATTTGGTCTTACCTTCACCTTGATCCTTTTTAGTGCAATCACGAGCCTTATGTCCCATCTTACCACATCGGTATCACTTTCCAGAATTCAGAAGACATTCCACAGCATGCCTTTTTCCACATTTATCACAAACTTGAAACATAGTTTTCTTACCATCAGACTTTTTTGAAGAATTCTTACATTTCTCCTGCCACCTCGGTCTCTTCTTCTGTTGGTTGTTATAGAACACTTGGTCATCGGAAAACTCCATTTCCACCTTCTCAGCACATCGAAAAATCTTTTCATAACTTTTAAACTCACGAGAAGCTAATGCCCTTGATATTTTGGCATTAATCCTGAGAAAAAATGATTGATTTTACTATCAATGTCTCGGATAAAATTTGGAGCATACCTTTCCAATCGAGTGAACCATGCTTCATATGTAGCCACTGAGTCTTCCTCTTGCCTCAATTCCAATAATTGCTACTACATCCTAAGTCGAACAGCCTTAGGAAAATACTTCTCAAGAAACATACCTTTGAATTCATCCCAGTCGAGAGCATCAATCTCATCAGCGTCCCTGATATTTTTAACCATCGACCACCACTGATCTGCCTCACCCTCCAAACGGTAAATAGCAAGACTATCCTTTTGATTGTCTGAACACCCCATGACATCGAAAATCTTCTCCAGTGCTTTAATCCACCATTCAGCTAGCACAGGGTCAGATGATCCTCTAAATGATAAGGGATGTTTCCTCATGAAATGTTCCACCACTGACATGTTTCTCTGTGGTTGGTATGGCTGATCTCGTGCATGGATACCACCACCATTTATATCATGAGTCAACTGCGCCATTACTGCAACAAACTGTTCATTTCCAATTCCGACCATCTCAGGATGCTGATTCAGAAGGTTACTTCCTTCTGTATGCCTTCCTAACACTGCTTCCATGTTTCCTCTACGGAAAACCATTCTGAACAAACATTTCTTAGGGGAAGCAACATGGTAATCTTCAAATTCTATATCATTTCAAAAAAAAATATTTTTGGAAAATCATTTAATAGAATTCTAACTCCTAAAGTTATCTAAACCGACCTATGACACCAACTATAAGGCCCCAGCCTTAAACCTTACTTAATCATGAGTTATTACAAGATTACACATTGAGGATCATTTCGGGTTTAGAGTTTTAGAGAATTAGATCATAAAACTTGCATTAGATTCCACATATAAACAACGTGGTTACATAAAGATAGTATTCTTCATTCCCATCAATGGAAACATATTTAAAATAAACATGGATTCTCGCTTGACACTTCCTTGACACTATCATCATATCATGTACCTTTCCCTTGACCTGTGAAAAACATTTCAAAAAACTTAGGATGAGCATAAAAAGCTCAGTAAAGGATATATAAATATAGAAAGGAAACATGGGTACATATATACATAAGAACGAGATCATACTTTACCCATAAAACATTAGAACTTTAACATACCTCATCAAATCACGAATAAATCATAGAAATCATAAGACATAAAGGTAACTTGAGGCATTCATAACAATCTTACGTAGGGAGTAACCCTCTTGGTTACGTTTGGAATACCCATCACAGTATGTTACCTAAATCTCTTCGGAGAAACCTTAACGTTTCACTCCTTCGCATTACCCAATGCATTGGAGAGCTATATCGGGATCACCCGCCCTTAGTTTATCACAGAACCACCCGTTTTCATAATAATGCCCAAGAACCTCAACATAATCATATCACATAAAACATGCATAAAGGAAACATAACATTCCCACATTTCAATCACAAGATATCAATACAACACATTGATATAAAAACATTATGAAAACCATTTTCGATACCAAAATAAAAGAAAAGTAATACATGATATTTATTTTTCTTTTAAAAAGAATGTATGGCTTGTAGAGGAAGCTGAAACTCAAATAACGGTCACGACGGCGGAGAATTCGTTGTCGTCGCATACGTACGAAAAAAGAATTCCCTTTTGTCGTTTAGTAAACACTTCGTATAAAAAAGTTTCCTATTGAATAAACTGAAAAGTCAAAGGGGTTTATACACTGTATAAAAGATAGTTGTGTATAAAATAAAATATGCCCCAATGAACGGAGATTGAGACGAAGTCCCATACCTCATATCCGACTTGACCCGACAGTTCATTAATCTCCTGAATAATAAACTTGAGTCAATCTATAATTTATTAAGAACCTTTTTCAAGTTCATTATTACTTTTATACCATGTTATGAACATCATGTAATCATTTATGTTAATAATGTTCATTTTGTCGGTATTTGGTTCTTATGTCAAAAATAGACTTCTTACACTTACATGTTGTTAATTTGGTCAAAGGTTCGCTATATCCAGAATGATATTAATGATTTGGATAACATATATATCATATATATTCATCATATACATGTATTTATAATATTACATCACATTTAGAGGTAAGAAATGAAATACACCATTCATGGAGACGGTAAGCCGTACGTACGCGTGAACGCTACTTTCATTTCTATTTCGTATTTACTGGAATGGAAGAATAATTATATAAGAGTATATTATAATTACAATATAATAACATATATAATATCATTAACTTTGTCCTTTACACATCCCACATATGGTATTAACGAATCAAATCACTTTCAGGGGGCGGTAGTCTGCACTTCCTAAAATGAAGATATCGTGTTTACCCATAATGGAAACAATAATGGTATTACATAAATGAAAAATACATTAGCTTAAGGAAAGAATAAAAATATTATATATCATATATAAAAATAGTGACATCATAATGGCCACCTTTGAAGGTGTTAAATGAGTATTGAACAATCATCGTTTCGGGAGGCAGAATTTCTCTATCCACAGAAACCGTATGTTCTTTAACCATTTGATGTAGTTGTGTGAGAGTGTAGCTCAAATAAATCATATAAAAACATCCTAGTATATTGAACATACTGGGTTTTTTGAAAAATAAGTAAATAAAAAGAGTTTAGGGGGTTGGATAAGCAAAATAAAACAAATAAACATGAGAGAATGAATTACCTTTAAAAGTGTAACTCCTTTTGATTTGAGCCTAAAGGATTCCTTTGAAAGGATTATGCCCAAAGGGAATCCTCTAGGATGAGTAGTGGGATGTGGAGAGAGTAAATGGGTAGGGTATGGCCGAGCCAAAGGCTTGAGGAGTGTGGGAAATGAGGTAGAGGTGGGGGCCTTTTATAAGAGGAGAGGAGGGGCACTTTTGGAAATCATGAAACTATTAATTTATTTTCAAAAGTGTTTCGAATTTCTGAGGTCCCACAATGATATATTTTGAAGATAAGATGATAAGTCTTAGAAATATTCCCATACAATAGGTTTTAGACATGTTTAGGTTTTAGATATTACATTATCTTTCCATTTTATTTAAACTGTTCATTAATGAGGTCATTGTTGCGTCATCATGATGTCATAATTAAATTAATTTATTTAATGTCTAAAAATAAAAACAAAACTATCCTGATGTAGGAAATATTTTTATCTTTACAAAGAGTATTTATAGGCAAAAATATGATTAGTATAACTTCTTCTAAAAATTGTTTTATTAAAACAATTTATGTTAGTGTCATTTTCACCTTTATTTAAAAAAAGGCATTAAAGTCATTATCTCACCCAAGAAGCTCCAAAGGGTCCCATAAATCGACCCATGGGTTGTATTGGTCGGCCATGACTCATCCAATAGTGGTAGGACAAGTTTCATGGTGTTTTCCCATTTTTATAATATCATTTTTACCTTAAATTACACTAATTACCTCTAATCGCGATTAATGAAAAAAAGTTACTATTCACCAAAAAAATTATTTTCATCCCATTGAACAACATTTTACATACTAATGACAACCATGTATGTCGGATTTTCAAAATTTAATTCACATTAGTGGTAAACTTTCATTTAACTGAAAAATCAGTTTGCTTGATTACCACTTAGTGGTTTCACTATTCATCAAATATTGGAGTTTTTCAGAAAATTTCAAAAAATTCACTTTAAGATATATTAGATATTCCAAATTCAAAAATGATTTTTATATTACCGAATTCAAATAATATAAGTAGAATTAATTAATTTAATAATTAACTCCCGCTGCCAAAAAAATAGCGTGTTTTTATGAAACATTAAGTATCAAAACATTGACACCGGTTTAAGTCCAATTTAAAAGTGAAATTGATTCCAATAACCACCATTGGATTAAATGGTAAAAATATATTCAGATTACACATTAAGAACAATTCAAAAGATAATCTAATCATATAAATAAATTAAATTAAGAAGCAGTTTTGATGTAAAATGCAGTATTTTTCACTATTCATTAAAAAAATGAACATTGTCAGAAAAATACCAAAAATTCGCACAAAGTATATTTTGATGTCCCAATCATAAAGAATAAGTTTATTTTGACAAACATAGCTTATAAAATTGTCAAAAGATATATTTAAAAATGTTTTTCCATCAAAAGGCAGTAAAACAATCTCTTAAAAATATTAGTGTATTACATGCTTAAGATTGGATTTATTTTCATTTTAAGCCTCTAAAACACTATCTAGTTCATTAATAAACATAGATAAAAATATCTATTATTCATTACTTACTTGGGATTTTACACACATATCCTCTTAAAATAAAAGTACCATAAATAATATCATAACACCTCTCATATAACACAACAACCACAAACCAAAACAGAAATTCCACATTTCATTTTATGATAATATTTTTCCATGTTTTTAAATTACCAACCATCCCCCTTTATCAGGACAATTCATTTCAAATTTATAATGAAAACATTATACAAACATAAAATTTGACATGAAGAGATACTTTTAAACCCATCCATGACATTGTTTTATGAAAATTTCATTCTTATAAATTTGGGAAACCAACACAACACCAATCATACCATCTAACACATAGAACAAGCATTTTTTCACCAACAATCTCATCATTCTAGAATCCACATATCATCAACACCACACATCACAACAAACTTATGTCACAATTAAAATCCATTATATCCACCACTCATCACATTCATTTCAAATTACTACCATGTCACTTCACATTTTATTTCATATGAAGGGATTCCAAATTATTTATTTAAATATATTCATGGGAATTCTCACAAATTTTTTTAATAGTATGTGAACAAAATTATTCATATAAATATTTGTTATTGTCTAATTTTATCTATTTTGATTCAAACAACATGTATAATAATATTTATTTGTTTAAATAGGAAAAACAAATTATACACATCATATAAAAAATATTGAAAAATAACAAGCTTACCCAACTATATAGGTAAATCATAATAATATTGTATAATAAATTTAATTCTTCCCTTTCAAATTAATTTTAACTAGTATTTCTAAAATATTTTCATTATTACAGAGTGCAACATCCATTCAAAAGTAAATAAAAGTATAATATCACTACATGTATTACTATAAATGATATAAGAAGGGTCACTTACCAATAATGGATCTTCAATGATAGACATATAAAAAACCATGGATCAAAAACAATTAAAATATATGTAATCACAACTTTAGGCTAAAAAAATTCTACTAAAAACCCAACAAGAAAAAAATTAAAATATTCATCAATAAAATATTCATATATAAGAGAAAGGGATGATGTAAGAATAAGAAAATAATGGATTACCTCAATTCAAAATAATTCAATTCAAATTATCCAAAAATTACCAATGTGCTAAATATATGAATCATATTTTTTATGATGTTTAATTCCTTTAATTTGTTTCTGAATTATTTTTTTGAACTATTATGGATTATTATTTATGTCATGGAATGATTAAGGGTTACTATGCCTTTTCCAGAGCTAAGAACCCAAACCGGTGGAAGAAATATCTACGATGCATGATTATTAGAAACTGCTTAGACCAAACTATATCTTTTATCCACACAATACTAGGATTACTTGAATGTAAATTAGGGTGTAAATGTTTCCCAAACTATGTGTCCAGGGACTCACAACCAAAAATGTTTTTTGTAAATTTTATCAGAGCCATATTATATTGTAGGATCAATATATCACATACAGTGTGGACTAACTTTGAAAAATCCCATCAAGAGGTTCTATTGTGAGCATTATCGGTACACAAATTTTCCAATAGGGAGGCCAAACCATGTGACCCAGTAATTTTTTGGTGAATTTACCATTTCTACCCTAATATCTCCTCTATCCCCATTTTATCATAACATTAGATAAATGAATCAATTCCCTTCCATTTTGGCATTCTATGCCCCTTTTAATAGGTTCTAGTACAAATTAATTGTTCTAGATCATATTAATGATCACCATTTCATGTTGGAAAGCCATCATTATTATCTAGAATCGATAGGCTCATTTATTCATTTTAATTTTTGTTGTTTACACTATTTTTATGTACGCTCATAATAACTTTTTTTGGTCATTTGTAAATTATTAAATTGTTTTCTATATAAGACATACAAAGGGATGATACTAAATGAGGATACTGTTATTGGATCAAGGTAGGTTGTTTATAACTAATACCTCAATGTATATCCATTTTTTGAACTAATATTATAGTGGAACAATGGTTTCACTAAGAATTTCCTATTTAATTTAGATTTTAGGATTATAATCATTGTTCTAAAATCCTATATCCCCTTATATTAATGATTATCATATTTTTGGACGTTATTACCTCAACAACATCCACCCTATGTAGGGTGTGTCCACTTCCATTCCTTTTTATCCAATAATGGGACAACATGTTCCACTATTTGGGTGATCTAGAATTTGATTTAAGGATGTTATGCGTTTCAATCAGTTAAATGAATTGTAAAAAGATAATACATGTTTAGTATTATTTAACCCATTTGTGTTATATGATTAAAACTAATAAATTAATATTTAAATTAATAAATGTAAGTAATGATGAAAAATATATCACCTAGCTATGTTAATTTCAATTGAATTGTAAATGGATGAATTTCCTTATAAATTGTTTTCACGACTATAAAGGGTAAGTGAATGAAACTAATTATTTAATATGGAATGAATGTAATAAATGGTTTTATGTACTATTAATAGTTGTCACCTAGTATGAAATGAAATGGAATGATCCTTTTAAATTATCAAAATAATTGTTTATTACATATCCTAATTAAATAATGATTTCTATAAGGATTCTAATTAATATAAATATTTTTATCTTTATAGATCATGCCAGATATGATATAACATTGGATTCCAAAGGCAATTAATTGAGATATCAAAGTAATCCATTCATAGTTTTTGGATCCAGTTTCCCAAGGAGATACCCACCATGTAATATGCTCCTTGTATAATTATAGATTCCAAGGATCAATCTATTGGATGCCTCCACTATCTATTAGAGGTATGGATACCTCTTATACAATCCTTCGAAATAGATTGACATATTTGGTCAAGGGGCACCCTATATTCACCCAAATGTGACTTTCCATTCAAAGACAATTTTTACAATGGGAGTGATTCATGGACATGGTTGTATGATTTTATAGTGGAATGATTTTGGTGATCCCCCATGGATTACAATGAAACACCTTTTAGCTATACTTCATGTTATTATTTATTTTCCCCAATCCCAAGGTGGAAGGATACATTGGATTCAACATGGATACTATATCATTTTAATCATCGCTATAGGATTCCTTGGATGCTCATAGAATGCCCTTACATTATATCTATCATATATAGTATGGAGAGTAGTTGTTATAAACTGGAACATAATTAATTATATGATACATGTTTAGAAAATAGCTGAGGAAAAATTGTAATGAGTTTTTTAGTACAAATTATGTTATATATATACCATAATCCTTTTTTTGTAATATTATCAGTCTATATTATATTATTGTTGATAGTGGTGTCATATTGATTATTGTATCACTTACTACCCAGCCTGCCAATGGTACTTCGGTAAATTTTAGGTATATATGGGATGATGAATGGAAAAATCCCAAATTTGACCCGTAACTTCATTTCATGGTTATGATAAATAATTTTAGTAGATTCTCATTCATGTGAATGGGATAATAGGTTACTTTTTTGGATACCTTTTGATTATTTTTTATAGATTTTATTTCCTTCATTCATATATACATCTTTTCCATTTTTTAGAGACATGAAAAGACATTATCATTTTCTCTATGATTTTGATTACAATGTTTGATAATTATTATCATTTCTTAGTATTTATGTCTTATTATACTAATTTAATAATTAATCTCATGATTATGTTCCTCATCTATTTATTATTTTAGATATGCACCACTATGACATGATGTAAATGTCTCCCCATGGATTCAACCAAGGACCTCGGTACTATCTATATCCTCTAGCGTGTGGGGGTGTGCTTGAGTCTATGTGGATCAATAGATCGGGGAACCTTTGAGTGGAACCTAGGCCCATAAATAATATTTAATAACAAAATATGGTAAATGGAGATGTATAGAATGACTAGGGGTCATCCACGAGTCATGGGGATATCTAAAAATTAAGAAAAGGGGGTAAAAGACATCATATTTAAATTATAACCTTATTGGGATCTCAAATGAGATTATAAATTCTACATGGTTAAATTTTAAATTATGAACCCCCATAATATATCATCTTGTTTTTGTCAGTTTAAATATAATATTTATCCACAAAAAATATCTTGACGATGACATTTCCCAAGCCATGGTGGTTCTTCATTTTTAAATTATAGATAGAAAACCCTAGATCTCATTATGTTTCTAGTTTAGCCTCACCACACACAAGGCTATTGTGTGGTGAGATTATTCTCCTATTTCACATATATATGTTGATTAAACATCACCCCTTACACCACACCCACCCGAATAATTTATTACCTTCACATGGAACACAAGAATACCACTATTCAAAAACACCCAAAAATAATCCTTCTACAATGTGTGTTCCCGAAAAATGATTTCCATTGGATTACTCCAATAGAAAAATAACATATATAATTCCATTCCAAGCTGTTTCAAAGGAAATTGTTTATTTAAAAGGATGAAACAACCATAATTACCCCTATATCATAATAAAAATAACCCTACATATCATTAATACATTAGAAAAGAGAAATGCAAACATCAAGAAGGATTGATACATCACATCAATTACACCACTAAAAAGTTATTTTCCATGAGAATAAACTCTAAGACAGGATCATATAAATTAATAGAGTTACAAAAAAATTTCCCTTTTGATACCTCCAATGGATATTATTATAATAGTATAAGATACACAATCTCAATAAAACCAAAACACATATTTTTTCCACTTAAATGTATGAATCTAAATTTCATAATCGAGACATACAATGAATATGATTTACTCAACCATCCCAAAACACACACTATTGCAAATATGGTCATTATCAGTGCTAGAAAAGGGCAATAAGAGTGCTAGAAAAGTTCTCATAATCAAGTAAAAGATTAAAGGGGGTCCCTTTTATGAGCTCTTAGGGAAGCGCTGATAAATTCCTCTTTTATAAGAACAAAAGAAAAGAGATTATAAAAGCAGTATTTTATCCGGGTAGAACAGAAATTTCTAATAAAGGGTCCTTTATCAATATTTTTTTCCAGGATAAAATACCCATTTTATCAGTGCTTTTTTAAAAGTAGTGATAAATGTTATGAAAAAATATATTTTTTTGGATTCAGGGAGGGGCTTCAATAGCACCTGAAGCCACCTTCAATAGCGCCCCAACTCCCACCGCAACCTGCATGCCCTGAGCAACCCATAGCCTTTAACGACACCCCACCATCTTTAACTGCACTAGGACTTATTCCCCACTAGCATACACGACATAATTCCACTAGGATTTAATCTTCGGACCTTTTTCCTAAATTCATAATCCATTATCACTCTGCCATATTCGTTTGCTATTGTTATTTAATTTAACTATTTATTTAAATAAATATATTTAGTTATATTTACTCATATATTAATATATATATATATATATGTGTGTGTATTAACATATAAATATAAATATTAATATATATATATATCTATATAAATATATATATAGTTATACTTATATAGTAATATATTTATTCATATATTAATATATATTTATAAGATCTGTTTTAAATACATTTTATAAATATGCTTTTAATGTGTGTTTATATATAAATACACGCATATATCCAACACAGACCCAAACACACATATTATATGTATATTATTTATATAATTGATTATACCTAATATTACATTATGAAAAACATTAAAATTTCAAAGAAAAAATATCAATATAAATGTAACCCCTGTGAATAAATTTATCCCCTATTGAAAATGGTAAAAAAGTCCCCTTGAAACGAGGCTGAAATATCATTTAATGATAAAATATTTTGGCATCTGGATTAAAAAATGGTTTTTGAGTCCTTCTTGGCCATTATTGGCCTCGAAAAATGGGACAGAAGGTTCTTTAAGGTCACTACCATGCAGAGCTCATCGCTTGATTTGATTTGATATGTTGTACATCTCAAACAGACACCCAAATCAAATGTGATGTACATTTGATGATTCAGTGACTTTTTCAAATTCTTTCTTATCTTTTATAATTTTTTTGATTTTTTATGTCTTTAAATTGTTATAAAATGATTATAATTCGATTATAATTCGAAAAATATTAATTGGTAATTTTTTTGATATTTTACAATCAATTTCACTATATATCTTATATATTAAGGGGAAATGATTATTTATAATTATCTAAAACATATTTAAAATATATATAATATAATTTTATTAATATAAAAATACATAACTAAATTTATATATCAATATATTATTTTTTATGAATTATAATTATTTTTGAAATATAACCTTTATCAGCCCAAGGGAAAGATGAAATAATAAATCCCACTTTCATCACCACTAAAAAAAGAGCTGATAACGTGGGTGCCTTTATCAGAATTGTTTTAGTGTTGTTTATGGATAACACTGCGAAAACCCAGTATTGTGGTAGTGGCATCCCCAAAATAATAATCTAGGATTTCAAACCTATAAATAATTAATTCCTCATATTTTGGTGTTACTAATTAAAACATAATAGATTAAAACATTAAAAATATAATGTGACATAGTTATGATTGGGTTATCCCATCATCCAACACCTAAAGATTCAATAACCATCATCACCAAGGTAAAATGATGGTTTAATAAATCAATAAAATTTAAGAATTTAATTTTAAAATAGAAACATAATGATGAAAAAAACATGGGACATTAGGAATGATTATGTGTCATACAATTTATGGTAATTTTTTCAAAACAACATTCTTTTCTCAACAACTAAACCATAGTAATGGATTATCCATCAAAATAATTGTTCCAAAGAACATAGATCTCTCCATGTCACTATATGAACGTTATATCCAACCAAATATCATACTCTACATTGTCAATGGATTGGGACTCCTCATGAATATATCAATTGAGTTGAAATACATACAGATATTATGGAAAAATTTTAAACATGGAAGAATAGACAACCAGTATTTCATCATGAAAATATGGTGAATCAACTTGAGGGGTCCCATTAAATTATATGAAATATTTCCCCAACCCACCAAGAATCAGATACCCATGATCTCGATAAATAATTAATAACACCTAGTCCAATTCCACAATCTCTAAGTGCCTCCTATTATGGTTTGTATAATAATTATTTTAGTCTGTGACAACCAGAATACTTTCATGAATAATCTATACTTTCTCTGTCATTCTCTACACCACTTCATGATAGAGAACATATGAGTCCCCATCGCCATCTAAAAAAATAGAGTCCATCATGGAATATTTATTAAATCCTAAAATTATTCCACATTAATTGATTTGTAGTATCTAATTTTATATGAAAACTCAAACAAATATAAGTTCATTAATCAAGATGGTTTATATTTAGTGATACAAGACATCAATAAATCCTCATGTTCCATGAAGGTATGAAACCAATTTTTGTCTTCCAGAGCACAAAGAATAATATTGAAGGGAAACTATATTCCAAAGACATAATAAAATAACTGCAGATCGATTTGGTAAGATGATATTCAAGACTAAAGCTACTGAATCTCATCAGTCCATGTATCTGCAAAAACTAAACTAAATAAATTCTTCCAAAACAAATATCAAACCCAAGAAAATTGTTTTACTCATACGTGAGCCTACATCATCATCAAATCCATGACTAGAAACATCTAATAATACAATCTTAGGTCATTGGATAATATTTTGGTGAATTTATTCAAGATGAAATACCATTCAATTCTATAATGTACAAGGGACACAATAGGCGTCCAATAATATAATGTTATGTCTTTTTATAATTAAAAAACATACATTGAGATATATAATTTTATTTAGCTACTTTCATCCCAGGAAACAAAAAATGATTACCCACACAATGGTAGATATTAGATACTTATGAATATACATTTAAAGGAGATCCATGAATCTCATTAATGAATCTATCAAAAATCACCATTAGGATGAGAAATTTTCTTAAACCCCAACTATATATTCCATTCCTATAGAAATCCCTCCATGGAACCATTATGGAACACTTGGTCTCACGTCACCTCAAACAATGTGTATTCCCAATAAAAATACTCCTCCTATTGTATTATAAAAAACTATAAAACCACATGATTTATGTATACTCCTCCCTCACCTCACTCAATATGATTATGCATATACACCAACTCCTATATCACTTTCCATGTGTCCCCAAACTCTTATAAAACATCCCTATGAGACATAATCATCATTTTATCTACTATGAAATTCACCTTACCATAAGTATAAGTCTTGTAAAATACATTTTATTAGAGAAACTCCATCCAAATTCATTGTCAATGAATCGAGTCATGCATAACACTCAATTGGGCCAAAATTAATTTGAAATTAGACACAAAACGTCGATAAATAATTGAATGATCAAGGAAAATGAAAAACATTTCCATGTTCTAGGGTGGTTACTATGAAATGAAAACCATAAACATTTATGGATCAATGTACTTACCTTGTTATGAAATTGAAGAAAAATGGAATTAAAACTCATGTGTTTATAACATGTATATAGAAACATTCCATATAGTTGGTTGAATCAATGGTCTATTAAATAGGAATGAGAAACAAAAATTTATCCTACTCTAATATGATGTATATAAATATTTCATTGATTTAAACTTCTATAAACTTGATTATGAATTATTGTGTCATTGTTATCATGTTTCCCATGAACAATTATGGTGTGTTTTTTATACTAAATTTTATTACCATCAACATTTAGTTCCCATAACTGCGCTAGAAGGAAATATTTAGCTTATTTTTCCCATTCACCCTGAATTGATGATATCCAGAATGAATATAGTATGTAAATAACCAACATGAACCTCTCAACATATAAAAAATTATATTCAATATTTAGATATGTTTTATGATTTTTTATCACCACTTGATTTAGTCATCTGTTGTCTATATAGTTCCTTTAACTAACAAATTCAATATAGGGATATTCCACTGGAGAACCCTAATGATGAACTAATGTTATTAATGAATCCTCTCTAAAATATGATTTTTATCAAAATAATTACCTATTATTACTGAAAGTCTTCCATATATTAAATATTTTGGGAATTTCAAGAATATAATTTCCAAAAATCTATTATAAACACAATATCACGATTAGGGGGTAGAACCACAACCACCGCATGAAAAAATTTGAACATTCACCACTAAATCTAAAACATCCTACATTGAAACATCGATTGATTTTACTTACAAATTTTTCCTTAATGAGGGAAGGGGATCAACCATTATACATAACATTTAACAAATATGTTCTCCTAAAAAATATACATGCTAAGCGTCCATATATGAGAACACAATGTTCCTTTAAAATATGTCAATAAGAACACATATATAATACATCCAATCAAGGATATTGGTCTTTTTATATGTTTGTATCTATAATAATAAATGACCACTACATTATATATGTTTCATAAACATCAGTCTACAACCATGTCACACACCAAAAAAAAAATCAATCCTAAAAATGGGATAGTCAATAATACGGAATGAGAATCCTCATAGTGAATATTTTTTAATCAAGAATTAATGTAGGTGAATTAAATGAGACTAGTTCTGAATTATCAAATAATAATAAAATAGGGGTAAGGGACAGTGTGATTATACAATGGATTACCTCTAGCCTTTGTGGGTTGGTATCCTTGTAGGAATATAACATTCAATTTATAATTAATCTACCTCACATTTAATGATCATATATTTCAAAATACATACGCTGGGGTCATGGATTATATGAAACGTCCTTTTGTCACCCCCTTCATACCCTATCTCTAATCAGTATAGCATTAGATTATTTACAATTTTATTGAAATGGATTCACTGGATGCTTCTTGTATCGATGATTCTTAACCTTCCCACCACATAATTGTATAGATACATGAATCAGTGTAAACATATACTTGGATGATCATGAACCTTATTAATTTATCTCATTGGAAAAGTTATTATATAAATAAAAAATAATCTATCTGACCTAGAAGGATTCAAAGGAAACTGCATGGGTCGGCTCCAAAATGGTTGAAACCTAAGAGGCCCTCACTCTTGTTATCATTAACGAATAACACTCCTCCTTGAGGTTTGTATATATTTGATATATCATTGTAACAATAATCTATAGTTTATACACTCAATAATTTCTACCTTATAATGTACATTCAAATATGTTTTTAATGTAAATAGCAGAACATCAAAAATGAAATAAAGGCATAGTGCTTTTCTATTGAGGCTCACACGAGAAAACGTATTTGTTAAATGGTTAGGTGATTAATCAGAAAATATGTTTGAACTATATACCATACTCACAAAAAATACTCCCCTAATAATGTAAGATAATATCATAGCTCATTACATACATCCTTGTTGTTGATATAAAATCTACTTATAAATCATTAAGGAACCATGTATAACAAATATCTTTTTATCCATGATCCACAATGTATTATTAAAAAAATATTTGTGTTTCACTATTTTAATAACTACCATCTAATTATTCCCAGTCCTCGTCTCTTTTCTAGATCAAACTGAATGCATTATTGAGATCATTTTACTTGTGTTATATCTCTATATTAAAGAGGTTTCTCATACAATTCAACAATTTTTTTTTCATGTATTGGAATGAAATGAACTCAACCACTGGGCATCCTCCTTAATTGGATAAAATCTATATAATTAAACATACTAATATTATTAAATATATCCTACTTACACCACATGCAATGATTTCCATGATTTATTGTTGAAAAGGAATATGAGTATTTCCAAATCCTATTAGTATTGAATTTTTATGTTTTAATAGATCAACTCATCCTAACACCCTAAATATCATGAAATTTTGTGAAGTCCAAAAAATTATAATTTATGTAACACCCCCATGTTTTTACCGTGTATACAGAGAAAAAATAATTGATTTCACATTATGATTAGATTTATTGAATCAGTTCATGGGTTCACTGACCACACCTATGAAATCACATTATAACAACCACCACATATGAAACAAGGCATCATGTCAACATCCACCAATAAACAATATATATATATTTTATAAAAAGGTTTCCAGAATAATAATAATAAACATATTCCCTTCCTCCTATCATATATGACCTCAACTACGATGAACATCATCAATCACATTAACACATCAATAACTTCATTATATACAAATTCAATCAAAACAGATGTATAAGAACTCGCATAGAAAGGAGAGACGGTAATAGGATTATCTATCCATTCATCCTCACCATATTTGATTTTTTAAAAACACCCCTAAAAATTTTGTGTGTTGGAACTAAGTTCGTGCAATGGGTTTGGTGTATACTTAAATCACAATGATAATGAAATATAATAATCTCACACACATGAACACGCTCTGGGTTCATTACAAAAGTAAAAAATATAAATCAAAATAATGATAAAAGTAATGAAAAACAACATCACTAATAATACCACATATAAAATATTAGAAGATTATCATTGTGCCATAAACCATATTTTATATTCCATATTTCCTTTTTATGTTATTCCATTTTAATATTTTATAATTACCATGAATCATCCATTATTATTCCCATTCATTTTATTTTTATAAATGACCACATTGTTCCCACCTCCCAATTTTATTCTAGAGTTAATTATCCATTCCAACCAATTAAATTTTTGTTTTGTTATTAATATTTCCTTCCATCATTATTGAGAAACAAACAAAACACAACACATACCAACCAACACAAAACTCATCCTTTTATCTTTTAAATATCCACATTCAAACAATCCTATGTCATGAAAACAACACATCATAATGTCCAAACATAAAAAACACCTCACATCATAACATCCACACATCACTTAAACTATACACAACATTTACATCATGTTAAAACGACTGCACATTATATAATAGTATTTCAAAAAGGGATTTAATCATATTTAATTCATTATTTTAAAAATATAATTCTAACTAAAATATGAAATTCTAGTAGGAAATAATTTTACCTAGGTATAAATTCATAAATATTTATTCTTTTATGTGTTAATGATTCATCACAACATTATTTACAATTTTCAATATCATATATAATAAAATGAACACAATATGTGACAAATTTGATGAATTATAAATCATGGTAAACAATTTTGGAGAATCATATGAATATATAAAACTAATGTGACTCCTTCCACTCCAAATATATATCAATTAATCATAAAAAATTATAATTTTAAGGGTAGTAAAAACCGTAACCCAATAGATATAAAAAAAAATATATCCTCACATGATTAAATAATAAATATAGATGAAGGAACCCTTCATAGATTGAAAATTCCTTGAGGAACATTGAAAAAACATAGGATCAACCACTATCGACCTTGATGGAATCACCATAAGATCCTATTCACTAAAATCCAACTTATAAGAAAATACACTTGATAGAACATATTTGACAACATTTATCCAGGGATATAAGAGGACGTGAGGATTGAAAATGGGGGAAGTGAGGATCTTCATGATTAAAATTTATCAAAATGGAATGATATAAAATGGATAATGAGGTTTCAAACACCATTGGAGGTGAACATTGATGGTGTGAATGATATGGTGTAGGCTAAGAGACAATGTATGTTATAAAAAATAAAATATAGGTTATATAACCTCATATTTAGAAAAAACATCTATGCTGGATATTATCTTCATATGATCTAAAACCCCAATTTTATATCTTAGTTTTCGAATCACATTAAAAATTATATTTGAACAATAAAAATTCTTAACTCAAACTTCAACCAAGCCATGTTACTTCATTACTCATATAAAAAAATAAAGACACACTCTAACACCAATAAAGTTTGTATTTTATACTAAACATAAACTAGACAATGTGTCAGTTATATTCTTCTTACCAATACTCATAGTGGTTCTCCTAAAAACCATGCCTTGTACTACACCCACTGTAACAACCCAGGTAAATTAATAATATGACATTTTTATATTTATCCATATTTTTGAATAAAATATTAATATTAATTTAAAGGTGATTCTATGCTCGATGGCGTACCCAACACGCAACAACGAGTTTCTTGGAAAATCTTACGTTGCACTCTAATAATAAAATAATATTATTTAAATAGTAGTTAGCGCCTAGCCGTTGTAATGGAGGGAATGAACAGAACTAACTACAAAATTATTATATATGTTTGTCAAATATTTTTACTTTTTACAAAAAAAATTAGAGGATTAAAAATGAAAATGAATCCAATTTTAAGCGTAAACATTCTAATATTCTTTAAAAGGACAATTAGCCGCCTTTTGATGGAGAACCTCTTTTAAATCCACTTTTTGAAAATTTTATGTGTTATATTTGAAAAAATAAAATTCCTCTTTATAATCGGGACATCAAAATTTACTTTGTGTAAATTTTTGGTATTTTTCCGAAAAAGTTCAATTTTTTATGAATAGTGAAAATGATGTATTTTAGTTCAAAACCCCTTTTAATATAATTTATTTATATGATTATATTATATTTTCAATTGGTTTTAAAGTGAAATTAGAATATATTTTTACCATTTAATACAATAGTTGTCGTTGGAATTAATTTCACTTTGAAATCGGACTTAAACCTTCGTCAATCTTTTGATACATTTTGTTTCATAAAAACACACTATTTGTTTTAACAGAAGGTATTAATTATAAAATTAATTAATGAAACTTATATGTTTTGAATTTTTTAAAATAGAAATCATTATTTAATTCGGAATATAAAATATATCTTAAGGTGAACTTTTGGTAATTTTCTGAAAAACTTTAATTTTTGATGATTAGTGAAACCACTAAGTGGTACTTATGAAAACTGATTTTTCCGTTTAAATAAAATTTTATATCTTTGTGTTTTGAATTTCAAAAATCCTACATACATGGTTGTCATTAAGAAGTAAAATGTGGTTCAATGGGATTAAAATAATTTTTTGGTGAATAGTAACTTATTAAGTTTTTCATCGCGATTAGAGGTAATTAGTGTAGTTTAAGGTAAGAATAATGTTTTAAATAAAATGAAATGACCTAGAGACATATCCTACCCTCTTTATATGTGTCATGGACGACCAATAAAATCCATGGGTCAACTTGGGGATCCCATGGAGCCACTTTGGTTGGAAAATGACATAAATACCTTTTTATTTAATGTTAAAGTAAAAATGAGACAAACATGAAATGTTTTACTAAAACAATTTTTACATGGGGTTATACAAGTCATAATTTTGACTATAAATATTCATTGGAAAGATAAAAATATTTCCTAAATCATAGTATATTTTTTATAATTTTTAGACATTAAATATATTAAATTATTTATGACACCATGATGATGCAGCAATGATCTCATTATTTAACGATTTAAATAAAATAGAATGAAATTGTAAAACCTAAGACCTAAACATGTCCAAAACCTATTGTATGAGTTAATTTATAACCCTTATCATATTATACTAGAAAAAAATCAATTTGGGACCATTAAAATCCGAAACTCATTCAAAAATAATGTAACATTTCTTTACATTCCAATAGTGACCCTCCTCTCCTCTTATAAAAGGCCCCCACCTCTACCTCCTTACCCACACTTCCAAAGCCTTTAGCCCGGCCAAACCCTGCCAATTTTGTCTCTCCACATCCCTCTATAACTCCTTTAAGCCTCACTTTGGGCAGAAGTCTTCCCATGTATGCCTTTGAGCTCAAACAAAAGGGAGTTACCCGATTTTAAGGTAATGTCTTCACTTGTGTCCTTTTGTTTTATTTTGCTTCTCCAACCCCCTAAACTCTTTTTATTAATTTATTTTGTAACAACTACAGTATCTTAAATATACTAGGATTTTGTTATAAGAAGGATTCGAGCAAAACATACACATGCCTTCGTCTAATGGTTAAAGAACATACTGTTTCTGTGGTTGGAGATTTTCTACCTCACGAAACGATGATTGTTCAATATTCTTTTAACACCTTTAAAGGTGGACATTATGATGTCACTGTATTTTATATATGATATATATGGTATTTATTTTTACTATATGCTTCTATATTTTATATTTAAACCATACCTTTATTCTTTTCATGTTGTGTAAATGCGATAATTTCATATGAGGAAGTGTGGACTACCGCCCCCTCAAGTGATGTGACTCGTACATGCAATACATGGAACATATAAATAATGAAATTAATGAACATATGTGACTTATATAACATATATATTATACTGGAATTATAATAAATATATATCATTTATTTTTAATTCCATTAATAGGACAAAGGAAAAATGAAAGTAGTGTTCATGCGTACGTACGGCCTACCGTCTCCATGAACGGTGCTTTTCGTTTTTTATCTCCAAATGATATGGAATAGTATAAAATGAATATTTACTGGATATATATGATATTTTAATCATTATTACTATTCTGGAAATTATTTAATTATAACTACATGGACAATCATTTTTCAAACAAGTTTATTTTTGGCTCATGTACCAAACATAGGGAAAAACGTCTGATATGAACTAACATTATTAAAAAATTATTATAACATTATAATATGTGATATTAACTGAATAATAATCTTTAAATAAGGTCCTTAGAGAATTATAAATTGACCAAAGTTTATTATTCAGGAATATAAAGAAACGAACAAGACAAGTTGGACTTGAGGTAAGGGATCTGACTCCTCTCTTTCTTTTTTAAGTACACTATTTTATTTCATTCCTTTTAAATCTCATATTTCTTGTTATTGGGATGTTATTTTATATTACTCTTACTGTAATTTTTATGTTCATATGATGAGAGACCCTATTCTCTCTCATCAATCCATTTTGGAAGATTTGAGTGGCGCCGTTAGGCAACTAAATTTTCGTAAGAGATCTAACCTCTCTTTCTTTTTAAGTACTCTCCTTTATGTCACTTCTTTTAACATCCTATTTGTTAAAATAGGATTTTCTTTTATATTCCTCTTTCTGTAAATTTTATTTTAATATGATGAGAGACCCTATTTTATCTCATCAATCAATTTTTGGAAGTTTTAAGTGGCGCGGTTAGGCTGCCGAGTTTTCGCAAGGGATTTTTCGTCTCACATTTATTCCCGTGAGATTTATGCTACATTTGACACATTTTACTTTGAGTGGTGTATGTACTGCCCATTATTTTACTCATTGTGTAATATAATTTCATTTATGAGTATTTACATCAATGTTGTATTGTCCTTCTTTCACGGGGTGTATGTTTCGAAAGATACCCATGTCGGTAAGGGAACCTTTCACCCTCCTCTTTTTAAAAGACCTATCTTGTTATGTCTTTTAATTCACATAAAATTATATTGGGATATGTTCTTCTATATCCTTAGTTATTTATATTTTATTTCCAAGTGATGAGGTACCCTTTATCTCTCTCATCAACTCTTTTTCTAAAATTTGATGTGACGCTGTTAGGCTGTCAAGGGAACTTCTTAACCCAATTTCGATTTCTTTGGGTTCAAAATATAGTTATTTAATATGTCATCCATTGAAAATGTGTGAATGACATATTATTGTTTTACACATAATATCCACTTATATTGGGTGTATTTATATTTTTCACACATAATTTTGAGATTGATTTATCCTTAATTTAAGGATACCTTCTTTATAAGGGATTTCATCACTTTTTACATTTCTATTGAGACTTCATTGTTGTTATGAACAAATTCACTATTATATGGTATATATACTGTCCTTTGGAATAATATATCATGAATCCATTTATTCTCATGATATTATAAAGTTTGATTAAATGTTATTCCTCAATTATTGTATTCAAGTGTCTCTAATGTTGGTAAAAACCCTTTAACCAAAATATTGCTTTAAATGTTTTAATGATTTGTTCTTATTAATATACATGTTTTCAAAATGGTTTTAAGGATTTATTTATATGGATATTAATGGTTTAAAATGTTAAAATCTTCAAGTTGGTATGGGACACTTTGATTCAAAAATCTCTTTATTAAATGTTTTAAATGGTTTTGAAAATGGGTTTTTAATGGATTCATTATTCCAATGTCCTAAAATGTTATATTGTGATTGAATTGTGGAAATGTTATGTTTCATTTATGCATGTTATATGTGATACGTTTATGTTATGGTTCTTGGGCATTGTTATGAAAACGGGTGGTTCCGTGATAAAATAAGGGCGGGTGAGCCCGATATAGCTCTCCAATGCATTTGGTAACGTGAAGGGGTTAAACGTTAAGGTTTCTACGAAGAGATTTAGGGAATATATTGTGATGGGTGTTCCAAACGTAACCAAGAGGGTTACTCCCTACGTAAGAATGCTATGAATTCCTCAAGTTACCTTTTATGTCTTATGATTTCTATGATTTATTCATGATTTGATGAGGTGTGTTAAAGTGACTATGTTTTATGGGTAAAGTATGATTTCATTCTTATGTATATATGAACTCATGTTTCCTTTCCATATTTTTATAACCCTTACTGATATTTTTATTCACATCCCATGTTTTTTGAAATGTATTTCACAGGTCAAGGGAAAGGTATATGATATGATGATAGTGTCAAGGAAGTGTCAAGAAAGAATCCATGTTTTATTTTAAATATGTTTCCATTGATGGGAAAAAAGAATACTATCTTTTATGTAACCACTTTGTTTAAATGTTGAATGTAATGTACGTTTTATGATCTAATTCTCTAAAACACTAAACCTGAATAGATCCTCAATGTGTAATCTTGTAATAACTCAAGATTAAGTAAGGTTTAAGGCTGGGGCCTTATAGTTGGTATCAAAGGTCGGTTTTGATAACCTTATAGGTTAGGGTACTCTTTAAACATAAGTGACATTACCATAATGGTTAGGTTTTCAAAAAGAGTCCTAGTCTTAGATAAATTGAATGAGTAAGTATATCTTAGTGTTTATCCTCTTCATTAGTACATGACGGTTTTGTTTATATACTCACACCGACATTTTTGGTTTTATTAAATGGCAGGATCTAGCAGGAACCAAAGTAACAATGGATGTGAAGGAAAATTTCACAGTTTTTTGAGAAAGCAACTGAATGATATGAGAGTTGCAATGAGAAGTCTTGTGTTTATCCTCAACCAACTATCTGGAGTCATGATTGACCACCTAAACCTTGGTGATATCTCTAAGGAATCATATATGCGTGAAACAAATCCCTAGGGAACTAAAGGTAATAATCATAAATTTAAGTGTGTTCAAAAACCTATGTGTCAAAGATGTGGAAAGAAACACCTAGAAAAATGTTTCAAAGGGACAGAAATATGCTATAGATGTGGAAATGAAGGTCATAAAGCAATAACCTGCCATGGAAAAAGGAAGCATCCAGTTGACTCGAGGAAAGGGATAGAAGTTCTTTCTGAATGATCAATTGAATGTTTTAAATGTGGTGTTCATTGTCATTATGCAAACACATGTCCTATGAAGAAGTTTCATGAATGGGATCACCAAGATCGTACAAATATTCATTTACCAATACCTAATTCCATTCCGATTGAGGATGATGAAAATGACAATGACCAATCAACGGTATGGATTATTTCATAACATTTGTTTTCCTATTTTGGAATCGTAGGATATGGTTCATAATTTTGTTTGCAGGAAAGAAGAATTTCAGAATAAGTTGTAAAGGAATGGTTAATGGATCATGAAGAATGTTGATTGAGTAAGAAGTCAACATATAAGGGTTTTAAGAGTTATGGTGAAATTATTAAGAGTATTAAGTATCTTTTGATGATGGGGTTACATTAGAAAACTTCTTATAGTATGTGTAACCGAAATGTTTAATATATGAATATTTTATTCAAGGAATAGTTATCTGTTCATTTTTGGACATAGTTATAAAGAACCATTTGGGTTTATATGATCCTTACTTTTGAGGTGATTATGGGTCACTATATGTTATGATGGTAGTGAAAGTCATGAGATAAAATTAAGGTTAAATTATGTTATGGTTATTTTGATGATTTTATCTTTTTTGGGGAATTATTTGAGAATTATATAGTTTTGGAAAAGGAAAACACGCAGACCGTGTGACAACCTATTGCGTCGGACAAAGTTGCGGGAATCGAACACACAACCAAAGTGCGACTGGTATTTATCGCCTACCACTGGACTACGTGAAGTCCCTGGTTAGTTTGACTAATAGTTTTTTATAGTTAGATGATTTTAGGAATCAAGAGTAAGTTAATTTTGGGTTATCTATTGAAACGATTAACCTATCATGGAGGATATGTGATTAGGTTAATTATTTTTCAATATTAGAATTAAAGAGCAACTGATGTTATTTGGAGATAAAAGTTAATTTGTACCTTGGAAGAATTTGTGATTAAATCCTTTAAATATTTGGGTTTCAATCTTAGTTTTGTTTAATTTGAAGAATTTTATGGCCAAATTGTTTATCTAATGGTCCTCGTTGAACATTGGGTTTTGTTGGACAAATTTTGGAGATTAAGAATAGATTTTCTTTTTATAAAGGGTTATCCTTTTCTGGATTATCTGATCTTGTACTAACCTTTCTGGTTTCGGTTTTGGTTAAAGTCTAAAGTCATGGGAAGTATACAGTTCTCTTTTGTGGATTAGGTGATTCTCTAAAAATTTATTATAGTACTCTTAATGTGAACAAGTATTCCTAAATAGTCGTATTTTGGAGAAAATATGAGTTTGTGTAATGAATCTAATAAAAGTTGAAAGTCAACATGATAAGTGATTATGTTTCCTTATGAATAAATTCATCAATAAAATGTAACTTAAAACAAAAATGTTGTCTATTAACTTTTCTTACTGGGGAATCGAATTCCGTTTAACCCATCACAAGTTTGTGATTTTCTTGTGGTTAACTTTCTCCTAAACATGTTTTCTATCACAATCCATCATAACATGAACCAATGTTTTCTCCTCCATGTCAATGTTTTCCTACATGGAATCCAAGTATGGGTTAACTCGGGTGACCTCTGTACTTATCTTTCTTTATTTTAAAGTGATTGTTTTACCGACTCTTGTTCTGATGTGGGACTTTCAAGGATATTTCCAAGATCAATTTTAAAATTGCGAGGACGCAATTTCCAAAAGGGGGGAAGGATATAACACCCCAGGTAAATAAAGAATATGACATTTTTATATTTATCCATATTTGTGTATAAAATATTAATATTACTTAAAAGGGGATGCTATGCTCGATGGCGTACCCCACACGCAACAACGAGTTTCTTGGGAATCTTATGTTGCACTCTAATAATAAAATAATATTATTTTAAATAGTAGTTAATGCCTAGTCGTTGTAATGGCGGGAATTAACAGAACTAACTAGAAAATTATTATATATGTTTGTCAAATATTTTTACTTTTTACAATAAATTTTAGAGGATTAAAAATGCAAATGAATCCAATTTTAAGGATAAACATTCTAATATTCTTTAAAAGGTCGATTAACCGCATTTTTATGTAGAACCTATTTTAAATCCACTTTTTGACAATTTTATGTGTTATATTTGACAAAATAAAATTCTTCTTTAGACTCGGGACATCAAAATTTAATTTGTGTAAATTTTTGGTATTTTTACGAAAAAGTTCAATTTTTAATGAATAGTGAAAACTGTTGTATTTTAATTCAAACCCACTTTTAATATAATTTATTTATATTATTATATTATCTTTTTAATTGTTTTTAGAGTGAAATTAGAATATATTTTTACCGTTCAATCCAATAGTGGTCGTTGGAATTAATTTCACTTTGAAATCGGACATAAACTGGTGTCAATCTTTTGATACATTTTGTTTCATAAAAACACGCTATTTGTTTTGATAGTAGGAATTAATTATAAAAATAATTAATGCAACTTATATGTTTTGAATTTTGTAAAATAGACATCATTTTTGAATTTGGAATATCAAATATATCTTAAGGTGACCTTTTGGTAATTTTTTGAAAAACTTCAATTTTTGATGAATAGTGAAACCACTAAGTGGTACTTATAAAAAATGATTTTTCCGTTTAAATGAAATCCTTCCATCTTTGTGTTTTGAATTTAAAAAATCTGACATACATGGGTTTCATTAAGAATTAAAATGTGGTTAAATGGGATTAAAATAATTTTTTTGTTGAATAGTAACTTATTATGTTTTTTATCGCGATTAGAGGTAATTAGTGTAGTTTAAGGTAAGAATAATGTTTTAAATAAACTTAAATGACCTAGACACATGTACTACTCTCATTGGATGTGTCATGGCCGACCAAGACAATCCATGGGTCAACTTGGGGACCCCATGGAGCCACTTTGGTTGGAAAATGACATAAATACCTTTTTATTTAATGTTAAAGTAAAAATGAGACAAACATGAAATGTTTTACTAAAACAATTTTTACATTGGGTTATACAAGTAATAATTTTTACTATAAATTTTAATTGGAATGCTAAAAATATTTCCTACATCATAGTAGTTTTGTTATAATTTTTAGACATTGAATAAATTAAATTATTTATGAAATCATGATGATTCACCGATGACCTCATTATTTAACGATTTAAATAAAATGGACTGATAATGTAAAATCTAGACCTACACTTGTCCAAAACCTATTGGATGTTTGGATTAAAAACCCTTATCACCTTATCCTAAAAAAAATCAATGTGTGACCATTAAAATCCGAAACTCATTCTAAATTAAAGTAACATTTCTTTACATTCCAAGAGTGCCCCTCATCTCCTCTTATAAAAGGCCCCCACCTCTACCTACTTACACACACTTCAATAGCCTTTGGCTCGGCCAAAACATGCCCATTTTGTCTCTCCAAATCCCTCTATAACTTTTTGAAGCCTCACTATGGGCAGAAGTCTTCCCAAGGAATCCATTGAGCTCAAACCAAAGGGAGTTACCCGATTTTAAGGTGATGTCTTCACATGTGTCCTTTTGTTTTATTTAGCTTCTCCAACCCCTAAACACTTTTTATTAATTTATTTTGTGACAACTACAGTATCTTCAATATACTAGAATGTTGTTATAAGAAGTATTAGAGCTAAACTTACACACACCTTCGTCTAATGGTTAATGAACATTCTGTTTCTGTGGTTGGCGATTTTCTACCTCACGAGACGATGATTGTTCAATATTCTTTTAACACCTTTAAAGGTGACCATTATGATGTAACTGTATTTTATATATGATATATATGGTATTTATGTTTACTATATGCTTCGTTATTTTATATTTAAACCATTCCTTTATTATTTTCATGTTGTGTAAATGCGATAATTTCATATGAGGAAGTGTGGACTACCGCCCCCTCAAGTGATGTGACTCGTACATGTAATACATGGAACATATAAAGAATGAAATTAATTAACATATGTGACCAATATAACATATATATTATACTGGAATTATAATATATATATATATATCATTTATTTTTAATTCCATTAATGGGACAAAGAAAAAATGAAAGTACTGTTCATGCGTAAGTACGACCTACCATCTCCATGAACGGTGGTTTTAGTTTTTTATCTCCAAATGAAATGGAATAGTATAAAATGAATAATTAATGGATATATATGATATTTTAATCATTAATACTATTCAGTAAATTATTACTTATAACTACATGGACAATCATTTTTCAAACAAGTTCATTTTTGACTCATGTACCAAACATCGGAAAAAACGTCTGATATGAAATTACATTATTAAACAATTATTATAACATTATAATATGTGATATTAAATGAATAATAATATTTAAAGGAGGTCCTTAGGCAATTATAAATTGTCCAAAGTTTATTATTCAGGAATATAAAGAAACGAACAAGACAAGTTGGACTTCAGGTAAGGGATCCGACTCCTCTCTTTCTTTTTAAGTACACTATTTTATGTCATTCCTTTTAAAGCTCATCTTTCATGGTATTGGGATGTTCTTTTATATTAATATTACTGTAATTTTTTATTTTCATATAATGAGAGACCCTATTCTCTCTCATCAATCCATTTTGGATGTTTTGAGTGGCGCCGTTAGGCTGCTGAATTTTCGTAAGAGATCTGACCTCTCTCTTTCTTTTTAAGTACTCTCCTTTATGTCACTTCTATTAATCTCCTCTTTGTTATGATGGGGGATGTTATTTTATATTAATAATTCTTTACATTTTATTTTAATATGATTAGAGACCCTATTTGATCTCATCAATCCATTTTTGGAAGTTTTAAGTGGCGTCGTTAGGCTGCCGAGTTTTCGTAAGGGATTTTTCATCTCACTTTTATTCCCGTGAGATTTATGCTACATTTTCCACAATTTCCTTTTAGTGGTGTATTTACTACCCATTATTTTACTCATTGTGTAATATAATTTCATTTATGAGTATTTACATCAATGTTTCATTGTCCTTCTTTCACGGGGTGTATGTTTCGAAAGATACCCATGTTAGTAAGGGAACCTTTCACTCTCTTCTTTTTAAAATACCTCTCTTGTTATATCTTTTAATTCACATAACATTATGTTGGGATATGTTCTTCTATGTCCTTAGTGATTTAAATTTTAATTCCAAGTGATGAGGTACCCTTTATCACTCTCATCAACTCTTTTTCTAAAATTTGATGAGACGTTGTTAGGCTGTCAAGGGAACTCCTTAGCCCAATTTCGATTTCATTGGGTTCAACATGTAGTTATTGAATATGTCATCCTTTGAATATGTGTGAATTACCTATTATTGTTTTACACTTAATATCCACTTATATTGGGTGTATTTATAATTTTCACACATAATTTTGAGATTGATTTATCCTTAATTTAAGGATACCTTCTTTATAAGGGATTTCATCACATTTTACATTTCTATTGAGACTTCATTGTTGTTATGCACCAATTCAATCTTATATGGTGTATATACTGTCCTTTGGAATATTATATCATGAATCCATTTATTCTCATGATATTATAAAGTTTGATTAAATGTTATTCCTCAATTATTGTATTCAAGTGTCTCTAATGTTGGTAAAAACCCTTTAACCGAAATATAGCTTTAAATGTTTTAATGATTTGTTCTTATTAATATACATGTTTTCAAAATGGTTTTAAGGATTTATTTATATGGATATTAATGGTTTAAAATGTTAAAAGCTTCAAGTTGGTATGGGACACTTTGATTCAAAAATCTCTTTATTAAATGTTTTAAATGGTTTTGAAAATGGGTTTTTAATGGATTCATTATTCCAATGTCCTAAAATGTTATATTGTGATTGAATTGTGGAAATGTTATGTTTCCTTTATGCATGTTATATGTGATACGTTTATGTTATGGTTCTTGGGCATTGTTATGAAAACGGGTGGTTCCGTGATAAAATAAGGGCGGGTGAGCCCGATATAACTCTCCAATGCATTTGGTAACGTGAAGGGGTTAAACGTTAAGGTTTCTACGAAGAGATTTAGGGAATATACTGTGATGGGTGTTCCAAACGTAACCAAGAGGGTTACTCCCTACGTAAGAATGCTATGAATTCCTCAAGTTACCTTTTATGTCTTATGATTTCTATGATTTATTCATGATTTGATGAGGTGTGTTAAAGTGACTATGTTTTATGGGTAAAGTATGATTTCATTCTTATGTATATATGAACTCATGTTTCCTTTCCATATTTTTATAACCCTTACTGATATTTTTATTCACATCCCATGTTTTTTGAAATGTATTTCACAGGTCAAGGGAAAGGTATATGATATGATGATAGTGTCAAGGAAGTGTCAAGAAAGAATCCATGTTTTATTTTAAATATGTTTCCATTGATGGGAAAAAAGAATACTATCTTTTATGTAACCACTTTGTTTAAATGTTGAATGTAATGTACGTTTTATGATCTAATTCTCTAAAACACTAAACCTGAATAGATCCTCAATGTGTAATCTTGTAATAACTCAAGATTAAGTAAGGTTTAAGGCTGGGGCCTTATAGTTGGTATCAAAGGTCGGTTTTGATAACCTTATAGGTTAGGGTACTCTTTAAACATAAGTGACATTACCATAATGGTTAGGTTTTCAAAAAGAGTCCTAGTCTTAGATAAATTGAATGAGTAAGTATATCTTAGTGTTTATCCTCTTCATTAGTACATGACGGTTTTGTTTATATACTCACACCGACATTTTTGGTTTTATTAAATGGCAGGATCTAGCAGGCACCAAAGTAACAATGGATGTGAAGGAAAATTTCACAGTTTTTTGAGAAAGCAACTGAATGATATGAGAGCTGCAATGAGAAGTCTTGTGTTTATCCTCAACCAACTATCTGGAGTCATGATTGACCACCTAAACCTTGGTGATTTCTCTAAGGAATCATATATGCGTGAAACAAATCCCTAGGGAACTAAAGGTAATAATCATAAATTTAAGTGTGTTCAAAAACCTATGTGTCAAAGATGTGGAAAGAAACACCTAGAAAAATGTTTCAAAGGGACAGAAATATGCTATAGATGTGGAAATGAAGGTCATAAAGCAATAACCTGCCATGGAAAAAGGAAGCATCCAGTTGACTCGAGGAAAGGGATAGAAGTTCTTTCTGAATGATCAATTGAATGTTTTAAATTTGGTGTTCATTGTCATTATGCAAACACATGTCCTATGAAGAAGTTTCATGAATGGGATCACCAAGATCGTACAAATATTCATTTACCAATACCTAATTCCATTCCGATTGAGGATGATGAAAATGACAATGACCAATCAACGGTATGGATTATTTCATAACATTTGTTTTCCTATTTCGGAATCGTAGGATATGGTTCATAATTTTGTTTGCAGGAAAGAAGAATTTTAGAATAAGTTGTAAAGGAATGGTTAATGGATCATGAAGAATGTTGATTGAGTAAGAAGTCAACATATAAGGGTTTTAAGAGTTATGGTGAAATTATTAAGAGTATTAAGTATCTTTTGATGATGGGGTTACATTAGAAAACTTCTTATAGTATGTGTAATCGAAATGTTTAATATATGAATATTTTATTCAAGGAATAGTTATCTGTTCATTTTTGGACATAGTTATAAAGAACCATTTGGGTTTATATGATCCTTACTTTTGAGGTGATTATGGGTCACTATATGTTATGATGGTAGTGAAAGTCATGAGATAAAATTAAGGTTAAATTATGTTATGGTTATTTTGATGATTTTATCTTTTTTGGGGAATTATTTGAGAATTATATAGTTTTGGAAAAGGAAAACACGCAGACCGTGTGACAACCTGTTGCGTCGGACAAAGTTGCGGGAATCGAACACACAACCAAAGTGCGACTGGTATTTATCGCCTACCACTGGACTACGTGAAGTCCCTGGTTAGTTTGACTAATATTTTTTTATAGTTAGATGATTTTAGGAATCAAGAGTAAGTTAATTTTGGGTTATCTATTGAAACGATTAACCTATCATGGAGGATATGTGATTAGGTTAATTATTTTTCAATATTAGAATTAAAGAGCAACTGATGTTATTTGGAGATAAAAGTTAATTTGTACCTTGGAAGAATTTGTGATTAAATCCTTTAAATATTTGGGTTTCAATCTTAGTTTTGTTTAATTTGAAGAATTTTATGGCCAAATTGTTTATCTAATGGTCATCGTTGAACATTGGGTTTTGTTGGACAAATTTTGGAGATTAAGAATAGATTTTCTTTTTATAAAGGGTTATCCTTTTCTGGATTATCTGATCTTGTACTAACCTTTCTGGTTTCGGTTTTGGTTAAAGTCTAAAGTCATGGGAAGTATACAGTTCTCTTTTGTGGATTAGGTGATTCTCTAAAAATTTATTATAGTACTCTTAATGTGAACAAGTATTCCTAAATAGTCGTATTTTGGAGAAAATATGAGTTTGTGTAATGAATCTAATAAAAGATGAAAGTCAACATGATAAGTGATTATGTTTCCTTATGAATAAATTCATCAATAAAATGTAACTTAAAACAAAAATGTTGTCTATTAACTTTTCTTACTGGGGAATCGAATTCCGTTTAACCCATCACAAGTTTGTGATTTTCTTGTGGTTAACTTTCTCCTAAACATGTTTTCTATCACAATCCATCATAACATGAACCAATGTTTTCTCCTCCATGTCCATGCTTTCCTACATGGAATCCAAGTATGGGTTAACTCGGGTGACCTCTGTACTTATCTTTCTTTATTTTAAAGTGATTGTTTTACCGACTCTTGTTCTGATGTGGGACTTTCAAGGATATTTCCAAGATCAATATTAAAATTGCGAGGACGCAATTTCCAAAAGGGGGGAAGGATATAACACCCCAGGTAAATAAAGAATATGACATTTTTATATTTATCCATATTTGTGTATAAAATATTAATATTACTTAAAAGGGGATGCTATGCTCGATGGCGTACCCCACACGCAACAACGAGTTTCTTGGGAATCTTATGTTGCACTCTAATAATAAAATAATATTATTTTAAATAGTAGTTAATTCCTAGTCGTTGTAATGGCGGGAATTAACAGAACTAACTAGAAAATTATTATATATGTTTGTCAAATATTTTTAATTTTTACAATAAATTTTAGAGGATTAAAAATGCAAATGAATCCAATTTTAAGGATAAACATTCTAATATTCTTTAAAAGGTCGATTAACCGCATTTTTATGTAGAACCTATTTTAAATCCACTTTTTGACAATTTTATGTGTTATATTTGACAAAATAAAATTCTTCTTTAGACTCGGGACATCAAAATTTAATTTGTGTAAATTTTTGGTATTTTTACGAAAAAGTTCAATTTTTAATGAATAGTGAAAACTGTTGTATTTTAATTCAAACCCACTTTTAATATGATTTATTTATATTATTATATTATCTTTTTAATTGTTTTTAAAGTGAAATTAGAATATATTTTTACCGTTCAATCCAATAGTGGTCGTTGGAATTAATTTCACTTTGAAATCGGACATAAACTGGTGTCAATCTTTTGATACATTTTGTTTCATAAAAACACGCTATTTGTTTTGATAGTAGGAATTAATTATAAAATTAATTAATGCAACTTATAT
The DNA here is from genome assembly GCA_963277665.1 of Viscum album. Lineage (NCBI taxonomy): Eukaryota > Viridiplantae > Streptophyta > Magnoliopsida > Santalales > Viscaceae > Viscum > Viscum album. The sequence goes on along the minus strand of OY728159.1, from coordinate 1,758,314,258 downwards.
GTTTTGAATTTTGTAAAATAGACATCATTTTTGAATTCGGAATATCAAATATATCTTAAGGTGACCTTTTGGTAATTTTTTGAAAAACTTCAATTTTTGATGAATAGTGAAACCACTAAGTGGTACTTATAAAAAATGATTTTTCCATTTAAATGAAATCCTTCCATCTTTGTGTTTTGAATTTAAAAAATCTGACATACATGGGTTTCATTAAGAATTAAAATGTGGTTAAATGGGATTAAAATAATTTTTTTGGTGAATAGTAACTTATTATGTTTTTTATCGCGATTAGAGGTAATTAGTGTAGTTTAAGGTAAGAATAATGTTTTAAATAAACTTAAATGACCTAGACACATGTACTACTCTCATTGGATGTGTCATGGCCGACCAAGACAATCCATGGGTCAACTTGGGGACCCCATGGAGCCACTTTGGTTGGAAAATGACATAAATACCTTTTTATTTAATGTTAAAGTAAAAATGAGACAAACATGAAATGTTTTACTAAAACAATTTTTACATTGGGTTATACAAGTAATAATTTTTACTATAAATTTTAATTGGAATGCTAAAAATATTTCCTACATCATAGTAGTTTTGTTATAATTTTTAGACATTGAATAAATTAAATTATTTATGAAATCATGATGATTCACCGATGACCTCATTATTTAACGATTTAAATAAAATGGACTGATAATGTAAAATCTAGACCTACACTTGTCCAAAACCTATTGGATGTTTGGATTAAAAACCCTTATCACCTTATCCTAAAAAAAATCAATGTGTTACCATTAAAATCCGAAACTCATTCTAAATTAAAGTAACATTTCTTTACTTTCCAAGAGTGCCCCTCATCTCCTCTTATAAAAGGCCCCCACCTCTACCTACTTACACACACTTCCATAGCCTTTGGCTCGGCCAAAACATGCCCATTTTGTCTCTCCAAATCCCTCTATAACTTTTTGAAGCCTCACTATGGGCAGAAGTCTTCCCAAGGAATCCATTGAGCTCAAACCAAAGGGAGTTACCCGATTTTAAGGTGATGTCTTCACATGTGTCCTTTTGTTTTATTTAGCTTCTCCAACCCCTAAACACTTTTTATTAATTTATTTTGTGACAACTAAAGTATCTTCAATATACTAGAATGTTGTTATAAGAAGTATTAGAGCTAAACTTACACACACCTTCGTCTAATGGTTAATGAACATTCTGTTTCTGTGGTTGGCGATTTTCTACCTCACGAGACGATGATTGTTCAATATTCTTTTAACACCTTTAAAGGTGACCATTATGATGTAACTGTATTTTATATATGATATATATGGTATTTATGTTTACTATATGCTTCGTTATTTTATATTTAAACCATTCCTTTATTATTTTCATGTTGTGTAAATGCGATAATTTCATATGAGGAAGTGTGGACTACCGCCCCCTCAAGTGATGTGACTCGTACATGTAATACATGGAACGTATAAAGAATGAAATTAATTAACATATGTGACCAATATAACATATATATTATACTGGAATTATAATATATATATATATATATCATTTATTTTTAATTCCATTAATGGGACAAAGAAAAAATGAAAGTACTGTTCATGCGTAAGTACGACCTACCATCTCCATGAACGGTGGTTTTAGTTTTTTATCTCCAAATGAAATGGAATAGTATAAAATGAATAATTAATGGATATATATGATATTTTAATCATTAATACTATTCAGTAAATTATTACTTATAACTACATGGACAATCATTTTTCAAACAAGTTCATTTTTGACTCATGTACCAAACATCGGAAAAAACGTCTGATATGAAATTACATTATTAAACAATTATTATAACATTATAATATGTGATATTAAATGAATAATAATATTTAAAGGATGTCCTTAGGCAATTATAAATTGTCCAAAGTTTATTATTCAGGAATATAAAGAAACGAACAAGACAAGTTGGACTTCAGGTAAGGGATCCGACTCCTCTCTTTCTTTTTAAGTACACTATTTTATGTCATTCCTTTTAAAGCTCATCTTTCATGGTATTGGGATGTTCTTTTATATTAATATTACTGTAATTTTTTATGTTCATATAATGAGAGACCCTATTCTCTCTCATCAATCCATTTTGGATGTTTTGAGTGGCGCCGTTAGGCTGCTGAATTTTCGTAAGAGATCTGACCTCTCTCTTTCTTTTTAAGTACTCTCCTTTATGTCACTTCTATTAATCTCCTCTTTGTTATGATGGGGGATGTTATTTTATATTAATAATTCTTTACATTTTATTTTAATATGATTAGAGACCCTATTTGATCTCATCAATCCATTTTTGGAAGTTTTAAGTGGCGTCGTTAGGCTGCCGAGTTTTCGTAAGGGATTTTTCATCTCACTTTTATTCCCGTGAGATTTATGCTACATTTTCCACAATTTCCTTTGAGTGGTGTATTTACTACCCATTATTTTACTCATTGTGTAATATAATTTCATTTATGAGTATTTACATCAATGTTTCATTGTCCTTCTTTCACGGGGTGTATGTTTCGAAAGATACCCATGTTAGTAAGGGAACCTTTCACTCTCTTCTTTTTAAAATACCTCTCTTGTTATATCTTTTAATTCACATAACATTATGTTGGGATATGTTCTTCTATGTCCTTAGTGATTTAAATTTTAATTCCAAGTGATGAGGTACCCTTTATCACTCTCATCAACTCTTTTTCTAAAATTTGATGAGACGTTGTTAGGCTGTCAAGGGAACTCCTTAGCCTAATTTCGATTTCATTGGGTTCAACATGTAGTTATTGAATATGTCATCCTTTGAATATGTGTGAATTACCTATTATTGTTTTACACTTAATATCCACTTATATTGGGTGTATTTATAATTTTCACACATAATTTTGAGATTGATTTATCCTTAATTTAAGGATACCTTCTTTATAAGGGATTTCATCACATTTTACATTTCTATTGAGACTTCATTGTTGCTATGCACCAATTAAATCTTATATGGTGTATATACTGTCCTTTGGAATATTATATCATGAATCCATTTATTCTCATGATATTATAAAGTTCTGATTGAATGTTATTCCTCAATTATTGTATTCAAGTGTCTCTAATTTTGGTAAAAACCCTTTAACCAAAATATCGCTTTAAAGGTTTTAATGATTTTTTATTATTAATATCCATGTTTTGAAAATGGTTTTAAGGATTTAATTATAAGGATATTAATGGTTTAAAATGTTAAAAATATTCAAGGTGGTATGGGACACTTTCATTCAAAAATCTCTTTATTAAATGTTTTAAATGGTTTTGAAAATGGTTTTTTTAATGGATTCAATATTTCAATGTCCTAAAATGTTATATTGTGATTGAAATGTGGAAATGTTATGTTTCCTTTATGCATGATTTATGTGATACGTTTATGTTATGGTTCTTGGACATTTTTATGAAAACGGGTGGTTCCGTGATAAACTAAGGGCGGGTGAGGCCGATATAGCTCTCCAATGCATTCGGAAATGCGAAGGGGTTAAACGTTAAGGTATCTCCGAAGAGATTTAGGGAATATACTGTGATGGGTGTTCCAAACGTAACCAAGAGGGTTACTCCATACGTAATAATGTTATTAATTCCTCAAGTTACCTTTTATGTCTTATGATTTCTATGATTTATTCATGATTTAATGAGGTTTGTTAATGTGCCTCTGTTTTATGGGTAAAGTATGATTTCATTCATATGTATATATGAACTCATGTTTCCTTTCCATATTTTCATAACCCTTACTGAGCTTTTTATGCTTATCCCATGTTTTTTGAAATGTTTTTCACAGGTCAAGGGAAAGGTACATGATATGATGATAGTGTCAAGGAAGTGTCATGAAAGAATCCATGTTTTATTTTAAATATGTTTCCATTGATGGGAAAAAAGGAATACTATATTTTATGTAACCAATTTGTTTAAATGTGGAATTTAATATAAGTTTTATGATCTAATTCTCTAAAACACTAAACCTGAAAAGATCCTCAATTTGTAATCTTGTAATAACTCAAGATTAAGTAAGGTTTACGGTTGGGGCCTTATACCCACCCTCGGATTTTACAAGAGTCTCATGGTACACATGTTTACCAACAAAACAATAATACATGCAAAATTATTTTCCATGGTGTGTTCTTAGACCTTACATTACATAGCGATGCATCAAAGACAAAATTCCACCAATAAATTCATTCACTGAAATTTTATGAATCTATTTTCCCCTAGAGGTTTAAATCCCTCCTCAATCCCCCTAATGACCAAAAAACCATCCTAAAACATCTCCCAACCGAATTATATTCATAATGTAATGGATGGAAAGGTTTGAACCTTCCAATATATGGAACACCGTCTATAATTTTTAAAATACACTAGATGAGAATTCAGTGGGATTTGGTTCCCTTAACCCCACCAAGGTGTCTTTATTCAATGAAAAATCCAAACCCATTGGAATTTAACATGGATATTACTTTTTATTCTTGATTATCATTTCAAATATCTTTATATTGATTTATTGATACTATAACATGTTTTCCCCATATTTTCATATAACCCCTAACAATGACTCCATATTAATGAAAACATTGACATAATGGGATTCCCATATCCATTTAGACAACAACATGGAATATAAACCATTGTTAGGAAAATTAAATAATCAGATTAAAAAATGTACAAAATTAAAAAAAAATTGAATAAAAACCTTCATATACAACAATATGATCAATTTATCCCACCCCAGTTCGCACAAGGCAATTCAACAAGAATTATTACATGGGTGGAATATATCAAGAAATTATACATTAGATATTTTTTACATGAAATCCATAATGACCACCCCATGTTCTATTTTATATTAAATAAGATCAATTTATGTTTTGTTGAACCTAGATCTAATGAAAACATGATAATGAAATCATTTACAACCATTGATTCACATCTTCTAGTAAATCACCAAATAACCCAACCCAAAGTGCCAAAACAGCTTCAAACATGATCATTGAGGTCATCCTTATGATAAATAGAAATATCCATCAAATAATTCTCCACTCAAAATAAGATACTCACTCCATTGGTGCACTATAAATCATAAAAAATATCTAACCAAAACATTATCCATGTGACATGACAATATCTATAAAAAACCTTCCACATTATATATTTAGACACAAGGTATCCAAAAATCATATCTATACATATGTAACAACTATTAAATATACCTCTACAAATCTAAATCAAGTATAATACATATTTTATTTTCCTATTAGAGTCACTCGATCCTAATACTCCCACCCCCAATAACCTCACAATTATTCTCATTCCACTTAAAATTATCTTCATCTAGGTCATCATATGTAAAAATATTGAAATAAATTCTATTATAGTTAGTTACTATAGATATCAATATTGTAAAACCTTGTTTAACCATCACATTAGGTTTAATTTTATTTTATATTTCTAATAAGGACATATTTTTTCAATGTTTAATTTAGTTCTAAAAATTTAATAAGAAAAGGAAACAAATTCTACGATATATGATGATTGGAACCAAAGAAGATATATTCTAGTTGTTTATTTATATTTTCATTATATAATTTTAGTTTCAATGTGATATTAATATTTGTTCTATCGATTGTAGGATTCAAATTTATATAAGGTGGTTATGTTAGTCTTATAGAGTGTGGTAAGAATTTATAGATCCTATTTTACATGAATTAATAGTTACATGTGTAGTTTTTTATATTCGAGTGTCCTCATACCTATCACATAATGGGAAAAACAGAAATTTGGGATAGGTGGACCCTATATTGATAAATAATAATCCAGTTACTAATGAATTTCCATAGTTGTGATTTGAAATGTGTGTTAAAGGTATCATGTGAAATGATGACCTTACATTGAGGATACAAAATTTTATGGGATTTAGTAATTTTGTAGGACGTGTTGGATTTATGCATTTTAGGCACCAAAACAGCTTGTTATGGTTTTATTAATTTTGATATGTATTTCAGTGGGGTTTTTCCTTCATTTGTGGTTTGTTTAGTATGTTATAGGATTATAACATAAGGGTAGTTATTATGAATAATATTTTTTTTCAATTGTTAGTTATAGTTAATGGTTAATGTACAATTATCTATTACATGAAATATGTAAGAGATTACCTAGTATTAGACAATAGGGATTTCTTTTTTGGGCCACTGAAGCCATTGATATGTGACACCTCTTGTTTGAAAATGTGTGACATATCATAATAACCTAACTTGGATACTTTTTGGTGTTTTATGTAACTGGGATAATGAACTATTATAAAATTATTGTGATTTTTGGGAAAAAACATTCATCAAAATTATTATGTGTGTTATTAAAAACAATAGTATTGGGGTGAAAACTACGTTTATGTTATTTGGGATACAATAGTGTTTTATTAGTGAGAATAATTATATATATAATGTGTAAAAATGTCCTCGGGATTATTGTGGGATAATATGTGGCTCTGAGTCTTTGTTTTTAGCAATGACCTATGTTATGAGGTATCCACTAATGATGTACTATATAAGAATTTTCAAATACATAAGGTGTGGTGATGTTTCTAAAATACCATATCTATTATAATTTTCTTGCATGGATAATATCCTAATTGATTATAATGAGTTATTTTTATTGAACTATACATATTTCATACCTTATTTTATAGAAATGTGTCGTGGGAGAAAACATAATTTTATTGAGTACTGTCCACCAAATAATCAGCTACCTCACCTGAAGTGATATTTTCCTGGTTAGATGTTATTTAAAACCTCAACCAATGGGATAGGTTGGTGTTTGAGAGGTGACGTGGGACCATACCTAGGGTTATATGAAAATAGTTATGTTGAGTTATGAGACCACATGTTGATTTCTAAATGTGGTTGAGATATTACATATTACATCAACCTGATATATTAATTAGGGTTATATAAGTGATTTTGGAACATAACATGATTGGTAGGGTTATATTTATGATGATACATGTGACCCATATATATTTTATAGGGTGGTAGTTTATTTTATACCTATTATTAAACCTCACACTAGTTTACACACTGTTAAAAATGGATAGGAAATAAGATAAAAAATATTTAAATGACGCTATATTGAGTGAGAGTGTGGTGTGAGAGACAATATTAGTGGTCCTAAACAAATGGTTGATAACACTACATTATTTCTTTCTAAGACATCGTCAACCCCAAATATTGTCTAAAAAATGAAATGTTATCTATCATGGTTGGTTTAATTGAAAATGAGTAACTGAATCATACACTTATTTAATACATGTTTTTTTCACGCATAATCACACTAAATGTAGTTCCATTTTAACGGAACACAATTTTTGGTGATTTTTTTTATGTTTCCTACCCTTCCCAATATAATATCCTTCTACTCTAGAATATAAATATGTTTCAATTTTATGTGTAATTATTTAAAAAAATTATTTTCCTTGAGAAGTTGTGTGATGATTGAGGAGAATTATATATTGAGGGATATGAGATTAATTGTTTTGTATTTAGTGAAATTTTTGAAATTTATTTTTTACATATAATTAAACTTATCATAAATCATAATGTATATATTTCAATATACTAATAATGAAAATAATTTATCAATTTCATTTCCATGACGTATATTACTTTTAGTTGGGTATTCTATATAATTCCATTTATTTACTCATATAAATTTTGGTGATTTTTATATTTTTATGTTCTAATATGTAATTATTCGAAAACATAATTTTTTTTTATTTTCCCACTAATCTAGTTAGAATCCACTTTTTAATAGAATGGAAATCCATAGGTGATATAGAACACTAGATAGGGTGTCATTTGGAATATATTACATAGGGAATTTGAATATTGTAACAGATAATATTGTTTCCTGTTATTCAAGGATATCATTATAGAAAAAAATGAATATTTAGATTGAATAGACCATGGACTTGGGAATCCACAAGTTTCATGGGGTACCGTTTTATTGTTTGTTCCATATTGAATTTTAAATAATATACATATATATATATATATGAATATTTAATGTTATAGTTTAGAATGTTTTATATGTTACCAGTATTTTTCCATTGTATAGAAAGCACATCCATTATTCTTTTTATATGGAATATAATGTTAAATAAAATTTTGTCAAAATAAATATTAGGTTGGATCATTATTAATGTAAATTATGACTAGAGGGTTGTGTGAATAGTAATTTAAAAAACATTAGAGAAAATAGTACTATATGTATCAAAAATTTAAATAAAATGTTATTATTGTTTTCTTGGAATGAGTTCAAATAGAAGTAAATAATAACACCAAAATTTAATGTGGTTCTAATTAGAAGGATCATTTCCACTTCTTAATGTTCTATAATCCACTATGATATTAGTACCCACTATGAACCTGATAATTAATTATGTGAGAACCTTTTATATAGAAAATAACTTTTATAAAAACTAGAGGCACTTACTTGTTTTGTTACAAAACATCAACCTTGTATTCTAACATGAAATTTGATTAGGAATCACAACCCTTAAACACATTTGGGTGGTGGTATATAGATTGAAATAAAGAATCTATTTTAATAAGGTCAAAATTTATTGAAAAAATACGGTATCAAATCAAAAAATAAAAACTATTCTAGAGAAATTAGTAGATGGTTATAAGTATTTAATATGTTGATGCACAATGATAATTGGTCACCTGGAAGGAAAATGTCAAATAAGAATTCTTTTTATGATAACATCAATAATGAACAATTCAATGATGTTCCTCGGATTTTTTTGTTGAAATAATTTCGAAGATGAATATAATGTTTTTGTATGGAACGATTTGTACTACTATATGATCTATCCCTTAAATTTATATCCCAGATCACTAAAAAAAGATCCTCTTAGAGTTTATCTATGTCCTAAATTGATAGGGCTAATTTTTTATAATAACAATGAAATCATATGTCTATTTCGCTTTTTTTTAAAGAAACACTAAAAATAATAATAAAAACAATGATTAATATATATTCATGAATTAAAAATATAAAACTTTTAATTTACTCATTTTAAAATTTTTAAAAAATTCACAGTTATAATATGATTGAAATAAAAATATGTTACTATAAATTATACATAAAACGAAAACTTTATTAAATAGATAAAGACAGGAACCTCATATTTAATCAATAAACGTCCAAAATATAGTCTTATAATTATTTTAACACATAATTAAATTTTATTTAAACATAAAAAAAATAAAACATTTAATAGAATTATTTATTTTAATAACATCAATTAATATTTAGAACAAAATCGAAGTAATTTGAACTCGGGGTGGGTTTTTTACTACCAAAAAATAGATTATGGTGGATCATGACCTACAACTGAAAACATCGTGTAAGTAATAAATTTTATATCACTCAATATATGAGAGTAGTGACTCTCAAAAAGAAGAAAAATAGAGAAGACTGCATATTTTATAATTTAATAAAAAATAGAATGATCCGACCAAAGAAAAATGAATTTCATTGAACTAAACAATTAATGCTATCATAAGAAAACATAATAATATCCAACCATTATTTTTCTAATGGGGACTCATGAATCACCATTATAGATTTCAAATGAAAAAACATGTCCAACCATCATAAATTTAAAATGATTAATCACAGAAAACATTCCCAACCAATAAGATAAAAACATCACTCACAAAAAAGGACGTAAAAAATAGAAACACCTTAAAATAGATATAATATAAAAACATCACCTAATAAAAGAAGGAATATATCATCTAAGAGCCTCAAGAAAAATTTCCAACACACTATTCAGAAAATAGGCAACATATCATCATAAATAATGACCGATACTTGATTTATAACTGTGACATAACATAAAACTAGTGTCCAATGTTGACTTTAATTAATGTTATATTATAAAAATATAATCTCACTCATTTTTCCTTGAATCACCCATTTTAACACTAAGCATCCATAAATTGGGATTATTCTTCATTGAATGTAGGAAAACATCTCCCAAGTTATATAAAATCAATCTAGATATCTCCCTTGCTGTTTTCATGCCCAATATTTGTGGTGAGTTCCATTATTCAACATTCTTGTTATGTTTTATTAGATCTCCTTAGACCTACATCTCCTCTCCGATCGATTTCTCATATATATGCCCATTATATGATGATCTCTAATTTTTTATGAAAAATATTTTGATATATTTTATTGATCATGATTTGCGGAGATATTTATGGTTATTTAATGGTGAATCAACCTGGTTACATGAGCATTCATCATTTATTTTTTTCACCAGAATAGTTGAGGTTGGTGGCTTCAATTTCACCACCTCTTGCTAGAATCGATTATAATGATTTGAAATTTATTTATTTTTAATGAAATTTTTATTTTTTTAATAATTTTTGGATACCCTCTATTGTGGTGAGTTCCCACTATGATTTTATATTTTATTTTTTAAAAATGATATAATATGTGATACATAGTGTTGATTTTTGAGAAATGTTTAATGTTTTTCAAAAAGTAAAATATGTAATATAGAATGAATGACGTATTTTTAAAATGGTTTTATTTTTAAAAGAAACAATGATTTTTTTTAAAAAAAATCTTCTCTACAGGAAAATGATGTTTTAAAAAAAATGTTGTGATAGATGATGTGATGGAATTTTCTATTCTAGTACATAATATTCTATAGAGTGAGAAATATTGTTTTTATTGTTTTATTTAAAAATAACCCATTAGGCATTGTAGAGTCTAATAAAAATTAGTTGTAGAGAACTTGGTTTCACCAGAGCCATAGGGGCAAAAATAGTTACTCTAAATGATCACACACTATTTTTAAACCATTGATTCAGAATGGAAATAAAATAAAATGGTTAATATATAATTAAATGCTCGAAATACATGTGGAGGAAGCATGGTTGTCTTCACAGAAGGAGGTGAGTGATCTAGCACAAATATCAAATGAAAGTGGGATACCTATTTTCAAGAATGAGGAAAACATTTTTCTCAGAAAACATGAGAATTAACATTACTCCAAGACCCCATAGTAATATTGGTTGCATTTAGTGTAGTTCACTATGGCACATCATGTGATAGTGTATAGAACACAAGAGAGAAAGCAAACACTTTAGGAAAATAGGGTATATTAAGTGATTTTGTCACAGTACTCTGAGGTCATGTGCTCGATACACTTCTCAGACATCATTATCATTATATGATTTGGCAATAAAGGGAAATATTAGAAGGATAATAAGAAGAAGAGTGCAATAATTAAGCATTATTATAGATCATAGAAGATAATAGTAGATTATCATGATAGAGAATCTATAATGAGATGTAAAATTCTTATAAATTCTACCCTTATGTAAGTGTTGTTTGATACTAGTTCATCACATTCTATCATTTCATCTCATGAAATTATTTTCAATGTTTAAAATATGATATTATTCCCTTTGTAATAAAACATCATTCTCTCATCAGGGAAAGAGAATATAAAGGATTACTATGTAGATAAGACACTATTCCAAAATATGGAGATGAGTTAAAATGGGATTTCTTAGTGATATAGATGGATATATTAGAAGTAATCCTATGTATGGATTGATTGAAAATGTTCAAAGATAACATCGATTGTTATAGAAATACAGTTAATTTCATGACTAAGGATGGCTTTGAGAATCTATTTATAGGATACAAGGTTGTAAAGGAAGCTACAATTACCTTGTTGGAAACTATAGTTGGAATAATCTCTTACCAGAAGACAACGTTGACTTTGAAATAAATGAAATATATTGAGGATAATAGTTTTCCAGTAGTCATGGATAAATGTTCCTATGTATTTCCCAAGAACATTAAATGGTTTCCATCTATAAGGCAAGATGGTTTTACCATTGTTCTAATTTCGTAAACAAGTATTTTTTCCCTTTTGACATGTTGGATGACACCAATAAATTTAAGTGAATTTATTTTGAGTTTGGAAGAGCTGGAAAGAAAATGATTCATTCATCCTTGTATGAATCCATGGATAGAAACACTCTAATTTGTGAAGAAAGAAAATAGAACTCTATTTCTATGTGTTTATTATAAAAATCCTAACCATGTAACGATAATGAATATGTATCCACTTACATGCACTGATGATCTATTCGATTAGTCGAGGGTAGCTCACTAGTTCTCAAAAATCGACTTGTGATCTAGATATCTCAAATTAAGAGTTCGAAAGGAGGAAATTCTGACGATAGCTATTAGATACATATATGTCCAATATGAATAAGAGATCATGCATTTCGGTATTACGAATGCACAAATAGTTTTTATGGGATTGATGAATAACAAATTTTAGAAATATTTGTATTCTTTTGTGGTGATTTTTTAGAGGACATAATGGTATATTCAATGACATGTCCTAAAAATTAGGAACACATGGTGAAAGCATTGAAAATAAAGAGAGAGCATCATTTTTATTCTAAATAGTCAATGTGTGATATTTATATTGAATTATTATTCTTACATGAACATTAAACTTATGAAAAAGTTATTTCGGTAGATCTGGAAAAGAATGAATCTACTATCTCATGCAAACCACTGGAGAATTTCGCCGAGATATGTTGTTTTATTGGTCTTTTTGGATATTACTCACAATTGTTCATAAACCCTAACAACTATCCTCTCTATTGAAATATTTTACAAATAAGAATGATTTGTTATGATAGACTAAAGAACTCACAATGTATTTGTAGGAGCTAAATTCTTGTCTTACATCAGTACCCATCTTAATTTTTCCAGAATCATAACAGGGGTAGGTGATAATATTTGATTATTTGGGCACTATGTTGGGTTTTTTTCTAATGAATGTATATTATTTCATTTCTTATGGTTCATGTTAGTTGATATTTAATGAGAATAATTAACCAACACACAATTTAGTGTTAGCTACATGTGTCTATGCCTTGAGGACATGGAGTCATTATCTCATTGGTGATAAATTTAATGTACTTATTGATCATTAGAAAATGATAAACATTTTATAACAATTTTATTTTAATTTGCGGCAAAGGATATGGATGGAGTATCTTAATATGTTTGACTTTTAATTGATGTATACACTAGGAAAAGGAAATTCGGTGGTCGGTGCATTAAGAAAAATGTCATATGTGGAATTGGCGAAAGAATATTTAGATGAGTAGTAGTTAATGTCAGTCCTAGCCAACGTGAATTAAGAATGTGAAGACCAATTTGGTGTTGTTGGTTTCATTTCAGTCTCTGTGGTTCCAAAATTTGTAATGAAGGTTAAGGAAGCACTAAAATATGAAGGGGAATGGCATGTTATGTGTTCAAAACTCAATGATGGGGAGGCCATTGAGGGATGGAGACATGATGGGAATTTAGGATTGTGTTTTAGATATTGGATAGTTATAAATATGGAATTTTATAAATAAAATCCTAATGAAAACCACAATCTTAGATTGGTTTTACATTAGGGAATACAAAATAGGTATAAGGAATTGACGGCTTAGTTTTGGTGGATCAGTATGAAATAGATTGTGGATATGTTAGTTTCATGGTGCTTATGTTCACAAAAAGTTAAATAAGAACATCAGTGACTAAATAGTATGTTGTAGTACTTAAATATCCCAATGTGGAAATGAGATTATATTGTGATGAATATTGTTATAGGTATACAATGAATTGTTTAGAAACATGATTACATTTGGGTGATAGTGGATTGGCTCACCATGTAGGAGAATTTCATTCATGTTTTTGAATCTCATTCGATGGAGGATCTATCCATAATATATATCCATGATGTAGTAAATATACATGGAATACCAATTTAAATAGTCATAGAAAGAGATCTGAGGTTCACCTCTCATTTATGGAACTCCTTATTGAAATCCCTCAGGACTCAGTTGACTATGAGTACAAGATATTATCCTCAGAGAGACAGATAATGTGAAAGGATGATACAATCTTGTTAATACACATTGTGGGATTCTGTAATGAATTTTATTGGTTAATGGGAATATCATGTTCTAGTTGTGGATATCTCATATAAAAATAGCTATTAAAACATAATACATATGAATAATTTTCAATAATAGTAATGGAATCCTAGTCATTATCCATTATGCTGGTTGTAAATAGGTGATACTTCATTAATTGGGACATGCCTTGTCTATTAAATAGTGGAGAAGAATCAATTGATCATGAAACAAATGAAAATTTCAGAGAGTCGTCAGAAAAGGTATACAGATCATCATATATGACTATTTTCATTCAAAATCAGTGATCATGTGATCTTGAGGATCTCTATATGGATTAGACATCATAGGATTTGGAATCAGGGATTCTTATACCATTATTATATTATCCCATTTGAGATACTAGAATGTGTTGGAGAGGGGTGATATTTTTTCGAATTTAATCCATTTTTCCATCTAGTGTGCAATGTGTTTCATTTAACGTTGTTAAAAAAGTATCATCCTGATCCTAACCATAATATCTAATGGGATCATTTTGACCTTGAGACAGATTCCTCATCGGTACAAATCCCAGGGCAGATTGTAGAAAATAAAATAGAAATTTTTTCATAGGAAATTCATCATTTTAGTGTGGGATTCATTAAAACATGGTAAAATTTACGATATTCATGGGAAAATTAGAATAAAATAAAAGTTAAATGTCTAGATATATGTTAGGGATGAAATTGTTTTCTAAATTCCAAGGACAGAAAGACCAATGGTGGGGAGAAATCAGTACCCTTGGTTTCTAGTATGTGACCATTAATTTTTTCATTTTACATTTATAATGTGTAAGGGTGATGGTTGGATGAGTTGGGCGAACATTGGATTTTTTTTGAGAAAAATTTGTTGAGCAAGGGATGTGAATAGTTCATTTATATCATGTGGAAATCATAAAAGCAACAACGCGTAATATCCTTTTTGAGATAGTAACATCGGGATGGTTTGTGCATGATTTGGTAGAACATGTGAGAAGCTCATGCATGGCTTTCCATAGGGTAGTAGCTATCAAGTAGATATCACACGATTTTCCTAACTATGCGAACCAGCCATGTGCGGAGTTAAAGATAGATCATAAAAATATGATCTCACTTGATTTTCCACAAACTACTTCATTTTTATCCTTGTATGCTCTAACACATGATTTGTCTCAATTGAATGTATTAGAACCTATTCTAGGCAACTCGGAATCAATATAGTGCTCCCCCATGGTGTTTTCAGGACTGATTCCTATGGTAATAAATGATCTTCATTTTTCTTTTCATGTTTTCATATATCTATGTATATAAACATCTCCTCTCCTCAAATTTTATCAGATCAATAAATGTTATGAGTATATTAATGTTTTTAGATTCATAAAATGATGATATTTGGTGTTTATCATTATAGAATAATAGATCTAATGTAGTTTCATGGATAACAGACCTAATTTCGCGAGCTTCTTCTTTTGATTTAGGATTTCATCAAAATGATACTTGGCCTTGATCATTTTTGGATTTTATAGATTTTATCTTCCATGACATGTAAAAAGGTACTATATTACCCATATTTAGCACCACCTCATGATACATGGGCTATTTTGTGATATTGGTTCATAGAGCTTGTGGAGAATTGAGTCTTTTGGTTTCCTTGGGGTTTCATGATTTAAATTTCAATTTTTTACATTGATAATTTCATTGTCTTCCAATATAAAACACTTTTATGTGGTTTGTATATAAATGATGTAGTTGAGTTTTTTTGTTTCTATTGTGCAATAAATTTTTTTTTTCATTTTTATGGTTTATATGGTTAGTGGTTTTTTAATGAATGGAAAATTGTCACCCATTTTCATTGAAACACTTATGAATTTATTTCCTACTTTTGGAAACATTGGTATGTCACATAAGTCCATGCAATGATTCATTTTATTCTCAATCCAATGAGAATATTTGGGTATTATTAGTGACTGAAACTGAATCAAATCACCGTTATTTACAATAGTGACTCGACTCAAAATTGGTATCCAATATTGACTGAACCCCCATTAGTGTCTGACAGTGAGTTGACTCACCATGGACGTCTGAAACTAACTCAAATCAAAATTGTTGTCCAATGGTTTCATAGTAAAAAAACCATCATTTTGAATAAAGGGAGAAAACTATTGACACATGAATAACCATATGAATAAATGGTGGGAAAAAAATTTAAATTTACATATTTTATTATAATAACTCAATTGTTGATAAATAAATAAATAATGATATTAAATGATAAAAATCAATAATCTTTAATAAACTCAATTAGATTACTCATTGAATCTATCATTATCACTACCTAATATGATGTTGATGGTCATATCTTTGGGTAAGATGACTTAATAATGAAGATGGATGAACACAATGGGTTTCAAATAAGAATGATGAATAACTCAAATTTAATTCATGGGATATAAAAATATATACTATGAATAAGATAAAACAGACATGATGACAACAATTATATCTGAGTCTTTATGTCAGATGAACATGTAACACATATTAGCATCGCACATCAGTTTGGAGTTGTAGGGTCAAAAAGGTATTTCATATATCCTGTGTTTATCCTTAGATAATGTTGGAAACTAGAGGTCAACACTAGTTAACCGAACACAGACAAACACAAACTTGATCTTACCCCCTAGAAGATGACTTATCCCACATATGAGCACAATGTCACACTCTATGGGCTATGTACCTAGGACCACTTGTCAAAAGAGTGAACATTTCTCACTGATATCTGATTCCACATTGTGGCTTCCCATAGATGGTCTTTGTCCCATGGTTGACCCAATGAGTCCCCTATATCGTATGAGGTCCATTTATCTAACTCATTAACAATGAAAAAAATATATTTTATAATAATATTTACCAGAAGTAAATAATAAATATAATAAAATGAATTATTAATTTAAAAAATTTATTTCAAAATCATTATTAATAAGAGATTCAAAATTTATTTTTTCATTATAAACATTAAAATGTAATAATAATTAGTGTTTATGAAAATAAATATATTGATTAACTTCTATAATAATAGTAGTGATAAAGTATTAAATCACATTAAAATATTCACATTACTATATTTAGTGGTTATCAATTTTTTAGAAATAAGTTTAAAATAAAAATGTTATATGATAATTGTCGTCAATTGAAAGATAATTTTTTTTGATTAAATAAAACACTAAAAATTATATATGATTTTTTTAAAAATTAGATCAAAATTAAATATTAAATAATATATTTCTATATGGGTTTATTTATGATTTTACCATATATGAAAAAGTTAAAGATAAATAGGATTAGTGGATGACCACCCAATAGTGTGTTTTCATGAATTGTGGTCTCCTATTATTTATTTTATAATAGGTATGAGCATCAGAGGTGGAATGAATTTCTCGGAAAAAATTGGTGGATGAGAGACTGTTGAAAGGGACATGATGGAATATATATTTTTAAAAAATATGGTTATCCTAATATCTATAGAGAACGTATGATGTAGTTTTAGATGAAGAAGATAGTTATTCCATTAGTATTAATGTTTTTTAATTAGTTTTGGAAAGCTATATTCTATTGGTATAATTTAAGATAGAAGTTGTGCTAACAATTTAGTTGTACTACAAATTTTGGTATGAGGAATTTGGATAAGAAATAATTGGGATCCATAAGAATTCTTGGTCCCTAAAAACATGAACATCTATATGTCGGGGAGTGGTAGGTCTCACAAGAACGTGACATTGAATGATGTCATTATGATATTATAACGATTATAACAATGAAATATTCCTTGGGGATGTTTATTTTGATTTTTTCTAGTCGATTAGAGGGATAAAATTTGTTTTAATTGATTTTGGGTGTTTTTGTATTAGTTTCTTCTCCATCGATGGAAATGATATTTTTTGAGAAAATCATTGATTAAGGATTTAGATATTTGTGGTACATGAGTGTTATAGTAAATCATTATTTTATATATATATAAATATTTTTCATTTTATGAAACTGAAGTACACTTTTTCTATTCAAGAGAGTTATGATAAATAGGTTGAATTCATTATGGATACTTTTTATTTGTGAATCTATGTTTCAAAAAATAAAATTTTCATTTTTCATCCAATGGAGTTTTTGGAGTTTTATGGGACATGGTTTCCTTCCTAAGTGGGGTGATATGACATTCTTTGGGATGTAAGCTATTAATACCAAGGATGTTTAATTTAAAATATTATCAAAACACTGAAGGGATATATTGGTCATTATAGATTGAAAATTATGTGAGTACCAGGGTATCGATGGATGAAGTTTATTAGAAATTCCTTCTTGGGATTCCATGTGTGGAATTATAATTCTATTAATGGCTATTTCATTATGTTACAGAATATGAATAAAGAATATAGTATGTCTTCAGTTTTCCCTTTGATGAGTTAATTGAGGAATATTTAATGATTTAGATGTTGGGAAACACTGTTGTACCATGTGATATATATTATGAAGAATATGGGACATTAATGTGATGTAGTTACATTAATTTTTGTGGAATATAATTTCACAAAAAATCAGGATTTGAATTTTTATTTCCTTACCAATCACTTCGTAGTGGATTTTGGATGTTAATTGAGTATGATTTGATAATGAGGGATTATATTCAGGGTCAATAAGAAGGATCTTATGAGGGTTTCATGGGTTATTTGTGACAATACTAATTGAAAAAGTGTGTGTCAATGATTTTCTATAATTTATATGGGTTATGTAGAAAAATTTCGGATAGTTTATAATAGCTTAAACTCATAAAACATATTGGATTGATTGTTGGTTCCAGACATATGGGATTTGAATAAAAATGACCATGATAAAAAATCCATATGATTTATCAATTCCATGCTAGAAGGTACAATCATGATAGTTGTATAGATATACTCATTATTGTGGTCGTCCAGTCTATCATGGATAGTAAAACTATTCCATGGGGGAAGTAGTTGGAGTCATGGTTTAGTGTAATTGAGCATTGAATGTTTGTAGCAGGGTTTCAACCCATTAATAATGTTATAGGTTGATTATTATTTTATTTCAATGAAAACTAAATTTTATTTTTTATGTATATTTTTTAGTATCAGAAATTTATTTGATAAATAATTTTTATTGGGATTATGTGTTGAGGATTCATGTTTATTATGTGTTGGTTCTTTTACTGTATCAAAGATATCATAAACGATCAATCATTGATATAGGGTTTGATTGGCAATCATCCTTGAAAAATGTTCGGAATTTGGATCAATTGATTTTATCTATTAGCAAATTATGTGATGAACCTATCAAGAGAAACATATATTATTGAATAATATTGATCAGATTGTGAAATATTTTTGGGATTATAGTTGATATCATAATTGGTTGTTGGTTTTGTGAATCATATTTTTTCATGATAGTGCTATATAAAGATTTTAAATGATATTAAACATTTTTGTACAAATTTTTAATTAGTTGGGTCATTTGAGAAATGAATTTTATGTATTGATATTTTTATCGAATTATTTTAAGAAAAAAATTTACAGTTTGATCCTGTCGGTGGAATCATTAAGGGAATATACTCTTGGATTTTGAATAAGATTCTATTTAATATTATGACTGTAAGTTTTAGGATCAAGAGATAATCACATAATCATTTATTGTTGTAGAATCCATCTAATGGATAATTGATTAATAATTGTTTCATTATTAAATGGATAATTGAATGGAAAGATGAATTTTTAATATTTCATACATGGTAGAATTTAAAATAGGTATTAAAATTGTAATATAAGAGTATGAACATCACTATCATATTTTTTAGCTATGATTATGTGATATTGTCGGTTTATGGGATTTCAAACAAATACTAGAGGAGTTGGTGTAGAAGGAGAATAGAAAATGAATCCTTACATGGATTTTCAAGTTAAATATAGTAGGGCTAAAAATTATAGTTCTATTTAAGGAGAAGATATATCAGAAGGCCCTAAATCATACAAAATTATTTCACCAATAATATCCATGGGTATTTAAATAGGTAATTTCTTTTTAAATTCATTGTTTTATCAACAATTTTTTCCTAGTGGGGTTTCACTCTATTACCCTCTTTGTCATGACCCAATGGAAATCATATTTTTCAGTCAAAGTTTATATATAATTATTTTAATTTCATTTACACCTTGGTTCTTTCCTTTTGACATTGACCACCCCAATCCCCACTCCATATGATTTCCTCCATACCTCATCACATTAAATTATCTATGATCATTTTATGTTAGAGGATCAATGATTCTTTTATATAAGTAGATTGTTATAGTAATGGAAAGGAAAAAAATCACGCTTTTTTTATGAATGTTTTTAAATGTCTTCATTTGGGCCTATTTTTTCATCCTATTGACCAAATTTCACAATTAATATAGAAAAATAATGAATAGTGACCCTATATTGGATGTGTGTGGTCCCATAAATTACACATATGTGATTATGTTTAAATTTTAAAATATTTCATGTGTTTTTAGGTGATGTACTTATGTTACTAAGGGATCTATGTTCACAATTTCTTGAATGCGAATGGTTGTTTCTAAATGATTGTGGCCGACTACAATAAATCCTTCACACAATGATTTATGTGTGCCACAAATACTTAGATGACCAAATACTCACATGGTGGAAATTTCAAAAAGAGGAACATCATTATGATGGGTTCAAGAGACCCTATGTTTTATTACAATAATATATTTTGTTGTTAATTTTGGGGATTTAGATCCAGTGATATTGTTTGTGAATTCTAGTTATATTAGATCCCTGGATATGTTTTGTGAATTTTTGTTTTATTTTATTTATTATATGTGTTATAGGATGAAAGTAATTTTAGAAACAAAGAAACCATAGTGGGAGTTTAGAATTGATCATGGTGGTTAATTTGGTTAATGTATGCTATTTATTGAGGTTTGTGTTGTGTAAGGAATTTTTCATTGAGGGGGTGGTCATCACTATAGGAAAAAATGATATTTCTAAAATTTTATTTGGGTAGTATTAAATTGGAATAATTTTTCAAGGGTATAGATTATTGAAAAAGAACACATACAAATAATAATAAAACAAATTAAATTTATTTTTATGGTAACATGAAATTATGTTTATGGTGATTTTATATATGATAAAAAAATTAGTTTCAAAAATTATATTTTTGAGGAAATTTTATGTCCAGTAAAAATCAATATCAAAGAACATATTTTTGATGGATATTGTAATTCAGTTAAAAATAGTATTTTAAATATATGGATGTTTACCATGAATATTTTATTGATGACAATAAATTTTATATTTAATAAATAAATGTGGATACATAAAAAATTAAATTCAAAATGGAAATAGATAAAAATAAAAAATGTTATTTCAGAAATAAAATATAAATAATATAACTATATTTTAAAAAATGTAATGTATGAATAGTTTCATAGGGTTGCGGGGATTACTATATTTTATAAGTTTTGAATCACATCCCTAAACTATATGTATGTCACTATATACAATACATCTTTTTCATTTCATGTTGTCATTGTTTCTTTTACTATCATTTTTTATATGCCTCCACACATACCAATATTTTTATTTTCATATACAGTGCTTCCTAAATCACCTCGTCCTCTGGAATAGTGAAAAAATTAGGTCTATGATAAGGATCATTTGAGTTAAATGATGAAATAATGTCAGAATTATATTAATGTATTTGTTTTTTTTCATATCCCAATATATCTCTCTCAATCATTCTTAATACCACCTAAATTTTTCTATAGACAAAGTGACTACTGAAAACATTAATAAAAAATGGCCTCAACACCACCAGATTTCATAACTCTATACTAATAGATTCAATAAATTGTGTCATCATTTGTTATATTTAGTTTCAAATATAGATACTAAAATTAAAAAATATACATTTTATTAATATATCATAATGTAAATAAATAATAACCATACTATGATTCTTTCTCTTAACAAATTTATATCTATTAGTACTATCATTATACATAATCTTGTTTGAAAATATATATGTAATGATAGAAAACATTAGATCTTATATAGTTAGCTTATATAAATAGTATTATATATATACAGTAAATAATGTAAAATAAAATTTTTCAGTTATGTATTCTAAAAATACGAATCCCCCATATTTAGGTGACATATTATTCCACCTAGATCATATCAAATTTAATATTATATAATTTTAAAAAAACTATATTTTCCAATATGTTGACAACACATCAATTCAATGGATAAAACATAATATATACAATGTGGAACACATGACTAATCCATAATACTCATTGATGATATCCTTAATGATCTACTATGATGATTTTATAAAAATTTATAGAAATTTTTAAAATTGAAACCCTAAAATGTCCCCCAAATAGTTGATCTCATTTTATCATAAATATCATATCAAAATACCTAAAAAATTATATTAAAAAAAATTTTAAATTATATATATATAAAATAAAATATGTTTTTTATTTATACATATTATAAATTTACAAAATATATAATTAATTATATTAATAGAAACAATATCCCATGGAAACCATATACTATAAAAATAGAGGTTCATAAATTAAATTTTCATGACATTGTTAAATATTTCATAAATCATTTAAAATAATAACTATGTTTATAATAAAAAATAAATAAAATGAAATATTAATAAAATAGAATTTAAAACTAATTACTTCGTACAATGATAATGTTAATATATAGATGTACCTTATGAATAGATCCAGAATCATAAATCATGTAATTAGTCAACCAATCATTGTTTTCGGTATCACTTAATCAACCTCAATGGTGAATCTAAGAAGGTAACTACTTGTTATATCATATACAATCTTAATACACATGATGGACCTTTGAAACTGGGGATCCATCAATGAATATAAGAGAGAGTACAATGATAACTATAAAAAAATGTTAATGAAAAAAATTATATGTAATGATAAATCTTATAAAAAAATGCAACAGAAAATTATTCACCATATTCATTATTCTTTAGTGATATTAATCTATTCATCATCATCTTAAAATTCATTAAATTTTCTTTCATACATTATTTTCATCATATCTCATTATTTAAATCTTCATGGAGACATCATTCACATTATCCAAACCATTATCCAAAAATTATGTAGTCTCATCATTGATATTATTATATATTTGAGATAGATATTTAATTGGATATGTTACCTAAAATATTTCATTTTTCATCTCATTTAAAAACCAAATTCATTTTATATAATTATATATTTTGATGATTTTTGTTTTTCATTTTCCACTAATCATTTAAATATATTGATTTAGTATAATAATTTTTAAAATATAATTTAGATTTTTGATGTATATGTACAATTGGTTCATTTACAAAATGATAAATTGGTTAATAATTTTAAAAACATCATATATTGGTTGAATTTCAAAACCTCGATCAGTTTCAAAGAAATGAAATTAAAAAAATATTTTTTAATTATATTATTGATTACATAGATTAATTATGTCATCTAACATTTCATATATGTCATGGTCAAATATTTTTTATGGTATACTTTTTAATAGACACAACTATTCATTTATTTTTTATTCTCTATTTTTCTGTATGTAATCAAAATCCATCACTCATATTCTTGTTTTATTACATAAGAAACCCGATATTTGGTTACAAAGTATAAATAATTGATATACAATTTTATTTTTCTGATGTTATAACAGGATAAATAATAATAATGATTACAAAATGTAATAACATTTTTTTTTATTTTTAATAATAATTAATTAATATAATAGTCCTTCAAAGAGGTATCTAAAATTACATTAGAAATTATAAGTTTTAACATTCTGGGGTAATTAGTAATAATTTTTCCTAATATAATAAAAAAATAAAAAATAGTTATTAAATTTTTTTAAAAAAAATATTTATAATAATATAGGTAAAATTAGTAAATAATAAAAATATTATTACATTTTATAAATATTGTGATTAATATTTGTATGATATCTATGTTTTATTAACTGATATACATTTTTAATGTTCAGCAGTAAAACTATTATCATTAGTAGTATAGAATTAATATTTATTTTTAATCAATTCATAAAAAATATTTTCAATTTAAATCCACTAAATATTGTATTTAAGGTTATGTCAATTGAAAATAATAGTAGCATAAATATGAAATTTAAACCTAAATCATACTTTTTAATAGGCCCTTTATATAAATGATTGTAATGTACCTAATTCTTCGAATGATTCATTATTATATGACATGGGTATATCCATCAAAGTTATAATATGCCTCTACTTTTTTTACATATAAAAAATGAAACATTTAATATTTCACTAAAGCCAAAGAATCTTGTTAAAATATTTTTTCACGAATTTTCATAAATATAGAACAACATATTTTAATATAATCCTCACTACTATATATTTTGTTCATACTACATACATTTTCAAGAAAAATGAAATTATTATGATCCTTAAAGAAACCACAAACACCTATACATATATACTTCATCTTGTTATCAAAATATTTATTACGTATCAATAAAATCCTTGTATAAACTGTAGTGTTGTATTGTATTTCTATAATTGGATACAAAAAATCACATAAATGATTTATTTAATTTCATTAATAAGTCTTTCAAATATTTCCACTTCAAATACCGAACATACTTAATCAAATTCATTAAAACAAACGGAAAGGGTAACATGAAAATTGGGTGGGCCCATATTCAATGTAATGGAATAAAAATAGATATCAATATATCATTATAAACGAGTATAAGACAATAATATGGGTATGATAACAAGATCAAAACTTATAATATTTATACCAAAATTGATATGTATCTTTATTCATAAATAATATAATAAGGATCTTCCATAAGAAAATACATGACTCATGAGAGTGAGGAATCTGAAAAAATACGCCATTTCCTAAGATAACAATAAATAAAAATAAAAATAAAAAAATAATTCACAATGGCATATAAAATCAGTTCCATTGAAAAGGGATGATAAAGAACTATCATTGTGGTAAGGACCATTATTAGATATTCATGCTTGATCATTTCCCTTACTTTCCAAGTAGTAACATTAATCTTCTTACCTTCATTAAATTGTTGTAGTTTAGTAACTCAATCATATATTAGGTTTTTTGAAACTATTTGATCATTTCCCAATGCAATGTAGGTCTCCATTGAAACAAAAATATATAGTATATTACGTAACCACCTATTATTATTTTAAATAGTGCCATCTAGTCCAAATTCTAATCATTTCCAATATATTCCAAAATATTGTACTAAAATGTATCATTATATCAAATCATAAGACATTTAATGGAATAATCATATAAAATATATTTTAACAAAATAAAAAAACCCTGAAATTAAATAATAAATATGGTAAAATGGTAACATATCTCTGATAAATCATAAGTTACATCAACTTATATTGAAATAGATTAAAATATGACTAAGAAGGTAATATGATCATTTATTTAGAGGAAAACAATTTTCATTTTTCTAATCACATATATTAAAATTTTAAAAATTTAAAAATAATTAATGATATATATATATATATATATTTAAATGAAACAAGGTAACTTATTTTTCAAGATGATATATAATAGTATTCAACATGATAGGGAATGTAGTTCATAAAGTGTATATTATCATAAATTAATTTCAATTAGTTAGTAAAAATTCAAATCTACCACATTGGGAAATGATAAGATAAATCAAAATATTTATTTATAAGAAAATTAAATTTTATTTTAAAAATATTTACTTTATACATTGGATAATTTTTATAAAATTACTTTCATCATTTGAAATAAAATATATAATTCGATGAAAAGATTCTCTTCTATAGGGAAAAATTGGGTTGTATTATAAAAAAAATTAATTTCATATATTAAGTTAGTAAATTGAGTAAAAATATTTAAAAAATTTAAACATTAGAACAAAATAATGGATAAAAATATAAATAATTTTTTTATTATAAGATTATATAATTCCTTATTCAAAATATTAATAATAATTATTCTCAAAAAAACGTCCTCTTAACATAAAACCACTACCGATTTGGTGCATTTTAATTTAAGACATCATTGATATTAATAAATTTATATGTAACTATAAAAACAATTAACACTATTATATTCCAGAATAAATACAAATATTATACATGATACACCTTAAAAAATAATATAAGTGTATAACATAACATATTTCCCAATGAAGTCATTATCGAAAAATAAATGATTTTTGATTTGGTAAAATTTGATGAAATAATATATATTTTAAATATATATAACATGAATTGTATTGGATACATGGGATAACATGTTATTATTATTATATAATCTCTATAAACCAAAATATATGAAAAACATGAAACATGTAAGAGTGAATCAAAATTGAGACCAATAACCTGTATGACATTAATTTTTTTTGAATATAATGTCATCATAACAATGAAGACCATATGTTTTTGAAAACCCCTTGATTAAAATCATGATTTATTTTAGATGGAATGAATTTAGGATAGGGATTTTAAATTTTAATTTATCAGTATGAAAATCCCTATTGTATTTTTAACTATGATAATGTGATTTGGTGGGTTTATGGCATTCAAATAAAATACCATAAGAGTTTTTGTTAAAGAATAATTAAAAAATATTCTCCAGTTGTATTGTCATGTTGACGCCTGTAGTAGATATAAAATAATGGTTCTATTTAAGGATAAACTATATCAAAAGTCCCCAAATAATATAAAATTTTTTCATCAACATTTAATTGTGTGTTCAAAGTGGAAATTTGTTTGTGAATAGATTATTTCATCTACCATGTTTTCCTACTAATGAGTCACATTATTAACCTCTTGGTCGGGACCTAATGGAAATCATAATTTTCAGTCGATTTTTTTACTTAAATAATATAATTTCATTTACACCTTGGTTTGTGCTTTTTGACACCAACCCCACGTGTCCCCACTCCAAATATTTTCTTCCATCCCCCATCACATTAAATTATCTAAGATAATTTTATGACATGATATCAATATCTCATTTGTAGAAGTAATTTCTTATAGAAATGGAAAATAAAAAAAATTCACTCTCTTTTTCTTGCATGATTTGTAAATGTCTTGAGGTAGACCTAATTTTACAACATATTGGACAAAATTTACAATTAATATATATCAATAATGAATATAGACCCTATTTTGGATGATTATTATCCTATAAGGTCTATATAGTTGATTCCAGTTAAAATTTTAATAGATTACATGTGTTTTTCTATGACATGCTTATGTGTCCCAATGGATCTATGTTAAAATTTTATGAATCTCAATCGATTATTATCAATGATTTTGTTCCTCTATGATATATCCTACACACAATGATTTATGTTAGTCACAAATATATGTTGACAAAATATTCAATCGGTGGATATTCCACAAAGTGGAACATAATCATGTTGGGTTGAAGAGACCCAATGTTTAATTTATATAATATATTTTGTTGTTAATTTAATTTATTTAGATCTAGTTAGATTTTTTGTGGATTCTAGTTTTATTATATACCTAGGTATATTTTGTGAAATTTAGATTTTTTTATTATGTGTTGGGTAGGATGAAAATAATTTTGGAAACCCATACACCATATTTGGATTTTTGTATCGTTCATGTGTGTTAATTTGAGTGATGTGCCCCTATTTATTGAGGTTTGGGTTGTTCATGAAAATTCGCATAGAGGTGGTTGTAATCACTATTAAAAAATATGAGTTTAATAACATGTAATTTGGTGACGTTAAATTTAAAATAATTTTTAATGGGTTGAGATTATTGAAAAAATCCATAAAATTTTTTGAAAAAGAAATTATATTTATGGTCGATTGAAATTATGGTTTAGGTGATTTAATATAGTATAAGAACATTTCAGTTTAAAAAATTATATTTTTGATGAAATTTCATATCCATTAAAAATCAATATCAACAACATTATTTTTAATGGAAATTAACATTCTGTTAGAAATAGTATTTTAAATATATGAATGTTTCCATTGAGTATTGTATTCATGACTGAAACTTTTATCTAAAATAAATAAATGCAAAAAAATTAATAATTAAATTGTTTATGGATTTAGATACTATAGAAAATAATTTATTACAATATTAATATATATATTATAAAAATGATTTTTATAAAGGAATGTAAGAATAGTTTCATAGGGGTGTAGGGATTACTCTATTTTATTAATTTAGAACCCCATCCCAAAACAATGTGTATTTAAATATATAAACTACATAATTTTCATTGGTTATTGTCATTGTATCTCCGAGTATCATTTTTGATATGCCTCCACACAAACCAATATTTTTATTTTCATATCCAAAGCACCCTACCTCACCTCATGCTCCATAATAGTGATAGAAATATGTCTAAAAAGGTCCCAATGAGAAGAATGATAAAATCATGTCATTTTTATATTAATGTATTTAATTTTATCATTCCCCAATACAGATCACCCAATAATTCTAAATTCCACCAAAATTTTTTTACAGATAGACCATCAACTAAAAACATAAATCAGACAGGGCCTCATCCCCACCATATTTCATGACCTTTCTCTAATTCATTATTTAAATCGGTTCCTCTAATGTCATGTTTATTTATAAATATATATACTAAAATGATAAAAAATATATCTTATTAATATATTAAAATGTAAATAAATAATAACCATAATATATATCTTTCTCTTAACAAAAATATATTTAGCAGTACTATTAATATATATTATCTTTTCCAAAAAAATATATGTAATGATAGGAAGACATGATATTATATACATTTAGCTTATATAAATAGTATAATATATATACATAAAATAATTTAACATAAAAGTTGTCAATTATGTATACTAAAAATAAAAATCGCACATATTTTTGTGACATATTGTTCCCCCCAGATCCTATCACATAGAGGATAATATTATCCTAAAAACACTATTATAAAATATGGATACAATACATTAATTGAATATATAAAACATTATATCGACAATTAGGAACACATGAACCAATGATGATACTCATTGACAATATGTATAATTCAATAAAATTATGGTTTTATAATAATTTATATAAATTATAAAAAATGAAACCCTACCATGACTCCCAAATAGTGGGTCTCATTTTATCCTAAATATCAGATCATAATCCCTACATACATTTAATAATATAATAAATTTTATATTATGTAAATATAAAATAAAATATGATAGTTATTTATACATATAAGCGATTTCCAAAATATGTTATTAGGTATATTAGTAGAACCTATATCCTATAAAAACCATATAAAAAATATCCTCATAAATTAATTTTTCAGGAAATTAATAAATATTTCATAAATCACGAAAAAAAAGAATAAATGTTTTTATAATAAAATATGAATCAAATAAAATTATAATAAAATTTGATTTTTAAACTAACTACTTATTACAATTTTAATATTTAATAGAAGTATTCGCATTAGTAATAGGATCGTGAAAAATCAATCATGTAATGAATCAATAACTCATAGTTTTTAGTGTCACTCATTCTCCCATAATAGAGGAACTCAGACAATAATTACTTGTTATCTCATCTAAAATCACAACACAGATATTGAACCTAGGAAAAATTGGATCCATCTAAGAGTGGAGGTTAAAGTTCAATGTTAGATATAAATAATTGAAAATTTAGAAAATATATGTAATGATGATTTTTATAAAAACAATGTAGCACACCAGTATTCACTATCATCATTAAATTTCATCAATATTAATTCAATCATTATCATATTCAAGTTCATTAATTTTTTTTTCATATATTACATTCATCATACCTCAATATTTTCATCTTCATGGAGACATCATCCTCATTACCAAAACCATTTTCCAAAAATTTTAGAGTCTCATCTTATATATTTTTATCTCCTTGAGAGATAGAATTATATGCATATTAATCCTAAAATATTTCAATAGATATCCCATTTAGAAAAACATATTTATTTTAATTAATTATATATTTAGAATATTATTGGTGTTTTATATTCCACAATTCATTTAAATATTTTAAGTAGTATAATAATATTTGTAATATAAATTATTTGATTGTTGTGTCAGTAAAAATGGATCTTTTACTAAATGGATAAATTTATCAATAATATCAAAAAAATGATATATTGGTTGAATTTGATAACCTAGATTAGTTTCAAACCCCAAAAATTAAAAAATTATTTTTCAATTATATCATATATTACATAGATTAATTATTTCTTATAACATTCCATATATGTCAGGGTCAAATATTGGTTATTGTTTTTTTAACAGACAGAACTACTCATGCATTTCTTTATTCTTTAATTTTTTTGTATAAAATAAAAATCCATTACTCATATACTTGTTAAATTATATATGCAGCATGATAGTAGGTTAAAATGTATAAATAATTGATAATCTTTTTTATTTCAGTGATTTCATAAATTGAAAAATAATAATAATACTTACATAATGTAATAATTTATTTTTATATATTTAATTTCGATTAATTTAAAATTTTAGTCCTTGAATGAAGGGGATAAAATAATTTTACTAATATTATTTATAATTCCTTTGTGTAATTACTAATATTTGGTCCCTATATAATTAAAAAATGAAAAACAATAATGATAAAATTAGTAGATAATAAAAATATTGATTCATTTTATTAAAATTATCAAAATTATTTGTATGATATATTTTATTATTAAATAATAGTCATTTTTAATGTTCACCAGTAAATATATTATCATGATGAGTAAATTATTATTATTAATTGTACATGAATTCATAAAAAATATTTCCAATTTCACACCATTAAATTATGTCTTGAAGGATATGCCAATTGAAAATAATAGAATAAAAAATATGATATTTCATTGTAACAGTACACTTTTTCAATTTTACCTTTATATAATTCATTGTTATATTACCAATTATTAAAAATTTCCCTTATAATATCATATAGGAATATATATTAAAAGCTATACAAATCCTACATGTTCCCCTATATATAAAATATGAAACATTAAATATTCCATTGAATCATAAGTGGTTAGTTAAAATATTATTTCTAAAATTTAAATAAATATAAAACAATATAATTTATTTGAATAATAAAAAATATATATATTTTTTTACTGACAAAATTCCTAAGAAAATTGTTTTTTTTCATTATCTTTAATGAAACCACAATCAATTAAAAATATATAATTCATCTTTATATTAAAATATTCGTTATGTATTAACAAAATCCATGTATAAACAACAGTGTTGTATTGTATTTTTATAAATGGATACAAAAATAAAAGACACATAAATTATCTACATTATTTCCATAATAAATCCTTCAAAAATGTCCCCCTTCAAAGACCTATCCTACTTTAAAAAATTCATCATAACAGATGGGAATGGTAATATATTAAACAATGGGCTCATATTCTTTGTAATACAATATAAAATATATATCAATTGATCATCATAAATGATTGAAACACAATAATATGTGTATGATAACAAGATACTAACATAAAATATTTAAACCATACGGTTCATGGATCTTTAATCATTAATTATATAATATGGATTTTTAATAAGAAAATACATGACACATGAGAGTGGGGAACCGTAAAAAATCGATCATGTTTTATGATAAAAATACATAATAAATAAATTAATTTTTTCCATTCACAATGACATATAAAATCACTTCAATTTATAAGTTTAAAAAAAACTATCATTGTGGTAAGGCCCAATATTATAAATTCTTACCTGATCATTTTCCACATTTTTCTGGGAGTATAATTGATATTTTAAATACTATTATATCATAATATTTTATTAACTCAATTATATATTAGGTTATTTTTATATATTTTATTATCTCTCAATGCAATGTATGATTTCTTTGAAACAAAAAATTCTTACTATATAACTTAACCACTAATCCCTGAAGTACAATAAACATGTGGAGGTTGCTTTTTTACGATATGGAAGAAGAAAATAGGGTGCAAGGATTAATCGTACCTTCCAAAACAAATGGAGGCCATGTCAGGTAATAAAATTAAATCAATAGAGATGGCATGCATGTCTGCTTCTTTTCCTAAAATGAAAGGAAATGGTGAGGTCAGTGTGGATGAACCTAGTGTGGTGAATGATCCATGCCATCCTGGTGTGGCAGTTGATTTTGAAAAATCCCATGATCCTCCCATTCACTTGCATGAAGAATGGTTAGAGGAGTCTTTCTTGATTGTAATTTCAAAGGAGGATTCTCATAGAATATTTGAATTTCCATTTAGTTTCGATTTTAATGAAGACCAGTCCTCGTTTATTGACAATATCATTGTGGATTGACAATAAATTGGAGATAATATTATGTGGTTGTAACGAGGGGTTGAAAGCCTGAAGGTGGAATGGTGGTGCAGATGGATTCGACCACATGGTTGAGGCCCCATAGGAGGTTTTAGAGCTGGTCGTTCACCTTTATAGTGTTTTTTGGATTTGGTTGATGAGAGGGTATGGTGTCAGCCATTGGATTGGTCCTCTACATTGTCATAGGACATTTGCGAGCTGAAAATAAATGCAGCGGTGGAAAGCATACACATGTTGAATGCTAGGGAGGGGCAGCGTGGTGTAGTCTATCTTAGTATTTCTCTATAAATTTCCGGTGTGATTGTATTAAACTCATGATGTTTGTTTGGGTTCCCCCTTCCTCCCCAAAAAAGGGTATTGTGTTTATAATAAAAAGAAATTTGAAGCCCTTCGGGCCGTTGGATGGATGGAGGAATGAATTTGGTAAAATTGTAACATATATCTAATAAATCATAAGAGACATCAATGTATATTTCAATA
This sequence comes from Viscum album, assembly GCA_963277665.1. Lineage (NCBI taxonomy): Eukaryota > Viridiplantae > Streptophyta > Magnoliopsida > Santalales > Viscaceae > Viscum > Viscum album. Next base: position 1,758,281,134 of record OY728159.1, on the reverse strand, counting down.
TATTAAAATAATATTTAAAAGATAATTGGAACATTTCTTGAGTGTAAATCCATTTCTATTATCAAATATCATATATTAAAATATTAAAAATTAAAAAATATAAAGTGATATATATATATATATATGTAAATTTAAATGAAACGAGCTAACATTTATTTTAAGATCATATATAAAATTATTTTGGATGATGGGTAAATTCATTCATAGTGTGTATGTTAGCAAAAATTCATTTCACATTTTTAGTAAAAAACCAAAAGTTACACAATTGTAAAATGATAATATGCATTAATATATTACATTGTTAGGTATGTAAAATTTAGTATAAAATTAATTTGTGTATTATTGTGAAAAATTTAATAACATTTATTAAATCATTTTTAATAAAAAATATACATGGAAGAAAATATTCTCTTTTGATGAGAAAAACATGTTTGTTTTATATGAAAACATTATTTTATTATATTAAGTGAATAAATAGTGTAAAATTAAAGAAAAAAACTAAAACCTTTAGAAATAACTAATGGATAAAAATATAAATAAGGTTTTTATATAAATATTATATAATTAATTCTTCAAAAACCTAATTATAGTGATTCTAAAAAATTGAGGTGTTAACATAAAACCACTACTGATTTGGTACATTTTAATTTACGTTTCCATTGATATTAATAAAACAGAAAGATAAAATAAATATAATTATCATAATTATAATCATTAATAAATACAAAAATTTTCATTCATACACCATATAAAATAATATACGTTTATAACAAAACATGATTCCCAAAGAAGTTAATTCCATATAATAAATTATTTCTGATTTTGTAACATTCGAATCAATCAAATTTTATGATATACTTTATATTTGAAATATATATAACATGAGTTTTAATATATTTATGGAATAAATGTTTATTATAATTATATACACTATGTAAATTTAAATACATTCATAACATCAAACATGACCAACTGAATCAAAATTGAGACCAAGAACCTATAAGACTATATTAATTTTTTTATTAAATTTCATCTGAACCATGAAACCCATAATTTTATGAAAATCCCATGATTAAAATAATTATTTATATCAAATTAAATTCGTCATAATCATATATAAAATTATAATATAGAATTGGTGCATAAAATTAAAACATGTTTCAATAAATAAAATTTGAGATAAATTCATTTTCTAATATCCAACTTGATTATTATGTGTTCTATTTTCCTAAATAAAAATTTATAATTTTTTAATATTTTTTAAAATAATCATAATCATATTTATAATATCATATTTTCTCCTGGGTATTATTCTAACCATTTTTATTTACTATTCTATATAATTGTCAACATTTCAGGATTTAATTTCATTGATTTTCATGTCTATTTTTGTTTAGCAGTTATGATCCTCAAACATTGATCTGGAATCCTCTATATTCCAAAAGATGATAATTGTATTATTATATTTTAGCAACACGACATATATATTTATAAAAACTACTAAAATGCGATTATAAAAAATTTCATAAATAACTTCATAGTGATGATAATCTCTCCCCACAACCGAGTGATGTTTCTAATATTCAGTGGTTGGAACAAAATAGAAGAAAAAATAAGTGACCATTTAAAAATAATTATTATATCATAAATTTATATATTATAATTAAATATATCATTGATACCCAATATATAATCCATAAAAGGAAAAAAAATATCATTGCTTTGTGGATGTTCAAGTTTACACTCATACATGATAAACATTATCATTTAATTATGGATTTTAATGTATAAAATTAAAAAATAAATTATAATTATAGATGAATAATTAATTTATAAATATAATATATAAACATTAATTATATCATTATAAACACCCATAAAATATGGAGATGAAAAATCATTAATATCACTTTCTGGAGGAGGTAATCCACACTTATGCCTAAGAAATATTTTTATGTCCCATTTAAAAAAGAATATGTGTTTAATGGTTGTTAGATAAAAATTATTACATATTAGTAGTTTTGTTATTTGGTATTCATCAATATTTTGTTTTATAAAAAATGTTTAAAGTCTTTATAAAGAGAAATTAAGTAGAAATATATTGGTTAAGATCAACGCCACACCTTCTAGACACATTAATTTCCAAAAAAACATAAGACATAAGGGGAAGTTCATAAGAGAAGAAAACAAAAAATAAGATTAAGGATACAAATATAGTATTGTTTAGGCTATTATATAATTATTTCTAGATTTCAAAATGGATTGAATTATTGAGATGGTGATTTTAACTTTATATATGTCAGGTGAAAGGCACGCATCAATTTTATGAAATGATCACAATTATATAAGGTCGAATTCATTGGAATTTTTCAAAAAAATATATTATTCTTGGAATTTAAAATAAAATAATGTAAATAAATATTAAAAAAATAAAAAAATTTAACCTTTTTACGTAAATCCTGCCATTATGTATTGGTTGAACCACTTGATAAACTCATTCATACTTTTTCCCTAAAAATATATTTTCTCTTAATATTTACTATGAAGTAAATTTATATGGAAAAACTATATGATATTAATTATAATTATTCTAAATATATAATCCATTTTAAAAAATTCAATTACTAAAAGTTGCCTAATTAGAATTTAAATAAGCATACAAACTACAACAAAAACTATGTTTAGAATATAATTGTTATTAAAGAAAAAACCAAAATTTACATCCATTAAATTAATTATATAAACAATAAAATGTAAATAAAAATATATTATTTCATAAAAATATATAAATTCCATTAAAATTATAAATCAATTGAATATCTTTTTAATTTATAACATTGCACAAATTTTAAATTATTTGTTTAGAAAAATGAGTTTAAGAAAAAAAATATGTATACACAATTAAATTATAATAATTAATAATTGTAATTAATAATTCTATTTATAATTAATATATAATTATGTTTTGTGATGTTGAAATTAAAGAATTAATATATCCTTTATGATAAAATAAATGATATAAATTTTTTTAATGTTGTATTTTGATTAATCACTATAAAAAAAATTTCATGAGAGGCATACTAATATTTACTTGTAAGAAAATATTAACATGATTATTGAAAAATTATATTATTTTGTTGAAATAATTTTTTTAAAATTGAATAATCCAACTACATATTTTATTTTGAAATAATGAAATTCGATACATTTTTTTGTAATTCATTTCTCGAAGAAAATGATGACCTAAAACAAAATTGTGAAACTACTTGTTATGTAAAATAAATAAATTATGATTATTAAGACAAATTATATATATTTATCATAATTTCTTTTTTACAATACATAAATTTCAATTCATGTGTCGGGTTTTTATGTGCTACTATATCTCAGTTCGTTTAGACTCATGGTTGTGTGTAAGGAATGATATCAAAAACATGAAATTTTTTAAAAGATAAATATATTCTAAAATAAAAGGATATTAAAAATTATTTCAATATTTAGGAATTCAGTGACCCTCTAACCTAAATAGTTAGTAATTATTTTATTCTTACCATAAAATAATGTATTTTAAATCCTATAATATTACCATTTCTAATATATTTAGACATATTAAATGCATCTATTTATTATATCCAAAATTATATAATCCACAAATAGAATAATAGAATAATATCTATTTAGTTTTTTTTAATATTGTTTTAGATTCATTGAATTCATCGAACATCTATTTTCATAAAACATATGAATACTACAATTTTAAACCATAATTAACCATTAAATTAATGTATCTATTGTTTTAATTGGTTTCAACGGTGGTACAAAATATGTTTATATGATAGTTCAACTCAATATCTACTACATAAAAAATGTGATAAAACAAAAAATGATACAAATATATATGCCCCAAAAATAATTTGCTATATCGAATTTGGGACTCCCAAATCATACTTTTTTTTGTTTGACATTTATTCAATAGAAATAGGTAATAATGAATATATTATTGATTTTATATGAATATGTTTATAAACTAATGGAACTTCATATCATTAAATATTAAATTGTTTAATATTATTTATGATATAACAAAATGGTATCCTGTAGTGGGATTTTTTTGTAATAGTAATAAATAATTTTGTCTTCCATCGATAATAAAAACATCTTTGTTGTCATTGATTAAATATTAGAAGAATTTTTTAGCACTTTAACTCAATAAAAATATCATATTAATGGATTGAAATCATATTATTTTTTACATTAATGCTTATTTCAATGAAGAAGAATATACTTTAACAAAAATATTTATAGTTACACCCTTAATTTATAATAAAATTCTCACATAAATTAGTTTCTTCAATTAAACATTAATATCTATGTTTTGATATTTGGTATTATTAAAAAAATAGAAATATGGTATCTATATCTACCTCTTATGTGTTATGTTCTATTTGGTTATGAAAATAGTCCAATAATAATTTTAATTTTCATAAGGACCAAATGGATAGAATTATTCAATAGTAATACATAGCTACAAGAGATTATGTTTGAGTTAAATGTATTGTAGACCATGATCTCATAGTTTCAATGTTTGATAATCACACACATGATTTATCATTTTATTTCATAAAATATTGGATCTATTAGATGTAATAAATTTGGATGTAATAATAAATTACAACCATTGTTTACATGGAACAAAATTTGAAATTTCTTTTTTTAATATTTTTATATTTATTTTCAACATGTAATATAATTAACTTATGAGTAATATTCACCAGAATACATGATGATATAATTTGAACATTATTGAATATTCTAAAAACAATGACCCAAATCATGATTAACTGTATTTATTAAACACAAATTTGGAGGAAAATTATTTCTATTAGGAAAAAATGATTTATATTTAAATAATTATTATTTTATTTCTTGAAAATATTTTATTCAGAGTTTATAATTATAATATAATAATTTTTTTCATTTATTTCAATTGTTAAATGCATGAATTTTACATTTCATTATGATAGATAGTGTAAATACATGGTGAAAAAAAATCTTCTTAAATTGAAGAACTATTTTATAGTAATTGACATATTATGTTTTTTACTATATTATTCAATTTTTAATTATTTTAATTTATAAATATAATCATTTTTTATTATAGAGAACATAAATTAGAGATATTTTTTTAAATTATATATTTTATTCAATTATTTATAAAATATTTATGCAGATAAAACATTTTAATAAACTTTTTCAAATTAGAAGGTATGATAGATAACATTTAATTGGTGGAATCTAATCAGTGAGGATTTTTAAGGGTCGTATAATATATACATTAAATGCATACTGATTGTATTATTATAATAATGTATTATATCCTATTAAATATTTTATAAGAATTATTGATCAATTCATAATAAAATATTATAGTTTTATAACATATTCATATGTTGAATATTATCATATTTTCACGACTACATATTATTGATAAATGAAAAAACATTAAACAATATAAAAATTTATTTTCCATGAGAAAATTAAATGATGGATTGACGAAGATTATATAGTCGGTAATGTAATGCTGGAACAAAATTCTATGAAATTTTCTAATTATTGAGAAATTATAATATACATTTTGTATTAATATTTATTTTATTTATCGTTTTATATAGTATTGATGAAGATGGATTTTAAACCCCCTATTACACTATGTATTCACCATTATAATGTGATGTGATATCAAATGACTAAACAAAATTTGTTATATAAAGTGAGTAGAGTAAATTTATGTTATAACAATGAAACATGTAATTAATCATTATTCTAATGTTGTTCACTTGTAATGGAAATTTGTATCCATGTATTGTCATTAAAAGGTTGTAATGAGAGAAAAATCATAATTACGATTTATTGGGTGATGTTTCCCCTGTAGAAAAGTAAAGGGTTGCTAATTACATATAGATGTGGAATTGATATTACAAATAATGTCATAATTACACATAATGTAGACTATATGAATATTTAGTTATAGTAGGCTTGATAAATAATGATTTCATTTATCTAATATATATAATAATACTAAATATATGAAATAATTGCCATATATTTTTGGACATCGATAATATGTTTAATAATATAAGAGTAAATTATAATGAATACATTTTTTATTTCATGTATTATTAAAATTATATAAATTAATAATTATCATCTATTAATAGTAATATTATTAAATAGAAATCATTCATTGATACAACATGTTACTTTTCCAATACAAGTAATAAATTTCTATATTTTATTTTAAAAAATTAAACAAGTAAATAAAATAATCTTTTTTTATTAATTCTATGAGAATGTGATTTGACATCCCAATCCCATTCACCGAGTCAGAGCCAATGAACTACATGTAATTATGCATTCCTCTCAACATGTATGTTTTTTAAAACAAGCTTCTTGGGTCAGTATGATTTCAGTTAGTTGGTTATATCTGTAATATTAATAAAGAATGTAAAAATAATAAATCAAATGACACCATATAATTAATAACAAGTCATTTAGAACATTACATGAAACATATCTCATAAAAAATGGAATAATATACATAGAACCCCAAAGTGAAAGCTAAAATTATAGAATAAGTATTAATGGTATGTGAATAAAATATTATGGCTTTCCATTATATTCTATTTTAGTATCGCCTTCAAAACATAGATATATCTCTTAATTCATAGGTTCCATGCTTATTTCTATCTCTCAAAAAATTGAGTATGTAAGCAAAATATAATTATCATTCGTGGGGTGAGTAATAAACCCAGTATGACATCATCAATTCATCATTATCAAAAGTTCATGATCAATATATTATTGTATAAGTCATGATATACTGACATTAGATATGTAAAAATATATCAACACATATACAAAGCCATCGTACTCTAAAAAATATTCCATGAACCTCTACAACAACTCCTTCAACATGATTTGAATACATATATTAATTTATGTCAACACACATCATAATGCATACCCAATGTCCCAATGTCAGTGTAACACCCCAGAGTTTTAAAATAAGCAAATTATGTTTAATAACATTTATGATATCAAACAACAGGCTAAAATATCTGTAAAACACTTGACTGTTTTTAAATTTCCACTAACTTTTCTAGTTGGAATATAACTATCAAAACACACACACACACATATACCTCATACTAATTATAAATGTATTTATAAACGATTACTAAATAATAACTCAATATTTAGAAAGGTAATTTTATTCATCAAATATGTGATTTCATAAAAAACTAAACATTAATAATATAAATAATTTCTATAAATTTTATAATTTTTTTTATATAGTTAAATTCATTTATGGTAAAATTTTCTGATTTTTCAGCAAATATTTATTTTTTATAAATAGTGAAAAAATAACAAATTCCATAAAAAATCCCTTTATATTTGACATATATAGTAATTTAAATGTACCATTATTCATTTAATTTTTCATGAATTAATATAACTCTTATATATAAATATAAAACAAATAATAATTTTTTATTTATATACATATATATATTATATTATAGTATACGATTTTTTTCAGGATAAAACCATGTTTTTATTAAAAATTGTATAATGTGAAGAATGATTATCCTTTTAAATTATTTTAAAGTACACATAATTATTATATATTGAAATGAAATTTTTATACAATGTTTCTATAAATATTATTTTATTTCATAAATTAATGGTTACTAGTTACATGGGTAATATAATATGTTGTTATGCCTGAAAAATAAATTTCGTGAAATACCTTTATTTCATTATGTGTATTGGTTTTTTAATAATATCATTCCACATATATTAATTGAATTTTATAAAATACATTTAATTTTTTGAATTACCAAAATTTATAAAATATAATAATTCTAACTAAATTATTTTCCATATTAAATAGTGAATCATATAAATATATTTTATAGTGGTTGAAGTTAAAAGATGATTACGGGGACTGAAAAATAATATTTAAGAGTTAAAATGTTGTAAAATTTAGTCAAATTTATTTTATAAAAAATGTTAGAACTTATTTCATTTAATTAATAGAAGGTTTTAATTTTAGATCCTTGTGACATCTATAAAATATAGAATAATTTTTTTCATATATTCCATGCATTTTACTTATCCCAATTATATAATTCCAACCACTATCCTCTCAAATTCATCGATTAGAATGATTTTATTTCAACCAATAATGACCTATATAACATCCTCAATTATCTATCCATGTATTTGTTAATTTGGTTTTATCAGAAATCAAATCTTGGAAGGCATTATGTATTATCATAAATAGGTTGTCTAAAGAAGATGAAGAATTCATAAAGATCATTAAATTTTACTTATTCTTCCACCTCATTAAAATCATATCAAATTATGATGGAATATAAAAATATTTATCTATTATATATATATATTATATTAAATAAATAAGCTAAATCTGTATCCACTTCAATAAAATGGTAAATTAAAAAATTGTTCCTCTATATGGTGGACGATTTCCACACGAACTGATATAATTCATTTTCCATAATTGCAACCCAATAATATTATTTATGATTTATTTAATTTTTATCTATGAATATTATTTCATATTTATCAATATTAAAATATATTATGTAATTTATTTTCTTATCATTTCATTCATTTACTAGTTATTACATCATTAATCCATACCTATGGACTACCACCTCTATGATGAATAATGAATCACTTTTATTCCCCACATCACATTAATGCATCATGAAAATTTATTTATTTAAATCATATGATATTAAGTAAAAATACATTTTTTAATTATAAAATAAAAATTATATTCGTGTAATTATATTTTCTTGAAAAATGGTAACATTTCATAGGAGTACATATGACATTTCATCTCTATGATTGTAGAATAATTATTTTTTCATAAAAATTATTCATGGTTGGTTTTAAGTGTATAATTTTTCTATAAAAATTATTATTATTTCATGATTATTATTACTTATATAATGGAACAAGGACCCCTTTTTCCACAGTCAACATTCCAAAAATATTTTGAAAATATTGACAAACGTCCTCAAAAATGACGACGAGGAGATAATTGACACAGTAAATATATATATCACAAAACGAAATAAAATAAATTGGGATAAAAATATTATAGTACAAAGATAAAATTTCATTATTATGCAAAATAAATTAGATAATCATATGATGATGGAGTTAATGGAAAATATGGAATATCTGAACTTGAGGAATGGGTTTCTCATCTAAATTTTTATTTTTCTGACACATCTTTTATATTCACCTCTTGTTTATATTTTAAAATTTAAATAAAACCAAATAATTTATTTTAGGATATCCGTTTTTAGAATTATTGGTATTTATAAATCTATAGTAAGTTCACACTTTCATGTTCTATGATCCAAAGATTACAAAAGTCGCAAGGGATTTCATCTTGATTTTTAATTGTTGAGTCATATTTTATTTTCCATAACCTACTTTAAATTATAATGATTAAATATACATTAAAATGTTCATATAATATCATAGTAATTTATATAACATAGTTTCTTATGCTTCAATTTGAATTAATTCATTTAATGTCATTTGACATGATTATTTCTAAGGTGTATTGGGTTTCGTGAATAGGTTTCTTTAAATGTTTTTATATTTATTCTTTTTTTATCTTAGATATACTAAAATTATGTGTTATATGTCGTCTAATTGATTTATTTTCAATAACCACTTTTTTGTGAGTTTTATGTTTTTACACATAATATTTCTATTGATTAACTATCAATTCAATGATATGATCTTTTTAAGGGTAAATTGTCTCAAAATATATTTCATTCAGCCACATATTTAATGATAAAAAACTAAATTAATTTCAGAGTAGTATATAGTACCCATATGATATGTTATACCCTAAATCTAAATATTTTAATTATACCTAAAGTAAGATTTTGTGTTTTTCATTCATCATTCATTTGATTAAAAGGATACCAATACAGAAAGGGATTTATATAACAATATTTTTTAATTTTAGCATTTTTTATGTTGAATTTTATTTTAGAGGATATAATGTGATCTAAATTTCGTAGGGCACATCAATTAAAATATTCTCTTTTTCTGAATTTGTTTTTAAAGTTAAATTTAATGTTCCGCAATTATTTATTAACGAAATATCAAGAAATTATTTTCCATGTAATTATGATCATGTATCTTCTTTTAGATCGGTATTCCTTCCCATCACAATATTAATGATGAAACTATTTAATATTCTCAATATCCATATAAGTCCAACCAAAAAACACATTTGAAAACAAGCTGATTAACACCTAAAAGAATGAAAATAGTGAAATATTATGAACAATAATGTGGTAAAATTGTATAATAGGATCATATATGATATTATAATTTTAAATATCATAATTTTATAAATAAATAACTTTATTAAATTTATTATACATGGGGAAAAATAATATTCATCCCAATAGAATTGTGATGTAAGGGTCCTCATATCAATTTACCTCCATTAATGAATATTTAATTATTATATATATAATTTATTTCATATGGTGTATTTAATACAGATTATAATGTAATATCGTTAATAATTTACAGATAATTTTTTTTATATTTCAATTTCAATTATTTCATCAAAGGTTATTTGAATTAAAAATTACGAAGTGGTAAATAATTTCATTAGTCAATTTATGTTCAATGGATGATATTTATTCTTAATTGTCATTGATATTAAAATATTAATTATGTAAATAATTTTTAATATATTATGTATTATTTAAAAAAATATATGTATATTTACATATTATACAAATAATTGACTCTTTTTCTTAATTATCCCCTCAATATTATGATATTTGGGATAGTTTATTTAACAACATAATTTTAATTGGGATTGTTTATGCATGAATACACCATGATGGATATCATTTTATCATTGGATAAAAACAATTTAATTTTATAATTATTTATTTATAAATTATATTTTAAACAAAAAATTATATTATCCACTCATTGATATATAATATGACTGGCATAGCTCATTTAATAAAATATGACATCATTCTATTATCGGTTGTGAAATAATATTAATAAAAATCCGTATTTTTTTAAAATGTTTTTGAAAATGGTATAACATTTTCCAAATGATTTATTAGATTCATTTTAACCCTGGTTTGAAATATTTCAAAATTTTTAATGGAGTCTTCATGTAATTTTTCATGTATGTAATATTTTGATTTACCAAAAATTTTAAAGAATATTTTTTTTCACATATATAACCTGTATTTAATTTAGCTTCATCATTACAAATAACTATAATAAAAATTAATATATATATTTCAAAGGATACTGTAAAATATGTTTATTTCAAAATATTTTGAGATAATATTTTTATAATAAGTATTTCCACAGAAAAAAAGTAATTTTACTCACGATATTTTTTACGGAAAATTCAATGTTACTTATATTAATCAACAATATAATCCCTTTATTGTAATTTTTCACCATTGGGGACAAATATTATTGATATGATACTTATTTTTTCTATAATGTTTTTAGGTCCTATTTGGAAATTAAAAGTATTGAAATTCACTTCATTATTCATTTTTGTTCATAATAAATCCACCTTGAAATAATTACTTTATTATGATCGATGGACATTAAATTTATACTTAATATCCATATTATTTATAATAAATATTATTATTTCTTAAACCGTGTATTGTTTCAATATGTGGTGTTTAACATTGAATGATATATTATTAATTGGAGAACTTCTAATAATATGTATTATTTATTCAATTAACATATTTATTGGTATCAAATAATTATTTTTAATTTAATATATTATTAGATATATGGGGAATTATTGAGAATTGATGATATGGGATAGTCCTAATTATTTATATCTCCTCAATGCATCTATATTATAATGCAACAATTCATTGGGATACCTATAGTCATACCGGTTTTAGGTGTATACCTACCAATCAGTTTTAAATTGTCCTTAAAATCGTTCTAACAGTAGAGTTATAATAAATCATTTAGATCATGAAATCCATCAATTTTAAACATACATCATTGAGAATTAAATAATTATTATCCATTATATTTTCTCAATGCTATTATCTTAATTTTGATTTTTATTTCAATATTATTGATTTAATAAATTGTCTCTTTAGTTATATAAAAATCCATATTGATTATTCCTTATCCAGTTTATATAATAATTAAATTTATTAAATGAAAGTTTTTTGTAATTAACCATTCCAAATTGATTACAATATTAATCATATATAACATGATTGTGTGTTCTATTTTTTTCATACCATGTCAATTAGGATTTTTAATTCATGATAGATTCTATTTTATTGAACCCATACTGATCATTTTATCTCACATTTATTTAATTTCAATTCCCATGAATCCATAAAGTGTACTATGACTGACATATAATGATATACTATAGAGAATAGTGTAATTGTAAAAAAATTATGTTTTAAAATTTGTTATTAAATATAATATTGGATACATGTAAGTATATTTTTTAGCTAGACTACAAAATTATTCTATATTTTGAGAAGTTATTCCATTTTTATTAATCCAAAGTAATATTGTAAGTGACTAGATTTGGGTTTTTTGGGACAATTTGGGTACATTAAATGAAATACATGGAATTCAATGATTCAATTTGAATTATTTCATGGAATGAGACAATACATGAATTTTTTTAAGGGGTAAGAGGATTCATGAATAAATTTATTTGTATTCGATTATAATTAAAATGAAACAAAATTCATCCAATGAATGTACCAATTGTTTCCCAAACTAATCCAAAAGAGAATCTCATTATACTGTGTTTGATTTTATAGGTCATAGTGTCTAATTGGGTTACATGACAAATGCTAGGGTTTTTTATTGTTAGTATGCTAAAAATGGCCATCCATAGCAATTTTGTAGAAATGTATTGAATTGTTCACAAGATTTATGAATTGTGTGCAAGACTCATACATTGAAAATGTGACTTTAACCCTTCCATTTCCTTGAACTCCACACAAAATTTTATGGAAGGTGCACACAAGATTTCCACGTTCTCCTACAATCAGCCCAATATGCACATAATCCTATTTTACACCAAATGTGATGCCAATTATTCTCTTAACCGTGTTCCATGGTTATAGAATTGTGGAATACCTCTTCGATTTCCTGAGTATTATGTGCCAAATCCAATTATTGAACCTATATATTGAAGTGCACCACCTTTTCCTCGGTGAACTTTTATATGTCGAACTCCTCTCTACATCCCATAAGATCTATCATCCACACTAGTGGTAATGAATATTACCCAATATTTATAGATAATGCATTATAGGACCCCTTTGTGTCATCCTTCATAGAGGACCATAGTAGTATGACCCTCACCTGACCACATTTCCTCCTATATTATTTTTACACAAGACTGCCTCTTGTGCACAACCATGGACATGTGAACAAGCCCAATCACACACGCAACAGTTCCAAGATGTCCAATCATGCACACACTAGTGCCACACATCCAAAAAACGAGTTCATACAATATTGTGTATAGCCAAATATATTCAATATATTATCCAATCCTCTATACATATGTCTATATCACAGTGGATACACCCCCACACCTCTGATTGGGATCAGTTTCGGGCTTTGGTCTTGGGAATCTACCACGATCCCTTAACTACTATCACAGACTACCCTGAAAAATGAAGAGTCTCAGCAAAAATTAATTGGTCTGCATCATTGAAATTTCCCCATATTCCATTCCATAGACCCATCATCCAACCCTATAATACGATGACACCAGATAAATCTCTACAATACTTGACACTCATTCATTCGACCAACTCCACATAGTCCATTTACCTTTTCATGATATGATAATATCATCATCAATTCATGAGTACCTTGAGTCAAACCATTCCTCAAGAAACAACACAAACCCAGACCCCTAATCCCTATATTGGGATGAACCGTATAGTTCTTCTCTTGAATAACTTGTACACTAGCCATTTCTATGAATCTTCCTCCTAGTCATTTGTGGAATATGATGTCAAATTTTGAATCCATTTTCCTCACTAAAAGAATTTAAAAAATGTTATAATCTATATGAAAATATATAGGATTCCTCCTATGACACACATGAGATTCCTTATGTGCCATGAAAAAGCTTCATCATTACATAATAATGATATTACTACTAATAAAAAACATATTTACAAATCTATAAGAGATAATGATCCACTCCAAAACATAATCCCTAATCTTCAATCAAATTTAAATCTTCATATGGTGTAATCAACAATCATATAACTCATCTCACTAGAATGTTGGGATGACCTCATGCCTAGACATGAGGAAGAAATTTTGTTTTTCTTCCATTCATAATCCCCATGAACAATGTCAATTCACTTGACCATAATCTTAATTCATAACTCATTCAATGCACATGGTATGCCTTCCTTGAGATACATGAAGAAGAAATTGCAGGCAACATCCATGAATAATCACATTCTCACCATTTACAATCCATTGTCGCTCCCCTGTATCCATCCTAGAGTAATGCCAAACATATATCTATAGGGGCCACTAACCATGAATAATACCAATACATTAAATCTACATGGGTTTTTATCACTCTCTCTTACGTAGGGTTTGTAGGAAACCTCACTGTGGTTCATGACTGAAACCATATTATTCATTTCGATTTAGTATCATCCATAACATATGTTGTTAAACTTCTCAGGATACCATAATTTCATGTAATTTGGTCAATACATTGTAAATAGGGTACATTAGAATCCACAACATGGTTCAATCCTGTCACCCAATCCAATCATAGCCCCCCCCCCCCGATTCATTATGTCATGGGAGGATCATCGACAATCCCAATTTTAAGGCTTATTTGGGTCCCCATCCATGAAATTCATTCTCACAAGACACCTATTCTATTTTTTCATCAACACTCTTCCAAAGAATCTATAATTTGATTCCCATACACTTGGATACATGGGAATCCACCTTGAGGAACACTACCAACAACATATCACCCTCTATATTCCATCCCTTACATTTACTCTTCCTCTATTTCTTTCATGATTCTTATACAGGTAGTCACATCTTGATGAGATCATGCCATCCACCCCATTTATTCTCCTTGAAGCACTTAGGCATATAACCACATATAATACCTAAACAGTCAACCACATTTTAGCATGAGTGTTCTTCCTCTGATGGGCTACTAGCCATTTGTAATCCCCAAATCACCCCTTCTAACTATGTGATATTTAATCCCTATTTATAAATAGGGTCTGTATGAGGACTCCCTAAGTTTGAATCCCACCCAATTGAAAACCTTGGTGTCCCCATGCATGGGATTCATCTCCCAGATCCACCCTTAGTGGTTTCCTGATCAACATTTAAAGTGTGGAATCATTCCTTTTGTGGGAAACATCAACTGAGTTCTCCATAATAGGTGTTCCCACCCATTAAGTGTTAATCCTTGATGCCTTTGTCCAAGTGACGAACCACTTCATAGTAGTAAAAATACCCTTAATGGGATGAACCATGCTGGGTCCACTCTTAATAGGTGTTATATCCATCCATCCTATAAATTATTTGGGATCTCCCTCTTAGGGATGTTTTTATCTAATTAATACTCCAATGTATATTGATCAGACCTTCCCCCCTCTACTAGATTTCAAACTCATCTTCTATCTCACGTTAAAAATGAGTTTCCAAAGGGAAATAGTGGAACGAATGCCTTTGTCATAACTATCTCCACAAGATATTAAACTCATTTACAAACATTGTTTAAACATGGGATTCCTAATGAAAACATTGGAAGTCATTCCTATGGAATTATATACCCTGTGATTGATGTGGGATACATCGTGATTTCATGCACTTCAAAAGTCCTTTAATGAAGAATAATATAGGTTTTATAATAATCCAACATCAATATATTCAACTAATTTCAACAAGAATACACAAATAACCTATGGTTTTTACCATAACAAGGCCATTTTTAATGTCTACATATAAGTAATGTAATTAACCAACATCAACAATTTTTGGTCACTGTTAAATTGTTTCTATAACAACAACATAATCTATAATGGAGACTCTAACTAGATTTGGAATTATGAGGAGAAATATATAGAAGGTGGAACTTAAATTCTATCATAGTATTTCAATAAAGGCTCACAAATAACCGAATAAGTGATGAATACCACCAACCATTGGAAAATGAGATTGTGGTGTATCCAAATGCAACACACTTGTGTTCGAAAGAATGTGGAGGCCGGTGCACCCCAATGAAACAAATCAAAAATAGAAATGGTGAACCCGATGTGAACACTTCTTGTCAACATAAGATTATTTGTTGTAAAGAAATTAGTATAGGATCATGTCAAAAAATCCAACTATTTGGCATTGGGTCCCATAATGAAAATATTGGGACTAGAATAAAACTCACTTCAGATTTGGGAAGATTATCATGGTTTATTCTGATATGTGGCATCGTCGTCATTTATCTCTCTCTCACAATATATGGATAACTAAAAGACACTATATAATTGGGAATTTATTCCCATTATCTGATCAGTTGGATGAATCTTCCTTCATTACAGGATCTAATCTATTAAAAACCAAATACCCATGATCACATAAGATCGTGAAAAAAGATAGACAGTGTGGAAATCATGTACAATTACACATCCTCCATGACATCATTCACTACTATGGAAATCAGGTGACCATGAAATATATCACTCTCAAAAAAATTTCAAAGGAGTGTGATAGACACATAGGTTCATTGAATTCATAAGGATGAAAGAATTTTGAAAAGAGACATGGCCCATCAGGAAATGGATGATTTTTCACCTCACTATCATCAATTCCTACAAGGGATGTTCATGGATCCACTAATATTTACTCACATGTTCTACATTTTTTGGTGACCCCCATCAGAATGTTCCTATGACACCCCCCATATTGATGTGGAAAGGGATATTCAAATCATTTTGACAACAAAAACTACTCAACAGTTGTGAATGAGGTCTCTCAAAATTCTACATTGATTCTTCTAATGGGACCCTTTTGTATAAGAATAGGTCTTTTGTATACTCACTCTGTTGGTCATAGTCTGAATTACCTAACACCATCCTCAGGCCAATGTTCAAAAAGATTCCTTTTAGGGGCATCATCTTCAACTACTCTTCTAAAACATTACACCCCTGATGCATTATAATAGATCCCATCCACCTTAGAATATGGATTCACAATTTATTGAATAGAATAATGGTATTTGTCGCCCGATGTGTAGGTTAGGTTGACTCTTCCAATCGCTGACACGCAACATCAGCCATTGTGGGCCAACCCACAATGATGAGATCATATATGTATAAACTCCATGTTCCCTCTCTTATTATATAGAAGGTCCTCCCTTATCACATGATCAGCATAAAGTTCCTCCATTTCTTGTCAAAACCCATTGAAGATGAGGTCTCCTCATCTTCTAAAACTCTAGTTATGTGGTCATCCTCATATAATATACCACAAATGTAAAGGCCATTATCTTATCATTTCTAGCTCAAGAAGAGGTCCTCTATACAACATCATTGAACAAAGAGAATACCATCCATTTTTTTCACCAGCTAGCAAAGAAGTCCCCCCCCCCATACTGCAACCTACTAGAGTAGAGGTACTCCCCTCTCCAAAAACAACCAAAGAGGAGTCCATCCCTACTTCATTCACTATCAATATGAAGTCCCTCCTCATTTGATCCATGCCAATCAATATTGATTTCCTCCCCACTATACAACAATCCAGTTTAGTGTTCCTCCCCATGTTCTAACCAACAACTGCGAAGGTCGCCACTGCTCCAGCACTCCCAACCATGGAGGTTCTCCCCAAGTAGTTATCAACATGTATGGAGGCCCTCACTATATGCATGACTCACTACACAAAGGATCTATGCATGTCTCATTTAGAATATTCGTAGACACTCCTCACATTTAAACTCAATAAATTTAAGGTTCTTTCTACTAATATAGTATTCCAAGAGAATTTATTCATCACTTCGATGACCACAAGTATGTAAACCCTCCACATATCCTGAAAATTCAAAATTGAGGTACTCCCTATGTCGTCAACATTTATCCTGAAGGTCATCCTCATGTCAGAATATTCATGTATCCCAACTGAACATCCTAGGGAATAAGGGGGATCTAATTCCACTGAAAGAATAAATATGGGATGACTCATGTTATTTTGAATCCCAGTCACTTCTCTGATTATAAAACTATGTAGGAACCACTCATAAATCCTTACTCCAATTCTTCTACATCCGAGTCATTGGAAGGAGACTTACCATTGTATTTTTTCATCTTAGATGGTGAGATAAACCAGATCCTATGATCCGATCATAGGTATATGAAAGTGGATGTTGATTTGGAACCCTTCAAGGGTCATTCTAGGTTGTCTTGACTATCATCTCAAGTTTATTACTGTACATCATCAAATGAACAGAGGGAGTTTTTCTAGGGCTTGGTGGATAATGATCACCCAAAATATCTTTCACCAAAAGCCTCTTCCTTTGTGCCGGATGTGGTGGAAAATGCCCCATCCTTCAAGGACCAATGATGTGGTCGGTACCGCCTATAAAAGATGACCCATTGAGAAGCAAAATGTTATCCTGTGAGGTATATTATCTACCTTCTAGTCCCATGTCAGAACAGTACATGTTCTTTCTATTTCTATTTCCATGGTCACCCTTGATATAATGATTTTGAATTGATGATTCTGATCCCACTTTTGAATAGAGAAGCATATGGGACACTCTTGCAGTGGATCAGTTGTATGATATTTTCAGGCCAAACACTACTCTTGAAATAAACATCTCAGTGTCTCTCATGTAAAATAAGGACATGTGTTTCTACCAAACCATATGGGATATGAATATCCCCCTTCCAGACCATCATGTGGTTTATCCAAAGATCCATGATCATTGTGATGACATTGGAAATTAATAAATTTTTATTGAGTTTCTAGTGCTTCTCATGGATCAATACCTTGAATCACCATGATATCACTAGAACCTTTAGCATGGATTCATTCAAATCATCTTTTTTTTATTCAAAATTATTGGAGAGGAAACCCCATAAGTTCATATTTGTGGTTGGGTGAATTCTGTTTCTCTCTAGTTCAGTCTCATCCTCTACCAACCTAACTGGTCGAGTGATATAAATGAGTTGATGATGGGTGTATTCATGGAGAATATGGATGGCCACAATCTAATCAATGATAGAGATACCTAGTATGGGAATGATGAAGTGGACTCCCCTACAATGGTATAAAAATACATTGTGGGTATTCATATGGGCATCACCACTCACCAAAAAAGGAATATACTTGGCCTCTCAGAACCCTTTAAGTCAATTCCCTCGGTTAGACACCCCATCAAGGGAAAAGTACTGGATGGGGCCTCTAAGCCCACTAAACATTATAGTTCAGTGAAAATGAGAGAAATTTATCCTATCCAGGATGATTTTATCTGGAATCTTGATTAATAGAAGGTGTTAATTAACAAGAACCCTGGTATGAATGTTGTAGAGCCGCATCTAGACTATAGTGATCGTTGAAACAATCGTGTCCCTCCAATACTGGGGTATTAAGGGAATTCAATGTTCATCCCTGGCTAATTTAATCACATTGATCAAGAAAATACTTGGCATATCAAGTGAATATATACACAAGACTATAAAAAATATCTACAATATTTGTCTTTGAATCCACCTGAATTGCATGAGAATCAACCACAAGGCCCAATTTATATCGATAATATGATATCATTACAAGAAGCTCTAGCCACTCCATTAGATTATAAGCCTACATACCATGTCAATGTGCCTCGGAATTCATGGTGATAATGGATCCTCAAATATATAGAAATAACTCCCAAGATGACATAATGGTCATTCATGTCACCCTCTTTGAGGCCCTTGAGAAACAACTGGTGGTGATCCCACATGATTTTATTATGTAGCTGTCATTGGTGGATGACATGAAGGTACCCCTGGAATCAGTAAACCCACCATATCCACATTCATCAAGATGGGTGTCCCACTACATCATTTGGCCCACATTATTTCAATGTGTGGACATATTTTGGAAACTCTAGCATAATTGGAGGTCGAAAGCATTGGTCATTTGTATATACATTGGATGTTCAGGTGTTCATCTAGTAAAACCATTTACCTTTCATGTATATCACTGGTTGGGAAAATATTTTTAGGAACATTCCTTACCTGTGCATCTCTACTACGTGCAAGAGAAGTATCATTGAACTCCTCATTTTCAAGAAATAACCAGAGAAGCGAGATGTAGACATTGTCACCATCTGGGAAGGCCTCACATATTCAATTAATATGACTGAATCAAGAAAAACTATGAATGATGTGTATATGTAATGTTAAGTCTAAATTCCATCCTTCCCTCATCACATATAATTTCAAAGGTGGATTTTTTGGATTTTTCTGATTAACCTCATCACTTAGAGGAGACCTTACAACATGCTATGCAGGGGTCCCCAATTCCACTACATACAATAAGAACGGATTCCAAGGAAGATTCTACTAAAGTTACCTATATAGTGGACCCATTCTATTATATTTGTTTATAGATGATCTTAAACCACATCCTTAAGGATTAAAATAGCCTCACATTCATCCCTAGAATTAGCATCGCCCGACATAGAATCTCCAAGGTAGCCATGTATGGATTTGCCGCCTCTTATGTGAGACCAATTGATTCTATCCCATAATTATGATTCATCCCCTTGTTAGTGGCAAAACATATGAATCCCCTTTTAAATAGGAGAAACTAGACCTATTCAATCAATGAGGATCATGTTCTTATTTATTTCCATAGTTCCCTCAATAATTGAATTTTGATGTTCCCCGAACATAAGAAACCCCCAGAGGATGACCACACTAATCTCCCTAAATAATAACCTATTAAATTGTTATTTGGACAAACCATTAATAGATCAAATATTTTATTTTATTGGCTCTAGGACCATGTTGATAATAGTGTTTTCAGGTTGGAACACACCCTGAAAGAGGTAGGATGCTTCTCTATAGGGATTAACAGTGATGGAAATGTTCAATGAAAATAGGTCTCCAATTGTGGGTCTTTTAAGTATGATGATTGGTTTCCTCATAGGGTAGTTTCTCACACCCTTCCTGTCATCTAGGCCCATTTGAATCATCCCAAGCCTCTTGAATTTTTTTACCTACTCTCCCTTCCACTACTACATCCATATATCATCCTATTATCTCCCAGAAGAGTGGACCCTGGTAACAATAAGGAAAAATAAAACTCCTCACTAGTTCCGAAACCATTTCTCACCCTCAGTGATTTCATGCCTCTTAGTATGGGTATCTCCACCAAAATCCAACAAGTACTGGTTGATTCCTCTGATGATGAGAATGATTGTGCTTATGATAATATTGTTCAGTTGGCGTACCCAGACATTGTTCATTGAGGAGAGTATTTTCATTTAGGTTCTCTTAATGTTCATATTAAATTCAATCGTTTATGGGGCCATGGATATGTGAATAATTGGAATGGCTAGGACAGTGCATATTGAATTGTCTTGAATGAAATAGATGGTATAATGTAGGCTGTCAATAGAAATAAATATGAAGAATCCTCTTAGAATATCTTGTTTAATTCACTTCTTCCAACATACATTCTACATTACCACAAAGAGCCACTAAAAACACATCAGGATCAGCGATGATATACGCTGTCTTGGCCTCAAACATCTTAATTTTACATAGTAGTAACAATATAATTTTCATCAAGTGAGAAATGAGATATTCCCATCACCATCAAGAATCTACGGGTTCTATTGGGGACACCTACCATACCTCCTACTAGTATAAATGTGTTCCTAGAATGTATGTATTTTGTGCTTAAAACTCATGGTGGCATTTCATCAAAGAGGACAATTTTCAATACCCCATTCTTATAATAAGAAATGAGTGATTCCATTATAGTGGATATAATGATCCCCCTCCAGTTTGAAATGTATGTATTGACTACAATGGACTTACATGTTGTGGAAGTCAGCTAATAAGAATTCCAAAAAATCTTTTCATTCTTAGGAGAGGATGAAAGCTTTGTCGTACATGGTATCATATGACCACTGCACATCACTATCCAACTATATGGTTTTTATTTCCATCATTTTCTCTTTGACATGGATTCCATGTTCAAGCTAATCTTGTCCTGGAGACTATGCAATCTAGGATTAATTGAAGAAGATCTAAGTCCCTATGATATGAAGATTCTATGTTATGTCCAGAAAAAAAAAATTCAATGTGATATAATCCACCTATAGATGATGTTCAGCGGCATGGTTGGAAGCATATAATTTTTAGAGGTCATATAATATACATCATATAATTCTATGATGGGTAGACCCAGGCTCCATTCATATGGAGAAGATCTTAATTGATATCAAAAGTGCTTCATATACTCCATCAACAGTCTGGTGGGAGTACTCCAAGGTGACACTTATCATATTGCCTCTTTTAAAGGCAATTATTTGGATGCTAATTATTACATGATAAAGGAAAAATTGGTTCATTCTAATGAGACTGAGCACACTATTGGTGTGTATGACTCCCGGATGGTCATGAAATATGATTCCATCCTTTCAACTCATCACTTGGGGTCCACAAAAATATTTTGGGACATAAATACATCTTAACTATTATAATGTATTGTCACATTCTTAGTTACAATGAATTTCATATGATTGTCGTGTACTCCTATACATGACATGATGGAGTGATACATGATCCTCTTATCACTGTGAGGTGTTTGGATGTTCACTTCATGGCTACAACAGTATGACGCACATTGTTGATTTGTCGACCCATGCAATGTCAACGCAGACTAACCCCCACCAATTCTTCAACATTATCATCCATGGGCCCCTCGGTTGAAGGCGGGGTGGGATAAGGATGATGGACTTTTTGTAATGGTTTCAATTGATCATGAGTATCCTAATGAAGATTTATCCACCACTCAATCTGGAACAAATATTTCTCAAGGACTTGGTACATGTGAATCTTGTCATGTAGAAAAATATGAGGCCATTTATAATATGAGAAACCATACCTACAAAGGAACAACAATAGTATGTAGACTTCCTATGGAAACATCACAACATGTTTTCCTGAACTTCTAATGAGATTGTGAAACTATACCTTCATGTCAACATCTATTATCTTATACACCTGATAAGTAATCATGGGCTTATGAAGCCTCCCAATAAGATACACCAATCAAAGGGTTCTATGATTGAGGCTGAATTTGATAATGTCATCAAATCCAACTTTATTCAGGATATTCAATACACCATATTGTTGGACAACATCATTGAAATTAGGAAGAATAACATAAAAACAATAGTCTTAATTGAAATTAGAGATATCAACCACCACCACCTAAATTATGATTTTCCCCTTTCAATGATGATGTTGTTGACCGATGGAAATACCAAATTTCAGGATCTATCCTTCATGGGTGATTTTTCTATGTATAATTAGATATTGATAGATCAAAAAGGCGATCAATCTACCACCTTCAAAGCGGCATTAGATACTTTCTATTTTCTGTAAATTCCCTGGGATATAATGAATGTATTATGAACATTTCATCATGCCATGAAAAACATCATTAGTCTGATTCTCAAGACAGTAGTGGAATTCTATGTTCAATACTTGGTGGTCAAATCCTACAAGCATCATATCCATCTCCATGAATGTGATAATGTGTTTGGATTTATTTTCCAACAAAATTTAAAGATGAACCACTTGGAATGTTATTTATAGGATGAGCACATTAATGTTACTTGTTTTTATTTTCAGGTATAGAGGAATCTAGATCAACCCTGAGAAGATCATGACTATCAGACATATCCCCCAATGAGAGAACTTTTGGAGATCAAATACATTCAATGTACTTCTCCTATATGTGAATGTTTATCATGAATTTTTCCAGCTATAGTAAGTCTTTTTCTATAATTATGATGAAATGTTATCTCTAAAACAAGGATAATGAATGGTAGACCTGTTCATAGGAAATCAAGAACCACAAGCTATAACCTCTGATTCTGATGGCACCAGTATCCGGGATATCTCTAGTTCATTATGAGGCCATCCTTGAATTACCAGGGGTGCCATTTATTACTATAAGAAAAATGAATTATAATAGAATTTTATTTACTATCTAACTTGAATGCTCCTTAACAGATAGTATAGATATTTTACTATCATGAATTGATACCTCAAGTGGGTTTTCCCATCGAAGATGTTGTCACACTACATGAAACATCATATGATATATCTAGTTTCTCATGGGTATCCTCTAAATCCCATTTAGAATTTCCCCATGTTAGTAGGATGTCTAGCACATTTGATGGTGATTCTTCAGCAGTTCGAAATTTGATTCGTTCCACAAATAGATGTTAATGGTAAAACATTGTAAGAATTTATGGCTTCTCTTCCAGCCCCCATTAGTGTAGTATCTAGAGTATGATTTCCTTGATAAGTTCATTCTCATAGTTTTCTTATTTATGGCCACATTGTGAGATGAAATGTTTCAACACCTCATGAATTACCTGTAGAAAAATTCTCAATGATCCTAGGCCCAACAATGTAGGATTTGTGATTATCTTTATCAAGCCTACATAGAATGTCTTTCCCTATTATTTATTATTATTATAAGGATTAATGAAAAATAATGCAAATAATGAGACCCTTATCACTGGTCGTGATTTGTATCTTTTGATTTTTATTCTCCACATACATGTGAAGGGGGTCTTTGAGCGAGTAATCATACAATATATCATTGACTAAATCATCCGGAAGCCAGGGAGTGATCTATTTTATAGAATGGTTTCTATTTGATGGTGTAATTCCCTTAAAATCCATTGGATACCCATGTTCTCTGATAATAGAATAACTGAGATGATTCCCTAAACAGTCTAGAGGCTTATCATATAGATCTGGACTAGGTAGATCTATTCATTCATGTGGTGAACTGAAGTTGAATCTCCCAGATTAGTTCAGATGATGATGAAGATCTGTAAGTAAACCATATTAACATTTATTCATACAAATCAGGTCATCTGGATCCTTCTATTCCTAAACAACCCTACAATTTAACAACCAATTTCATGGTGTGCCTCTATCATGATAATATCCAAATGGACAGAGATGAACATAAAAGAGACTATCATTATACAGTTTAGTTCACCCCCCGTAGCGGTCTTAGCCTAGAGCCAACTCTATAAAAACGTTGTTTTGATTTCATTATCCTCCACTTCATTCAAGGATACATGATTCCAAATGTTATACTACATGTACTTGTTGGGCCATGTTGTAATAACCAGGAAGGGATAAATCTCTCCCACACAATTATAAAGATGGGCTACATCATGCCCACCTTGGTAAATGAGTGTATAATGTTTTCCAAGAGGTGACACATCAATCAGATCAATGTCAAATTTTTGAATCAAATTCTAGAGCCCCTCCACAGTAGAACATAATTTTTTCCCCTAACATTCTTGGGACTCGATGTCATGGGACCATACCCACCAGCAATAACTCTCTAGTGCAGGTTAATTCTCTCCATGATATATTTATTTTCAAAATATCGATAATTTATTCACCTCAATGAATTCATGTCCAGGTCTATCATTCAATTCACTAGATCCAAAAATATCCATCAATTTGGGGTTCCTAATGCTGTTCTCAATGATAATGACAACAAATTCTAGGAAGATGAGTTGAAGAAGTTGTACACCATCTACAACATAAAGTCCTACCACACTACTCGCAACAATATAAAAGAAAATGGGAATATCATTCCATTAATTAGGAAACTTTCAAATGTTTTGCCGAATATTGTGGGTCAAAAAAAGATAAATTATCCAATCAAGCTCTCCAATGCTCCCTATGGTTATTATATGCTGACTCATAATTACTCCTAGGAACCTCAATATTCCATGGTATATAGATCAACGGAAGTCCACCTTGTTGATATCGAGTTTATCTAAATGTGAATATTTTTTAATGATCAGCCGACATCAGAATGTGTAGAGAAATTCCTTCTATAAGATCTTCAATCACTCGACGTGAATAGGCTCAGAGCCTCGCATAAGCTATTGAGGTAGTAAAAAAAGATAGTTTGAGAATTCTAAAAGAATGTTCATATATAATCCTTTATCAAAAGTGACATTTTTTGGGTTTTATGAGAAGCAATGATTCAAGGAAGGAAACATACAAAGTTGGATCCCAAATGGGAACAGCCTCATATCATTAACTAGGTTTATCCCAACTGTGTGTACGATTGGGGGACAAGGGATGGGGAGATATTTACTCATTCTACCAATAAAAATATCCTCAAACTGTACATTGGATGGAGGGTTCTATCATCTATAATGATGATAAACATCATATTGTTACCCTCATTCCGAGCTCTACAACCACAATATTAGATGTTTTTTACCACGAAAAATTATAATTAACTATTCTTCCCCATATCACATGATGTTAATATTCCTTTTCTTCCTTGTTTCATGAAAATAAATTGCAATACAACTCAATGTCTTTGTTAGTTTTTGATAAAATTCCCAATACACCCATTGATCCAAGATCTATGACTGCAAACATAGATCACTATCATCGTACATGATGTTAAAAAATGGGTCCTAATATAACAATGTTAAATATCACAAGACTAATTTCTGTTTATACATGACCATGAATGGAAAATTCAATTTTTCATTCACATCACTAAGATAATCACTCTAAAATGACATTATGTTAGTCCCAAAGTACATTTTTCATGAGGTAAATTTGATTGAATCATACAGAACTACATATGGCTTGATTGCCATCCTCATGGGAT
Organism: Viscum album; assembly: GCA_963277665.1. Taxonomy (NCBI): domain Eukaryota; kingdom Viridiplantae; phylum Streptophyta; class Magnoliopsida; order Santalales; family Viscaceae; genus Viscum; species Viscum album. The sequence continues at coordinate 1,758,254,050 of OY728159.1, read as the reverse complement.
ATGTAGCAAAGCCCAAAAAATTTTTCTTTGGGCCCAACAAAAAACACATCATAACCATTTTCATATCCCATGTCATTAAACATTTTTTCAGTTCTTGTTAGGAATATATAGTGTGGATTGGATCTATATTTCCACCATTCACATCAAGTTTTAGAATGGCACTGCACTGTATATTTCACCTTTATAAGCTTCATTATTGGGTATGATCTCTATGAGGTTAAACATAGTCTTCCAGTATCATTATTTCATGACGATAAACTACATAGTAGACCTTTCATATTTCATATTACATTAAAATACATCATATTTGTCCAATTATTTATAATGATAAACTACATAATGATGTTATGCCTTCATTTAATAATCCATTTCCCGTTTTGTGATATCCAACTTATAGAACTGTATATGGATTGATACCAATCCGTTCTGTATAAATTGTGACTCTCGGACAACTTGTACCAAACGATAACCATTGAGTAACAACCTCAACCTTTTATCCCTTCTTCATGAGTATTATTTAAGAGTGCATAGTGTAAATTTCAGTCATACTTTTCCCTCATTTATGTTAGGTTTCTTCATGAAGACGTACTAAACATTTCCACATTAATTTTTCCAAATTATATGACATTATTCTATGATTTTCAGCAACCAAGTTGAATGAAACTAAATTTTCTATCAACAAGTATATGACCATTTTAGGGAATATATTACCGTTTTTTAACACTATCCCTATTACAGTCCATCTTTAATAACTAAAACTATCTTGATTCCCATCATTAGAGGATATGTAGTGATTCTCAAACATCTCATCCATGGGCCCTTCTCTACATGATAAAACGATATTTTGTGTCTTATTATGAGATTCCATATAATAAATGTGTTGTTTGGTGTGGATATTTTTGATCCCCAATCATGTTGTGTTATGTTGTATTCTCTATGTATGTTCCTTTAGAAGTAAATGAACCATCTTCATCTTTACCACATAATGTTCAATTACAAAAATCTGTCCCCTAGAGACGATGATAAAATGGGATCCTATTGTCTATAATCAATGACCATAAACAATTATATTATCTACCTAGTTACACGAACATCAAATATTCACAATACCCCATCAGGAACTCAATTCATGAATAATTATATGATTCTACCTATGAATGTTTGTCATCGACATGTTTAAATGTGCAGTTTCATGAGACATAGAGTGTTGGATAACATAAAGAAGTTATCTAAATCAATTTCTATGGTTCATTAGTCCATTTATCTTTGTCCCCAGCAATGTTAATTCCTAAAGGGACCCCCATAACGACTTAAACATGCCATCTCGACTCACCTACCATTTTAGGCCAATGCCCCACAATACTTTTAAGACATTTTGAGAAAAATATTTTGTTTCAATCATATTTTGCGATCAACCCTCTTTTGTGTTTCCCCAATCCACAGTAACACTCATTGGATGATTTTTTTCTGAGAAGGTCATATGTTATACTCTATCATCACCCCACCCTCATTGTGTCTAGATATTCAGAATCGTGATTCACAATTTTTCGCTTCAATTTGTTATAGTGGATCCCCAACTCCCTTGGTGTTGTATCTCACTGCATCTATGAATGATGAGTGATTATGATTGTATGGTAAGTAGTTTCCTAACCAATATTTTCATTCCTTCATTGTGGTATACCATTTGACTATAGAATCGTTACATCACTCCATGTTTCTGACACTAGGAATGTCTCATGTTGGATTATGAGTTTTTATATAGTCAATACCTATATGGTAGTGGCACAAACCTCAGGTACGATGACAATGACCATAAACTATGTTCATCTTATTTGATATCCCAAGAATATGTTGCATGATATTGGCCACCATGGCCTCATTAATGTCAGGATAAATTTGTTTCACCACATTGTTTACCTCTAGGATAATTCTTTTTTATTAATGTCTTATCCACATAGTTTTTATACTGTGTTTATTTTTTATCCTTCCCACATGAGAATAAAAAATATTTCTATGTCCCATGCACATTAAAATTGAATAGGCATCAATGCTCCAAGAATTATTACATTAAAATATTTTCTATCATATGTTCAGTTGGTTCCAACCAATGACATTCCATTACGAGCCATGGTGCATAACTAAGAGTATCTACTTCTATGTTGATATCACTCTATCATGCCTCCAAAAATTTCAGATTTTCGAGTCTTTATATCCATCATATCATATATCTAGAAGGACCCCCAATGGTAAAGGTATCATGTTGTTTTGGCTCCCCTCCTATTGTAGGAAAATCTGCTAATTTATTTTCGCAACAAAAATCTAATCTCGTGTTTCGAATTTGGACAATTTTTTATTCGTCATTTAAAAACAAACTGTTAACTGGTGAGATGATTGGATTCATTATTGAAAATAGGGTCATATATTTTCATAATAAATAGTCTATATTTCCCTAATCCAGAGCTGATATGAATTGATTTACATATTCCAAACTTCCTTATGTTCCCCTTTAGCTCTAACACCCTAGGTGTTTGTCCTCCTAGAACCAGAGAACATCATGTGAGAATAACCCATTTTGTATACTTCTACATGTGATGGGGGAATCCTAACATCACTCCTAGTTTCCTTAACCAAGAATTGATCTGGTTGGATTAGGGGTTTCATTATAATTTTCAACTATATTAAAATGATTCATATCCCAATGATCCAAAATCTAGAACCCTAAACTAGGATCCCTATGGTCCAAAAACTATGAACCTAAAATAATAATTCCTCAATGGTCTTCTAGAGAGTATGTGTTATGATGTGGAATTATTTGGAACATACTCATGCCTGATCTCCAATAGCCTCTACATGAACATTACTCTTGGAACACCTCCTCCGGTGTCCATACCAATGGATATTAAAATGGCATGGGTTAGTCTGATCATACATCCTAATCTAGGACACATCATCCAGACCACATGATAAAAAATGACACCACATTTTGATGTTCTCTCTTGAGAGGTAATCTCCCTTGGTAATGTTCATCCACTATTCCATCTATAAAAACTTACACATGGCGTGATTCATGTGGAGACACTGAGATATTACATCCGTGACCATACACTCATAAAATAAAAAACAAGATGAAAAAAGAAATATCAACTTCCACTTTTCATTATGTAGGGGTTATAACTCCATGGATAAATCACACATGGAAATGGTCATCATCCATGAAACATTCATGAACTATTCATGGATCGATTCCCATACCTATGAGATATGTAGTGATTCATGGATCATCGATTTCATGTACATCAATGACATTTTCTTCTCTTTTCTCAGGGAATTATCTTTTTCTTTACCACATGATGTTATAATTCATGGAGATCGAGAACTAAATGGTGATTGATTTGAATCCTTATGGGATACATAGTAATGCCCATACACATTGTCCTTTGGCCCATCCACAAACTCCCTAGACCAAATAGAATCACTTTAATCTATGACATGATGCACTTTATTTTATTCCAGGATGTGTTGTGTGGATTTGGACCTCCTTTGCCTCATTCCTGTCAATTTTATCATAGCACCACATCACACATTCCCATTTGGAATACCATTGATCATAGTCTGAGCTCTATGACCTTAAACAATGAACTCATCACCCTCAATGAATGATGTCAAAATACAACCATATCCAGAGTGTGTTTAGGATTCCCCATGATAATTATGAATGGTATTAGCATCCTCACAAGATAAGACTCCCCCTTCTAGTGTTTTTATCTAACTATAATGAGTTCATGAACTAAGTGAATCTTGATTCCCTATAAGAGATATTTGGGTACTAATAATATTTTATTTTTGGTAAATTTAATGATATCACATTCATTTTTTTAATAATATATAATTTTTAAAATATATTTTTAAAAAATATAAATTGAACTATAAATAATTATTTCATAATGAAGATAGTTATATTTATAGGGGTAATTTATTTTTAATTTCTGGAATAAATAATTACCATAAGATTTTATATATGGATGATGCATAAATTTTAACATTCATGAAAAATCAATAATATAATTTTTATTAAAATGATAATAACCATTAAAGGCCCAAAAGACTTTACAAAATTTTATTGGTTGAGTATATATTGAGCATAATCATCCAATGGTCGAGTTATGGACCATTTAGATCCATATAGATTAGATTAGTTCAATTAATTTTTTTTATTTAAAGTAATGTTTAAATTGTCACATTCATACATTAATAAGTATAACATTTTTAATGATTGATTGTAAAAGAAGATAAATTTCACAATATATATTTTTCTAAGATAGTTTAAATATATCTTAATAATATTTTTTTTCATCATAACATAAGAATAGTAAATAGTTAATAATATTGATATAGTAAATATTTTATAATTGAAATATAAAATAAATGTTATTAAAAATATTAAAATAAATATAATATTGGATTATTAATATTTCCAATAAATTTTAGAGTTCCCCTTATCCCATATGTTATAAAATAAAATTTTTGGTTTGAGGATAAATCCGTATATTGATATTTCTAAAAATCGCCGAATTGAATATTGTCAAAATATACACAACTGATATTTTGTTAAAATAATGTTTATCACAATATATAAAAATAATAATACACTTTTAAATGATATATAATAAAAATGATATGGTATTACATGTAATAAATTATTAATTTATGGTATTATTTAAATAATATAATTAAATATTTTACACCTTTTTATATTGAAAAATTTGTTATCGTAATTAAAATTAAATTGAATAACTAATTATTAAATAAAATTATAAGGATTAAATTGACATTAAAACATTTATAAATTATATTTTTTGGGGATATTTCAATCATATAATATCTTATCATCAAATATATATCATTTTTTCGATATTTTTATTGATTTTAAAATTATTATAAATTAATATTTTCAGAAATTCCAAAAGTGCCCCTCACCCCAATTATAAAAGGACATATCCAACATCATTTCTCCAAAACTCATCAAGCCTAAAAGTTAATCTATACCCTAAAATATTATATTATAATCATTTCTAAAAAAATTATATAGGTCTGGTATATATTCATAGAATGAATGAATTTCTCTCTGTAGATATTTACATGAGGCATGTCAAAGAAGAGGTAATGTCATTTAATGATTCTTTCAATATTATTTCATATTCTAATTCCAACCCACGTGTTGTTTCATTATAATGTTATAAAAAAATATTTATTATATATAGATAGGTTATTATGGTTATGAAACAACCATATTACAACATCTACCATCATATGAAAAATGATATCACAAATCCTTCGTACGTACGACTTACCATCTCCACGCCTTGGTGTTCTCTATTTTTCAACACAACCGTACATGTATGGGTATAAATCTGGAAGTAAAAACTATATATGATTCTTATAACATGATATTTATTATTATAATATTATTAACCATACATTTAGAAACCATTCAACAAATATTTTAAGGATATTGTTTCTCATGTGTACTAATGACCTACCATCACCATGATACGACGTATTTCAATCTACACGATATTCATTAAATCATGATTATAAAAATGCAATGAAGGAATATAAAAGGAATATATTATGTTAATATAATTATCTAATTACATAAATATGACATTAGAAGGATAACCAGATATTATTTTACAAAACATGCATATGAACATAATGTAGTTAACACCCAAATAACAAGTAACAATTAAATGATACTAACCAACAATGATAATATGATCATATAAGATACCATAAAAATTAATAGGATTATGGAATAAGTCAATAACATTATTTAAATAATTATATTGTATTTTCAGATACATACAACGTATATCAGACCTATGGTAGAGGATTGTTTTTATTTTTGCGAGACATAAGCCTTATACACCATCTAATTATTTTGTGTAGTGTTTCTGTTACCCCTAAATGTTTTTATTATTCATATAATTAAGGTTATGATATTTAAATATTAATATAATTTTTTTTAATTTTATAATGTTTATGATTCAAATGATTATAAATTTGTATGAGATAACATTACAGATCTAATTTTTCTCTGTGATCGTTTATTCATAAGTATATACTAGGGATATATTTATCAATCATGTCCATGTTTTCTAAAAATGTTTTCATTAAATGTTTAATATTTTTCTATTTAGGGTAAATTTTTTTACCCCTTTTTATTATTTACTATATTGTATGGATGAAATCATTCTTTTGTTCACCATATGTTGTACTTATTGGACATTTACAAAAAAAAAGTACAAGGATAATGGTTTTTTATCTTATATGACTTGAACATATTTTTACATCTTAATAATGCCTGATTACCATGGAAATCCATCTATATTATTTTGAGTTTATTTTCAACTAAATTATTTTCCATTAAAATTTCATGTCATTTTAATAATAGAATTTTTTTAACAAGAATGGATAATTTTATTCAGGAATTAAGCTCATGTGTTTTATCAAAATTATTTTCCATCTAAGATGAGATAAGGTTATGATCCTCTAGATATTATTATATTGAATTTATTGTGATTATGATGGAATAATTATTATGTTATTTATATTTTATATGGATTATGTTCTGATGGAATGATGTTTAAGAAACACATTTTTGGTTGCTTGGGTTATGCTATGGTGAATGGTTTAGGCTTTTGGGGAATATTTAAGAATGATTTCATTTTGACATGGGTGGGATATATATCTTCTTCCAATGCATTAGGTAATTATTTAATTCTCATAGATATACAAGAAAAGAATGACATGTAAATCTAGTTCTGTAATATTGGGCTGGAATGATATCTAAATATAATTCAGTAATATATGGCTGGAACAATATGTAATCCTAGTTCATTAATTGGTATTGTATATTATGATGGTATTGACAACAATTCCTCAGCTACTAAGGAAATCATATTATGTCTTTATTGGTTTTCCATCGTTCCATGATTTATTACAATGTAATTTATCATGTATAATTTTCTTTTATGATCTATGTGTTACATGATGCAAATATTTATTTCATACCTCAAGGCATTGATATTCCAATGTTACGGTAATGTTTTTACATTTTTATTATTATGTTATGAATGATGTATTCCATGATAATCCTTATTGATCATTTTAGATCACCCTTTTATGTTTTCTTTTAGATAGGGTATAAATAATTGTTTTAGGTTGGAAAAATTAATGTGATGATCTTTAGGGGAGATGTTGATGATCATTCACTAATATAGAAGATGTTGGTTTATGTTTCGAAAGACACTAAAATAGTATCGTCTTTATGTATCTTTTTGGGTCATGTATTGCGTTTTCTCAAAATTAATGTAATGTCCATGTACGTCAATCATTAGTCATTAGAGTTGGTATTATATTGATGTTTTAGTCCACCTTGGGAAACCATGATGTGAAATGTTTACTGAGATCCATAGAAATTTTTTAAGATGTGTCTAGGGATGTCCCTATGGGAATGTCTAACTATATATTAGTGTCCTATAATTATGACAATGATCATGAATAAATTAGGATTAATCCTAAGATTTTAATGATTGGAAGTACTCCACATTGATTATGTTTTCATCATTGTATTGTTTTCTCCTATCACAATATTCTTTTTTGGGGATTAGAAAATGGATCAAAATAGGAGGATTCTTGTTAATAAATAATATGACGGACAATGGAATTATATTATTCATGAGAAACAAAAGGAAATTGAGTCTGAAGTTGATACATTATTATTATTCCTAGTAAATAATATTATAATATGATCAATAATATAACCTTATGTTAGTTTACTGGCCCATATAATAAGAGACATATATAGATTCATGGGGATCATATAGGGAATAATGTCTAATTTTACTCATGTATATCATGTGGGAAGAGGAAACAAGGAAATTGATTCAATAGAATAAGAAGTTGTTTTAGGTGTAGGAAAGAAGAACAAAAATCCAGTAATTACAATGGAAAAGATTTAGTTAACACAATGGACAAGGATAATGGTATTACTAAGACATATATTATGCTTCAATGTTTTAAATGTGGAATGTACGTGATTTAAGAAAATCGATTCCCTAAGGTAAAATATCACAATGAGAATCGACAAGGTCATATGGGTAGGGTTTATGTTGCTAATAATGAAGTGACTACTAATGATATATAAGATGAATGATGTTTTATGGAATAACAGGATGATCCTCAGTCAATGGTTTAAGAAGATAGTGTAATTCTTTCATGTTTTTCATGAATCAGGTTGTATTAGTAATTTTATTATTCTATAGAATAAAGAACCATCAAAAGATTGTTACACTATTGTTTTTTCATAATTATTTCAGTGTATTTTTCGAATGGAAATAGTAATCAGGAAAACATATTAATATATTTTGTGAAAACACATGACATCTGAATAACAATGGGATATAAAGATAATTAGTTATTGGATGGTTTTAATGACCTCGTGAATGGTATAAGGACAAAGTGATATCATAGTTGGAGCATATAGTTTTTTTCAGAATTTATCATTTCTGGAATGAGATAATTTCGATATAATGTATCTTTTCATTAAGAAACTATGATAATTAATATTATTAGAATTTTTCAAGAGAAAAAAAGATTAATTTATACAAATGATTGGAATGTGAGAATAAATAACTACCATTTGAGATATGAGAGATAAATGATAAGTCGATTTAGTTCAACTCTTTTTCATGTTTTAAATTATATGCTTTTGGAATGATTGTAATTTTATTCATCGATGGATAGTATAAGTTATATTTCGATTGTATTTTGTTAGGTTAATTTATTATCTCACTATATGTGGCCTTATGCATATTTTATTAAATAACTTGGAATTTTTATAAAGGTAGATGGAATGGACAATCATTCTATCCCATGATTTTCATACATGTCATTAATGAATAAATCGACACAGATTTATGACAATTGGATTGTTAAATTTATCAATCCATGTTCTCTATATTAAAAAATATAGGATTCCTCATGGGTCACAAATGAGAATTCATATTGACCATTCACATGATCCCGCATTCCTTGATTGTGAGATAAAAAGAAAATAACCCCTTCCAATTTTATTAATTGAAGCACATCATCCCCATCCATACATAAGCACCAATCGTTCTTCCAATAAGAATGTTAATCATGTGCAATCCCCAATGATATACATCAAACCACTAGCGGGTTGGTATGCACTCATGGATAGACACGAGGAACACTTTATGAATGATTCCATGAATAATTTTCACACACCTCATCAATCAATCTGTTGTTAAGAAGAAATTATACCTCACAAAATTCACGTGGGATACCTTTATGACCATATTGGAGGAAGTAATTTTTGGAATATTCCATTAATAAGCCTCTTTAACTCTATTTTCACTTCATTACAACAATTGGGAATCCATCCTAGAGTAAGCCCCACCTTCCATGACAACGTGCTACTAACAATGCATAATACCTAGAACATCAAACTATGAAGGTTTTGATCTGTTTCTTCTACATCATGTTTATAGGAATCCTGCATAAGGATAAATCCTGACACTAGTATATTCACATTTTTTCACTCTCATCCTAATCATATGGTTTTTAACACCATGGTATGACAACCCTTCTTTTTATTACAACTTAAACATGCTTTATTACATAAAACATCACTTGATACAACAAAGAAGATCGAGAGGTTTAGTGTCTTTAGAGCTTATGATCATTAAATAAAAAATTTAAACTTTAAATACAATATATTTATTGAAAACGTCCTTTACATGACCACTACATTCCTTCGTACTTAGCATTGAATGGGATAACCTGAGGACATGCATAAGAAAAGGGTGAGCTGTAAAGCCCAGTAAGGGAGTACACATGGAATAATATGAGGAGTACAATACATGTTAGGAAATTGGCATATCAATAAAGAATAAAATAAATAAGAACATAAAGGCTTGATAATTCATGGTAATCATAACAAGGAAATGTGGAAACAACACTTAACATTGAATTAGCATGAGCCAAGGCTCATTGCACATTGAGTATGATTAAACCCTCATTGCACTTGAAGCACGAGTAAACCCTTGTTGCAATTTAAATAGCATGGGTCAACACTCATTTTACTTGACGTATCATGATACTATACTTTACCCAATGCATTGGAGCGCTATAAGGGTGCACCCTTCTTAAACATTTCATTTCATGCATAAGTGTGCCACATGGATCATAAAACATGGATTCATAAAACATAACAATTTATTCCACGATAAAGGAATGTGGAATTAATACATGAAACTTTATAATAAATAAGTAAATGATCATAAAGTCGAATACCCTTGATGGAGAAATGGGCATGGTATTCACTACACAATGACATTGGCTTAGAAAATCGGTGCGATTTCGGCAGTGTAATGGTGTGACATAAGAATTCATAAAAAACATTGATGAGAGAGAAAGGGGTTTCTCATCATATTTACATGTAATGTAAAGTAAGGAGGTCATATAAGTACATTTCCCAACAATTGTAATGGAATTTAGATTCATGATACATAATGTATTGCTTGAATGTAAAAGAGGAGAGAGAAGTTCCATTCGGAATTTCGGCATAGTAACGGGTGTACATGGGAGGCATTTAATGAGAGAGAAAGGGGTCTCCCATCATTCAAACAATAAGAGGGATGTATGGGGGAGGTGAAAAAACATACCCCAACATTTATAATTGATATTAAAAGGGCAGAACAACTTAATGAAAATTGGACAAAAATGAGAAAGGATGAAAAAACCCTTACTTGGAAGTGTGCTTCCAAAGGCTAGAGAGAGGCTTCTGTGAGGATTATTGGGAGCTTGGGGCACCATGCGATGATTCTAGAGAGAGTAGGGCAGAGTTTGGACGAACTCCAAGGGCTTTGAGTGAGGAGGAAGTGGGATCTTGGGTGGGTTTATATAGGAAAGGTGAGAGAATTCTTTATTATTTTGGTTTGGGACCCCTTATATTAAAATAATCCAAACCACAAACCATCCCATGGTATTTGCCCATGGTTTCTGGAAAAAGGAAAGAGGAAAACAATATTTTACAAGGAAAAGGTCCGAACTTATTTAAAAATTTGGGTTGCTTATGTGGAGGTGTGTCACACTCCCATGAAAATTAATTTAAAAAGGCAAAGTGTTGAATAAGTCATGAGGGCTCCATTAATGCTTTGAAAAGTAAGTCAAACAAACCCAAAATCACATTATTTTAATGATAAAACACATATTGGACGAACATAAGGATTATGGTATTTTATCATATCACCATTGGGTAATTATGATGTCATAAAACCCATTATATATTTAAATGGTATTTAATTTTTACCCAAAAATTTGACTATCTCAGAAAATTATGAAAAATTCACCGATGGATTATTTCGACGTCCTGATTCCAAAAATAATATTTATTTTATCTAAATAATTTTTTAAATATGTGAATTTTTAATTTTAAAATAAAAACCGACATTTATAAAAAAATTCACAGGTTTTGACAGAAATGGCTTTCAAACCTTAATAAAAATTTTAATTTCATTCATAAAATTATAAGGTCATTTATATTTAATAAAAATAAATTTAATATTAAAAATAATATTTTATTAAAATATTATTTAATTCAAAAAATCCCTTAATTTAATAAAATATAATTCTTAATTAAATAATAAACAAAAACACCATTTGTACTTTAAAAACTATTTACAATGTATCAAAAATGACTAGAGATTATATTCATTATTATATACAAAAATAATGCACATGAACATAGTACTACTTATTTGTTACATAACCCCTTAAAATATCCACATATGACCTAAGGGTAAGGTGTGTGATGGTGACAGACTCTTGGGGAGGCTCGGATAACATTGCTCGAGTGTTAATCTCTATCAACTTCCTCTTTTCCCGTAGACGGTCCCGTTAGAGCTTGACATAATGAATCTCAGCTTGGGATTGGTCAAGGGCGAAGCCCAAAGACGTCACCTCTTTTCCGAGCTTCGACAAATGGGCATCGTATGGGGAAATTCTACTGGTTGAGGACATCGCTTCCATTGACTTAGTAAAATTGGGTTCGTTAAATCCATATATTTATACTACTCAAGTGATCACTATTCAACAGCAATAAAAGTAACGGTCACAAATCTTAACATAAAACTAAAGAAGTTGACATCTTATAAAAACATTTTTCATAAAGAAACATTTAACTGGATAAAGAGGGGTTTTCCATTAATGAAACTTTAGGTCGTTACAATATTCCCCCTTATGAAATTTCTCCCTCGAAATTTTCCTTTTCCCACACTAAAACAAATGTTGGTAACTCAGCTTCATCATATCCTCCGACTCCCAGGTTTCTTATTCAAACTTGTGGTTTCTCCACAACACCTTGACGAGGGGCATTGTCTTATTTCATAGAACTTTTTCTTTACGATCTAAGATCTTCACTGGTTTCTCCACATAAGAAATATCATCTTCCAATTGTACCACCTTGGAAGAGAGTACATGTGAAGGGTCGGCTATGTACTTCCTTAAGAGGGATACATGAAAGACATCATGCACCTTGGCCATGATAGGTGGAAGTGCTAGTCTACAGGCCACAACCCCAACACGATCAAGAATCTCAAAGGGGCCGATGTACCTTGGACTTAACTTCCCTTTCTTTCCAAACCGCATGACCTTCTTCCAAGAAGATATTCGAAAAAACACCATTTCTCTGACATTAAACTCAAGGTATCGTCGACGATTATCTACATAACTCTTCTATCTACTTCGGGTTGCCTTGATATGCTGCTAAATGGTTTTCACCTTCTCCACCATTTCATTGACCATTTCTGGTCCAAGTATCTTACGTTCACCAACCTCATCCCAACATGCCGGTGTTCTACACCTTTTCCCATACAGGGCTTCATATGGTTCCATTTGGATGCTCGAGTGGAAACTATTATTATAAGAGAACTCAACCAGAGGAAGATGTTGATCCCATCCTCCTTTAAAGTCCATTGATAATGTTCTCAACATGTCCTCAAGTTTTTGGATAGTCTTCTCGGATTGGCCATCAGTTTGCGGATGATAGGTCGTACTGAAGTTCAGTTCAGTATTCAGAGCATGTTGTAGACTCTTCCAAAACATAGAGGTGAATCTTGGATCTCGGTCAGACACAATAGATAGTGGTACTCCATGTAACCATACCACATCCCTGATATATATCCGTGCCAGTTTATCCAAAGAGAAATCCTCTCGAATAGAAATGAAGTGTGCAGTCTTTGTAAGACGATCCACAACAACACAGATTGCATTGTTGCCTTTGGATGTCCTTGGATGTCCAGAGACAAAGTCCATGGTGATGTTCTCCCATTTCCATTCTGGTATGGTCATTGGTTGCATCATCCCCTTATACTTGTAACTCTCTGCCTTCACTTGCTGACACACTAGGCACTTTGATGTATATTCAACGCTCTCCTTCCTCATATTATCCCACCAAATTTTTTCTCAGAGATCTCGATACATATTTGTGCTCCCTGGGTGAATAGACAAAGTTGAACTATGTGCATCATCCAAAAGTTCCTTCTTCAGCTCCAGACATGATGGAACATATAGTCTTTTCCCAAACCGCACAGTTCCTTATTCATTAACATTAATCTCCGAGGATTTCCCCTTTTTGATAGCTTCCACTTTTTCTTGAATTCCAATATAATCCTTTTGAGAATCTTTAACCTTTCCAAAAGTGATGGTTGAGAAATAATTTGTTAAAGGATTGATGATGTCCCCTTCTTTATGATTCCCACGTCCATCTTCATCAAGTCTAAGAAGATTGGATCCTTCTCAATTCTCATCATTGATAGAATCGCTGGATCCTTTCTACTCAGGGCATCTGCCACCTTGTTCTCCTTCCCAGGGTGGTAATGTATTGAACAGTCATAGTCCTTGATGAGCTCTATCCATCTTCTCTGGCGCATATTAAGCTCTTTCTGTGTGAATATATATTTAAGACTCTTGTGGTCAGTATATATCTCACATTTCTCTCCATAGAGATAATGCCGCCAGATTTTTAAGGCAAAGATCAAAGCCGCCAACTCTAGATCATGCGTTGGATAGTTTCGCTCATGGATTTTCAACTGCCTTGAGGCATAGGATATCACATTATCATTCTGCATCAGCACACATCCTAATCCCTTTTTCAAAGCATCACTGAATACCACAGAAAGCTCCCCACTTGTGGGTATAGTGAGCACGGGTGCAGTGATAAGCCTCCTTTTCAACTCCTTGAATATATCTTCACATTAATCACTCCATGAAAACATTAATCCCTTTCAAGTTAGCTTGGTAAGATGGTTGCACAATCGTGAGAAATTTCTCACAAATCGTCGATAATATCCAGCTAACCCCAAGAAGCTACGGATATCAGTTACCGATGTTGTCCTCGGCCATCCCTCAATTGCATCTGTTTTGGAGAGGTCCACAGATATCCCATTGCTTGTGATGATATGGCCCAATAATGAGACTTCCTTCAACCAAAACTCACACTTTCAGACTTTTCATAGATCTTCTCCTTGTGCAGAGTCTCTAGTACAGTTTCTAAATGCTCCTCATGGTCCTCCATGGTTTTGGAGTATATTAGAATATCATCTATAAAGACTACCACAAATTTGTCAAGGAAATCTCTAAAGACTCTATTCATCAAGTCCATAAATATTTCTGGAGCATTCGTGAGTCCTAAAGGCATTACTATGAATTCATAGTGCTTGTACCTTGTACGAAAAGAAGTCTTGGGGATATCTTCCTTCTTCACCCTTACTTGATAATATCCCGACCGCAAGTCCACCTTGGAGAAGTATTGTGCTCCACGCAGCTGATCAAACAAGTCATCGATTCTTGGGAGAGGATACTTGTTTTTTATCATGATTTTGTTAAGTTCGCGAAAATCGATGCAAAGCCGCATTGACCCATCCTTCTTCTTGACGAAGAGGACTGGTGCACCCCATGGTGATGCACTTGGGCGTATAAACCCTTTATCCAGGTTCTCCTATAGTTGTTTTTTTCAGCTCTTCAAGCTCATCAACAACCATTATATATGGAGTCCTGGATATTGGTATCACCCCAATTATATGTTCAATTGAGAACTCAACATCTCTTCTTGGAGGAAGACCAGGAAGTTTCTCGGGTAACACTTCAGCGAATTCCCTCACAATAGGCATTTCTTCAAGGATGGTTTCTTCCATGGACTCAATCATCTGATCCAGATATGCGTGCTCATAAGGCAGTAATATCCATTCTTGAGATGATGGAGATAAAGTAGATTCATCTTCCTCCTGACACTTGTAATGAATAGTGGGTCGATTCTCCAAATGGAGTGTGATTTCCCTCTCCCGAAAATTTATGTTGGCTCTATAAAAGGAAAGCCAATCCAGGCCAAGAATTGCATCAAATTCCACCAGAGGGAGTATGATGTGGTTTTCCGGGAAATTCAATCCACAGATTATAACAGGGGAGGACTTATACTCATGGGATGCAATGATTGCCCCATTTTCCGTACTCACCGACATCATTACTTCCATGATTTGTGGTGGTTCTGGGATTGTTCTACTAAACTTTTGAGATATAAAAGAATGCATAGAACCTAAATCAAAAAGTACGTTCACTATTCTTGAATGAATAACTAGAGTACCTGTCACCACTTCATTGTCAGGGTTCACTTCGGCAGAAGTGATGGCAAAAGATCTTCCTTGCTGTCATGGAGGTTGTTGGTTGCCTCCGAAAACCCTTGGATTAGGGCACTGATTTTCAAAATGACCCGGTTCTTTGCATTTGTAGCATTGAACAATGCATTGAGGTTCGAACGGAGCGTTCCTCTCCTTTGTCGCAGCTGCGGGTCCTTCTTACCGAGAGTTATTAGCTAGGTTCCCTTCCTTTCCACACTTGAAGCATTTTCTTGTCCCCCTAAGGCAATTTACAGGGTGCTTATTTCCGCACTTTTGGCAAGTGGGGTGCTGGAACATCTTAGCATCGTTGGATTTATCCATCGGCCCAATAGCATTGAAGTCCACCTTACGCTTCTTGTCCCCATGATACCCCTGTGATTCTCCGATCTCCATTTCAACCTTAAGGGAACCTCGGACAATTTTCTCATAGATTTCGAAGTCATGGATTGCTAATGCTTTCCGCAAGCTACGATTCAGCCCACCAAAGAAGCGGTCAACCTTGCATTCGGGGGTAACGACAAAGCCGAAAGCATATCGTGTAGGCCTTGTAAAGTTTTCCTTGTACGCTCCAACATATTATTCATCTTTTTTCTTGAGGGAAAGGAAGTCCCTTTCCATCTTATGACGGAGGGTGCGCGGAAAATATTTATCGAAAAACATCTTCCGCAATTCCTTCCATTCCAAAGCCTCGATCTCCTCCTCAGGGTTCATATTTTTTATCACTGTCCACCATTGATTAGCTTCATCCTCCATATGATAAGCCTCCAGGAGAACCTTATCTTGTTCAAAACATTGAAGGATGGAGAATATCTTTTAAATGGAGTTGATCCATTGCTCAGCGATCATGGGATCATATGATCCACTAAATGTAGGAGGCCTTTGACTCATGAAGCATTCAATAGTGACTTATTAATTCTTAGGGGGGGTTGAACGTTCCTCTTGACCCGTGTTTCTATTCAAAACTTGAGTTAACTGAGAGAGAAGTGTGACAAAGTTCGTGATTCCTGCTCCCATTGGATTGGGCATCTCATTAGTACAATAATCACACTGATATTCACAACGGTTGTTAGCCCGAGTTCTCCTATTACTGGCCATTGGCTGGAATAAAAGGAATGTTAGGGGTAACACATAAAGGGTAATCCAAAGACAAAAGTTGATGACTTATAAATTCACTTTAATCTCTTTAACTCATGAGTCTATAGGATTCAATCCAGGATTTTCATGATCAACCTTCTAACATATATTCTTAGATACATTTTTCCCTTAATAAGGGTTCATACTAAGCTTGTGAATTTATCAAAACATATCCCTCGGGAGTGTCATAACCAAGAGTGCAGAAAGGCCCGTTGTCGTGCACCAGTTCCCATTCGAGTCTAGCTCAAAGCGGTGTTTTCAGGGTTTACCCTAGGATACATCTGTGCCAGATCCGCCTCTAACTGCTCGTATCCAGACAGGGATGTATTTTCTTGATAAACAACTTACTCAATAGTTACCAAAACATATGGAGGTTTTTGTTATACTTCGTCTTGTATCTAAGGCTTTACTAGGGTTTCCTAATCCCAAAAAAAAAACTAAACCTATCCTCTGATACCAACTATGACAACCCTACTTTTTATTACAACTTAAACATGATTTATTACATAAAACATCACTTGATACAACAAAGAAGATAGAGAGGTTTAGTGTATTTGGGGCTTAGGATCATTACATAAAAACTTTAAACTTGAACTACATCATCTTTATTGAAAACTTCCTTTACATGACCACTACATTCTTTCGTACTTAGCATTTCATGGGATAACCTGAGGACATGCATAAGAAAAGGGTGAGATGTAAAGCCCAGTAAGGGAGTACACATGGAATAACATGAGGAGTACAATACATGTTAGGCAATAGGCATATCAATAGAGCATAAAAGAAACATGAACATAATGGCTTGATAAAGCATGGTAATCATAACATGGAAATGTGGCAACAACACATAACATTGAATTAGCATGATCCAAGGCTAATTGCACATGGAGAATGAGTAAACCCTCATTGCACTTGAAGAACGAGTAAACCCTCGTTTCACTTGAATTAGCATGAGTCAACACTCATTGCACTTGACGTATCATTATACTATACTTTACCAAAATGCATTGGAGCGCTATAAGGGTGCACCCTTCTTAAACATTTCATTTCATGCATAAGTGTGCCACATGGATCATAAAACATGGATTCATAAAACATAACAATTTATTCCACGATAAAGGAATGTGTAATTAATACATGAATATTTATAATCAATAAGTAAATGTGCATAATGGTGAATACCCTTGATGGAGAAATGGTCATGGTATTCACTACACAATGACATTGTCTTAGAAAATCGGTGCGATTTCGACAGCATAATGGCCTGACATAAGAATTCATAAAAAATGTTGATGATAGAGAAAGGGGTTTCTCATTATATTTACATATAATGGAAAGTAAGGAGGTAATATAGATACATGTCCCAACAATTGTAATGGAATTTAGATTCATGATACAAAAAGTATTGCTTGAATGTAAAAGAGGAGAGAGAAGTTCTTTTCAGAATTTTGGCATAGTAACAGGTGTACATGGGAGGCATTTAATTACAAAGAAAGGGGTCTCCCATCATTCAAACAATAAGAGGGCCATATGGGGGAGGTTCAAAACCATACCCCAAAATTTATAATTGAAATTAAAAGGGCAGAACAACTTAATGAAAATTGGACAAAAATGAGAAAGGAAGAAAAAACCCTTACTTGGAAGTGTGCTTCCAAAGGTTAGAGAGAGGCTTGTGTGAGGATTCTTGGGAGCATGGGGAACCTTGAGCTGATTCTACAGAGAGTAGGGCAGAGTTTTGACGAACTCAAAGGGCTTTGAGTGAGGAGTATGTGGGAGATTGGGTGGGTTTATATTGGAAAGGTGAGAGAATTCTTTATTATTTAGGTTTGGGACCCCTTATATTAAAATAATCCAAACCACAAACCATACCATGGTATTTTCCCTTTGTTTCTAGAAAAAGGAAAGAGGAAAACAATATTTTACAAGGCCAAGGTCCGAAGTTATTTAAAAATTAGGGTTGCTTATGTGGAGGTGTGTCACACTCCCATGGAAATTAATTTAAAAAGGCAAAGTGTTGAATAAGTCTTGAGGGCTCTATTAATGCTTTGAAAAGTAAGTCAAACAAATCCAACTTCACATTATTTTTATGATAAAACACATATTGGCCGAACAAAAGGATTATGGTATTTTATTACATCACCATTGGGTAATTATGATGTCATAAAACACATTATATATTTAAATGGTATTTAATTTTTACCCAAAAAAATTGACTGTCTCAGAAAATTATGAAAAATTCACCGTTGGATAATTTCGACGTCCTGATTCCAAAAATAATATTTATTTTATCTAAATATTTTTCTAAATATTTGAATTTTTACTTTTAAAATAAAAACCGACATTTATAAAAAAAATCACGGGTTTTGACAGAAATGGCTTTCAAACCTTAATCAAAATTTTAATTGCATTCACAAAATTATAAGGTCATTTATATTTAATAGAAATTAATGTAATATTAATAATAATATTTTATTAAAATATTATTTAATTTAAAAAATCCTTTAATTTAATAAAATATAATTCTTAATTAAATAATAACCAAAAACACCATTTGTACTTTAAAAACTATTTAAAATTGATCAAAAATTACTAGAAATTATATTCATTATTATATACAAAAATAATTAACATGAACATAGTACTACTTATTCGTTACATAACCCCTTAAAATAGATCCATAAGACCTAAGGGTAAGGTGTGCGATGGTGACAGACTCTTGGGGCGGCTCGGATAACATCGCTCGAGTGGTAATCTCTATCATCTTCCACTTTTCCCGTAGATGGTCTCGTTCGAGCTTGACATAATGAAGCTCAGCTTGGGATTGGTCAAGGGCGACGCCCAAAGACGCCACCTCTTTTCCGAGCTCCGAAAAATGGGCTTCGTATGGGGCAATTCTACTAGATGAGGCCATCGCTTCCTTTGTCTGAGTAAAATTGGGTTCGTTAAAGCCATATATTTATACTACTCAAGTGATCACTGTTCAACAGATATAAAAGTAACGGTCACAATTCTTAACATAAAACTAAAGATGTTGACATCTTATAAAAACATTTTTCATAAAGAAACATTTAACTGGATCAAGAGAGATTTTCCATTAATGAAACTTTGGGTCGTTACACATGGGATACAAGAACTTTATGGACTGTGAACCCTGTCATTTAAAATGGTTGTGTAGAAATCTTCATTAAGGTTCAATACCATCATCAATTCCCATATAATTATTTCCATCAAGTCATTATGTCTCGAGAATACATGACTTATCCAGGTGGTTACACTTACTTCATGTCCCCATTCATGTGCTCAATTCTCATGATCCACCTGCATAGCTGTATCTTCTACACACTCTTGATCTACAAGTAAAATTATTCCCAACTATTAGGATACATAGGAATCCTTCCGGAAGATCATTACCAACAACCCATGACCCTTCATTTTATATCAATTCCATTGATACTTCCTCCATTCCAATAATTATTCACACCTAGGCTGCCACAACATGGTGAGATCCTTCCATCCACACTGTTGTTACTCCTACCATCACCCTGGAAGCTCACCATATGTATGTCCCACATAATTCAAATCATAATACAATGAATGGTCTGCCTATAATGGTTAGAAACCAATGTGAAATCCCTAAAACACCCCTTCATTATTCGTGGGTTTTGATCTCTATCCTATAAAAAGGATACATAGGAAGACTCTTTGAGGTTCAATCTCATCCTATGTTAATCCTTAGGGTCCCCCTCCATGTGGTGGACCTCACAAATCCTACCTCGGTAGTGTCCATATAAACCTTCATGTTGTGAAATATTTCCCTTTATGGGAGACATCATCAGGGTTTGTTGTCATAAATGTTCCCACCCATCCAATAGTAAACCACATTGCCTGCATCATAGGGTTGTACCCCTTCATGGTGTGGCATCTTTTTTTAAGGATGCACCATCCCAAGGAAGCTTTCATTGAGAATTTCGATCCATCAGTCTAATAAACATTATTGGTTATCCATCCATGTGATTTACCTATCTGTCCAACCCTTACACGTGTAATGACCATCTGATTATATATCCTCTTGATGTTAATATAATGATGTACCTCCTGTAAAAGATGAGATTCCACATGAAAACCTCATAAGGCACACCATCAGCATAACAATCTATAAAAGACATTCAACACATGGCAGAGCCCATGTTAAACACGGAATTCTAGAGGAAAACCTCTAAATAAATGACTCTTGAATAATAAAACCCATGATTAATGTGGGAAGCCTTCAGTTTTAACACTGTATAAAATCCATCTTATGGGGAAGAATACAGGTGCTCCAGTGTTCCAGAATCCAGGCCTTCCACTAATTCCAAACATCACTACTCTCCTGACCAAAGGCTCCTTCCTTGAATAGACTCTTTGGAATTTCTATACAGAAGAAGCACAGTTAACCATAATCCACTAATAGAGGGAATGAGTATAGAGTGTCACAAAAAACATCTTAATATATAAGGGTGACCTGAACTAGGCGACGAATAATGAAGAAGAATCTATGGAGAGGGGTACCAAATTTCATCATTCCATTTTAATAATGGATTAGAAATCACTGATGAAGTCATGAAATCAACCGAAATTTGGAAATCCGGAATGTGGGTAACAAAATTTGGCGCACCATCGCAAGATAACACACAGAGGCTATTGTGCCGCTGCAAAAGGTGTCAGAAATTTCTATATTACTTATTAATAGAGTTAGATATTATATTATTATCCTCGAAAAGAACTATAATTGTATTATGATTCATTTTATCATGTTTTTTATCAACATTTATTTCATATAATCTCTCCAGTTTTTTAATCTCTATTTAATGACATGATATTTTTATGGGGGATTCATCTGCAATTCCATTTCCTTGGGGGGAAATTTAATTTCATAAATATATCAGTTTTGATACTATTTATATATTTCCCCTTTTAAATTATATATAACTACACTACTTGTGTTCGAAATTATTGATGATCAATTCAATGCTACTATATAATGGGATTTATGATTGAAACGTTACCTGGTGGAGAATTATTTATTCTATAATCTCCTTTATTTATGGATTATATTTGACGGTGTTTATTTTGTAAGAAATAATGTGATCATATTTTCCTTAAAAAACACATAATTTATTATCCACTAATTATGATTACAGTCAATTTTTTATTTTCCTCTCTTATTTATTAATGAAACATGATGAATATTGTTTGTAAGTGATATTATTATTGTATTTTAATTTAAATTGGAAATAATTCCAATCCATATTCATGTTTTCATAATATTTTCATAAAAGCTCTTTTTTAAACAGAAAATAATTATTAAATATATTTACATTGTCTTTAACATTATTATTAATTTTATAAAGGGAAATTTAATAATGTTTTTCAAATATGTCACATTTGAATACATTTACAATTTTTTTGAATGGAATGCTTAGATTTTTCATTTAGACAATCAATGGATTTCCCTACAATCATGAGCACTCACAGTTTGTAAAGAATACTTTTTAATTTTCCAATTTCATTTTCAAGGAACCGGATTGTAACTATATTTTGTGAATTTTATATTTATAAATTTTATTTTCCAAATAAAATGGATATTATACTCTAGAATGTTTTTACTATTTTTTATTTAAAATTATATTAGTCCACGTCTTCAAGACCTAATGTTTCTTAAAATCCATTGGGGATATTTGGTAATGGTTCTATCATTATTCATTCTATAGAAGGATTATGAGATTGGAATAAAACCCATTTTCCATGGTTAAATAAATATATGAAGGTAACATAGATATTATTGTGTTGAAAAGAAAAAGACTTGAATTTGATTATTCATGAATATAACAAGAACATTATTGATTATTATGGGTGAAGCTATATTACACCAGGTGTGGCCAATATATCTTATATTATGGGTGTTCACAGATAGTGACGGGTGAGCCACATATATCTTATATGATGGTTGCTCCCAAATATCCCTCTAATGAGTTGGGTATGTATTATGATTTATAGATAATTATATTAGAAGTCTTCAAAAAAATTATTTGAATTTTGGGGTTATATAAATTTAATTTCCTAATAAACAGACAGGTTTTCATTTTGTTTGATATGGGTACATGTTTCTAATGTTTCATTTGATCATGATTAACATCACATGAATAATAATTATTAATTCTTATGTATTTTTAATGTGTTAAAAAATAATTCTATGATTAGTAATTGATGATCCAAGTATTGATGGCTCTAATTTTTCTAATCATATGCTCATGAACCTTCACTATGTAATTAACACCTTATGTTTAAAAAATTACGTATTGAAACATAGTTTTTATTGATTATATTTTGGCTTAAAAATCATTTTAATTTATGTTTTTATATTCCTCGTCGCAATTTTATCACGAATGATGTGAAATGAATTATTCAAAGAAGAGTTTATTATTGAGGATGATGATGAGATACTAAAAATATGAAAAGGATGAAATAATATGAAAAATAATCCCTTGATATGACACGTATTTATTATAAAAAAGTTCTTAAAAATTAAATTAAATAGAAAACATTTAATTTGCTAGTATATGTATGTAATTTAATATTTTTTATGGATATATATTTTGGATTGAAAAATTGGTTCATGTTTATGAGTATCAATCATAAAATATAAAATATATTTATAGCACTGTATTTTCACTACGGGATGAAAGATGTTTTAGTCTAATTAAGCATTATGTATGACTTCCATGATTCCATGTTCCTACATTATATAATAATAGATGACCCACCATGATGGTATTCATGAATAGGGTCATCGTACTACCCTCAATAGTTGTCAAAATCCTCAAATGAACGTGAGTAAAACATGAGATATTTTATGCATATGGTAGTTTATCTCAATGATGTCTAGAAAAATACAATATCATCTTATAGCCAAAGGATATTCAAATACCACATACGGTATATTCTTATTATTGTCAAAATACACATTATATAACACATAACATCAAATATTTTGTATAATATAGATTAAAAATAAATAATATATATAAATGTTCTTAATAGTGTACATACAAATCATTTATACTGAAATAAATGAATAATCTTGGTGACCACTCCCACATCCAGAAGTAGCATATATGAATCATTTGATTCATGAAAAAATTATTAAATAATAAAAACATCATATTAAGTTCCCTAAATTGTTATAAGCTTCATAGATCATGATTTTAGACATCAATGTTAATGTTTTTCATGAATATAATCAACCAAAACAATATCAAAAACAACTCTCATAAGAATAGTCATCAACATCACATAGAATCCATAATCATAAATTATGAGTTATGAAATGTCACAACTATCCTCTTTATATGACTTATTTAATTATTTTTATTGGGCACTAGATAGTTCGGGCCGTGCCCTAACTTAATATTTCTGAACTCTTATTTAGAAATGAATTGTTTGCTATTGGTTATATCCAGCGCACCACGGTCGAAGTCTTGTGGCATCACCTGGGTCGTCGCGTGACCCCACCCATCTCGCTGCATGGCCTGCTCGATGTTTAAGGGAGATGAATAATATATTCCACTATTAATAAAATGAGAACACAATGAAAATTGAGACCGAGCGGCCTTGGGTGAGACACGACTCGGGCGTGGCACATTTTTAAAACCGTGCATCCTCGCCTGGTCCACCATGTGACCTGCTAGTGTTTAATTAATTAAATAAAATGACTTGATTATAAATAAATAAAAATAAATGTGATCAAAAATTTAATAAATAATTTTAATGATCATAATAATAATAATATTTGAAGATGTAATTGTCATATTTATTTTTATTAATATTATTATAATTGTTATAACATTTATTTTATTAATATATATTTATCACTATTATTTTTATAATTAGTTTTACTTTATTATTATTATTATTATTTTATCATTCTTTTTTTAATTTTTATTTTATTATGTTGTTGTTTTTTCTCTTAGGGTAGAATCATGTCGCCCCCTTTTTCCCCCCTTTCCCCGTTGGACTCTCCCCACTCATCTGGATCGCGTGCCCCCCCTCACCTCTCCATGCCGGCGCACCCCACAACTCTTCCAACCTCCTCGTCGGACCTCTCCATCGACGCATCACCACCCTTCGATGAACATGACGCCCCCCTTACCGGTCAATCCTCTATTGCCGAAACCCCCTCCATCCGGCTCGGAACCCCATTTGACCCCCAGCCTCCCCTGCTCTGAACCACTGCCCTCCTACTTCATTTGAAAAGGAGCTGAACTGCCACCCCCTGCTCTGTCTGGCGACGCGCCACTCCATCGCCATCCTACTTCGTCTGACGAATCGCCAAACAGCCTGCCCCTTCTCCGTCCCACGAGAACCCCCCCTCGTTTATGTCTTTCTCTTTGTTGTTTCTTTTTTCAGCAGGAATATGATCTGATTTAGGGTTTTTAATTTGATGTTTTGGGTTGTGTTTGGCCTTCTTGTGGTGTGTTTGGCATGCAATTGTGGATTTTCATCAATTTTTTTGGGTTAATTCTTGATTTTTTGGTTCAATTGTTTGATTTAGGGTCATTTGAATTTGGTTGAGTTGCGATTGATGTGCAACGATTTTTGCACAACATTTTTTTTGAATTCTCCTCTAATAAGGTAGGTGGTTCAATGTATAAACATTATGTAATAATTTAATTTTCTTTCATAGTTAATTTATAATATTACTTGAAAAATACTTATGGGTGCATATTTTCTTATCTTGAAGTTTATCTATGTATTATTTTCATTTAATTGTATGTTTATCCTGTGAATGTATGTTCTTTTTATGGAAACATGTTTTTAGTTAATTGTTAGTGTTTAATAATGTTTGAAATTATTTTTTCAGATATGAAAAGTTCAATGTTTGTGTTCTAGGGTTTTTACAATGTTTGTGTTTGTTTTGTGAAAATGAGCAAAGTTAAATAGTCTGTTTAATATTGTTTGCAGTTAGTTTTTCATATGTTAAAAGTGCAATGTTTGTGTTCTTGATGTGGTTTTGTGTGTGTTTGGTCATGAAAGAGGGTGGAGTGGTTTTGTGTGTTAATGTCGTGTTTTATTTCCTTTAAAGAATTTGTTTACAATGAATTTAATTTGTATTAATAAATTTATTAAGTAGAAAATTTAATATGTTTTTAATAAACAATTATTAGCAATGTAGAAATTGTTTTAATTGAGTTGGGTAAATTATTTTGGCATGTGTCCTTTTCCAAATGGTTTTCTATGTGTATGAAAGTGTGTCTTTTGCTTTACGTAACACCCTAGTCATTTTACGTTTTTGATTATGACATGAAATGTTAGATTGGAACAATGTTGAGCACAAAAAGGGTAAGCCTGGGTACTAGGTGGGTGGACTAAACTAGCATGATAGTTATTCGAGAGTGGCCACAGCCCAGTTTCACATAGCTGGATTGACTCTTACAACACTAACTAATACTTGGATTATGACTGGAGACCACTAGGTTATTGATGTGTTTCCCTACTAGTTGTTCGTGCACGGGAACATATGATATGAATTCTTTGGTACACCGAGAAGTGAGGTTCTAGTTCCCAAAAATCTTTTGTACCTATAGGGAATCTCCCACTTTTAGTTCTCCTATATTACTATACGCTCACCGTGGGCATACTTTGTAGCATTACGGTTCTCTTGAATGTTTTAATTTTCATAAGTGCAAGGGTTTTTTTTATTTACATTGTTTTCTTTAAAAGTGTTTTCTGTTTAGAAACGGTTTCTTTAAAGTTGTTTAAGCTTTGGTGTCCTTTCAGTAATTTAGAATGTAAATGTTTTTCACATTAAATTTTTATATGTAGAACGGTTTTATTGGGTGTCGTCCTACTGTGCTTTTGTCTCACACCCTACATACACCTTTCGTTGTATGTAGACATTGTTTATTGTGTATTCCAGGTTTGGACATCGTACTCAGCAATGGTGGTTCGGGTCATTGATGGTCTTCTTATGCAGGTTAGTGTTGTGGTGTATGGATGTTGAAGCTCTCTTGTTTCTTGAAGGATTGAGTTTGAGTTTTAATTTCGTTCGTTGTCGTTTATTTCTGGATGTTGGTTCAGGTTGTAAACCTCTGAACTTTGTTCTATTTTAAGACCATGTTTGGTTGTCTATTTGGAGTTTTAGTTTCTTTATCTTATCATTTGTTTTGTTTTTAATATTTCCGGTAAACCGTTCCCATGTGTTAGTTTTGATACCCGTGAACTTGTGCCAGCATGTGGGGATCGGGAATGCCCTACAGGCCATGTCACAGACCGGGTCAGGCGTCATGATGGATGATGAATCTTCGATATATTTCCCCCATTGGAAAGTTAACAAGGTTGTTTATTCTTTGACTATGAAGGATAATTCTAGATTATCCCTAACAAGGATCACAAAATGATCCAATATTTCAGGATTTTCAAATGAAGGATCTTGAAATATTGAAGGATGGGGAAAATAGTTTCATTCTGAAGTAAATTTTCAACCCTCTATTAGAGTAAGGATCTGAGAGGTACAAAAGGAATATGAAGTGTTTCAAAAAAACATAAAAAATGTTACTCAGAATAACCTTGATTATGATGTAATTGTAATATTCAAGAACCTAGTATGTGTTTCTTTAATAATAAATTTCATGAAGGATCTATTATTGGTAGCTCATAGTTCATCATTCTATATTCATCCTATATGTACGAATATGTATAGATACATGAAATAATACTTCTAGTGTGATCGAATGAAGAGAGATATCGTGGTGTTTTTATCTCAGTGTTTGGTATGCCTTCATGTTAAGGATGGAAGAAACCCTAAATGGATGTTTCAGACATTACCCATACTAGAATGGAAGTGGGAGAACATTAAAATGTATTTTGTTATTAGACCACCCTAAACTTCATAATGTTTAAATTATATATGTTATGTATTAAATAACCATACTAAATAAAAAAAATCAATATTATAAGATACAATTTATATTTAGATTTGTATATATATATATATATATATATATTAGTTAAGTTGTATGGTTTCATGGAGTACCGCATTCTATTGTATCATTTCAAGATTGGAGGTTTACCAACCTATTCTAGAGAATTTTTCAATAAGTAGATGATACATAATTGAGTTTTAGAACTTCTTATTATCCTTACAGATATGGTCAGTCTAAAAGAACAATTAAAACCCTAATTGATATGTTGAGATATTGTTTGTTAGATTTCAATGGTATTTTGGATAAAAATATTATTCTAGTTAAGTTTTCTTATAATTATATATTTAAATACATCATTAATTATGAACTATATGAATCCTTTTAAGGGAATAAATTTAGGACTTCAATGCTTAATTCAAAAAATTACAACAGATAACTCAAAATCATGATTTCAGAAATTTTTGTACTGATTCTTCAATTTCTTTGAGGCATAAGAGATAAAAAATGATATTATTAATTAGAACACATTTTAATACCTTCATGGATACAAATAAATATATTACAACCCCTTCTCTACTACAGTTTAATGTATGAATCGGTTCACTAACCATCCTATTCTTCAGTTCCTTGAAATTTCCATCACATTTATTTATCTAGAAGAACAAGACGCCCTTCTAAGTAAAAAAAGTCAGAGGATTATTCAGATGTAAGAAATTATCCATAAACCATTGATAATATCATTTTAAACCAATAAATATAATGATCTCATTCACTATGGTTGACCGAGACCAACATTAAATAGCCTCCATCATTGATGGATATACTTCAATACTATCTATTTTGATTGTGTTAACCCATAATGAAAACCTTTTCGGAAAATATTTACTATTTGAAACTTTTACACATATATTCCCCTTGATTATAGTCCTCATAATAATTCTCAAGTGATCTATAAAAACATCCTTTTACATTGAATAGATAATAATATCATCTATAATGACTACCAAAGACACATCAAGGTATGATTTAAAGATGTTATTCATTAAATCCCTAATAATAGTTGTGGAATAAGTAATACCAAAAGGAATCAATATATATCCATATTATCAATACCTATTATGGAATCCCACTATGGGTATAACGTTTTTATTGACACATAATTAATGATTCATATAATAGAGGTTAATCACAGAAAAGCATTGAGATCCATGAAATTAGTCAATGAATTTATCAATATGAGGAAGAAGATACTTCTTATTTATTATGAGAAAGTTAATATCAAAAAAATAAATTCAATGTAAAACTGATCCATCATTCTTTTTAAAAAAACAATTTAACATAATAGTGATACACATGGAAGAATGAATCACTTATTATGATTTTATTGTAGTTTCGTCCTCAATTATTTTAACTCAATGGGTTATATTATATTATGGGACATTGAAATTGTTGTGGATCCATGAATAAATTCAATTAGAAACTCTACTTTACCTTTTGGTGGAATACTATGAACAACATCTTAGAAAACATCCAAAACAATTTTCAAACAATAAGAATATCATTGATATCGATCATCCCTCCAACCATTTGTGATAAAAAAAACTATTTTTAATGTCATATAATATCCATAAATTGAATGTAAAATTCACAAGATGTTTATACATATCATTACATTGATGGATGATCTTAGGATGGTTTGAAACATCAAAATTATCTATTAGTAAATTATAATAAATGTTGCATTTATTCAGATAAATCCAACCCATTCTTAATATGACATCAAATTCGACTAAAGAATGAATGAATATATTTTTAGGAAGACCATTCCGACAAATATAATCCTGATAAGAGCTATATAGTTTATATGCAATCCTCATTTCATTATGGTTTTTCTCTCATAATTCCATGCCTAATTTTTTTGAGAAATCAGTACACCCTTCTAAAATTATTTTAAAATGAAATTGTTTGATGATATAATATAAAAAATTGAATTAGAAGTTATAAAATTGATGGAAATTATTCCTTTAATCATGGTGGTACGTCACCCCTCATAATAAATTGTGATTTACTGAGATTCTCCCATTTCCCTTCGTTTAAGAGGTGTATAACTTTGATCATCATCATCATCCAATGGATTTGGTTTGTGATTATCATAATGACCATTCTCCTTACACATGTAGCATTGAATCATGGGAGGTGAATTCTATGTAACTTTTTCTCCATTTTTATTTTGAACAAACTCTATCCCATCACATTGTAAATAAAATTTTGAATGGCCATCCCTTCTAAAAATAAAACATTTATTAGAACCTATTTGGAAATTTTCACTATTCTTCTTCACAATCTCTAATAATAGAAGAAATTTTATCTTCTTTTCTACATGTGTTTTATACAATACTATAAACTCCATAATCCTATTTTTTTCAAATCCATGGGATTATTACATGACTTTAACCTGTATGTAAACATTTATTTTCACAATGATCAATATCAACATTCCCACAAAGGTATCTTATATACAATTCCCTTTTGATACTTTTCATTAATCCTTAATAGAACCTATCAACATTACTTTCATGAGGGATGATAATTCCATAAGTGTACCACACATGTATCGTGAAATTAGCTTCATAGGCACCAACAGATTGATCATCCCATGGTTTTTTCTCGAGGAAAACTTTCTATATCTTGTTATGAATTTTCAAGGAAAGCAAATATTGAAAAATAAGATCTTCTAATTGAAATTCTCCGTGGATTCAATCTCATTCTACTACCACATATTCTTGTTTGGAGTCTAACACGATTATGGTTCTTCTAACCGATAAATACACATTTGGGAATTATCTTGCTCTAAAAAAGAAGAATAATGAATATTTTTTTAATTATAGATACATTATTCTAAAAAAGGTGGTTCATAATTTCTTATCATAGAAGGTGGATGTTTCTTCATGGAAGACATAATAGAATATTTTTAAATCATTTTATATGTTTATTTCAATCATGATTCGTAGCATGAAAAATATTTATGATCTTTAAAATGTGGTTTTTCATTCTAACTGCTATATTATTTGGTTTCTCAGGAAGAAAATCATATTATTTTCTATCACAATCCCAATTAACTAGGTTCCTTCAGGGTCTTAAATTTGACTAAACCAAAATCATAGAATAAAAAAATAGTTATCATAATAAGGAACCACATAATCTTTAAAAATAATGTATTGGATTTCTATCTTATGAAAACTTCATTAATATGTGACAAATTAGGTTTATTCTAGGATATTCTTAGAAATAATATATTTAAATCATTCATAATTTCTCATGAAGTGTTCGTGAATTACTAATGCATATCCCCTGGGAATTTCAACCTATTTGAGGAGAAAGGCTTGTTGTCATGTACTAGATTACCCCGACATAGACCAGGAACATCTTCTCAGAGTTTTTACCCCATGGTACATTTTTTCTAGAGCCCCATCCACTTTAGTATCAATAATGGGATTTATATTTTGGATGAAACTCACTCTATCCAATTCCAAAAATCCAGAACATTTTTTTATAAATCCGGATTTCATTAGAATTATTACTCGTCATGTTATAAGAGTTATCACTATGGTTTTATCATCCTATATTCCAAATGTTGAAAAATACAATTTATCTAATAACAAATATATAGACCCTCGCATTTCAAACATAAACATTACCTAGAATTTACAGAATACCTAAAAATTATTGAAGAATATTCCTAATGAAAAAAAATTGTATAGGGGATTTGGATAAAATAAATCATAAATAATTGTACATAAATGAGTTACATCATCTCCCACTAGGCTCTTCTTCCTTATCACCCTTCTTATACACATGATACATGATGCATGTCATTATAACCCTTGGGGACGAAAACATAAAAATAGGTGAGATCAGATGCTCAATAAGGGAGATGAACAGAGACATGTATGAATAAACATGAGAATAAGGATATGACAGTGTGATCAGGTTAATAAAATATTATACCCTATAAGTCAAATATCAAAACATGAATCATTGAATAAATTTTGTCATTTCAAAATAAATGAATAATACTGAAATAAATAAAATAATTTATGAAATCATATAACAGTAATAAGATATAGAATTGTGGTAAAAAAACATATTGTACTATTTTTATAGGATAGAGGCATCTATTCAGAGACAATATTATTTGTACAAGTTCACTCCATATACCCTCTTTTTATACATGGTTAACTCCCATTTCCATCTTAGTATCATGTGTTCACTCCTCATACAATCATGTTAGTCATGGTTCACTACAATTGCAATCATAGTACTCAAGGTTCATTCAAAAGACCATCATAGTATATCTCATGATATATAAATCCTCACCTAATGCATTGGATGAACATACAGGTCCAACCCATCTCATAGAGTAATAATTCATACATGTTGCACAAGATCATAAGTAGTTATATAATAACCCAGGAAATGAATGGGTATTATAAACATGTAATCATATCATATCTTGTGGAAGGTGGTAGGTTTCATAATCAGTTAATCATAATCATAACCTATGGAAACAAGTGGGATTCATAATCAGATAATCCGTGAATGAGAAATTGGTTTCATAAAAATAATTCCCTCATAAAAAAATCTTTTTAGAGAATGAATTTGAATGGAAACATTTAATAAATTATCTATAATTAAATTATTAAAACAAATATATTTTATCATAGATGGGAAATAATTTTTAATGGAATTTAATAAACATTTTGATATGATAATATCCTTTCTTTTGGGAAACTACTCTTTTTCATGGAATAATACCTTTAGAATCAATATATAATTGAATATATCTTTGAATAATTATAATGGAATATTTGAAAACTATAAAAAATTAAAAAACATTTTCTATAAAAATTATCTTCATGGATCGACATATATTTCTAATAGTAAAGATAGATTACTAGATTCTACATATAGTCTCTATATTAAGAACCAATGAGTGGAAAATGTGGTACTTATATGAGGGGATATCATGAATAAATATTGGAGAAATAAAAAAACTCATATTCTTCGGGGATGGATGAAAATGTTTCATTAATGGAATCATATATGTAAAAAATCTAGAAAAGTGATTCCATTGTCCCAATAAACAATTATAACTTTGTAATATTTGATCATACAGTACATGTATGAAAATAAAATTACATGAAGATTAAAAAATAATTAATTGAATTATATATAGGATATAACTTATTAAATGGATGTATATATTAACCTCAAAAACTGCTGATGTGTATAAAAAATCATGAGTCTCATAGAAGGAAAATTGAGACAAAACATTTTTACGGATTGATGAACTTTTCAAACATAAAACCCATGAATGAAATTTCATAAAATGAATATGTTTATACACATATATTTATGTATAATATACATTGAAAACAATATTGGGATGTACATTCACATCTGAAGATGAAAGAGTGGCGTACATAGAAAGTATCTAACTAGAACAAAAAGTGAGATGAAATCCCCTTACATTGTGTCAGACTATCTCGTTACTCATACACGATTCATGTATAATAAAAATAATTTTATTTAAAATGTTTTATAGAATAATATTATTATATATTATACAATATATGATGTGATTGGATCCTTATATTATCAGCACTCTAATAATCATTTCTTAAGGTTTCACTTCGGGTAGTATTCCTTTTTTTTTGAATGTGTGTTAATTTTTCATATTGTTTGTCCCTATATTTATATAATTATTAAAAAATGTAAATCATGAGATTAATATCATTAATATCCATTATATTTTTATTATAATAATTTATTGAATAATTAAGTATTAAATGGAATACACCATTCATGGAGACAGTAAGACATATGCACAGATAAATGTTGTTTCCATTTGAATTGTCATATTGAAAGAAAGAGAAGAAAATTAAATAAAAGTGTATATGATATTAATATGATTATTATAAAATTATAATTTTATATATCATATAATTTCAATAAACCAATTATTAATATATTCCATTTAGTGTGTGGTCGTATCACATCACTTTGAGTGGGTGGTTGTCCACACTTCCTCAAACAAAATTAACATAAATTAGACCAAATGTAATGTAAAAATTATTTTTTCTATAAAATATAAAATAATAATAAATAAATAATAAATATAATATTTTACTTACATAAAATGTTTTACCATCATAATTTCTACGATGAGAGGTGAAAAGGAGAGTTAAACTATCATCATTTAGTAAGTCAATAGTTCTCTTTACACATAAATATTATGTTTGATATCAATTAGATAAAGGAGTGTGTATGTGTGAGTTTAACGTTGAATATAACAATAAACAATAATATTGAGGGTACTGGTTTTTTCATTCTATAAGAGAATAATAATAGTGGAAAAGGGTGGAGAAG
Source organism: Viscum album (assembly GCA_963277665.1). Classification (NCBI taxonomy): domain Eukaryota; kingdom Viridiplantae; phylum Streptophyta; class Magnoliopsida; order Santalales; family Viscaceae; genus Viscum; species Viscum album. The sequence continues at coordinate 1,758,219,765 of OY728159.1, read as the reverse complement.
AAAAATAAATGAAATGAGCATGAGATAAGACATTAACTATTAATCAGGTAACTCCTTTTGTTTTGTTCCAAAAGGCTTCCTTGAGTTTCCATTTTTCAATGGGAGAGATTATAGGAGGGTGTAAGAGATTGTAGTAGAATATTTTATATATTCTAGGGAAAACCAAACTGATTGAGTGGTGTGAGGATATATGTAGTTGTTGTAACCATTTATAGTGATGGTTAAGGACACATTTGGTATTTTTCAAAAAATATTTGGTGTTCCTATTGTTTCCCCATAAATTTAATACAAATATAAAAAACTAAATAATTTAAGTTTAATCGAAAATAATGGCCATCTAGTGGGTTTTGGAAAATATTACGACCCACATTTATCATGATTATGGAAGGGACAACAATGTGACACACCCATCAATCTTCCAGATGATGAAGATATAACCACCCTCGAGTCCCTCCTCCAATAGGCCTTAGAGTGGTGACTAGAACCATGTGTATGAAATATCCAAAAAAAGGGATGGATTTCCCCTTTTTATGGGAAAAATATAAAGAGAAAATATGCCAAAAATCCCAACACCACCATACATTTATATAAGGGATACCAAAATCCCACCCATTCATGATTTAAACATAAACATCAACAAAGGTACACCAAAAACACAAAATGAAATATACCAAAAGAAAAGTCTATGTAGAAGAACATAATCTATCCCAACTCCGGAGCTAGTGGAGTCATGAACGGTCCTCAATGTAATCCTTTAAACCTAAAAAATTATTTTTCTATCATATGGTTAGAATACAAGTTTACTCAGTAGGGAAACCAAAGTCACTCATGCACTAGTGGAAGAACAATAATAATTCCCCAATGAAAACATCAGAAACCAAGAAAAACAAAACGAGGAATGATAACCATCCCTTTCTAACTAAGGGAAAATCCAAAAATAACACAATCCAAGTACAACAATAATATTAGAACATCAATTATTTGGTTACTTGGAAGCACTATACCACTAGTTATATACTCTTCCCGAACGAATAATATCTTGGTACTACCTCTCTTCCCAAATGCAGTCCCACTACATCATATTCTCCAATACATGTGGGCCACAAACCACATATCTTGTCCGCTGACACTAGGATCCTAACAACCACACCTCTCACCTAAAAACACCTGGGTCTCATACTAATTATATTGCGGGAAAATACCTACCCCAGAAAAACCAATGTCACAATAACCACACATATCACCTGAAATCACCATGGACTGATCATAATGATTCATGGGAAACAATCCTATCATGAAATCACATTTCCCTCTCACCATAAAAAAAAACTACTTGAAGGATCCTCGGATATATAAAACTTCAAGACGATACACTATACCAGGATATAATCGAGCGGTAAGAACAAAATGAGTGTGTGAGAAAGAATTTCAATAAAATTATACCCATCCTCCCACCAGGATGTTAGGAAAGACGCCCTCCCCCATGAAATGGGTGTGTTCGAAATGTAGTGTTCAAAAAGGGTGGGATGTATTATCAAAATCCAAAAAGGAACTACATGTTTATACATATAGGTATTAAAACACTTAAACCAGCCTATTGGATTCAAAAATAGCAACCAATCCACCCAATCCTCCTTGGCTGTTACCCCTACATGCATTTTTTACCAAGAATAATGGTCACCTCTATAAGTGGAGGTATACCCATGGAAAATCCATTTAACCAATTTTCATTCAACATTTATTAATTATTAAATTATTCATTCCATCCCTACCCCGTGTAACTATCATCTACAATACCAGAAACCATTCTCGAATGGATAAGCGCCTGATTAACTAAAGTGAGTTCATGCTTATTCCATGATTTCACCCATTCAAGGCACAACATGGACCCAATATTAAGAAAACAAGTGAATCATTTGACACATTAAACCATAAACAAGGTAAGGGAAACCAAGGTAATTGATTTCCATTTTGACACCAATTCATAACAAAAAATAAGAAGCAACCTTCTTGTAGTCCCACAGCAGACCCTCCTTTATTGACAGCTACAATCCTAAAATCATGAAACCGACCAGTCCTGCATCCCGCCTACCCATCCACTTTCATGTGGTTGCCTCAATACAATATTCCATCCCGTCCACAATATAAAAAATCTATCCAACACATATTCCATCATTCCTCATGTAATCCCCAATACACAATTCCTTTTTCAATGAACCACCAATCACCGCAGCACACTCCACACAAACACCCTTCTAAATTCACAATCCAACCCCTCTATCCACCTCATACCCACAAATTTTTAACAAATGGAAACATAACACAACCCCAAAAAAGAACAAATCCCAACTAATAAAATTGCACAACCAAACCATTATGCCCATAATATTCAGATTTTGCAGGACGGGTTCTTAAATTCCACTTTAGAAAATAGGGGTGATCATAGAACAAGAAAGACCTTGGGGAATCCATTTATATTACCATATATACGTTATTAATCAAATTTCATGTTAAAACCATTTATTAATTCATCAAAAAAAATAAATAAATAACACCACTTCGGTAAATGAAAATAAAACAAACGAAATGATTATCAATATTCTTTTTAGGACATACAACCATGGTTCATGAATAATAATTAAAATAACATACATAACATCATCACATCCCTTCCATTATATCATTGAACCTTGTTCTATTTTGATCATCATATTCTATTACCTTCATTTATTCTATGGTAATGATTAATATTCATCAATTCTTCCCAAATAAATATTACTAAACCCACCCTACACGATATAAACTAAAGATAGGTAGAAGAATACCTACCGGAAACAATAGGAGACAAAAACTCCCATAAGTGTCAACCTAAGGGGGTAGTACCAAAAGTATGAATGAATCATAAGGAATTCTACCATGGATACAACACTACACATGACTCCAAAGGGAGGGAGAGCACTAGGAGCACATTTAGAAAAGAGTAGAGAGGACCTCCATTTAGAAAAAGTCATATCCTATATCAACAGAACCAAAACTATTTCAAAAGTCATTACTGTGGGATCATAGTCATGATCATGAGGTTTGAATATCTCAATGTTCATGGTGTGTTATGATATTATATATATACTTAATATCCTTTTAAATTCCATCAAATTGAAAAAATATGTCTTAGAACTCGGTTTATGTTAAATAAAATGTAGGAGGTGAGAAAATGTAAAAATTGGGATAAATTAGGAAAAGGTTAGAAATTTGAATAATTGAGAGACAAAGATTCGTTTTCCACCATATCAGTCATCCTCCTTCAATGTTCCAGTATTATAGTGCCACCGTTTGGGTGTTCAAATATCATGGTTCACCGTCATGGTGCCACTTTTATAGTGCCCCCATTTCGGTTCTAGAATTTCGGTTCAACCATCTATTTGTGACACCACAACAGTGCCACAATTTTAGTGTTCCACATTTATGGTACCACCATATATGTGTGCCACCATCGTGGTGACACCATTTTGGTGAAACTATTTTGAGAAACTATATTTTTTGAAAACTCCAAAAACAAACCACTACAACCCCCAATAACAACACACACAATATTTTTTCACAAAACAATGTCTTAATGAAATCTAAGAAATTACATCAGATACCTCTCAAACTATTATCATCCACAATATTATAAATCAATACTCATAAAATTATGGGATCAAAAAACCACTCGGTGAGATACCTCTCAGAGATAAACCACCTTGCATTGTTCGAAAACTATAAGGAAAACCTCAATATCGAAAACACCTCACCAACATATACATACAGAAACAACCACACTAAAATCTATAGTCATATTTTCCTGCCATATGGATTAGGTATCTTTTTACTCTATGTAAAACTACAATCCGCTTTGGGTAGAACTGACTTGCCCGCACAGGTTCAATCGCATCTGCATTAATGCATCTAGATTAAGGATCTGGTCCTCCACCACCCCCCATAGTCAAAACATTTCAATCACATTTATAGAACATTTAAACAAATCATAACATATAAAATGAGGTCAAGAATTACATTGTAAGAAAATAACAAATAAAAACATTAGAGAAAAACTCTGAAATTCAATGGGTACCGAGCACACATTTGTGACTATAGCTGCCATGTACTCTTATAAAGGCCACCAGGCCTCCATAACACACAAATCAATGGAATGGTATATCAATGAAGAAAAATCTCTACATGATCATTGATCCGTACTGGTCGCTCCACAAACATGGCGTCATTACTGATATCCAACTCCCCCCAGTCAATGATGTGGGAGTCATCATGTACATTCCAACGTTGATGATAGACCTGGAAGTCATTTTGGATCCTATCCAACTATGGTAGCAATGCCAACAAATATTCCTCCTCGCTAATTGTTCCCAACTCCTCAATTGTTCTAATGAACCTGAGAGAAATATTACATTCTCTACCAAACCTCCTCTTCCCATATTGAGGGGAAACCTTCAAAAATACACGGTCCCTATCCTCAAACTCCAAAGGAATCCACATATGATATACATACGACTTATGTCCGTATTATTTTTCCTTATTACACTCATGGACAAGCTGTACATTCTCTATTATACTCTGCTCCTTGTTAGGACCATGGATAACTACTTCTCTATCCTCTATCCAGCACATGGGTGTACAATAAGACCTTTCATACAATGCCTCAACTAGTTCCATTCCAATGGTAGAGTGAATTGTATTGTTATAGGAAAACTCTACTAGGGAAGAGCGTTTCACCCACGATCCCTTGATTTCATGAACACACGCTCATAACATATCATCAAATTTCTGGATAGTCTGCTCTGTTTTTTAATCTGTTTGAGGATGTAATGCCGTACTACAACATAATTGGTTTCCAAAAAATATTGTAGTTCCCTGTAGACCTAGTTCATAAAATGTGTATCCCGATATGAGACAATCGGTATTGTAAATCCATGCACCCACACCACCACATCCATATAAATTTGGGCTAAGGAATCCACTACACATGAGTCCTTTATTTCTAAGAAGTGAGATGATTTCACCAACCGATCCACTACTATCCAATGAACATAGAATCTAACATGAGTATTGGGTAATCCTATTGTGAAATCCATTGATATTTCATCCCACTTAAACAAGAGAATGTATAAGGTCTACAATATATTTCCGGGAACATGATGCCCAACCTTCACCTACTGACACACTGTTCGCCATTCCATAAACTATGCCACTACCTTCTTTAACCATGACCACCAAAAAATTTCCCTCAGGCCTCTTTAAATTTTAGAAACTCCTATATGTAAAGTCAGGGGTTTGTTATGGAACTCATAGAGATCTCCCACATTCAATTCCACATGGACAATCATTTTCCCCTTAAAAAAAATCTAATTTTGACTATCCTATGACCATCCCTCTGAAGCATCACCTTCGATAGAACGATCAAGCATCTCATTATTCTATGATTATCCACACTAGTAATAATCCACCTTATAGACTAAGGAATATTTCACTTTAATCAGAAATAGTCTACCTATGTCTCTATCCAATCTCACATCGTGACATAATTCTACCAACTATCCATTTCCATCCAAGGTTCTGTGGATTCCCAAACTACATCTTTCTATGACTTCCTAATTAAGGTAACAACCACCATGTTTCCCTTCACTATGGTGTAAGGGATCTTGATTGAATAGTCCTAGAGAATCATTTTTCACCTTTATTACTGCATGTTCAGGACTCACTGGGATAAGACAAACCTCATGCTCTCGTGATGTTTGAATACCATATTGTGCCACCTAATGAATTAAATGTATCCACAACATTAGCATGAATACTTCCACTTCATGATCTAGATCATGGGTGGGATAGTTACGTTCATCTGGACATAACTATCTATTCCCATAAGAAACTCAACCCTATTGTTGTATCATCACACATACAAATACTAGACCAGAAGCATCACAGAACACCTCAAATGCCACCCTTTCTTCTATAAACATAAGCACTGCAGCAATGACCAACATCCCATTTATATAGCTGAATTATACCTGACACTACTCACTCAATATGAAGGGATGTACTTTTCTAGTCATTGTAATAAATGGAGTTGTATCTCAAGAGAAGATGGGTATGAAACTCTAGTAATAGTCAACTATACTGAGGATGTTGTGGTCCTTTTCCACGTTATTGGGTTCTATACAAGATACAAATACATAGACCATTGATGGGTACACTAATATCCCCTGAGGAGACATCACATGTATAGATAAGTGAACCTATCACATCCATAAAATTTATTAGGAAAACATCCCTTAGAGATGATGATGTTGGATGACCTCCATGAAAATATAGAGGATCTCATAGTGCTGCTCATTTTAATTTTATTAAATCAGAACATCATCCATGATTATAATGAATAACCGGTCTAAGAACATGAGGAAGACAGAGTTCATGGTCCATATGAACATGTCTCACTAACTCAATTTCATGAGGTGAGTGACCATGTACTAGAAGTGCCCATACATTCACATAAAACATTTCTCCAGTATGTCACCCTCCTCCACCATCATCTGGTGATATCCAAACCAGAGGAAGATCATGGGGAGCCAACCTTATCCCCTTAATAGGATGAAAATATCATTTATTCTCATTAGAGGGTAATTTTAATTTACCATTAAATTATTTATTATTTAGTATTCTATGCGCAATCTCATACCCCCATCTTCCTTCTTCATAAACAAGACTATAACACCCCACAACGAAACACATGGCCCGATAAAGCCCATTTTCAACATGTTTCTAACCTGAATCCACAACTACCACAACTTAGAAGGCTCTATCTGATAGGGATCACCCATAATTGTTCGGGCACCGAGTTTCATGTATATTCCAAACTTAATATCACATCATGGGGGTAGATTCACAAAAACATTGGAGAAAACATCTATGATCTGTTAGAAACTCCCCGAACCAGCAAAATATCAGCACCCATCGACCACTCTGACATATTGGGTAACATAGAAAGAAGAGCCTCCACACACTAGTTACCCTCCAAAAACATTGTGATCACCAAAAAAAAGTTACACATTTTCCATCCATATCTGAAAACACAAATATCTTCTAGAAGTAGTTGATAAAAAAATTAACAGGGGAAACCATTTTCTGTTATGGATGATGTCATATGGCATCATCATTACCAGACGAATATCTCCCCAAGATGGATTTGTTCTCAACATTAGTAAATAACCATTAAAAATATCAAATAGACTAGTTTGACCTCAAACTTGCATTCTCATCCCTAGGGGAATGGAATGTACATATACATATTTTCCCAATGAATAAGATAGACTGGGGAAATAAAGGTGCATGATGCTCATGAATCAAATGATGATCATGAATGAGTGATAGATAGAATATTAATACGTCAAACAAACATTGTCCCCTTCTAGAACAATTTCTTCGGCGGCATGCAACTACCCATTCCTAACTCCACTTCCCCTCTTCTATCAAAGGCCACCCTGACCACACCCAGGTCAAGGTCACTAAGGGGAAACCCAAGGCCATCCTCCTCTTGAGTTCACTACCCTTAGTGGAGTGGGAGCCCACTACCCCAGCTAATAAAATGTTATGACCAGTAATATATTTAGTTGAGGTGGGTGTTGATCCTACCCATCCCCACCGTTCTATACATAAACTGGGCACTGATAATGAAGATGTGTACAAACTCCATATAAAAAGAACAACTGTTTTGGGCCAATGGGGTTTTATCGAGGACCATGAGATCGAAACTGGAATAGTGGAGGCCAACATCTCTCAGGACGAATCCTAGAAGGCCCTGACGCTTGAGACCTTCTACATACTACATTACCCTTTGATTAATTTTGTTTGCTCCCCTCTCTCATCACACCTCCAAATGAGTTCATCCTCTACACTATTTATTCCATCTTAAGAACTTCTATGTATGTTTGTTTGGTAATAGTAGTGCCATAAAACTGATGGTAAAGTCAGAGTCCCTCCTCCAAGAGTATCCCATGCTACTCCACGTACATAAAGTTATTTTGAACAAAGCATTGGAGTTACATTAGAATGATCTCATGTTCCCTCACAAACATACTCATGTGTAGGAGAGAGAGGAACTCATGTCTCTTCTAAAACCTCTCCACAATGAAAAAAACATTTCCTGAAACTCCTTCTCAAAGTCATCCCACAAAACATTGGCCTCCTTCATCTCCCAGATGTATAGTGACCATCACTGACATAATGTTCCATTCATCTGGATCACCAGTAGAGGTTCACCATACACCCTCAGAGAACATATCAAGGTAAATTTTATGGAAAAATCCTCAAGCCATTCCTCTTTATCTATGTCTGAAATGCTACATTCATACTTCAACAGGGTATTCACTAGGATGGCATGAAAGGTATTCTTCCAGAAGTCATCTTCTTCTTCTCGATAAACCCTCTGCTAATATACATGTCCATCATCCATGGCCTAAACTACTCGTACCACATGTGGGAGATGTCTAGGTGTCATATCTGTAAATGGTAAACAATAAACGCCTAAACCCATACTATATGGAACATTTCTTATTTGGTCTATTTAAAATAATTATTTAAATTTAATTTATAAAAAACCCAAGACACAAAAGAACACAAGTCATTATGATGGATGTATAGTTATTAGAGTCTTAAGCCCTCAATTCGAGCAGCATCACATGGTTGTTCAGTAGGCTCATAGTCCTTGCATCAGTTCATAGGGGGACCTAGGATCCTATGTCCTAGCTAGTATTACCACGTATATCTCATAAAAAAAAACTTCTTAACATTATTTCATTAACATCCCATGAAATCCAAACTATTCCTAATTCCGAACTCCAACTTATCTCTTGAACACCACCTTTGTTACCACTCTTTCATGCACATCCTTCTTCAATTTGAGGTAAGGGACATAAATGGTGTACTCCCTTATATATTGAAGATGAATTATAGATAATGACACATGATTCCCTCCATAAAAAGGTCCTTGAGTGTAATCTAATGGCCAGGGTATGTAATCTCACACAAAATTGAAGTCATTACCCTTTTTAATGAAAAAGAGGTCTGAGAGATAAGATGGTAAAAATCTATAACAACAACATAATTTTATATAAGGAATACCAAAATCCAAACCATGCATGAATTAATCATAAAATTCCACATAGGAATAATAAATTCAACAATGGAAGGTACCAAAATAAAAGTCTATATAGCAGCATATCATCTATCCTAATGGCAGAGATATTAAATTCCATCACAGTCCTCAATGTCCTCCCAAAAAACTAAAAAATTGTTTTATATCATTGGGTGATCATATAAGTACACTCATTAGAGAAACCCATGTCACTTGTTCAAATGTGGGGGAATCAAACAAATTCCTCTATGAAAATAGAAGAACCCTACAACACCTAACAAAGAATGTTTACCATCCCAACCTTACCAAGGAACACTCCCAAAATAATGAAAACAATATATGATAATAGTAAAGGCACATCGATGATTTGGGGACCCTTTTTTCCTCGGAATCCGGGGATGACCACCTTGATGGGAGGTTCAAACATTCGGATCGGTTTCTAATGGGTTTGTTTGTAGAACCGGAAACATCCAATGATTCCACACCCATTCAGACCTACTTTCCAAAGGTAGGTGCTCATTAGTTTGTGGACTGATGAGGCTTAGGAATTTTCATTGGTCGAGAGGATGGGAGGTCGGACTCATCACACATTTATTAGGGGAATTATTGTCTACTCCGGGACTCTATTTATAGATCTAAGTTATGTTCGTGAATCCTTATTACATTACCAAGTATAAAATGAGCTTTCCTTCAAATATGACAATCAATGATTAAATATGTATAAAATTTAGAGAATCGTTTGTATGTATTAGAGGTTCTTCATCGATAGAGAATCATCTTTATTTATTAGAGATTCATGGTCAATGGTACCCTTCGACACATTTATCCAGAAGTCTCTTGGTCATTATGATGACCATCCTGGTTTTAAAGCCACTCATTGGGGAACTTGAAGTTTATTTTCATTTAGAAGGACATGGATTATTTTAGAGTTGGGATCGAACACGTAGACGGGATACCTGCGTATACTTTGTTTAGAAAAGGAATCAGAACCCACATAGTTCGAGTAAGGGAGTATGATGTTCATGATTGATGGCTCAAAGAAGGATGTCACAATTACTTTTACACACTAAGCTCACGTGAGTCATGCTCAGTGTGAGAAACAAGAGGTATTGGTAAAAATTAGACAATTGTGCCTTGAAAGATGCAATCATAAGAATTAATGTGGGGCTTATGAATGTATGACTGCCCAGATAAATGAAGGTTACAATTTACTTTCGGGAAGAAATCTAGGAACAGGGTCCATAAAGGTATATGTGCTTCATGGAGATTTTGAATACTCTAACATGTGGCTTACTCCTGAAAAGGAGGCCCAAATTAGGAGAAGACTTATGATTGGGTTTTAATCCTGAAAAGGAATCCCAGACCAAAGGTAAATTAGAACTATTTAACAGAAATTAAGACTGGGGCTTACTCTTGAAAAGGAGGATCATGTCAAGGATTAAGGTTTGGGGCTTACTCTGAAGGATGATGCCCAACATAGGGGACTGGGGCTTACTCCTAAAGATGATGCCTAGATTTGGGAACTTTAATAATTGGGGCATGCTCCTAAGAATGATTCCCAAGTTAAGAATTATAACTGGGGCTTACTCCTAAGGAGGATGCCCATATTTGAGACTAGGGATTACTTCTGAAAAGGAAGCCCAGGTTAGGGGATCTGGGGCTTACTCCTAAGAGGATGCCCAAATTGGAGGACTTATGACTGGGGATTATTCCTTAAAAGGAGACCCATGTGAAGGATTCTCTCATCTTAAAGGATGAGGTTGAATGAATGAAATCTCAATCTTTAGTTATATAAAGATGTGTAAATCACTAGGTTTTGAGAGATATTCCACATAATTCCTTTCTGTTAAGGAAGAAAAATCAAGATATCATTCCATAAATGGATTTGAAAAGTGTCTTGAAGACTGAATCTTGAATATGAATGTTGTAATGGCATAAGAGGGGTTAAATAGGCAAGAAAGGAAACCAAAAAGGCAGGGGCGCGCAAGTCCTGGCAGGTGCGCAGGTACTGCGTGGGCGCGCAAGTCCTGGCCCCGTAGGTATTCCTGCACGACACATGGTTTACTTGAGTGATGGTTAACCAGCAGGGTTATACTTGAGCGACTCTTCATTAATGCCTTTAGAGTCCCCTTGAGGTTCTTTAGAATAAGGGCACACAAGATCTATTGAAGGAGTAAGGCGGCGCGCAAGTGTGGCCCTTTTCCCTTAAGGGCTGGCTACTTAGGCACGCATTTTTTGATGAGTTTAAACACTTAGGCCTTCCTCCACCTCTTTAGATCTTCCGTTCTAGGTAAGAAATTACCTTAGAAGTGTTTCGAAAGCATTGAGAAGAGACTAGTGCGCCGAGAGCTCAAATTTGAGTTTCTGGATAAAATCCTCCCAAAATGGGGGGCCCATAAGGTTTAATTATAGGTTAGAGAAGTCCCTAGGCGGTTACCACATAGGTCGCGCAAGTCAGTTGCGTGACCAATAGGCGTCACACAAGTGGACTTGCGCAACAGTAATAGAACTTGCGCGGCACATGTGCTTTTGATCCCTTGTTCATGCCATTGTCAATTTTTTATATTTTCTTCAAAGCATGGATCAATTTGTGCTAAGTCATTTCCCTTTACATTCCTTTGGACTCTGTGATGAAAAAGGAGAATCAAAAAAAGTCCCTCCTCAGAGTTGTATCTCAATGAAATGAGGATGTGACTCTAAGGAAAAGAAAAAAACCAAAGGATATGTGACAAGCAAGTCTTGATGGCGCAGAGGGCGGCGCGCAAGTGCGTATCGCGCAGGGCCTGGTACGCAGGGTTACAACGCGCGGGGTTTTTTCCGTGTCTATAAATATAGGGCCTCACATCCGTACAAAGAATCCAGATTTCCATATTTCAATCCTTTGAGCTCTCGTCGTGCAAGTCATCTTCTTTCCGTTGTTTCCTCGCTGTCGCGCTGTTGTCAAGGTAATAGTACTTGTGTGGTGAAAACATGTGCGACAAAAACATGCGTGACAAATTTAACACTTGTGAGGCACATCCATACTTGTGTGCCTTAATGCCTTAGCCATTTTTCCAAAATTTCATTCAAAATGTTTATGAAAAATTAATCCATTTAAGAGTTAATTTATTTAACTCTTGTGCAGAATCAATGGATCTTAGACCTGGAATAGTTGATGAACTGACTAGCAAATGGATAGATGATATGATGGACATCATTGGCCATGATTATTATACTGTCAAAGATAGAACTCTTCCGGATTTAGCTAAGTATCTGAAGAAATATCATCTTAATTTCCCACAGAGCATCTACCCGCCTCTATATGGTCATGGTCATCTACAAGGATTCAATGTTCCATATCCAAAGAACTATACACCTGAAATGCATCTCCACTGCTACTCCTCCATTTCGGTTATGCTGTGCATTAAGATCAACAACAATGGTGTGAACTTTCAATGTCTTCCTCCATGTAATTTCCTTGCAGATATGAAAATGGAAAACCCATGGGCTGAAATGTTTTCCACTGTCAGTTTGTGGAGAGAAGACAAACATGGTATTAGAGAAATATCTGAAAAGAGTACTCTCTCCAAATGGCTCTTTACTTCTAATGCTCCATTCTCAAATCCATGTATCCATTTTCCAAGTCTCTTTGACAGAAACAGAGTCATTGTTTGAGCAGCAAAAAATTAACTCAAACCGCACTCAAGAACATCCTTTTAAAATTGTTAAAAAAAATAGCTAGTATCACTGCATCTCTTATTGTATCCAGTTGAATGAATTAATTCCAGGTGGTTGCTGATGAATCTCGGGATTCTGTAAATAAAATGAAGAGTTATGTTTAATGCCTCTTGTAATTCTTAAAAAAGTGAAGATTCTCTAGTTTGTGGATGTCCTTCTATCTCCTGTTCATCAATGAAAAATACTTTCACCTTCACTCATTTGTACCTGAATTCTCTTTTGCTACATGATTTATATTTTACCTAAGCCAATAGGACTAGTAATCATAGTTTGATTTTTAGTAGGATTAATGTAAATAACCCTACAATCTTCGAACATTTTAATTGCTCAATGTTAACTAAATCATACAAAATGTATGTTTAGTGAGCTGTGAACTTGACTTTTATTCAAGTTTCCCTTGTCTTTTGTGGGAAGTTTAATGTCATGCACGTCAGACATAAAAAAGGCTAATGTTTAAGGTGAAAATATATTTGACCGAAATGGATTAGAATTGACTCAATTCCTTGAAAATTCATCTGAAAACATATTACCATACTCAAGTATGTGGGAAAATATGTAAGCTATGACTTAAGAATATTTGAATCTAAGGAATGATATGAAAAAGAGCTAAAAGGCATTAGAAGAATGAGTTTCCACGAATGATGTTACCATTATTTAACAAACCCGTTAGGGGATTGAATTATGCAGGGCCACCTAAGGGCATTGGCTGCATAGTTAAATAAAATAGCTTCTTTTGGCTAACATGTCTGTTATGTAGACTGTTTATGCAAGGCCACCTATGTGCACGTGCTGCATAGTCAGGAAAAAGAACTCTTAGAAATTTACTTTCCTATTGCTTAAAGCCAGTGAATTTTTATGGAGATTCAAATCATCCAAAGTATAGAGTTTGCTGTATGGAAAGATGTACTTTAATATAGAGAAAATATTTCCAAACAAAATTATCGAAGAACTGGATGAATATCACTCCTACAATGGTCTGACCAAAACATGGGGAACTAGAATATAAACCATAAACATGAATACTTTCAGATCATGAAAAAGGATATGGGACAAATATGTTAAGGATGGATATTTTTGCGGATCCCTATATACTATCATTTAAGACTAATAATTACAAAAGAGGCATTCTTCCCAAGAATGAAGTTACCACTAACTGAAAAACCAGTTAGGGGGTTGAATTATGCAGGGCCACCTAAGGGAATTGGCTGCATAGTCAAATAATAGTATCATTCGGATAACAAGTCTGTTATGTAGACTGTTTATGCAAGGCCGCCTATGGGCATGTGCTGCATAGTCAGACAAAAGAACTCTCAGAAGTTTTACATTTTTGTGACTAGAAGTCACGAAAAGGGTTACAAGGATCTGAAAATATTTATGTTTTGGATTATGAAACATAAAGATGGGTATTGTTCAATGTATACAAAGATACATAGATCAATGCTAACCATAATCATGTTGTGGCTGGGTCCTGAATTGAAATGTTGGACATCACTACGTATCCCATAAGATTGAGAATCAAGCCATACGTAGTTCTTAAAATACAGTTTAACTTCATGTGGGACAAAAGGATTAGAGATCTTAGTTTAGGGTCATAGAGCTTGGACCATTGTATGAAATACACATTGTGTGTTTTCATGGGGACTTTTCAACCAAGGGACTGAAAAAATGGAATTTGGGGTTAGGCCCAAACGCTTGGGGCTGGATTCGAGGGACACTCGAGCGTTCCTATGTATCCCATAAGGATGGGAATCTTTCCCACGTAGTTCTATAAATACACTCTATACAAATTTTGTTCGTACATGTAAAGGGTTAAAGGGGACTTTAGTGCAATGATGGTTTAACCAAAGATAAAAGGTTCGGGCATTGCCATGTATGCACATAGTCATTGAAATAAAACATGATTGAAAAATCAATGAAAATAATGGTTCCCTCTCAGGTGAGGGTATCAATGAAATTTGTAGATTATTGTCATACTGGACAAAAGTGTTGTATAGTTTAACATCTTATAACAAGGACAAAAGTGAACCAATGTAAAGATATTGATTCTAAGGGTAGTTTCATGAATTATCATCGTATGAGATGGAGATGAACCGATGTGAAGATATTGGTTTCGGTCTTGAACCTTGGGAGGTTGCCTACATACCCAGCCTATAAGGCATGGATCAAAGTTCATGTAGTCCAATTAAAGAATGAATTAATGATCAAGTAGTTCTTGGGGACAATGACCTAAAAATTATGGTAGGACTTACACATGGTTAGAAGCCGAGAGAGAGTGTTATTGTTGATGTTTTCTCTAAGCTCACGTGAGTCATACTCGGTGTGAGAAACAATAGGTAACAACAACCCTAACGATGCATAGTTTAGTGTCATGTAGGACATATAAAGGGACTATGCTGTTTTAAGTCTTGCAATTAGGACTATTGGTGCTGCACAATTTAGTGTCATGTAGCAGGGATAAAATACATTTTAATGTGATGTAGGACGAAAGGGGGACTATGCAGTTTAATGTCTTGCAATGAGGACAAAATAGTACACCATTTTACGTCATGTTGGACGCATTTGGGACTTTTTCACAGTTTAACGTCATGTTGGACGAAAAAGGGATGATACAGTTTAGCGTCATGTTGGACGAAAATGAGAATAGTTTATGATCATATGCATGTACCGTGGATGGTGTAGTTTAATGTCATGTTGGACGGTGGTGTAGTTTAAGGTCATACAGGACCTTTGATGATTATGTAGTTTAACCTCTTTCCGGATGTAAGGGACTTTTATACAGTTTAACGTCATGTAGTTAGGACGTCATAGATTAATGTCTTTCTAGATGTAAGGGACTTGCAAATAGTTTAGGGTCATCTGCTTGGACCGATGATGATGCAGTTTAAGGTCATACAGGACCTAGTTGCAGTTTAAGGTCATACATGACCATTTAGGGAACTTTTTCACAGTTTAACATCGCATGGTACGAAAGTGCAAATAGTTTAAAGTCATATGTATGGATTGTTTCTGTATAGTTTAACGTCATATAGCAAAGATGACGAAAGTAAAAATAGTATAAGGTCATATGTATTGACGGTTTCTATATAGTTTAACATCATATAGCAAATCCGAAAAAGATACTTTGTTGTTTATAAAAAATACTTCTTCAAAAATCCGGCATTAGTTGGAGTAGTGATGAGTTCTCCATCCATTGAGATTAATGAATATGATCCATTAGAGTAGACCCTATGTATTGAATAAGGTCCTTCCCATTTTGGCTCATGCTTGGGAGGTTTCATTCCTGGTATCATTGGAGTTCTGAGAACTAATTCTAATTCTCCCTGAGTGAATGAACGAAGACGTACTTTTTTGTTAAAAGCTCGTGATATTTGATTTTGATAGACTTCCATGTGGTTCAAAGTGCACAATATTTTCTCATCTAACCATTACAATTCAGTCAATCGATTTTTTGATTGTTCATCCGTAGATGATTGATCAAAAATGGTAACTCTGGGCGAGGGTAGTGGAACATCAATGGGAAATACAACTTCTGTTCCATATACAAATGAATATGTAGTTGACAGAGTTGCAGTGCGGGTGGTAGTCTGATAAGCCCATAAAGCATGAAAGAGTTTATCAGGCCATGACCTCTTATCTTTATCCACCATTTTTTGCAGTATATTTGAAAGAGTCATGTTAAAGGCTTCTATCTGGCCGTTGGACGCTGCATGATACCGAGATGAATTGTTGGATTTGATGTTGTATTTTTGATACAACTTCTTCATCTCGGATGAACAACAATTGGTGCCATTGTCCGTCAATGTGGTACGAGGGACACCAAATCCGGTAATGATGTTAGACATGATGAAGCTACAATGCATTTAGAACTGACTTTCTTGAGAGGTATTTCCTCTTCCCATTTGGAAAAGAAGTTAGTAGCAGTAAGAATATACTTAAACTGCTTGGTCGTAGCCGAAGAGTAAGGTCCCACCACATCCATTACCCATGTGGAAAATGTCCTTGAGTATTTAGTTGTATGAAGAAACTCTAGAGGCTGATGAATTAAGTTGGCATGTACTTGGAATGAATGAAACTTCTTTGTGAAATCGACACAATCTCATATCATTGAAGGTAAAATGTATCCATGCCTTTGAATATGATCAGATAGTCTATGTCCAGACTGGTGGGCACCACAGACTCCTACATGCACTTCTTTCATGATAGCCATTGTCTCTTCACCATCAATGTATCTGAACAGAACCCCATCAAAACCATGTTTGTAGAGAATTTTCTCTAGGTGATATGGGCTATCATAAAGAGTAAAATTAACCACACGTCACCGGATTTGTTCTTTCTCAGCTCTATCAGGTGGAAGTTTTCCATTTTTAAGGTATTCCCTGATAGGTGACATCCATCCGGTAGTATGACCATACGGTTCATGAATGGGACAAATTTCATTAATTTCCTCTATTCTGATTCGAACATAAGGTTAAATTGCACGACGGTGGGAAATACTGATGGTTGTCTCGTCCCGATTTGGATCTTCCAGAGTTGTGCCTATATTAGACAATGCATCAGCATGAGCATTTTGTGATCTTGAGACTTAAGAAAATTTCGGTTCCAAATAGAATTCCTCCATTAACTCTCTGAAGTAATCATACAAAGTGATTAGTTCTTCTTTTCTGATGGCATAATCCCCATTGACTTGTTTGATTACCAGATCTGAATCACATTTCACATTTTTTGTGATTCACATGTGCTAGAAGTGCTAATTCCAAACCTATGATGAGAGCTTGGTATTCTGCTTCATTATTGGTACCACCTTACCACAATAAGAAGGAATAAGGTAACACTTCCTTTTTTGGAGAAATGAGCACAATTCATATGCCAACTTTGTTGAATATTGGATTTTCCTTTTTCCTCCCTGTTGGACTTCTAGAAGCACCATCAAAATACATTTCCCATTCCTGATGACATTCTTGAATAGAGAAGACTTCATCATTAGGTAGTTCAATATATGAAGATGTGTCTTCCACTGAAGTGTGTTCAGCTAGGAAATCAGCCAGATATTCGCCCTTTATCCCCTTTTGAGACACATATTGAATGTCAAATTGATGTAAAATAACTGCCCACCTTGCCAGACGTCCTGTAAGTATTGGACGACATAGGATAAATTTGAGCGGGTTATTGCAAGATACAAATTGGACCTCGTGATGTTTCAGGTAGTGTCTCAACATCTGAACTGCAAAGATTAATGCCAGGCGGCACTTCTCAATACTTGAATACCAGGTTTCTGCTTTAATCATGTTTCGACTGAGATAGTAGAGATTGTTTTCATTCCCAGCATAATTCTTTTGAGCAAGAAAGGAACCCAATGATCGCTCTAGAGATGTCACATGGAGGATAAGTGGTCATCCTTCAATAGGTGGCATGAGTACCGGTGGTCTTAAGAGGTATTTCTTCAGAATATCGAATGCTTCTTCACATTATTCAGTCCACTGGTATGTGACTCCCTTCATCATCAATTCGGTGAAGGGTAAACCTTTTCCTGCTAAATTGGCGATGAAACGCCGAATATTGGCTAACTGTACTTGAAGTCCTCTTAATTATTTCAAATTTTGAGGAGGTGACATACCAAGGATTGACTTGGTCTTCTCAGGATCAGCTTCAATACCACGATGGCGTACAACAAAGCTGAGAAATTTTCCTAAGGATACACCAAAAGAACATTTTAAGTGGTTCATCTTCAAATTATGTTGTCGAAGCTTGCAAAATATGTCTTCCAAATCTGCCAAGTGATTAGAATGTTGTTTGGATTTTATTAAAAAATTGTCTACATAGCATTCAACAAATTTCCCTATAAATGGTTTGAAGATACGATGCATGGCACAATGATATGTTTCACCTGTATTCATTAAGCCAAAGGGCATTAACAGGTAGAAAAAAACACCCTGAGGGGCTCTGAAGGCTGTAAGATCCTCGTCTTCTGGGGCCATTAGGATCGGATTATATCCAGAATATCCATCCATTAAGGAAAGTGCTTCATACCCAGTTTTTGCATCAATTAAATGTTCTGTAATCGGAACTGGGAAATCATCATTTGGACAATGCTGATTAAGATCTTTGAAATCGATGAAAACTCTAATTTTTACGTTCTTTTTCTTTACAGGGACAATATTATCCAACCATATTGGATATTGAACTTCTCAGAAGAATTTATCTTTGATAAGCTTATCCACTTCAGCTTCAATTTTGGAAGCATAAGGTGGGTGTGTTCCTCTCGCGGCTTGCTTAAATCCTCGATGTTCTTCTGGTAAACCCAAGTGATGAGTAGCAACATCAGGATCAATCCTTGGAATTTCGTATTATTCCAGGCAAATATATGATTATTTTTATTTAGAAAATAAATAAACATCTCTTTCTCTTCAAGAGTCATGGCCGCACTAATTAAAGTTGTTCGTGGATATCCTTTTGTACCCATATTTATTTCTCTGAGTTCATCTACACGGGTAGAGATAACCTCTTCAAATGTTGGAGGAGCATCTCTAAGATCTTTCTATTCTTCTTCTTTATGTGTTATTTCTTCCGTTTCTACTTGTATAGTATATGATAATGTAGAATTCTCATGATCTAAAGAGATGTCAAAATTTTCATATTTTGAAGAAGGTTCCATTTCCAACCCGATTGATGATGAAGGGTCTTCTTTGGGTAATAAAGAGGAGATGATGGATTGAGAATCGTCATTATTGTTCACCTCCGATGTTGGTATAACATCTTCTCGCCTAATTGGTGAGGCATAGACTTGTTGGATTTCAGCCGATGAAATGAAGACGTCACCATTTTTGCATTCATAACTTCTTGGTAGATTACCAATTTCTCCCATGTTGTCTGGCTCGATTGTCGTAATTGATATTATGGATAATTCCATAAGAGTATTTTTATTTCGGTCTATCTTGTCAGTTTTACTGATAGGCAACACGTAATCTGTACTCACATGTGTAAACGGATTTACTGTATTATTTCCAAAACATATGGAGCATTAACTTTGGTAATCTCCATTGTTATGGATTTATCCATTTGTTTCATGTGATAGAATTCCGCCTCAATGTATTGAGACTCACATGTCTTGAATGAGGCATTATCACCATATAATGTCCCAACTTGACAATCAAAACAATATTTGAGACATTGATGGTATGATGAAGGGATAACCGCATGTTGATGTAGCCAGGGTCTTCTAAGAAAAATGCTGAAGGCTGAGTCTTGATCAACAACCATAAAATCTGAAATGGATTCAAGATATCCAAACTGAGTTTTGAGTGTAACTTCAACCAGTGGTTCATGTTCATTTTTATCATATCCTTGTATCATCATGGTAGAAGGAGATAAATCAGATTCCGTGAGGCCCAATTGACGAAGTGTACGAATGGGCATGAGGTTGACTCCTGATCCATTATCAATGAAAGCTCTTCGAACATCCACCTCATTTACCTTTCTAGACAAGTACAATGGTTTAATATGTCCATCCACAACATCATCTTCATCTTAATCAGTAAAGGATATTATTGGATGGCATTCTGCATGATTATTCTCTATATGATAGACTTCAGCTACATCAATTCCAGTTTCAAACTCCAGAGGACTTGACAAAGCCTCGATGAGTGCTTCCTGAAGATCTTTTGACAGATTCAGAGCATCAAAAATTAATAACATGGCTGGTACTTGGGACAAGTGTTTCAATATATCATACTTTTGATCCAGAGCTCTGCGTTTCCCAATAGGAATATGTGGTTTAGAAGGTACCTTGGATGTAGATGATTTGGAAGTTGGTGCATCTTGTATTAGTATAGGAGTTGGCAATATTCCTGGTTTTGGATGATTAGACTGATTAGATCCATTTACTTGCTGAGAGGAAGAATATGGAACCTTCAACTGGTCTTCCAAAATAACTATTCTAGGACTGAATTTTCTATTGGTAGAAGAACTTTCTTGTTCTTGCCGATCTCGCTGAAGGGCTCTACCACGAGTTTCTGCTGCGTATACAGTTCTAGAAGGGGTAGAATTGGAATAGTGGCTTCTGAAAGATCCACATCTTCCCCTGTATCATGAGCCCCTGGAACGTCCTCTGATTCCTCTGTTTGATACAGGGAATTCAGGCTCATTGAAATTGAAACTGCGACTGGTATATGGATCTGTTAATTGAATCAAATTAACATATCCTATGATTAAGTCTTCATCTGATGAAAAATCTTCCTGATTAACAGTTTAGGATTTTCCGTTTGGTGGGGCGGTGCCCGTGGATTTGTAGTAGATGGCATGAAGTCTGTCAAAGTCAAAGACGACATAGGCATTGACACATACTCATCTTCTTCAGATTCTTTTTCTTTCTTTGAATCATGCCATTTCTTGGAGGACTTTCCCTCTGACGAACATGGTTTTTCCGCAACATTCATGGCATAATACACAATTGGTTTCCTTAAGTGTGTTCGCAAAATTGAATGAGTTCGATTTATTGTATTTCTGACCATCCAATCATCATACATTTGTGCATTTTTGCTTTTGACTTCCATTCATCTTCCTCCTCTAGAACTGTAGCAGTGACACATGCTACCTGGGCTGAGGATCCTTTCAATGTGACCTATCCTGAGTGGACCATCTTTTACAGGAGGTCTTTAAAGACAAATCACTCCTGGATGGGATGCCCCAACATTTGATGAAAAGGGAAATAATTAGGACGGTCTTCATATCCTTTCTTGTCTGGCCTCTTGGGTATTGGAAATTGAACCAAATTGTTTTCCAGAGCCGAAATGAAATAACCAAAAACCTTTTCATTTTGGAAAGAGTATTTTTTTCTTTTCAGATCCTCAAATTGTTTTCGTCTTTGATCTTTTTGATCATCTGGACGAAAAGGCCTTTGTTGTTGGCTCTCCGAAGGTGGATCCCTTCGAGAAGATGAAGGTTATGAGGTAGAAATAGGTACATGTGCTTGTTTAAGCATAACTGTAGAAGTTTTTGCTTTACCCATTATCCTTCCTGGAGCTGATGGAATTAAACGAGATTTAGCCTTAGCCTGTATAAGGGAATCTTCAATCTATTGAGCGATTGAAGTAAGGCCTCAAAACCCTCTTGTGTATTTCACAGGGATTAATGGAGTGCGTAATTCGTCACGCAGATTTTCCATACAGATTGGAAACAATTCTTCTTGAGGGAGTGCTAAACTCAAGGAATATGTTAATACCTTCCATCGAGCAATGAAATCAGAGACCCTTTCATTCTCCCTTTACATACAGTTTGTACGATCGAAAACTGTTGTCTTTAGAGAAGTTGAGCTGAAATGAAGGAGGAATTTTTGGTGAAGATCCTCCCATCTGGTAATTGACCAGGATTGCAAGCTTGTATACCAAAAAAGAGCTAGTCCTTTCATGGTTCACATGAAGCATCTGAGTTCTACTACTTCTTACTGCTCCGAAATTCCCATCATAGGATTGAAACAAGACAGGTAATGCGTCAAATGTTGTTCTGGATCGCCTGATCCATTGAAAATAGGGAATATAGGGTTCCAAAAACTGGATGGAGTTGAAATTTAATCAACCCATTCAGGGTAAACATTATTTTCTGGTTGAACTTTCACACGCATCCCTTCCATAGTTTCTAACCGAGCTGTTAATGACTCAATAGTAGTTATTAACTTTTGAGAAACAACCGGTTGAACTTGGAATTTCGTATGTGCAATGACTGGAGCTTGGAAAGATGTGGCGATTGGCGCTGAAACTGATGGTAGCACTGCCAACTGTTGTTTCACATGACCCATAGGATTAGACCTGTGAGGGTGTACTGATAGAGGAGGATATTCTTAATCCATCTCAGTAGCTGAAACAAATTTCTTAGGCTGACTGACTCCAGCATGCTTAAGAAGAAGACTACTCTGATGTAATTCTGCATTCAACCTTCTTAATTCCTGCATTTCATCCTCCTGTTGTGAAAACCTATCCTCTAGTGAGAGTGATTGACCTTCTCCAGAGGAAGGATATGTAACATGGTTCTTTCCCTTCCCTTTGTTGGATCCTTTTCGGAGAGGGGGAAGTGGGTTATTTGAAGGATTACTTATGTTCTTAGTAATCCTTTTTTCCGTGTGTGCACACCTTCATCATTTGTGTCGGTGCATACATATTCTTGAACATGAACCTCTTCATCTGAGTCCCCTAAGTGACCCTCATCTGGTGGATCAGAAACAACTACATTGATGACATTAATCGATGCATAACTCATCGCATCCCTTCTATCAGCATTTATGTGATATTGTCTTCTTCCATGTCTTTGATGATATATTGCCTTTTGTTGATTCAATCCCTCAGGAACTTCTTGATGAATCGTAATTTGGAGGAAATATCCTGATAATTTTTCTCTTCGTTCCTCTAGAGGTTTCTTCACAAATCGAGAAAAGACCGACTTTCTCTATGGAGGGGATTGATGATTTGAAAACTTCCCCAGTCCTGTGGACTGGGGCTGTTCCTACTATTCTCGCTCAACTCCTTGAATCCTATTTTTTGATTCCGAGGGTTGTTTTAAAAGACTTATCAGTCTGGTGAGGTGGGGAGGTTCTTGACATGCTATGTCTGAGACTTTCTTGAAAGTCCTCCTGATCTTGCGAACCTGAGTCCAGAAATTAGCTGGATGCATTAATTTGTATCCACTTTTATCAACCGGTGCAAATGACCGTTGGATGTTTTCCGACACTTCTGTCACTTGGTGACGTGCTTGCTCCAAATGAGAGGCATGTTTAATATTCTTCTTTCCTCGATGAAAGAGTAATTCAACAACATGTTCTCTGTATTATTTATTTTGAGAGGAACTAGTTGAAGCATGTTCTTGGGCAAGCATTTGATTACAAACAAAGCCCATTAAATGTGGCCGTCCATGGGAAATAACATAGCATGAGACCATTTTCGGTAGGCTTTGCTGACTGGAGAGCACCATGAAGTGCAGTGCTCCAAGAACACCCCATCCTCTGACACGAATACCATATGGGGCATTGTAAATTAACTGACACGATCTTCTTAGTGCGCCAAAGCATGAACGTTGAAGGGATCTCTACTGCTTTTCAGCCTTCGAATATCGAGAGACTGATATGGATTCCAAATCAATCTGACGTTGTAATCCTTATATTATCTTAAGATTATTTTCATATTCATCATAAGATAATAGTTTCTTTTTAAACTGACAAAGAGTTTTCCATATGTTGAGACGAATATCATGAATTCCATCTTCCGTCAACATTTCTCGTATATTATACTGAGAGTCAGCCAGAGGACAAAACATGACTGGAACTTCAACTTTTGCCAATTGTTTTCTCATATTCATCATTTCCTCTTTATCATTTGATGAAGATTCTTCTACCTGATTTGACCAGAGTTGTTGTTTCCTTGTTTCTTTATTTGATTCAACAGGATTGGTAGAGAAATCATTGATGAAACTAGAAGATGCCTGACTTAGGGGTGGTTCGAAGAATGACGTACACCCTTGGTTATCTTATAATTGAGAAAGTATTTAACCTGCTAGAGATGAAGCTTCAAACATTATTGGTTTCGCATTTTCAAGTTCCTTAAGATAAGAGGTCTTTCCCGCCACTACATTGTCCACTAGAACATTTTCCAGAAGATGTGCATCACTTCTGCGGCGATGAATTTCACAGAGAAATTCATCATCATGGGGAGGACCACCATAATGGGTTGCAGTAAAAGATGATTCTCTTGATCCTTGGTCTTCTGACCACACATAGGGTTCCTGTGGCTCTCATCTGAAGATGAAACTTTGAGATCGACCGAATTTTCATGAAGCAAGCCTTCATGAGGAAGTTTCTGTTGAAGACCAATGGAATTAATGTTCCCACTATTGGGAACTGAGGGAGTAGAATCTTTAATTCCAACAGATAATTGTCTAAGGGATTCAAGAACTCCAGCATTGAGCAAAGCCTTGTTACAGATTGGCTCTTGATCTCATGACTGTGCTGGGCAGGTCTTTTTCTTAGACGTCTTCTTACTCGCCTTGGAATCCACTTGTTGACGAAAGTTGCTGCTCTGAACAGGTGTATGTAACTGATCAGGAAAGATGGCCAGGATAGGCTGACGATATCCTCTCAAATTAGGGTTATGTGCCTGACTTGGTCGTTTGTATGATATGGGGGAGTATGCCCCATAACCCTCTTGGACTGGAAAAAATATGTGTGTCTGTTTCGGAGTGAATTGTTGATGTATCACTCCACTAGTAGGGATATATTTATGTGTCTTTCCCTGAGATGCCATTGAAGTTGTCATAATATCTTGTTAGGCATCCAGAATATGAGCAAGGATTTTCTTCTTCTTTTTCAACAATGATAGAGTATGCTTGGTGACTTCAGCTGCCAGAACGGGAATATATGTCCATTCCGGTCCTGGAAAAGGTTTATGTGCCTGCTCCTTTCCTCCTTTTCCTTTCAGTGAATCCTAACAGTAATCAAGTGTGGGGGTAGAGAGTTGAGTCCACCTCCTATTTGTTGTCAGGGCTTTCCGACTAACTTCTCTGAATGCTACCAAGAGAGAATATTGGTAGGCTTGATTAATACTAGCAGCTGTATGTGCCTGCTGATTGCACTTAGCAATACGTGGTTGACGAGATCTATCATATGTAGTCAGACGAGCCTGCTAACTATCTGATAATGTATAAACCGGTGTATATTCCTGCTTATGGTACTCCGACAGAATTGCCAGGCAGGATTTGCGTGATGCTGCCAGATGAGTCTTCTGGACAACAGGTTTAAAACGGGAAGGTGTATGTGCCTACTCATTGCTTGCCACCATGTTAAGTTGGTGGACTTCTCCGGAGATGGCAGAGATGAGAACCTGCTCACTCTTGACCAGATTCCACCTCTGGTGGTTCGTCTTGCTTGCTCATGTTTGCGGAACCTGAGCCGAACTCCTGGAGTCGGTACCCTCATCATGTTGAGGGTGCACTGCTGCATGAGTCTGGCGGCGATTGTTGGTGGGAGCCCTCAGGAAGGACTCCTGTCTGTTTTAATTATGGTCATGAGGGGCCTTCTCATTGATCTCCCCAGAATAAGGGAGTGAATGTTGATTTCATTCCGGGGATAACAACCCAAAAAGGTTGGAGACGTTAGTCAGCACCGCCTGATTCTTGATCAATGGTCATCATTGTCCGGACGACCGATCTGAGTTGTTTACTTGGAGGGCTTGTCGGGCAGCCTCCAAAGATGGTATTGTACCGTGGTGACGGTACTCTTTAACCAGTGTGTTTGATACCCAGCATTGAAGACGCTTAGTAGGTGATATCATCCTAAGAGCGGACGACGATCCAGCAGGAGTAGCAGTAGTGGCATTTGCAGCAGCAGTATTCACAGGTGTGAACTTGAGAGCAGCCATTCTAGAAATTGAGAAGATCTTGGGAAAAGAGTGCATGTTTGATATAACAGACGTAATCAAGATATATTTTTACACTACATCATTTGGATGAGAACATATGTCAATGATTTTTTTTGTTGGACCTCTCATTGAGTTTTAAATAGGGGACTAATAAATAGGTAAAACATCATTTTAACTTGGGTAAGGATTCACATTGGGTTAATCATTTATTTCCCTCAGAATCCGGGGATGACCGCCTTGATGGGAGGTTCAAACATTCTGATCGGTTTCTAATGGTTTTGTTCGTAGAACCGGAAACATCCAATGATTCCACTTCCATTCGTACCTACTTTCCAAAGGTAGGTGCTCATTAGTTTATGGAATGATGAGGCTAATGAATTTGCATTGGTCAAGAGGATGGGAGGTCAGACTCATCACAACATTTTTAGGGGAACTGTTGTCTACTTCGGGACTCTATTTATAGATCTATGTTATGTTCGTGAATCCTTATTACATTACAAAGTATAAAATGATCTTTCCATCATATCTGACAATCAATGAATAAAGATGTAGGAAATTTATAGAATCTATAGTATGTATTCGAGGTTCATCATCAATAGAGAATCATCTGTATTTATTAGAGATTCTTGGTCAATGGTACCCTTCGACACATTTATACAGAAGTCTCTTGTTCATTATGATGACCATGCTGGTTTTAAAGGAACTTAGTGGGGCACTTGAAGTTTATTATCATTCAGAAGGACATGGATTATTTTATATTTGGGATCGAACCCGTAGACCGGCTACCTACGTATCCTTTGTTTAGAAAAGGTATCATAACCCACGTAGTCCGAGTAAGGGAGTATGATATTCATGATTGATGGCTCAAAGAAGGATGTCACAATTACTTTTACACTCTAAGCTCAAGTGATTCATGCTCGGTGTGTGAAACAAGTGGTATTGGTAATAATTAGACAATTGTTCCATGAATGATGCAATCATAAGAAATAATGTGGGGCTTATTTATGTATGACTGCCCAAATAAATGAAGGTTAGTATGTACTTTAGGGAATAAATCCAGGAACAGTGTCCATAAAGGTATATGTGCTTCATGGAGATTTTTAATACTCTAACTTGGGGTTTACTCCTAAAAAGGAGGCCCAAATTAGGAGAAGAGCTATGATTTGGTTTTACTCCTGAAAAGGAATCCCAGATCAAAGGTAAATTAGGACTAGTTAAGAGAAATTAATACTGGGGCTTACTCCTGAAAAGGAGGCCCAGGTCAAGGATTAAGGTTTGGGGCTTACTCCTGGGGAGGATGCCTAAATTAGGGTACTGTGGATTGCTCCTATGGAGGATGCCCAAACATGGGAACTTTAAGAATTGGGGCTTACTCCTACGTAAGATTCCCAGGTTAAGAATTATGACTAGGGATTATCCCTGAAAAGGATTCCTAGGTTAGGGGATCTGGGGCTTACTCCTAAGAGGATGACCAAATTAGAGGACATATGAATAGGGAATATTCCTGAAAAGGAGACCCAGGTTAAGGATTCTCTCATCTAAAAGGATGAGGTTGAATGAATGAAATCTCAATCTATAGTGAGATAAAGATGTGTAAATCACTAGGTTTTGAGATATATTCCACAGAATTCCTTTCATATAAGGAAGTCAAATGAATAAATAATGCCATAAATGGATTTGAAGAGTGTCTTGAAGACTGAATCTTGAATAAGAAAGGTGTAATGGCTTAAGAGTTGTGAAATGGGCATGAAAGGCACCCAAAAAGGTAGGGGCACGCAAGTCCTGGTAGGTGCGCAGGTAATACGTGGGCGCGCAAGTCCTGGTCGCGCAGTTATGCTTGCGCGACACATGGTGTACTTGCGCGACAGTTAACCAGAAGGGTAATACTTGAGCGACTCTTCATTAAAGCCTTTAGAATCCTCTTGTGGTTCTTCCAGAAGAAGGGCGCGCAAGATTTATTGAAGGAGTAAGGCGGCGCGCAAGTGTGACCCTTTTCCCTTAAGGGCTGGCCACTCTGGCGCACACGTGTTGATGATTTTCAACACTTAGGCCTTCCTCTACCTCTTTAGATCTTCCGTTCTAGGTAAGAAATTACCTTAGAAGTGTTTCGGAAGCTTTGAGAAGAGACTAGGGAGCCAGGAGCTGAAATCTTAGTTTCTGGAAAAAATTCTCCCGAAATGGGGGGCCCACATGGTCTATTTATATGCAGGAGAAGACCCGGGGCGGTTACCACTTAGGTCGCGCAAGTCACTTGCGCGACCACTAGGCGCCACACAAGTGGACATGCGCAAAAGTAATAGAACTTGCGCGACACATGTGATTTTTATCCCTTGTTCATGCCTTTGTCGATTTTTGATATTTTCTTCAAAGGATGGATCAATTTGTGCTAAGTCATTTCCCTTTACATTCCTTTGGACTCTATGACGAAAAAGGAGCGTCAACAGACCCAACACCACTTTCCTGACTGGTTATCTTCTCCTCCCTAACATGTATTGTCCTGACGCAAAAAATATTCCCAAATGTAGTCCCACTGCCACAACTGTCTTGACACACCGGTTCCACAAACTACACATATCCTTCCAATGGAAACCCAGATAGAAACAACCCCACCTCTCTCTCTAAAACACATGGGCCTCATCCAAAATAAACATGAGAAACAATTGTATCCTACAAACCCCTAGGTCTGGACCACCACACCTCTCCCCCAAAAACACATGGCCATCATCCTGAAGTCTCTTAGGAAACAATGATGGCCCACAATTACCTTGGAATCTCACCCACACCACAACCTTCTAGAAGGATCATAGGATATACTAAGACTCATTCCATTACAACCTACCCAGATAGTGTCAAGCAGTATGAACCAGAAGAGGGTCTGAGGAAGAATGTCATTAACTATCCATCCATCCTGGCATCAGGGTGTTGGGAAAGACACCCTCCCACATGAAGCGGTGGAGTTCAGAACGTAGTGCTTAACATGTTTGTGGTGCATATTGAAAATCGGAAGGAACTAAAAGTTTATACATATAGATAAAAAACACTCAGGCATAACCATGGGTTTCAAAACATGAAACCATCCCACAAATTACACCACTACTACTACCCCTACATTCATGTATCATCATGAATGATGGTAACATCTGTAAGAGGAGGAATACACCTAGAAAATCCACTTAACCAGTTTTCATTCAACATTTATCAATTGGTCATTTATTTATTCCATACCTACACATGATACTAACAATCACTACACCGAAAACCATTCTCAAAAGGCAAAGAGCATGACAAACTAAAGTGAGTTTAATATTTTTCCATGATTTCTCCCATTCAAGTCACAATAAATCTTCAACCTCGAGAGAAAGAGTGAGATGTTATTTATTTCTAACATTATCCAAGGGAATAGGGAACAATGTAAGGGATTTATATTTTACGACCCAGTAATTAATATAGAAAGGAAACAACCCTCTTGCAACCACACTACAAACCCTCATTTCATAGACACCTGTGAACATGGAATCGTGACGCAACCAAGTCTAACAACACAAATGGACAACCACTTACAAAAAGTTATCCCACTTCAAAATAAGTCAATCCATTTGAAAATAAAAACAACATATCTCAACCTGAGATTCAATCATACATAATGTACCACCCCATACACAATGCCCACAACAATGCACCACCAATCACAGCAGCCCCACTACACGCACACACACATGCCTCCCCATTCATTGGACCAACCCCTCTATCCACCCCCATCCAAAAACAGGGTTATAAAAAATAACTTCACAAAACCCCCATGAAGTACAAAACCCAACCAAATATAGAAGTAAACTACTATATTCAGATAATAAAAAATATATATAGAAAGATGGGTTCTTTAAGTCAACTTTTAATAATATTTGTGATCACCGAACATGGTTGATCTTCAAGAATCCATTTATATAATTATGAATAATTAATTAAGATGATTTGATGTTATAAACATTTAGGAAAGCATTACAACATAATAAAGAACACCACCATTGTGCATGAAAAGACCACCAATGGCCATGATTATCATAAGGCCTTACAACCGATCCAATTCAAAACAATGTTCATGGATTGAAATTAAAATAGAATATGTATCATCATCACATAACCAACATTATTACAATAATCCATATAAAATTTTGATCACCATATTCCCTTTAATTCATTTATAACATTATAAGTAAAATTATTCAGTTATTATTCATGATGAATCATCAGTACCCCCACCCCACATATTACAGAAATAGTGACAGGCAGAAGAATCTCGAGTGGAACCAAAAGGTGACCAAAAGACTTATTTGTCAAAAAAACAGGGGGGTCATGAGAACAGTATGAAGGATTCCAATGGAACACAGTCGATGGATACTGCACAACACATGAATCCATAAATATGGAGAGCTCTAGCCGCAACAAGAGAAAATAGCGGAGTGTACCTCCCCTCTAGAAAAAGTAATATCCATTATTAACAGAAGATAAATGGTTTCAAAACTCAGTAACATGGGATTGTGCCCAAGATCACAATGATTAAATATTTCAATATCCATATATCATTATATTATTAAATATATACTTAATATCCTTTGAAACTCCATTAAAAATTCCCAATCAAAGCATAAAACTCTGTTTGCATCAAATAAAATGTATGAGGGGTGAAACTGGAAAAACTCGGAGAAATTGGGGAAAATTTGGAAATTTTGAAAAGGGTGCACCACCATTTGGTGGGCCACCAATTATGGGCTCCACCATCATAGTGAAAAATTACGATACCCCCAAAATGGTGTGCATCCATTTTCATGTACCGCCTTTGTGGAGAATCCTTTTTGGTGTGCCACTTTCATAGTGCCACCATCATGGTGCCACCATTATGGTGTCCCACCATCATTGTTAAAACTTTTTGGAATGCTACCATTATTGTTCCACTATCAAGGTGCCACAATTATTGTGACACCATTTAGAGAAACTGGATTTTTGTATAACTCCAGAAACAAACCACTACGACCACTTAGAACACCACAATCACATGATTTTCACCAAGGAACGGTTAGGGAAAATCCATATCATTAAAGGATTGTTTGTAGGTTGTTTTGGATATTATATATATGTTTTAGTATGTGGTTAACACAATTATTCACTAATCATTTGTAATTAATTTTAATATATTTCACTACATTTATTTGTTAAAACAATGTTGACCTTATTATAAATTATAAATTATAGAGATTATAATTATGGAAGCCATTTTTACATATATTAATAACATAATTAGTATAAATAAATTTAAAATAAATGTCATTGTTGGGTTGATAGTATCAGTGTTCGATGTAAAAAAATGTTAAAATGTTTTTTTGTTTTTATATACAATTTCATTGTGAAATTTATTCCAATAAAAATATTTTATTAGTTATAAAAAATATTATATTATGATATTTTTTAATAATTATAAAATATACATTTATCTTATAAATAAATTAAATAAAAAATACATTTTGAATTATAACTTGTTATTTCTAACTATTCATCAAATAATTATGATTGTTAGAAAAACCCCAAAAATTTACACTATGTTAATTTTTCCATTATAAATTCAAAAATAATCGTTATTTAATATAATTAAATATCTAATTGTGTATAAAAATAATTTTATTATTTTTAGTATTAGGAAATTAAAAGCGGTTCATTCGAAAAAACATTATTTTTAACCATTAAAATATTTTACCAAAAATCATATCCTTTATTATCGATATATTTTATTTTTATTGAAAAATTATAAATGATAATTAAACATTAGTTTAAACTATTCATGTAACTAATATTAATTTCAAGGATCTAATATAATAATGTAAATAAATATAAAAAAGAGATGTTTCGTAAAAACTCTATGATACATGTATCGTAATTCAAATCATTTTTGCATGTATCTTACACAATGTTTTTGTTGTGTGTGAAATAAAAAAAATTAATTCCATACGAAAGGAATGTTTTAATTATTGAATATTTTTATAAAAAATAATTTTTTTTCATAAAATATTCCATAAAACTCTAGGTGTTATGGAATATATTGTTGATATCTTTGAAAACAATTATTATATATTTACTCCTTATTAAAATTATGTATCTATATGTTATTACTAAATTATTTTTACCAACATATTTTATTAATATCAATAT
This sequence comes from Viscum album, assembly GCA_963277665.1. Classification (NCBI taxonomy): domain Eukaryota; kingdom Viridiplantae; phylum Streptophyta; class Magnoliopsida; order Santalales; family Viscaceae; genus Viscum; species Viscum album. The sequence continues at coordinate 1,758,187,269 of OY728159.1, read as the reverse complement.
TAAAAATTAATTCAATTTAATATGGATAATATACTTTCATATATTTTGGGGTTAACCGTCCTTCAGTTAATATATATTAATATATATATATATATATATATATATCTTACATGAATGAATTTTTATACTAAGATACAATCGTTATAACTTTATATTTTTTGTACATTAATTAAATTCATTGAAAGAATTATCATATCAAAAAACAACTTATAATTTTTCTCGTACCCATTTCCAAAATGCACAAAATATTTAATGTGTATTAGATATTTCATTGTTATGTAAGGTATATTGTATCATATGTATTCCATGTATAATATAATATTGTTTCCGTATATAACACATTGTATTGCTTAGTAAAAAACACCACATGATACATATATTTTTATATGATATCTATATATAAATAATTTTTAAATAAATGTCTCATAATAATTTTTACTCCATAATTCTAGCAATTGAAATCCTTATATAGTTTTTTTATTTCAAAAATTATAATTTAATTAATTTAATAATATTTGATATTCTAATATGTAATCATTAATAATAATTAAATATTTCAACCAAACACGGCAATTTCCCAAAGATAGTTATTGTGAAATATCATTTTTGGATGATCAGAAAATAAGAAAAACTAAAGTAAAAGTATAATATCATTATATAATTTACACATATTGGGATATTAGGAATATATATTACATTACTATTAACAATTTTGTGACATATAAATTAATATTGATATTAATTATGATGTTTGTGATTATTTTCACAATGTTTAATTTCATGATTTTTAATGTCTTATGAATAGTTTGAGATATGTAAATTGTTTTGGGATGATTGTTGATAATTTGTTTGGTAGTGTTCCAAGTTGAATGGTTTATATCATGATTATATGCTATCTCAATCCAATTTTATTTTTAATTGGGATATTTTTCATAATTTTTGAGAAACAATATTATAACCATCATATTTATATTCCTTCCAAATATATATTTATGATTTATTATAAAATTTTAGGTATTATAACTTATAATTTCACATGAAATTATCTATAATCTAAATTGAGTATTTATGCAGCTCAATATTATTTTTTAATTTATCCTGGAAATAAATTTAACAATAATAATGGAAATAATTATTTTAATGATATAACTTTTTATAATTTTGAGTGACATCTTTAACTACTAAAATTACACTACATAAAAATTAAAAATTAAATTTTTTGAATTAAACATTTCATTAAATATAATTATATCTTATTTTTTTTGTACCAAGGTTGAAAATTTAAGTAATTTCATTCTTTCATGATTTTATTTGATCTTGATTTATGAAGAGATGAGGTTTCATTAATGTAACATTTGTTTTGTTTGATTTTTAGAATTATGAGATGATAAAAAATATATTAATAACTTATTGGATTATTAAGCATAGAATTTATTGTTTATTTAGAAATATATAGAAAATTAATAGAATTTACCTTTTAATTATAGATATATTTTCTCACAAAATAATCAATGTCGCCATTTTTTTATTCTATTATTTCTAATAGAATTATATTGGATCATTATATATGAATTATCATTTTTGAGAGGATTAAATATTTGTAAACTATTTACATTACCATTACCATAATATATTCCCTTCATCAATTTTGATAAATTATATTAAAACATTTTCTTCTATAGTGGTTAAGGATTTAATAAAAATAAGGAGTAAAACCTAACATTTATTTATACTATATAATTAAAATTTCACATGAGATGATAAACTTGATTTTTTTTTATTTCCATCCACTCAATATAATTATTAAACTACTATATTTTTTATAATACTATATAGTTCATAATATCTAGAGTAGTGTTTGTTCCTAAAAAACATAGATTAGTTTTGTAGAGGTAAGAATAAAATATACTAACACCACAGTGACATGTAATTTATTTACTATTTTTCATAATTTTTCACATTATTTATATAATATGTGAAAATAATTTAGGGAGTGTTTTATTATTTTTTTAGTTATCATTATTATTTGTGAATATATTGAATTTAATACTCAATATATAGAATACATCCAAAAAATAGGGCATGTATTTGAAATATTTTGTCATAGATCATGGAACATAGTAAATATAGACTATAATTTTTTAATTACTATTGGTATTATTTATATTTTTTTAATTCAATAATTTATAATATTTATTTCAATAATGGTTTTGCTTATACGAATAATATCATTCCTAATATATATTTTTTTCTTAGACTAAAGACTCATAAAATTTAGAATCATCTGTATATTCATTGAAAATGTACATATTTCTAAAAATTTACATCCATTATATACCTAATATTTATTATTATACATTATTTTTTGGTTAAGTTAAGTAATTGTTTTTTACATGTTTACTTTTATATCAAACCACCTTTGATACATTATAATCAATGTTTTCATCATTTTTTACCCATTTGATGAATTTCATTATTTCTAATGTCCCTTATTAAGAATGTTGATGTTTTTCTAGGGATTCACCCTGAATTTTTTTTTTGGATGGAAATTGATTTTGACTTCGAGGTTGGAGGAATTATTATATCTAATACCGTTAATTTTGTGAGACCATTTTGATATTATCAATATATTTATAATTATTATTCATTAAAAATAATGCTAATTTTGAATGACTAATTTTTTTTTAATTTATAATGTTTATGGGAAATTTTTTTAGTTAATCACAATATATTTTAAGATGGAGATAAAACCCATTATTAAATTAAGGGTTGAGTTCATTCAATTACTGGATCTTTCTAGAGGTGTTATCACTTAGGTATTTGGATTTATATCATATAAGAAATTTTTAACACATTTCATCTTTTTTATCCATGTGATATTGATAAAAATATTTCAATAAAGAATAATTGAATCGTTTAGTCTACATGGTGTAAAAATTAAATATATAATGTCATAATAATATATTTAATCATTATCTTACACTAAACAATAATATAATGTTAGGTTAAATTGTATTATATTTATACTGATATAAGAATTTACAAATTTCAAATTAATCATCACTATGCTAGAAAATACACCTTCGAGCATATTAGTGATTAAATATACTTAAAAATTATATGATAAATTTAAAAACACTTATTTTAATTAAATTTACTCATTCATTTTGTACAAAAAATATTTTATTAATAAGTAATTAATATAAAAACATATAAATAATTTAATTTTTTATATAAATTTCAATATTTCTTAATAAACCGCAAATGGGTAAAGGAAAATTTTCAATTATATTATTAAAATATACAAAAATAAAATTATATTTCAATTTTTAAATACATTAATTTTATATAATTAGAAAATAAATTGAATTAAAAAAATATTAGTCTTTAAATCATGTCCTTAATTAATATTAAATATCATGTTTAGAATATAAAATTTTATACTAATAAATGGTAAACAATATGTTAAAATATATAATAGATTATACTTTTAAATCCATCAATGTATTAAATGATCAATTTTAGAAAATATCATCCAAATTATATTTTGGAAAATTATATAAAACACATTAGGGATCATAAAAAATTATTTATGTTTATATGTAAAAATATATTCAAAAGATACTTTAATATATAGTTTGTAGCATATACACATACAATTTAAAAATTCATATTTATAAAATTTGTAATTAATTTAAACTATAATTTTTTAACCTATTGACGTATTATAAAAAATTATCACTAAAATGACTATGTATTCCATAAATTATCAATTTTGATTCCATATTGGTAACTCTATCAAATTTTAATGGCCTAAGAAAATAATTAGGCCCTCATATTTATATATCTTGTTCCAAATATATCATTTTAATTTGAATATTTTCATAAAAGTATATGTGAATATACATCCCATAACTTTTTTAAATTTTAAAAAATATATTATAATAATCACAAATAATTTTATTTAACTCATCTATAAATTTATTTATAATAAATTAAATTTTGAGTTCAAATAAGGACAATAAAATTACTTAGAGAGCATGATCTAATAAGGATGGAGAATAAAAACACTAGATTGATTTATTATACTCATTCATATTTATCACTTCATTAAAATATAATGTTATATTTATTATAATTATTATATAAAATCCCATTAAAATCACATATCTCTCCTATCATTTATGTTAATGATAGACACATTATAACTTATTTATCATTTTAAATCACTAAATATAATCATTTTTTATTATATTATAAATAGTATTTAATAGAATCATTGAAAATAATATATTATACTATCTATTTTATATTAGTATGAGTATTTCTATTGGTTTGAAATGTGATTTTTTCCTATAATTTTTCTCATTATAAGTTTTTTATGATATAAATTAATTATTAAAGGTTATTTTTATTTATTTTTAATGATATTTTCAATTTTTACAATATAATGTTTTTAAATATTTTTCATTGAATACTACTTTTCATTAATAGAATCATATACTTAATTAATTTTAATAGTTTATAATAATTCTATTATTATAAAATTTTAATTGTTTATGCATTGCGAAATTGTAGATTCATTGTTTTGAAAATTAAAGTACTTTGAATAATTAATCAATAATTCATGACTAGTACTCAAATGAATAATGAAATTTATTTATTCAATTACAAATGATCATCTATTAATGTGATTAGTTATTAATTAGACATATTTTGAATGGTTTAACGTTTCAACACTATAAAAGTTTAAAATAAGGAGCCTACACTTGTAGACATACACTGCCGAATTCAAAAGTAAAATAAATTATGATATTCATTTATAAATAACATTAAATTTTATATATCGTCACACTGAATCAAGGATTAATGATCTTTGTGATGAAAATACTACTAAATAATGTATATGTGATAATAATACATTTTATGATCTTATTTCATAGTTTAATCCTAAAACTATTGAAGAATCAGGGAGTGATGTTATATGTGTTAATATAATTTAAATAATATAATTCATGAGGTATGTGATAGTCCTTAGAAATATTAAATTAACAGAATAGTGTAACATTTATGAAATATTATTACTGATTATGGTGTGATTTCTAATAATAAATCCATTATATATATAATGGATTACAATTATAACATAATAATGGGTGAGGAGAACATTAACTAATTTTATAGTGTATGATATGTATTTATTTACCTTATAATTTCTTTGAGTAAAATTTTTAATATTTTGATATAGATGAAAAATATTGATTTGATTTCTTTATATTATAGGACTGTTTTGAAAAAAAAAATTTAACTTACAACGGTGGATAATTTTATTGGTAACTACATGTATTTCCAATTTTCAACCTTGGGAAATAGACCATTCACATATATCACGACACTTTGAAATTATGTGTATTATTATTAGTTGACTAAAATCCATTTGCACATTAGGGAATAAGGTGAGTAGTTGACCATGTTGTGTAACCAATTGGATAGTAACATATACTCCTTTTTTATATTGTGAAGAGTCGGAGTGGTACAAAACACTAAAATCCACATAAAAATTAATAGGGTTTATATCCATGTAGCCCCTTCGGGTTATTTATTACTCTGTCAACGAAGCAGGTGCTATTAAAAAAATAAATTATATCATATGGCGATACATGTTGGTAGTGATGTAGGAAGTGATATTGAAATATAATATATCATTTATTTTATAAAATAGTTGGACATTAGTGTGGTATTATGTTTTCCTTAAAATGGGCCTTAGGTCCTGAATTGGGTTTCTATAAATGCTAGTTAAAAATTAGTGATTACATTGTTTATAAAAATGAGATAAATCCGTGAATACTTTGAAGAATAATTTTTTTCAATAATTTCAATTAAAATTTATGTTTTTTGAAAATATCTTTTTAGGTTTGATATTGTTTACATAAATTATATATTATAGTAAAATTCCCAATAAATATTTTAAATTAAAAATAATAGTTAAGTTGAATTTTTTTATATGATTTAAAAAATTATGTTTTATGGAATATATAAGCCATTTTATATTGATTTTTTAATTCTAATTCCAATATGTCTATTTTTAAAAATATATATTTTTTAACACACACATAGAAGATATTCATTACAATATAATATGAAACTATCATTATGAAACAATATTACAACATTTGGTATGTTTTTCATCTCTTAAAAATTACTTGAAGATATTTATTGTAATAACTAAACTTGTAATAAAAAAAATTCAATGATATAATATGTACATATTATTAAATAATAATTATTTTTTTATATCATTAATTTAAATTATTAATGCAATATAATATTTTTAATTATTTAAATGATTTAATGAATATTTTAAAATAATTGAGATACAGTTCTATTGCTAAAATATAATTTATTTAGCTTAAAAATAGGTTCATAGAACCTAAAATATTTATATTCCGTTTGATAAGATAATGAAATCTTTAATTAAATGTTTTAATGAAATTCATTATATTTTTAATACAATAATACAATGTATACATATAATAAAGAAATACTAATTTCAATCTTTGATAGTGTGGATCATATAAGATATTGATAAAAAATTACATGCTATGTATGTTAATAAATAACAACATGGATATTGTAAATGTAATACAACAAGATATATACATTATTCTAAATATAATTAATAGGAGTTCCATGAAAAAAATTGAAGAATCCTAACAATCACCACTACCATTAAATACTCAGAAAAGTAATAAAATGGATGTGTTGAGTTAAAATGTTACCCATAATAATGACTAATATAAGAATTCAAAAAATGATTCAAGTGTAAAAAAGGACATACATTGCTAAAATTTATTATCCATGTAATAAAAATAAATGAAGAAAATATATTTCTAAAAACAATAATATATTTATTATAATTCAATTTTGACACTAGTAACTAGTGATCCACTAATAGGGAATATTCAATGATCAAATCGAAAAATTTATTGACTAAATCCTACCTTACATATACATTAGAAATAATCCGTATAAAAAATTACAGTTGTGTATTTAAATTTTTTAATATTTTCAATTATATATATTTTTTAATACTTTTATTAGTTAAAATTATTAAATCAATGTACCTATATATATTTAAATTTTATTGTATCAGTTAATATTATTAATAAATAGTTTATGTCCAATGTAAAATTGTAATTTTTCAAATCGTTATATTTACTCCAAATTTTCAGTCAAAAAATTGAAATTATATTTTACACAAATTTATAATAAGTCTATGGTATTATATAAGGATTATAAATATTAAAAAATTGGAGAATTTTTGGAGGATTTCCTATAATATACTATTTCATAAGATATAAAACCAATGATGTTCATAATTAAAACATAATATATGATTATAATTTTCTATAATTTTATATTTGATATAATTTTATATATATTATGTAATTAATAAATGTTTTTTATTTTTAATATTTTTTTTACTTATAATAGATAATTTAATTTTAATTGATGAATATGGGTTTTAAATTTTGTTTATACTTGATGAATATTTTTATTGATAAATTTCAAAGAATATTGAGTATTTTAAATTATAAATAAATTTTACAACTAGTTTAAAATGAAATTAATCATCACATGAATGAATAAATCTATAAAATTTCACCAAGCTAGAATTTTATACATACACATTACATTTTTAACCATCTTCTAAAGATATTTTTATATATGTTTTCAATAATAATTACTTTTCTATTTGAAACAAATATATACCAAGGCATATATTATAAAATGTACAGATGACAGAGATCAATATTCCAAATGTGTAAAATTAATAAATATAATATTTAATTTATTTTCATGTGTTTATGCACATTCCTTGTTCAATTTCGTATATTTTTACACTTATGTTGTCAAAATCAATTTATTAATAATTTTATATATTTATTATTAAAAATCATGTTATCTAATTTCATATTCTAATTGTAAGGTGAAAATGTATAGACATCTATTAGAAATCAATAAATGGGAACAATAGTTATCATTTTGATTTTATAATTAATTTGATAAATATATTTTGAATATTATTAGAATATAATATAATATTAAATATTTAAAAATATATATTTTTTGGAATTAGAAAATTAAACCTAATGAATCAAAATTAGAACTAATGACTAAACAATATCTCATTTAAATGACCAAATCACACATGAAAATTGAAAGTGAGTCCTTAAATTTATTTTATTATTCTAGAAATACTATAATAATATATTCTATTATAAGTCAAATTTATTCTTTGTTTTCAATTCAAAAAATAGTAGATGGGAAATCATATTCCAAAAGATATTATGTTAAATGGATTAATTATACATATTCTATCAATAAAAATTTATTATTTACAAATATGTTAAAAATTATTTATCTTATTTTATTCTAACTCCACTATTATTATACTATTTATGGTATAAACACCTATTAGAACCCTCTTATACTTTTTTTATTAAAAAGAATTTTATCCAGTATAAATCATTCTTTAAGTATTATTTACATTTGAATTTTCCAATATAAAATATTGGGGAATAATTAAACATATATTTTTATTTATGGAGTGGAGTATGAGATTATGATTGAGACCAAAACCACAATTAATGTTTCGTATTTCCAAAAATTAGTTTTATTTTTTTTGTGAAGATCTTCAAATTAATATAATAGTTTTTAAAATTTTATAATTTCTAAGGAATCTCCATTTTAAAAATATTACATTTAATAACAAAATTACCACCCTCTTTAGTAATTTGACGTAAAAATTGGACACTATATTAAATTGATTGTTGATATGAAAATGGATTCCATAATAGAATAAAATTAAAATCATTATTTTTAAATATTCTCATTTTTTTGTAATAAGTATGTTTCATTATGTTACATATTATTAGTGATTAATGATTAAAACCATCATTTCTATTCCAATATAATTTATATAATAATTTGTAATATTAAATTTGTAAAATGTATTATATTTATTTCATAATGATATATATATTAAATATTAACAGAATAATATAATAACCACTTTTGATTTTAAAATTTTATTTATCAGTGGAACATGATCCATATTTAAGTATGTTTTGATTAATATTAACATTTCTATCATACATTATTTTTTTGATAGTTAAGTATTATATCAATAATCTCTTATATGTCTCTTTGATAACATATTACACAAATCATTTGACAAACTCTTCACATAGATTATCATAAATCCATTCTTATGGTAAAATGATCCTACTATGGACTAGTAACAATTTGTAAACTAAATCTGTATTCATATATAAATAAATTATCATTATAAGGTAAACTGTATCCTAATTTTTGTAAAATTGATAAAACATATCCACTAATAAATTTAATTATTGAGTTCCGGAAAAAGGTTTTGTAGCAATTAATTTTATAATATATAGTTTGTATATTAAGTTATCATATCCTTTGTAATATCATGGATTTCACTAATTTGTTAATGTTTTCCATGATTATGATAAACACTGAATAAAAATATTAAAATCATTACATTCACAATAAATAGTTGTTTAAAATTTTATTTGGTTATTTATTTTTATTATATACCTAAAAATTCAAGAAATTTAAAAATATTACATTCAAATATATGTCATACAGATGGTATATGAAACTGTATCAATTAATTTTTTTAAAATCATATGAATTCATTGTACACTCAATAAAAATCATGGAGTGATAGTAAGTATTCCACAAATTTAATATACTTTATCTCATGCTATTTTGGCATTCAAAATCCAACCCCAAAGTCATACAATCCAATGATAAATAATATGTTTAGATGTTGAATCATATATAATCTGATTTTTTTAATATATTATAGTTATTCTTATTATTTAATTAAATACATGTGTATAGTAAATATTCTATGTTGCATTAAAATATATAATATGTGTATTGGATGTACGATATAATATTAGATTCGGGGTAACAGACATCATCTAAACATTTATTCATATAAGATTATTTAATTGTTTTGATAAATTTAAGTTAATATTCATTATATACTATCTATTTTATAATTAATTCGTTTAATCCCACAAATATAATAATATATTTTATTTCAATTTTAAAAATTATTCATATGGTTTTTTGACTATAAATTTAACATGTGGTATTGAATTTCACAAAATAATTCATTTTCATTAGGTTACATTTAATCAACACAATTTTATATTTATTTTAGATAATATTTTATTTGGTATTATTATATTATTGTGTATTTACAATTTTTTATGTGGAATTACATTTTATATGCAATATTTATTCATTAATTAGTTTTTTAATTAATATTATGACCATTGAATAGGTTTCTCTTCCGATATTTTCATAATTGTGATATATTATTGTATGATCCTATTTCATATTATAAGTTGTTTATGGATACACTGTTAAATGGTCTATCATTAAAAAAATTGGGTTCATAATGTTTAATTTTTTTATTCATTTAGGTGGATTTTGAATTAATAATTTACAACGTGTTAAAGAATTTAAGATAGAATCACATTTATTATATTAATGTTTGTTTAGTGGAAATCATATGATTTTATTTTTATGATAACATTCGCTCTATCTCTAGTATTTAATGTGGTTCACATTTTTAGATTCCATTCCCTCCTTTTTTAGATGAAATATCCACTAAATATTATTGTATGTGATATATATCTTTTATGATTCATTTATGTTAGGAATTTGTCTCTTCTATATCAAGGTCTAATAAAAATATTTCAAATCTATTTTTTATAAAACTAAATAATTATAAAAAGATATTTTTCATTATCTTTTTCATGTTATAAATTTTCTTAAAATAAAAATTACATAACATTTTCTAAATTGTTCATTTTAACTCACATTAAAAAATAATTATTATATTTAACATTGATATTATGTATGGATATTCCAATAATAATAACCCCTAGATATTTCAAATATTCCTTTTTAGGTTTTAATGGTTATTCTAAAAGAATCTTATTTATTTAGTGGTTTAAAAATATATATTTTTTAAATTAATTTTTTCATAATAAAATGGATATTTCCCTCAAGCTATATTGCACATGATCTTAAAATAAAATTATTTATGTAAAAATCTGTTGAGTTTTCTAAATATGAAAAGTATATATTCCTCATTAATTGTTTATTGATATTTTGATTATATTGATATTAATCAATATCAAAAACTCTTGATTTTTCTTATAGTGCACTATAGTATGTTGAAATTATATTATTATTTGTCTATCTCTTTATGGATTATGATTGTTTTAGTGATTTTTTAGAAACATGTTTAGTTTCCATGGAGAAATGTTGTAATGAATGGAATAATTATTATTTCTATGACTATTATGATGAGATGAGATATGTAATTAAAGTTTTTATATAATGATTATTGGAAAATGTTTGAGAACATTTGAGACCCCTTAAAACTAATAAGTGACCATGATATTGATTTTATGATTGTTATATCCACCTTACATCTAATTTGTGAGCTGGATATAAAAAATAAAAATTGTTTATCACAATCATAGGTCACAAAAATTGAGTGACCCCAATATATCTTATATGTAATTCGAGCCCCATTATATCTCCACAATATATAGTGTAACACGACAAACATTTAGAGGCGTGAAAGAGAGAGTCACCATGTGGTTTCTCTTTTAGATATAAAAATGATCAATTTTATTAGAACATGATCTTAAAATGTGTTATAAAGATGATTTTCTATGTTTCCAACACTTTTTTTTATAATTTATATGGGTAATAAATTTTTTACTTTCATCATGTTTGACAAAACGTGGCCCATGATTATAGAATATTATAACTAATTCCTTTATTAAATATAAATTTCATGACTCATGATGAATAAGATTGATAATGAGGGATTTTATATATCTTATTTTATTATAGATGGCCATTATTTACATAGATAAATTTAAAATTTTTAGGTTAATATTTATATATTTCATAATAACACACCCAATGAATGTAATAGTTTATTATAATTTAAAACTATAAATACAGACATTTAATTTCAATAAATATCATCAATTTCTATGAAAAAATTCTTCGAAAATAGATCTATTCACTTCCATAACCTAGCAGAAAAAAAAATCATAAAAAAGGAAAATAAACAAAATAATATTCTATATAAGAATCTTAGTAAGGGTATGAATAGTATGAATCATCCTAGGAATATAAGAAAACATAACATAACCAAAAGTGTTTGTGATAATGATCATAAATTAAGAAGATCATTCACAAGCCTTCATATATCATAAATATGATTCATTAGATAAGACATTACCATTTAATAAGAAATGAACCATAATAGAGATCAATAATCATTGATCATTCACGAACCATAATATGATGTCATAAAAGATTAAAGTGATCGTAAATATTGTAAACAATTTCATTTGAAAAGGGTAAAAACAATGTCCATCATAATAGTTGAAAGAAACTCATCCCATGTTTCCCATTTTAAAAAAGGATGCACATAATTCCCATGGTAGATCTATACTGACATTTTTCCTATATTTTATCAAGATTGTTGAATTTTTTCTCTTCAGTATATGATGATATATTATGTTTTACACTATGAATTGGTGGGATATTTATTTCTTAAATATCTCTTAATGAAATCCATTCAAATGTGATCAAAAAAATTTATCAAAAATTAAAAATTTAATCACATCATGTCTCGTGTAATGTGAATAGTTTTCACCAAAATTTCATAAATTCATCATAGTATAACCCATGAAAATAAAAGGGGTATGTTTTCCAAATCATTAACAATCTATAGATATTATATTGATGGTAACATTTATAATTATAAGAAATAGAATTTATATGACGTTTGTGTGTGTCACATTGGATAGAAAATAATTTTGAAATATCTCAACGAATATTTTTTGTAGAGAATATAATTTTCTCATTGAAATAAAATTTTTAAATTACTTGAAAAATCCTTTGAACATTTAAATAATTAATTTAAAAACATAATTTTTTCGAAATAATAATGGTATAAAAATTCAATTTTAAATAAATTTTAAAACATATGTTGATATATTGAAATCATTGAGTGGTCATGATAAACGGAAATACCTTTCTTATCATGTGTGTAAAAAATATTGATTCATTTAACCTGTTTGGTAAAATCATAAAAGACATTATTTGTAAAAAGTTGTGACTATTATATTTTAAAACTATTTTTAAATATTCTAGTAATGATAATAAATTATTTTATAAATAATTTCATAATGTTAAAACAATTATGAAAAAAACATTTACAAAATATTATTTTGGAAAAAATTTATTTTCCATCGAAGAGGGAAATAATTACAGTTTTTATTAAAAACATTTTATAAATTATATTAAGAAATAATTTATAAAAAATTAAGATATTTCATTATAATATCATGATGAAAATATAGATAATAAATAAATTGATATCAAATCAATAGTAGATCATATGATTTCATTATAAGAGACTTCATCATAAACAATCCTGATAAATTATGTGATTATAACATAAAAAAAATATAAATTTTGTAAAATTCAAGTCAAAAGGTCCATGATAGTTGAATAATAAAATGGAAATGTAATCCCTATAATATTCAATAATATAATCAAAAATAAAATTAAATGGATTTATATTCACTACATAAATGATCTATGGGTTGAATATTGCATTTGGCTCATAGGAAATAAATTTGAGATATAAATCCATTACCTTATGTCTTGACATCCTTCCTAAAAATTTAATAATAATTAAAAATAAATATATGATTATTATACATCTACTATTGATCCATATATATATATATAATACCATATATGGTTTAGTAAAGACATTTCATTTCTGATTTATTAATAATTCGTTGTTAAAATACCATTTCAGGTAATAACTACTTTGTTTTTCATGAATGTTTCGAATTTTTATTTTTTTACCTATTAATTTAGTTTGGATTGAATAATATATAGAAGTTATACCATTATATTAATATCATACATATATAGTATATATGAATTTATTAGTACTTATGAAATCACTAGTTTGAAAATGAAATATACAGATCATGTATATTGTAGTCCATAAGTTCACATGAATGATATTTGCATTTTATAGAATGATGGAACTAATGAATTTAAATATTCTATATTCATTTAATAATCCTTATTGTTAAATATATCAAATATATTAATCAAACTATTTTCTACTAACATTCATTTACTGTGTGTATAAAATCCATTCACTTCCACTCATGAGGTGGTAGTCCATTTACATATTTGGAACATTATCTTATCCCCCATCAAATGGAAGGAAAGAATTTATTAGTAAACTAATAATTGAATAAATATTTTATTTTAATGAATATTATATAATTATGTTAGATCCATTATTATATCGATACATGATATTTGGTAATAGAAAATAAATTACACTGGTTCATGAAGTGGTAGTCTAATACACACATGATCGATGGTTTTATTTTTATATATTATGGAATTGGGGATGAATATATGTTATTAAATTAAAATAATAAAATATAATTATATAATTGAAATTGTTCTCCATTTGTTATTATTTTGAGGAAATATATTTCATTATTCTTGTAGATAAGTGATGTGTGATAGTGGAATTTTAAAAGTGTTGGGAATGGAACACACATGGAAACTATATGAACATTTCAAAAAATATTCCAAAATATTAAAATCATTAAAAGAAATAAGCCTTCAAAATTACCATAGATTCTATTTTTTCAATGATAATACAGATATATGTCCATAAAATTATAATTTTAAATTTGGTATAGTCAACTTAATACATATATTATTTTTTTAACCCCTAGTGAACCAATTTTTAAGTTAACCATGTTAATAAATTTTAGAAATTTTCAATATTATATATACTGAATTATAAATTCATATTATTAGAAAATATAAATTCTTCAATATCAAAATATTGAATCCTTTTTCAAAATTCCATTAACATAATTATAAATTTTTTTATTTTAAATTAATACTATAGGCCCAGTGCAAAATTTTGTTTACGAAGAAAATAATGTTGAAACGTTCAAAATGATTTAAAATTAAATTTAAATATGAAAATGATTCAAATGAAATTAGTTATATTAATAAATATATAGTTTTTTTTATTTTAACTTCAATACCATCATAATTTAATTGTATTTTTTTAAAATAATACAATGAATTTAAAAATCTTTTTAAAACATGTATTTCTCACTATTTATCGAAAAATAATCTTCATAGAAAAATAACTAAAACCCACCAGAATATAATTAAAACATAATGATTTAAAAATTATAACTATTTTATAAAATTAATATTCCAATAGTGTAAAAAAATAAATTAATTATTTGTCACAAAATTAAATTATTCATTTTGAGAAAAAGATAATTTTATAAATATTTAATGAAATTACAGAAAACTAAGAATTATTTATCAAAAAGTTCTATATATATCACCCTTATAATTAATATTTAAATTCTTTTTATTTCAAATAACTCCTCCATGATTTATGTATTGTAAAAAATTATTAATTATAAATAATAATATTAATTGTTTTTCACGGTTCAATAATACTCGTTGTTTGGTGAAACACAAACCATCATATAAATTTAATTTAATAAAAAATAATAACAAAATTGGATGTTACATTATAAACCTATTAAAATAAATTTCACATTCAATATTCAGCACTTTGGTACAAACAAATAACGATAATTATTCCTTCTTACATACAATGGTTCCTACGTGACATATCATGCTCGTGGTTACACTAAAAATAATTGACTATGTGATTGGTCGTATTTAATATAATTGTCCCTATTCAATCATAAATTTATATTTATTGTTCCTCATATGGAATATCATGCTCTAATATTATGGCATTTGTGTTCAATCCATGGGATGGATCATATAATTTATTCCATAGGAGAGTTACCTGGAACACATCATGATCCAATTAGATGTTTCATTGAAGTTATAATTACTTGGAGACCATCCTGATTTGATCAAGAATTTCAAATAGAAATATATAACTAGAGATTATCATTGGTTTTATCAGGGATAAATTTTCATCATTTTATTTTATTTGATCAATTTCTACTTTATATCGTACTATAAAAATAAAAATGAATTTTTTTATTTCTATAACACTAATGGATAACAATATCCAATATATAATAATATTTCATCCCATATATCTCATGTAATCATCACTGAAAAATTAGCATATGTTATATAGTTTGCATAATTCATTAAATGGTGATGTAATAAATAAATATCTACAACGTCATCAAAATATTGACTTAGATAATTTAATAAATGGTTAACCAGGTGGCCCTCCAAAAATAATAAAATCCAAAACATTATAATGAACGTTGCTAAAATTTCAAAACATATCATTAATCTATAAAATAACATGATGTATCTTTTAATTTTCACATACCAAACATTTGATTATATTCATCATGTGTTATGTTGAAGATTATTAATATGTTAAATTACTATCAATCCCTATTATAAGCCTATATGATTCATTATTATATAAAAAAACAAAAAATATTGGATATATTCCTTAAATAAAAAAATGAATTAAAATCTAGCAATGATAATATTATCCTATTTTACTAAAAATATATAATTCTTTCAGACATTTTCGAAACTATCTATATTAATTTATTTATATAAATAAGAAATTTATCAATATAAAACTCCATTTCATCTCTATCATGAACCCATTAAGGGCTATCATACGTAAATAATATTATAAACTTTTCATTCAGTCACATTTCTACGTCATTTTCACCATTCCATATATTTCCTCAATAACCGACAACCAATTTTCATGGAATAATGTTTTAAAAGATATTTAAAATGGATTTAAAAAAATAATTTAAATCTTTTTAGGATATATTTAATTTAAAAGGTATGACAAATGATTTGTGACTTAAAATGTTATTTTTCAAGTAAAAATGATATATTCCTCATGAAATATTTTAAATTGAAATCTAAAAAATATTTTCCAAAAAAAAGAAATCGGTTGATGATAATTATGATCTTCTAAAGATATGACCCAATAATACCATTAATATAATTTTCTCCATATTTTATGATTATGATATCTTTTAATTTATAAATAATAATTTTTCCACGAGTTATGATGAAATGATTTTGAAATATTTTTTTGATGAGTTATGTTATGTTGAATAATTTATATTCTATTTTAACACGTATTTTTGGATTTCATTATGTGATGGGTGAGAAATATATGTCCTTAAAATACATTGCTTAATGAAAATTTTTCCATGGGATAAAAGGGTACATCTGTGGTCATCCTAAGACCCCAATAAGGGGACACAGCTGTGCTAATAAATAGATCATAATATGAGGGTACATGAGAGTTTATCAAAAATCCAAAATGATAGGTTACATGAGATATAATCCCAAACCTGGAGAATGTAGATAGGTGATTATCCCAAGCCTAACATGAAATGAATGTCAAAGTTGATATCATTGATATAAGATTTTATAAACATATGTTTATGAGAAAAATTCCATGTCTATTCTATTTTTAAACTCTCATTAAACATGTTCATTTATTATATTATTAATAATTCCTTTTGAAATACAAATCATTATTCCATGATTCATGATTATAATATTTGATATGTAGGGCATCGATTTCAAATGTTATTTTTTTGATCTCCTTCCCCTCTATATAGGTTATACTTTAATATCACGTATTTTTAACCAAACAAAAAATATTATGACAGATGTTGTAATTTTTTTCATTCATTAGGTTCTCATTAAATCTTTTAATTAGGGATACTAAAGGGAACATTCTTTATGGGAAAAATTTATGATCTTTCAACCGAATCAATTTTTATGTTCAGAGATTCCAAATAAACTAAAATAATATAGTTCTCGAGTTTTTCATAGTGTAATATAGTGAATATTATACTAAAATAAAATTTAAAATCATTGAATGATAATCATTTTAATTTATAGTGTTTGTGTCTTTCTATAAGTGGGAGAAATGAAACTACATTGAAACAACTTAGAGATTTCAAAAAATAGCCGAATATAATAGATTCATTGGAATGAAAATGATATCAAACGAATATATTTCATAATTTTAGAAGTATATTATTGATATATTTAAAAATTACAAATTTTACATGTTTTATAGATATTTTAACCATTTTTCATTGAACCCTCTATAAACTCGTTTTCACCTTAATCATATTAATTAATTTTTACTGTTTTCATAATTCAATGTAGTAAAATTTAAGATAAGTTTATTATATAATATAATTTATAAATATAAAAAATATTAGTCTATTTTTATGAATTTTATTCTCAGTCATAGGGAATAATAATTTAATATTAATCCTACATATGCGATGTTAATTCTTATTTTTGAAGAATAACATGTTTCAAATATTAGAAAATATTTGAATAAAAATTTAATATGAAAATTATGACAATGAACTATATTTAATTAATGATTATATAAATGATAAAATTTTACTTTTAAACTGACTTAATTTTTTTTGTTTAAAAAATATCAAAATAAAGAAAATCAAAATAATACATAATTTTTTCACTATTATTCGAAAAATTAATATTCTTATAAAAGAAAAATAAACCTCAGCTAAATTAAAGATGATGATTTCAAAATTTTATTTTATTTTATCAAATTATTTAATAATACTGTAAAAATATATTATTATTATTTTTACCTTCAATAAATAAAAAAATTATTCTATGAAAATATATTTTTTGAAAAATATAATGGCATTACCAAATATATTGAATATTTATTAATTTGTGTTAATTATATAAAACAATTACATATAATATGAAAAATGCGTTTATTTCAATTCATTCATATATGTTTTATAAGAATATAGAAATGGTAATGTTTAAATAAAAATATTACTTGTTGTCATGGTTCATTAAAACTCGTTGTTGCAAATAACATAAAACATCAAAAAACATAATTTAATCAAAAAATTAAATTCATAAATACCCTTGGTTTTATAATTATTCTCATGTACATTGATTATGTCATAATATAATTTCTCTCATTATTTTCATAATGATAAAATTCAGTTTATAGTGCTTATGTTTACACACAATTTGAATTTGAGCCCACCTTATATATTTTCCTTTTTCCCAATACAATACAGTATGATATTAATGAAATTAATTATATAAGATTATTATTTATAAGATTATTATTTTATAGTATGTAAAATTAAATGCTGGGTACAATGGAAAAAAATAATCCATTGATATGATGGTTAATTTCTATGTATGTGTTGGTCCAAATTCTATAAATTTCTAAACCTAAATCGTCATTAGGTGTATACACGATACATTATTTTTTATGTTCTCCATTTTTGAAGGTTATAAAAGTTTCACCTGAATTAGAATGAAATAAATAATTTTAATGTTTATGAATATATGACTAGATTCCATAGTGCAATTTCTATTTTAATATTATTGGTATTAGAGATATTAATAGATAACGATTGAGACTATGACATTTATGGTGAAGTTATCTTTACAGTTATGGGTTCGATCAATTTTTTACCAGTTTATGGTTAATTATAATATTAATTTCTCTAAAACCCCTTTTTAGGTTTCATGCGATGAGATCACAATGGTGTTAATAGAAATTTTGGATTTCTTTTAGAATAATGTATATAAAAATATTTTTTTAGCGTAATGTATGAAATAATATTTATTTACAAATGTTATATTGTTTTTATATCTTTTATGCTTTATAGGATCTTGGATATTTTGGTAATTATGGGGGGGCCATATTTTATGTTATAGATTACCATGAGATTAAAAATAAATTTCGTTCCTATAAAAATAGTAACATTTAGGAAAAAGGTGGGTATATTTATGGATTATATGTTAAACATTATAATATAATCATTATATTTTAAAAAATTAAATTTTTTGAGTATATTTATGTTATTTAAGATATTTGATTCTAAATGTGTGGAATTATTAATCTTTAACAACTGTAATTATATTTAATTTTCGGGGTTAATGTATTACTTATTCATATATAGTTTTTTTCACTTTGAATTTTTTTTATATTATGATAAGCATATATTAATCATTTCAATGTCTAATTATATGAGAAACATATTTTTATCCATTTATGGCTTGATGATCAAATTTATATTGTTTTTTGATCATTTATAATGGAAAACACATCTTGAATTTGTATCATTTGGAGAAAATTAGATATTTTTTTAGAAAATTATTAACGGATTGGTGTTTTACATTTCATATAATGATATATTACTTTTCTAATAGTATAGAGAGAAAATTTGTTCATTATAAATTTTAATAGGGTATTGAAACAAAAAAATTCCAATTACCATCATTTATGATGAAATTGATGATCTTTTTATCACCTATATAGTTTATGTTTTAGTGGATATTGAAATTATGATAGTCCTTAAAATTTTTATGATTGATTACATCATTCATTTTCCATAATTGTGTTGGAATTATAATTTTATTTAATTTCTATATTATCACTTATCAAAAATTTTATTTTATTTATAATTCTATTATGTTTTATTCAAGATTAAATTCATACTTCCTTTTTCTCTTATTAGGAATGAGTTTTAGTAACCCTTTTTAGATTCATGGAATTAGTGAAAGGTACATTAAAATTTAATAACATTTATTATTGGAAAAAATTTTAAAATTAAAGGAATAAATTTATGAATTGGTTTGAGAATGTGACACACTAATATTTTAATGAAGAATATTATGTTACATAGATTATGTGACACCCAACATCAAGCATAAAAAACCTATGATATATATGATTGTTATAAAATATCCATTAAATTTGGAGATATGAATATTATTTAATAAATTATAATATATATAAATATCTATCTAAATCAATATTAATTTATTTATCACTTACTAGAAAAAAAATCATTCGAATTCTTGTAATGTATTTTAATTCAGCAAAAATATGTTCTCCTGAAAATATGATTTTATTACATGTTCTAAATAATATTTATAAAAACTTTATTGAATGATAAGATAAATAATTTGAGTATCATAATATACATTTTCAAAAAATAAATCCAAATCATTCATAGGATAATTATTTGTGATTTTTTAGAAAATATTAATTTTTTAGTGGATAGTAAAAATACTAATTTACGGTAAAATGTCATTATTTTAGATAAATTAAGTAAATTAAAATTAACATTATTTCTATAAGAACATAGCCTTTAACCTTACATAATATTTAATTAAATGAATAATTCAAATTTAGGATATTTTATGGTTTATAGTTTTAGAGAATTAGGACATAACTATTAAATCTCAAAATATTACAACGTAGACACTTCTACACAGTATCCATTTCTTTTACAAAACATGAAATCTTGAAAAAAAGTGTCATGACTAGTCCTAGGTTTATGACAACCTAAATTTTCCATTATCCCCTCCTTGACCCTATTCCCCATTATGTCCAGTGAAAAACTTTTCAAAAACTTGCGATGAACATAAAAATATCAGTAAGGGATATACAAATAATTAAAACTGTTAGTTCTTCAAAAAAACAATAAAACCATGACTGCTTAAACATAAGTAATAATTTTCACCATTATAATGTATTAAATACTCTTCACTGAATAATAGATCATTAGATATCCTTTTGTAACCAAAATATTACCATAAAACCCATATAATGATCACATAACATATAAAGGTAACATTGGACATAAATATACTTAAATTGAATAACCATATGGTCAACTTCCATACATAAAACTAAATGGAATATCCATACAGCTGACTTCTATACACAAGCATCAGAGGTTATAACGTAACCACCCATCCAGGTATTTACGGCACCACCTGTAATTTTTTTTATCAAGTAACCACCCATCAAATGTCCATGTCCCATTATAAAATCGTAGCACTAAAACAATTGTAAAGGAAAGATGAAATTTCCACATTTCAATCAAAATATATAACATAAATATATTGACATAAAAATCCATTATCAAAACCATTTTCAATACCAAAATATATAAAATAGTATATGGTATTTATTTTCTTTTAAAAACATTACGTCTTGTTGAGAAAGCCAAAGATCAAATAATACTCGTGCTGGGGGAAAGGTAATTTTCACCACATATGTTAAAAGAAACATTCCTTTTTCTCATTTAGTAAAACGCTTTGGAGAAAAATATTCCCATTGAAATGTCAAGGGAGATTATACAACATATAAAAAAATGTGTTGTATAAAAACAAAATATGCCTAAATGAAATGATATTGAGACGGAGTCCCTTACCTCGTGTCCGACTTGACCCGTTCGTTCTTTAATCTCATCAATTATAAACTAAAGTAAATTTCTACTTTCTTATGTCCCTCTTTAAAAATTATTTTTTCCTTTTATATCACTTATTACCATGTTATAAACATTTTTAAATCATTCAATTTAATAATGTTCGTTTTGTCGTTCGTTTTGTCGATATTTGGTACTTGAGTCAAAAATGGACTTCTTATAATTATATGTTCTTCATTTTGTCGAAGGTTTATTATATCCATAATTATATTCATGATTTGGATATCTTATATATCATATATATCCATTATATACATGTATTTATAATTTTAGATAACATTTAGAGGAAAGAAATGAAATGCACCGTTCAGGGACACGGTAAGCCATACGTACGCATGAATGCAACTTCCATTTCTATTTCATATTTAATGGAATAAAAACATAATGATACATAGTATTATTATAATTCCAGTATTTTATCATATATAATATCATTAAATCTATCCTTCATAGATACGACATATGGTATGAATGAGTCATATCACATTGAGGAGGTGGTAGTCCGCACTTCCTCTTATGAGATTATCGCGTTTACCGATTATGGAAATCATAAATGCATGATATAAAATGAAAATAATGAATAATAAAGAAAATATAAATCTATTATATGTCATATATAAATATAGTTCCATCATAATGGCCACCATGAGAGGCGGTTGGAGATATTTGAACAATCATCATTTTGTGAGGTGTTAGTTTTCCATCCACTGAAACATTATGTTCCTCATCCATTAGACGGAGGTGTGTCTACTTGTAGTTATAATCCTTATCATAACAACCTCATAGTATATTTAATATACTGGTTTTGTTAAAAAATAATGGAATAAAAATAGTTTAGGGGTCGGAGAAGTAAAATAAAAGAAAAAAATCTAAGAGAAATTGTTACCTTTGATTTGGGTAACTCCCTTTGGTTTAAACCAAAGGACTTCTTAAAGTATCTTATGCCTAAGGAAAGGATTATGGGAGGAGTATAGAGATACATAATTCTTAATGTGGTAGAGTTTGGATGAGGAAAAGCTTGAGAGGTGTGAGGAATTGGTTATCAATGGTCTCCTTTTATAAGGGGGAGGAGGGGCTCGTTAGGAAAGTGTGACAACATTATTTTATTATATAATGAAATTCGTTTTCTAAGGGTCCAAAAATAATTATTGTAGAATATAAGATGACTTATGGTATAAATAAAAACATAAAATAATAGTTGGACATGTTTTGGATAATATTTAAATCATTATAATCTTATTTATTAAAATGATTTATTAATGAGGTAAACACTTCATCATTATTGTGTTATAAATTATTTAAATTATTTGATGTCTAAAAAATATAATAAAAATACCATGATGTGTGAAATAATTTTATATTTCCAATGAATATTTATAGTCCAAATGATAATTTATATATCCCCTTGTAAAAATTAATTTACTAAAAAATATTTCCTTTTGATATTTTTTCCATTACTTTAAGTTAATTAATCTAAATTGTCATTATCAATCCCAAGTGGCTCAATGGGGTCCTGAAATCTACCAAAAGATGCCAGTGGTCATAAATTTCTCAACCAATAATGTTTGGAGAAGTTTTAAGTAAATTTTTATTTATTATTAATTTCTTTTTACCTTGATTTACCCTATTTACCTTTAACTGCGGTAAATAAATGTCAAAAGATACTATTCATAAAAAAATATTTTCATCTTCATGAACTACATTTTACTTACTAATAAAAACCATATATGTCGGATTTTTTAAATTAAATTTACATAAGTGGAAAAATTTCATTAAAATGAAAAGGTCAGTATTTTAACTACTACTAAGTGATTTCACTATTCATCAAAAATTGATGTTTTTTAAAAAAATACCAAAAATTCAGCCTAATCTATGTTTTTTATTCCGAATTTAATAATGATATCTATTTTTACAAATTAAAAACATATGAGTGGAATTAATTAATCTTAAAATTAATTCACGTTATGAAAATAAATATTGCGTTTTTACGAAAAAATAACTATAAAAAGTTTGAAACTTTTTATGTCCAATTTCAAAGAGAAATTAATTTCAAAGACCAATATTGAATTAAATGGTAAAAATTTATTTTAGTTTCTCATTAAAAACAATTAAAAAGATAATCTATCCATATAAATAAATTAGATTAAAAGGCACTTTTGAATTAAAATACAATATTTTTCACTATTCATAAAAAATGATCTTTATCATAAAAATACAAAAATAAATTACCCAAAGTGAAATATGATGTCCCCATTATAAATAATGATTTTATCTTGTCAATTAAAATGTATTAAAGTGAAAAAAACAATATTTTAAGAGGGTTCTCCATTAAAAGGTTGTAAATCGGCATTTTAGTGTAAATTATGATTAAAGTTAGATTCATTCATATTTTAATCCTCTATTTTTTTATTATATAAATGTAAATGGATTTTAAAAACATGTATAATCATATTGTAGTTAGTTTTTTTCATTCTCACCAATACTATGGATATAAGTCAAATACCATTTAAAATAATAATATTATATTATTAGTGTGCATGGTAAGATTTCAATGGAACTCGTTGTTGAGTATCGGGTATGCTATCGAACATATAAACCCTTTTAAATTATAATTAATATTCAATTCAAAAATATTAATAAATATGAAAATCTCTTATTCTTCATTTACCTGGTATGTTACATCCTTCCCCCCTTTTGGAAAATGTGTCCTCACAATTATTATTCACTTATCAAAATAAGTGGGGGTATTTATCCCACATAGAATTTCCATATTCCCACGTTGCCTCTTCAATCATATGTTTTTTCCAAAAAACCATTACCGGGTGAATTACCTTATTCCTTAAAAAATTCTTACTACGGTCAAAAATTTAGACTGGTTGTTCTTCATAATAGAGATTCTCTTCCAAATGAACTACCTCTGGGTTTAGAACATGAGATAGATCTGGCATATACTTCATCAACATTGAAACATGAAAGACATTGTGTACCTAGGATGAACATGGAGGTAAAGCCTCTGTGTACAGAACTGATCTAACATTCTCCAGAATTTTATAAGGTCCAATTAACTTGGACTCAACATTCCCTTATTACAAAAAACGCCTCAGACTTTTCCATGGTGAATCTTTGAGAAAGACATGATCACCTTCCTTCAAAGAAATATCCTTCCTCTGATTATCAACATAACTTTTCTGTCTGCTCTAAGCTGTTGTCATGTGCTTCTGAATCAACTGAACTTTCTCTGCCATATATTCAACAAATTCTGGTCCCATAAGCTTCCATTCACCTACTTCATCCCATATAGACAGAGTTTGACAATGATTTCCATATTATGCCTCAAATGGATCCATCTATATATTGAAATGAAAATAGTTGTTATATGAAAATTCAACCAAATAAAGATGTTGGTACCCACATCCCTGATAATCCATCGAGCAAACATGTAACATATCCTCCAATGTATGAATTGTTCGTTCTGATTTCCCATATGATAGTGGATGAAATGTTTTACTAAAATTTAATTCAATACCCAATGGCTTCGGAATGCCTTTCCAAAAGTTATAAGTAAACTTGTGATCACGATCAGATACAATGGAGAGGAGAACTCCATGCATCTTGAAAATATCATTAACATAAAATTGTGATAGTTTATATATAGACAATGTATCCCAAATAGAAAGTAAATGATAAGATTTAGTCAATCAATCAACAATAACCCAGATTTAATTATTACCTCGAGATGTCTTCGGTAATCCCAAATAAAAGTCCATTGATATATTTTGCCATTTCCACTCTAGCACTGGTAGAGGCTGAAGAATCCCTTTCAGTAACATCAGCTCTGCTTTAATCTACTGACACGTCAAACAGATCACAGTATAATCAACAATATCTCTCTTCATTCCATCCCACCAGGAATAATTTCCACGATCTCTATACATTGTAGTACTACCAGGATGAACATAAAATGGGGAACTATGAACTTCATATAACAACACATTCTTCAACTGTGTATCGCAAGACACACTTAATCTCTTTCCAAATCTCAAAAAATAATCATTATCAGCGTTAAAATATGAAAACTTACCGTTCTGAACCAATGGTACAATTTTCAACAACTCACTGTCTTCTATCTGCGCTTGTTTTTTTTTGTCTGATAAAGATGATTTTAGTGACACTTGAAACAAAACAGAAGAATTTATTGCACCATCATCTTCTATGACAAATTCCATCAAATCAAAAATTAAAGGATCTCATTCCAATCATAACATAGTTAATGAAGTATTACTTTTTTTGAATTAAATAATCAGCCACTTTATTTTCTTTTCCCGGAAGGTAATGGATCGTGAAATCATAATCCTTGATTAATTACATCCGTCTCCTTTGTCTCATGTTCAATTATTTTTGAGTCAATATGTACATTAAACATTTGTGATCAGTATATATTTCTAACTTCAATCCATTAAAATGATCCCTCCAAAATTTTTAAAGAAAAAAACAACACCAGCTAATTCTAATTCATGTCTTGGGTAATTTGACTCATGGGGTTTAAACTAACGTGAAGTATAAGCAATTACCTGATCATTATGCATTAGGACACAGACTAGTCCTTTCAACGATGCATCACTGTAGATAAAAATCTCACCATTTCTAGATGGTAGTGCAAAAATTGGAGCATTGACCAATCTTCTTTTAAATTCTTGAAAATAATCATCACACTCTTTTTTCCAAATAAAAATATACATTTTCGAGTTAACATAGTCATTAGTCTAGATAACTGAAAAATAATTTCAAAAAACCTCCAGTAATAGCCCGAATAACCAATAAAACTAAAAATCTAGGTTATATTTGTGGGTCTTGGCCATTATTCAACAACTTTTGTTTTAGGAGGATCAAAAATTATGCCATCTTTTTAAATAATGTGACAAAGGAAATAAATTTTTTACAGAAAAAAAAACTCACAATTTCTGAGTTTCACAAATATTTTCTTTTCTTTTACAGTTTTAAGGACAACCCTTAAATTAATTTCATGTTCCTCCTTACTTTTGGAATAATAAAAAATTCATCAATGAACACAACCACAATGTTATACATGAACTCACGGAAAATTCTATTCATAAGATCCATGAATACAGCAGGTGCATTGGTTAACCCGAAAGGCCTAACTACATTTCATAATGGCCATATCAAGTAAGAAACATGGTATTCAAAATGTCTGCTTCCTTTACCTTCAACTGATGGTACCCTGACCTCAAGTTAATCTTTGAAAAATACTGAGCTCCCTGTAGTTGATTAATCATATCATCTATATGAGTCAAAGGATACATGTTCTTTACTGTAATGTTATTCAATGCTCTATAATCAATGAAAAGAATCATTGAACCAAAATTATTTTTAAAAAATAATACAAGAGAACCAAATGGTTATGTGATAGGTCTAATGAAACAGTTATCAAATAACTCCGGTAATTGCTTATTTAACTCTAGAAGTTTAATTTGAGCCCTTAAATTAAGGGATTTTGAAATTCAATTAGCATCAAGAACTATGTCAACAGAAAATTCAACTTTTTGATCAGGTATAATACTAGGAAAATCATCTGGAAAAACATCAAAGTACTCATTTACCACTAGCACATCATTAATCTGGAAAGGTATTTTCATTTCAAAAATATGTGCAAGGTAACATTCATTTCCATCCATTAATAGTTTTTCAATATCGTGATATGTTTTCAAAATCAAGGGTTCATTCATGTACACAAACTGAAAATCATTATGAAATGAAACCTCTTTTTCTCTATAGTCAATCTTATCATGATAAACATAAATCCATTCCATTCCAAAAATAACATCAAACTCTACTATAGGAAAAACAATATGGTTTATAGGTAGGTTTTTTCCACAAACAAGGACAATAAGATTCTTATAGTTTCATTTGGTTTCAACACTTCCTCCAGGTGTTTTTACAATAATTTCTGTATTCATATCATGATATAGAATTCCCAATTTACTAGAAAACTTCATAGAAATTAACGAGTGTGAAGACCCTAAATCAAACAACACATTGGCATAATCTAAAAAAAACATTGTACCCGATACTACTTCATTTTATTGTCCAACATCTGATGAAGTAGTTGCAAAGGATTTCACCACCGCTTTCTACTTGTAGTCTTACTACTTTCCCTTAGTTGAGTTCTTATTTGGACAGTCATTTTCATAATGAACTGTTTCATTACACTTATAACATCTTACTTGTGGCTTTTCATTCCCTCGTTGATCATCTTCCTTACAGTTAAGAGCAATATGACCAGACATACCACACCAGAATCACTACCCAGACTTTGATAAACAATATCCGGGATACATTTCACCACACTTATCACAAGATGGATATTTAGTTTTTTTACCTCTAGGATTCTTTGATGAATTCTTTCCCATTTCCTGCCAACTAGACCTTTTATTCTGTTGATTTCGTAAGAACACATGATCATTAACTATATCCATTTCCACCTTCTCCACACATTGAACAAGTTTTTCATAACATTTGAACTCATGAGAGGCTAACGATATTAGATATCGTGGATTCAGTCTTGAGTAATATCGATTTATCTTACTATGAGGATATCAGATGAAATTTGGTGCATTCCCTGCCAGTTGAGTGAACTTTGCTTCATAAGCATCCATTAAGTCATCCTCCTGCAACTATTCATGGAATTTGTTTCCATCCCAAGATGAACCACCTTGGAAAATATTTCTCCAGAATCATAAATATGAATTCATGCCAAAAAAGAGCATCAATCTCCTCACTATACCTTATATTTTTCACCATCGACCACCACTGATCAACTTCACATTCAATGTGGTATACAGTGACTGTAATATTTTCATGTTCTGAAAAACCCATAACATTGAAAATCTTTTCCAGTGATTTAATCCACCATTCTGCTAGCATAGGATCAGATGATCCTCTGAATGATGGGGTATGTTTCCTCATGAAATGATCCACTACTAACATGTTCATCTGCGGTTGATCTGGCCAATCTCGTGCATGGATACCACCACCATTAATAGCCTGATTCAACTATGCCATCACAGAAAAAAACTATTCAGTACCGATTCTGAAAATCTCAGGTTACTGATTTGAAAGGTTGTATTCCTCCTGATGTCATCCCAACATAGCTTCCTTGTTTCCTATGTAGAAACCCATTCTGAACAATGAAATATCTTTGGAAAATCATCATGGTAATATTTAAATGCTATATTATTTCAATATAAACATAAATTACTTTATAGATATTAATATAACAATACCCTAACTCCTAAACATGTCTACTCCGACCTCTGATACAAACTTTAAGGACCTGACCTTTATCCTTATATAATATTTAATTAAATTAATAATTCAAATTGAGGATTTTTTCAGGTTTAGTGTTTTAGTGAATTAGGACATAACTATTACATCTCATAAGATTGCAAAGTAGAAACTTCTACCCAGTATACATTTTTTTTAACAAAACATGAACTCTTGAAAAAAAGAGTCATGTCTAGTTCCATGTTTAAGACCGCATAAATTTTCATTGATCCCATCCTTGACCCTATTCGATATTATGTCATTTGAAAAAAAAAATTCAAAAAATTGGGATGAGCATAAAAATCTTAGTAAGGGATACACAAAGAAGTAAAACTATTAGGTTTTCAAAATAAAAATTTAACCATGAATACTTTAACAGAATTAATACTTTTAGCCTTTATGAAGTAGTAATACTCATAACCGAATAAACTATCATTACTTACCCCTTTTTAACCAAAATATTACCATAAATCCAATAAAAAGAACACATAACATATAATGGTAACATGGGACATAAACATACATATCTAGAATAACCATACGTTCAACATCCACACATATCACTAAATGGAATAGCCATATGGCTGACTGCCATACCCAATTCCTTAGAGTTTATAACATAACCACATGTCCTGGTATTCATGACACCACCTGTCATTTGGTTTATCATGTAACCACACGTCAAATTTTATGTACCACTATAAAATCATAACACATAAAACAATTGTAAAGGAAAGAAGACATTTCAACATTTCAATCACCATATATCACTTAAATATATTGACATAACAAATCCACTATCAAAACCATTTTCAATGCCAAAATATATAAAAGAGTATATTATATTTATTTTCTTTTAAAAACATTATGGCTGGTGAGGATTCCAATGATAAAATAATTCTCGCTACGACGAAAAGGTCATTTTCACTGCTTACGTTAAAAAAATTCCGTTTTATAATTTAGTAAAATTATTAATAGAAACATATTCCCTTTGAAATGTCATGGGTGTTTATACAACATATAAAATAAATTCATGTATTAAAACAAAATATTACCCAATAAAAGGATATTGATACGAAGTCCCTTACCTCATGCCCGACTTGACCCGTTCGTTCTTTAATCTCCTGAATAATAAACTAATTTTAATTTATACTTTCTTAAGAGCCATTTCAAGTTTTTTATTCCTTTTATTTCACTTATTACCATGTGATAAAAATTATGTAATCATTCAATTTAATAACATTCATTTTGTCGTTCATTTTCTCGATATTTGGGACTTGAGTCAAAAATGGACTTCTTATAATTACATGTTGTTCATGTGGTCAATATTTCATTATATCCAGAATGATATTCAAGATTTGGATATCATATATATAATATATATCCAGCATATACATGTATTTATTAAAGTACATAACATTTAGAGGTATGAAATGAAATGCACCTTTCATGGAGACGGTAAGCCGTTCGTACGCATGAACGCTACTTCCATTTCCATTTCATAATTAATGAAATTAAAACATAACGATACATAGTAGAATCATAATTCCAGTATTTAATCATATATAATATAATTAAATCTATCCATTATATGTACCACATTTGGTATTAATGAGTCATATCACTTTGAGGGGGCGGTAGTCCACACTTCCTCTAATGAGATTATCTCATTTAACCATAATGGAAACCATAAAGGCATGTTATAAATGGTAAATATAGAATCTTAACGAAAAAATAGACATAATATATGTCATATATGAATATAGTTCCATCATCATGACCACCATGAGAGGTATTTGTAGATATTTGAACAATCATCGTTTCGTGAGGTGTTAGTTTTCCATCCACATAAACATTATGTTATTCTTCAATTAGATGGAGTTGTGTGTATGTGTAGTTCTAATAATTAACATAAAAACATACTAGTATATTTAGGATACTGGTTTTGTTATAAAATAAAGGAATAAAAATATTTAATGGGTTGGAGAAGTAAAATAAAAGATAAAAATTTATGAGAAACTGTTACATTTAATTTGGGTAACTCCCTTTGGGTTGAACCAAATGACATCTTGAAGTGCCTTCTTCAAAAGGTAAGGATTCTAGGGGGAGGAGAGGGATGTATGGAGCTTAATTGGGCCGATATTAGATGATAATAAGGGCTTGAGAGGTGTGATGAATTGGTTACCATTTGTCTCCTTTTATAAGGGGGAAGGGGCTCTTTAGGACAGTGTGAAAACATTATTTTATTATATAAAGATATTTGGTTTCAAATGGTCCAAAAATCATTATAGTAGAAGTTACGATAAACAATTGTCGAAATAAAATAATCCAATAGGAATGTGACCAGTTATGGATAATAATGTAATCATTATAATCATATTTATTTAAATGATTTTTTAATGAGGTAAACATTGCATCACTATTGATTCATATATTATTTAATTTATGTGATTTCTAAAAATTATAAAAAAATAACATAATGTAGGAAATGTTATTATCCTTACAATGAATATTTATATTTGATGATATAATTTATATAACCCCTTCTAAAAATTAATTTACTAAAATATATTTATTTTTTCATTTTTTCCTTTACTTTAAGTTAATTAATCTAAATTGTCATTATCACTCTCATGTGGCTCAAATGGGTCCCAAAATCAACCCAAATATGCCTTGGGTCGTAAATGACTCAACCAATAAGGTTTGGACATGTGATAAGGTAATTTTGAATTAATATAATATTCTTTTTACCTTGAATTACCCTATTAACCTTTAACTGCGGTAAGTAAAAGTCAAAAGATACTATTCATCATAAATTATTTTCATCTTAATGAATGAAATTTTACATAAAATAAAAACCTTGTATGTCGGATTTTCAAAATTCAATTCACATAAGTGGAAAAATTTCATTTAAATGAAAAAGTCGGTTTTTTAACTACTACTATGTGATTTCACTATTCATAAAAAATTGATGTTTTTCAGAAAATTACCAAAAATTATCCCTAAGCTATATTTGATATCACGAATTCAAAGATGATGTCTATTTTTTCAAAAACAAATTGAAATGAATATGAGACCTTTCCCAAAAAAGAAAGTCCCCTATATTAAAATAAAAAATCTGACTTACATGATCCTTAAAACAAAAGATCTATCCAAATCCATTTTAAAGAGGGGAAAAAACATCAAGAAACTTGTCATACCAAATGAAGTTAGGACCTTCAACTCCATTGTTAGCCTATCCATCTGCAACAGAATTAGCTTCCCTGTAGACATGAGTAATGACATAAGTAAAAATATATATTTTAATTTCACTTTAAAAGAAACTAAAAAGACAATATAACCATATAAATAAATTATATTTAAAGGCACATTTGAATTAAAATATAATATTTTTTTACTATTCAATAAAAATGAACATTGTCAGAAAAATACCAAAAAATTACACCATGTAATATTTGATGTCCCCATTCTAAAGAAGGATTTTATTTTGCCAATTAGAATGTATTAATGTGACCGAAACTATATTTAAAGAGTGTTCTCCATTAAGAGGTGGTATATCCACATCTGATGTAAATTATTCCTAAAGATAGATTCATTCATATTTTAAGCCTCTGACTTTTTATTGGATAAATGTAAATACATTTTACAAACATGTATAATAATAATGTAGTTAGTTTTTTTCATTCTAGCCAATACAATGCCTAAGAGTTAACTAACATTTCAAATAATAATATTATAATATTAGTGTGCAACATGAGATTTCATAGAAACCCGTTGTTGCGTATCAGGTAAGCTATCGAACATAGAAACCTGGTTGAAGTTAAATTAATATTTAATTCACAAGTATTAATAATTATGAAAATCTCTAATTATTCATTTATGAGGGATGTTACAATTTTATTAACCTGGTTCAATGTAATATAAATATTTTTTTATATTATTTAAATGTAATTATTTTATTATCATATTTATATTTTTGATTTTTTTGGGTTTTAAAAGACTTGTATCTTAAAAATCATAAAGGGAAAATTAAATCCCATTTATAATTAATTAAAATATACCATAACGACATGTTATTTAGATGAATTATATATATTATATGTAATATATATTTATATTTATATTAATTCATATAATAATTATTAAACTTCATTATGTTAACATTAAATAATCATTTTATTAAAAAAATACTTAATGTGAATCCTTATTTTCATCATGTCTGTGGGTTTTGATTTAAATTGAACCCTACTAATTCTGGGTACTAAATACGTTAAAATTAAATAAATATTTTAAATAATTATAATATATATTATCCAATATATTCAAATTAATTTTTAAATATAATGAATTGTAAAAATAGTATAAATATATTACCATTGTTTCGGTAAAAAACGATTTTCTAAGGGTCATGCTGAAAGGATAAGGGTTATTATGACCTTATAAATTATATAATATCAATTATATGTTGAAATATAGACAAATTATTTCATAATACAATATAATTGTTTATTTTGGATCCTTTTGGAATGTCAGAAACATTTAAATCACATTTTTATTTCAAAAATTAAAAGTGTGCAACTCACTTCACTTATAGATGGACACTCCTTCTCATATCCACATAACACAAAAAATAATTTGGTGAAAACAATAACATCCCAAATAAAATTTTATATTCTATAATATAATCATATAGGACATGTGTTTATAATAAATCCATCTTATGAAGGATTTTGATCTTTTCATAATGAGGTTGTTTGAAGATTTATTACTCTAAATCGAGAATTTTTATTTTATTTATTCTTATAGATAATTCAAACATTATTAAATTAATATTATCTAATAAATATAAATATTACATATAATGAGATGTTATTTCATTATTTAATAACCTAAATCCATATTAAATTCTAGATAATGTGAAATGAAACTATCATTCATTTGTACGTCGGACTATCATGTCGCGAACTAATGTAATTCCTTCATCATCATCACATATAACCTATTTTTACAAGGAAGTATTTCACTATATATATATATATATAATTTTTTTATAATATTATTATACTTATAGGTTTATGATTTCATTTATTCATTCTTAAAAATCATTCCTTCATGGATATGATAATGTTGTTCGTGTGTACGGAAGACTAATGCATCACAAAGTGATGTGATTCATTTTTAAATATTTCATTACAAGTATAGTAAAAAGGATATGTTTAATGAAAATAATGGGATATAAATATAAATTTAATATTGTATTAAGGAAGGAAAAATCATTATGGACGGATAATATATCATTTTCATTCATACATATCCACCATTTGAAAAATTATATGGTCATTCGTACATACGTGTTGAATACCATCTCCATGAAGCGAAGTGATTATTTTTGGATCACTAAATAAAATGGATTTTAAATCTATGTATATTTAATTAAATAATATTTTACATATGAAAATATTATGTTTTGATTAATAATATATAATACCCACCTTTTTACAATAATTGTCATTGAAAATTGGAAATGATATTATTGGGCACATATGAAATACCATGTCCATGATCGTAACATAGTTCATTTTACAAAAATTTATTTATCAATTAGTTTTAAAAGTATAAAAAATATATATATATAATATAATTTATTATTCAATTATTATTTTTATGTTGTTTACATAATATCTAAATTTTTAATGATCAACACAACAAATTATTTTTTAAATAATCAAATGAATCACCAGAAAACACAGACGATGTGGATATAACTCATCATGTATATAATTATTTAGTTAAAATAAATAAAATAAACCATTTGAGTAAAATTTAAGAAACTTGATAATGGTTCATAAGAAACAAAATAATATGTATAAAAATATTATATATGAGTTATAATAAATAAATGTAATTTCAACACACATGGTTAGGGACTTGTATCAATTTTCCTTTGTCAAGGAACATTGTAATGTAATACGTCATATTTACATTATAAGGATTATATAATTCCCATTTTATATTTAATTTCATGAATACATAATACATTATTCCATATTAATTTTCAATTTTAATTATTTCATCCTTAGGTATTGGAGAGGTGTGTTACTATGTGGTATAGAATTTAGTAACTAAAATATTTTCAATGTGTTATGTTACTCATTGTTATTTGAAATTATATGGTAATTTTTGTAATGTATTGTTATTATATGTTGATTTATGTAAAATTATTTTATTATTATTTATATTTTATACACATAATATATTAATTTACAAATTCTCACTTCAATGTTATGAAAATTGTTGGTGTTTTTTAGACTCAAATTTTCTCCTTTATGTCATATGTTATGATAAAAACCAATATTACATTATTAGGTTTATCTAATACACCTTTGACATCTTATATAATAAATATTAGTAATTTATTGTATTTAAATCATCCCTTATTTTTATTTTTTCAATTTTATTAATATTTATGATTATCCCAAGTGGAAACAACTTTATGCTTCCATCAAATTACATTTGGGTTTGTTTATATTCGCAGTTATTTGGAGTAAATTTTATGTTATATTTTTTATGAAGAACATTTGTTTTATTACACTATATTTAGTAATGTGTTAAAAAAACATTAATTTATAATTCCTACATTATTTGTTGATTAAAATTAAAGAATATTTTTAATAAATGATATTTCTCTTGTATATTTCATTTAGATTAGGAATATTTGTCTTCCAAATTTAATTTTTTTCAATATCTTAAAATGTGTTATTTTATAATAATATGTTTTTATTAATGATAATTCCAATGATCATTTTAATTAATGAAAAAGGTTTTAAAAATTAAATTACAAAAAATTTTGTAAATTGGTCACTTTGAATCTATTTTCTAGATGATAAAAAATATTGTTTTTTTACATTGGGTAATGATTATTTTTTATAGGAATTCTTGAGAGATTTATAAGAGGTTTTTTCCTATAGACATAATTGGGAACTAGTTATTTTTGACACTCGTTAAAAATAAGTTATGATAGTGATCTCCTAAGATATGAATTTTTTTTCATTATCCCTGAAATCCATTATAAATTTTATCAATGATCATGATTGATATAACATAACATTCGATAATTTATTCTTGTGACACTTTCATTTATTAAATTATTATTCCATGATTCATGATTGATGATACATGTTTTTTTTCTTATGACTTCTCTTTTACTATCATCATTCAATTTTTTTATGTTATCATAAATTTATGTCTATCTATTCATGACTGATTAAATTTAATTATTAGTGAATATGGAAACTGTTACATAGTATTTCATCTCACACTTATTATATTTCATTTTCCTCATGTTTTTCTATAATATGGAAAAATTAACTATTTATAGAATGATTTCATATGGATGACGATAATAACCTAATATAAAATATTAAAAAATATATATAGTGAATAAAATCCTTGAATTCATCAGTAATAATTATTTTATATTTTATCCAAATTCCTCAAAATTTTAAACATGATTGATAAGTAGTTATATAATTGATACAATATTTCAATATGATGAAATATGTTTTGGATCGAAAAATTTGGTACACCATTATTTGGGTCAAAACCTGAAATATAATTTTTATGACCATAGTAACAAATCCAAGATTTTGGTACTAGGTCAATTATGCAGACTATTATATTAAATCATCCAATTTACATGATAATTAGTAGTGTGTAGTATCATAATCATTATGTTTAACATATTTTTGAAAATATATTAAAATGATATTTATAGTTTTGGTCAATCATCATCACTATGTTGGTAATGATAATGAGTGGATGGCTCCTAATTTAGTGAATAACACAGCTTGGTGTATGGAGTAGTGTATCAGTGGAGCCTTCCAAATTTTGAAATAAAACATCGGTAGACATTTTTTTGGAAACATCTATTGAATAAAACTTATATCCTAGAAAAAACCTTGAATTCTTGAATAATGATTTAATAATGATGTATATTTTTTATTGATCCATATATTATAATATCATTACTTTTTTCTTAAATATGAATTCATGTTCAATAAATGTACAATTTGGTTATTTTTGAATAAAATGTGGATTAAAATCATAGAATTTTTTTATTTTTTTTATTTTAATTTATTCAGTGAGTAGTCGTTGATGTGGGTTCTCTAGTTGGTGTCATAGAAGGGTATGTGTACTTATTAACTATTATTCAAGCTGCATGCATCAGCCAGAACATAGTGATTGACTAATATAGAATATTTTATTGTAGTTGGGGTAACAAAGAATAGATAATTGTGTATACATTGTATATATTACTGAGGATGAATTCTTAGATTTGGGTTCATTAGGATACACTATATAGAAAGGAATATATTAACGTTTATCCCTCTAAAACTTTTGAGTATTTACAATGGGACCCCAATGATGCACAAAAATATGTCCCATGTCATATATGACCATGGAATATTAAAAATGGGTGAAATATAGAATACTAATCAAAATATAGGCTTTGTAATCACCCCCACATGTTGCATACATCGATGTACTCTTCTCTACCCAATAGTTGGAGGTTGGGTATGGGCATTGTGGCATCGACCCTGCGGTCATTATATAGGGTGTCCATGAAAATAAAATTATAATGAAGGGGTAAAAAATGATTTAATTAATGATGTTATTTAAATATATTATGAATGTGGACATG
Source organism: Viscum album (assembly GCA_963277665.1). Taxonomy (NCBI): domain Eukaryota; kingdom Viridiplantae; phylum Streptophyta; class Magnoliopsida; order Santalales; family Viscaceae; genus Viscum; species Viscum album. Next base: position 1,758,148,719 of record OY728159.1, on the reverse strand, counting down.
GGGAGTTCCAATTTTTCTGTCTCACCTCTCATTCACCAATCAGAAGTACACCCCTCTCAAATACAGGTGGTGTGTGTAGACATTCCAATATAATTTTCATTTATTGCAACATAATCCACTAGATTATGATTTAATAAGGAAAATATGATGGGTTTTTTATATTAAATTATATACATGATCAGGGAAGGTAGAACATCAATTATATGGATTGGATCTGAGGGGATGAAGTGAAAAGTTTTTCTAATTAAGGAAGATGTTTTATGAGGTTCATTTGATACTTATGAGGGGTTTACACCATTAAAAAAGACAGTAGAACCTATGATACCAATAAATATACATCTTTTTGCATGATTGTGTATTATTGAATAATTTCATCAGTTACATTATTATAGTTATGTCCATATTGATCCCATTGGGTTAGAATAAATTCTCTATATCACGGTATGAGTGATGGGATCAAAACAATACATTTCATTATGGCGTGATTATATAAATTTAGGTGGAGTGTGATTGTCTGTAGGTATAAAGGTATAAGGTGATACATGGGTAAACTAGGATAACATTTTCAGATATTGTGGATATGAATGGTGGAATTATAACTATGTTCAAATAAATGAGATGGTTAGATGTCTCACCAGAGAAGAAGAACTCATTCATTACGATGAATAAGTGTTTTGTTATGTACAATGAGTTGGATAATTATATTATGTATTCTTATATGGGATACAGATTTAATTTTCCTATGTAATGTATTACGATTTATTATAGGGTAGATTTTCTATTTGACATATGTTAAAGTATTGGAAATGTTTTAGGAAATCAAATAATGGATTTGAATGTATATTTAATCATTGCTTTAGGAACCTAATTTTGTAAATAAGTAATGGTCATGATAATGTTCTATAAAGAAACTATAGGGTGAAACATGTAGTTCGGTAATGGGAACAAGGTATAAGGCTATATCGAATGATTCTAGTTCTCTAGTGCATAAAAAGTGAATTGTGAGATGGGGTTAATTCCAGGTTTTTTGTTTAATGTAAGATCATAATGATGTTATTTTAAAAGGTGAATGATTTATATTTTTCAAATGAGTTTCAAATGGTCTAACCCAAGAATGATGGAAATGGAACAATATAGACTACAATAAATGTGATACTTTCATCATTCTTATAGTTTTTGAGATAACCATCCATGAGATACTATATTTTTAGAGTGGATGGAATTAAAAACAAGTGAGAAGGTCTTTTATTGACCTACCCCTGATTGTGAAATATGTTTTTAGTAAATAAATGTGATGAATTATTTTATGGTTATATCACCATTAGTTTGATGTACAATAGTTTGTGATTTAATTTTAAATCAAATAATGTAACCTATTTTTATGAGAAGTCAATGTCTTTATGTGATGTTAGGAAAAAAGGATGTATCCCACACAGAGTAAAAATTTATGGGTTTATCATTGGACAAGATACTATTCTAGGGATAATAGATGGTACTGAATCATGGTGATGGATTGTACATTGATGGATTATAGGGATTTATTTAGATATATTACTACCAAATCCAATGATATTAATGAAACTATTGGAGAGAGGTGAAGAGGGATTAAAATAGAACACTATAGAAGGTATGAATGTGTTTCAAGGAGCACAGTTATCACAATATGATAATAATAGATTGTGTTTCATGTCGATTTTCATGGTGGACTAGTATTGACTTGAGGAATCAATGACCGTGTTAAATTTATGAATATTCATTATCCCTAAAAAAATATGATAATGAATTAGAATATTCTATATTCTTATGAAGGCAAAATTTTCTAATATTTTCACAAAATATACAATATATCCTGGGCAGATGGATATGTATAAGAAAATATGTTTTTTAGGATGATGTATCTTGATAAGTATTGTATACCTGGATGATCAGACAAATGGGAATGGACTTATATATTATTTTTTATTTTTTATCTAGTTTATATTTTTCCTGATATTTTCATATTGGTTTACCTGTTGTAATTTATTATTAAATTATTTTACATGAGATGATATGTTTATCATTTTATATAAGTATAAGTAATTTATGATCCATAATAATCGATGAATAACAATTTATTACTACTTTTAGCTGCTACATAGATTTAGAGTTTGGTTTCCCTATTTTTGGATATGGTTCTAATATTTTCTATAGGATTTATTGGAAATTATAGAGTTTCATAGGGGTGGAACAATAGAAGTTGGGGATAAATCATTGAGTGTGTGTTGGTATAGTGTAGGGACTCATTAATGTAATAGATCTTTGTGAATTAGTTTTAGAGGCCAAGTCCCTTTTAGGAAAATTTGTGACCTTCTTCGATGGGTATGACATGGAGTGTTTTAAGAGATCCGCAATTATGTGAAATATTAAGGTATAGAAAATTGTATCCAATATGGAGGCCCAAGATATTGATTAGGGTACTTCAGCTATTTTAAAGGAAGTTGTCTCATTGAAATTGAGATCATATATACCCCATGACTATGTAAATAATTTTTTTTGGAATTTTTTTAGGATGTTGGTAATTTGAGAGAGGCTTTTGTGTAGTATGGGGTAGTCACACTAGGGTCACAATTATTTATTACATTTAGCGCCATGGGCATGGGGATATATGTTATTCATTTTTCTTTTATATGACTAATAATTTGTACCCAATTTTAAATTACAATTTATATTTTTTGAGACTCATTTGGATTTTTGGATTTCGAATTCTTCTAAGAGATGTTTTGGAACCTTGGACATTTATACTTCATGGATTAATACAAGTTGATGTATTTGATACCTCACTATTAAGATATCAATACTCATCTCTGAATTCCCTCATTCAAATATAATATCATTCATAGATACTTATGGACCATTATAATATTGATAAATATTTATGTCATTTTGTTCGACCTAGGATTCTAGGTATTCATCATGATCTTACTATCCATCGACTACACATTGGATGCATTCTTTTGGTTCTCAGATTAGTTGATCTTGTGATTAGGGGTATGTTGTTCTATATGTATATTCCCAAAAAATAAAATCACAAACTTCATGAATTAATTGATATGAATTTTCAATTGATTTAAAAAACCAATATTGGAAATTATTTGAGGTTTTATTTTAAAAGGGGTTGGAAATTTTTAAAACACCAAAATCTATGGTATTTAAATTTTTAAAATTTATTATGATAAAAATTATTGCATGAATTGAAAAATATTTTGAGGAATTCATTTTTCTAGAATATTTTAAAAATGAATAAAATCGTTTATGATTTTTTAAATTCACGAATTGGAGGAAAATAAATAATATGTTTTGAAAATGAAATTCTGATATCCATTGGAGGATTTAAGATTAAAAATATAACATAACATAGTTTCAAATGACTTCTATGGTTGTGGTGTTGAATGATTACCTCAATCTCTGGTGCCTATGGATATGTACAAATATACTTAGCCATGATAATTTGATGAGGTTGAAAAGGATACTATTTCATGTAACTAAAAACAATGCATAAGAATCATGTTTCTTGGTTTGATATGATTATTAAATTCTATTTATAAAAGAGTTTTTTATTCATTCCAACTGTGTTGTATAATTTTATTATTAATTTTCGTTTATAATTTTGTTATGAAATAGTTCAATATATTTCTTTAGAGGAATGTTTGGGATGAAAATATATAATTTTCTATGATGACTTGTATTATTTAAATTGAATAAAAAATTGGTTTAATTATTATGTAATTAATTATAGAATATAAATTGAGAGTATACTAGGATGTATAAATCATGACCAACAATTTCCATCAGCTATTTATAAAATTTTTTCATTCAGTGGACAAAAAAATGGAATGTTACACAATGATGTGGTAGGTTTGGTTGACACATGGGATCTTGGATTTATAAAATTGATTGGATTAGGACATGAAAACTTATTACACAAGGTTTTTTGTTTTTCTATTTATTTATTTTTACCTATTTTGATTTATTATTTTTCATTGTTTTGGAACATGTAGATTTATGGTAATTTTCACCTTTATGAGTGTATGGTGAACAAACTATGAATTAATTTACATTATATAATTTTTTAAATTATTTAAAAATTAATTCATATGATATTGATATGATGATAGGTCGTTATCTCTAATCCATGGGAACGAGGAAATCACATTGGGCCATGTCAGGACTGACTTTATAATCAGTGTAATAATGTATTATGTTTACTAAGTGAAACAGTAGTATCAAAGGTAGGTTTTTAAATATTGGTAGATAGTCTAGGTTGACCTTGTAGATAAGTTGTAGAAGTTTTGAGTTGTAACATGTAGTTAAATAATATTTCAGTTAATAATCAAGTCATGTGAGAATTATTCCCTCATATGTGTATGAGATTTTTTATGAATAAATTAATGAGTAAATAACATTTACTAGTTATAGTATGATTTTTGAAATTCATGGAGGATGAGTTATATAAAATAGAAATTTATTTTATCATACATGTATCTCTTGATTGAGTTGATTATATGAGTATCCTTACTGATTTTTTAGTTATTATCTTTGACAGTGTGTTATACCATTTCCCGATTATCTATTTTTAGCAATTGTAAATATTTAGCTACTGATGAACCCTAAAAAGGGAACCCTCATATGGATCAATTCCATGTTGATATTATGGTATAAACTGTAGACGCATTGGGAGAGGTACCTGTACCCATTACCATTCAAGATCATTTTTTTGGAAACATGATTGGATTAAGTAATATACAATTCATAGAAGTTTCATAAATATAAAATACCAAATTTATAATGCATGAATGATCATCAAGAGTTTGGGTTGAATCTAAAAATTGTTGAGAATCATTATGATATCATGGAAAATCATGACGTAATAAAGGTGATGTGTGATACCTTTAACCTTGATGTGACTAATAGGACATGTTTGGATTCTATGATTATATAGAAAGAACATATTTTCATGGAGTCTTTGAACATTGGTGCCCTCTTCAAATATTAGTTCTATCTAGACATGATTGCTTTTTAAATGTTTATTAGGTTCATTAATATTCAACAATATGAATTTATTATTTATCTATAATCAAACCACATTACGAAACACAGTAAATTTTCACATGTGGTCATGAAAAAAATAGATTTAATTCAGATGACTATATGTTGTTCTTCAACTAAATATATGATAATATTCATTCATTATGAATAACACTTTTTATTCTATTGTGCTTGATAGAGTATAGGTATATAAGCATGACCTGGGTACTAAATATGCACTGATAGGATTTTATATTACATCGAGTGGAAGTTCTGTTTGTAAATTAAAATGTAGGATTCTGTGTGATCACTAACTTAGTGGACCATGAAACTATTCAGTATCTATAAATCCTACAACATTTGGATGAGGCCATGTGACTATTATTCAATGTGTAATGTTCAAGCATTCGAAGTGAGTGTGTACTGAGGCACCAATGATCTATTTCACTTGTGGTTTCTCAATAGAATTTTTGATGTCTGACCTTATTTATTCTCCCCTACATAATTTAATTGGATAAAAAATGTAATGAAAATGTGCTTCAACTGGGTGCTTCAAAAAAATGGGTTTTAGCCATTACCATCAAGAATGATACTTTATTATGTCCTCGTAGAGCCCCCATATGAAGCTAATGTTGGTATAGATATATTTAATGGTACCGAAACTATATATTTATTTTTACATACTTCTTTATATAATTCTAGTGCACCTCATTTTTTCAAATAAGCTCATTTTTACATTTTTATAAAAAATTCTATAGAGAATTTTCCTTTTTCCAGTAATTTATACACCCCTAGAACTAAGTGAGAGATAATACCCTATTACCCTTATTGATACCAACCATTATAAGATGATGATCTATAGTGTATTTTTCTATAAGTTTAAATGAACCTATAAGATTTCATTTTTAGGATGGACTCTTTGAATACCAATAAGTGCTGAATTGGTTGTTACATTTGCTGGGTCACTTTTACTTTGATCTATGGAATGTTCCATTTTGTAATGGGATAATCGTGACCAATAAAAAGTAGACTAAGGCCATCTCATCTAGATTTTAGTAGAATTATTATTTTTTATTTATTTTCTACAGTACTAACCATTGAATTTTGATCTCCATCTAGTGGTTATTAAATTTCTAGACATGTTTACTTCTGAAAATGGTGGATTCTCACCTGTATGGGTGGTTTATATTTCTATTGACATTGTACCAACTATACATAAAATTTATACTTATTATTAATATTGGATCAAACTGAGTAGAATTATTTGAAGAGGAATTTGATCAATTTTTTAGGTAATTAACTTATATAGTTATGTATATCTGCTTTAGGGTGCCCATTCTATTTTCAATTAAAGATAATTCAACTATTCTATTTTGTGATGATTACCCATACCTAAATAATATTACACTAATTAAAACGTTATCATGACCTTGGATATATTTTTTTTATTAGTTTAATGTGGTGATATGTTTTTGAATGTTGTTCTTTGATACAGTTATCTCCACTTGTAAATTAAATAGACATACTTTCTAAAAACTACCTTCAAGAGTAGTTTTGATAATCATGATTATATTTTTTTCTTTTCATCAAAAAACGACATCTTTATGTTTTTGTAATTGATTAAAATGATATTCCATGATTGATATGAATTTATATTGTATTTTTGGATAAATTGTTATATTGTTCTATAATCATAAAGGATCTTGGGAATCATATGTGAATGGTTCTAGAAATATAGAGCAATGATCGGCATTATGCCCTGTTGTAGAAGTGTATTTTTTGGATTTTTTAAGTGATGTTATTAGTAATCATGGCCTTGGAAAATGAAATTTTAGTTGATACTAAGAATGTTAAGGATGTTATTACATGGGAGTTCCCACATAGTGTTTTTGATATTCTGATATTCATGGGCTTTGTGGGTGTATTTTCCTAGTGTGTGAAATATTTCTCTAAGTTATATTCTCTAATGATCTCTCTCACTCAGAAAGGAGTTAATTTGTTGTCAGATGAAAATTTTGATTATTATTTTGTTGATATAGTGAATATTTTTACTTTTTATATAGTGATGACTCTTCATGATGATGAGAAGGGATGTGTTGTCTTTTTTGAAACATCATATTTTGGGGCTGGGAGAGTAAAAATTTAGTTTGAAAATTTTGTGTCCTATGATACTGAATAGCTTAGGCCCCAAATGTAGAATTTTCCATCCTATGATCTCAAACTTGTAGTTGTGAAGAATTATCTTACAATGTGAAGGAATTACATAAATAGAAACCGGTTAACCATTTTTATGTCCAAAAAATATGTACATGTCCATAATATATAAATTGTTTGAACCTTTTTAATGGAATTCGGTGGAATACATATATTCTTATGAATTTAAAAACTCATACACCCTTGGTATTGAAAATGTCATCATTGATTCCCTAATTAAAAATCTATCTGAAATAGACCATGAATGAATCACTATAAGAGTGAAATATAATTGATCTATTTTCTCATATTCATTTTTCAGTTTTGGTGGGTGACACCCATATTTTTCAACATACTATGTAGTTTTACCTCCTCTCTTCATGGGATTTTAATTACATAGAAGTAGCTAGATGATGAATTTTGCAGTTATGTGATGTCTCATTATGGTTTTTAGATCATTTATGGAAGTTCATTCACTTTAGAGGGTATGAAATGTTATCAAAACTGGTATGCCATTCCTTCTACTATGTGAAATATATATAATAATGTATTTCGATTATTCCTAGTGGTAGTTTCTCCCAGGAACCATGAAATTGGTGAATTAAATCTATATATAATTATTGTGGCTATGTATGAGACCAGACATAACTAACATTATCTCCCATTGGTATACATTCTAATAGGAAAACGATGTGCATCATAAACCCTTGTGGTTTCATCACCAATAGTCAATGTTATATTTGAACTGTGATTATATTTATATATATTTCATGGTTGTGTTTCTTCATACACATAGAATGAAAAATTATATATGGGTAGTGTTTGATTACCTAACTAAATTATCCATCATCATTCTTATTTTAGATATATATGGCATTGAGTTCTTTGGAATCCTTTTTGTACTAGATATTATCAGATTTCATGGTATTATTTATTTTATAGTTTCTAATAGGTGTCACATTTTCACCATTAATTTTAAAAGAGGCCCTAAAGAGGCATCGAGATCATAGAAAATTTTTTTATAGCTTATTTTCTATAGATGGAATACTGTATATAATGAAATATATGGATTTTGGAAGATATGGTTTATACGTTTGTAACGACAATTAGTGTATCGGGGGATTTTAAATTAGAACATATTGATTTCAGTTATAAAAATAGTTACTAGTTATGAATTTGAAAGGATCCTTTTGTGGCCTTGTATAGAAGGCACTATAGATGTACACTCGTTTTTCTGGTGATTGTTGAATAATAAATTTTTAGAATAGGATTTTTGAATGAAATTATTAGTATAATATAGTTTATTCACCAGAGAATGATAATGGAAAATTCATCATAATACTATAGTGACTATCGTAGAAATAATTTTGGGTATTTGTTTTGCGTCTAGGTGTTTTTTATAGTTTATCATTAGTTGAGTAACTAATAGATTACATACAAATGAATTCTATTCCCAATATATGAGTGATTATTTAAATTTATTGACAAAATTATAAAGGTGTCTTACCAAAAGGATTTTACAACTTAGATTTCAATGATACCTATGTATTTAAATGAATCATAGATAAAAATGTATATCTCTAAAAAATCTCATGTTTCATTAATGGAATAAAATTATCTGGAACCACACATATCCATGAACAATAAGTATGTCCTTATTGTTGATTTTGGTATGATATTTATTTATTTGAATTCTATACATTAGGTATGTGGGGTGTTGGACCAAGGTACAAATTTTTATGTGATATGGGTGTGTGAAAAAATGATAATATTTAAATGTACTTATTTCATGGACATAAAAAACATTGTAATGGACTTATGGGAAGAGATTTTTTTATGGTGGTAATTTTGTTACAACATGTTAATAAATTTTAGTACTAATTATATTTAATGTATTGAAACCCTAATGTTTTGGAAAGGTTCTTAGTTATCTAATGTTTCTTTTGAATTATATTGTTTTGGAGTGGATGCATCATGAAAGTGAGAGGATACACAATGTTGTGTGTTTTTTTTTTGATCTGGGGACTCAACTACGATGTAATGAAATGGGAAGGTTTTATGGATACCAATATCATTTTAGAAACCACAGTGGTGTGGTTGAATGGCTTCAATAAGGTGGTTTTAATGGATTTTCCATTTTGGAAAATGTTGTAGCACAGTGATTAGGATACGACCGAAGACTCATGTGACCGATTTTGGTTATTCTTCCTCTTTAAGGGAGGATGTGATGTGATGTATGGGTCGTAACATAACATTCTTCCATTTAAATAGGGTCTGGAGATTGATTTCATGAGCCCTATTGACCATGAGAGGATATGGCATGGAATAGGCTAGAAACCACATGTTAATGGATATTTATACCCTTATGTTCCATGTCCATTGGGGTGGTGTGTAATAACATGAACCATGTATTGAAAGGCATAATATTATCAATCCATATATTTAATTACAATTTTTCATGCTCAATCCTCATTGGAATTTTCGGATTTCATAGGAATAAGAAGGTATTTTCCCCAACTAATATACATTCATCAAGGATTAGATCATCACTACATGAATTTTTTCCCTCTCTTATAAGTGCAGTAACTTCATTTTTTAATTCCCACTTTCTAATTCTAATTTTTTTTATTGATGGATAATCGTGTTATTGTTGTTAATTTTTTTGTTAATATGCTTATATGGATCCCTCAAAATCATACTCACAAAATTCCCTTAATTTTTGTTTCTTTTACAAGTATTGAATCATCTGATCATACGATCAAAGGTTGGTGGTTTTTTAAACTTTTAATATATAATATAAATATTAAATTACATAATAGAATTTAAATGTGTTATCAATAAATTTATAACACCGTTAATTCTATTTAATTTACGTTTTATATTAAAATGACATAAAAATTAGTTAAAACACTATATCAATGGAATGCAAATATTTTATAGTATATTGGGAGAAAAATGATGGATTTAAATTATAAATGATTTTATATATTAATTTTTCTTGATTATGTCAAGATAAATTTATATAAATATGATTTTTAATGTCATTAAAAAGATGAAAACAATATTTTGTTTTTGAGAATGTAATGACCCAAAACATGTTTAAATTTAGGACTACATATTGATAATGATGAATTGCTTTCAAAAAAATGTTACTGCTGGGATTCAATAATTTATTTAAACACTTATAATCCTATGTGGTTTTAGGGTAATATAATAAAGAACACTAGTAATCAATATCCATATAAATGGATTAATGAACGGAACTCTATCCAATCATTTTTTTCTCAATTAACTAGATAGAGTGTATATTAATTATCCTAATTAAATAAACCAATAGACATGTCTAGACATACTATTTTATGATGATTGAATGAGTAGAGTGTAGATCCCATTGCCTATAAATAACTGTTAGTGGGGATAATAAGACTTGTTTCTTATTTTGTATTTATTTTCATCTTCCATTGACTATAAAATTTTCTTATTAAATATATATGGTTTAAATGGATATTTTATACAAAATTTTCATTAAATCTAGTTTTTATATATTTAATTTTATATTTTGAGGAATTTTATTTGATTAAGATATAAATTGTATTGTCATAAAATTTTTGTAGTTAAATTAAAAAAAATAAATGATTTATTTTACTTTTAATTTTTTATAAAACAAATAATTATACCTTAAATGGATATTTATATCACACCCTTAGTTTTTCTTCAAGAATTTGAAGAATTTATTGATCATGGTGTATAAATATGTAATTTTTTAAAAAATAGGTGGAAAGTGTGTTTGACTAATGGGACCTTAGAGTGAACATGGTGACTAGTGGATATATATTCCACTTATTGAATGGGGTTTTGAGAAATTTTAACAATGTATGTGCTCTTATAATTAATTATTATTTCAATTTTTATGTTTATCTTTATTCATTTATAATTTTCACCTTGAGGAGTATTATAAATTATAAATATATATTTACTTATGTTCCATTATTATTTTTATAACCTTAAGGTGAATCATTTTCTATGATATTTATATGATTTTAGGTTCTTTTCTTAAACCTATGAAGATCGTTAATTCCTTTTTATTATTGTAATAACGACTCATGTATTAGTGTTATAGTGTATGCGGAATGGTTTTTTATAGAATGACAGATTATTATAATATTTTGGAACCTTGGTTTTATTATGTTGTCACCCCATTACATGTATCATGAATACACCACTCGTAAGTTACCTCTCATATACATGAATGGGTTATTAATATCACATGGTCTTCTGGGATTAAAATATGCACATTTTTTCATAGATTGTGAAATTTCATACTGAAAATTATTGTTTATGAGCATTTCAAATGTATTTTTATGATTATCTATTCATTATATAATATTTTAAATGATTGTATAAAATAATTAATGTATTTATTGTGAAAATTTTCATAAACCGTAATGGTGAAGATGCAATGATGCTTTCAGGTTACATATAGTTATGATTTTATGATGGTTTCTATGATTAATGAAAAATTTATGAACACACTTTTTCATTTTTAACAACCATTCATTATCAGATAGTTTTTGAAGTTAAACTATAAAAAAACTTTTAATCTATTAAATTTTACTACAATGATATAATTTCATTAATCCATTAATAAATTAATAAATATAATACTAGCATTCCTTGTTTTTTATTATATAGAACATTATTCAAATTATTCCAATGTTATTGTCATATGATGTCATTGGATCAAGTTAGCTGATAATGATGATTCATGATGAAAAGGATATCACTAATGATTTTTGCAGTAAATACTTAATGAAATGTGGTATTACAATGTAAAATTCATATTATAGAGGAAAATAAATCAATTATTTATTTTAATATATGATAATATGTCTTCCTATTGAATCATTAAACTCATGTTATTTTTTTTCCTAAAAAACGGATGTATGTGAGTTTATTAGTGTGTAACATGTGTCATAATGGTTAGTTTATATATAATGTGGGATATCATTTGATTAATATTGTCATAATAGTAATATGATAAAGAGAATGGTTTTATTGAAGAGATATAATTGAATGTCAATTGTGTTTACATTTGAAAACAGTTTTATATTTCCAATTCCCTAATGATAGTCCTCAAATGTGTCAAGACCACTATATTCTACTTTCATAATAATTCTAAAGAAAAAAAATAATTATTAAATCCATATTAGTACTCAATTCTAATAGTACTGAATCTGATTGAAACAAGAATGAATATTAATTTTATAATAATATATGAATAAAATCATATATATGTATATATTATTGTAGTATATATTCTAGAATTTATTGTCATCATTTCCATCAGGTCACTTATTAAAAGTAATAAAGAAAACTAATGTTTTATGTATTGTCCTTATAAATAAATCTTTATAAGTTACTATTTCGTTTATAATAAAAATATATGTAACCATGTCCAGTAATTTATATAGTATTCAAACGTAAAAATATAAATATTTGATTATTAACATGGAAAATATACATATAAAAGGATTCTAATTTACATATAAAATTTAATATAAATCATATACTTAAAAAATGAATAAATTAACTAATCTATGACAATGGAAGTAATTAATCAGTGACTAAGAACACAATGATTCTTTATTAATCTATTTGGGAACATTATATTATATACAAATTTACCTTCCAAACCTATTTATGTAGTGAAATGTCTACATGTTAAAATTGATCAAATTCGGAGGTGAGATATAATTTATATATTTCAATGGATTAAAATATAGACGGTTGGGGGATTTATTATTTACAAAATATAGAATCATCAATAAATACAAAAGATAAATAGTTTGGTTAAACATTTTCAATAGATCTACAGTAAACAATAAAGTGACGATGAATAAATGTACAATGGGTTTAATTAATTAACATTTATTCAAGATAAATGGGGATGTCTTTCGAAAAAATTGATAGGGGGACTCAAAAAACTTAAGATTCATTATTTTAATGTTTTTTATATTAATTTATTTCTTAATAAGGATTTTTTTGATTTATTTTCTGTTATATCTAACGTATATTTGAATTAATAGTTTTAATTATTTATTGGGAACATATACAACTATTCTCCTCCATGTTTATTCACTCATCACTGTCTAAATAAACAAATTAAAGTTAATTCTATGTTATATGAATTAATTAATGTATAAAAACATATTATATACTATAGTGTAAAACCTTATTCTCTAAAAATGTCATTATAAAAAGAGGATATATTATATATTGATTACAAACTATAAATGATAAATTATCATAGATTCTGTAGAACACAAACCCTGATATGTAAATATCATTATATTAAATAGATATATATTGTATCAATATATAACATAAAATAATGTGTGTTGATAGTAACATATAATCAATGTAATAATGTTATTTTAGTTTGAATGAAAAATTCATATCTTACACCCCCATGGGCTCTTCCTGAAAATTAAAAAACATCTTAAATTCCCATCTTTTAATATTCCATACCAAAATTTTTTTATTCCATGGTTATATTTATATAAATCAAAGATTAGTCTTACTTCATACATAATAATTTTTTTAACTAATTATTAATGGATAGTTCTTAAATATGATCATATGTTTCAAGAGAGGATATATACTGTTGATACAAAAAATATAATTATAATATGATTTGTATCCTATAATATGTTTATCTAGATATAAATATAAATCTAAACAATAATAATGTATTTTATTGTTTCTTGATATAATTACTTCATTTAAATTATAATTTTTATCATATAATTAAAAGGATTAATGAATTAAAATAACTGCCAGAGAATTTAAAATAAATCAGTTATTAATTATATATACCACTTTGATAATATATTTACTTTCTTTATCTTCACATGTGATGTAGAATTTATCTCTGTTACATCACACTGTATATAATAATAAAAATTTGATCCATAAACATATAACATTTATAAAAAATAATGGACTTTAAGAGGATGAAAACTCAAATTCTATTACAAAGAGGATATATAAAAAAATTTATAAGTTCTTCATAAAAAATAATTTGATTTATTCATTTCCATGGGAAATAGAAGTTTGAATGTTATTTTATAATCAATATTTTGAAATATCACACTAAATGAAGTATTTTAAGACCCCTATAACCAAAATATGATTTATATTCATATCATTAATGATTTATCAGTGTGTGATTATTTTACATTTATTAATGACTTCAATATATCTAATCTATTTTTTCAACACATTAATGTATTTAATGGTAAACATAAACTATCAATTTTTTCTCTATTCATTATAAGGTAATGTAAGAAATATAATTATATAACAGGATGGTATCCCCGTAAGGACATGAGTAGAAATTATCAATACATTTTTTAGAGAAATCATCTTAAAATGAGGAATATAGATTCGAGAACATAGATGTAATATCTAAAGTGTTTTTATTTTTTGAAATTTCATTTGGATTTTAAATAATTCCTTGATATGTAAAAATAGGGAGAAAACAATCTATTCACCCACCAATTCTTTATGTGGTTATTTTATGAAGGATTGAATAATATATGTTATACAAATTTTCCACATTAAGTAATTATTATATTAATAATCTAACTAATCGATGTCTAAAATAGGTTTCACACATCTCTCCCACTACCACAGATCAGTTTTACTAAACATATTTAATCCATACCAGTATCGACACCATCTATCACTTCTCAAACATAAAATTTATTTTATTACATGAAAAATAAGAAATATATTATAATATGAATACCTATGTAATATTTAAATTATATATTTATTGAAATAATTAAAAAAATAAACTATTATATCCCATGTATCACTAAATTAATTTATATTTTTTCTGATATAATCCTTTTATAGTTTTAATAATATCCCAAAAAATGTAACAAACCCATCCCATGTAGCCCAGAGTTGGTTCCATATTTTATTACAGTAGAATAATATATGTGTGACTACATACCTATTAATTGAATATCTTAATATTCTTGGAATGCAACATACATACACGATATTCACATCACAATATAAAATATAAAATATTCAATGAATTTCATTCGACTATTCCATTAACCCCATTAGTGTATACCTTCTTATCAAACTCAAAACACTTCTATGTATCCTGGTGTAAAATAAGACATAAGAATATGGTGAGATGAAATGATAAGTAATTAAAAATTATAGAGTTTGAATAATTGAATTAATAATGAATAATACACATAGAATGAAAAAAATAATAATTGAATTATTACATATAAATAATCAAATCATCTTTAAACTCGACCATGGAAATTTTAATTAATCAAATAATATCATGGAATAATTGTATTGATGGAATGAAAAATCATGGAAATCAACACTATCATAATATATCATCATGATTATTTTTTTCTAGATCAATCCTCTAGATAGATTAGGTTTATGGGATGAAAATAATCATATTTCATTCATGATCTATCCTCCTTAAAATTTAAAACTGCATAGATATAAACACAATGTATTTTTTCCCAAGTAAATTTTTATTAAGAGACTAATGATGTATCAAGGTTATTTCACAAACTACACCCAAATCCTGAACATACAATTCCATAGAATTCCTCATATAAATAAATAATACAACTAAATAAATATGACTTATCAAAATCAACAACATGTAATATTGTACATCAAAACGTCTATAATGAAACTAACCACAAACTATTTACTATATTGTATATGATTGTATAATAAGAGATAAACTAAATGAATTAAAATTTTAAACAAATTATGATTACAAAGATTAAAATAATTTAAATTATATCACATAATAATTTTTGTGGAAAAAAATTTATTAATACCACATGAAAACCAATTTTAGATAAAAATTAACTTTTTTTGAGAAACCATTTTCCATACCAAAATTACTATTTCTTCAAAAAAAACTTCTCCAAAAAAAATACTAAAAAATATAAAAATAGACATAGATTTAATGAAACATGAAATCGTTAAATTGAAACTGAAAAAATAATTCCCAAGAGAAAAGAATAGTTTTTTTCTCTATATATGTTTAGAATATAGCATTAATATTTTTCAATTATCAAAATATTCAACATAAATCAAATAAAAATTTTCATTTCTGAAATCCATTGAATGAAATAATTAACAAAAAAATATTCTATTATAAATAATTTATATAATTATATAAAATACTTTCAATAATATTAATATGTAGAAAAATATTTTCAAATTAGTTATTTTAACATTAATGGTGTCCCTACACATTTAAATACTTAAATCATAACCACCAATGATGAATTAAATATTAAAAAATAAATTGAACTCATAATTAATAAATTAAATACATGATAATTCAAATGGTCTATATATAGACCATAACAAATATGATGGGAGTATAAAATCATACTATAACATAATGAAAAAATTCATAGATGAAGAACCTTACCTTACACTTCCATTAGTAAAATATGATTTAACCACATATATAATAACATAAACTTTATTATAATTCTATGAGAGAAGTAAATAATTTTTTATAATACCATATATGATTTACTATTGTCTTTATAGAACATGGTAATTCACAATTACATGTTAATGTCTAGTTTTTCATACGAACTGATTTTTTAATGATTTTTGATTTGTTATATTATTTAGAATAATAATTATAAAACAATATTATAATATTTATAATGATAAAAATGAACTATTTATCAAAAACATTTATTATAAATCTATTTTAAAAAATCTACAATATATAGGAATATAAAATTGAATACAACATTCATAGAGACGGGAGGTGCTCTGTACTCATGAACACTATCTCTATTTTTCTTATTTTATTGAAATAATGGAAGTAAATAATATATATTTATTGTTGAAAAATTAATTCATATATATATATATATATATTATAAAATCATTATTCCAATCGCAAATAAATTACATGTAGTGTGTGAACGAATCACATCATTGTGGGCAGGGGTAGTCCACACACCCATTAATGATGATATTGTATTTACCAAACATGAAAATCATAAAGGTATTTTATATATAATAAGTAAAAAATATTAATAAATCATAAAAATAAAATGAATTATATAAAAAAATCCAACATTATTCACCACCATTGAAGGTGGAGATAGAAGAACAAATGATATAGATTCACAAATAGTTCGTCAGATGTACATTTGAACAACGATTGCATATCCAATTTGATTGATGTTAGTGTGGGAAAAAAAATCAAAATCATAATATAAAAAAATATGAGTATATTTATATTATTGAAGCTATAATATAAAAATAAAATAATTTTTTTTGATGTGTTTATGGAATAAATTTAAAAAATATTGGATTAAAATTGAATAACCTTTAGGTATCTATTTTTCATTTTCTCCAAAAGACTTTTTTGGTTGTCATTCTATAAAACCTAAGGTTTATAGAATGAAGGTAGTGCTTTTTCGAGAAGAAATGGTTATGTTTTGGTAAAGCATTAAATCTCATCGTATTTTGATGAATTAAGGGTTGAGGTTCCCTTTTTTAATTTTTGTGGGGGAACTATTTGAACACTAAAAATATTAAATTAATATAATCTTATATTCTTTTAATAATGGATACAAAGTTATTTGTTTATAATCAAATATGATTATAGATTTATACCCTATCAAAAAATTAATTTTGTGCATATTATGGTAAAATTATTATTCATATCATTTTTCATTAATAATTAGATAAATACATTAAATCTTAACATTATAAATATACATTCGACACATCAAGGTTTAATATATTTAAAATTAAATTCAAAACAAACAAAAATTGATTCATCTGAGATATTTTAATAATTATCTCAATAATATTGATGATTTTTATAATTTTCATAATTTCATATCATTTAATGAAATAATATTTATTTTAAATTAGCATTAATGTCAATTGTGACACAATTCATTTGTTTACTTATTTTTATAAAAATCAACACAGATGATAAATTCTAAACAATCCTCTAATTTAAATAATATATGTCAATGGAATACATAAAATTAATTTACGTAATTAATTATGTAAATTAATATTAATTTAAATATTTTTATATCATTTATTTGATATTCTAATGAATTAAAAATTTATTAAATCGTCATTGTAAAATTATTAAATTTAATCATTTCATCCATAAAGAATTATAATAAAATATGCAAATTAATATATAAATTTTACCTTTATTGTTACTATTAATAGTATAATATATCTTTATAATAACTTTATATAAAAAATTTGATACATTTTAAAAACATGAGTTTGATATATTTGACATTCCTTGGTAGAAAATATTATAAATGTTATATTCGAGTCCAAATGGCCACAAATGGTCACAGATCCAATACAATAAATATTAGTGGTGAAAAATACTCCTCCAATAAAACTTTCTTGGGTATAAGGTTAATTTTTTAGTATTTAAAATAATTATTTCCTTTACCATATTTACTATTAACCTTGGAAATAAAAATTACCAAAGCTACTACTCATATTTTGTCCTTGAATTTAGTAGAAATATTTTTTAAATTTGAAGCATCTGATTCCAAATATAGAATCCATTTTTAAAAATCCAAAACATATAATTTGATAAAAATAATTTAAAATCAATCCAATATGAGAAATGAGATGATGAGTTTTTAAGGTGAAAGCGTTTAAAATATTGAAGTTTTTGGATATCCGATTTCATTGTGATATTTATTAAAATGTAGTATAATGGATTAAATGATAAAAATATATATAATTATAATTAAAAACAAATATAAAATATTTTTTACCATGATAAATTTTTAATATAAAGAACTTATTTTCAATTAATATAATATTTTTTTAATATTCATCAAAACATGAAGTTTTTCCAAAAAAATACAAAAAAAAACTAAATAAAAAATTTATATTCTAATTTAATAGATTATTTTAAATAGAATTTATAAATGATTATGAAAATAAATTTATAATAAATCTACCATGAAATGGAGAGAAAAATGTCTTCTTAGAAAAATAATTCTTTATGCATAAATTTAGATTTGTTCTATTTTTACGTTTAAAAAACACGTATAGTCAACTTTTAAACATTATGATGAGAATATTATATATATTTCCTTAATATAGTTCAACATGTGGGATTATTTTTTTAAATGGTTGTAGAATTAGTTATGCACATTTAAATATTTTTTTTATAAAAACATCTCAATTTATTTTAAAAAGGTTTTTAATTTCATTTATAATTATTCTTTCCTAGAATTATTTATACAAATATAATATATATTTTTATAATTTTGTTAATATTATTCCCATAAACTAACATAATGTATTGTCCTAATATAATAATATATGATTTTATGTAACTGTTCATTAAAGATCAGTGTTTCATGAAATGTATACTATCAATGAAATTGGATATGTTAGGAAGACACATACTGTTAAATCATGTTGGTTTTGACAAATTATTTAAGAAATTTTATAATTATAAATGTATCACATGTACTACAATTCATCACATTCAACTGTTTGGATACATAATAATTTTGGAATTCTTAATTCGTAGAAAGGCTATCATATAACATAATAAGATAAAAACATAATCATGGAAATGATAATATATTAAAAAGGAATAATCTAAATAATGAAATAATCACAATTAAATCATGTCATCTAATATACATGATAGTAAATTAAATAGTGGATATTAAGGATATTAATATCGTTGTAAGGGAATACAAAATATCTAACAGCAAATTAATTTTCTAAAATAATTTTTTCAAGGATAATATATTTATCTTGGTAGAAGTGTACACCAATATCAAAGATATGTTTTATCATTAGACCTTACAATAAATTTATGTAATACATAATTCATAGTCCCATATTCTTCGTGATTAAATCCAATGTCTTCACCATAAGATAGAATAAAACACTCATACCATTCTCTAAGGAACCTTTTGGGAAAACATTAAAATCCATATAATGAAGAATAAAAAATATCAATACATTCTCGGCTAACATTTATAGTCCATAGTCATCTAGTGTAACAAACCATACTTTACATACATTGTTAATACATTAAAATTGAAGCATACTTATTACAACATATAAAAAAACCACGAAAGGACCGTATAGGTATAGTGTCTTTAGAAACTGGGAAACAAAAACAACTGGTTCATAAAGCTTCTACATTGTCTACCATTTGTTTCATCATATCTATAGTCCCTTTTGGAATATCTTAATTAATAAGATTCTTCCTGACCTGGTGAAAGAAAACATACAAAAGGGTGAGCTCAAATGCTCAGTAAGGGTAAACAAAAGAAATATCAATCACATCATATTCATAAGAACATAACTTTTGGAAATCTTAACCTGCATAAGAGATCATAATTTCATAACATGGGATAATTCATAGTAGTGAAATGAAATCTCAATAATCATAACTTAAAACATGAAACTTTGTGGCCTACACACATAATCATAGATAATCATTTCTTATTAGTCAAGACTCATTTCCAATACTATCTTAGTGGACAAATTCCATTTCTGAACCGAGTTCACTCCTCGTTTCAGTCCTGTTTCACTGAACCGGTATAACCTACCATTCCATCCATGTCTATCTCATGAGATAGAAAATATTTACCCAATTCATGGGAGGGAGATATAGGTCCCACTCATCTCAAAACGATACCATTCTTATGTGTTCCACAAAATCATAAATCATACATCATTGCATAACTCATGTAATAAAAATGGGGTTCTTAAACAACATGACTTCATAAAACAATTCATATAAGATAAAAGAATTCATAAAAATAATTACATCACAACATAATAAAATCAATCTAATAATAGGGATTGAAACAGAACCCTATATTATCTTAGACGGAAAATAATTTTGATAAAACACTTGAAATCAATTCTTGTGGAAAATATCCTTTCTACATCAAAATCATTTTCCTTTCATGTCATACAATGTAAAACTAAAATAAGTTTATCAAAAATAAATTGAAAACTTGTTAAGGAATCATCTTGGAAATAATGTTTTAAAAATCCATTCGTGTCGTATAAGTCAAAAAAAACATTCTTCCCGTAATTTTGTCAAAAAAGTCAAAAAGTACCTCTTACGAAAAAAGACAAAAGATTCCTTTCATATATTTTACTAAAAACTCACCGAAGGGTAAAATTGGATTTAAATAATTGTAGGTGGATGGAAATAATATTACATATTGTGGAAACATGGATGTGGATGATAAAATACACCCCAGTAAATAACGAAGTATAAACAATCTCAGATAAAAATGAGATTGTGATATTTCCCTTACCTTACGTCCAATTTTCTTCGTAAGAGTCCGAACCTTCTGTATAATGATTTAAATAATGTTATTGACTTATTACAGAATCATACTTATTGTTATGATATCATATATGGTCATATTTTTAGCTTCTTATTAGTAATATTTCATTACTACTTGTTATTCGGGTGTTTATTACTTTTTGTTCTTATGCGTGTTTGTTGAATAAATTATTATTCTTATCTTTAGGTTATAGATACCTCATTTCCATAATGGTATTAGTGTAATATATATCATATTAATTCATTCAATTCATTTATATAATCATTATGCAATGAGGATCATGTAGAACTAATCACATCACATCGTGGAGACGGTATTCCATACGTACGCACGAGCGATGATATCGTTCCCATGATCGTGGAATTGTATTGGAGTGTATGTATACTATTTCAGAATCTATAAAATTTTACAATAATCATATATATTTATTACTTTCACCTTTATACCCATCCAAGTAAGTTGGTGGTGGAAAATAGATTACACCACGGTGTGGAGACGGTATTCTGTACGTACGCACGCGTAGTGATTTCGTTTTCCGTAGGATGGATAGATGGTGAAATAGGTTTGTTTCATACTTATAATAACATATCAGTATATGAGTGATACTGATGTTATTACATCATAATGAAACAACTAAATAAGAATAATTGGAAGAAGAAATAAAGATGAAAGAATCGGTAACAGACATTACCTCTTCTTTGAAGCGCTTCTTTGAGACTTTCTTTTAGGGCACTAAACATGGTATTTGAAGATGACCAGGATCTATAAGATGTCTCTAGAGAAGGGGAGAGGAGAAATTGGTAGGGTTTGGCCGAGCTTGAAGTCTCAAAGTGGTCTGAGGAAGAGAGGGATGAGGTGCCTTTTTATAAGGGAGGAGAGGGGCACCTTTTGAATAACTAAAAATATTATTTTATTATAAAGACAAATTCGGTTATTAATAGCTCCAAATTGTTATATTTAGAAGATAAGGTGGGTAGGGGTCGCAATCCTCTCATCCAATAGAGTTTATACAAGTTTAGGTATCAATTTTAACCTTATCATTTAGATTTAACTTTAAGTTAGATAATTCAACTTTTACTGTGTCTTCTTCTTTTCTTGCACTATAAGGTTAATAAACTTACTATATCAAGACAAACTAAGCCCAAGTTGTTTATTATTAATATATATATATCCTTATCTATGTAAGTTGGCCTAACCTTATATTTTTAGAAATAAAATAACAATTAATAAAATAATATTTGTTTTAAAAACTATTTTATGTCAATTTTGACACTATTTAGTAATTGATTTTTGTGAAAATCATAACAGAATGATTAGTTCTAAAAAAATAATTAAATCAATACTAACATGTCATATTAACCTAGAAAATTATTTTAATTCATAAAGAGTCTCAAATAACATTTATTTGGGTATTTATAACATCAATTATGTCAATATTTCATTAATAATATAATTACTACATCATATCTGTGTCATAAATAAATTAACTTATTTAATGTCTAAAAATTACAAATAAAATACCATTATGTAGTAAATACTTTTATCTTTCTAATTAATATTTATAGTCGAATTTAGCTTATGTATATCTCTATATTAAAAATGATATACTTATTAAACTTTGATTTAAACTATTTTTACCCTTCTTTAAATAAATTAATAATAAATGTCCTAATCTAATCCAAGGGGGCCTAAATGGTTAATAATAATATCATTTTTACTCTTAATTACCCTATTTATTTTTAACTTGGGTAAATAAAAGTAAAACGTTACTATTCACCAAAAAACTATTTTCATCTCATTGAACGAAATTTTACTTACTAACATCAACCGTGTCTCTTGGATTTTCGAAATTCCACTCACAGAAGCGGTAAAATTCAGTTTTATGAAAAATTCAGTTTTTTTTAACTACCACTTAGTGGTTTCACTATTCATCGAAAATTCAATGTTTTCAGAAAAATACAAAAATTTCACCCTAGGCTAATTTCGATATTACGAATCCAAAAATGAAGACCATTTTGAAAAATAAAATTTACAAAAATTCATAAAGTGGTTATTACTATTCATAACGGCTAGTTTTAATAATATTTTAATAGCATATCGTTGTTTAGTGAAACTCGGTATTGTGTATGACGCAAGCTATCGAGGAAGGATGTGGTTGCATGTAAATAAATCCAAGCTAGTGTTGTGTGTAGTGGAATATTCCTTTGATGATTTAAAAAAACAAATTATTTCTCATAAAAGTCTCGGGCGTTACATTCTACCCCCCTTAAAATGAATTTCTCCCTCAAAATTCGTCACTTTGTAACAAACAGATGAGGATACATCTCCATCATCATATCCTCAAGCTCCCATGTAGCTTCTTCTAATTGGTGGTTCCTCCATAAAACTTTCACCAATCGATTCGTCTTGTTTTGTAGGACTTTTTCGCTATGATCCAGAATCTCTATCGGTTGTTCTTCATAAGAAAGATCTTGCTCCAATGGTACAACTTCTGAGATGAGTACATATGAAGTATCAGGTACGTACTTTCCCAGGATAGATACATAGAACACATCGTGTACTTGAGAGAGATTCGGTGGAAGCGCCAATTGTTAAGCTACCTTTCCAACACTATCCAATATTTCGAAAGGACCGATGTATCTTGGGCTTAACATCCCCTTCTTTCCAAATCTCATGACCCTCTTCCAGGGAGATATTCATAAGAACACTTTTTCACCAACTTCAAACTCTAGGTCTTTTCTTCGGTTGTCGGCATAACTTTTATATCGACTTTGAGCTGCTCATTTGTGTTGTTGAATAAATCGGACCTTTTCTTCCATCTCATCAACAAGATCAGGTCCTAATCGCTTTCTTTCCCCAACTTCATCCCAGCAAGTTGGAGTCATGTATTTCTTTCCATAGAGAGCTTCATAAGGAGCCATATGAATACTGGCGTGAAAGCTATTATTATAAGAAAATTCCACCATAGGTAGGTGTTGATCCCAACCACCTTTGAAATTCATAGAGCAAGCTCTCAACATATCTTCTAGAGTTTGAATTTTTCTCTCAGACTGACCTTCTGTCTGAGGATGATAAGCAGTGCCGAAACTCAACTCTGTATCCAGAGTATGCTGAAGACTTCGCTAGAATGTCGATGTAAATCTCGGATCCCGATCAGATATTATAGAAAGTGGTACTCCATGCAATCTTACCACTTCCTTTACATATATCCTGGCAAGCTGATCGAGAGAGAACTCCTCTCTAATAGCAGTGAAGTGTGCAGACTTTGTAAGACGATCAACTGTGACCCAGATAGCATTATTGCCTTTGGATGTTTTAGGAAGTCATGTGACAATGTCTATAATGATGTTTTCCCATTTCCATTCGGGTATGGGTAATGGTTGTAACATCCCCTTAGACTTCTGTCTCTTAGCATTAACTTGCTGATAAACCAATCATCGAGAGACATATTCAACAACATCTCATTTCATGCCATCCCACCAGAAGTACTCTTTCAAGTCCCTATACATCTTGGTGCTTCCAGGATGAATAGAGAATGAATAACTATGAGCCTCATCTAGCAGCTCCTTCTTTAATTCGGGGTTGGGAGAAACACAAACCCGATTTCGGAACATTTTTATCCCATCACAATCCAAGTTGAATTCTGGAACATTTCTCACCTTCTTTTGTAACTTCACATCTTCTTTCTGTGCCTCTTTAATCTTCACATGTATAGATGGTTGAACATTCATTTGAGAAGGATACGATTGTAACACCCCGATATTTTATGAATAATATTCATTTTAAATTCATTAATGTCTTATGTTGTACGCTACACCAAAAGGATCTTTCACAACACGCATCTTTGACTTTCCTTGCATTACAGGAAATCACAACCTTCCTCGATAGCGTGTGTATTATGCAATACCGAGTTTCACTAAACAAGGATATGCTATTAAAATATTATTAAAAGTAGCCTTTATGAATAGTAATAACCACCTTTTAAAATTTTAGAAATTTTATCTCTCAAAATGGACTTCATTTTTTGGATTTGGAATATTGAAATTAGCTTAGGGTGAAATTTTGGTACTTTTCGGATAACTTTCAAATTCTGATAAATAGTGAAAATTACTACATTTTAATTAAAAACAACATTTTTAATCAAAATAATTAATAGTGATAAATTATTAATTTGAGTGGTTTTAAAGTATATTTACAATATATTTTTACAATTTAATACAATGTTGGTTATTGTATGTAATTTCACATTTTAACCAGACATAAACAAGTGTCAATCTTTTGATAGTTATTATCTCTTAAAAACACGCTATTTGTTTTGACCTCAGAAATTAATTTTTAAATTATTTAATGTAACTGATATGTTTTGAATTTGGTAAAATAGACATCATTTTTGAATTCATAATATCAAATATATCTTAGGCATAATTGTTTTGTATTTTTCTGGAAACTTTAATTTTTTGATGAATAGTGAAACCACTAAGTGGTAGTTAAAAAACTGAATTTTTCATAAAACTTAATTTTACCACTTCTGTGAGTAGAATTTCTAAATTCCGAGAGACATGGTTAATATCAAGGACTAAAATGTGGTTCAATGAGATGAAAATAATTTTTGGTGAATAGTAACTTTTTACTGTTTTTTACCACGGTTAAAAGTAAATAGGGTAATTAAGGGTAAAAATGATATTATTATTAACCTAACACATGTCATATTTCAATTGGATAAGTTTAATTCAGCCAAAAACAAACTTAGGAATAAAATATGATCATTTAGGCCCACTTGGATAAGATTAGTACATTTATTATTATTTAATTCAAAGAAGAGTTAAAAGAGTTAAAATCAATGTTTATTTACTAAATCATTTTTAATATAGGGTTATACATAAGATAAATTCGTTTGTAAATATTCATTATAAATATAATAGGATTTCCTACAAAATGATATTTTATTTGTATTTTTTAGACGTTATATAAGTTAATTTATTTATGACACAAAGATGATGCAGTAATTATCTTATTAATGAAATATCGACGTAATTGATGTTATAAATACCAAAATAAATGTAATTTGAGACTTTTTATAAATTCCACTAATTTTATAGGTTAATAGGACATGTTATTATTGATTTAATTAACTTTTTTCGAACTAATAAGTCTGTTATGATTTTCACAAAAATCAATTACCAAATAGTGTCAAAATTGACATAAAATAGTTTTTT
Source organism: Viscum album (assembly GCA_963277665.1). NCBI lineage: Eukaryota > Viridiplantae > Streptophyta > Magnoliopsida > Santalales > Viscaceae > Viscum > Viscum album. The sequence continues at coordinate 1,758,121,817 of OY728159.1, read as the reverse complement.
AAAACAAATATTATATTATTATTTGTTATTTTATTCCTAAAAATATAAGGATCGGCCAAATGACTTAGATAAGGTTATATATATTAATAATAAACAACTTGAGGTTCGTTTGGCTTCTTATAGTAGGTTTATTAACCTTATAGTGTAAGAACACAAAAAGACACACTAAAAGTAAAATAATCTAACTTAAAGTTAAATATAAATGATAAGGTTAAAATAGGAACCTAAACTTGTCTAAATTCTATTAGATGATAGTATTTCAACCCATCCCTACCTTAGATTCTAAATAAATCAATTTGGAGCTATTTAAAACCGAATTGGGATTTATAATAAAATAATAGTTTTAGTTATTCCAAAGGTACCCCTCTCCTCCCTTATAAAAGGGCACCTCCACCCCCTCTTACTCACACCACTTTGAGCCTTCAAGCTCGGCCAAACCCTGAAAAATTCTCTTATACACTTCCCTAGAAACATCCTAGAGGTTCTGGTCTTCCTTAAAGACCAATTTTACTACCCTAAAAGGAGATCTCAAAGAGGCGCTTAAAAGAAGAGGTAATTTCTGTTACCGACTCTTTCACCTTTATTTCTTCTTCCACTTCTTCTTCTTAGGATGTTTCATTATTCATTAATAACATCAGTATCACTCATATACTGATATGCTATTATAAGTATTAAACAACCCTATTTCACCATCTATCCATCCTACGGAAAACGAAATCACCGCGTGTGCGTACGTACGGAATATCATCTCCACGCCGTGGTGTAATCTATTTTCCGCCACAACCTTAATTGGATTGCTATAATGGTGTAATGAGTAACTATATATGATTATTATAAATTGATATTGATACTGAAATAGTATACATACACTTTAACACAAGTTCACGATCATTAGAACGATATCATCGCTCATGCGTACGTACGGACTACCGTCTCCACGACGCGATGAGATTCATTCTCCACATTAACCATTCATGAATGATTATAAAGTATATATAATGAATAATAATGAAATATATGACATTTTAAATCTACTGGATTTATGTATATATATATATATGTATTTCATCTACTTACTTCCATTCAAGACAATAAGGAAAGGAAAACAGCGTTCATGCGTACGTACGGACTACCGTCTCCATGAACGGTGTGTTTCATTTTATTTAACTATCTATTATATATATATATATACTGAATATATATGATATATAAATCATGTTTTATATTCTGGAAGTAAGTAAATCATTATATAAGTAATAATAAGGTCAAGAACAACAAGTCCAAACACCTATGATAAATGAAACGATTTTACCTGAAACGCTTCTTTAACATCGAATTTACAAAAGAACGGGTAATATAAAGTCATAAGTGAACCATATATGATATCATAACAATGAATATGATTCTTTAATAAGTTAATGTCATTATTTAATTCATTATACAGGAGGTTCGGATACGTACAAAGCATATCTGACATAAGGTAAGGGAAATGTCACAATCTCATTTTTATCCGAGATTGTTTATACTTTCTTATTTACTGGGGTGTATTTTATCATCCACATCCATTTTTCCCCAATATGTAATATTTATATCCTTCTACAATAGTTTATATCAAATTTTACCCTTCGGTGAGTTTTTAGTAAAAGATATGAAAGGAATCTTTTTTCGTTTTTCTTACGAGGTATTTTTTGACTTTTCCGACAAAAGTACGAGAAGAATGTTTTTTTTAACTTATACGACATGAATGGATTTTTAAAACATTATTTCCATGAAGAATCCTTTACAAGTTTTCATGTTTATTTTTAATCAAATTCTTTTAGTTTAAAGTTGTATGACATGTTAAGAAAGGAAAAATGTTTTTGAAGTAGAAAGGATATTTTCCTCAAGAATGGAGTTCAAGTGTTTTACCAAAATTATTTTTCACCTAAGATAATAAAGGGTTATATTTCTATCCCTATTATTACATGGATTTGATTATTTTGTGATGGAAATATTTTTATGAATTCTTTTATCTTATATGAATTGTTTTATGATGTCATGTTGTTTAAGAATCCCATTTTTATTACATGGGTTATGCTATGATGTATGGTTTTTGATTTTGTGGCACACATAAGAATGGTATCATTATGAGATGGGTGGGACCTATATCTCCCTCCAATGCATTGGGTAATGATTTTATATCTCATGAGATAGACATGGCTGGAACAATAGGTTATACCGGTTCAGTCAAACAGGACTGAAACGAGGGTGACTCAGTTCAGAAATGGACTTTGTCAACTAAGATAGTCTTGGCAAAGAGTCTCGACTAACAAGAAATGATTCTCTATGATTATGTGTGTATGGAACAAAGTTTCATGTTTTAAGTTATGATTATTGGGATTACATTTCACTAATATTATTTATCCCATGTTATGAAATTATGATCTCTTTTGTAAGTTAAGCTTTCCAAAAGATATGTTCTTATGAATATGATGTGATTGATATTACTTTTGTTTACCCTTACTGATCATTTGAGCTCACCCTTTTATGTTTTCTTTTCCCATGATATAAAGAAAGGTTTTAGGTAATAAAAAAAAGAATAACTTTATGGGAGATGTTGAAGATCTTTCACCATGATTAGAAGATTACGTTCTGAGTTTCCAAAGACACTAAACTATTACGGTCCTCATGTGTGTGTTTTTGTTATGTACTATGTATTCCGCAAAAGTAATGTAATGTCCACGTACGTCAAGCTTCGGGACTCTACAGTTTGTATTAGAGGAAAGGATTAGTCACCCTTTGGAAACTAGGATGCGAAAACGTTAGTGAGATCCCTAGAGATATTTCTATGGTATGTCTAGGGATGTCCCTACGGATAAGTATATGTATAGGATATAGTCCTAGAACTGTGGTTATGATATTAGATTAAACCAAGGATGTTAGATATTGAATTTACTCCCCCTTTATTATGATTTTTTCCTCTCACACTATTCTTTTTGGGTTTTAGAAAATGGCTGGAAATAAGATGATTCACGATAATGAAGGATATGATGGACAATGGAATGATATTCTTCATGAGAAACCAAAATGAAATAGGATTTGGAGGTCCAAACATCATTATTATGCCGAATCAGCAATCTCATAATATGACCAATAAAGAAAAATTTGGTAAGTTTCCTGACTCGGCTAATAAGAGAAAGATGGAGTTTCATGATGATCATAGAGGAAAGAAATTAAATTTCCCCTATGTAAACCATGTGGGAAGAGGCATCAAGGAGAATGTTTCAAAGGAACTCGAAGATGCTTTGGGTGTGGAAAAGAAGGACACAAAGACAGTAAGTGCAAAGGAAAAGGTTCAGTTAACACCAGGGATGCGAATAATGGTATTACTATGACATCAACAATGGTTAAATGTTTTAAATGTGGAATGTACGAGCATTATGCAAACCAATTCCCTACGGGAAAGTCTCATGAAGAGAATCAGTATGGTCATATGGGTAGTATTTATGTTGATGATGATGAAAAGACTACAAATGATATATGAGATGAAAGAATTGTTGAAGCTCGGTCAATGGTTTATGAATGTAGTGGAATGATTCCATGTTTATCATGTGTAATGTTGTATAAGTAATATCATGTTACTATGGAATAAAGAGACATCTAAGGATTGTTACAGTGTTGTATTTTCTTGAGTTTTGAAAGTGTATGATTAATGGTACTAGTATCCATGAAAGGTTATTCAGATATTTTTGGAATATAGAGGATATGCGCATAATGAAGGGATAAGGAGAAAATTAAATGTTTGATAGTATTCATGAGCTCATGACTGATATAAGGAGAAGTTTACATCATGGTTTGAGTATATATAATTTTTGGATTTTGGTATGTGGAAAGAGTTACCTTTTTACAGCACTTATGTTTTCACTAAGATTCAATGGGTATTCATTTTTCAATAGAATGAATGATTAAGTCCTTCGAATGTTTGGAATGTGACCAACAAGACATATCTCATGATATACAGGGATCAACGTTTGTATTAACATTCTTGTTATATGAACTCTTTGGTAATCGTTTTCACAATATTATGAGAGTGGACTGTAGTATTATGGATAAGCCTAAAGATTTGAATGGATTATGTTGGACATAATTTACTATTTCTTAGGGATAGATGTTTTTTTTGATATTATTGATGGGATGTTATAGTAGTATAGTTTTAGAAAAAGGACAACCTGCAGGACGGGCGACAACCCATCGCGTCGGACAAGGCCGTGGGAATCGAACCCACAACCGAAGTGCGACTAGCCTTTATCGCCTACCACTGGCCTACAAGATGTCCCTATTTAGTATAAACTAGTTTTATTATATTAATAAGTATGATATATGAAGTAATAGTTGATTTTAGGAACCATATATCATTAATCTCACGATAGATTGACTTATGTATTTTTTGATAACTTTCTTACCCTTTTGTTTGAGACAGATGGAATGACACATCATTCTATCACATGATCTGCTAACACATCACGAATGACAAATTCAACTTCATTTCATTAAGAGATGAAGTAGAAATTGTCCAAAGAACGACCAATGGTGTGACTATACTGAAATCATGAAAGTATTTCTTCTAATTCAAATTTCATCAACTATAGAGAATTGATCTTGAAAACCAAAAATGTATTCCTAGTGCTCTTATATCTGATGAATCAGATGGTACCTTAGATCATCAAAAATTTATGGCTTTGTGATTGCTGGCTTTTCCATAGCCATGTTCTCTACCACTCTCCATCAGAATATGATGGTTATATTTCTCTTCCATATCCATATTTTCACCTATGTCGAAACACAGTGATTAGTTTATTTGGGTAACCATTACGTTTCATACTTCTATTTTTAAAGATTGGTTTTGGTATTCCTTTTTACGATGTGGGTTTCTATTAAAGAAACTTTTGAGTAGTAAACCATTTATAACCCCGACAAATTTCGCGGGAGAAATTCTTTTTAAGGGGGGTAGAATGTAACACCCCGAGATTTTATGAAAAATATTCTTTTTAAATTCATTAATGTCTTGTGTTGTACGCTACACCAAAAGGATCTTTCACAACAAGCTTATTTGACTTGCCTTGCATTACACGAAATCACGACCTTCCTCGATAGCGTGTGTAATACGCAATACTGAGTTTCACTAAACAACGATATGCTATTAAAATATTATTAAAACTAGCCTTTATGAATAGTAATAACATCCTTTTAAAATTTTAGAAATTTTATCTCTCAAAATGGACTTCATTTTTGGATTTGGAATATCGAAATTAGCTTAGGGTGAAATTTTGGTACTTTTCGGATAACTTTCATATTCTGATGAATAGTGAAAAAACTAAATTTTAATTAAAAACAACTTTTTTATCGAAATAATTAATAGTGAAAAATTATTAATTTTAGTGGTTTCAAAGTATATTTAGAATATATTTTTACAATTTAATACAATGTTGGTTATTTGATGTAATTTTACATTTAAACCAGACATAAACAAGTGTCAATCTTTTGATATTTATTATCTCTTAAAAACACGCTATTTGTTTTGACGTCGGGAATTATTTTTTAAATTAATTAATGTAACTGATATGTTTTGAATTTGGTAAAATAGACATCATTTTTGAATTCATAATATCAAATATATCTTAGGCATAATTGTTTAGTATTTTTCTGGAAACATTAATTTTTTGATGAATAGTGAAACCACTAAGTGGTAGTTAAAAAACTTAATATTTCATAAAACTTAATTTTACCGCATCTGTGAGTGGAATTTTGAAAATCCAAGAGTCATGGTTAATATCAAGGACTAAAATGTGGTTCAATGAGATGAAAATAATTTTTGGTGAATAGTAACTTTTTACTTTTTTTTATCACGGTTAAAAGTAAATAGGGTAATTAAGGGTAAAAATTATATTATTATTACCCTAACACATGTCATAATTCTATTGGATAAGTTTAATTCGTCCAAAAACAACCTTAGGAATAAAATATGACCATTTAGGCTCACTTGGATAAGATTAGGACATTTATTATTATTTAATTCAAAGAAGAGTTAAAAGAGTTAAAATCAAAGTTTATTTACTAATACATTTTTAATATAGGGTTATACATAAGATAAATTCGTTTGTAAATATTAATTAGAAATATAATAAGATTTACTACATAATTATATTTTATTTTTAATTTTTAGACATTAAATAAGTTAATTTATTTAAGACACAAAGATGATGCAGTAATTATCTTATTAATGAAATATTGACATAATTGATGTTATAAATACCAAAATAAATGTAATTTGAGACTTTTTATAAATTAAACTAATTTTATAGGTTAATAGGACATGTTATTATTGATTTAATTAACTTCGTTCGAACTAATTATTCTGTTATGATTTTCACAAAAATCAATTACCAAATAGTGTCAAAATTGACATAAAATAGTTTTTAAAAACTAATATTATATTATTATTTGTTATTTTATTCCTAAAAATCTAAGGATCCGCCAAATGACTTATATAAGGTTATATATATTAATAATAAACAACTTGGGGTTCGTTTGTCTTCTTATAGTAGGTTTATTAACCATATAGTGTAAGAACACAAAAAGACACAATAAAAGAAAAATTATCTAACTTAAAGTTAAATATAAATGATAAGGTTAAAATAGGAACCTCAACTTGTCTAAATTCTATTGTATGAGAGGACATCGACACATCCCCACCTTAGATTATAAATAAATAAATTTGGAGCTATTTAAAACCGAATTTTGATTTATAATAAAATAATAGTTTTAGTTATTCCAAAGGTACCCCTCTCCTCCCTTATAAAAGGGCACCTCCTCCCCCTCTTCCTCACACCACTTTGAGCCTTCAAGATCGGCCAACCCCTCCCAAATTCCATTATAAACTTCCCTAGAAACATCCTAGAGGTTCTGGTCTTCCTCAAAGACCAATTTTAGTGCCCTAAACGGACATCTCAGAGAGGCGCTTAAAAGAAGAGGTAATTTCCGTTACCGATTCTTTCAACTTTATTTCTTATTCCACTTCTTCTTCTTAGGTTGTTTCATTATTAAGTAATAAAATAAGTATCAATAATATACTGATATGTTATTATAATTATGAAACAACCCTATTTCACCATCTATCCATCCTACGGAAAATGAAATCATTGCGCGTGCGTACGTACGAAATACCGTCTCCACGTCGTGGTGTAATCTATTTTCCGCCACCACCTTAATTGGATGGGTATAATGGTGTAATGAGTAACTATATATGATTATTTTAAATTGATATTGATACTGAAATAGTATACATACACTTTAACACAAGTTCACGATCATGAGAATGATATCATCGCTCGTGCGTACGTACAGACTACCGTCTCCACGACGCGATGAGATTCATTCTCCACATTAACCATTCATGAATGATTATAAAGTATATATAATGAATAATAATGAAATATATGACATGTTAAATATACTGGATTTATGTATATATATATATATATGTCATCTACTTACTTCCATTCAAGACAACAAGGAAAGGAAAACAGTGTTCATGTGTACGTACGGACTACCGTCTCCATGAACGGTGTGTTTCATTTCATTTATCTATCTATTATACATTTATATATACTGAATATATATGATATATAAATCATGTATTATATTCTGGAAGTATGTAAATTCTGATATAAGTAATAATAATGTCCAGAACAACAAGTCCAAACACCTATGATAAATGAAATGATTTTACCCAAAACGCTTCTTTTACATGGAATTTATAAAAGAACGGATAATATAAAGTCATAAGTGAAGCATATATGATATCATAACAATGAATATGATTCTGTAATAAGTTAATGACATTATTTAAATCATTATATAGGAGGTTCAGATACGTACAAATCATATCGGGCATAAGGTAAGGGAAATGTCACAATCTCATTTTTATCCGAGATTGATTATAATTGGGTAATTACTGGGGTGTATTTTATCATCCACATCCATGTTTCCCCAATATGTAATATTTATATCCTTCTACAATAGTTTATATTAAATTTTACCCTTCAGTGAGTTTTTAGTAAAAGATATGAAAGGAATCTTTTGTCGTTTTTCGTACAAGGTATTTTTTGACTTTTCCGACAAAAGTACGAGATGAATGTTTTTTTAACTTATACGACATGAATGGATTTTTAAAACATTATTTCCAAGAAGAATCCTTTACATGTTTTCATGTTTATTTTTAATCAACTTCTTTTAGTTTAAAGTTGTTGGACATGTTAAGAAAGGAAAAAAGTTTTTGAAGTAGAAAGGATATTTTCCTCAAGAATGGAGTTCAAGTGTTTTATCAAAATTATTTTTCACCTTAGATAATAAAGGGTTATATTTATATCCCTATTATTACATGGATTTGATTATGTTGTGATTGAAATATTTTTATGAATTCCTTTATCTTATATGAATTGTTTTATGATGTCATGTTGTTTAAGAATCCCATTTTTATTACATGGGTTATGATATGATGTATGATTTATGATTTTGTGGCACACATAAGAATGGTATCATTATGAGATGGGTGGGACCAATATCTACCTCCAATGCATTGGGTAAATATTTTATATCTCATGTGATAGACATGGCTAGAATGGTAGGTTATACCGGTTCAGTGAAACATGACTGAAATGAGGGTAACTCGGTTCAGAAATGGACTTTGTCCACTAAGATAGTCTTTCCAATGAGTCTTGACTAACAAGAAATGATTCTCTATGATTATCTGTGTATGACAAAAAGTTTCATGTTTTAAGTTATGATTATTGGTATTACATTTCACTACTATTATTTATCCCATGTTATGAAATTATGATCTCTTTTGTAGGTTAATCTTCCCAAAAGATATGTTCTTATGAATATGATGTGATTGATATTTCTTTTGTTTACCCTTAATGATCATTTGAGCTCACCCTTTTATGTTTTCTTCTCCTAGGATATAAAGAAAGGTTTTAGGTATGAAAAAAAGAAGAAGATATTTATGGGAGATGTTGAAGATCTTTCACCATGATTAGAAGATTACGTTCTGAGTTTCCAAAGACACTAAACTATTTCGGTCCTCGTGTGTGTGTTTTTGTTATGTACTAAGTATTCCGCAAAAGTAATGTAATGTCCACGTACGTCAATCTTCGGGTCTCTACAGTTGGTATCAGAGGAAAGGTTTAGTCATCCTTTGGAAACTAGGATGCAAAAACGTTAGTGAGATCCCTAGATATATTTTTATGGTATGTCTAGGGATGTCCCTAAGGATAAGTATATGTATAGGATATAGTCCTAGAACTATGGTTACGATATTAGATTAAACCAATGATGTTAGATATTGAAGTTACTCCCCCTTTATTATGATTTTTTCCTCTCACACTATTCTTTTTGTGTTTTAGAAAATGGCTGGAAACAAGATGATTCATGATAATGGAGGATATTATGGACAATGGAATGATATTCGTCATGAGAAACCAAATGAAATGGGATTTGGAGGTCCAAATATCATTATTATTCCGAATCAGCAATCTCATAATATGATCAATAAAGTAGAATTTGGTAAGTTTCCTGACTCGGCTAATAAGAGAAAGATAGAGTTTCATGATGATCATAGAGGAAAGAAATTCAATTTCCCCTATGTAAATCATGTGGGAAGAGGCATCAAGGAGAATGTTTCAAAGGAACTGGAAGATTCTTTGGGTGTGGAAAAGAAGGACACAACGCCAGTAAGTGCAAAAGAAAAGGTTCAGTTAACACCAGAGATGCAGATAATGATATTACTATGACATGAACAATGGTTAAATGTTTTAAATGTGGAATGTACGGGAATTATGCAAACCAATGCCCTAAGGGAAAGTCTCGTGAAGAGACTCAGTATGGTCGTATGGGTAGTATTTATGTTGATGATGATGAAGAGACTACAAATGATATATGAGATGAAAGAATTGTTAAAGCTCGGTCAATGGTTTATGAATGTAGTGGAATGATTACATGTTTATCATGTGTAATGTTGTATAAGTAATATCATGGTACTATGGAATAAAGAGACATCTAAGGATTGTAACAGTGTTGTATTTTCTTGAGTTTTGAAAGTGTATGATTAATGGTACCAGTATCCATGAAAGGTTATTCAGATATTATTGGAATATAGAGGATATGCGCATAATAAAGGTATAAGGAGAAAATTAAATGTTTGATAGTATTCATGAGCTCATGAATGATATAAGGAGAAGGTTATATCATGGTATGAGTATATAGAATTTTTGTATTTTGGTATGTCGAAAGAGTTAACTTTTTACAGCACTTATGTTTTCATTAAGATTCAATGGGTGTTAATTTTTCAATAGAATACATGATTAAGGCCTTCGAATGTTTGGAATGTGACCAACAAGACATATCTCATGATATACGGGGATCAACGATGGTATTAACATGCTTGTTATATGAACTCTTTGGTAATCGTTTTCACAATATTATGAGAGTGGACTGTAGTATTATGGATAAGCCTAATGATTTGAATGGATTATGTTGGACATAATTTAGTATTTCTTAAGGAAGGATGTTTTTTTCGATATTATTGATGGGATGTTATAGTAGTATTGTTTTAGAAAAAGGACAACCTGCAGGACGGGCGACAACCCATCGCGTCGGACAAAGCCGTGGGAATCGAACCCACAACCGAAGTGCGACTGGCCTTTATCACCTACCACTGACGTACAAGATGTCCCTGTTTAGTATAAACTAGTTTTTTTATATTAATAAGTATTATATATGAAGTATAATTCGATTTTAGGAACCATATATCATTAATCTCACTATAGATGGACTTAGGTATTTTTTGATAACTTTTCTAACCTTTTGTTTGAGACAGATGGAATGACCCATCATTCTATCACATGATCTGCTAACACATCACGAATGAAAAATTCAACTTCATTTCATTATGAGATGAAGTAGAAATTGTCCAAAGAATGACCAATGGTGTGACTATACTGAAATCACGAAAGAATTTATTCAAATTCCAATTTCATCAACATTAGAGAAATGATCTTGAAAACCAAAAATGTTTTCCTATTGCTCTTATATCTGATGAATCAGATGGTATCTTAGATCATCACAAATTTATGGCTTTGTGATTTCTGGCTTTTCCATATCCATGTTATCTACCACTCTCCATCAGAATATGATGGTTAGATTTCTCTTCTATATCCATATTTTCACATATGTCGAAACACAGTGATTAGTTTATTTGGGTAACCGTTACGTTTCATACTTCTGTTTTTAAAGATTTGTTTTGGTATTCCTTTTTATGATGTGGGTTTCTATTAAAGAAACTTTCGAGTAGTAAACCATTTATAACCCAAATGAATTTCGAGGGCGAAATTCATTTTAAGGGGGGTAGAATGTAACACCCCGAGATTTTTTTAAAAATATTCTTTTTAAATTCATTAATGTCTTGTTTTGTATGCTACACCAAAAGGATCTTTCACAACATGCATCTTTGACTTTCCTTTCATTACACGCAATCACGACCTTCCTCGATAGCGTGTGTAGTACGCAATACCGAGTTTCACTAAACAACGATATGCTATTAAAATATTATTAAAACTAGCCTTTATGAATAGTAATAACCACCTTTTAAAACTTTAGAAATCTTATCTCTCAAAATGGACTTCATTTTTGGATTCGGAATATCGAAATTAGCTTAGGGTGAAATTTTGGTACTTTTCGTATAACATTCATATTCTGATGAATAGTGAAAAATACTAAATTATAATTAAAAACAACTTTTTTAATCAAAATAATTAATAGTGATAAATTATTAATTTGAGTGGTTTCAAAGTATATTTAGAATATATTTTTACAATTTAATATAATGTTGGTTATTGGATGTAATTTCACATTTAAACCAGACATAAACAAGTGTCAATCTTTTGATATTTATTATCTCTTAAAAACACACTATTTGTTTTGACGACGAGAATTAATTTTTAAATTAAATAATGTAACTGATATGTTTTGAATTTGGTAAAATAGACATCATTTTTGAATTCATAATATCAAATATAGCTTAGGCATAATTTGTTTGTATTTTTCTGGAAACATTAATTTTTTGATGAATAATGAAACCACTAAGTGGTAGTTAACAAACTGAATTTTTCATAAAACTTAATTTTACCGCTTCTGTGAGTGGAATATTAAAAATCCGAGAGACATGGTTAATATCAAAGACTAAAATTTGGTTCAATGAGATGAAAATAATTTTTTTGAATAGTAACTTTTTACTTTTTTTTACCACGGTTAAAAGTAAATAAGGTAATTAAGGGTAAAAATGATATTATTATTACCCTAACACATGTCATAATTCTATTGGATAAGTTTAATTCGTCCAAAAACAACCTTAGGAATAAATTATGACCATTTAGGCCCACTTGGATATGATTAGGACATTTATTATTATTTAATTCAAATAAGAGTTAAAAGAGTTAAAATCAGAGTTTATTTACTAAAACATTTTTAATATAAGGTTATACATAAGATAAATTCGTTTTTAAATATTAATTAGAAATATAATAAGATTTCATACATAATTATATTTTATTTGTAATTTTTAGACATTAAATAAGTTAATTTATTTATGACACAAAGATGATGCAGTAATTAACTTATTAATGAAAATATTGACATAATTGAAGTTATAAATACCAAAATAAATGTAATTTGAGACTTTTTATAAATTCCACTAATTTTCTAGGTTAATAACACATGTTATTATTGATTTAATTAACTTTTTTCGAACTAATAATTCTGTTATGATTTTCACAAAAATCAATTACCAAATAGTGTCAAAATTGACATAAAATAGTTTTTAAAAACAAATATTATATTATTATTTGTTATTTTATTTCTAAAAATATAAGGATCGGCCAAATGACATAGATAAGGTTATATATATTAATAATAAACAACTTGGGGTTCGTTTGGCTTCTTATAGTAGGTTTATTAACCTTATAGTGTAAGAACACAAAAAGACACTAAAAGTAAAATTATCTAACTTAAAGATAAATATAAATGATAATGTTAAAATAGGAACCTAAACTTGTTCAAATTCTATTGGATGAGAGGATTTAGACCCATACCCACCTTAGCTTTGAAATAAATTAATTTTGAGCTATTTAAAACCGAATTTGGATTTATAATAAAATAATAGTTTTAGTTATTCCAAAGGTACCCCTCTCCTCCCTTATAAAAGGGAACCTCCTCCCCCTCTTCCTCGCACCACTTTGAGCCTTCAAGATCGGCCAACCCCTGAAAAATTACATTATCCACTTCCCTATAAACATCATATAGGTTCTTGTCTTCCTCAAAGACCAATTTTAGTGCCATAAAAGGAGATCTCAAAGAGGCGCTTAAAAGAAGAGGTAATTTCCGTTACTGATTCTTTCACCTTTATTTCTTCTTCCACTTCTTCTTCTTAGGTTGTTTCATTATTAAGTAATAACATCAGTATCACTCATATACTGATATGTTATTATAATTATGAAACAACCCTATTTCACCATCTATCCATCCTACGGAAAACGAAATCACGGCGCGTGCGTACGTACGGAATGCGGTCTCTACGCCGTGGTGTAATCTATTTTCTACCACCACCTTAATTGGATGGGTATAATGGTGTAATGAGTAACTATATATGATAATTATAAATTGATATTGATACTTAAATTGTATACATACACTTTAACACAAGTTCACGATCATGAGAACGATATCATCGCTCGTGCGTACGTACGGACTACCGTCTCCACGACGCGATGAGATTCATTCTCCACATTAACCATTCATGAATGATTATAAAGTATATATAATGAATAATAATGAAATATATGAAATTTTAAATCTACTGGATTTATGTATATATATATATATATGTATGTCATCTACATACTTCCATTCAAGACAATAAGGAAAGGAAAACAGTGTTCATGTGTACGTACGGACTACCGTCTCCATGAACGGTGTGATTCATTTCATTTATCTATCTATTATATATATATATATATACTGAATATATATGATATATAAATCATGTTTTATATTCTGGAAGAATGTAAATTATGATATAAGTAATAATAATGTCAAGAACAACAAGTCCAAACACCTACGATAAATGAAACGATTTTACCCGAAGCGCTTCTTTAACATGGAATTTACAAACGAACGGGTAATATAAAGTCATAAGTGAACCATATATGATATAATAACAATGAATATGATTACGTAATAAGTTAATGACATTATTTAAATCATTATACAGGAGATTCGGATACGTACAAATCATATCGGACATAAGGTAAGGGAAATGTCACAATCTCATTTTTATCGGAGATTGTTTATACTTTGGTATTTACTGGGGTGTATTTTATCATACACATCCATGTTTCCCCAATATGTAATATTTATATCCTTCTAAAATATTTTATATCAAATTTTATCCTTCATTGAGTTTTTAGTAAAATATATGAAAGTAATCTTTTGTCGTTTTTCGTACGAGGTATTTTTTGACTTTTCAGACAAAAGTACGAGATGAATGTTTTTTAACTTATACGACATGAATGGATTTTTAAAACATTATTTCCAAGAAGAATCCTTTACAAGTTTTCATGTTTTTTTTAATCCACATCTTTTAGTTTAATGTTGTTGGACATGTTATGAAAGGAAAAATGTTTTTGAAGAAAAAAAGGATATTTTCCTCAAGAATGGAGTTCAAGTGTTTTATCAAAATTATTTTTCACCTAAGATAATAAAGGGTTCTATTTATATCCCTATTATTACATGGATTTTATTATGTTGTTATTGAAATATTTTTATGAATTCCTTTATCTTATATGAATTGTTTTATGATGTCATGTTGTTTAAGAATCCCATTTTTATTACATGGGTTATGCTATGATGTATGGTTTATGATTTTGTGGCACACATAAGAATGGTATCATTATGAGATGGGTGGGACCTATATCTACCTCCAATGCATTGGGTAAATATTTTATATTTCATGATATAGACATGGCTAGAACGGTAGGCTATACCGGTTCAGTGAAACAAGACTGAAACGAGGGTGACTCTGTTCAGAAATGGACTTTGTCCACTAAGATAGTCTTTCCAATGAGTCTCGACTAACAAGAAATGATTCTCTATGATTATGTGTGTATGCCAAAAAGTTTCAGGTTTTATGTTATGATTTTTGGGATTAAATTTCACTACTATTATTTATCCCATGTTATGAAATTATGATCTCTTTTGAAGGTTAAGATTCCCGAAAGATATGTTCTTATGAATATGATGTGATTGATATTTCTTTTGTTTACCCTTACTGAGCATTTGAGCTCAACCTTTTATGTTTTCTTTTCCCAGGATATAAAGAAAGGTTTTAGGTAAGAAAAAAAGAAGAAGATATTTATTGGAGATGTTGGAGATCTTTCACCAAGATTAGAAGATTACGTTCTGAGTTTCCAAAGACACTAAACTATTACGGCCCTCGTATGTGTGATTTTTTTATGTACTAAGTATTCCTCAAAAGTAATTTAATTTCCATGTACGTCATGCTTCGGGTCTCTACAGTTGGTATCAGAGGAAAGGTTTAGTGAACCTTTGGAAACTAGGATGCAAAAACGTTAGTAAGATCCCTAGAGATATTTCTATGGCATGTCTAGGGATGTCCCTAAGGATAAGTATACCTATAGGATATAGTCCTAGAACTATGGTTACAATATAATTTTAAACCAAAGATGTTATATATTGATGTTACTCCCCCTTTATTATGATTTTTTCCTCTCACACTATTCTTTTTGGGTTTTAGAAAATGGCTGGAAACAAGATGATTCACAATAATGGAGGATATGATGGAAAATGGAATGATATTATTCATGAGCAACCAAATGAAATGGGATTTGGAGGTCCAAACATCATTATTATTCCAAATCAGCAATCTCATAATATGATCAATAAAGTAAAATTTGGTAAGTTTCATGACTCGGCTAATAAGAGAAAGACGGAGTTTCATGATGATCATAGAGGAAAGAAATTAAATTTCCCCTATGCAAATCATGTGGGAAGAGGAATCAAGGAGAATGTTTCAAAGGAACTGGAAGATGCTTTGGGTGTGGAAAATAAGGACACAATGCCAGTAAGTGAAAAGGAAAAGGATCAGTTAACACCAGGGATGAGGATAATGGTATTACTATGACATCAACAATGGTTAAATGTTTTAAATGTGGAATCTACGAGCATTATGAAAACCAATGCCCTAAGGGAAAGTCTCATTAAGAGAATCAGTATGGTCGTATGGGTAGTATTTATGTTGATGATGATGAAGAGACTACAAATGATATATGAGATGAATGAATTGTTGAAGCTCGGTCAATGGTTTAAGAATGTAGTGTAATGATTAAATGTTTGTAATGTGTAATGTTGTATAAGTAATATCATGGTACTATGGAATAAAGAGACATCTAAGGATTGTTATAGTGTTGTATTTTCTTGAGTTTTGAAAGTGTATGATTAGTGGTACCAGTATCCATGAAAGGTTATTCAGATATTTTTGGAATATAGAGGATATGTTCATAATGAAGGGATAAGGAGAAAATTAAATGTTTGATAGTATTCATGAGATCATGACTGATATAAAGAGAAGGTTATATCATGGTTTGATTATATAGAATTTTTGGATTTTGGAATGCGGAAAGAGTTAACTTTTGACAGCAGTTATGTTTTCACTAAGATTCAATGGGTATTCATTTTTCAATAGAATACATTATTAAGGCCTTCTAATGTTTGGAATGTGACCAACAAGACATATCTCATGATATATGGGGATCAACGATGGTATTAACATGCTTGTTATATGAACTCATTGGTAATCGTTTTCACTATATTATGACAGTGGACTGTAGTATTATGGATAAGCCTAAAGATTTGAATGGATTATGTTGGACATAATTTAGTATTGCTTAAGGATAGTAGTTTTTTCGATATTATTGGTGGGATGTTATAGTAGTATAGTTTTAGAAAAAGGACAACCTGCAGGACGGGCGACAACCCATCGCGTCGGACAAGGCCGTGGGAATCGAACCCACAACCGAAGTGCGACTGGCCTTTATCTCCTACCACTGGCCTACAAGATATCCCTGCTTAGTATAAAGTAGTTTTATTATATTAAGAAGTATGATATATGAAGTATAAGTCGATTTTAGGAACCATATATCATTAATCCCACTATAGATGGACTTATGTATTTGTTGATAACTTTTCTAACCTTTTGTTTGAGACAGATGGAATGACCCATCATTCTATAACATGATCTGCTAACACATCACGAATGACAAATTCAACTTCATTTCATTAAGAGATGAAGTAGAAATTGTCCAAAGAACGACCAATGGTGAGACTATACTGAAACCATGAAAGTATTTCTTCTAATTCAAATTTCATCAACTTTAGAGAAATGATCTTGAAAACCAAAAATGTTGTCCTAGTGCTCTTATATCTGATGAATCAGATGGTACCTTAGATCATCACAAATTTATGGCTTTGTGATTGCTGGCTTTTCCATAGCCATGTTCTCTACCACTCTCCATCAAAATATGATGGTTAGATTTCTCTTCCATATCCATATTTTCACCTATGTCGAAACACAATGATTAGTTTATTTGGGTAACCGTTACATTTCATACTTTTGTTTTTAATGATTGGTTTTTGTATTCCTTTTTACGATGTGGGTTTTTATTAAAGAAACTTTCTAGTAGTAAATCATTTATAACCCCGACGAATTTTGAGGGAGAAATTCATTTTAAGGGGGGTAGAATGTAACACCCTGAGATTTTATGAAAAATATTCTTCTTAAATTCATTAATGTCACGTGTTGTACGCTAAACCAAAAGGAGCTTTCACAACACGCATCTTTTACTTGCCTTTCATTACACGCAATCCCGACCTTCCTCGATTGAGTGTGTAGTACACAATACCGAGTTTCACTAAACAATGATATGATATTAAAATATTATTAAAACTATCCTTTATGAATAGTAATAACCACCTTTTAAAATTTTAGAAATTTAATCTCTCAAAATGGACTTTATTTTTGGATTCGGAATATCAAAATTAGCTTAGGGTGTGATTTTTGTACTTTTTGGATAACTTTCATATTCTGATGAATAGTGAAAATTTCTAAATTTTAATTAAAAAAAACTTTTTTAATCAAAATAATTAATAGTGATAAATTATTAATTTGAGTGGTTTTAAAGTATATTTAGAATATTTTTTAAAATTTAATACAATGTTGGTTATTGGATGTAATTTCATATTTAAACCAGACATAAACAAGTGTCAATCTTTTGATAGTTATTATCTTTTAAAAACACGCTATTTGTTTTGACGATGGGAATTAATTTTTAAATTAAATAATGTAACTGATATGTTTTGAATTTTGTAAAATAGACATCATTTTTGAATTAATAATATCAAATATAGCTTAGGAATTTTTTTTTTGTATTTTTCTGGAAACTTTAATTTTTTGATGAATAGTGAAACCACTAAGTGGTAGTTAAAAAACTGAATTTTTCGTAAAACATAATTTTACCACTTCTGTGAGTGGAATTTCAAAAATTCGAGAGACACGGTTAATATCAAGGACTAAAATGTGGTTCAATGAGATGAAAATAATTTTTTGTATATAGTAACTTTTTACTTTTTTTTACCACGGTTAAAAGTAAATAGGGTAATTAGGGGTAAAAATGATATTATTATTACCCTAACACATGTCCTAATTCTACTAGATAAGTTTAATTCGTCCAAATACAACCTTATGAATAAAATATGACCATTTAGGCCCACATGGATAAGATATGGACATTTATTATTATTTAATTCAAAGAAGAGTTAAAAGAGTTAAAATCAAAGTTTATTTACTAAAACATTTTTAATATAGGGTCATACATAAGATAAATTCGTTTGTAAATATTCATTGGAAATATAATAAGATTTCCTACATAATGATATTTTATTTCTAATTTTTAGACCTTAATTAAATTAATTTATTTATGACACAAAGATGATGCAGTAATTATCTTATTAATGAAATATTGACATAATTGATGTTATAAATACCAAAATAAATGTAATTTGAGACTTTTTAAAAATTACACTAATTTTCTAGGTTAATAGGACATGTTATTATTGATTTAACTAACTTTTTTAGAACTAATAATTCTGTTATGATTTTCACAAAAATCAATTACCAAATAGTGTCAAAATTGACATAAAATAGTTTTTAAAAACAAATATTATATTATTATTTGTTATTTTATTCCTAAAAATCTAAGGATCTTCCAAATGACTTAGATAAGGTTATATATATTAATAATAAACAACTTGGGGTTCTTTTGGCTTCTTATTGTAGGTTTATTAACCATATAGTGTAAGAATACAAAAAGACATAGTAAAAGTAAAATTATCTAACTTAAAGTTAAATATAAATGATAAGGTTAAAATAGGAACCTAAACTTGTCTAAATTCTATTTGATGAGAGAATTTCGACCCATCCCCACCTTATCTTCTAAATAAATCAATTTGGAGCTATTTAAAACCGAATTTGGATTTATAATAAAATAATATTTTTTGTTATACCAATGGTACCCCTCTCTCCCTTATAAAAGGGCACCTCCTCCCCCTCTTCCTCACACCACTTTGAGACTTCTAGCTCGGCCAACCCCTGAAAAATTCCTTTATACACTTCCCTAGAAACATCCTAGAGGTTCTAGTCTTCCTCAAAGACCAATTTTAGTGCCCTAAAAGGAGATCTCAAAGAGGCGCTTAAAAGAAGAGATAATTTCCGTTACCCATTCTTTCACCTCTATTTCTTCTTCCACTTATTCTTCTTAGGTTGTTTCGTTATTAAGTAAAAACATCAGTATCACACATATACTGATATGTTATTATAAGTATGAAACAACCCTAATTCACCATCTATCCATCCTACGGAAAACGAAATCACCGCGCGTGCGTACGTACGGAATACCGTCTCCACGCCGTGGTGTAATCTATTTTCCGCCACCACCTTAATTGGATGGGTATAATGGTGTAATGAGTAACTATATATGATTATTATAAATTTATATTGATACTGAAATATTATACATAAACTATAACACATGTTCACGATCATGAGAACGATATAATCGCTCGTGCATACATACGGACTACCGTCTCCACGATGCGATGAGATTCATTCTCCACATTAACCATTCATGAATGATTATAAAGTATATATAATGAATAATAATGAAATATGTGACATTTTAAATCTACTGTATTTATGTATATATATATATGTATGTATGTCATCTACTTACTTCCATTCAAGACAATAAGGAAAGGAAAACAGTGTTCATGTGTACGTACGGACTACCGTCTCCATCAACGGTGTGTTTCATTTCATTTATCTATCTATTATATATATATATATATACTGAATATATATGATATATAAATCATGTTTTATATTCTGGAAGTAAGTAAATCATGGTATAAGTAATGATAATGTCAATAACAACAAGTCCAAACACCTACGATAAATGAAACGATTTTACCCGAAACGCTTCTTTAACATGGAATTTACAAAAGAACGAGTAATATAAAGTCATAAGTGAACCATATATGATATAATAAAAATGAATATGATTCTTTAATAAGTTAATGACATTATTTAAATCATTATACAGGAGGTTTGGATACGTACAAATCATATCGGAAAAAAGGTAAGGGAAATGTCACAATGTCATTTTTATCCGAGATTGTTTATACTTTGGTATTTACTGGGGTGTATTTTATCATCCACATCCATGTTTCCCCAATATGTAATATTTATATCCTTATACAATAGTTTATATAAAATTTTACCCTTCTGTGAGTTTTTAGTAAATGATATGAAAGGAATCTTTTGTCGTTTTTCGTACGAGGTATTTTTTGACTTTTCCGAAAAACGTACGAGAAGAATGTTTTTTTAACTTATACGACATGAATGGATTTTTAAAACATTATTTCCAAGAAGAATCCTTTACAAGTTTTCATGTTTATTTTTAATCAACTTCTTTTAGTTTAAAGTTGTGTGGCATGTTAAGAAAGGAAAAATGTTTTTGAAGTAGAAAGGATATTTTCCTCAAGAATGGAGTTCAAGTGTTTTACCAAAATTATTTTTCACCTAAGATAATAAATGGTTCTATTTATATCCCTATTATTACATGTATTTGATTATGTTGTGATGGAAATATTTTTATGAATTCCTTTATCGTATATGAATTGTTTTATGATGTCATGTTGTTTATGAATCCCATTTTTATTACATGGGTTATGCTATGATGTATGGTTTATGATTTTGTGGCACACATAAGAATGGTATCATTATGAGATGGGTGGGACCTATATCTACCTCTAATGCATTGGGTAATGATTTTATATCTCATGAGATAGACATGGCTGGAACGGTAAGTTATACCGGTTCAGTGAAACAGGACTGAAACGAGGGTGACTCGGTTCAGAAATGGACTTTGTCCACTAAGATAGTCTTGGAAATGAGTCTCGACTAACATGAAATGATTCTCTATGATTATGTGTGTAAGCCACAATGTTTCATGTTTTAGGTTATGATTATTGGGATTACATTTCACTACTATTATTTATCCCATGTTATGAAATTATGATCTCTTTTGCAGGTTAAGCTTCCCAAAATATATGTTCTTATGAATATGATGTGATTGATATTTCATTTGTTTACCCTTACTGGGAATTTGATCTCACCCTTTTATGTTTTCTTTTCCCAGGATATAAATAATGGTTTTAGGTAAGAAAAAAAGAAGATATTTATGGGAGATGTTGAAGATCTTTCACCGTGATTAGAATATTACGTTCTGAGTTTCCAAAGACACTAAACTATTACGGTCCTCGTGTGTGTGCTTTGTTATTTACTATGTATTCTGCAAAAGTAATGTAATGTCCACGTACGTCAAGCTTCGCGTCTCTACAGTTGGTATCAGAGGAAAGGATTAGTCAACCATTGGATACTAGGATGCGAAAACGTTAGTGATATCCCTAGAGATATTTATATGGTATGTCTAGGGATGTCCCTAAGGATAAGTATACGTATTGGATATAGTCCTAGAACTATGGTTACGATATTAGATTAAACCAAATATGTTAGATATTGAAGTTAGTCCCCCTTTATTATGATTTTTCCCCTCACACTATTCTTTTTGGGTTTTAGAAAATGGCTGGAAACAAGATGATTCACGATAATGGAGGATATGATGGACAATGGAATGATATTCTTCATGGGAAACCAAATGAAATGGGAGTTGGAGGTCTAAACATCATTATTATGCCGAATCATCAATATCATAATATGATCAATAACGTAAAATTTTGTACGTTTCCTGACTCGGCTAATAAGAGAAAGATGGAGTTTCATGATGATCATAGAGGAAAGAAATTCAATTTCCCCTATGTAAATCATGTGGGAAGATGCATCAAGGCGAATGTTTCAAATGAACTGGAAGATGCTTTGGGTGTGGAAAAGAAGGACACAAAGCCAGTAAGTGCAAAGGAAAAGGTTCAGTTAACACCAAGGATGCGGATAATGGTATTACTATGACATAAACAATGGTTAAATGTATTAAATGTGGAATGTACGAGCATTATGCAAACCAATTCCCTAAGGGAAAGTCTCATGAAGAGAATCAGTATGGTCGTATGGGTAGTATTTATGTTGATGATGATGAAGAGACTACAACTGATATATGAGATGAAAGAATTTTTGAAGCTCGGTCAATGGTTTAAGAATGTAGTGGAATGA
Organism: Viscum album; assembly: GCA_963277665.1. NCBI lineage: Eukaryota > Viridiplantae > Streptophyta > Magnoliopsida > Santalales > Viscaceae > Viscum > Viscum album. The sequence continues at coordinate 1,758,098,869 of OY728159.1, read as the reverse complement.
TTACATTTTTATCATGTGTAATGATGTATAAGTAATGTCATGGTACTATGGAATAAAGAGACATCTATGGATTGTTACAGTATTGTATTTTCTTGAGTTTTGAAAGTGTATGATTAATGGTACCAGTATCCATGAAATGTTATTCAGATATTTTTGGAATATAGAGGATATGCGCATAATGAAGGGATAATGAGAAAATTAAATGTTTGATAGTATTCATGAGCTCATGACTGATATAAGGAGAAGGTTATATCATTGTTTGAGTATATAGAATTTTTGTATTTTGGTATGTGGAAAGAGTTAACTTTTGACAGCACTTTTGTTTTTACTAAGATTCAATGGGTATTCATTTTTCAATAGAATACATGATTAAGGCCTTCGAATGTTTGGAATGTGACCAAAAAGACATATCTCATGATATACGGGGATCAACGATGGTATTAACATGCTTGTTATGTGAAGTCTTTGGTAATCATTTTCACTATATTATGAGAGTGGACTGTAGTATTATGGATAAGCCTAAAGATTTGAATGGATTATGTTGGACATAATTTAGTATTGCTTAAGGATAGAAGTTTTTTTCGATATTATTTATGGGATGTTATAGTAGTATAGTTTTAGAAAAAGGACAACCTGTAGGACGGGCGACAACCCCTCGCGTCGGACAAGGCCTTGGGAATCGAACCCACAACCGAAGTGAGACTGGCCTTTATTGCCTACCACTGGCCTACAAGATGTCCTTGTTTAGTATAAAATAGTTTTATTATATTAAGAAGTATGATATATGAAGTATAAGTCGATTTTAGAAACCATATATCATTAATCTCACTATAGATGGACTTATGTATTTTTTGATAGCTTTTCTAACCTTTTGTTTGAGACAGATGGAGTGACCCATCATTCTATCACATGATCTGCTAACACATCACGAATGACAAATTCAACTTCATTTCATTAATAGATGAAGTAGAAATTGTCCAAAGAACGACCAACAGTGAGACTATACTGAAATCACGAAAGTATTTCTTCTAATTCCAATTTCATCATCTTTAGAGAAATGATCTTGAAAACCAAAAAATTTGTCCTAGTGCTCTTATATCTGATGAATCAGATGGTACCTTAGATCGTCACAAATTTATGGCTTTGTGATTGCTAGATTTTCCATAGACATGTTCTCTACCACTCTCCATCAGAATATGATGGTTAGATTTCTCTTCCATATCCATATTTTCACCTATGTCGAAACACAGTGATTAGATTATTTGGGTAACCGTTACGTTTCATACTTTTGTTTTTAAAGATTGGTTATGGTATTACTTTTTACGATGTGGGTTTCTATTAAAGAAACATTCGAGTAGTAAACCATTTATAACCCCGACGAATTTCGAGGGTGAAATACATTTTAAGGGGGGTAGAATGTAACACCCTGAGATTTGATGAAAAATATTCTTTTTAAATTCATTAATGTCTTGTGTTGTACGCTACACCAAAAGGAGCATTCAAAAGACACATCTTTGACTTGCCTTGCATTACACGCAATCACGACCTTCCTCGATAGCGTGTGTAGTACGCAATACCGAGTTTCACTAAACAACGATATGCTATTAAAATATTATTAAAACTACCCTTTATGAATAGTAATAACCACCTTTTAAAATTTTAGAAATTTTATCTCTCAAACTGGACTTCATTTTTGGATTCGGAATATCGAAATTAGCTTAGGGTGAAATTTTGGTACTTTTCGGATAACTTTCATATTATGATGAATAGTGAAAATTACTAAATTTTAATTAAAAACAAAATTTGTAATCAAAATAATTAATAGTGATAAATTATTAATTTGAGTGGTTTTAAAGTATATTTAGAATATATTTTTACAATTTAATAAAATTTTGGTTATTGGATGTAATTTCACATTTAAACCAGACATAAACAAATGTCAATCTCTTGATAGTTATTATCTCTTAAAAACACGATATTTGTTTTGACGACGGGAAATAATTTTTAAATTAATTAATGTAACTGATATGTTTTGAATTTGGTGAAATAGATATCAATTTTGAATTCATAATATCAAATATATCTTAGGCATAAATTTTTTGTAATTTTTTGGAAACTTTAATTTTTTGATGAATAGTGAAACCACTAAGTGGTAGTTAAAAAACTGAATTTTTCATAAAACTTAATTTTACCGCTTCTGTGAGTGGAATTTCAAAAATCCGAGAGACACTGTTAATATCAAGGACTAAAATGTGGTCCAATGAGATGAATATAATTTTTGGTGAATAGTAACTTTTTACTTTTTTTTACCACGATTAAAAGTAAATAGAGTAATTAAGTGTAAAAATGATATTATTATTAACCTAACACATGTCCTAATTCTATTGGATATGTTTAATTCGTCCAAAAACAACCTTAAGAAAAAAATATGACCATTTAGGCCCACTTGGATAAGATTAGGACATTTATTATTATTTAATTCAAAGAAGAGTTAAAAGAGTTAAAATCAAAGTTTAATGACTAAACCATTTTTAATATAGGGTTATACATAAGATAAATTCGTTTGTAAATATTCATTAGAAATATAATAAGATTTCCTACATAATTATATTTAATTTGTAATTTTTAGACATTAAATAAGTTAATTTATTTATGACACAAAGATGATGCAGTAATTATCTTATTAATGAAATATTGACATAATTGATGTTATAAATACCAAAATAAATGTAATTTGAGACTTTTTATAAATTCCACTAATTTTCTAGGTTAATAGGAAATGTTTTTATTGATTTAAATAACTTTTTTAGAACTAATAATTCTGTTATGATTTTCACAAAAATCAATTACCAAATAGTGTCAAAATTGACATAAAATAGTTTTTAAAAACAAATATTATATTATTATTTGTTATTTTATTCCTAAAAATCTAAGGATCGGCCAAATGACTTAGATACGGTTATATATATTAATAATAAACAACTTGGGGTTTGTTTGTCTTCATATAGTAGGTTTATTATCCTTATAGTGTAAGAACACAAAAAGACACAATTAAAGTAAAATTATCTAACTTAAAGTTAAATATAAATGATAAGGTTAAAATAGGAACCTAAACTTGTCTAAATTATATTGGATGAGAGGATTTCGACCCATCCCCACCTTATCTTCGAAATAAATCAATTTGGATCTATTTAAAACCGAATTTAGATTTATAATAACATAATAGTTTTAGTTATTCCAAAGGTACCCCTCTCCTCCCTTATAAAAGGGAACCTCCTCCCCCTCTTCCTCACACCTCATTGAGCATTCAATCTCGGCCAACCCCTGAAAAATTCCCTTATCCACTTCCCTAGCAACATCCTAGAGGTTCTGGTCTTCCTCAAAGACTAATTTTAGTGCCCTAAAAGAAGATCTCAAAGATGCGCTTAAAAGAAGAGATAATTTCCGTTACCGATTATTTTACCTTTATTTATTCTTACAATTATTCTTCTTAGGTTTTTTAATTATTAAGTAATAACATCAGTATCACTCATATACTGATATGTTATTATAAGTATGAAAAAACTCAATTTGACCATCTATCCATCCCACGGAAAACAAAATCACCGCGCGTGTGTACATACGGAATACCGTCTCCACGCCGTGGTGTAATCTATTTTCTGCCACCACCTTAATTGGATGGGTATAATGGTGTAATGAGTTACTATATATGATTATTATATAGTTATATTGATACTGAAATAGTATACATTCACTTTAACACAATTTCATGATCATGAGAACGATATCATCGCTCGTGCATACGTACGGACTACCGTCTCCACGACGTGATGAGATTCATTCTCCACATTAACCATTCATGAATGATTATAAATTATATATAATTAATAATAATGAAATATATGACATTTTAAATCAAATGGATTTATGTATATATATATAAATATTTATTTATTTCATCTACTTACATCCATTCAAGACAATAAGGAAAGGAAAACAGCGTTCATGTGTACATACGGACTACCGTCTCCATGAACGTTGTGTTTCATTTCATTTATCTATCTATTATATATATATATATACTGAATATATATGATATATAAATCATGTTTTATATTCTGGAAGTAGGTAAATCATGATATAAGTAATAATAATGTCAAGAACAACAAGTCCAAAGACCTACGATAAATGAAACGATTTTACCTGAAACACTTCTTTAACATGGAATTTACAAAAGAACGGGTAATATAAAGTCATAATTGAACCATATATGATATCATAACAATGAATATAATTCTGTAAGAAGTTAATGACATTATTTAAATCATTATACAATACGTACAAATCCTATCGGACATAAGGTAAGGGAAATGTCACAATGTCATTTTTATCCGAGATTGTTTATAGTTTGGTATTTACTGGGGTGTATTTTATCATCCACATCCATGATTCCCCAATATGTAATATTTATATCCTTCTACAATAGATTATATCAAATTTTACCCTTCAGTGAGTTTTTAGTAAAAGATATGAAAGAAATATTTTGTCGTTTTTCATATGAGGTATTTTTTGACTTTTCCGACAAAAGTATGAGAAGAATGTTTTTTTAAATTACATGACATGAATGGATTTTTAAAACATTATTTCCATGAAGCATCCTTTACATGTTTTCATGTTTATTTTTAATCAACTTCTTTTGGTTTAATGTTGTGTGACATGTAAAGAAATGAAAAATGTTTTTGAAGTAGAAATGATATTTTCCTCAAAAATGGATTTCAAGTGTTTTACCAAAATTATTTTTCACCTATGATAATAAAGGGTTCTATTTCTATCCCTATTATTACATGGATTTCATTATGTTGTGATGGAAATATTTTTATTAATTCCTTTATCTTATATGAATTGTTTTATGATGTCTCGTTGTTTATGAATCCCATTTTTATTACATGGGTTATGCTATGATGTATGGTTTATGATTTTGTGGAACACATAATAATGGTATCATTATGAGATGGGTGAGACCTATATCTACCTCCAATGCATTGGGTAAAGATTTTATATCTAATGAGTTAGACATGGCTGGAACGGTAGGTTATACCGTTTCAGTGAAACAGGACTGAAACGAGGGTGACTCGGTTCAGAAATGGACTTTGTCCACTAAGATAGTCTTGGAAATGAGTCTCGACTAACAAGAAATTATTCTCTATGATTATGTGTGTATGCCACAAAGTTTCATGTTTTATGTTATGATTATTGGGATTACATTTCACTACTATTATTTATCCCATGTTATGAAATTATGATCTCTTTTGGAGGTTAAGCTTCCCAAAAGATATGTTCTTATGAATATGATGTGATTGATATTTATTTTGTTTACCCTTACTGAGCATTTGAGCTCACCCTATTATTTTTTCTTTTCCCAGGATATAAATAAATGTTTTAGGTAAAAAAAGAATATATTTATGGGAGATGTTGAAGATCTTTCACCATTATTAGAAGATTACGTTCTGAGTTTCCAAAGACACTAAACTATTACGGTCCTCGTGTGTGTGTTTTTGTTATGTACTAAGTATTCCGTAAAAGTAATCTAATGTCCATGTACGTCGAGCTTCGGGTCTCTACAACGATTTTCCCCATTCTATTATAATTCCAAGATCCATCCTTTGTAAATCCATAAATATTGGATCTTTTGTGATCCTCATCATGGATAAACTGGCATGGTCTTATCAACTTAATGCATCTGTCACCTTGTTTGCTTTACCAGGGTGGTAATGAATTGAGCATTCATAATCCTTAATCATCTCCAACCATCTTCTTTGGTGCATGTTCAGCTCCTTTTGTGTGAAAATATACTTTAAAATTTTATGATCAGTATAAATATCACACCGTTCACCATAATGATAATGCCTCCAAATATTTAATGCAATGATTACCGCAGCTAACTCCAAATCATGAGTTGGGTAATTTTGCTCATGGATTTTCAACTGTCGTGAGGCATAAGCTATCACCATATCATTTTGCATGAGAACACATCCCATCCCCTTCTTGAATACATCACTGTAGATCACAAACCATTCTCCACAATATGGAAGTTTTAGTACAAGTGCACTGGATAACCTTCTTTTCAACTCCTTGAAATTCTCTTCACATTGTTCTGTCCAAACAAACATTACACCTTTCCGAGTCAACTTGGTGAGTGGTTTAGATAATCGTGAAAAATCATCCACAAAACCTCGATAATATCCAGCCAAACCAAGAAAACTTTGTATCTCAGTTACTATTGTTGGTCTCGAACATCTTTCGATAACCTCTATTTTTTCTGGATCCACAGATATCCCCTCTTTTTAGATTATGTGACCAAAAAATGAATCATTTTGAAGCCAATATTCACACATGGTAAATTTGGCATAAAGCTTCTCCTTTCTCAGGGTCTTTAATATAATTCTCAAGTGATCTTCATGTTCTTATTTTCTCTTTGAATAAACAAGAATATCGTCTATAAAGACTACCAAAAATTGATCAAGATAGTCTTTAAAGACTCTATACATCAGATCCATGAAGATAGCAGGGGTATTAGTAAGACCGAATGGCATCATTATAAATTCATAGTGTCCATACATTGTACAGAAAGTTGTCTTTGTTATATCCTCTGTTTTGACCCTTAATTGATGATACCCTGAATGAAGATAAATCTTGGAAAAGTATTGTGCTCCGCGTAGTTGGTAAAATAAGTCATAAATGTGTGGGAGATGATATTTTTTCTTGATAGTGAGCTTGTTATGTTCTCGATAGTAAATGCAGAGTCTCATTGATCCATCTTTCTTCTTAACAAATAAAACAGGTGCTCCCCAAGGTGACACACTAGGGAATATGAATCCCTTATCAAGATTCTCTTAGAGTTGCTTCTTCAATTCCTTCAACTCAATTGGGGCCATTCTATAAGGTGTCTTTGAAATAGGCAATGCACCAGGTACAAGTTCTATTCAAAAATCAACTTCACGATTTGGTAGAAGACCCGGAAATTCATCCGGAAAGACATCATCAAAATCCCGTACAATGGGAATATTATTAATCATGAGTTTCTCACCAACCATTTGAGATAAAAACCCTCATTTAGTGTAATCAAGACCCATAAGATGGAATAAATTTCCCCTGGAAGGTTATGTACATCCTTGCATCAATAGACGATTATAGATTGATCTGGAATATGAAATGTGACTTCCCTTCTTTGGCAATTGATATGTGATCCATATAAAAAAGCCAATCAATTCCAAGAATCACATCAAATTCCACTATAGGAAGGATCACAAGATTTGTAGGAATCACTTTCCCACAAACTTCAATCGGGGAAGAATTATAAACTTTTAATGGGACTGTTGTGCCATTAGGTGTTGACACAGCTAACTCAACACTTAATTGTTGAGGTAATATGGTGATACCCTTAGAAAAATCTTCAGAAATAAAAGAGTGGGTGGATCCAGAATCTAATAAAACTTTTTCTAATTTAGATTGGATGGTAAGGGTACCTTTCACCCCATCGTTAACGTACTCAACATCACTGATAGAAATTGCATGTGACTTTCCTTTGTATTTATCCTTAATAGTTTGTTAACGCCGACCATCATCATCAATCCTTGGATTAGGGAATTTATTGTCATAATGCCCCATCTCCTTGCACTTGAAACATTGATGTGTAGTAGGGTCATTCTGTGTATCCCTTCCTTTGTTTGCATCATTAGACATCTTCTTCCCATCATTGTGGAATTCAAATTCCCAAAGACCTTCCTTTCCACATTTGAAACATTTACTTGTCCCTTTAAGACAACTCCCTCCATGTTTCTTTCCACACTTTGAGCATAAGGGAAAGGTCATATTCATTTCAGTGTTCTCTTTAGACTTTCCTTTTAATTCCATTTTCCTCTTCTTATCAAACCCATATGACTTATGGGTTACTCCAATCTCCATCTCAACTTTGAGAGCACATCGAACGATTTCCTCGTAGCTATTGAAGTCCCTTGTGGCTAATGCCCTTCGAAGACATGATTTTAAGCCACTAAAGAATCGATCGATCTTACTCTCGCGTTGGATAATAATACCAGAAGCGTACCCTGAATGTCCTGTAAAATTTTATTCATAGGTACCAACAGATTCATCATCCTTTTTCTTTAGTTCAAGAAACTCCTTCTCCATCTTTGTTCGGAGAATACGAGGGAAGTACTTATTGAAAAATAAGTTCTTGAATTCTTCCCATTCCATGGACTCAATTTCATCCCTTTGCCTCGTATTCTTAATAAGATTCCATCATTGATCATGATCTCCTTCCAAACGATACACTACTAGGATGACTTTATCATGTTCAGAACATTGAAGAACTGAAAATATCTTTTCAGTGGTACTAATCCATTGTTCATCAACTAGTGGATCAGTAGATCCGTTGAATGAAGGTGGACGCTGCCTCATGAAGGATTCAACAGAATTTTGCTCATTCCTTTGCTCGTTTGGAAGTCCTGCATGATTCATAGCTTCAGACAGTTGTATGAGCATGGCTAGACGATTTTTCATTCCATCTCCCATAACGTTTGGTTGCTTAGGGGGACAATCATTGCATTTCCTGTCGCATTCCACATTAACATGGTTCCTTCGGGTTCCAGCCATTGACTAAAACCAAGAAGAATAGTGCGAGAAACACTAATTATAATAGAAAAACCACATAATCAAGAATAAAATTTCCCACTTATGGTCTTATCCTAGGTTATTCATGGTCATTTCTAAAACACTAAGATTGTGTTCTATGCATAGAATTATCCTTAGGGTTCTTACTAACGCTTTCACATCCTAGTTTCCAAAGGATGACTATACCTTTCCTCTGATACCAACTATAACGACCCATACTTTACATTCATTATTAATACTTCAAAATTGATGAATAATTATTACAACATATAACAAAACCACGAAAGGACCATATAGGTATAGTGTATTTAGAAATTGAGAAACATAAACAACTGGTTCATAAAGCGTCTACACTATCTCCCATTTATTTCATCGTATCTATAGTCCCTTTTGGCATATCTTACTTAATAATCTGCTTCCTGACCTGGGGAAAGAAAACATACAAAAGGGTGAGCTCAAATGCTCATCAAGGGTAAACAAAAGAAATATCAATCACATCATATTCATAAGAACATAACTTTTGGAAATCTTAACCTGCAAAAGAGATCATAATTTCATAACATGGGATAATTCATAGTAGTGAAATGAAATCCCAATAATCATAACATAAAACATGAAACATTGTGGAGTACACACATAATCATAGATAATCATTTCTGATTAGTCAAGACTCATTTCCAAGACTATCTTAGTGGACAAAGTCCATTTCTGAACCGAGTTCACTCCTCGTTTCAGTCCTGTTTCACTGAACCGGTATAACCTACCATTCCAGCCATGTCTATCTCATGAGATATAAAATCGTCACCCAATGAATTAGAGGGAGATATAGGTCCCACCCATCTCATAATGATACCATTCTTATGTGTTCCACAAAATCATAAATCATACATCATTGCATAACTCATGTAATAAAAATGGTATTCTTAAACAACATGACATCATAAAACAATTCATATAAGATAAAATAATTCATAAAAATAATTCCATCACAACATAATAAAATCAAAGTAATAATAGGGATTGAAACAGAACCCTATATTATCTTAGATGGAAAATAATTTTGATAAAACACTTGAACTCCATTCTTGAGGAAAATATCCTTTCTACTTCAAAAACATTTTCCTGTCATGTCATACAATTTTAAACTAGAAGAAGTTGATTAAAAATAAACATGAAATATTGAAAAGGAATCTTTTTGGGAATAATGTTTTAAAAATCCATTCTTGCCGTATATGTTAAAAAAACATTCTTCCCGTACTTTTATCGGAAAAGTCAAAAAGTACATCGTACGGAAAACGACAAAATATTCCTTTCATATATTTTACTAAAAACTAACCGAAGGGTAAAATTGGATTTAAACAATTGTAGGTCGATGGATATAATATTACATATTGTGGAAACATGGATGTGTATGATAAAATACACCCCAGTAAATACCGAAGTATAAACAATCTCAGATAAAAATGAGATTGTGATATTTCCCTAACCTTAGGTCTAATTTGCTTCATAAGTGTCTGAACCTCCTGTATAATGATTTAAATAATTTTATTGACTTATTAAAGAATCATAATTATTGTTATGATATCATATATGGTCATATTCTTATCTTCTTATTAGTAATATTTCATTACTACTTGTTATTCGGGTGTTTATTACTTTTTGTTCTTATGCGTGTTTGTCGAATAAATTCTTATCCGTCTCTTTAGTTTATAAGTACCTCATTTACAGAATGGTATTAGTGTAATATATATCATATTCTTTCATTCAATTCATTTATATAATCATTATGCAATGAAGATCATGTAGAACAAATTACATCACATCGTGGAGACGGTATTCCGTACGTACGCACGAGCGATGATATCGTTCCAATGATCGTGGAATTGTATTGAGGTGAATGTATACTATTTCAGAATCAATACCATTTTACAATAATAATATATATTTATTACTAACACCCTTATTCCCATCCAAGTATGTTGGTGGTAGAAAATAGATTACACCACGACATGGTGACGGTATTTCGTACGTACGCACGCGCGGTGATTTCGTTTTCCGTAGGATGGATAGATGGTGTAATAGGGTTGTTTCATACTTATAATAACATATAAGTATATGAGTGATACTGATGTTATTACTTCATAATGAAAAAACTAAATAAGAAGAAGTGGAAGAAGAAATAAAGATGAAAGAATTGGTAACGGAAATTACCTCTTCTTTGAAGCGCTTCTTTGAGACTTCCTTTTAAGGCACTAAACATGGTCTTTGAAGAAGACTAGGACCTCTAGTATGTATCTAGGTAAGTGGAGAGGAGAAATTGTCATGGGTTGGCCGAGCTTGAAGGCTCAAAGTGGTGTGAGGAAGGGAGGGAGGATGTGCCATTTTATAAGGGAGGAGAGGGGCACCTTTGGAAAAACTAAAAATATTATTTTATTATAAAGTCAAATTAGGTTTTTAATAGCTCCAAATTGATATATTTCGAAGATAAGGTGGTTAGGGGTATCAATCCTCTCATCAAATAGAATTTATACAAGTTTAGGTATCAATTTTATACTTATCATTTAGATTTAACTTTAAGTTAGATAATTTAACTTTTACCGTGTCTTCTTTTGTTCTTGCACTATAAGGTTAATAAAATTACTATATCAAGCCAAACGAACCCCAAGTTGTTTATTATTAGTATATATAACCTTATATAAGTAATTTGGCCGAACCTTAGATTTTTAGGAATAAAATAACAATTAATTATATAATTTTTGTTTTAAAAACGATTTTATGTCAATTTTGACACTATTTATTAATTGATATTGGTAAAAATCATAACAGAATGATTAGTTCAATCCAAATTAATTAAATAAATATTAAAATGTCATATTATCCTAAGTTTAATTCATAAAAAGTCTCAAATTACATTTATTTGGGTATTTATAACATCAATTATGTCAATATTTTAGTAATAAGATAATTACTGCATCATCCATGTGTCATAAATAAATTAAATTATTTAATGTCTAAAAATTAAAAATAAAATACCATTATGTAGAAATCTTTTTATCTTTCTAATGAATATTTATAGTCGAATATATCTTATGTATAACCCTATATTAAAAATGATATACTTATTAAACTTTGATTTTAAATATTTTAACCCTTCTTTAAATAAATTAATAATAAATGTCCTAATCTAATCCATGTGGCCCTAAATGGTCATATTTTATTCCTAAGGTTTTTTTGGACGAATTAAACTTATCCAATAGAATTAGGACATGTGTTAAGGTAATAATAATATCATTTTTACTCTTAATTACCCTATTTACTTTTAACCGTGGTAAATAAAAGTAAAAAGTTACTATTCACCAAAAAATTATTTTCATCTCATTGAACAAAATTTTAATTAATAACATCAACCGTGTCTGTCGGATTTTCGAAATTCCACTCACAGAAGCAGTAAAATTAAGTTTTATAAAAAATTCAGTTTTTTTAACTACCACTTAGTGGTTTCACTATTCATTAAAAATCGAATGTTTTTAGAAAAATACCAAAATTTCACCCTAGGCTAATTTCAATATTCCGAATCCAAAAATGAAGTCCATTTTGAATAATAAAATTTATAAAATTTCAAAAAGTGGCTATTACTATTCATAACATCTAGTTTTAATAATATTTTAATAGCATATCGTTGTTTAATGAAACTCGGTATTGCGTACGACGCAAGCTATCGAGGAAGGTTGTGGTTGCGTGTAAAGCAAGCCAAGATAGTTTTTTGTGTAGTGGAAGATTCCATTGATGATTAAAAAAACAATATATTTCTCATAAAAGTCTCGGGCGTTACATCTAGAATGTCCATAATTTTATATGTCTCAATAAATGAAAAAATTATCTAAAACTATATTAAAAATGTGGGGTAATGGGGAATCCTTAAATAATAATATGACCGATAAATTTTTATATTGGAATATCTATGTGTGGAATTCGAATAAATCCCCCATTTTAATATAATACAATTATTTATTATTCATGTTCATCAAATCTAAAATATGAAAATATGATTCTCCAAACGTTTGGTGGAATGTTTTTATAGATAATTCAATACAAGAATAAAATCATAATATTAAATACATATGAAGATGTATTATGGTTTCAATATATTATATCTCCAGTGTAATAATTGAGAAATAGATATATGTGGACATTGATGAAAACCCTCATTGTTAAATGATGTTTGAATTATACCAAAAATGAAGGGATCAATAAATGGATTGTTTTGTATCATGAGTTCATTTATCTAAAATATTAATAACTATATGAATATAAAAATTGAATCAGAAACCCTATACTAGTTAAAATTTTTAAAATTTTATTGGAAATGAATGTGAAAACATAAAATATATTTAAGAAAACATTTTCAACATTAATATAGAATACAATATTTCAGGTCTCTTAAAATTGTAATTTCAAAAAATATTAATAAAAAATATTTCAAACTAAATAATTTATTAAAAAAAATATTCAATAATATGCTCTATAAAATATTTAGGGCTTATAATGGTAAAATATTGAGAGAAAAAATGAAACTTTTAAAGTGAAATGTGGTACACACAGTTTATTAATATCAAAGTTTTTATTGTTTGAAACTAAAATAATTATAAGAGTCAATAATTGTTTTTAAATAAAATTTCATTTTCCAAATGATTATTATAATATAAAATATGAAAATATTTATTTTTGGAAAATTCAATATGGGTAATTTAATTTTCACAGTGAATATTAATAACTCAAAAAGAATATTTCATTAATCAATAAAACATATAAAAAACAAGCACCTTGAATCAAGAATCCATTGAAAATATTAAATATGTTGGGAATGAACCATTTAATTATAATATGGTTGGAATAATTTTTTATGTATCATTGAACATAAATTAGATGATGAACACCTTTATAGATTTAGAAAATTTTGATTTGTTCCCCATGAAAGTTAAGAATTTAATTTTTATTAAAATTATATGATTAAAACTTATTTTATGATATGATATATCAAATTGGATATTTATAGAAAATATGAATGAATTTAGGGTCATATTGCTGAGAATATATCAAATAGAGTAATTCGATAGGGAACCCTTTACATTATTCCCATACCCATTTTATGACGTAATTGAACCCTATAAAACAAATATGGAATACATAATAATCTATATTATATAATGTTTATATATATTTCATTTTATATCCTTAATTTGTAGTTATTTATTTTGGGTATACTGGTCAATTAATAATTATTTCAACCATTCGGTGTTAATTACATTTACATCTTGCACACATTAATAAATATTAACGTCACTACACTTTCTATGATAAAATTGACCTAATTAATATATATTCTATTATATGTAAATATATAAAGATTATTTTTTATAAAGATATTATGTCACTTAATATTTATTTTTAGTCATGTTTCATTGAAATAGAATTAATGTAGGCATATTTTTTATATTTTAGCAAACAAATATAAAAATTTAATAAAAAATTAAATTCAAAATAAACTATTTATTAAAATATATATGAATAATGGAGTTTTTTTTATATTTTTATATTTTTATTATTTAATTTCCCATATTCCTTTATGATAGATTATTTTACCATCTTTTAAATTTGCTGAAAAATATATTCTAATTTTAACACACACGAATTCATTGAGTGTGTAATGCCCTATCCGATTTACCCAGAGTTGGTTTATTATTACATAACATTGGCATGATGACAATGGATTAAATCCCAATATACTAATAAGTTTATTAGCCTCAGAAGTACTAGATACACTCATATGATTAACATTATATCATCAAATAAAATCATCTACAACATTTTGTCGCCATTGACTACATTTTTATTCTTAGCCTATCCCGTCACATAATCTATAAAATATTTCTTCACATCCTGGGAAAATTAAAACATAGAAAGGGGTGAGCTCAGATGCTCAATGAGGATAAAAATATAGTGTAAATATTTATAAATGAGCATATATAATTAATTTAATGTATAAGAAAACGGATTAATCATTTTAAACATAAAATTATATATAATAATGCCAATATAAATCAAATAATTCCCTTTATTTATTCACATGTATATTATAATAGTTGAATAATCACATGCAATATCAATAGCCAATTTCATAATGATGGAATGCATAGTGCCAGACTTCATAACCACATAACCATGGCCTTGTTCCAAGACTAAAAATATGATTTTTTCAATGCCTTATTCCAAGACACTAGTTTTTCTCATGATACATACCGATTCATTGAGGACCAATAGTGGGCACCACCAGTCACATTCTATGTCCAATGCATTCGTCATATGAAAAGGTTTAAACATAACATAAATAGTTGCATTAAAAATAGCATTCAAAATGTCAATACTTTATCCATAAATCATTAATGATGTAAAAATAACACATATACAATAAAACATATAATAAACCCTTCAATACAATATGGAATTATTGTATCATAATAAATCAACTTCAAACAAATGTAAAATCCATCAAAGGTTGTTGACATATATGAAAAAAATTTAGATAAATATCACTTTCTATATTAAAATCATTTAAAAGATATATATTTAATAAAGAAAACATTTATTTTGAAAAATATTATTATACGATTTTATGGGATGTTTTGAATGTCTTATAACAGCAGAAAATAGCTACACCCGCCGTATATGGTAATAAAGACATTCTCACATTAATTTTGTCAAAATGGTCAGAAAGTACCTAGTTTGGAAAACTAACGAATGATTCTATTCAAAATATATATGGTAAAATAAGGGTAAAAATTAATTTCTTCAATTGTCTAGTAAATTGTTAGAATGATCTAAATTACATTTAAAAAAAACACAGATTTAGATGGAATATGTTCCATTGTAGATTATTACGTATTAACAACCTCAGATAAGTAAATAGATTGTAGAAATAACCCTTACCATGTATATTTCCTTATACTATGGTATGTTAACCTCAATTATAATAGATTCAAAATTTTTATTCAATTACAAAAGAATCATATACATAAATTTTATATCAAATATGATCTTATAATATTGCATCGTTAATAATATTTTAGAATTATTAATGTTTCAGGTGTTAACTGATTCGTTTTCCGTTATATGGGTTATTACCTAAGCCATGGTTGTTATGGATAGGATGTATATGATTCATATGAAGAATGATATTTTGTTCATAAACAATATTTTAAATCATAAAATAAAAATTATTTATTAATGATTATGATGGGGAATTAATCTCATCGCGTTCGTGGAGACGGTAATCTGTACGTATGCATGAGCAACACTATAATTATATTAATGGTGAAATAGTATGTAATTGGATAGTATATCATATATAAATAATAATTAACATTTTATATTTATTATTTACATCTAATATACTCATTATTATATTCATCCAAATAATGATGTGTTTGAATAACAAACTACACCACGACATAGGGATGACAAGCCATACGTACGACCGTATAACGACTTTTTCATTTCTAGTATTGAAAGAATAATATATATTGTTTGAAATATATTTATAATAACATAAAAATATGTATAAGGTACTGGATATATTATTTTGGTACAGAAACAACAAATAATGATAAAGTGGAACGAGAAAAGAACTTGGTTGAGGGTGGTAAAATTATTACCTCAATTTCGGGTGTTTCTTTATGAGTTGATCGAAATGGCTCTATTGGGTGACTTAATGATAAATGTAATGGATCTAGGTAAAAGGGAGTATAGTTGGGAGGATATATGGGTAGCTTATGGCCGAGCCAAATTGATTTGGACGTGTCAATATAAGTGAAGGGGAATTACCCTTTTATAATAGAGGTGAGTGTCACTTTAGGAAAATCATGAAATTTTATTTTATAATGAAACCATTTTCAGTAAATAATGACTAAAAAATTGTATAGTTATATTCTATGGTAGGGATGGGTCGAAAACCATTCAATAAATAGTTTTTAGATAGGTTTAGGTGTCCATATTAACCTTATGTTTTATATTTAACTCTATGTTAAATAGTTTGACATTTACCATGTCTTTTTGTATTTTTATATTATATTGTTAATAAACATAGTATAAAAATCCACGAGGACCCCAAGAGGTTAATTATTAATATATATAACCTTATCTTCATTTTATGGACAATCCTCAGATTTGTAGGAATATTATATCAATTAATAATATAGTATTTGTTTTAAAATCTCAATTATGTAAATTTTGAAACAATTTATTATTTCGTTTTTGTGAAAATAGTAAAAGAATTATTACTTTGAAATAAATATTTATTAAACAATAAAATGACATATTAACCTCTAAAATTTGTTGAATTCATTAGAATCCGCAATTTACATTTATTGGGATATTTATAATATCAATTATTTTAATATTTCATTAATAAGGTAATTATTGCATTATCATTGTGCCATTAATAAAATAAATTATATAATGCCTAAAAATTATAAATAAAATTATATTATTTAGAATATCATTTTGGATTTATAATGATTATATAAGGTTTAATTTATATTGTGTTCAACCTATATTAAAATGGTTTATTGGTTAACATTGAATTTAAAACTTTTAACACTTTTTTAAATAAAATAATAATAAATGTCCTAACCTAATACAAGTGGACCAAAATTATCTTATATTATTCTTAAGGTTGTTTTTGGTCGAATTAAACTTATCCAATAGAATTAGTACATGTGTTAGGGTAACTATAATATCATTTTTAACCTTAATTACCCTATTTACTAATAACCGTGGTAAATAAAAGTCAAAAGTCACTATTTAAGAAATAAAAATTTATCTTATCGATCACATTTTACATAATGATGTCAACCGTGTCTCTTGGTGTTTTGAAATTCAACTCATAGAAGCGGTAAAATTATGTTTTAATATAATTTATAAATAATCCATTAAGGTGGGTAAAAGATGGTAAAAATTTATGTAAAATTTTATATATTTAAATTTATTGTAAAATGACTACAATGATTACATTGAAATTATATAGCTATAATATATCATTTTTGACATAAAATAAATTAAAATAATATAAAAAATTATTTAAATAAAAAGTTTGTTTTAAACACTAACACAATGTTTTTAATCTATTCATCAAAAATAGATTGTTCTTAGAAAAATACCAAAATGTCACTCAAAGATAATTTTTATATTCCAAATCCAAAAAATGAAGTCCATTTTGAAAATTAGAATTTATAAAATTTCATGAACTGGGTATTACTATTAACAATGACTAGTTTCATTGGTTGTGTTGTGTTAAAACTCCATGTTCCGTACACCGCAAGATACTGAATTATTCAATGGGAAACATACTGTAGATGATTGGGGTGTTACATTCTCCTCTCCTTAAAATAATTTATTCTTCAAAATTTCTAAAATATTAGGACATAAAATGATTCGGGTGGTTCTTTATCATATATTACTCGGGTTGCCTCATTGCATCTTCCATCTTATGGTTTCTCCGTAGAACATTTAATAGACAAGTCATCCATTTTCTCAGCACGTTTTCTCTTATATCAAGAATTTTGACAGGCTCTTCACAATATGACAGATCAGTTTCCTTTTCAATTTCCTCATAGGTGAGTACATGTGTTGGTTTAGGCATGTATTTTTTCAACAGTGATACATGGAACACATCATGAACATTGGTTATACTTGGAGGCATTGACAAATGATAATCTACAACTCTAATTTGTTCTAGAATTTTGAAATGTCACATATACCTGGGACTTAATTTACCCTACATACCAAAACATATAACACCCTACCATTGAAATAACGTAAAGAAAACAAGGTCTCATACTTGAAATTTCAAATCCTATGGTTTTTGGCATATCTCTTTTCCCTACTCTGGGCTGCTTTGATGTGGGTTTGGATAACCATCACCTTTTCCATTGTTTCCTCGACAAATTATGGGCCTATGAGTTTTCATTCACCAACATCATCCCAACATGTTGTTGTGAAATTGTTTTTTTCATATAATGCCTCATATGTTGCAATATAAATACTTTAATGGAAGCTATTGTTATAAGAAAATTCTATGAGAGGTAAATATTGATCCCACATACCCTGAAAGTCATGTGATAAATATCTTAACTTGACTTTTAAGGAATGAATATTTTGATTGGATTGTCCATCATTTTGAGGATGGTAGGCAGAGCTCAAATGAAGTTCAATATCTAGGGCCTCATGAGGACTTATCCAGAATCCTGATTTAAAATGGGGATCACAATAAGAAACAATCAATAGGGGAAATCCTTGAAGACTAACAAATTCATTAATATATAGTCGTTCCATACATTAAAGTGGTAAATCTTAACTTATAGCACGAAAATGTGCTGACATGGTAAGACGATCAATAATGAACCATGTTGCATCATTCCTTCTAGGAGTATTTGGTAGTCCCATGAAAAATTCCATAGTAATATCATCCCATTTAAAATTTGTTATGGGGAGAGGTATCATGAATCTTCCATGTTGTTTCCTTCCATATTTCACTTATTGTCAAACCATATATCATGAAAGAAATTCAGCCATGTCCCACATCATGATGTCCCACAAAAAATGTACCATCAAATCTCTATACTTCATGGTGCTCGCTTGGTGTATAGATAAATTGGAGTGATGAAAATCATCCAAAAATTCCATTTTAGATCAGTTATTTTTGGAACATAATGTCTCTTTCCAAATTTGAAAATTCCTTCTTCATATATGAAGCCACTCAATCTCCCATCCTTTACAAAATTTTCATTCTTTTGAAAATCCTTATCATTAGTCTAAGAACACTTTATTATTTCTAATAAATATAGTTTGGTAACCACTTGAAAATGTATTGATGTATCACATTTAACGGTTATTCCCATATAAATAATTACTATATCCATGAAAATGGGATCCCTTTCAACTCACATCTTGTTCAAAATTCCCTGATCCTTTCTACAAAAATCATATCCCACCTTATTTTCCAACCCCAGGCGGTAGTGTATAATGAAATATAAATCCTTTACTACATTAAGCCACCATCTTTTCTACATATTGAATTCTTTCTGTGAGAAAGTATACTCTAATCCCTTGTGATCAGTAAAAATATCAATTTTTTACCATAGAGATATTGTCCCTATATTTATAAAGAAAATATTTTAGGTATTAACTCATAATTCTTAGTAGGATAGTTTTTCTCATGAATTTTTAGCTGTCGTGATGCATAGGAAATAACTATATCATTTTTCATAAGGACACAACCAATTCCTTTATTTGAAGCATACCTATAAATAACTAACCCATCGTTTTCTAATGGTAGAGTCATGATAAGAACATTGACTATTAATCTCTTCAGTTCTTCAAAACATTATTCACACTATTTATTCGAAACAAATTTAACCACTTTACTAGAGATCTTCCTTAATGGGTTATCCAACAAGACAAAATTATGGATGAAAAGTAATTAATAACCTACTAAACCAATAAAACTGCATACCTTTGTAATACTTGTCGGTGTTGGCCATTCTTGGATTTCCATTGTCTATGAAGGATTAACAGAGATTCCATCCTTGCAGAAATTCCAGTCATGAAATGAAATCTCAAGAATCCAAAATTCACACTTGCTAAACATCCCAAATAATTCATTTCATCTAAGAGACTTTAGAATAAGGATCAACTGATTTTCATGGACTTCGTAGATTTTCAAGTATACCAAGAAATTATCAAAAAATAATACTTCAAAGTCATCAAGATATTACTTGAATACAATATTCATTAGATCCATGAAGACAAAGGGTGCATTAGTTAATCCAAAAGGCATTACTGTAAACTCATAATGCTTGTACCTTGGTCAAAATGTAGTCTTTAGAATGTCTTCCTGCTTCACGCATAATTGATGGTATCCATATCGAAGTTCAATCGTTGTAAAATATGGATCTTTATGAAGTTGATCTAATAAATCATCAATGTGAGGTAGGGGATACATGTTCTTTATTTGTATATAATTCATCTCCATGTAGTCAAGGAAAAAACACATAGATCCATCATTATTCTAAACAAAAAGAACAAGGTCTACCCATGGAGAAACACTTGGGTGAATTAATCCCTTATTACTCATTTCCTCTAGCTGTTTATTTAGTTCCACTAATTCCATAGTGCCCATTCAACAAGGGGTCATCGATATGGGCCTTGAAACATGAATTTAATCATTTGAAATCTCAATTTCACATTCTAGAGGATGTATAGGTAAATCCTCTAGAAAAAAATCAACATATTCATAAAAAATAGTTACATCCTCTATTTGAACATTATTTTCATCACCCGTTATTATTTCATTATCTTATTCCCCAATAATTGAATTTATTAGAGCTATTGGGAGATGATTGAGATAAGAATTAGGTGGTGACAATTTTTCCCTAATGATAAGTTACTCTTTATCATCCTTGAAATTTGCAACCTCCTTATTCTTACGATAATTTTTCACATCATGGTCTGAAATCCAATCCATTTTTAGTATTATATAAAATTCAATCGTTGGAATGACAATGAGATTAGTATATAAAGAACATTTATATTCCCTAATGTGATCTAATTTTTAATACATTGTTGTGATTATAATTCCATTAGGTGTTTTGACTGACAACTCCCTTGTTATGTAAAATTGAAAATATCTAATTTTCATCGCAAAATGGGATGATATGAAACAATGCGATGATCTAGAATCAAATAAAGAATTGTCTTATCTTGAGGAAACCATTATATTTCTTTACACTACGTCTTTCAGAGCTTCATCCTTAGTAGTAGTGATCTCATAAGCTACAAATTTCCCCCTTTTCCATTTTTGATGTATGATCTCTTATCACATAGTACATTCATTTTCATAATTGCACTTTTCTATAAAATTGTAGAATTCAACATTGACAACCTCTTACATCCATTTACAATCAAGAGATTGGTGGCCTTTTCACCACACTTGTAAGAGACTCCAATTACCTTCGAGAAATTACAAAGGTGTTACATCCCACATTTACCATTTTATAGATATTCAAATTTTCCCTTATTCCACTTATTTAATTTTCTAGAGTGATTAGTAGATTGTTTTTTCTATTTAATTTCATTAAAGTATTAAGACATTGAAAATTCATTTTCTGTCTTGATAGCACATGAGATTATATCTTTGTATGATTATAATGATTGTGAGACTAATGCTAGACGGTGAAATGATTTTAACCCATGGAATCGATCAGTCATACTCCTTGGGTAACATATATTACATGATGCATGCCTTTCTAACCTTGTAACGATATCCACATACTTTGTGACATTCTCATCCTCTTTTGGCCTTAGACTCAGAAATATTCTTTCCATATCTCCTCAATGGTCATGAGGAAAGAATTTTTCTACGAAAATCGCTTTAAACTCCCTCCATTCCATGTTCGATAATTATTCACCTACCATTGTGTTTTGGTATAAGGACCACCATTGATCAACATCTCCTATGAGGCGATAAACTGCCATGTCAACCTTTTCCCTTTCACTACTCTCCAATGTATAAAATATTTTCTCTATGTAATCTATCTATTGAAAAGATACTATTGGATTTGTACTCCCAATGAATTTTGGTGGTTGTTACCTCATGATGTGGTCTAACATTGATCATCCACGTTGTTGATCAGGTGGCTCTATATGAGTAAGTTTATTATTCATAAACTGAGTGATTTATCCCAATATGGTGATATGCGGATCAACAACAGTTGTTTCACCATCTCCACTAGAATTATCTTGAGTAGGAGGGAAATTTTACATGGACTGTGTGTGTCGACATGGTTTCAATTCCATCAACTAAGAGAAATTTTTAAATAATGTCATATAGTATATTAGTATATGAATCACAATATATAATTCCATACTTGTAAAACACTTAACATAAATTGAATTGTGTATGTATATAATCCATGATGAATTTTTTTGTGGATGTATATACTCATATATCAATTATAATGGTTTCTGAACAAAATTTGAGTAATCTTGAGCATATACCCTGGGTGTGTCATAACCAAGAGTGTAGAAAGGGTCGTTGTCGAGAACTAGTTCCCGATCGAGTCTAGCTCGAAGTGGTGTTTTCAGGTTTTACCGCTTGGTACATCTGTTCCAGAGACTCCTCTACCATATTGTATTCAGATAGGGATGAATATCTTGTAAAATTCACAATTAATTGACATTTCCAATATTCTATGATGTTCTTCAATATTATTCCTAAAATTCTATCATAGGTTAGTGTTCTCTAATCAGATATTTTCTAAATATGGCTTCCATTGTTTGTATTAAACTTTATCAGATACCAATTGTAACGCCTTGACACTAGTAAACTAGTGTTGGTTCATTATTTAATAAGATTGTCATGGTCATAGGGGATCAAATCATGAAGTAACGATCAGTTTAGTAGCTTTAGAAGTACTAGATACATTCATAAGTTTATATTAAATCATGAAATAAAAATATCATCAGTATTTTTTCCCCATTAAAAACACTTATATACTTATCCTATCCCTATAGGTAAACTATAAAAAATTTCATCACATCAAAGGAAAAATAAAACATAGAAAGGGGTGAGCTCAGATGCTCAGTAAGGATAACAATATAGCAGAAACATTCAAAAATAAGCTTAAAAAGTAAGGAAACATATAATACTAAAACATAAGCCTTTTATACATATAATTATACATCATATGGAAAATATTAATCAAATAATTCCATATACATATTATCATGGATATTATAATAGTCGAATAATAAAAATCAAAATCAATAGACAATTTCATAATGATGGAATATATACTGCCGTACTTCTTAACCACAATGTCAATGCCTTGTGCCAAGTCTAAAAATTTGATTTTGTCAAGGAAATTTTGAGGACACTATTTTGTCTTATAAGAGATACTGATGCATCAAGATGCTATAGTGGGCTCCTCCCATCACATTCTATATCCAATGAATTCCTCATATAAAAAGTATTAAACATAACAAAAACATTTCTCTTAAAACTGGAATACGAAATATCAATACTTTATACATAAACCTTGAATTGTGTAAAAATAACACACCCATAGTTATAAATATCACAAAATAATCATTATAATAAGGATGTTTTGTATCATAATAAATCAACTTCAAACAAACATAAAATCCATTAATGCATGTTGACATAGATGAAATCAAAACTTTCTATTAGAGAAATATCTCTTTCCATTTTGAAATAATTTATAAGTTATATGATTATAAAATAAAACCTTTATCTTGAAAAAATCTCTATAAAATACTATGGGAAGCTTTGATGATGTTATAATGGTGGAAAATAGCTGCACCAGCTGTATATGTTAAAAAACACAATCAAACATAATTTTGTCAAAAATGTCATAGAGTACATTGTTTGGAAAGCGACAAAAAGATTCCTTTAAAAACATATATGATCAAATAAAGGTAAAAATTTCTTTAATAAATAGTCTAGTAAATAGTAAGAATTATTTTAATTAATATTTTATGAAAACAGGGATGTGGATTATAAAAATGTCTTAGTAGATACTTATGTATTAACAACCTCATATAAGTAAAGATATTGTAGAATTAACCCTTACGATGTACTTTACTTAGTCGAGGGTATGTTAATATATTCAATAATTGTTAAAATACTGTTATTAAATAATACAATAATCATATTCATAAATATGATATCATTTATGATCATATAATATTGTTTTATTAATAACATTTTAGTAGTATCATCATTTTGGGTGTTAACTGATTCATTTTTCTTTTATATACTTGGTTAAATAGGCCATGTTTATTATGGATAGGATGTATTTTATTCATTTATAGTATGATATTATGTTCCTATACAATATTTTTAATCATAAAATGAAAATTATTCTTGAGTTATTACGACGGGGAATTAATATCATCCCATTCGGGGAGATGGTTATCCGTAGGTACGCACGAGCGACAATATCATTATATTTATGGTGAAATCGTTTGTAATTAGATGGTATATCATATATATAAAATAATTAACATTTCATATTTATTATTTATATCATTGATACTAATTAATATGCCCATAAAAATCATGACGTGTTTGAATAACAAACAGCACCACTATGTGGAGACGGTAAGACGTACGTACACATGTATGTTGTTATTTTCATTTATAAGACATATAGAATAACGAATTTTGTTTTAATATATTTATAATAAAATCAAATTATGTATATGGTACATGATTTTTTTTATGTAAACAACAATGAAATAGGAAGTTTAATAAAATAATAACTTGAAGGTGTTTGGAGAAATTATTAACTCTTCTTCAGGTGAATCCTTTTGAGTAGACTAAAAGGGATCGTCATGTTGTCATTCATATCAATGTAAGTCATCTAGGTCGAATGGAGGATATTTGAGAGTATATTAGGGTATGGTAGGTAGATCCAAATGGATTTGGAGGTGTGAATTTATGAGAATGGGAAGTACACTTTTATAAGAGAGGTGAGGGTCACATTTGGAAAAGCTTGAAATAATTTTTTTAATAAAATATATATAGGAATATAATGCCTCCAAAATGGCATATTTATAGGCTATGGTGGGTATGGGTATAAAAATATAATCCATTATATTTTAGATAGGTTTAGGTCACCATATTAACCTTATCTTTTATATTTAACTCTTAGTTATATAGTTCATCATTTACCATGTCTTTTGGTATTTTTATATTATATGGTTAATAAACGTACTATAACAAGGAAATACAACTCCAAGTGGTTAATTATTAATATATATAAGCTTATGTATGTTCTTTTTCTGATCCCTATAAATTTAAATATACTATATCAATTAATAATATTTTATTTCTTTTAAGAAGTCAATTATGTCAATTGTTTCACTATTTAGTATTTGGTTTTTGTGAAAATCATAAATGCATGGTTACTTTGAAAAAAAATATTTAATCAACCCTAAAAGGTCTTATTAACCTAGATAATCATTTTAATTCATTATAAATCTCAATTTAAATTTCTTGGGATATTTATTATATCAATTATTTTAATATTTCATTGATAAGGTAATTATTGCATCATCATTGTGTCCTAATTAAATTAAATTTTATAATGTCTAAAAAATACAAATAAAATATTATTAAGTAGGAAATCATTTTTGATATCTATTGAATATTTATAGTCTAATTTATTTTATGTGTGACCTTATATTAAAAATGGTTCAGTTATTAAACTTTGAATTTAACACATTTAAAACTTATTTAAATAAAATAATAATAAATGTCTAAATCTAATCAAAGTGAATCAAAAGGTCCGTATATTATTCCTAATGTTGTTTTTGGTCCATTTACACATATTGTATAGATTTTAGACATGTGTTAGGGTAATTATAATATCATTGGAACCCTTAATTACCCTATTTACTTTTTATTGTGGTAAATAAAAGTCAAAAATTATTATTTTAAAAAAATTATGTTTATATTATTGAACCAAATTTTACTTACTGATGTCAACTGTGTCTCTATGATTTTTAAAATTCAACTTACAGAATTGATAAAATTAATTTTATGCAAATATGAAATTCCACCTAGCATGTGGGTAAAAGACAGTAAAAAGTTCAATAAAATTTTATATATCTAAAATTATTATAAAATTAATCCAATTAATTACATTGAACATATATGATTATTATGTATATATTTTCACATAAAATAAATTAAAATAAAATAACTAAATATTTAAATAAAAAGACAGTTTTAAAGAATAATGATGAGTTTTCACTATTCATAAAAAATTGAATGATCTCAGAAAATACCAAAAATTAATCCTAAGCTAATTTAGATATTCCGAATCCAAAAATGAAGTGTATTTTGAAAATTAAAATTATAAAATTTCAAAAAGTGTGTATTACTATTCATAACGGCGAGTTTCATTGGAAATGGTGTGTTAAAACTCCATGTTGCGTACAACGCAAGATACCACATTATTCAATGGGAAACGTACCATTGAAGCTTCAGGTGTTACATGGTGGGATTGGTTAAAGAAGTTTTTTCATTAGAAAAAAAACATATTAATAGAAGAATAAAATTATTTTTTTATAAATAAGAAATAGATGTAATTTTTGTAGGTAAATAACTAAAACCCATACAGAAAATGAAAAATAATTTTTTGTAGATGATGTAATCCGTGCCAATGAATTATGGACATTCAATTTTATCCATGAGGAAAAGACTAAATAAAAATGCATTATTCACTTAATATAGAAAACATTTAAATGCATTAATCGTAATCATAATATAATAATATTAATTTGACAAGACATATTTAAATGTAATATTTATTTGGTAAACATTGTAAGTATATTATACCAATGTTGTTGTCTTGTTCTTTTGTTGGAATACTCATTGGAAATTAATGGTGTAGGATAATTTATAGTGAATAGTTTATTTAAAAACAATGACATGTCTCAAGTTTTAGAGAAAATTGATGAGTTTTAATAGGTACATAAATGTATAAGGATGTCTCTAGATGTATGGAATTAGTACTGATTCATAATATATGAAATTAGTACATTTAAGAACACATATCATTTTTGAATAATTTAATAACATTATTCAACTACCAAAAGAAACAAGTTGAAAAAATATAGGTTAATGAAAATATTAATTTGTAAAAATTTCATATCCATTTATATTGATATATGGTAAGAGTTATTTAAGGCTTTCATTTATAAATTTTTTATTTTTATCATGATTTACATTCACGTTGATGAAGAAAATTTCTACCTTATAAAATAAAATGTAAATTTCATATAAACTACTTCTTATTTTACGTAAAAATATATAATCCCTATTTATTATAAATAATGTTATTTATGATAAAAACAATCATTTTTATGTTAAAATAAATTATATATAGAACACTATTTTTGATGAAAATAGTTATTCATAACATTAAGTGATCTTAATTTAAAATAGTATTTAATAACCATTATTTGAGTGTTAATATATTTATATATATATATAGGAATATCATATCAGAGTCATAATTTAACATATGAAATAGTATTATTATTTAAAAAATTACACTTATTACCTAAAAAATTGAAAGGAAACATTCTCTCATTTATCATGAAAATTATAATTAACCACAGTAATATAATTTCTCTAAAAAAAATAAAAATATTTAATAATAAAAATTATTAAAATGATCGTATAAAATTTCTAATTTATACTTTTTAATAAAATTTTATATAAATCGATATGAATTTTACTGTTTATGCATATATAACTGAAAACCTATTTTTTAATAAAGATATGTAAGCATTATTTTTATATATATATAAAGAAATATAACATTAAAATAAATATTTATATTCGGAATATTATTATTTTTAATATAAAATTTGTTTGAAAATTATATAATTCCAAAACAAATTTTCCACATATGTAATTGTAATGCAATTAAGAAATAAAAAATACATTTCGTAAAATATTACATAATTTCATATAATGATATTGATAGAGCTTATAAATTGAAGTTAGTATTTTAAAATTATCTATATTAATTTATAAATATATATTTTAATATAAAAAATTTTTAAAATACTTTTATGTCATATGAAATGGTTGACATGGAGAAATTCATTAGTTTTCACTATTTGTTTATAAAAAAATTTATTTAACCAAAAAATACAATTTTTCAACCTAATATATTATTTTTATTGTATGTAAAAATTTATTTACACTTCATAATATTAAAATAATAATAATAATAAATTAGATTTTGAAAAAATCATACAATATAACCAATAAATGTATTTATTAGAAAATAATATTTCCATATATTAAATTCTATTATTCTTATTTAATATCATTATAAAGTAAAACGGTGTTAACCAATTATTAATATCAAAAAATAATAATCAATAATAATATGTGGATTAAATAATATATTCATATCCCATAAGAAGTAATTTTTTTGAGGGATAATTTTCAATATATTTTTTCTCGCTGTTGTGTAAAAACAATACTGCAAAACACACATATATGATCTAAAATAATTCATATATTAAAATACTAGTGTGATACACTCTCCACCATAAATTTTTTTCCATTAATAATAAATATTACTCATAGATAAGTTTATTTGAGAGTATTATTAACATATTCATCATTTATGATATGACATTCAAAATAACTCCTAAATCACTCTCCTAGAAAATATTCAGTTACTTTTGTTAACTAAATTGACCACAATTTTTCATATAATCATATACACATGTATGTATATACCCAAAAAATAAATTTGTCTAATATATACCTTCCCTTGACCTAATTCAATCATCAAACAATTAATACAAAATAAAACGAATTATTTTTCTATAATTAACACTACCATGATCACTCAAATGATATTAACCACTAAATCATAAGATCATACCCTATTCAACAAGTATCATAATCCCAAAAATATGACAATCTTCTCAAAAAATAGGATGAATAAAATATTCATTATATTATTTATCACTTCCAAGGAAATAAATAGAATCTAATTATCATTTCTCAAAATTACTTAAACCATTATTACCTCAATATCATTTTTATTTAAAACTAAATAATAATATATCCCTCATAAATGTGTTCTGCAATAGTTATCTAAAAAAAGTTTATTTGTCATTAAAATACTTTTCAAGGTTATTGATATCATTTAATATATGTCACTAAATATTTAGAGAAGGTATAATAAAGAAAAATTCATAGTTGTTTCATAGAATCAACATATCATTTTTTATATACTAGAATAAAAATTAAATATATCCATCACTTATTAATATATATAATATTATGATGATTTTGATTCAATATTTATATCAAACACAATAATATAGGAGGAACATAGAAACTCATTCTTTTCCATCATTATAAGAATCCATTTAATTCTAAACAATTTATTTATTTCCCCTTATTCGAATATAAAAAATTTTGGTTTCTAAAACATACATCTCCAAGCATAATAAATAATTAAATATTTCATACAAACATCAAACTGAATATTTCATAAATAATATTATTTTTGAGATAAAATTCAAAATAATAATCTAAAAAAATTTGAACTGAATATTAAATATAATATTCATTATATGAATTAATAAACATCGAACTGAATATTTCATAAATAATTCAAATGTTGTTTTTAACAAACAATACCTTCAGATCAGCCTATGAATCTCCTTATATAATCTTTTGTTATCCATATTCAATTTTCTATTATGTTATTTAGCATAATTATTTAAAATAAAAAATAAATTATTCATAATGTTTAACTAAATAGATGTGAATAACCAAAGAATAGAACCTTAGTGTGTCAAATGAGGTCTACAATTATCCATATTTACCTTGCACTAGTGATGATCATGTTAATATCCAATCTATATGTACATGTATATTACCACCAGGAAAATCTATAAAATATCTTATTTAATATTTCAATTTCCATAGTGGGATATAATATCAAAGAAAAGCACACAATATATATTTTCAAAAAACATTAGGACTCAATCATATACATATAATTGTCACATACACATTTCATTAGGGAAAAAAATGTTTGAACTATCTGGAAAGGATTTGTTTTATAATTTATGACATCAACCACATTTATAGGGAATCCAACTTCATTATTGATAGAATTTCATTTAAGGGGTTCTCTGATGAGAGGTATATATACTCTAGAAATATTACCCATGACATGATTTCAATTTTTCTTCAGGATAATGGTAAAATTCCACCATTTAGACTGGCGTAACATTTAATTAACAAAAATAAAGAGCCTCTGAGTTCATCATTATAGAAAAATATCACATCATTGTTCAATAATGATATATTTCACTAATACCCATTTAAAATAATCAATATTATTTTATATCTAATTATATACACTCTCCAAGGGATATCAACTCCTTTTATATTTTTTATCAACTCAAACATATCCACCGTTACATTAACCTAATTAAATATCCTAATCTATAAAATTATATAAAAAAATCTATGATACTAAATGTAATTTTCTAGACCAAAAATCATGAATTGGATTCAAATAACACATATATTACACCACATATTCAACACCAATAATTAATTATCATACATAATAGTACCATAATTACATCACATATTTCAAATTTATCATTAAATACATGAATATGAACATTTAGGTTTAGATATGAATATATATAGGTCACAAAATACACTAATAAATATCTCACATTTCTCAAAAAATGATATTTTTACACTATATATAAAACTATATAATACATTAGGATTCTCAAATATCTCCCACAAATACACCTACACTTTTTTATATTCTAAAATAATCACATATGAAACAATTCATCATAATCAATGGAATATAAATATAAATGATTGAGGTGAAATGACAAGTGAGGAAAACAGATAACTAAATTTTTTAATTTAATATTTTTTCATGTATGATATATATTTTTTTGGACCATATTGTCCTTTATATTATGTTTTATTGAGGCTTTGCGTTGATGATAATTATTTTGGAGGAATTTTTAATGCAATGGGATTGGTCTTGGATAATGTAGGGGTCTCCTTACCAATGTGGTGAGATTCATGAATGATGTTTTATTCTATGGGGAATTAAAAACCATTTTCGATGTGGTAATGTTTTTTTTCAAAGAACCATGACTAGAAATTTGGATTTTCAATCTATTTTGGAGGACATTTTTTCTATGATAACCTACTGTCTAAAATGGTTTGTACTGAAATTCCCAGTGGTGGAAGAGATCCAATCATTGCCACATATCGGGTCTCCTATATAAAATTTAGATGGGTATATGAATTGTCTAGTATTTTTAGTTTATATGAAGAGGGGTATAATAACATGAACATGTGAATAATTACATTTTAGAAGTTGTTTCATGGTGATATGCTCAAGAACACACAGTACAAGGTGGCTTCTATAGGGGATGTCATTGTGACAGTCGATCTAATATTGTAATTATATATATAATGATGTTATTTTTATGATATTAAATCTAATTCAAAAGGTAATTAAATTCATCATAAATGTGGGGTTTAAATTCATTATTTATGCATCCCATCAAATAAGTGATATCCTATTCTGCACTTAAATTATTTAATTTCTAAATGGTTTAAAAAACATATTGAATTTTTTTGATGTTTGGTCATGGTATGTATTCATTGAATGACAATTTTTATGCATATATGTTTGTTATAAAACCCCATGGATCCCAATGGTCAACTAAATTCCAATTAAAATTCATATTATGTATAATTGATTCCACTTCATCATGGTTTACTTAACTCTTATTCAGTCCTTAATTATTCATTCAAAGAGGGTGATCATTGTGGAAATCCTCCTTGTTTTGGGATAATATATGAACACGCAATGTTGATGAATTTGCAGTTATTATTTACGATGGATCTTCAATAGATTTCCATATTGGTTGATCCTTAATCAAATATTATTGTATATAAAACATCGAACTTCTCAATTGTGGTTGGTGATTTATTACCACTCCTAATTTATATTTTCAATCAAAAGTGTATACGGAATTACCTCATTGGGAGATTGTGGAATTAACATTTATGATGATTTTACTATAATTCAAAAATAATTATTTTTTAGTTTTACTGATAACTTGTGATTTATCCATGATAATATCTTTTCCCATATATTGACATATAATGTGATATAAATATTGGTAATATTTATTGGTATATTTTTATGATTTAAGTATATTAATAAAATAATGTCATAAATAATTCATGGATATATAATAAAATTATTAATTATATTTAAATCATTATTACATATTATATTATGAAACTAGATGTTATTCATAATATTATGTTTAAATATATTATCCCTATTTATTACAGTTTTTTTGATGATTCTTGTGGTTATAACCACTGATTTAATAATTGATTATTTTAAAATGATGTAAAATTGGTTCATTATTAATGAATGTTTCTTTGGGGTCGAGTGAGATAATTTTCTTAAGAAAGATTTATTTCATGGTTATAGGAAATGGAATACCAATAAATTCATTGTTCTTTATATAAAATTCTTTTACGTTATATTTAACGATTAACCCATAAAATTTGAGAGAGATAATTGTGCTTTGGTAGATGTTTTAGCACGACATGGGTTTTGGGAACTGAGTTTGAAGCTTAAATTATCACCATCAATAATTAGATGAATGGTAATATGAATTTTTGTGTTGGGGAAAGAACTGAGAAAAATTTATCATTTGATGGCCTTATTTATAATTATTTTAGTAGTAAATTATAGGAAACATTTATTTTGATGAATCTTGTTAATGTTTTATCTAGGATAAAATAAACAATAAATTTTTTATATAAATGTAAAATATTAGTATATGAATAGTCATTTCCTAAATAAATGATCCAAACTATAATAAAAATGGATTACTAAAATTTCAAATAAATATATATATATATTCCAAATTTTCATATTATTAACATACATAATGTCCAACGAATTTTTTTAATTAAATTACCCTTCTTATGAATAATATAAATAATTCCTTTGTAATAACCCATATATTTATAGAATAATACATTTTGATTTCAATTAATATTTATGATTAATATATTAATTTTAAGATAAAATGTTATTCTATGTCTGATTACATACTGAACATGCAATAACAGGATTCATTGACATTGTACGTTGCACACAACATTGACTTATACTAAAAAATAATATAATTATGTTAAATTATAGTTAACACCTAGAAATTGTATTGGTGGTAATGAATAGAACTAACTAAATTATGACTACACATGTTTGATAAATGTTTTTACTTTTATCTAATGAATGTTAGGAGATTAAAATAACAAAGAATCTGATTTTAAGCATGAAATACATTAATATTTTTTAAAAGGTTGGTTTTATAACATTTAGCAAAGAACCCTTTTTAAATAAATTTTTTTACAATTATATGTTCTATTTGATAAACTAATATTCTTATTTAGATCAAGGACATAAAAATTTACTTTCTAAATTTTTTTTATATTTTATTGGAAAATTTCATTTTTAATGAATAGTAAAAAATACTTCATTTTAAGTCAAAACTGTCCTTTCCACTTATTTATTTATATAGTCAGATTATATTTTAAATGATTTTAAAGGTGTAATTATATTATTTTTTTAAAATTTAATCCAATTTTTTTCATTGAATGTAATTTCACTTTGAAATTGGACATAAACACATGTCAATGTTTTGAAGATCTTACTTCTTAGAAACACATTTTTTATCAACAACAAGAATACATTTCAAATTAATTTATACTAATTTTTTTATTTGAATTAGGAGAAATGGATTCTATATTTATAATAATTATGTCTAAATTGTGTTAATAGGTAAAAAAATTTAGACATTATAAACAGTAAATTCAGTAAATATTTATTTACTGTGGTTAATAGGTAATTCTGATTAATACGGGTAAAACGATAATATTATAATAATATTAAATTACTCTAAAACATGTTCTAACCCAATTTTATGATATATTTCAGACCATGGTAATCTTTGGGTATATTTTAAGACCCCATGGAGCCACTATTGTGTGGAAAAGACATTTAATTACTTTTAATTTAATGTTAGAGAAAATATAACCTTATCATACATATTTTACTAAAAACAATTATGTGGTTATATAATTAATATAATCGACTATTAGTACTAATTAGAAAGGTAAAAATATTTCCTACATCCTCATATTTTATTTATAATTTATAGGCATCATATAAATAAATATATTTATGAAACAATGGTGATGTAGTGTTTACCTTACTAATGATTGATATAAATAAATGTGATTATAAGTATTAAAATTAATTTATTTTAAACTATTTATTACATAAAAGGAATATTATGGTTCTTAATGACTTTTTATACTTGAATTAATGAATATTTTTCATAACTAGCCAACTTTTTATGGATTTTTTTAAAATTCATGATTTGAATTGTATAAAAATTGACATAATTGACTTTTTAAAAAAAATTATTATTTTATTAAATTATATAATAGTCCTAAAAATATTAAATTCTACCAAATGATATAGCTAAATTTTAAATTTTCATTAATAAACCAATGCAGGTTCGATTGTAATTTTATAGAAACTATATTAACCATAGAGTATGAATATACAAGAAGACAATGTAAATGTAAAATTAGTTATCTAAGTGTTAAAGACAAATGATATAGATAATTTTGTGACCTAGAATTGTATAAAACCAATTGGTTGAGGGGATTTAGAAAAATACTCATCTTATATTGGAAATAAATTAATTTGGGAACTTTTGAAAAAAAGATTTATAATAAAATAATACTTTTGAACATTCCAAATGATCCCCTCCTCCCTCTTTTAAAATGACACCACCTATAACCCATTACTCACACCTATCAACCATATTGGATAGTCCAAAATATGTTCAAATAATCTATTAAAATACCTCTATTCCGCCTACAATACATATTATAGGCATAAGGCAATTCAATAATGCCATTTGGCTTCAATCAAATGATGTTACCTGATTTGAGGTAATGTCTTCTTTTTAGTTCCATTCCATTATTTTTCCTTCTCCACACCCTATGATATTCTTATTATTTGTTTATATAACAACACCAATATCTTGAATATAATAGGTTGTTTGAATGAGATGTATTCAAACTACAGTTACACGAACCTCCATCTAATTGGTATAGAACGTATAGTTTCTGTGGACGGATAACTACTACCATAGGAAACTATGATTTATCAACATTCTACTACAACCTCTTATGTTGGAAATTATAAGAGAACTAAAATTATATATGATATATATGATATTTTTTATCTCTATTAATATGGAATTTTTATTTACAACATACCCTTATGCTTTTTGTGATTGTAAACAAAATAATATCATTAGAGGAAGTGCGGACTACCGCTCCCTCAATGTGATATGACTCGTTCATGCCATACATGGAACATACAAAGGAAACATTTAATGAAGTTATGTAAAATTTATATAAAAAGATTATATAAATGAATTATTATATATATATATGTATGTATCATTATTTTTTCATTCCATTAAATATTAAATAGAAATGAAAGTAGAATTCAACTGTATGTACGACAATATGTCTCTAGGAAAGGTGCATTTCATTTCTTATCATCAAATTTTATGGAATATTATCAATAAATTTATACCAGATATATATGATATATATATATATATGAATAATATTACATAGATAATGGAATTTGGACCACATGGACATGATGTAACTATAATAAGATCATTTTTAAGTCATGTACCCAATATCGAAAAAATGAACGATATTATCTTAAATTATTATTTAATTTTTATAACATCTAAATAAGTTATATAATATGAATAATAAACATGAAAATTGTTCAAAATAAAGTCAAAATTACAATCAGCTTATTATTCATTAAATTTATGATCGAAGGAGTCAAGTCGGCAAAAGGTAATGGACATCATCTCAATCTATATTCGTTGAGGCATGTTTTGATAATATACACCTCCTTATTTTATATGGTGTACAATAAACCCCCTTTAACTTTTTATTCATTCCAAGGGAATATTTTTTCTATAAAACTTTTTACAAAATGAAAAAAAAAATGAATTATTTTAACATGTGTTGTGATAATGGCCACTCTGCTGTTGTAATCATTATTTGGATTACTCTATAAATCATAAGGTTTTTAAAAGGAAAAGATATCAATTAATCCCTATTTTGATATTTTCAGATTGAAAATTGTTTTTGAAATGGATTTTTTATTTCAAAATCTTGTAATGATTTATTGTTATTTAAAATGAAATGTTATTATAGAAATTTTCATATTTTCAATTTTTATATTTTATGATTATATAACTGTACATATACATTTTAAGGGTGGTTATGTGTTAAACCAAATTATAGGTGGTTCCATTATAAACCAAGGGTGGGTTTTTACGTTATAATCTCCAATGCATTGGGTATGGTAGTTAGCCGAATGGATATTCTATTTAGTTATATTTATGAATGTTTACTGTATGGTTATTCCATTTAAGTATTTTTATGTCTCATGTTACCTTGATATGTTATATGTTGTTTTCTATGGGATTTATATTAATATTTCGGTTAAAAAAAGGTAATCAATGATCTTATGTTTAGTTTAGTGTTTTTGATACTATTTTAAGGTGAAAAATATTACATTATGATAATATATTCATGGTTTACATGTTTTATTAAAAACTAACAGTTTTTCTTCATTATGTATCCATTACTGAGATTTTTATGCTCCTACCATGTTTTGAAATGTTTTTCACCATACATAATGGTTAATATGGTCAAGGATGGGTTTATGGAAAAGTCATGATGTTTATGACATGGAACTAAACATGTTTCCTTTATTTTATTAGTTTTTTATTTTATGAAAAAAATGGATAAAGACTATATTTGACTACATGTAGTATTCAAGATATTTTTTATAAGTTATGACCTAAATCTATAATTTTCTAAAACCTAAAAATATCATTATTTTGAATTATTAGCTTAATTTTATATTATATAATGTTTATGGTTGGGTCCTTACTCATATAATCATAACTATGGAAAATAATCCATAATAAAGAGTGAGATCAAATTATTTTTACAAATCATGCACGATATAAATAAATAAATGAATAATATAATCATGAGAGTGTGATAACATAATCAAGTTAATGATCTCAACATAATATATATATAAAAAATATATATAATCATAAACACCAAACATCACATTATTTCAAAAAACGGGGTTAATAAGGGTACTAATTTAGTAACCATAAATCATGAGTAAGAACATAGAAATATTGCATTATAATAATTGGAATGTATATTTTTATAAATCAATTTATTCACAATGATTAATATTCAGATCCAAGTGAAGAACACTTTAAAAAATCATAGTCA
This sequence comes from Viscum album, assembly GCA_963277665.1. Classification (NCBI taxonomy): domain Eukaryota; kingdom Viridiplantae; phylum Streptophyta; class Magnoliopsida; order Santalales; family Viscaceae; genus Viscum; species Viscum album. The sequence goes on along the minus strand of OY728159.1, from coordinate 1,758,061,053 downwards.
CACATCACTATGTGAATAAATATATTCACATTCTTGTCCAAAAAAATATTGTGAAAAAATATAGAATGATATCATACTGACTCATCAAAATGTAAAATAATAAAAATATATTCCACTAATACCATCATCTCCTGAGATATAAATTTCCTATTACCCAATACATTGGAGGCAATAACATAGAAAACCATCAGATAATCATAATCAATTTATATGAATTCCATAACATAACAGAAATTTTAACATATAAGCGTTGATCAAACCATGAAAAATAAAAATGAATCATTAAATTATCATCATCATATGCATAAAAAAATATGATAAATAATATGGATTTTATGAGATGATATATTCCATGTAAATAATAATTAACATAAAAAATGGAATTATAGTAGATATTTTAAACTATCCCTGAAATATTTAATTATTAAAATGAAATTATTATTGAGAAGTAACATATTTTAATTAATTATAAATGAATAAATATAATGAAAAACTATTTATTTAAAGATAAAAATGGAAACATGTAAATTAAAATTTAAATCATTGATATTTCATGAGTGTGGAAGATTCCCTTTATGTTTAAAACACATTAAAATTGATTTGGATTTCAGTATTGTTTGATTATACATTTCCCTAAAAATGAAATAAATTTTTTTAATAAATTTTTAAAAAACATTAAAAGGGGTAAAAATTACATTAAATATAATTCAATAGTATTCAAAAACGTTATCAAAAACATTATCAAAAACATTTTACAATATATTTATATTGAATAATTTTTTTTCAACCGATAGACGATAAATATAATTCGATTTTTATGCATACAAATTTCATCTCCATTTTGTGATGAAAATGGTGAAAATTATTACCAATATATATATATATATAACTAGTGGTTAATAAGGAAAAAAGGTTTTTATAGGCGAGAAATCTAAAATTCCTTCGATATTAATTTAAGAACCATCAATCCTAATTAGATTTGGATAGAAAAATAAATCAATTACATTAGGTATCATCATTCATTATATGAATTCACATATACTGTATAATAAATTATTATTTATTATTAATATATTAAATAACTATATTTATACATATAATGCCTTATATGATTAACTTGTGATATCTCAATTTATGTTTGTTAAATATTCTTTATTAAAATTTCTCAATTGGTTTGGAAGTACATTATGCATCATCTCTGGTTCAATTCAATGGTTCTCATACATGATATATATTCATGATCTAGTAATTTATAGATTAAAAATCATTAAATATTTTTAATATTAATTTTTTATAATAAATTATATATTTCTTCATATATAGAGGATATTAAAAATAATAATAATATCACTTTGAGTAGATTGTATTCCTTACGTATGCACAGTTCATATCTAATTACAATCACAAGATATTGTAATTAAAAAATTATATTTATAAAAAAATATGCCTTAAATACATTATAAGAACCCACCATTAATACATTACATAATCCTGAATTAAATTAATAATTTACATTGAGGATCTTTTCAGGTTTACTGTTTTAGAGAATTAGGACATAACTATTACATCTCAAATGATTACACAGTAGAATATTCAACTTAGATTCCATTTTTTAAACAAAATAAAATGTGTCATATATCGTTTCATGTTTTAGACAACATGAATTTTCATTAATCCCATCCTGGAACCTATTCATCATTATGTCCTGTGAAAATCATTTCAAAACTTGGGATGAGCATAAAAAGCTCGGTAAGGGTTATAAAACAAATAATAAAAACATTAGTTCATAATTACCTACATAAAAAAGATCTTTAACATACCTAATGAAATCATAATATTTTTTATTAACAGAATAGAAAACATAAATCATAAAGGTAACTTCTTGCATCAATATCATATTTACGTTGTAGCTATCACAACTACATAGGGAGTTACATTTGGAATACTTATCACAATATATTCCCTAAATATCTTTGGAGAAACATTCATATTCACCTCTATCATGATACCCAATGCATTGGAGATGTATCTCAAGCTCACTCTCCCTAGGTTTATCATGGGACCACCCATATGCATAAAAAATTCCCATGAACCATAACATATTTATAACTCGTAAAACAAAAATGAATGAAAGATAAAATTTCCCCATTTTAATCACAATATATCATTTAAATATATTGACATAAAAAATCCATTATCAAAACAAATTTCAATACCAAAATATGTAAAAATAGTAGATGGAATTTATATTCATTTTAAAAACATTACGACTTATTATGGATGCTAGAGATCAAATAATACTCACGGTAGCGGAAAGGTCATTGTCACCGAGTACGTTAAAAATAAACATTCTTTTTTCTTTTTTTTAGTATAACACTTCATTTAAATAGATTCCCATTGAATGAAATGGAAATTCAAAGGTATTTATTCATTTTATAAAAGAATGTGGAGAATATAATTTAATATGCCTCAATGTAAGGCGATTGAGACGACGTCCCTTACCTTGTGTCCGACTTGACTCAATCATTCATTAATCTCCTAAATAATAAACTAAAGTTCATTTATACTTTTAGAAGAACATTTTTCAATTATAGTATTCCTTTAATATAACTTATTACTATGTTATAAACATTATTAAATCATATATGTTATTAAATGTTTTTTCGTGGATATTTGGTACTTGAGTAAAAATGAACACCTTATAATTACACGTTGTCCATGTAGTCAAATATCAATTATCTTAATAATGATATTAATGATGTAGATATAAAATATATCATGTATATCCAGTATATACATGAATTTATATTAGTACATAACATTTGGAGGTAGGAAATGAAATGCACCGTTCATGGAGATGATAAGATGTATGTACGCATGAACACTGCTTTCATTTCTATTTCATCTTTTAACGGAATGAAAAAATAATGATACATATGTATATTATAATTCCTGTATAATTTCTTAGATAACATCATTAACTCCATCCATTATTCATCCCACATAATACATTAACGAGTCAAATCATAATGAGGGGGCGGAAGTCCGCACATCCTAAAATGAAATTATCACGTTTTTCCAATATGGAAACAATAAGTCTATGTTATAAATGGAAAATAATGAAGAATAATGAAAACATAAACATAATATATATCATATATAAATAAATTTTCATCATAATTTACACCATGAGTGGTGGTAGAAAATAATTTTACAATCATCGTTTCTTGAGGTGTTAGTTTTTCCATTTACAGAAACATTATGTTCTTTACCAATTAAATGGAGGTGTGTGTATGTGTAGTTTGAAAAATTCTCATAATAAAATCCCAGTATATTTAGGATATTGGTGTTGTTATAAAATAATATAATAAAAAGAGTTTAGGTGGTTGGAGAAGTAAAATAAAACAAATGAACTTAAGAGAAGACATTACATTTACATCGGGTAACTCCCTTTCGTTTGAACCAAAAGAGTCTCTTGAAGGGATTTTGGAATAAGTTAAGGCTTCTAGGAGGAAGAAAGAGATGTAGTTAGCTTAATTTAGAAGAGTTTGGACAAACCAAAAGGCTTGAGAGGTGTGAGGAATTGGATATAAGTGAGGTCTGTTTATACAGGAGAGGAGGGGCTCTTTAAGAATGTTTGAAACAATTATTTTATTATAACCTCATATTCGGTTTCAATGGGAAAAATATTTGTTAGAATAAATGTTAAGATGAATCGTGGTCGAAGTAAAATATTCCAATAATAATTGTATTAGTTTTAGACATTGTTTTTGTATTTATAATTTTATTTATTTAAATCATTTATTAATGTAGTAAATATTGCTAATTATTGTGTCATAAATAATTTAATTTATTTGATGTCAAAAAATTATAAAAAAATACATTGATGCATTAAATAGTTTTATATTTACAAATAATATTTATAGTCAAAATGATAACTTATATAACCCCATTTAAAAATGTATTTACTAAAATATATTTGTTTATGTCATTTTTCCTTTACTTTAAATTAATTAATATAAAATGTCATTATTACACCCATGTGGCACCATTGGGTCCCTAATTGATCCCAAGGATGCCCATGGTCGTATATGTATCATTAAATAGGATAAGGACACATGTTAGGTTAATTTATTACTATTAAAATATTATATTTTACCTTTATTCACTATATTTACCCTTTAATCAGGGAAAATAAAATATTTACTAAAGTAAATATTTAAAATGTCTAAAAATAAAAGTTAAATATTTACACAATTAGAACCTAATGAATATAAATATTGAATTAATATTTCAAATTCAAAACACATAAGTGGCAGAATTTAAATTTAAATTAATTTCTGCTGTTAAAAAAACAGTGCGTTTTTATGAAATAATAATTACAAAAGATTGAAACTTGTTTATGTCCAATTTTAATGTGAAATTAATTACAATGTTTGAAATTGGATTAAATAGTAATATCAGATTCTAATTACACTTTAGGTCCAATTAAAAATATAATCAAGCCATATAAAATAATTATATTAAAAGGAACATTTGAATTAAAATATAGTGTTTTTCATTATTCATTAAAAATGAACATTATCAGAAAAATTACACAATTACATCCAAAGTAAATTTTGATGTCCCATTTCAAAATAAAAATTTTATTTTGTCAAATAGAACATATAAGAGTGTCAAAAATTATATTTAAAATGGTCTCTTCATTAAAAGGTGATAAATCGACCTTTTAATGAAAAGTATCCTTAAAATTAGATTCATTCACATTTTAATCCTTTATAATTTATTGGATACATGTATTTTTTTTAAAAAAAATTATAGTAAATTTGTAGTTAGTTATATGAATTACCTCCAATAAAATGGCTATGTGTTAACTACCATTTAAAATAATAATATTATATTGTTAATGTGCAACGTAAAATTTCAAAGAAATCCACTGTTGCGTATCGGGTACGCTATCGAACATAGCATCCCCTTTAAGTAAAATTAATATTTAATTAAAAAAAATTAATAAACATTTAAATTTATTATAATTTATTTACATGGGATGTTACATACATCATATGAAGTCTATATGAATTATGGTGATGGATAATGAATTATTTCACAAAGTAGAGGACTTAATATACATGTATGAATGAGTGAAACATTTCATTACCCATTTGATGGAAACATGAATATATTTTTGTGGGTACATAATCCAAATAAAATATATATATTTTTATTAAATATAATTTATTATTTTATTTGGAATAAAAAATAATTAGAGGAGGTATAAAAAGATATAAATCAAATATAGTCATTTTAATGTAATACAACTTTATCAGAAAACCTATATTTATTAACATCAAAGATCTTATATGGGTGATATAATGAACAAAACAAGATATAAATTACATGGATATTGTGGTTAATAAGGTATTTTTTAAGGTAGTTCTAGAATTATTTTGTTCTTTATGTGCGATGTGGAGTGGGGAGGGATTGTCCTTTAATAAGTTCACTGAGTGACACTATTGGATTTTACAAATTTATAAAATTAATATAAACTACATTTTAATTAATAGTGGAAAGAATTGATTTATTTTTGATATTTGTTAATTGAAATTCAAAATACTCTCACAAGAATAAATTAATAAAAGTATTGGTTAGGTTTTCACCCTTATCACTTTATTTTAGCACCCATAATCACTTTTATTCTTAACTATAGTAACACATTTTACAATAATTCAATGTTATAAATTCACAATTAAGGTATAAATTTGAAAAAATGGTAATGTGTTGAATGTTTATGGAATATCCCAGACAACATTTCAATATTAATTTCTTTTAATGATTTTTAAATAATTAATAAAATATTATATACTAATTTTATCAATAAATTCATTTTGGGGAAATTCATTTAATGTTACATTAATTATACAAATATATAAATTTTTTAGAATATATTTTATTTAGAAATAGAATATAAATTAGAGTAACCCATAAAATTCAATGAAATCAACAATCCATTCAACACAATTTTACATTACTATTTTTAAATTTTAGTGTAAACTTTTCAAATACATAAATATTCACTTTGTTGTAGTTGTGTATGAAATTTATGTGATTATATAATAAATTAAAATTTAATTAAATTAAAATAATTAAAATAATTTCATTATTTTGAATATAAAATCAAATATCGCTTCCCAAATTAGTTTTCCTCTATGTCAACCATTATGTGAAATTTGAACGATAGAGAGTGATATATTGTGTTTTTATTAATTTTAATAGTATATAAATTATTATAAAATAATAAGGGTACAAAGTTTCTATATATAGAATCAAGTATAAGGATGGTAAAACCCATGTCATCTGATTTATTAAAATAATGTTTAGGGTTATTTTTAAAAAATTCATATTTTTTAACAATGAGTTACCAATTTTACCCTTACTAAGGTGATAAATATTTACAATGAAGTCTATTAAAAAAATAAAAATTTTAATAGTAAACTAGTATGAAAATTTTTATATGATGGTTAAAAATATGTTTTTCTCTTTGAATGATTCAATTATAATATATTGTAAAAAATAATTTAAGTTGATATTGAGAAACCTTATGAAACACATATTAAAAAAATGAGTTTTTAGGCCAAATAATGAACTTATACTAGAACCCTGTATAAAGATGATTCATAGGTAATTAATTAAATTTTTAAAAATTAATTGATTATTATATTAATTTTTACCAAATGTTTCGTTTAAATATTTATATTCACTCTAATGAAATTATATTTTTTCAATAATAACTATTTTTATATTGGAATGTATGTATTTAAATAATAATACAAAAACTAAACCCTATGATAAATTTGAGATGATGTTTTTTAAAATAATTTCTCTTTTAACTATGATTTTTTTGTATTTGTGAAATTTTATTATAATACTCTATCATGAAGAATAAAAATAATCATTTTACTGAAAAATAATATTCCTTATTAATAAATTTAACACTAATTTTTTTAATATTTATTTTTCATTATTAAATAATTTTTTATTTTATTACAACATATAAAATATTTATCATTATAGGATAAGTTGTACACATAACATTTAATTTTAATTTATTGGTTACAACTGTTACATTTAAATTATAATATTTTTATAATATAATATAATACACTTATATATTGATGTTGTATAGAATGATTTGAAATTTTATAAGTGTAATTACATTACTATCAAAATGTTTTCCTTATTAAAAATATATTTATTGAAATAAAATAAAATTATATGGTTTTTTGGACCATTATAAATTATATTAATAAAATTAATATATATTTATGAGTTTTAACCACTCATAAAATAGCCCCATTTTAGTGAATGTTATGATTAGTTGGTAATGGTTTATGACAAACTCTACATTACACTGACGATTAAAGTGATTTCTCGGACTAGTATGATCATACCATAAAAATATTATTTATCATAGTATTTGAGGGAGATGGAATTAGATGGATTTTTCATTGGTCAAGCCTATGTTGATATTCATGAAATAAATCTCGGTTGAAACCATTTATGATTGAAGTTGAAGCTTTTGAAGATCATGGAAAAAATAATGTTCGTCAAACCACCCAAATAATGTGTCACCGTCACACCCATTAACCTCATAAAATTCAATTATTTAATAATGTTTACGTATGTACATCATAACATTATAAATATTAATATTTTATTTTCTAATAAAATAATAATTATATTTATCTCTATTTATAATAACTTTATTAACAAATAACTAATGATATTGATAAATAATTATCTTTTGATATGATGAAAAAAACTGATTTATTGGGATATTTATAGTTTCATTGAATAAAATCCGTCTAATAAATTCAATAAATTTTAAATTAAAATATACTTTTTAAAAATTTCTTATGAAAATATTTACTTAATTTATAAATGAGAAGATAATTTTACGATGTTGAATGTAATTTTTTAAGGATTTGAAAACATTTATATGAAATTATATTTAAAATTAATGGGTAATCTGTTTTAAATTTTAAATTATAATTTGTGTAAAATTATTCTTATAATATAAATATTATTTTTCAATTAAAATATTTAATATTTTCCACCAGTGAAATTTTTATATATTTTTCATGGAAAAATATTTTATGGGTAAAAATTAATTACACTCAAAATATTAGTTATTTGACACCACATCGTAAAATTACAAAAGTGATATAATAAATATTAAAATGACTGAAAACAAAAATTATTTTATTTTATTTTAGAATTGTTTTATTTTTATTTAATTAATTTTATAAAGTCTTACTGAATACTAAAAAACCTATTTAATATTTTATGGTTTTAAAATTATTTATTTATTAATATGACTTCCTTCCATAACAAAAAGGTTATTATTTTAATGAGATTGTATCCTAATATATATATACTAAATGATAAACATTGGAAGAACCCATTGAATAAATGGATGGTCTGGGGTTTAAAATATGATATTATATAGATTCTAAAACATATTCTCGATAATTAACATTGATTGTCAGTCTATAATTATATAAAAATCTACTAAATCTCCAATTGTAATTTACTAATAACTCATTTAACATGAACATAATCAATATTTCTCTTTCTAGAGTCCTTTTTAGGTGTTCCCATGCACTCAAAAATCACCTAACAATAAACTAAAAGCATCCATTCATGGAAATGGACCATATCATCCTTATCCTCATTAAATAACATTGTTTATATCATGCATTTTGATTTCCAAATTTTCAAGTTGGGTTATTTTTTTACAAATCCCATTTATTATCCCTATTTTGAGAAACCCCTTTAAATACTAGTAAATATTTCCATGATTCATTATTTACCCATTTTATATTGTCGAAATAAACTAATATTTTCCCTTCCAAAAAATTGGGTATTGAGTAACAATACTCATTAAAAATAAAGGGTATTATGATAGATGTACCTATCATTAACTGATTCAGGTATTCCATATATTAGTCCAAAATAGATAAATTTTTTTTCAAATTGATGACATAAATCGTCATGTTGTACAATATATTTTGGGAATGTTATGCATGTACATGATTTTTTTGAATTGATAATGGTCAAACCCTCGTTATTGAACAAAAATAACATAATAACCTCTTTATTGACAAGGTAAGAGGGAACCTGTTAACGAGAAATAATAAATTCCAAATGAAACGAAAAATACAAAAGTCAAAATGGGGATATTTTTTCAAAGGAATAAAACATCTAAGAAAGAGAAATTGAAGCCTCATTTCCCCCCTCACCATCAAATGAATATGGTAATTTTATTTATCTCATGGGATACCTTGTATGATGTCTGTGAGTCTACCTTAATCACACTATGATATTATTATATAGTATTTTACAATATTTAATGTCTTTGATGTCATGTTTTACATTGTTTCCAAATTTACATGATGGTTTTATGTTTTTAACTTGTATAATTCTTTTATGTTCATTTTTATGTTTATCAACCATAATATGTTACATTAATACACCTCTATGATCTCATATAATGATCTATAATATGATATTACTTCATTATTCTCTTATTGGGATTTATATATAACATGTTTTATATCTATATCTCAGGGTTATCCCACAAAGTATTAGAAGATTAATGAAAAAAGGAAAAGTTGTGGAATTTTTAAAAGCAATTATTTTACCCATGTATCACATTTTCTTCTTCTTAGAAAATCATTCAAATATAATAATGCTCGCAATTTTTTACGAATTTATTATTTGTACCATCATCTAATAAATAATTATATAATTTAATTTAAATATATGGGTTTTCTTGGTTAGTATCTGAGAAATGCCCAGGGAAATTTAGGTAATAGTATTAAGAAACACTATTTTAATCTATAGCGATAAGACTAAACAAATTAAAGAATCAAAAAAATTTAAAAAATCATTAAATATGTTGGATACTATGTAAACATATATTTTCATGATTATACAGTTGGATGTGGCTCTGAAAAAATGTACCTATGTGCATGTACCCAAAATATGGTACATTGCACATTATCTTGATCGTCAGCTGGTGTATGAAGAAAATAAAATATTTTACACTTTTTATGACACTCTAATTGGATGTTCTATTAAAAAACACATTTTATTTATGAACCATTATCAAAGGAACAACAATTAACATAATATATTATGTTATGAACTTTTAATATCCTTTACTAGTTTACACTCGATGGTTCCCCAATCCATTGTGCCACTTTACCTCAAGCACGTCTCCCCATATGTATAATGATTCCAAATAGGAGATAACAAAAAAAATACAACACTCAACTGAATGAGGCAAATTTCTTTGCTGATATAAGTGTCCAAGTTCATAAAATGAAAAAAGACACTATAAACTGCCATGAATTTCGAAAACCATGTTTGGTTCCCTCATCCAATATCAAAACCCAATATAAAATCTAACATAGCTCTCATTACCATAAAATGAAATGAAGCAAAAATGTATACTCGGATACCGACTAGGCAGCCCAAGAGGGGTGTGAGTATAACTCAGTAGTAAACCCCAAACTGTATCTAAAAGTAGTCCATTCCAATGATTGTGTATGCAATTATATAGAGAAAATAAGACAATGAATAAATATATAGTGATCACATTATCATTTATTATTTCATTAATCAAATTAACACCATGGTTCTTGACGATACCCATAACTCTATACTAGATTTGGCTCGTGCCATATCCAAATATGTTCCCTGGGAAATATTATTTTTTGATACTTTTTTTTACTCATATATGTTATCACAGTATAAAAATGTGATATGATATCACATTACCTTATTTAACTCATGATATATTTTAATGTATTATCATGTCAGGCCTTTTCCCAATGTTACGTTATTAACATTATTTAAAATCATGCATAATTACCAATGTTTCCAAACAAAAAAATCCAGTAATATGCCCATGTTTCTATTCATTCATCTCAAAAGAATGAAAATGTCTCATTTTGTTTATTCATAAGTACAATAATCATGTACCGTTATACTTATCAATTTAATTTCTATGATTCCATTACTTTACCCAAAACTACAATGAACATGATACTATTTACACTTCCCATTTGAATGAGCATTTTCCAATTCTTTTAAACAAAACGAATTCAAAATAATTTATCCACCCCAATTATATAACTAATAAAAAAACTAATTAAATCCATAAATAGAATCCATTTACTCTCAAATTAATTAAGTATTCCAATCCCATTTATTAAATCAACATTTAATTAATTAATAACATAATTCATAACACATAATTTATTTTACAGAACTAATTACCATGTTTTATATATAAAATCCTTATAATTAATTACTAAACTGAATATCCTAATCATACTATCAAGGAACCTAATTACTCCAGGATTAATTATTTCAATCTAGAGAATAAAATATGTCATAAATAATCCTTTGATTAATTATCTAGATTACAACCCTTAACTCTCATAATTAATTTCACCAAATTATTTATCCCCTATGACATCCCCATTGTCTCAAGATTAATTCCTCAATCAATTATTTAATCCAATAATGCATCAATAAATGAATTTTTCACCCTAAATATTCCACATTGGGATTTGAATTACTAATGAAAGGTAGAAATTCTATAATCCTGCATACCCATATCAAATCCATGACTATAGAAATTGAATTTTAAATCACCTTAATCAATTGGATGATGATTGTTCATTCAATGGTAATCTACAAAATTAGAGAATCACAACGGTGATGATCAGAGTTCCAAATCTAATTACGTGAATCAAGATTTGGATATAATGATCTAACAAATAGGGACTAGGATATACAATCCTAGGTTCAAATCTCACCAAAATGGTTTTGATATAATGAAATAGGGGATAAAATCCACCAAAAAGAACAATGAATATATATTAATGAAAGAGATACACATCTGGACGAGATCCACTTTTCAAGATAAGAGCGGATCATTGATTCAGGCATTGAATTGTTATAAACAGAGGATAGACAGACCTAGAACACCAACATAAAGCATTTTAATTTATAAAAAATCTTTACTGTAGATTTTATGTCAAATTTGAGGTGTTTCGGTGGTTCGGTGAATTTTAAAATAATTTATTTTGTGATTAATAACTAATCACATGGTTTTATGGATATGGGTGCAGTTATAGATATAGTAGGCGCCGACCATGAAAAACTCACTATTCTGGGTCAAACAATATTCTGTGTTTGTGTGAATGGTGTTTCAAACAATGTGGATGTAGTGGAGACCCCTCTAACTCAGATCACAGGGTCAGGTTTGTTGGGTTCATGATTTACTTTAATAGTGTTCCAACCATGGATAGATCTTTTTTATCAAATGATTTATAAAATTCTACAAAAAAACTCCAATGTCATAAAAAAAATGGTACATTTATAATCATGAAAAGTAACTTAATTGAAGCGTGAGATAACACTATAATGGTTTGGTATCTTACTATCTCTCCACCTTATAAGAGTTCATTCTCAAGCTTCACTTCCATTCCATTCTATGAATCCAAGACACAAAGATCCTGCCAATGATCCCCCATATCATCCCCCTTTACCAAGTTTTCTATTTCACTCATCCATGATTTCAAAACACATGAACTATCGACATTTTGTTCCTTACAACACTATAACATAGGGACGCAACACACATATCAGATTCTCTTTAAAGGATGCATCAACTTCAAGGTCAAACTCTTCTACATTGATCTCATAGTAAGGTTCGGGGTGATACCAACCTAGTTTTAACATATTGAATACATCATTCATGGTGTTTTATTTCTATGGATGGGAAAATTAGTATTCAACCAGACCAATTATGAACACTACCTCAAATATTCCAACAAATATAGGTTTCAACAATCCACACCTCTGTATACTGCGGTGACCCAACCTAAGAAACACCAAAATGAACTCATTATCACCGTCTATAAAATCTTGGTGTTATATTCATCTATAATCGTACGAATTATATATAAAATGACCAATATTTATATGTTTTGGAGTAATGTTTACCTAGTCTGATAACTCTAGCACAAGACTCAGTTCAAACAACTTTCAATCTATAGAATTTGACAAACATATCAGCGATCTTCATGGTCTACCATAAATAACCTCATACGGGCCCATATGTATAGTTTCTTGATAAATATATTTATTTGAAAACTCTACTAGATGCATCACCCATTTCAAGGGGGCAACCAATGAAGTCAAACTATCTTTTAGAAGTATAGATATTGAAACTGTTCTGTTGTAAAGGATTCCATTATAGAAAAAATATTCTACCTATGTATGCAGGTCCACAATGACCCAAATAGTGAAATTATTTCTATGAGTATTTAGAAGACCCACAAAAAATTCAATTTTATTTTCATCCCACTTCCATTTTATAAAAGGCAACAATTTTATTATACATCAACATCAACGATGATCTGCCTTTACTTACATTAAAATGAAATATCTTTTCACAAACCCTAATATATTGTTTTCATACCTAGCCATCAGAACTATCATTGTAGGTCATGGTATATTTTGGTTACTCCTGGATGCATCACCCAATTCAAGGCATAAAATGTTAACAAGACCTCCGCACTTATTCTCATAGGTACAAAAACAATATTCTTCATATGGATTATCTCATCCTCATATATCAACAAGTCCAAATGTGTCTCCCCATAATCAAATATTTCCCTTAAGTATAAGAACTCGTGATCAACATACTATATATCAATGATCCATCTAAAAAAATGTAGACTCTTCTACAACTCTTGATTCTATATGACCACCACACACATTACAGCCCACATGGTCATCATCATCCATACTACACTCGACTCTTGAACCAAATGAGTTTATGTTTCATTGCTCAAGGAATCAGCCACAAGATTTACCTTACCATGAAAATATTCTTGTTCAATATAAAATTACTGCATAAACTCTACCCATATTTGTTTTCGATGATTTAAATTACATTGTGAAAATAGAATCATGATACTTTTGTGATATTTATAAACTGTATACTTTTATCCAAAAAGGTAGTTTCACAAACAGTTATGATTATAAAACACTAAATACAAATTTAGTACATTTATAGGGTTGTTCCATTCATGATGTCCCAATTACTGAGATACATACACCATAACATGACCCACTTGCATCAACATATCTCTGAGTCTGATCCTCAATGTGTTTGAATAATCCATGTACTACTCACATGGCATAGATTTGATCAAAATCGGTGCCATCATCAAAATAATCTTCAAAATCAAAAAATAATGCTTTCACGACTCCATCCAGACAAACATAATCCCATTGTTTTCAAGCCTAACTCGGTGCTTCCAAATGGGGGTAGATCTTGATGTATCTCATGTAATATCATTATAATCCCAATACGCATCAGATATAAAAATTATTCTTGGGGTACTCTCAATAAACCACTAATCAAACCATATGTAAATCCACTAATGCATATAACATCAATATTATATGTCCTATTCAGTGTACCAAATCAATCTGAAACACACACCTAGATATCATGGCATACAGACGATGCTCTCTCAGTATGCATATGATGATGACTAGATGTTGGTAATGATCATAAAATGTCTTGGATTTAAAAAAATATCATAAAAAAACCCACCACAAATTGATCCAGATATAGATGAATGATCATTTTCATCAAATCTATAAAATCATTTATGGAATTTTCCATCCAAAAATTCATTACGGAAAAAATCAAAAAGGGCATACATAAATTAAAAAGCATTCATCAGTATTTAAGAAGTCCGTACTCTCATATAATGATACCTGAATCTCATTTTTATCTTTGATAACACACAACATCCCTTAAATCATTCAAATAGATCATTGTTACATGGGGGAGGATATAAGTTCTTCACAATAATTATGTACAACTTCTATGGATTGACACACAAACATAAAATATCTTTGACCTTCTTTGTGAATAATATATGTGATCCCCAAAGTGACCTACATGGACGGATAATTCACTTATACTACAATTATTTAATCTGAGTCTTGATCTCTTGAAACACAGTCAGTTCCATTCTATGCGATTGAATAGACATTGGATCAACCCCCGGAATAAGTTCAATAGTGACTTCCACATCTCTCTTAGGTGGTATCCCAGAGAAGTCTTCAGGGAAGATATCCTATAATATTTCCACTACTTGTGGCAGTAAATCATGTCAAATGCCCACATCATCTTGTAATTGAATAGAATAATGGGTAGTGATCACTGATAGTTGATGAGTAATTGGCCCTACCCACCCCCCCTAGATAACCCACTATTCTTGGTGAATATAAAGGTCACACATAGAAGTTGTAAACATAAATCTATTATTATAATAGTCTACATGATATCAGTATGTGACTAGGCATTCCATACACACAATTATGTTGAAGCCTTTAATATCAATGATATAGAGATCCCATAGAGAACCATATTACCAGATCTCTAGTGAACATCCCATGCATATATAGATGTCTCTAGAGCGTGTTCCCAATGGTGTATCAATTGTTGTCACTCTCATGAATTACACCTCCAGACATAAACCACTAATTTTATTTTCTTATAAAATGGATGGAGAGGCATTAATATCGAATAAGACAGTAAATAATGTATATTATTCTATAATAGATCATTTAACTATCAACGGACCAGCTTCACTCTCTACAAGTATAGCCTACACTGCATATAATTTTCATTCCCTTATTCCATGTGATGTTGTCTAACATCCCTAAGATGAACCACTCTTAATATATGGGAATTATAACCATATAACACCTCATCCACTACCTATATCACTTCATCTAATATATCTCTATATTCCTGATCGATATGGTGTAGAATACCCACTTCACACATGCTGACTATGCCTATCCTCTACTGCAATACTAGTCTGACACTATGATATTTAAAACTTATGTGATTTCCCAAATTTTAGAAAGGCCAACACAGTAATTGTTTTTGGGGAAAGTGTTGAATGCAATTTCCTAGAATAACGCATTGATGGAAGATCAATCTTGTAAGTACCTTAAAATTGGATTATCCCTCTGGAAACTCTGATTCTCACTACCCTAGCTAATGTTGTCGTAAAAATGGTTCTTAATATCACATTTCACACGTTTTGATGGTCCAGTATATACCAGTTTTCACTAATAGATTCATCCTTAAAATTTTTCATAGCTATGATGTTCAGATCCACTAATTCAAAAAACTTATTTAATTGAATGTGGTTATCATGGTAAATAATTTCGCTCATAATTATATCCTAAAAATGATTACCTGTTGATTTCTCATATCCTGCATACATTAGATTGAAACAATATAGATTTGTGAAACATCCCACATATTCCATCACATATATTCTCCCTTGGTTCAACCATATGAACTCGCATTCAATATCTTACGTCAGAGTCACTGGAAAGAAGATATCCATATACATCTCCATGAATTCCTTCCATATCATACTGTACATCTATCCAGTTTGTGCCTGAAAATCCCACCAGTGCTTCGCAGATCCTCATATCATATTGGATGCTATCATGACCCTCCTCTAGGACATAGTTTCCCAAAATTCAAGTATTGTCTCAAAAAATCAACCAATAATTCAACCCCCCATATCTAGACTCTCTATTAAATGTTAGAGGGTGCTGCAATAAAACTACTTTGTCAACTCAAACAAACTTTTCACAACCATTCCGAGGTCACTTTCCTTGAATTTCATCAAACAATAAATGTTATTATAGAATTTCTCCCCTTTATCTTCAAATTTAAATATCGGAGCATTATGTTCTATAGATGGAAATCCATTCCTAAACATTCTCCATAGTCATCCACTCAAGATGTGTGAGGGAATAATATTATCTAAAATTCCAAACACATGTCTTAGGCCTCATAACACAACCTTAAATCATCTACATGAGTTGACTAATAACAATTGGTCACAAACTGTATTTTCCCCCCATTCTCACCACAAGTTCTTGCTATGGTTCTGTTAATACCCATAACCATCCTACTCATAAGTTTTTGTTAACAATGTTAAACACACAATCATAAAATTTTTTCTCATTAAGCCACCAAATTATTCCCATTTCACATTATTTTTTCCATCTAATAAACATGTGGAATATGTAATGTTCAATAACATACCCATAACAAATTTTCAATTGCGTTCCTAAAATGATGGATGTCAAAATCAAGCTGGCTGTCTAGAATGATGACTGCAAAAACTTATCTCATGTCATTTCGCCCCATTAATGAATACAAAAAATAATTGAAATAATAATCACATCACAACACATGTTTATCACTGATGAAGTAATAATATTCAACTATAACATCACACAACAATAACAACAATCCCTCCATGAGTACCAATGATTAAAGATATACATGTGTTTGAAACACCCATGCACAAGATCATTAACAAGCAGTGATTATTCCTAGTATCCTACAATCCTTTCCATAAATAGTAATAAAAATAATGAAGAATGAAAACTCCCCTGATACGAAATATGAACATCTCAAACTGGGTGTCACAAGATGGTACCCCGAGTCAGTTCGATACAGGACCTAAAGAATGCCACTCCATATGCTAGAGTATACCGACAAGAAGCGAGGGTTTGGTATGTTGGCCATTGGGAGACTATACCTTGTTTTAATAGAGTAAAAACCCATAGGAAATTGATAAAAATAATTTCAATCATATTTAAGGGGTAAAATTACCATTTCATAAGAAAACCAAAATAGAAAAGAAAATAAGCATCTGAATGGGAAAACATGTTACGCAGATATAATTGTCAAAGTTGGTAAAATTCAGTGAAAAAAAAATATTTACTCCTAAGAGGGTCCTCAACCACATCCAATTCCCTCATCGATGCTCCAACCCCAACTTGCCAACCCAACAAATGGCCATTAACCATAACTTGTTCTATAGTAGTAATGTATATCCAGGTACTAATCAGGAATCCCAAGTATGGTGTTAGTATTACTCTATAGTCCACCACCAATGATTTCTAAAAAAATTCACTAAAAAGATAGTGTATGAAGTTATATAAATAAATGAAAACAACTAATAAATAAATAGTTATCACACTATCATATATTCCTAATTTTTTTCATATTAACTATAGGCCTCCCAGGGATACAAATAACTCTATACTAGTTTTAGCTCTTACAGGATCCCTAAGTGTTCCCCATGCAATATAATATCATAAGACATATTTTGAATCTTGAAAAAGAATGGAGTATAAATAGGGTTTATGATATTTTGGTTTTACTTTACTACATTCTATAAATTCACACATAAATGCCAATGTAACCAATAAAAAATCATAAGTAATTTGGAATTGTTACCTCTCTAACTTATCAATAGAATGACCATGTTTTCATTTTAGTATGCATAAGTACAATTTCCATGTTACATTTTATATTTCATAATTAAATGACCTTGTTCATATTCCATTTCACATATGTATTATGTTGATGTTACCATTTATTCTTCTCATTTTAATGATCATGTTTCTATTCATTCAAACATAATTTATTCACAATATATTTTCCACCACAATTCCATTACTATTTCAACATTTGGATAAATACATCAAGATCCTCATTTTACACCCCAATTAATTAAGTATTTCAATATCAATAAATAATTATACAATTAATTAATAAATTACCTAATTCATAACACATAAATAATTTTATAGAAATAATCATTAAATTATAAATCTCAACTCATTAGAATTAATTCCATAATTAATTATGTAGATCATAATATCAAGGAACATAAATTATTATGGATTAGTTATCTCAATCTCTCTATTTCAAGGGCACATAATTTATAACCTGATTAATTATCATGATTACCATCCTTAAAAATCATAACTAATTCTACCATACTTTGTTCTAATATTACATCCCCTTAGTCTCAAGATTAATCCCCCAATCAGTCATGCAATCCATTAATGCATCAATAAATCCATTGTTAAACATGAAAAACCACATTTATGAATTCAATTGCTAATTAATTCTAGATATTCTATAATATTTCATACATGAATCATATACATGATATTAGGAATTTGATTTTAGGCCACCTACCTCAATTATTGATGGATGTTCGTTCAATGGAATTCCAAAAAATCCAAGCAACACAAATATTTAGATCTAAATTATTAATCTAAATCCCTAAATAAAGATCAAGGGCATTAAAATCTAATCAATCTTGGTCTATATCTACAATCCTATATCTACAATTTTTTATCTAGATCTCACTAAAAATGTCTATATACAAAAAAACAGAGGAAAAAATCCACCCAAATATCAAGGAAGAGATAATATTTAATGGTACACATATTGGGATGAGATACAGATATCGAGATAAGAAAAGATGTTCGATTATGGCATTTAATCTTGACAAATGGATGTCAAATGGCATTCTAACCTCTTAAAAATCTCTAGAATCTACAAAAAACCATTTTTCCGGAGTCTCGGTCAAAAAATAATGGTTTTATGTTGTTTGAAGGAATTTAATATATTTTTGTGGTGATTAATAAATGTGAATTCGGTTTTTTGGATGGGGTTCATAGTATGTAAAATTGTGTTCCAACTGTGAGTACTTAACTAACTATGATTTCACCCTTTCCTATGATTGGATAAAAGTTTTGAAAAACTATGTTCTATTCATGAGAAATTATCTATTTGGTTTCACATAATTAGTTGGGTTGGGTTCTCGATTTACCCTAATAATGAGCCAACGGTGCACAAACCTTTTTTCTCAATTTTTTTTAATAATCCACCCAATGTACTCCAAGTAATATCTACCAAAAATTTACTTAAATAATCATGGAAATTACCTAAATTCAAGCCTGATATTATATCATAAAAGGTCATAATTTTATAGAAATAGATATTGGATAACATATATTTAAACATAGAAACTCATGAGATAAGGAATATAGGTCATTTTTGATATATAAATTTAATGTCCTTGAATTAATTTTTCATAATTAAATATTGTAAAGAAATTTATTCATAATATGTCCTTTAATCTAGTAAATATTGGTATGTATAAATAACCTATTGTTACCCAAATATTCTATTCAAAGATTTTACATATTTTAGAAATATATTCCTTACATTATACAAACACATTCTTATGGATCAAAATGGGTTACTAACATTGGTTTTAGGATAAAAAATAATATAATTTAGTGAATGATAATTGGAATCTACAATAAAGAAAACTATCCTTCATAATTTTCATAATCATAAACATAATAAAATATTTCTACATAACCTATGAAAAGATATATAAGAAACGGTGAGGATTATTCTCAGTAATGTTAATCGTGGTTAATATATAAACATAACATTAGATAAGTATATGATAACACAAGAATAACATATGAAAATCATACCCTCCCTATCAATGATAAAAGTACCATGTCATTTAATAGATATTTGATGTTTATCATATATGAATCCAAAAAAATCAATGAAGATTGTACCATAAAATATTATTTTATTAATATTAATATTTTTGGAATACAAATAAAAATATATAATAATTTCTATTACAGTTCAAGGATTATTTTAAAATAAAAATAATCGAAGTGGTTCATTATAAAACCCATCATATAAGTAATCATTCAATCCCAATAATATCATTCTATAAATAGTTCATTGCTGGATTGGGTATATTTCACATTATAGTCATTTTTAACTCATGATATATAAATCATTATAGAATTTATTGGGATAATATATATGTCCCACCTTTCATTGGTTATAACATAACCAATATTATTGAATATAATACAACCATCATCAAATAATAAAAACCATACATAGGTTTTCCACAAGATCATAGAATAAAAACTTTATATATGAACCTGAAAAAATAAATGGATTCATTAATATTTCATTATTATATATCTGATGGAAAATTAACTAGTTTCAAAATCATTTAATCATTTAATCAGAGCATAACCCATTATAAAGATGTGGGGTTACAAATAATATTATAATGGAATAACCAATGGAAGAGTAATGGGTTTCACAAATATAATGTCATCATAACAATAAATCATTCCAAAAAATAATAAAAATGGTATCATTGGATCATTTCCCTAGAAAAACATAAGTAACATAAAATTATGTAATATTATTTGAAAATGATTTTGACATATGAATTGGAACATTTCATGTGGAAAAAATCCATTCCACTTTGAAAAATCCTTTTAAAATGTTATTTATTTTATAAATACTTTTATCTTTAAACAACCATTAAAAATCTATAAAGGAATCACTAAATATCAATAAAAAGTTTTTATTAGAAAAAATAATTTCCATTTTGAAAATATAAAATTAAAGAATAAACCACTCTAAAAATTTATTTTTTTCTTAATATGATTTGAATCATAAAAACGTTATCTTTAAAATATATATTGTTTATAGTGGAATGGATTTCTATAAATGTCAAACACATCAAAAAAAATATTATTTACAATTTTGTTCAATGAAAAATTGGTGCTTTAAAAAAAATGAAAAAATGAATACATTTAATTAATATTGTAAAATTTAAATCATGGGTATCATTTTATTTAATAAATAAATATGTTATTATTATAATTTTTTTATATTTTATTTAGAAAAAAATTTGGAAGAATAAAATGTTTTCAAACATAGTGATAAATAAAGATAATTCTTTTTAAAAACATTACATTGTACTATTAAGTACAAAATGAGGGGGAAAACATGAGATAAAATATATCCTCATGATATAAATATGAGAGAGTAAAATTCATGAGTTTTCAATATATGGATCATATAATTTCATCTTTATAAGTGTAAATGTAAAAAATAACACTAAATTTAGAAATTGAATAATAATATCATTCCCAATTTCGTAACATTGAAACATAAGACCCATGAAAAAATTAAATGAAATGAAATATATCCTAAATGAATGGATATTCATGATATAACATGTCCATGGGGAATTATATACACCATTTAAATGAATAATGGTTCTTAAAAAACATATTTCTGAGAGAATTCCAATTGAGGCAAATACTGGTTACTACTTTGATAATATGTTGAATCATATGCCCCAATAAATAATTAAATCAAAATAAAATTTTAATAAATTGAAAATAATTATAATAGTCATATAATGTGTCAATGAAATATAATATACACCATAAATAAGAAACATTTGGTGAATATGTCATAAGCCACCAGAAAATAAAAAAGACATAAGTAATATATTACCACAAGTGTTGAATTCCGACATACATGTTAAACAATTATGTATAATAAGTATGATTTTATTATTAATATATTACATTAATATTGTTATATATATGTTGAACTCTATATTAATAAATCAGGATCTTTTATTACATATATGTTAATAATTCTTTACTAAAATCTTGTTTTGAGTAATAAATGCTTTGTTTTTTGTGTATTTATTAATTTTTTATTTCTTATAGTAAAATTGTGATCATTGATCTATCATTTCAATAATTTATAACTTTATTTAATTAAACTATATATATGGTGTATATTTATCATGTGTAATCCATAAAAGCTAAATATAGTAAATAAAACACATCATTCTTGGATATTGTAGGACATACGTAAGCATGAGCACTATTTTTATTTCCATGATGGATGAAATGAATGAATTTTACATAATATATTGACATCATAGAATTATTTTTATGTTTTATATTTCAAGTATATTCATTAAATTTACCCTTATTAGTTTCCATGAAAGGGGTTGGTGAAAACAAATTACGACGCATCATGATATCATAGATAATTGTACACATGATTGATGTTATGATAACCACCATAGAAAAAAAAATTAAGAATACTTATGTTATATATTTATACCAACATAAAAATTATCATATGAATATCAAATAATACTTTATTCCTTCCTAATTACCTTCAGAGTTAAATGGAAATAAAAAAACACATCACATCGGTTCGGGAGACAGTAATCCAACATAAATATTGAGACCCAAGATTGAGGTATATAGGCATTAAATTTCTTTTATGGAATACATAATACATGATAGAAACAGACACATAATGTCAGTGTTATTTTAGTTTCATTGGAAACTTGGAACATAATCTTCTAATCATTGTGAATTATCTTCTACATCTAGATTAATGATCTTCACATATTGTTTTCCATCCTAAAATATTTCATAATATCATGAGGAATAGAAAACATAAAAATGTCAGATAAAATGATCAGTAAGGGTAAACATGTGGAACATAAAACAATAAATAAACATTTGATCCTAAAGACATGAACATTATGTTTAAACATCCAAATCTTGATTCATAAAATAAATAATGGAATTACATAAGGCTTTGATCAAAAAGTCACATTAACCATGATAGAATAACATTAGAATAAAACATGTAATTGAGGATAACTAATAAGAAAATAGTATGATTTTTATTGTATCTATGAAATTGTTGTTGAGAACATCAATGTGGACATGTTCTATTATTGTAACAGGATTACTTTTCGTTCTAGCAATGTATTACTGAACTGCATTTACATGAAATTTTTGACGTTCACATATAAACCATATTAACATTTCGTTCCACTCATGTCTATATCATGAGATATAAATCATTACCCAATTCATTATATGGTGATATAGGTACCACCCATCTTATAATGAAATCGTTCTTACATGTTCCAGAAAACATAAATCATTCATCATAGAAAAACCCATGAAATAAAATAGGTTTCTATATTATCATCTCATCATAACAAAATCCATATAAAAGATTATTCTAAAATTAATGAAATAAAATCATAGTAATAATAGGGACAGAAACATAACCCTATTCAATAGAATTATCATAGATTGAAAATAATTTTGATAAAACATGGGAAATTGGATCTTGAAGAAAATATCCATTCATCTTCAAAACGATTTATTTTCTATAAAGGCCATGCAATTTTAAAAAACAATTGTTGAAAATAAACATGCAATTTTATAGGGTAATATTCATTGAAATAAGGCCTCAATAAATCATATAAATACATTCATTCCATATAAGTTAAAAAAATATTCTCCTCGAGCTTTTTTCGGAAAATACATAAAGTACCTTGTATGGAAAATAAAAGAAATATTCAATCCATAACATGTAGTGAAAGAAAAAAATGCATAAAAATTATTTAAAAAATACATGTATGAATATAAAACATTTTATGAAAATATTTTTTGATAACATGGACATGTATGATAAATATAACCCTAGTATATACATAAAAATAAACAATCACAAATAATAATAAGATTGGAAAAGTAATCAATTACCTTAGATCTGATTTAATCCATTTGTGTTTGAAAATCATGTATAGTGGGTTTAAACATATTTTTTACTTTTAATAGAACAATAATAATATTTATTATATCATATATGATTTACTTATGACTTTGTATTACCCGTTCATTTTTTAATTCCATGTTAATGTAATGTTTTTTTATAGAAATTGTTTTATTGTTCATATGTGTTTGGACTAATAATTCTTTATATTATTACATTAAACATTATTTACATACATACATAATGGAAAAAAAGATTTATATATCATATAAATTCAGTATATAAATATATAAAATATATAGATAAATGAAATTGAATACACTATTCATGGAGACAATAGGTCGTACGTACGCATGAACATTATTTTTCTTATCATTTTGAGTAGAAAGGAAGTAAGTAAATGACAAATATATATAAATAAAAATTTTAGAAATAGAATTTCATATTTTTCATGATTTTGTACTATATATATTTTATCATAATTCTTTAATGGTTAACATGGATAATGAATCTCATCGCATCAAAAAAATGTTAAGTTGTACAAATGCACGAGCGACAATATTGTTCACATATTTATTAAATGGTATTTAAGTTTATGGTTTATAATAATTAATAATTAGTTCCATTTTATAATAAAAATATATATTTATTATTTCCTCTAATATACTGATCCATATAACGTGGGGGTGAAAAACAAATTACACCACGATGTGGAGACCGTAAGCCTTACGTACCCATGCACAATGATTTCATTTTACATAGATGGATAGAAGGTTAAATAGGGTAGTTTAATATTTATAATAAATTATTATTATATAATTCATAATTTTTTGTTAATTTATAATAAAATAAATCAACATGGATATGATGAATTAGAATGAAATTTTTATGAATCGGAAGAAGAGATTACCTCTTCCTCGATGTGCTTCATTTGATTCTTTTGTTGGGGCACTAGAGATGATCTTTTGAGGAGACCAGAACCTCTAGAATAAGACTAGGGAAGATGATAAGTTAAATTTTAAGGGTTTGAAAAAGTATGAAGGCACAAAATGAAGTGAATATGAGAGGGATAATGATAAATTTTATTAGAATGGAGAGGGGAACTTTAGGAAGCTCTGAAAATTATTAATTTATAATAAAATAAAAACCTTCCCAAAAAATCAAAAGGGTCCCAAATTATAAAATAAGATTATATAGGTTTGTAATATCATCAGGAAATAAATTTTTGACATCTTGTTTTGTCAATTTAATACTTATCTTCTTAATTGACACTTATTTATTCTATTAAATTTAAATTTTCGTAATAACATTATAGATATTTAATGTAATGAATATTTACTCATGTGGTGAAAATTTAAAATAAATATATATTTTATTTAATATTATTCCTTATAATTATCTATTTGTAATTTTAATATATTTTTAATAATTTAAAATAATTTCGTAGAAGGTTATGTTTATAAATTGTCAATATTTTTTATTCTTCCAGTATTCATATATTAGGAATTAAATAAAATTAAAATAGAATATAAATTAGAAACACAATGTTTATTAAATTCCAAAGAGGACATATTCACCTATAAAATTCCTGTATCACATTATTTACTTCATATGATATTTATATTTATATTTTTAAAACCATTTATTAGATATTTCTATTAATAAAATATTTTTTACACCACTATTGGGTCATCAATAATAGATATTATTTAATCTCTAAAAATTATAAATAATATTATATGATGTAGGTAATTATTTTATCATTACAGATAATATCAATAGTCGATTTTATCTCTTAATTATCAATATATAAAATTTTTAATAATTAAATATAATAAGATTGTGACATTTAGTCCATTTCATTAGTTTTTATTTCATTCATATCTTATCCATATGAATGTTTCCATTAAGGGATTTCATTTAAAAAACATTAATGATAAGTGTCTAAAATAGTCATATAATATTATTTTTACAGGTTTTATTCTATATTTATACTATTATTGGTATCCTTAATTATCAATTTACCTTTAACTATGTTAATAAAAATAATTATCAAATTTACTATTCATAATTCCCAAAAATAAAAGATAACTATTAACATAATTTGGACGTAATTATTAAATATATGGAAATCATTTTTCAAAAATTTAAATCACAAAATTGTAAGTAACTAAAATAAAATTAATCCTCTTATTGAGAAAACATGTTTTTAAAGCTAATACATTGCAAAAGATTGAATTGTTTTTACCTATAAATTCAATGTAAAATTATATTTGATGACATAAATTATAATAAATGTTAAAATGAATTCCATTTATATTTTAAACCCATTAAATATTATAATTTTACCATATAAATAATCTCGATGATAAAAGTTGTTTTTAATTAAATTTTTTTTTATTTTTATTATTCATAAAAATATGAATGTTTTGAGAAAAATATCAACAATTTATCAAAAGTAAATATTTATATCATCATTCCAATGAAGAATTTTATTTTTTCAAATTGGACTTATTAAAATTTTAAAAGCATTATTTAAAATGGGTGCTCTAGAAAAAGGCAGCCAAACTGCATATTTTTAAAAATACTTATTTTTTTCAAAAAATGAACTAGTTCATATATCATGTCTAGAAAATAAATAAGAGGAATGTTAATGTTTTATAAAAATTAATATTTGGTTGATACTATTTATAAAGGCGATTTTATATCACATTTTATTATTAATATAAAAATATATTGTTGTTTAGTGAAACATATTATTGCATCCAACACAAGTTATCAAGGTAGGTCGCTCTTGTGTGTAACCTAAGCCATATAGTGTCGTGTGTAGTAAAATCATCCTTTGGGGTTGCATATAACCTAATCCAAACATTGTTCATTTATACATCGACCAAAATATATTCTCAATGTAGCGTGAAACAGATTCTATCAAAACATCATTAATTTTTGTGTTTCACAATCCAATAATATTGTTGCATATACTGTAAGCTAATATGGTGTTGCATATAGTGAAATATAATCATGGTGTACCATACAATACAAGACTTCATATAAATTAAAAATAATATATCTCATTAAATTATGAGTTGTTACATTTAACCCCCCACTTAAAATTAATTTTACCATAAAAATTCATTAGGGTTATAAATTGTTTTCTACATGACTATTTATTTCATGAAAACCACAATATCAAAAGGAATAAAAAAACAACATTTTAAAAATGACAGTTGGAAACATAATAGTTATCCAATGTAACACGTCATTTGGTTTATACAAAGGAGGACATAGGTTGTAACTAAAAACATGTATATGGAAAGTTAATATAATTATAACCTTCTGATGGATAGTGAAATAAAATAAGTTTTGGAGAATATTAACTACTATAAATCCATAAATCTACAATGATTTATGGGACCATCAAATTCATTAGATAAGAAGGTACATGGAAAACATTATTATTTTTCCAAATAACATTCCTAATATTGAATATTTTTGCATAAAAATAAAAACTTACATGATTTTGGTAAAATATCACAATTGTTCATGCCTTGAGCAATTTCCATATCATATCATATAGAAATGACATTGAATTTTTCATTCTGTATGTTATATCATATCATGAGATAAAAGGATAGGCCATTCAATTTGACTCAACCAAATGGTTAGGAGATGTTATCAAATTTGCATAAGTCTAACCTAGTGAGATAATACATTAATCTAACAATCCTAAAATGGAAAATAACTTATACTATCCATAAATGGATAACATTATAATCCATCTAAAAATTGTACATATAAAACATTATAAACATGTTAAATAAAACTACTTAACATTTGTCTCCCATATCTCATAAGGTAGTTCTTGGTTTTCACATTCCAAACATGTGAGTACGTAAATCATGTTTTCACATGAAACACTAATTACCATAGAACATTAATTAGAATATGAATGCTGTCAAAAGATAACTCTTTAAACCAACCAAAAGTCTAAAAATTACACATACTCCAACCTTTATATCACTTGGTGATTTTATCATTCATGAGTTCACTAATACTAATAAATATCCCATTATCTATTTAACCCATTTTTCAAAGAGAAAATTCAAACACTTTTCATGGTTACTTGTACTCTATACTTATTGAAAACCAAAATGGACCAATACATAAATAATCAATGATTTTTAATACTATAATAATGATTCCAAAACACTATTTTGGAATCCCCATTACATAAACACTTAATCATTCAACCACTTAGTTGGCATACTCAACGTCACCAATAGTTATCACATGTGATTTTACATTATATTTGGACATAAAATATTGTTGACATCTATAATCATCCACAACCCTTAGATTTGGGATTGGGTTAAGATTATACCCCATTTCCTTTCACTTATAACCCTTATTTGTGGGAGGTTAACATTTTGGATCATTCTATTTATTCCCATTACATCGGAAATAAAATGCTCGATGACCTTCTTTTACACAAATAAAAAAAATTCAACCCCGTTAAGACAATTTCGTTCATGTTTCCATCAACACATTGAACATATAGAAAACCTAATCATCTTTTCTCAGTAATTTTTATAGTTGAAATTGAATTCCTTGCTTCTTTTTTAACCATCAGATAGATGAGATACAGTAATCTCCATTTTTGTAAGAGGAGTACAGGGAAGGTACATAATGAAAAATATGTTCATGAACTAATCCAAATCCATACAGTCAATATTATTGGGTTTCCTTGTATTTTTAATAATGTTCCCCAAAAAATCGGTTTACCATCCAAGAAATATGTTCCCAACATATCCTTTTCATGTTTTGAACAAGGAATAATGAAAAATATCCTTTCAATTGTACAAATCTAATTCTCTAAAACTAGTGTATTGGTCGTTCCACTAAAATAAAGTCGACATTGTCTTATGAATGATTTGAGGGAACGTTGATCCCACCTTTTGTCATTTTGGATCTTAATAGGATATGTGGTCCTAGAAACATTATTATTTATTTGAGCTCCCATATTATTTGGTTATTTAGGAAGAAAATCATTGCATTTCCAATCACATCCAGCATTATCATGGTTATTTTGGGTTCCATCCACTATCTAAAATCCAAAATGATCAATGGTTGAGGCCAAAATAATAGTAGGAAAACAACATAATCAAGGAAGAGTACTTTCATTAATTACCATCTAATGTCCAATAGTAGGATATTCATGATCGTTATCAAATATCTAGGACTGTAACATATTTTTATACATAATATTAGTGGAATCCCCAGACATAAATTATAAATATCGAATGGGATCTCACTAATGTTTTAGAATTCTAATTTCTCAAGGTTAACTAAATCATTGCTCTAATCCCATCTATAGAGACCGATGCTTGACGTATATGGACATTAATTTTCTCTTGCGTAATACATAATACATGACAAAAAAAGACACTCAAATACCATATTATTTTACTGTCTTTTTAACATGGGACATACACTTCTAATCATGGGGAAATATCATCAACATCTCCCATAAATATCGACCACTTTTATCATACTTCAAACATTTCTTTATATCCTATGGGAAATAAAAAAATAGTGGCCTCAAATGATCATTAACTGTAAACATGGAGTTCAAAAAACATTCCTCAAAAATTTGAGAATAAAAATATGAACATTGTGTTTAAACATTCAAGTCATGAATAATAAAGCAAATCTTGGAAGATTATAAGGCATGGATCATAATGTAATAGTAACCATGATTGAATATTATTTTAATAAAACATATAATTGTGGAAAACTAATAAATTGAGAATATGGTTTCTATATTAGACAAGGAATTTCATCCAATATCATCACAGTGGACATAGTCCAGTACTGAACCGGGTTTACATGTCGTTCCCGCATTATATAATTGAACCATATTTACATGCCATTACAGCCCTGCATTAATGAACCAGATTTACATCTCATTCTATTCATTCCAATCTCATAAGATATAAATCTATTACCATTTAATTAAATGAAGATATAGGTCACACCCATCTCAGAATGAAATAATTCGTAATTTTTTCACAAAACATAAATCATTCAGCATAGCATAACCCAAGAAAAAAATTGGTATTTCTTAAATGTCATATAAACAAAACATAATACATATAAATGACCATTCTATAATTAATGAAATCAAATCATAGCAATAATTGGGATAGAAACATATCCCTATTCCAGAGCATCATCATAGATGTAAAATAATTTTGACAAATCATTTGAACATTGTTCATGAGGAAATTATCCTTTCATCCTCAAAAAATTTTCCTTTCTCAAAATGTTATGAAATTTTAAGAAGAAATCAATTTGGATGTAAATAAAATTGAAATTCTGTATAGTAATAATCATGGAAATAAGGCATTGTGAAACTGTAAATATCCATTCATGCCATATATTTTTAGAAAACATTCTAATCTTAATTTTTACATAATACTCAAAAAGTACCTCGTATAGTAAAAAAATATTCCTTCCATAACATGTATTAAACGTCAAAAAAGGGTAAAAAAGACATTAATCATAAATGGAATAATGGTAAACATTTTGTGAAATTATATTTAATGAAAATCTAAATGGATGATAAATACAACCATTATAAATACTTATAAATAATCAATCATAGATAAAACTAGATTCGAATCATTATCCCTTAACATAGGTATAATTTTTTTCCATATGGGTCTCAAACTCATGTATAGTGGATTTAAACATGTTATTAAATTTTAGTAGATTCATAATAATATTTATGATATCATATATGTTTTACTTAATACATTACATTACACATTCACTTATCAACTCCATGTTGATGAAAAATTTTAGGTAATAATTGTTTTACTAATCATACGTGTTTGGAATTTTTATTCATGATATTTTTACATAGATAATCATTTTCATACATTCATAATTTTAAATATAATTTATATACCATACATTTCCAGTATATTAATAAATATAAAAGATAGATAATTGGAATGGAATACACCATTCATGGAGACGGTACACCGTGTGTATGCACGAACACAGTTTTGGCTTCCATATTGAACTGAATGGATGTATGTAAATAAAATATATATATATATATATATATGATATAATTAGTATTTCATTTGATAATATTTTTGTTTTATATATATATTTTATAATCATTATTTAATGATTATATTGGAGAATGAATCGCATCACGTCGTGGAGATGGTAAGTCGTACGTACACACGAGTGACGATATTATTCTCATAATTGTTGAATGTTATTGAAGTGAATGGTGTATAATAACTCATAATAAGTATCATTTTATAATAATAAAATATAGTTAGAATTTCTACCATTATACCCATCAATGTAAGGTGGTGGTTAAATAAACATTACACTACAGTGTGTAGACTGTAAGTCGTACGTACGCACATGTGGAGATTTCATTTTTAATAGGATTGATAGTTGGTTAAAAAGGATAGTTTCATATTTATAATAACGTATCAATATATAATCCATAAATATTTTTCTACTTTATAATAAAAAAACCAAAGATGGATATTTATAATAAGAAATAAATTAGAATGAATCAATAGAAGAGATTACCTCTTCCACGACATGCATCATTTAAATATCCTCTTATGGACCTATAGTTGGTCTTCTGAGAATACCATAAAAACTAGAGTGTAACTAGGTAAGTTAAGAAGATATATGGGTTGGGGTTGTCTGAGCTTGAAGGCGAAAAAAGGAGTGAACATGAGATGGAGGGGTTCCCTTTTATATCATCAACCAATAAATTTTTTGCAGCTTATTTTGTCAATTTAAACATTATTATTTTAATTGAAACACAATTAATATATTAAATAATAATTTTGGTAATAACATTATAGATATATAATGGTAATGTATATTTACTTATGTGGTGTTAATTGACTATAAATGTTTAATTTAATCCATTTTAAATCTTATAATTTTCACTTTGTAATTCTTAAATATATTAATGTATAATAAGTAATTTAATAAAATGTTATATTTATAAAATGTCAGTATTGTCAATTCTGACAATATTCATTTATTAGGCTTTGAATAAAATTGAAAAGGAAGATATAATAGAAAAAAAATTAAATACACTATTAACATGTCATATTGACCTAGAAAATTCATGTACCATGTTACTTAGTTCATATGATATTACTTTTATTATTGTTAAAAATAATTATTTGATATTTCTACAAGTAAAAAAAACATTACATCACTATTGTGTCATAAGTAGTTTCAATTATTTAATCAATAAAAACTATAAATAAATTTATATGATGTAGTTAATTCTATTATATTTATATACACTATCTATATTAGGTTTTATCTCCTAGTTATCCATATAAAAAATTAGTATACTTATAAAAAATGATATTTTGACATTTTTTCCATTTAAATAGTTTTTATTACATTAATGTCATTTTCATAGGTATGTGGACCTAAAGTGATTCATTTTAGAATAATAGATGATATGGGTCAAATTAATCACCCAATAGCATTTTTAAAGTTTTAAATATGATTTTATAATATTATTTCTATCATTAATTACCTAAATTACCATTAACCATGGTAATAAAAATAAATACAATTGATAATATTCATACATCTAAAAATTAAAAGTATCATATTAACATTATTTGGTCCGACTGAATCCGAATATAGAATCTATTTTTCTAAAATTAAAAACACATAAGATGAAGTAATTAATTTAAAATAAACCCCAATTTGGAGAAAACATGTTTTAAAAGATAAAACATTGAAAAATATTGAAATGTTTTTAACAATGAATTCAACGTAGAATTAAATCTAATGAAATAAATTATATTAATTTGTAAAACAATATTACATTTATTCATTAAAACCATTTATTATTTTATTATACTCATATAAATTTTCTCGAGGAAAGAATTTGTTTTTAATTAAAATTTAGATTATTGTTAATATTCATCAAAATATGAAAGTTTTCAGAAAAATATAAAAAAATGATCCAATGTAAATTTTTGTATCCTGATTCTGTAGAAAAAGTTTATTTTTTCAAATTAGACGTATAATTTTGTCAAAACCCTAGATTTAAAATTATCTAACCCATATATGGAGGCAAAACTACATTTTTTGAAAAATATATATTTTTTCAGAAAAAATTAACATGTTATCCTATCATCTTTAGAAAATACATTAGATTAATGTTAATGTTATATAAAATTACAATTTTGGTTAAAAATACTCATAACGACTAGTTTTTATCCCATTTAAATACTAATATAATGAAATATCATTGTTTATTGAAACTTGTTATTAGATACAACGAAAGATATTGAGGAAGGTCACTCTTATGTTTAACGCAGGACATGTTAGTGTTTCATGTAGTTCAGGTTTCCTTAGCTGTTTCATATAACTTAATTCAATAATTGTTCATTTACACATCAAAATAATCTATAATCATTGTTGTGTGAAATAAATTCTATCAAAATGACATTATAATATGTGTAACACAATGAGTTCATTGTGTGGCGTATATTGAATGATAATATGGTGTTGAATATAGAGAATGATAATATTGGTGAAGTGTACAAATCATGAAATAAAATAAATTAAAAATAATACATCTCATCAAATCATAGTGTGTTACAATAAATATGATGGATGTTATTATTTTATAATATTTTGGGAGGAAATAATGTAAAAGTTATAAAAAAAATTAAATATATGATATATAAAATATTTGTCCATTAGTGTATCCACCAGTGACAGTTACTAATGGAAAAAATAGCATTGGTTCACAAGGTAGTAGTCTGTTGTACACATGAATGATGATTCACTATCTCATTGGATAGAAAAGAAGTAGAATATATGTTATTACATTAAAATTATTACATGTCAGTACATATTATAAGTGTTTAGTTATTTTATTACTAAATATAATAATATTAAATGGTTTTAGAGGAATAGGTAAATCAAAATCTCAATGTATTAAACATTACCTCTTCATAAGATAAAATCATTATAATTAAAATAAATCAGTTATATATTGTATTTTGGATCACATCGGGTTGTATAAGAAGTGGAAAGGTATTTTAGGAAGATATTTTTGAAGGACATGGCTGGATAAAATGGGTTATAAATTGTGAAAAGGATGCGATAAGGGATATTAAAATTTTTTGTGAGTGGATCACTTCTAATTTTCAAAATGAAAATGATACACACCTATCCTTAAAAATAATAATGTATTAAAAAATGGGATATTGTAAAATATTATAGGTTATAAAGTAATTATATATCAATAAAATTGGCTTTTTTCTAGTTATTGGTCATATTTAGCACTTATCATATTAGTTGAAACCCCATATAATACAATTTTAACATAACCACAATAAATAATATATTTTTTTACTCTTAATTATATCCAAAAGATATCTAACATTATTAATTTATATATAACATTATGATGAAAAATTTCACATCCATTTTTCCATATAATACTCACCAATTTTGTAGAATTCAAAGTAAAAATAAACTAGTAGATATGATGAAAGTGTTGTTTATCAAAGAGAAAGTATTCAATATTTTAATTTTTTTAAACCAAATTTTAATATTATATTTATTAAAATGAAATAAATTCAATAAGTATTTATATATATTAACACATTTTCTTTTCAAAATGTAATAAACCTAGTTTTTTTTAAACCTTTAAACTAAAATAGAATTCTTAAAAAACTAGTATATTTTAAAAATCATTAAAAAATAATCATCTAATAATATATTAAAAATATTACAAAATTATAATTTATATATTTATATTTTAAAATTTATTTATGCTTTCCAAATAAATTTTTTAAAAATTAAAAATAAATTAATTTTTAAATATTGTCCAAAAAGTCAATAAATTGTTTTTAGAAAATAATAATTTTTAATCATAAAATTAGATTTATATTTTAACATGATTATAGAAAAATAAGTTTAATGGTTAGTATTTTATTTAAAATTCTCTATATTCATTTATATAATATTATTCAAGAAATTTAATTTAAAAATTTTTAGAGGTGAAACATGTTTTCCAAATTTAAAAATATTTTTTAAAAAAATATTAGATTTATTTTCAATTGGTTCTTATTTTTTGTTATAATTTATTGATCACCGATGAAATATGTTTACATATATAAGACCTAAATATATTATCATAATTTATTTTATTCTATTCATACCCATTATTCCAGTTGTTTGGTGATAAGTATCGTATAATGTAATAATATTTTAGTTATATTCCACATTTATGTAACCAGTCATTGTGTATAACACATTCTAACATCAATGTTTTATGTAACATTGGATATCAAAGAAAATTTAAATTTATTTGATTTTATCCTTAAAAAATATATAAAATTATTTCACTGTACCACTTTAAATAAATTTATCTCTCACAATTTTAACTTGTATTCGATAATTAATGTTTTTACAATTGAAAATCACATTGTAGGAAGTCCACATCATAAAAAGGGTTAATAAAATATACTCTATAAAATATAATATAGGTTTTGAAAAGATCAACTATAATAATGAATATTGTGTTTAAAAAAACATAGGGGTGAAGTAAATAATCGTACCTTGATGATATCTGTAATGGGAAATAATGATGTTGATTGATAGATTTCATTAATCCCACGAAATTGAAATATCATGAAAAAATAAAAAACTACAAAAAAATTAACATAATGTTTTATGAAAAATGTATGTTATATCATCATAAATGATGATAATATGAAACAAAATCAATAGACATTCTTGATTTAGCTACTGAAGATGATGGTATTGTTGTGGTAATAATGATGAGGTTGTGATGATGATGGAGGTGTTGCGATGATGCAGTTTCCTCAAAGATGAATGATTACTATGATAGATGTGGGATTTACCGGATTTGCCATCGACCCAATGGATCAAGGGTGGAACTCTATTTTTTGAATGTTGTTATTGCGCCTTCATTTTAAATTTTGAATTTTGAATGCAATGTGCGGTTCCCACATTTTCTTCAAAGTTTCTTTTATAAAATAAAAGGATTTTAATTAATACCATTTTATGATTTTGGGGGAATTTTCAATAAAATATTTACATAGATGACTTAGTTATACATCATAAGTGAAATCTTATCCTTTGGTTGTACCTTGATCAATTTTTTTTTCATATCATTCTCAAAGTCATGAAATTTTCAGGTATGAATAACTAACTAATAATAAGATGCATAAAAAAATATTATGTCATTACATTTACCTCATGTTATTATCAAAATCAAAATTTTTAGCTAATGTAATGAATAAATATTTATATGGTGAAATAATACATTTTTCACTAAAACCTAATCCATAACATTTCACAAACCAGCCCATAATTTCATATCATTTGGACCCTAATATAATTCTATATTTATAAATAATGTTACTAAATTTTCATCAAAAAGAATTACAATAGTCTTCCAAATAACAATATGTTTCTATTAATGGTCACATACCTAATACGTTATTTTCATGACCATAAATTCACTAAAATCATGTTAATAACTAATTTAACATATAAACTCGATGAAAACATACATGATAACTAATTTGATAAAAAAACTACATATTATTGAATATATTACATAAATTAAAAAATTATTTAAACACTACTAAGGGTAAAATAAACCCCCTTTTCGAAAAAAAACTTTAATTGTTTCTGCGATACCAATATAATTTAGTTTAATATATTTGTTTGAAGCATATCCTTTAAATAAATTAAACAAAATTATTTTATCATCATATATATAATAAGGGTATCATCGTAAAATAACATTTTTATTAAAATATAACATTTCCTATCAATATAATTTATAGGAATTCAGTACCATTAATCATATTCTTTCAAATAAATATCAAAAAATATAGGTAGAAAAAATCATATATAATTAATTTTTCATGTAACAGAATTCACGAACACCCTAAAAAGAAATTAAATAACTACAAATAAATCTCAAAAATTAAACATGTATTGATACTCTTATTCCATAATTCCACTTTACATAATATGAGATTTGAATCATGTTTTAACATTAATCACTGTCAATTTAATCAAGCATATAACATTTAACATTAAAAATTCTACAATAATAACCCATACCTTTCATATTTCAATCATGTTTTCTTCATCATCAAAAGTAAAAACATTACTCCTACCGAATTACTGATTCACTTCATTATATTTCCAACTAGGTCAACAATTTATATAATTCCTATTCATTACATATTTATAACATTTAACCCTTAATGATGGATTAGTGAAACTATTATTTTCATCAATAATGTTAATTCTAATTTTCATTATTTTATCTTAAATATCATACTCTATGTCCTTCATCACAACACAAAAATATATTCCATTTCCATTGATATATTGTATAGAGTTATTATCCCAAACTTATTAACATATAAAAACATAAATCTCCTTTATTATGTGGTATCCACCATACAAACACTCAAAGAACTATTCCTTCTATTGTATGGTGATTATGATAGTACGCAATAGTTTGTGTAGTTAATCATGTTAAAAAACATATTACTTATAAAAAATGTCCTTCACTCTATTCCTCATTTATTTTGGTTTCTCATTAAAAAAAATTCATTCACGTTCAACGTTAATTGATACCATTCGGATTCCATCCATTGAATAAAAAAATGTATGCATTAAGTAAAAAAATCATATGAGGGAACCACATAATAATGAAAAATGAGTTATATGATTTCTAAATCATGAATCATTACTTTTACTAAATGACCTTGTAGGCTTAACCAGAGTTATTAATAGTCACAATTCAAATCCTTCACAATGGTTTGTACAGATTTTATGAATATAAAAAACATATCCCGAAGGAGTGTCACACTATGTGTATAAAAAACACCATTTTCATGTAGTGGGTGAGAATCAAGTCTATCTCAAGAATCCTTTCTGGAGTTACAACCCAACATAAACTCAATTCTAGGATCATATCCAATTGTATTATCTTGACATGGATTCAATTATATGTAATCCACTCACTCTATCACTAACCAAATTTCCAACAAATTTTCATATAAATTTACTCACCCTTAGACAAATCCTTATATATGTACCTAAATATATTTATAAAAATCACTGAGGATCCAACTATTGTTTTCAAATACTAGTTTATAAATGTAAAATAAATATATCCACTAATTATTATTTTCGAGAACCAATATTTTATGAAATAGATATTACATATTTAATATGTATTGAATTTACAGTACAAAAACAGATATCAATGTCGTGACAGTTTAGTGCTTTCAGATACTAATTGTAAAATCATATTTTTTATTGAATGATATTCAACATCTACCATAAATATCTTCCCC
Organism: Viscum album; assembly: GCA_963277665.1. Taxonomy (NCBI): domain Eukaryota; kingdom Viridiplantae; phylum Streptophyta; class Magnoliopsida; order Santalales; family Viscaceae; genus Viscum; species Viscum album. The sequence goes on along the minus strand of OY728159.1, from coordinate 1,758,022,146 downwards.
CTTTATAATCATCATAATCAGACCCTATATGAAAACATTTCTCATACCCTAGGAAAGGAATCATATGAAAAGGTGATCTTAGATGATCAATCTGGGTAAAAATAGGAAATAACTAAACATAATGTGACCAACTGTATTTGAGAATATCATTATAACATATAAAAACCCTAACATACATATCAAGTATGATAATTATGTATAATGTAAAAAATATTTTTATTTCATAATACAATAATCATAATGGAATCAAATAATATGATCCAAGTGAATAGAACACCAATATAAAACATAGATTTTTTGAATATAACTAGTAACTTATCATCATTTACTCATTATTTTTAGGATAGTTTGAAATAATATCATTGTGGAATGGGTTAAATCCACAATCTATCATATTATTAAATATTCACTCCAAATATTTTCATTATGGACAACATCCTTTACAGAATTGGGTTCAATACTTATTCTATACATGTTTACCCATGTTATTTGAATAATTACCCACTAAATTAGGAGGAGATATAGGTACCACCCAAGTTTTGTTATAACAGATGAGCAAAAAAATATTAGTGAGTGATAAAAGAAGATGGAAAACTATTAGTCCTATAAAAATAAAAACCAATAAATATGATATAGTAATGTAATACTTTTCCCCCGTATGATTAATAATATACATTGAAAATAATCCCATTGCATACACATTTTTTAATTACTTATTTACAAGAAATACCAGTACAAGAATAGATTACACATAAGGGTATTTTAGGACATAATTATAATAAAATGTAACAAAAATTATGTTGAATTGAATATATTTTTCTCTATTAATCATTCGATACTAATATTGTTGAATTATATATCCAATGCATTTGAAGAATATCATGGACCTACACATTGTTATTTTATCACATAACCACCAATAATTGGTTTACCATGTAAATACCAATTAATTGTATAACTATAATTATATAAAAATAACACATTAATGATATAAATTTGAAACATTTCATCAATAAAATTTCATTTTCAGTAATAAAAAAACATTCCACTTTATCAAAATAATTAATCCATATTCAAACGCCATTTTAAACAAAAAATATATATTTTTAAATCAATGTTTTTTCATATCAATTTGAAAAATATTAATATTAATCCACATTAAAACTTATGAAAAAAATAAATCCCTGACATGATATGTAAAAGAGGAATTTTATTGTCCTCATAAAAGAATGTCGGTGTATAATAAAAAAATGTGGCTCAATGAAAGGAGAATGAGATGAAGTCTCTTACCTTGATTCTAACACATCACATACAATAATTATTATTACTAAATAATAAAATTTTATTACGTACATTCTTATTTTGAATAGTTTTTATTATATTATGCATTTTATATCATTTATTAGTATTTCATTAAAATTACACAATTATTTATGTTCATGTATGGCAATTTAATGATATTGGGTGCATATTACAAAAAATGCATTCGGTCGATTGACTATGGTAATAGTTTATATTATTCCATCATACCAGATAAAAAATTATAGAACATATTTTCAATATTATGCATCAAATATTGTTTTAAATCAATATATTAATTATGGTTTTGAAAATTGACATATGTTATAATCATGGATATAATAGGCCATACACTCACATGAGTATCATTTTCAATTTTCAATGGTAAATATATGAATAAGTTAAGTATCTTTTTATAATTAGATAATGATAATAAAATAAAATATATTATTTTATTTTGCATTTATATATCATCAATTTTATTTTTTGATTAAAATTTAATTACATCTTTTCACGGAGGTGATAATTCATGAATAAGCATGAAAAAATATTTATTTTGTATGTGCATGGAAGGATATGAAGTTAAATGATATATTATACTGAAATATGATAAAGAATTTCACAAATATGGTTTATAAAATTTAATTCCATCATAATATATAGTCATAAATGAAAATGATGGATATAAAATTTCATCGATTTGTTAGGCGGTAGTCCACCATGGACAAGAATGAAAACATATCATCCAAATTATTTAAAGTGGAGATAGGTTTAGGGGATTATAATAAAATAAAAAATACATTAATAATTATTATACATTATTTTTTTATTTCATTAAAGGTTGAGAATGATTTTATGTTGGTTGTATAAGAAACCATATAGAAACACTTAATCAAAAATTGTTTACTCTTATCCATAAATCCTTCGTCGCATAACACAGTATGTCCACTAACAATCTTGTTATTAATAAAATATGAATATATTATTTGGAGAGTGAATATAGGAAGGTATTTAGATAGGTATTTTAAAAGATTAATATGTTTTTATTTTACGAAACTAAAATTACATGGTCAATATTATAACTGAGTGGGGGGATCTGGGAATTTCTCAAAATATTAAATCAGTATGATTTATGTTTTTATTAAAAAGGGATAATTTTTTTATTTCTAATATAGTATTGCTATGGGTAAATATAAATTCATTTTATGATAATTTGATATAATTTGATATTTTTTAATACTTATATTTTTGTTTTTACCATTATTTTACACCTTTCAATCTAATTGTGACAGAAAGGATTTTAAATCGTTGAGGGGAAATATAGAGAATTAAAATTTAAAAAGACCCAAAATGGTATAAATTTTGACATAATAAAATATATCCCAAATATTTGTATGGATTATTTATTTTTATCAATTTTTATTAATTTAATATTATATCATTTATTTTAAAATATAATTGATGTAAATTTTTACATTATTTATTTCGTTAAATTTTACAAAAATTCAACAAAAAAAATTAATGATCGAAAAAAATACATTAAACACCTAAAAAAATGAAAAATTAATCCATAATAATAGTTTATGATAGGCTTTTTCAAAAAGTATATTTACTTTAATATTTCCATTGTCAATTGTTTTATATTTCCAGTAATTAATCAATTATGTCATCATTGTTGTGATGTAATTTATTGTAAACTAATTTTGATTAAAAAATAGATGTGAAGATAAATATTTAATATTTCCAATAATTTATTATGTTAAAATATATCTTTTGGTATGAATGTGGTTCAGACACACTCTTGAAAGTAGTTAAAATAGTTCAAATCCAAATCTCTTGAAAATTGACTGGTAAATAGATCAACTGCCATGAAAAGATAGCCAATCTGAATTATCTTTTCACGCATAACATTCGGGAATGATATTATATTGTGTATGGGATTCCCAAAAATTGTATATTGGAAGAAAGATTCATAATAGGGAATGTGGTTCCCAATGACTTGACTCATTTTCTTGTTCGGGATAAATGTAAAATACCCTCCTTCTCGGTTGTGTAACTTCTTTGTTTCCCAATATTAGAGGCTATGTGATCATTTATATAAAAAAATAACATTATTCTGTCATGTATTACTTTTATAAATATAAAATACAATATGTTTTGTAATGTTATCCATGTGGCAAGAAGTGGTCATAAATTCATTACAATGAGGATTTTTCTCAACAATAAATCATCTAATAAAATTACTAAAACTGTTAGGTTAATTTAATCATTCTAATTATAATTATTATTCCCATTAATAACTTTATTTCAACTATATTGTTGTAACAATAATAAATAATGTAACTATTATTATTACTAAAAAATAAAAAATATATATTAGAAAATATTAGACATTCTGATTACAAATGTGGGATCCATTTTTAAAAATTCAAAAAAATTATATTGCTAATATTATATTAAATTTAAATCAGAAGATGGGGGGGAGAAAGTTTGTTTTTTAAGTGAAACATTATAGTAAATTGTTTTTATAGAAAGTAAATATGAAATTATTAGAATGTCCAAAATTTTATTATTATATTTATAATTGGTCTCTTTTAACATTAAAATCAATTTCAAATTTAATTTTTCATTATATATTTTTTAGATAGAATTTTTTTTCCAATTAAAATTCAATATTATTTACTAGTCATAAAAATGAAACATTTCCGAAAGATGCCCAGATTGTGGTAATATAGTTTTTATATTAATATTTAAAAAATGAAGTTAATATTTTCTTATAAAATAATTATAATATGTTAAATTTAGCATTAATATAACTCTTCCATTATAAGGTTTCAAATACCACCTTTTTGAATAATTCAGTTTTTTATGCATAAAATTGGATTTTTTAAAATTATACGCATATAAATATTGTCGGAAGAGTGAATTATTTTTTATAATTTCTTTAATAATAATATAGTTATTTCAATTCATATTGGAAAATAAGGGATATGCAATAACTTCCATATTAAATATTAATATTTATTTGTTCATTTATTCTCGATGTGGCCTACCATGTATGATATCTAACATAATTTATTATGTTCTAAAATATCTGGATGTAACATCATCCCCCATCTAGTTAATTTCATAACCAAAATTTGAACATGTGATTGAAATATTAGTTATTAATATATAAAAATACCTTTGTAAAAATCCCACATGACAACAATGGACAAAATGAATTCCATTTTGATAGAACGAAATGAATGTACAATGGTCACCAATGAAAAAAAATATAGGATTTACTCTTGAAAATCAAGTACATGGAAGTGAGTAATAACTATAAAATTATTATTTATAGTGATATTTAACATGGCCATTATAAATTAAACCATCATAAAACCATAAAAATGAGATGTTTTTAAAATTTTATTGATTTTATATTATCAATGGTTAACATATAATGTTTTTTCAGGATGATTTTCATATATTTGAGTAATTTATTTTATTAATAGAATATTGAAATAAGGAAACATACATTCTTAAAAATTACTTCTTCACCAATTAATAAATTCCCACTCCAAACACATATTTTTATCCAAGAGATGATTATTCAAGATGACTTTTTCACTCATGAGGCACTAGAATAAACTTATAAAGAATCAGATAATCTAAAAATTATTAATGATTAATTTAAATATTCCAGAAACATAATCCAAAAAAATGATAGTTCGGAATAAGTTAACTCTAAAAAATTAATAGACATTATATGATTGAAAACACTTATAATCACAAAGAAAACAACAATAAAACCTAATGTTCAATGAATGCTCTTATAAAAATTACAATCATTACTCAAAAAAATTCAATTAAAATATTAAAACCCAATAATATAATGATTTTATAACATAATCATCCAAATAACCTCAACCACTCATAATTTATCAAACTAAAAATCAAATTTTTTAAATCGTATATATCCATGATATGCTAACCATTTACATAAATAACATGAATCTCAGTAATTCCACAACAAATTCGTAGATGATTCTAAAATATAATTACACCCTTATACATGAATCAAAATCCCATATTATCTTATTTGACTTGATCATAGAGGTTTCCCAAAACATTGAATGATATTCAAAATAACATTAATCACTTAATCCTGAATTCATTATCAAATCACATAGTTATCTATTTGATAAAACATATGTTCATTTAATTGAAATAATCATTATACACAAGATAGTTTATATAAGAAAACAACTTCATACATAATAGGACATCATGTAGACTAGTGGTTGGTGATGCAACATTGTCATCTTTCAAATGTGGGCTTATTTACCACAGCCTTCCATGATGTGACAGGTAATAACATTGTTTGTGGGATATGCCCTTTATAAAAATAAATATTTCTTATAAAATTTCCAATAAATGTTATAAAATCATCAGAAATACTTAATATGGTTTAACTTAAATCATTAAATCATATAATTAGTATTAAATATATATAATTAATAACTAATAATTACCTCAAAAAGATGAATGCATCTAATAAAATTCACATAGTAAACGTTAAATATCTTAATATAATTCACATAAAGGGATTTCTATGGTAATAAAATTCTGATAAACCAAAAAAATTATAATCCTATGATGATATTCCTGACTATATTGACGACATAATTATCTAAAATGTTGTCTAAACCATTATATGATAAAAACTATAAGGAATCATCCTTGAACATCTCATATTCTCGTGATTTTAAAACATTAAATATATTTATTTTCCAATACATCATGTAGTTTAATTGATTTATAGAATAAAGAATAACACTATAATATTAAACTGATAATTTAAAAGTGTAAAATTATACTCATTATCCATTTTCCACCAAATTATGCCCTTTTCAAATAATACTTTATTACCCTTCATAAAAAATCATTATTACTTTCATCATTATATATTCTTTCCCCTTATATATATTTTACACCCATGAGAATCATTTTGATACTTGGGATGGGAAAAAATTTCAACTTGTGATACATAATGAAATAAACTCGTAGTAGTGGATAAACATGATAATCGTCAATTTTTTCATCAATATATTCTTTTGATCCATAACATTCTTTAAATATGTTTAAATTAAATTCATTTCTTATCTTTTTTTAGTCAAAATATTTCTTGAAAGTGAACAGAAAGATTAAATAACACATGAAGGTTTTTTGGGACATATTATAATCATATGTAATAAACATGTGGTAAACTTATTTACATGTTATTCTAAAAAATTCCATAAACATATTTTTGGATTCTATACTGAATGAATTACAGGGTTTCAATGGACCCATAGGTCCTTAGTTTTTCATTGAGCCACCCATATTTGGAATACAACATAACCACCAATCAAATTTCCATGTAAAATTATATAATAATAACATAAAAATGCTTGAGATCTTCATTATGTCACTTTTAATATTTCAGTTCATCTCATATAAAATCAATTCATGTTATTGAAATAATGAATTCATTTTCAAAACCAATTTTAATCATTAAAAAACATATTTTTAAATCAATCTATCTCGAACCCCTTAGAATAATTTGAACACAAATACCAATTACAAAATATTTGAATAAATAAATTAGAGATTTTATATGTTAATGTTATTTTTAAACACCTCATTAAATAATGTGGGTGTATAACATAATTGTAGGACACAATGAAAGCATATTGAGAAGATGTTCCATACCATGAGTCTAACTCATCTTGTAAAATATTTATTTTCAATATTAAGAAAAATATGTTAATTATTTACTATATTGATAACATTTTCCCTGTTTATTGATAATTTTATAACACTTATTATAATTTCATGTTAATTACATAATTATTTATTTTCACATCTAACGTTTTGAGTATGTTTCATTCATAAGTGAAAAATGACATTATTCTCTTGACAATGGTATAACTGTAAATAATCAGTCATCTAATGTATAATATTCAGTATATTTTATCCATTTTATACATCAGTTAAACATTTAAATAAATCCATTAAGTATGGTTATTAATAATTTAATATGTTATAATCATCGTGACGATAGTCTATATGTACGCATGTGTAACATTTATATTTTTAATTGATCACAATATAAAAAATGTATGTATCGTTTCATCTTTAAATAATTATAATTATATCATAAAAAACATTTATGTTTACTTTTTTATATAATCTATGTAATTTTGTGATGAAAAACGAATCCCATCTCTTCATTGAGGTGATAATTTATGTGTACGCATGAATGATATTATCATTTTTTGGTTCATGGAAGGGTAACAATACAATTGATATATTATCATTATGAAATGTTAAATATGTATTTAATATAATTTATAAATGTTAATTTCATTATTATAACAATCATTGAGTGATGGAGGTGTAAAATTAAATTCATCACTTTGTGATGATGTAGTCCCCATTACTCTCGTTCAATAACTCATTTTCAAATTCCATAGAAGTAGTGATTGATTTTGGAGATTATATTACCATAAAAATTAAATTATATTGATGATTTATTATTTATTATACCCACTAGTTGAATTATTATTTAGGGAGGTGGAATAAGAAACAAAACATAATTCAGTTTATTGATATTCACTATGATAAAAAATTGAATCCATCACCTTTCTTTATTTATTCCCCTCCTGAAGTTAGTTCAGAGTTGTATTCCCATCAAAGAGGCATCAATATTGAGGTTGGAGTATTTATAGAATCATTTTATTAAATAAATTTTTTATAACTATAATTGTTGATATTGAATATGAATTCATATAGATAATTTTGGGAGGATATTTTTTATATATTATGATATATATATTTAGTTTTTCATAAACATTTCTTTATTATTTTTTGGATCAATAATGAAGATGAATATATTTCTGAGATCCAAATGATATCATATCTCTTGAATTATGTGAATATGTCTATTTTTATTACATATTCTAATGTGTATTTAAATGGATTTATTGTATATAATGTATTTTATTTTTTGTGGTTTTATACATGATTTTTTCCCTTTAGTGGTTGAATGGGTGATATATATTTTAATAATTTACTGATAAGAAAATAGATTTTTCTTTTAAGAGATTAGATATGTGTGTTCTAATGTATCATCTTTTCACATTACCTTTTGATTGCGGTATTTTTATGTGTTTTAGGTGCGGGATCGAAGGACATCGACTCTATATGTTTCCAAAAAATATAATTTGTTCAATGCTTATGTAGTAGTGGGGAACTATAAATAATAATATCAATCGTCTCTACCAATCTTGTAAATGGAGAACTAATTATGACCAAGCTTCAACTTCATGGTATATATGGTTTTGGTAGTATAAATGTAAAGAAATATAATTTTTTATAAAGGGATTTAGTGTATAACTATTTCACAGTCTATGGTAGGGGACGATACCATATTTAGGAGCAAGACAAGCTAGTCATAAATCATAAATTTTTGGGTCAAGAATATGATTGTTATTAATATATTTTTATATACCATGTTCAATAAGACATAGTTGAATGATAATTCATGTAGAATGGATGGATTTGGGAAACATTTAAAATTTCCAATTAGTTACAATATTTTAACATCCCAGTGAAATAGAGAATATGAAATTTTAATATTTATTAATGTTTGTAAATTAGTTATTAATTTTACATTAAAGGGGATGCTATTAAACCGATTAGCACGTAAACTACATGGAATTGCATACACATTCTCAATGGAAGAAGCTAATGTTGTAGATCTGTGGAGTGGATTTTTTTTTGAATTTTCGTCAACCATGTAGATGATATGAAATAAAAATGGGGGAACATATTAAGAAATCACCAGTATCTGGAGAAAAAAATAATGAGACCACTCAAGTAATACCACATGACGCATAAATAGAAACAAACACCCAAACATCTGAACAAAAAAAGATCTAATCTTTGTTTACCAAAAATCTTACAATACACCTATTAATTTTCTTGTAAGATAAATAAAAGGTTCTACAAAGTCTCAATTCAATAATTATTTGGAAATTCTCACGAAATATCATATCAATATAGTTTTATAAGAGAAAATTGCTCAAATTCATGTTAAAAAAATCATAAAAGATATTGATTTCATTGAAATAAAAATATTATATCTTGGAGTATTATCATTGAATTTGTAATTCTATGATGATGTTTAGAAAAATTTCAACCAAATAAGAGAGACCACGGATGTTTTTCAATTCCTTGTTCTATAATAGAGTGTAAATTTGTATGACCTATATGTGACCTTAATGTATGTTTTATCTCTATATCGATGACTGTAATTTGAATGATGGGAATTCAAGAGACAAATCCAATATGTGTATCACTAAAAATTTCATAAAAATTGGTCATTTACAAAGGAGTAATTCTCATGTATTTGTTAGTGAGTGTCGCAAAGTTCATATTTCTTGTAGATTTAATGGTTTGAGACATGGAAGAAAAAGGTTATGTGCTAATTATTCATTGATGACCATTCCTGGACATAAGAAAGGACATGATAGAAATTAATAAAGGTAAACTAATCATTCAATTCAGAGAATGATAGTTAGTATTCTTCCTCATTAAATACTCTTATCAAATAGATGATTCCTTTATTTGCAATGCCATATCTCTTACACAAGATAGAGTTGAATATATTTCCATTGAATTAGACTATGAGGAGTCACTCCCAGATATAAGAAAAGAGTATTATTTTGAAAAATATAGCTTCAATGAACCTCTCACAGTGGGTGATTTCCCAACTTTCACAGCCTGAATATTTCAATCACCAATTCTTGAGTTAAATTTAATACCTAGAAATATCATGTATTCATACATAAGAGCTTCAACCTCTCTACTAGTAATAATTAAATATAATCTACATTATTCACAATAAGAAAATTTTCATAAAGGCTTAAAATGAAATAAGAAATCAATTGACTGTGGAGTGACGAATATTAATGGAATCTGTCCTACATTATTCATACACAACTTTTTTTTTGAGGATCCTAGAAAAATCGACTTCTAACATCAAATTTTGATTAAAACACCAATGAAGGAATTTGTTATAAAAGAATTAATAAATCTTCTTGAAGAGGGAATACTTTTTTCAATATTTTATAATTAATGGTTAAGACCAATACTATTAGTTCACATGAAAAGATGGCTCACAGAGAGAAAAATGACGAAAATAAATTTATCTAAAAACTCACCAACATTGTATGGAGAGTTTTCAAGGAGAATTGAATTTTAAATGAATAAAATTAAATTATAATTTTTCGTTACCTATTTATGGATAAAATGTTGGAATGAATATATATAAAACGATTCTATATTTTCCTAGATGGATAATCTGGATGTAATTAGATTGCTATCGACCAAGCTAATTACATGAAAACCACCTTCACATCTACATTAGGAACATTGGTCTACAAGGGCATGTCGTTCGGTTTGTGTGATGAACCAGTAATATTTAAAATATACATGATAGATATATTCAATGACATGGTGGATTAATTATTAGATATATTCATTGATGTTTTTTAGTTCATGGGAGTTGTTTTGATGCCTAAAATTTAATATTTCGTTAGTCCTCCAACATTGTGAAGATAAAGGTTGATTGTTAAACTAGAAAAAAATTCACATTATAGTTTAAGGTGGAATTGTATTTAGACATAAAATTTTCAAATAGGTCACAGACTTTTATCAACCATAGTTAAGGGTCATCAATTATTTAACTAACCCTTCAACAATTAAGGGTATAAGGAGCTTTTTAGGCCTTGATGAATTGTATAGGTGATTTGAAAAATACATTGAAAATGTTTCCCGCCCTCTGTTGTTTTTTTCTTCAAAGAATGCTGCATTTGAATAACTAGAAGTATGTTAGAAGGAATTAAATTAATTATAGAACATCCTAATATAAAACCCTATAATCATTCGACATGACTAGGCCATGGGATTTTAACTGATATGTGATTCCAGAGATATTGTCGTTAGAATATTTTTATAACAATAGGGTGGTGAGATAATATGTCCTATATACTATGAAAGACACACACAAAATCAAGTTCATGTCATATAGACAACCAGATAAAAACATCTCTTATAAGTTGTGTAAGCTATCAAAAACAAAAAATTATATTTGGTATTGTCCAAGGATATATTGACATCGATCATGATGTACTATAGTTTTTAATGAAAAATCATTATTCCAATATATGGATTATATGTTCGGTCATATTACTCTTAGATTATAATATTTGAATCAGAGAAACTAAATTCATAAAAATGTGAATATGGATCATCCATCTCACCTTTCTATGCACCTTGTCAATGATAACTACGATGTTGACATCAAAGATTTTTTTCATGATTAAATAAATTTCAACATTAAAGTACATCTATGGTTTACTATTTTTGTGAATTATCTATCCATGATATTTTTTTGATAAGACCAATCCTACTAAAAAAATATTATTTTTATATATTGAAACACACAACTAATATAATGAACTACTTATATTCAATTGTTTTACTAATGGATTGTTGCGACATTGAATTCCTAAATATAAAATTCCCAATTTGAGAATAATTAGTCATACAACACCAACTGGATAACATAATGGATTTAGTTGCACTATAGAAATGATTCTACAATGTGATCTTTTCTTCCCCACTCTAAACCAAGAGACTTGGTTATTTTTTCAATCTCTAATACATGATAGTGAACTGGCATCATTGTAAAAAGAAATTGAATACATCAAGACACAATCATGGATTTGAAGTATTCAACATGTGGGGAATAAATTTTGTGGAACCATTTCCCAATTAACATATAATGTCTTCTAATTGTGTTGGAATTAAAAACATCTCTAAATGGGTAGAGTCTAATGGTTCCTCACATGAAACATAAATGGTGTTAATGAATATCCTGAAATTGAACATCTTCTCAAGATATGGATTTCCTATATTATTCATTATTAATTGGGGAACACATTTTACGAATGATGTTGTAAATGTATTGATAAAAAATATAGATCTGGAATGACACAATAACTCTATACCACCTGAGATAATGTGGGAAAGTAGAATTATCATATTGGGAAATCCCACAGATCATGGAGAAGGTTATGAAAGAAATTCAATGAGACTATTGTTCCTATTAAAATGATGCACTATAGGCATACCAAACTATGAAAAAACAAATATTTGATCCACAAATTTGTGATTGGATTAGGGAAAACAATGTCATCTTCCTGTTGAACAAGAACATCACTTGTACTGGGAAATTACGAAGATAAATATGGATTCTCAAAAAGATGGAGAAGATTGTACATTGTAGTTGGATGATTTGGATGAAATTAAAAAATATTCTTATCAAAATTAAAATATATAAAATGAGAGAAAAAAAAAGGGAAATGATCAAGGAATTGTAATATGCATCTTGGTCATAGGGAAAAGGTCCTTTTATTCATCTAATGATAAAAATTGTTCCCTTAGGAAGCTAAAATCATGATGGTTTGTACCCATCGAAGTCATTCAATTTTTTTTATTATGGTTCCATTTAAATTATGAAATATGGAGGAACTCCATTCAATGATAATGATTAATGACAAAATATTTATCAATAACCCTCCCATGAATGTTATTTCATCATCCATGAATTCATCTAAGCCATAAGGCATCCTGATATCGACATAAAAGGATTTTCTAATTGTGAGGAAACATAGGGTATGTCCTCATAGAACAGATTAGTTTTGAATAACTATTAGGAAAGCTTAGTATATGATTGGAGATAATTTAAATGTTTTGGACCAAATATATGCTTTGAAATGTCAATTTCATGTCATGTAATCTTGTTTCACGACCTGTTTCCTTTCATCAAATATTTCAAGATACCCATAATTACAAAATTTTAATGCTATTACACGTCATGTAATCCTATGGGATAGTTTTTAAAAAATAATAACAGAACCTAGAGTTCATGGCCTAAACATATTCTTCTGCCCAACCCTATTTCATCACTCCTCTTACCCACACAACCGGACCCCATCCTCCCTTCTTCTCCACTATGACCATCCTTCTCAGACATGACTCCCTTCCCCCTCCCATCCACCTTCTCACATGACACCAAAACTACTCAATTCCCTCATCTCTCAGCTACAGAACCCCAACCTACACCATCATGATCTTGAACATGCACCCCACCCTCCTTCCATCGTGGATTACAACAAACCCCTATAATCTTAATTATAATCTTCACCCCTCATCCCTACTAATATTTCTCAAAACTAAATAGTTGTACTTTTGCCTTCGAAGTCGATGTCATATCACCATGATCAATGTCTAATGGAAAGTCCAAGTGGAAGTGAACCTCCAGAGCATCCAACAACTTGTGTGGCATCACCTGGCTTTCTAATATAGCTCATGTCATGCATGTTTCTCAAGATTAATCCTAGAATAGATATATTTAATAATCAAGGGATGAAAACCAACATCTACACAAAATTATTCATTTATCAATACTGAAGCACCACATCACCACCAATCGGCTGATGGAAAATCTAATGAGGATAAGAATGATCCTCAATATGGATGTTTTCATGCTCCACCACATTGGAAATGAGATCCCAGATCTCCTCAACCTATTCCATCATTAAATAATCACTGATGTACGTGAAGATACATATTAAGTGTTCTTCCTAGAGTTTCTCTATAACATTGTAATGACCTTGGACATCTTGTACTTCTTTATTGGAGGATGACCTAATGAGCACTTATTTTCCGAATTGTGATGAAGCCTGGGCATCTTTACAAAATAGTTTCCCTTTAATATTATATTTCAAATTCATCATCTTCAGCCCACCCATTGTTATTTGAGGTGACTGTACCTAAAGATTTCAGGATATTATCATATAGTTCATAACCCCCCGATCACCACATCCACTCATCTTCACAAACCTTCACTTCATATAGTCTATAGAGCCATTATCGATCCATGATTTTCCTAGGAAGAATCTAATGGGAGTGTGAGTAAGGTCATCGTAATCATTTTGGTGGAAGGAATGGGTGACCTTTCTGTGGGTTTTTTTTCCACTTTTCTTATTACTGTTGGTCTCATGCATATCAAACTAGAGGTACAATGATGGTTGTCTACATCATCACCCACCTGGCCTACCAACCCATTGTGCTTGATGCTGATCATCATCTCACAAGCCCTAGGCCATTCTAGGCCATGGATTTTCAATTGTTTAACAATATTTAGATATTTTTAGGGATGAGGACACCTACTAATGGGCTCCATGTGTCCCTGTGATAGATGATGCAGCACTAGAGGCACATCATTCATTCCTTGATCCTCCTACACCAACCACATCCCACACAAAACCTCCAACTCCCTCCAATAAATCTAATCCAGCCTCTTATCCCACCCAAAATATATATGATATATAGATATTTTCTTCCTGAGGAATCTAAAATGTATCTCTACCCATTTTCTCTTTACTTTTACTGAGGTTTTCTATCTCAGTACCCCTCCTCCAAAAGCATTTCAAGCTGACTCAATGTGAAAACAAACTCATAATAGCCTCTACTATTCTACTACAAGAACACTAACTACATCCCACACTAACTTTCCATTATATCTTTATATACATGCTTGAGAGATGGAGTACCTCACCAAGTAGGTCTGGTGGGACAAGGAGCATACCACTACCACATCCACATATGTTCCATTTTTTGATCATAATACCAGACACACTACCCCCACATAGTATTTGATACAATCCACTACCAACCCATTCCCATCGTACCAATAAAATGACTTCACCCTAAATAATTGAATCACCTTACCTAGTTACCACCATTTACACGGACCAGAATAGATATCTCCCACCACCACCTGATCAAGAGTATACAATGGAGGATCTTTTTTATTTCCCCTGGTTATCATAGTTGGACACTATGATCATTTTTTAGACATTTTTATTACGGTGGTATTTTATCATATTTGAGTCTGTGTATCTGATCATTGTGTACAATTAAACTTATCTATATATTGAATTTGATATTTTATCACTAATACATAGAATAATTTTCAATCATTATAATTTTATAATAGGTAGGTCTAGCTCCACTATTTCAACTTAGGTTGTCGATAAACCTATACCACAATCTATTCTTGATCAATAGGTGACTCATCACATGGAGGAGATAGAATGTTATATTTAGGAGATTTCATTGGTCATTCATGATCTGCAACCACCACCATGAGCACAGACACCCTTCCTTCCACATCAAATCCATAATCACTATTCTCATAAAGTCATTAATCCTACCCAATGATCCATGAGTTGGATAACACAACTATATTTAGCTATAGATGATAGAGGAGGGATGAAGCTGATGGAAAAAACTATGTGATCCTTTTATCTATCATTCGAGATAGCTTTGACATTTATTGTGGATTTATAGGAGGAAACCATTGTTTTATCTAATTTCTAATTACTTGAGGTCATGATTTTGTTATGGCGATACTTTCAGGATTCATCCTACGCTCCACTGTATATATCTATTGCATTTAAAAAAAATAGTTTCAATACAATTAAAAATAGGATTCTCATTTTATTTTTATCTATAAGAATGATTCAAACATGCGTGATAATGGTTTATATAGATAAGGATTTGTATTTGTAAGCCATTTTATAGGTCATATAAATTATAAATCAGAGAACTCTAGTTACCTCATAGAATTACAGTTTTTATAGGGATATCTCGATTCCATTATTCAACAGTTATTCAATCCCTATTTCATTTATCTAATCATTATCAGCCATAACCCTCCTACATTAGTTCCACTAATAATACAAAAACATTCATTTTCATTGTGTGGATTTTTTTTTTGATTTCACTTTCAGTACACTAGAATGCACAAATAGTTTCATTCGTATTTGAGAAACTTTTAAATTTTGGAGCATGTTTTACACCTAAAAATCAATATATCCATTATAAAAAAGATATTTTTTTCAATTGTTGAAAATCCTTGTTTTCCCATAATTTAAATTTTTATAATTATTACAGAGAAAAGTAATTTAATTAAAATTTAATTATTCCAAAATTACTGTTAATTGACTAATTTCCTGGTATTATACGCTTATTATTTTTAATTTCTTTTTTTAATCATATTATTTAGTGGACTCTGAACATAAAATCACATTTTATTTACTATGAATTTTTTATGAGGGACACAAGGGATATGTATACCTATCAGAACATGGATGGAGATCCTCATGATGATATGAATAATCAATTACAATTTGAAAATGATGGAGGAAAATAATTTTAAGATAACTTTTCATGCGGACCAGAATACATCATTCCCATATTAAGCTTATTATTTCCACTAAAAACCATATAGGATGCAGATATTTTAATCTGAATGTACATTTCATCAATTCGATTTTATATTGCAAGAAATTACTTTAAAAACATGTGGTGGAGTTTTTCATCCATCATGGGATGAATATACTACCTAGATATATTGTTTTCCCCATAAGAATAATAGATTAATATTAATATTTTCATTATTTAATTTCACATCTATCTTGGTCATTTGAGAGTAAAAAATTAATGGAAAAATTTTGGGTTATGTGCTTGGTAGTTCAAAAATAAACCATTACTAATTAATCAATCCATTGAAGGATTCTATGTGGTTAGGGGGTAGATTTTAAATCGATCCTAGACATGAGTTTTATAAAATAAAAATAGAAATAAAAAAGGAAATAATATTATGCCCTTGTTTCACACACTTGAAATTTTTATCTGGATTAAATTTAAGATGTTGGGAACATGGTATTTTTTAGCATTGGGGGGTAATATTATTTCACATTTGATGACATTCATGAATTATACTATATAGTCTGACATAAATTTGATAATATTTTTTCACTAATTACCTACCTTTATACTGTCTAAGAGTTTCTAGAACCTGTTTTCTAATACCACATCATTAATTTTTTATTTTTCATTACAGAAATTAGATTATAGAACAAATAAATGCATATGGCATGGATCATGTATTCTGGGTTTGAGCATTAATCCAGTTTCATTTTATCCTGTGTGATGAAAGAAAATAATGTGTGAGATAAATTACAAATGGGTACATAGTTCAATGAATTGCAATGAAATGAGGATTAATTGAGTAAGAATTTGATTACTGAAATGATATTTTAGTCTTATCAAATATCATGGTTGGTATGATTCTAGGATCTGGTTTTTTATTTTTATAGATATTTTTATTTACCTAGATATAATGATTATCTCCTATTTTAAAAAATACATACATCATTAAAATCCATATTGCTATATTTTTCCTGTTGGACATGAAATTTCTCATGTGTTTGGGAATTTGATAATCTTAAATCATATAGACATTTTTTCATTTAAATAATGATTCTTAATTTTTTATTCATCAATGAAATTGGTGTGTGTTATTTATATTAGGAATTCGGCTTCGAGATATTCAAAATAGGAAATGTAGAAATTGAAAATATTTTCCTATTAGATGCCATTAAACCTCATTACATGAAGTATAGTGGAATTTCATCACATGCTACAATCCATTAAGCAATAAGTGATGAGTTTCAAGCCATTATATAAACATTAATGACATGAGGAATCTATCCAAAATGTGACACATCCATTCATGTCAAAAATAAATAGGCCGCAATGTGATGTATTCATAAGATATCATTTTATAGACTATGGAAGATTCACCTCATGCAACCTAATTTCACATCATAAAAAGGGTAAAGGATTTAAATCTCAGTTAAAAAACATGTAAGATACATAATGATTCAAGATACAGAGAGATATTCATTACATGGACTGACTTACAATTACATGTCATGTAATATTTCAACAATAAATACAATAGTAGAAACATTTAATTGAAGATATTTTGGGATTATTGTAGTCCTGGTTTTATAATTAGTTTCTATTTCCCTATAAATCCATTAGCCACTAACTATAAATTCATTAGTTTTATTTTATTGTTTTACATTAAAAAAAGAATCATCATATTTTTTCAATATCATTTATCATTTATTTTTACACCATTTAATTTATTAATAATTATTCCTAGCAACGACTATCAATTAAATATTTATGAACGTGTTTCTATTCATATTTCATGTAAATAGTTCAATGAATTTCGATTGATTTAAGAATTTTGACAGCTTATCCTTAATTTAATGATCAGGTTGAATCATTATGTGTTTTTTAATTATTTAATATCAATATTTCTTAACATATCATGAATGGGATGAATTATTTATTTATAGGTAATGAACATAAGAATTAGTTGCTAAACTATATATTGTATTGATCAAGAGTGTGTTTATTCAAATTCAATAAATCATTAATTCTCAACATAGTAAACTTAAGGATTATTATTAAGGATAAATAAAAATTCTATAAACAATTCATTCAAATTTATCTACCCAAATGGAATTTCAATGAAAGGACCTAAACTAGTTTAAGTAAGATTAGGCTACTACCAATAGAATGAGACACAATCTACCTTAATATATACTATTAATTCATATAGGTTTTTTCTATCTCTAGACCAAGGAATGATTACCTCTTAGGTTGAAGTTGTTGGTTTAACCCGATTTAACTAATAACATCTTATTTTATTGCAACCAAAACATTTTAATCTGACCATGTTATAATTAATATCTACATTTTTGTTGAACCATGAAAATAATCTCTATGAATACTTTATTCATGAAATAAAAAATAAAATATCTTGCAATTTTTTTCATAAATTGAACCTCAAAATGATGTATCATATTCCAAAGGGTTACAATACAAAGGATTCCATTACTAAATCAATTTCATATTTGATTGACCACAAATTATTCCTACACTATGACACATTAGGATATAAATTTTGGGGAGAAAAATAAAATAAAATATGACTAGATCCTGTATGAATTAAATCATTTTTGTTAGTGAATATCACATAGTTAAATTAAAAATGCACAAACCGTGAATCACCCATATAATTATGTGAGATATGTATCACTGTTTTCCCTAGGTGGTGGCTTGGTTTCACGAAACGTGTGGTAACTATGTGAACCCCCTCTTCCTAATGGGGATGGGAAACACAATTTTTTCATGATAAATTCTTGGTTTCACAAAACCATGTTCCAACTGTACACATCCCTATGGGAATACTAAATTATCCAAATTCAAATTCAACATCCATGAATAAATAAAAAACCAACGAGTTATCAAATCACGTGTAGATGAATACCTGAAAAACAGAATAGATATTATCTACTGTGGTCAATATCAAATAATATACATACCTTATAAAATATTATCCTCGAGATATACAATGAAACCTCACTAAGCCTCTACGGTGAGTATATAGGGCCACTGGACCAGCTTATTTACTTCCTTGTCACTTGTTTCCTTCTATACATGGATATTCTACCATAACATTCAAACCAAGAGAACGATATTAAATCACAAACAATTCATTGTGATTTGCATCACGCATTGTATGACCGTCAATGAATGCATCATCCTCCCGATCGGGATCATAAAAAATCAATCTTATCAGAAGGCTCGAGGTGATACTATAGAATATATAGCACATGGAGGACAACATGAATATAATTACACCTTGGTGGAAGATCAAATAAATAATCCCTTGTTTTGATCTTACTTGAAATCTCAAATGGTCTAGAAAAACATGGGCACTAACATAACCTTCCTATAATACCAAGGGTAACCCAATCATGGAACCATATAAAGTAATACATGATCAACCATCATTAAATAAAGGTGTTTATGTGGTCGACTATCATAAGAAATAATTATGTTATACCTTATAGAAATATGTTTATAAATAAACCAATCATGTTCTTATGTATCCTATATTGGATATAGTCCCATCATCTCTAACACGCCCACATTTATTCGAAATGAAGGTGATCTGAACAGATTAAAATAATGTTCCTCATATGCTTCTATATAAATAGTTACATGATAATTGTTGCTATAGGTGATCACAACTAGTTCTATGTAGATCTACCATTACCCACAAAGGGAATGGACGAATTCCATTAGCATTCCTATAGTACATGGAATTTATTCTATAATTTATTTTTTTCTACAGGTGAAAATCCACATAAATATTCACATGATTACTAAATGCCTCCACACCATTTGAGAAGTGTGAAGTAAAACATAGATCATGATCAAAAAACTATTCTACATGGAATACAATCACAATGATCTATATCTTGAACATTCATATCACCCAAATCTCCACCAATGAGAATCTCACTAATTGGAATGAAATAGTAATTTATTTTCAATTATTTGAAAATTAATCATATAAGGATATTCGTAAGAGGATATATTGGTAGTCCTTCCATTATAATATATTTTAACATGATCCCACGTAAATTCTATAACGTAATAAGGATGAAATACACCAACATTACCTTGATGCTAAACTTTCACATACTTATAGGTGTTTCAACATGTCAAAAAACCTGTGATAAACATCCTCATTACTATCCACCAAAATTTTCTATGATATATCGTTACATTTTTATCAATCCAGCTATAACCACCATCTTCAATTCGTGGAACATGCACATCAATTCCCATTTCATACACGTAGACATAACAACACAACTATGAACATATATGATCTCATCATCATCAATAACTAATTCAGAAGGTGAATGCCCACAAACTAGGATTTATTTCAAGTATAATCACTTTATATCCTCATAATAACTATCATTCATCAAACACATATACATGTAATCAAATTATATGAATCTGAGGTTCATATAATTTTGTCCCTCTTGAATCATTATATGCATCTTGGGGAACAATGCCATTATTTTTTACATTGAACTAGTCTATGGGACAACATGAATCTTTATCAATTGGATAAAAGAATAAATAACACCACACCACTTAATGCACTAATATGGGAGCCCAAATTCAAATGACTACATTTACTCAACCAATATCTAATGCTGAGAATTTAAATAACCTTGTGAAATGATAAAATTTAAACATTTTTATTGGTATACACAATAAATCATTCTCTTGATAGGTATTACCAAAAGCATTCTAGGGAATAAACCACTAAAACCATATTGAGAGAGTGTGTAGGATAATTTTATAAATATATCCTAAATAATAATGAGTAATATTCCATGAAAAAAACCTTCCTACATATTCACTACACCATGATTGTTTCAATATACATCAATGAAATGCATACTCATCACATGGAGTTGGTAGGTTCAAAATATTTGAGATATTCAAACACTTGTTTAGTTCCTAGAAGTCATCTGCACATGATACAATCATTTTAAACATCATAACCTTCTTGGTGATGCTCTAAAAAACATCCATGTGAAAACAGTAATGTAATAATTTATTATAATACAATTTTAATACAACAAATATGTAGATATAGAAATTATTATTAGGTTCTCCAATGAAATAACTACCTAAAAATTCTGTAGTTCCACTGACAAAACATCCTCAATTGTGTTGTGAACTATAAATAAACATTATCAATCCATTAAATATGTTGTGAAAGATTAAAATTTAAAAAAGTATCCATATGTATAACGAATATGATTTCAATATGTTGGTTATGATATTCATGATTTGTGGAGTACAACAAGATGTCATCCACACTACAACTAAAAATAGTTCCATTTATGGGTGGGTGAGTTGGTTTATTGAGACCATACACAAATCCAGAGAGTTATTTAGACAGAAAAACATTATAACAAACTCATACAGGCCTGACCTTCAACTAAAATTATTTTATTGTATAATAGATGGAATCACTCTTAACTGATGATTCTCTATCCTCAAATCGATATTGGATTGCACATAATTACATCCAATATAGTAATAATGTACATAGATACATGTAAGAGGATAAACATTTTTTACTATAATAATATTTAACTTCTTGTAATAGACACACAAGGTTAATGTTCCATCATACCTATTAGAAACAAATAAGAATTACCTAGTTGAAATATTCAGTTGGATGAATATTTTATTTTGTGACTCCTAAATCTTAGTAACGAGTACTAAAGATCAGCTGGTTCCATTTGAAAATGATCAATTGAAACAATTTTGGATCCTTTTTTTTTCTCAATTGTGAAAATTATATATCTATTTTGTAGAAATGCAAATATTTCATTAAGAAACATGTCATGAAAACAATACACTATAGGTGTAATGATGTTATATTTTACACCCCCATAATCCAAAAATAATATCACAACCTACATAGGGGGAACCCCTAGTTACGGAATAATAGGTTTGACACCATTATACCAAAAATCTCATTATCGACAATGAAAATATATTTCACCCTCAAGATATTTAAAGTTTACTCTACAAAGGTAATAGTTGATGTGGTATCTATATTATACTACCAAATATATATGGAAAATAAATTCCAAACCTAACAACACTAGTATGTACAGATCCAATAAGAAACAATACTCATCATCCTTCATGTTACAAAACATTCTATAGAATGACATACATTAACCATACACCCAGAAGTTTATCAATAATCATAACCCAGAAAACTCCACTAATAGACTCAAATATTTTTTTTGATGATATTATTATAAATAATGGGTGTCCCTTATGTCGAAAAAGGTTCTAGAAAGTGTTGAAAATATAAGAAAATCACCTTAGAATTTCAAATCCCAACCTAACAATAATCAAGTTCAAGTAGATCTACATTTAAATGAACATTACCTCTACCCCATGATTTTTTTGAGTCCCCTATGTTGCAATAATATACTTATATAGGTGACTAATACCTAATTTACCTTTTCTTCCACCCTAACCAGCATTGCCGGTATTGCTCCCATTTCATAAATAGAATAAGGTAGATGACCCCATCCTGGTATTAATTTTTTACCAAGACTCCACTTACCTTCCCACCAATCATGGGTTCCAATAATATATCAATATGTTATCCATCATTTTGAAAGGTATTCACCCCACCAGTGATTAGATACACAAACTAAAAATGTATCCTGACATTCAGTACTATTTGAAGAACACATGATTTCCTCATAGGGTAACCGACCATTACCCATTATCATACTATTTGAGATTATTTTGGACAATGTTTTCATAATTATTCATACTACCAATAAATTCCCACCACTAGAATCCTCTTATATGTACCCTTAAAATGATAGATCTTGACTCACTAATTAACAATATTTCTTAAAATGAAATATATTATGCTAAAAAATAATATCTTATCTATATACATAATGAAAATGTCTCACCATAGCTTCCTCATCACACATAATTTCTATAAAAAACTGTTTAAAGTCGGTGATGTGACTAGTATTATTCTCACTGACATGCTTCCATGTGTAAATCATAAAACAATTTCCTCCCTATTCATTTTTAGTTTATCCAGGTAAAAGTTTTATGAGAACTTATCATAAATTTATTTCAACAGAAACCTCTCCAAATGTGCTTCCCAGGTATAGATATCCAACAAAATCATTTCTAGCACATATAGAATACACAATACTAGTTTGAGTCATTTATCTAGAGCAGTCTCTAAATGATTCGTGATCATCTAGATTGACTCATCTAAGAACTCAGTTGCCTTAGTTCCACCTTCCCCTGTGAATTTCATAGGGTGATTCAAATGGAACTCCCAGTTATGATCATATATATTCTTCATATGCTGGCATGGGCCCCCTTTTAGGAACTACATTGATTAGGATAATTTATTAGGGTTCTACTCTATTTCACCTTCATAAGGAACTATATGGACCTCATAGACAAATAATAGTGTTACATTTGGAGGGATGTATAGATTTTTTCTTTCCAAGATGTGTCTCTACAAAGTCATGTATATACAATGACAAGAAGACATCTTATGATACATAATAAAATATACAATCACATAAATCCACAATATATTTTCTCGGATACACTACCATGTGGTCAGAACCACTGCACTATCACTACCCTCACACATCCCTAACATGAATCATTGATATCACAATGTAAAAGGATTCTCATAAATATATTTTTCCAGTTCGGATCCCTTTTTAATATTTAAAAGGAAAACATTTCTCATCATTTCACCATTATTAATTCATTTTTCAGAATAATTTCTAAAAAATTAATCAAATAAGGAAAATCATCATTTTTTCCTATAAACCAATTATAAATTTCATTTCCATGAGTTCCAAATATGATACATGTGGCATAACTCCCTATGTACTTGATTTATTCATGCATACTCAAATCAAGTTCTATACTGATCCACAAGAAAAATCACATAAAATGAATTACATCACATAAAAATTGAATTAAAAAAGGTTAAATAACCTTCAACTATAATTGAAAACATAATTAAAAAAATCCCATCAAAGAAATCCAGATTTTCCTCCATAAATGATTTTACTACTACCATGAAAATATGCATGGCCATGTTCCAAACTATACATGTCTCCTTTAATAAAAATCCAAAATAATAATATAACTAAAAACAAATGAAAAAACCTCTAAAACCATTTTTTAATATCCCTACATGAGTTACAAATATTGGTGGCCTAACTGTGTTTATTACACGACCTCATGTATGCCTCCTGATATTCCATAGGCTATCGACTAACATTGAAGGTATAATAAGTCATGTAGGGTTATTATTACTGTTGACGCTCCTTTCGTCACAGAATCTAATGATCGGAAAAGGGGAATATCTGAGCTCAAAGTGATTCAACCATTGAAGAAAACATCAAAAATCGACAAAGGCATGATCAAAGGATCAAAAGCAACTGCACCGCGCAAGTTATATCACTGTCGTGCATGTACACTTGCGCGACACCCTTGTTCGCGCAAGTGACTTGCGCGACCTAAGTGATAACCTCCCGGTAACCGCCCGGGGTCTTCTCCTGCCTATAAATAGACCATGTGGGCCCCCCATTTGAGAGAATTTTTTTTCCAGAAACTCGGATTGAATCTCCCGACACCCAAGTCTCTTCTCAAAGCTTCCGTAACACTTCTAAAGGTAATTTCTTACCTAGAACGGAAGATTTAAAGAGAAGAAGGAAGGCCTAAGTGTTGAAACTCATCAACACTAGCGCGCTGCCTTATTTCTTCAATAGAACTTGCGCATCCCTTTTATGGAAGAACCCCAAGAGGATTCTAAAGGGATTTATAAAGAGTCACTCAAATATTCTAATGATGTTTGAGAATCGCGCAAGTACCCCTCATGTCGCGCAAGTATACTTGCGCGACCAATACTTGCGCGTTGCCGCAATACTTGCGCGCCTTTCAAGACTTGTGCGCCCCTACCTTTTTGGGTGCCTATCTTGCCCATTTTACCCCTCTTAAGCCATCACACCTTTCCTTTTCAAGATTCAGTCTTCAAGACACTCTTCAAAGCCATTTATGGTAGGATTTCTTGATTTGACATCCTTATCTGAAAGGAATTCTGTGGAATATCTCTCAAAACATAGTGATTTAAATATCTTTAGGTCACTAAATATGGAGAGTTCATTCATTCAACCTCATCCTTTAAGATGAGAGAATCCTTAACATGGGTCTCCTTTTCAGGAATAATCCCCAGTTATAAGTCCTTTAAACTTGGGCATCTTCCTCAATAGTAAGTCCCAAATTCTTAAAGTTCCCAAACTTGGGCATCCTCCTCAAGAGTAAGCCCCAAACCTTAATTCTTTAACTTGGGCATCCTTCTTAGGAGTAAGCCCCAATCTCAAATATGGGCATCCTCCTCAGGAGTAAGCCCCAAACCTTAATCCCCAACATGGGTATCCATTTCAGGAATAAGACCCAGTCATAATCATTGGCTTCTTTTCAGGAGTAAGCTCCAAGTCCCCTAACCTGGGTCTCCTTTTCAGGAATAAGTACCAGTCATAATCTTGGTTTTCCTTTTCAGGAGTAAGCCCCAAGTCCCCTAATTTCTCTTTAACCAGTCCTAATTTACGTTTGATCTGTGATTCCTTCTTAGGAGTAAAACCCAGTTATCAATCCTCTCCTAATTTGGGTTTCCTCTTCAGGAATAAGTCCCAAGTTAGAGTATTCAAATCTCCATGAAGCACATATACCTTTATGGACCCTGTTCCGGGATTTTCTCCGTAAAGTAAATCCTTTGGGATGGCATACATACATAAGCCCCAAACTATTTCTTATGATTGCATATTTCATGGCACAATTGTCTAAATTTTACTAATAATTCTTGTTTCTCACACCGAGCATGACTCATGTGAGCTTAGTGTGTAAAAGTAATTGTGACATCCTGCTTTGAGCCATCAATTATAAACATCATACCCTTATTCGAACTACGTGGCTTCTGATTCCTTTTTCAAAACAAAGGATACGTAGGTAGCCCATCTATGGGTTCGATCCCAACTCTGAAGTAATTCATTGTCCTTCTGAATGATGATAAACTTCAAGTGCCCCACTGAGTGGCTTTAAAACCAGCCTGGTCATCATAATGACCACGAGACTTTTATATAAATGTTTTGAAGGATACCATTGACCAAGAATCTCTAAATAGATACAGATGATTCTCTATTGATTAAGAACCTCGAATACATATAAAATATTCTCTAAATTTCTTAAATATTAAATCATTGATTGTTAAACTGAAGGAAATATCATTTTATACTTGGTAATGTAATAAGGATTCACGAACATAACTTAAATCAATAAAGAGAGTCCCGGAGTAGACAATAATTCCCCTCAAAAAGGTGTGATGAGTCCGACCTCCCATCCTCTCGACCAATGCAAATTCCTAAGCCTCATTATCCCACAATCTAATGAGCGCCTACCTTTGGAAAGTAGGCCTAAATGGATGTGGAATCATTGGATGTTTCCGGTTCTACGAACAAACCCGTTAGAAACCGATCGAAACGTTTGAATCTCCCATCCAGGAGGTCATCCCCAGATTCCATGCGAAACAAAAAATGGTGAACCCGACGTGAATCCTTAACCAAGTTAAAGTGATGTTCTTATTATTTGTTAGGCCCCTTGGGCCAACAAAGCAATCATTGACATGCGCTCATCCAAAAGATGCAGTGGCCGGATTCATCTTGATTATGTCTGTTATATGGAATATGCACTCTTTTCTCAATATATTCTGCAAAATGGCTTTCCTTAAATTCACCCCTTTGAATACTACTGTAGTAAAAAACTCTATTGTGAAGTCTATTGCTGTGAAAGCCAATGCTGCTACTCCTGCTGGAACGTCGTCCGCTCTGAGGATGACATCACCAACTCAGTGTCTTCAACGCTGGGTTTCTAATGCACTTGTTAAAAAGTATCGTCGCAATGGTACTATCTCAACTCTGGAGGCCTCTCGTCAAGCCCTCCAAGTGAACAACTCTACCTGGTCGTCCGGACAATGGCGGCCGGCGATCAAGAAGCAGATGGTGCTGACTACCGTCTCCAACCATTTCGGGTCGTTATCCCCGGAACGCAATTTCCATTCACTCCCTTACTCTGAGGATGTGAATGAGCAGGTCTCGCAGGGCCTTAATTCAAAAAGACAGGAGTACATTCTGAGGGCTCCCATCAACAATCGCCGCCAGACTCGTGCGGTAGTGCGCCCTCAACCTGATGAGGGTACCGACTCCAGATATTCATCTCAGGTTCCTCGAACCCGAGCAGGAAAGATGAACCGCCAGAGACAAAATCCGGTTAACAATAGGCAGGTTGTCATCCCTGCCATCTCCGGAAAAGTCCACCAACCTAACTTGGTGGTGAAAAACGAGCAGGCACACACACCTGTCTGTTTTAATTCCGTTGTCCAGCAGACTCGTCTTGCAGCATCAAGCCAATCCCGCCAGGCAAATCCGGTGGAGTACTATAGGTAGGAACATACACCTGCTTATACATCACCAGTTAGTCAGCAGGCTCGTCTGACTACATATGATGGATCTCGTCAGCCGCGTTTGGCGAAATGTAATCAGCAGGAACATACACCTGCAAATACTAATCAATCCTACCAACAGTCTCGCTTGGTAGCGCACGGAGAAGTCATTCGGAAAGCCCCGACGACAAACAGGAGGCAAACTCAATTCTCTACCTCCACACTTGAGTACTGTCAGGAATCACTGACAGGAAAAGGAGGACAGGAGCAGGCACATACACCTACTCCAAACCTGGAATGGACGTATATCCTCGTTCCGGTGGCTGAAGTCACCAAACATATTTTTTCAATGGTGAAAGAGCAGAAGAAAATTCCTGCTCATATTCTGGATGCTTGCGAGGATATCATAACAGCTTCAGCATCATCTCAGGGACATACACATAAATTTATCCCTAGCAGTGGAGTGACACATCAACGATTCACTCTGGAACAGACACACACATCTGTTCCAGTCCAAGAGGGTTATGGGGCATACTCCCCCATATCATATGGACAACCAAGTCAGGCACATACACCTGATTTGAGTGAAGATCGTCAGCCTAACCTGACCATCATTCCTGATTAGGCACATACACCTGCTCAGAGTAACCACTTTTGTCTACAAGTGGTTTCTAAAGTGAGCAAGAAGGCATCTAATAAAAAGATCTGCACAACACAGTCAGGAGATCAATGGCCAATCTATAACAAGGCCTTGCTCGATGTTGGAGTTCTTGAAGCCCTCAGACAATTATCTGTCAGAATTCAAGATTCTACTCCCTCAGTTTCCAATAACAGGAACATTAATTCTGAATGTCTTCAATAGACACTTCCTCATGAAGGATTGCTTCATGAAAATTCAGTCAATATGGAAGTTTCTTCTGCAGATGAGAGCCACAGGAACCCTCTGTGTGGTCAGAAGACCAAGGAGCAAGAGATCTCATCTTTTGTTGTAACCCATTATGGTGGTCCTCCCCATGATGATGAATTTCTCTGCGAAATTCCTCTCCGCAGTAGTGATTCACATTGCCTGGAAAATACTCTAGTTGACAATATAGTGCTGAGAAAGACCTCTAATCTTGAGGCACTTGCAAATGTGAAACCAGTCATGTCTGATGCTTTATCGCTAACAAGTGAAATACTTTCTCAATCAGAAGATAGACTAGGGTGGAGGTCATTCTCCGAACCAAACCTAAGTCATGCATCTTCTAGTTTGACCAATGATCTCTCTACAAATCTTGTTGAATCCGATGAACCAACAAGGAAACACCAACCCTGGTCAAAACAGGTAGAAGAATCTTTATTTAATGATAAAGAGGAAATGCTGAACATGAGAAAAAAACTGGCAAAAGGTGAAGTACCAGTCATGTTTTGTCTTTTGGCTGACTCCTAGTACGACATTCCAAAGATGTTGACCGATGATGGAATCCATGATATTCATCTCAACATATGGAAAAATCTTTGTCAATTAAAGAAGAAGGTATTATCTTCTGATGAATATGAAAATCATCTTAAGATAATAGAAGGGCTACAACGTCAGATTGATTTAGCATCTCTATCAGTCTCCCGGTATCCGAAGGCTGAAAAACAACAGAGAACCCTTCAACGTTCATGCCTTGGCGCACTAAGAAAATTGCGTCAGTTAATTGCCAATGCTCCATCTGATGTTCATATCAGAGGATGGGGTGTTCACGGAGCACTACATTTCACAGTTCTTTCCAGTCAGCAAAGCCCGTCGAAAATGGTCTCATGCAATGTTATTGCCCATGGCCGGCCACAGTCAATGGGCTTTGTTCATAATCAAAAGCTTGCTCACGAACAGGATTCAACTAGTTTCTCTCAAAATCAAACATATAGAGAAGTGTTGTTGAATTTCTCCTACATCAAGCATGCGAGAATATTGCACAAGACTCTCATATGGAGCAAACACGTCATCAAATGACAGAAGTCTCGTAAATCATCCAACGGTCTATTAAACCAGGTGATAAAAGTGGATATAGGTTAATGCATCCAGCTAATTTCCGAACTAATATTCGCAAGATCAAGAGATCTTTTAAGAAGATCTCAGACGTAGCATGTCAAGAGCCACCCAAATTGTCAGACTGGGGAATTATCTAACCCAGCCCTCAGAGTCAACACATCGGATTCGAGGAGTTGAGCGGAATCAGCAGGAACATCCCCAGTTCACGAGACTGGGGACTCCTTCAAATCATCAATCCCCTTCTCAGAGAATGTCGGTCTTTTATCGATTGGGTAAGAAGCCCCAAGAGGAACGAAGAGCCAAATTATCAGGAGATTCCCTCCAAATTATAGCTCGTCAAGAAATTCCTAAAGGATTGAATCAACAAAAGGAAATGTCTCATCAAAGATATGAAAGAAGACAATATCACAGAAATGTTGATATAAGGGATGCGATGCATTATGCATCAATCAATGTCATCAATGCTGTTGTTGTTAATCCACCAGAGGAGACTCACTCAAGGGACTCAGATGAAGAGCATTCTACTCAAGAAAATGTACACACCGATACAAATGAAGAAGGTGTACGTACACGAAGTCAAAGGATTACTCAGAACCTAGGTAATCCACTTCCCTCCCTCCAAAAAGTATCCAACAAAGGGAAGGGAAAGAATCAGGATACATATCCTTCCTCTGGAGAAGGTCAATCACTCTCATTAGAGCAAAAGTTTTCACAACAAGAGGAAGAAATGAAAGAATTAAGAAGGTTGAATGCAGAACTACTTCAGAGTATTCTTCTTCTTAAGAATGCTGAAGTCCGACAGCCGAAGGAATCTATTGCAGTTACTGAGATGGATCAAGAATATCCTCCTTTATCAGTACACCCTCAGAGGTCTAATCCTACGGGTCAAGCGCAACAACGGTTGGCAGTGCTACCATCAGTTGCAGCACCAACCACCACGTCTGTCCAAGCTCCATTCATTGCACCTACCCAAAACCAAGTTCAACCTAATGTTTCTCAAATGTTAATAACTACTATTGAGTCATTAACAGCTCGGTTAGAAACTATGGAAGGGAAACGGGCGCAAGTTCAACCTGAAAAGAATGTTTACCCTGAATGGGTAGATTCAATTTCTCCTCCATCCAGTTTTGGAAACCCTATTTTCCCTACTTTCAATGGATCAGGCGACCTTGAACAACATTTTACGCATTACGTGTCTTGTTGTGATCCTATGATGGGAACTTCAGAACATCAAGAAGCAGTGAAACTCAGATACTTCGTGCGAACCTTGCAAGGACCATCTTTTGTCTGGTATACAAGCTTGCAATCCCGGTCAATCATCGGATGGGAGGATCTTCGTAAAAAATTACTTCTTCAGTTCAGCTCAACTTTTCCAAAAACGACAGTTTTCGATCTTACAAACTGCAAGAAAAGGGAGAATGAAATAGTCTCTGATTTCATTGCTCGCTGGAAGGTATTAACGTATTCCCTGAGTTTAGCACTCCCTCAGGAAGAGCTGTTTCCAATCTGTGTGGCAAATTTGTGTGGCGAATTACACATGCCATTGATCCCTGTGAAATACACATGAGGGTTTCGAGACCATACTTCAATCGCTCAGTAGATTGAAGATTCCCTTATACAGGATAAGGTTAAATCTTGTGTAATTCCATCAGCTCCAGGAAGAAGAATGGGTAAAGCAGAAACTGCTATAGTTATGCTTAAACAATAACCTGTACCTATTTCTACTTCAAAACCTTAATCTTCTCGAAGGACTCCACCTCCTGAACGCCAACAACAAAGGCCGTTTCGTCCAAATGATAAAAGAGATCAACTACGAAAACAATTTGAGGATATGAAGAGTAAAACATACTCTTTCCGAAATGAGCAAGTTCCTGGTTACTTCATTTCATCTCTGGAAAATAATTTGGTTCAATTACCAGTGCCCAAGAGGCCAAACAAGGAAGGAGACGAAGACTGTCCCAATTATTGTCTCATTCATCAAATGTTGGGTCATCCCATCAAGGAGTGTTTTGACTTTAAAGACCTCAGGCAAAAGATGGTCGAATTGGGACAAGTCAAATTGAAGGGTTCTTCAGCTCATGTAGCGTGTGTTACCGCTATAGATCCAGAGGAAGGAGGCGAGTGGCAGGAAGTCAAAAGCAAAACTGCGCAAAAATATGATGATTAGATGGTCAGAAAGACAATCAATCAGACCCATGCCATTTTGCGAACACAATTGAAGAAGCCAATTGTGTCTCCTACACAAGCTACAGTGAAGCCTCCATCAAAAGAAAAATCCTCAAAAGGGCAGCGCAATTCAAAGAAGAAAGAGGAATCAGAAGAAGATGAGTATGTATCAAGGCCTAAGTTGTCTTTGACTCTGGAAGATTTCATGCCATCTACTTCAAAGCCACGGGCACCGCCCCATCAAACGGCACAACCTAAACAGGCTAGTCAGGCAGGGTCTTTATCAGACGAAGAGTTAATCTTAGGTTCTGTTAATATGATTCAATTAACAGAACAATATTCCAGTCTTGATGAGCCTGAATTCCCTGTATCAAATAGGGGAATCCGAGGAAGTTATAGAGGTTCAGGATACAGAGGAAGACGTGGATCTTCCCGAAGCCACTACTCCAATTCTACCCCTGCTAGCACTGTGTATGCAGCAGAAACTCATGGTAGAGCCCTTCAACGAGCTCAAAAAGAACAAGCATGTTCTTCTGCTAATGGCCAACTCAGTCTTGGAACAGTTATTTTGGAAGACCGATTAAAGGATCCATCTTTTTTATCTTAGCATGTAAATGGATCTAATTGGTCTAATCTTCCAAAACCAAGGATGTGGCCAACTTCTATCCCAATACAAGATGCATCAGCTTCCAAAGAATCTGCTTCCAAGGTACCTGCTAAACCTCATATTCCTATTGGAAAACGCATACCTCTAGATCAAAAGTATGATATATTGAAACACTTGTATCAAGTACCAGCTACGTTATCAATTTTGGATGCTTTGAATCTGTCAAAAGATCTTCGGGAAGCACTCATAGAAGCTTTGTCAAGTCCTCGGGAGTTTGAAGCTGAAATTGCTGTAGCTGAAGTCTATCACATAGAGAATAATCCTGCAGAATTCCATGCAGTGATATCTTTTACTGATAAAGATGAAGATGATGTTGTGCATGGGCACATAAAACCTGTCTACTTATCTGGCAAAGTCAATGGCGTAGATATCTGAAGAGTTTTCATTGACAATGGTTCAGGAGTCAACCTCATGCCCATTCATACACTTCGTCGATTGGGCCTCACGGAATCTGATTTATCTCCTTCTACCATGATGTTACAAGGATATGATGAAAATGAACAAGAAACACTGGGCGAAGTTACACTCAGAACCCAGTTTGGAGATCTTGTATCCAATTCGGATTTCATGATTGTTGATCAAGACTCAGATTTCAACGTCTTACTTGGAAGACCCTGGCTACATCAGCATGCAACTATTCCTCCATCATACCATCAATGTCTCAAATACTGTTTCAATGGTCAAGTTGGAACATTGTATGGTGATAAGGCCCCGTTCAAGACATGTGAGTCTCAATACATTGAGGCAGAATTTTATCACATGAAGGGATGAGAAAAATATACAATGAAGGAAATTACAAAAGTTAATGCTCCATATGGTTTGGATATAATTCCAATAAATCCATTTACACATGTGAGTACAGATTATGTGTTACCTATCAGTCAAATTGAAAAAATAGGCCGAAATCAAAATACTCTTATGGAAAGATCCATAATGTCAATTACGGCAGTTGAGCCAGACAACATGGGAGAAATTGGTAACCTACCAAACAGTGATGAAAGCACAAGTGGTGACGTCTTCGTTCCATCTGCTGAAATCCAACAGGTCTATACTTCGTCAATCAGGAGAGAAGAAGTTATAGAAAAACCAGAGGTGAATAATGATGTCTATTCCCAATCCATCATCTCCTCTTTATTTCCCAAAGAAGGCCCTTTATCATCAATAGGGTCAGAAATGGAAGTTTCTTCTTCAAAATGTGAAAATTTTGATATCTTTTATGATCGTGAAAATTTAGTTTTGTCATCTACTATGAAAGTAGAAATGGAAGAAATAGAACATGATGAAGAGGAAGAGGAAGATCTTAGAGATGCTCCTCCAGCATTTGAAGAGGGTATATCTACCACTGTGGATGAACTCGGAGAAATAAATCTGGGTACAGAGAAAGATCCACGCCCCACTTTAATTAGTGCGGCCATGACCATTGAAGATCAAGATATGTATATTTCTATTCTAAAGAAAAATAAAGATATTTTTTCTTGGAAATATACAGAAATTCCTGGGCTTGATCATGATATTGCTACTCATCATTTGGGTTTACCAAAAGAACATCGAGGATTTAAGCAAGCCGCGAGAAGAACACACCCAACATATGCTTCCAAAATTGAAGCTGAAGTGGATAAGCTAATCAAAGCTAACTTTGTCAGAGAAGTTCAATATCCCATGTGGTTGGATAATATTGTCCCTGTAAAGAAAAAGAACAGACAAATTAGGGTTTTCATAGATTTCAGAGATCTTAATCGGTATTGTCCTAAAGATGATTTCCCAGTTCCGATTACAGAACTCTTAATTGATGCGACAGCTGGTTATGAAGTAATTTCCTTAATGGATGGATATTCCGGATATAATCAGATCTGAATGGCCCCATAAGATGAGAAATCTACAGCTTTCAGAGCCCCTCAGGGTGTGTTTTGTTACCGGGTGGTGCCCTTTGGTTTAAAGAATGCAGGTGCAACATATCAACGTGCCATGCATCGTATCTCCAAACCTTTCTTTTGCAAATTTGTTGAATTCTATGTAGACGATTTTGTGGTTAAATCCAAACAACGTTCTAATCACTTGGTTGATTTGGAAGTCATATTCCACAAGCTTTGACAACATAATTTGAAGATGAACCCCTTAAAATGTGCTTTTGGGGTAACCTCAGGAAAATTCCTCGGCTTTGTTGTACGCCATCGTGGTATTAAAGTCGATCCTGAGAAGACCAATTCAATCCTTGGTATGTCACCTCCTCATAATTTGAAAGAATTAAGAGGACTTCAAGGACACTTAGCCTATATTCGGCGTTTCATCGCCAATT
Organism: Viscum album; assembly: GCA_963277665.1. NCBI lineage: Eukaryota > Viridiplantae > Streptophyta > Magnoliopsida > Santalales > Viscaceae > Viscum > Viscum album. The sequence goes on along the minus strand of OY728159.1, from coordinate 1,757,986,712 downwards.
TGGCAGGCAAAAGTTTACCCTTTACCAAATTATTGAAGAAAGGAGTCACTTAACAGTGGACTGAAGAATGTCAAGAAGCATTTGATATTATCAAGAAATACCTCATGAGTCCACAAGTACTCATGCCACCTGTTGAAGGAAGACCACTTATCCTCTATGTGACAGCTCTAGAGCGATCATTGGGGGCCTTTATTTCTCAAAAGAATGATGCTAGGAATGAAAATAGCCACTACTATCTCAGTAGAACTATGCATGAAGTAGAAACCTGGTATTCAAGTATTGAGAAGTGCTGCCTGACATTAATCTTTGCAGTTCAGAAAATGAGACACTACTTGCAACATCACGAGGTCCAATTGGTATCTCGAATTAATCTGCTCAAATTCATCCTTAGTCGTCCAATGCTTACAGGACGTCTATCAAGGTGGGCAGTTATTTTTCAACAGTTCAACATTCAGTATGTGTGTCAAAAGGAAATAAAGGGTCAAGCTCTGGCTGATTTCCTTGCAATACATCCTTCCATGGAAGACACGTCTTCAGATATTGAACTCCCTGATGAGGAAGTTTTCTATATTCAAGAGAATCCTCAAACATGGGAAATGTATTTTGATGGTGCTTCCAGAAGTCCAACAGGGAGGAAAAAGGAAAATCCAAAATTCAACAAAGATGGTTTAGGAATTGTACTCATTTCTCCAGATAAGGAATTGTTACCTTATTCCTTTCTATTGTGCGAAGGTGGTACTAATAATGAAGCCGAATACCAAGCTCTCATTACAGGCTTGGAGTTAGCACTCCAAGCACATGTGAATCACATAAAGGTGAAAGGTGATTCAGACCTGGTAATCAAACAAGTCAATGGGGATTATGCCATCAGAAAAGAAGAATTAATCCCTTTGTATGATTACGTCAGATAGTTAATTGCGGGATTCCCTTCAGAACAGACATTTTCTTATGTCCCAAGATCACAAAATGGTCAAGCTGATGCACTGGCTAATATAGCCACAGCTCTAGCAGATCCAAATCGGGACGAGACAACCATCAGTATTGCCCACCGTCGTGCAATTTCACCTTATGTTCAAGCCAGAATAGAGGATATTAATGAAATTAGTCCCATTCCTGAACCGTATGGTCATACTAAAGGATGGATGTCACCTATCAGGGAATACCTTCAAAATTGAATACTTCCACATGATAGAGCCGAGAAAGAACAAATCCGGCGACGTGTGGTCAATTTTACTCTTTATGATAGCCCAAACCACCTAGACAAATTTCTCTACAAACGTGGTTTTGATGGAGTTCTCTTCAGATGCATTGATGGTGAAGAGACAATGGCTGACATGAAGGAAGTGCATGCAGGAGTATGTGGTGCCCACCAGTCTGGGCATAGATTGTCTGGTCAAATTCAAAGGCTTGGATACTTTTGGACTTCAATGATACAAGATTGTGTTGATTTCACAAAGAAGTTTCATTCATTTCAAGTATATTCCAACATCATTCATCAACCTCCAGAGTTGCTTCATACAGCTAAATACTCGTGGCCATTTTCCACATGGGGAATGGATGTGGTGGGACCTTACCCTTCAGCTACGGCCAAGCAGTTTAAGTACATTCTTACTGCTACTGATTTCTTTTCCAAATGGGCAGAGGTAGTACCTCTCAAAGAATTCAGTTCTAAATGCATTGTTAGCTTCATCAAGTCTAACATCATTACTAGATTTGGTGTCCCTCATACCATATTGACGGACAACGGCACCAACTTCTATTCTTCTAAGGTGAAGAAATTGTATCAAGAATAAAACATTAAATCCAACTATTCATCTCGGTATCATGCGGCGGCCAATGGCCAAATAGAAGCCTTTAACAAGACCCTTTCAAATATACTGCAAAAGATGGTGGATAAAGATTAGAGGTCATGGCCTGATAAACTCTTTCATGCTTTATGGGCTTATCGGACTACCACCCGAAATGCAACACGGTCAACTCCATATTCGTTGGTATATGGAACAGAAGCAGTCTTGCCAATTGAAGTTCAATTTACCTCACTCAGAGTAGCCATTTGTGATCAGTTATCTACAGATGAGCAATCCCAAAAAAGATTGAATGAATTGGAACAGTTAGATGAGAAATGAATGTGCACTTTTCACCACTTGGAAATCTATCAGAATCAAATAAAATGAGATTTTAATAAAAAAGTTCGTCTTCGTTAATTCATTCAGGGAGAATTGGTATTAGTTCTCAGAACACCAATGATACCAGGAAAGAAACCTCCCATGATTGATCCAAAATGGGAAGGACCTTATTCAATACATAGGGTCTACTCCAATGGAGCTTATTCATTAATCTTAATGGATGGAGAACTCATCACGACTCCAACCAATGCCAGATTTCTGAAGAAATATTTTCTATAAATACAAAATATGGTCCCCAGAACCAAGATTCTTACAAGTGGTTCATACAACCTCTAGTCCAGTATGACTTTAAACTGCATCATCATCTATGGTCCAGTATGACCTTAAAATGCAACTTTGTCCAACATAACGTTAAACTGTATAAAAGCACCAGAATGTCCCCGCAACATGACACTAAACATTGCGGCACCATTTCGTCCTTGCTATATGACGTTAAACTATACAGCAATGGTCCAGTATGACCCTAAACTGCAACAACGTCCAACATGATGTTAAACTGTAGGAAAGTCCCTTACGTCTGGAAAGATGTTAAACTACATAAGCACTTAATAGTCCAGTATGACATTAAACTGCACCATTCACGATCCATGCATATGACCTTAAACTATTCGCACTTTCGTCCAACATGACGTTAAACTGTAGAAAAGAAGATGTCCCCGCAACATGACACTAAACTGTGAAGCACCATTTCGTCCTTGCTATATGACATTAAACTATACATCAATGGTCCAATATGACCTTAAACTGCAACTTTGTCCCACACGACGTTAAACTATGAAAAAGTTCCCTAAACCGTCCAGCATGACCTTAAACTGCATCATCCTTGGTCCATGCATATGACCTTAAACAATTCGCACTTTCGTCCAACATGACATAAATGGTGTGTTATTTTGTCCTAACTGCATGACATTAAACTGCACAGTCTCCCTTTCGACCAATATGACGTTAAACTGTATTGTCCCCATCGTCCTAACTACATGACGCTAAACTGTACAGAAAGTCCTTGATATGTCATACATGACATTAAACTGTTATTTTGTCCCTGCTACATGACACTAAACTGTATAGCACCAATAGTCCTAATTGCAAGACTTTAAACTGCATAGTCCTTTTTTTATTTCCTACATGACATTAAACTATGCATTGTTAAGGTTGTTGTTGCCTCTTTTTTATCACACCGAGTATGACTCACGTGATCTTAGAGAAAACCTCAAGCGTAACACTCTCTTTGGGCCGCTAACCATGTATAAGTCCCAACAAACAACATTTTTTTAGATGATTGTCCCCAAGAACAACTTGATCATTAATTCATTCTTTAATTGAACTACACGGACTTTGATCCTTGCCCTCCAGGCTGGGTATGTAGGCAACCTCCCAGGGTTCAACCCCGAAAACAGTCTCTTCACATCGGTTCCCCACCATCTCATATGATGTTGATTCATGAAACCGCACCTAGAATCAATATCTTTACATCGATTCACTTTCGTCCTTGTTATATGACGTTAAATTATGCATCACTTTTGTCCGGTATGACAATAAACTACAATATTCTTTGATTTCCTCATTTGAGAGAGAACTATTATTGACATTGATTTTTCAATCATGGTTTTCATTTTCAAAAGACTACGTGCATACATGGTAATGCCTAAACTTTTTATCTTAGGTTAAACCATCATTGCACTAAAGTCCCCTTTCACCCTTCAGATGTACGAACCAAATTTTTACAAAGGGTAGTTCTAGAACTACGTGGACTTGATTCCCATCCCTATGGGATATGTAGGAACATTCGAGTATCCCTCGAATCCAGTCCCAAGTCTTTTGGGCCTAACCCCAAATTTCACTTTCAGTCCCTTGGTTGAAAAGACCTCATGAAAACACACACTGTGTATTCATTATTATGGTCCGAATTCTATGACCCTAAACTAAGATCACTCATACTTTCGTTCTGCATGACGTTAAACTGCATTTCAAGAACTACGTATGGCTTTATTATCATTCTTATGAGATACCTAGTGAAGTCCAAAATTTCAATTTAAGACCCAGCCACAACATGATTATGGTTATCATTGACCTATGTATTACTATATACATTTGAAAATACCCATCTTTATGTGTTATAATCCTAACCATAAATATTTGCAGATCTTCATAACCCTTTTCATGACTTCTAGTCACAATAATGTCAAACTTCTGAGAATTCTTTTTCCTAACTATGCAGCATGTGCCCATAGGTGTCCTTGCATAAACAGTCCACATAACAGACTTGTTAGCCAAATGATACTATTTTATTTAACTATGCAACCAATTCCCTTAGGTGGTCCTGCATAATTCAACCCCCTAATGAGTTTTTTAAATAATGGTAACTTCATTCTTGGGAAGAATTCCTCTTTTGTGCTTATTTGTCTTAAACGACAGTATGTAGGAATCCGCAAAAAAAATTGCCATCCTTAACATATTTGTCCCATATCGTTTTTCATGATCTGAAAGTATTCAAGTCTACCGTTTATTCTTCTTCCCTACGTTTGGGTCAGACCTTAGTAGGAGTGATATTCATCCAGTTCTTCGATATTATTGTTCGGAAATATCTTCTCCATATTCAAGTACCTCTTTCCATACAACAAACTCTATACTTTAGAAAATTTGAATCTCCATAAACATTCACCGGCTTTTAGCACTAGGAAAGTAAATTTTTGAGAGTTCTTTTCACCTGACTATGCAGCACGTGCCCATAGGTGGCCTTGCATAAAAAGTCCACATAACAGACTTGTCAGCCGAAAGATACTATTTATTTGACCATGCAGCCAATGCCCATAGGTGGCCCTGCATATTTCAACCCCCTAACAGGTTTTGTTAAATAATAGTAACTTCATTCTTGGAAACTACTTCTTCTAATTCCTTTTAGCTCTTTTTCATATCATTCCTCCGATTAAAATATTATTAAGCCATAGTTTACATATTTTCTCTCATACATGAGTATGGTAATATGTTTTCAGATAAATTTTCAAGGAATTGAATCAATTTTAATCCAATTTGTTCAAAGCTATTTAGACCTTAAACATTATCCCCTTTATGTCCGGTACGCATGACTTTAAACTGCCCACAAAAGACAAAGGATCTCTGAATAAAATTCAAGTTCCAGCTCACTAAATATACATTTTTTGTATGATTTAGGTAATATCGAGCCATTAAAAGATTCAAAGTTTGTAGGGTTATTTGTAATAATCCTAGTAAAAATCAAACTATTCTTACTAAGCCCACTGGCTTAAGTAAATTTGAAGTAGGTAATGAAAGAATGCAAGTACAAATGATTGAAGTTGAAAGTGTATTTCATTGATACACAAGAGATATAAAGACATCCACAGACTAGAGTCTCTTCTATTTTTCAAGAATTACATAAGATTGTCAACATAAGTCTTCATTTGATGTATTGCATCCTGAGCCTTATCAGAAGACACTTGAAGCTCGAGAACTTGACCAGCTTCACTCTTTTCAGCTTTCTGAAGTGCCTTCTTAGCATCTGTGATGGCTTTCATGCCATTCATATGAGTTTTATCCAATGATTTATTAAGCTGATCAAGTTCCCAAGTACCAGCATCTAACTGTTGCTGGAGTTGCACCTGCTGGACGACCTTTTCTTTGATTTTTTGCTTCAGATCCTTCATCATGGCAGCATAATCAGCTTCAGCTTGGGATACCGCAGCCTCAAATTCGCCTATGTTGACTGACAATTTCACCCTGGTCAAATCTTCGCAACTTTTCTGCGCTTGCTCCCTCCTGAAAATGATCTGTTTCACCGCGGCATGGATCTTTTCAAACCCAAAACCACCAAGTCCTAGTATAACAAATTGGGATGACATTCGACGAATTTTCAATGGTAGCTCTTCTAAAGGCGCCCCAGATATAATGTTCCATATGTTGTTCCATGCCTTACGTCATGAAAAGATGAACGCTTTAAGCATCTCTGGATCTGATTCAACATCATCATCAGAGGGGGGTATGTAATCTGGAATTAACGCGCTTAAGGAAGTGCCTTGTCATACTCTTTCCCCCCCTGACTTGTGCTTCTTCACTTTCAATTCCTGTTGGGGCAGAGGCTGAGGCCTCATCTCCCGATCTAGCCATTACAGTTGATGGCCCTACATGATTAATTGAAAGATTTAGTTAGCGTCAAAGGATAACAAAAGAATGGATTGTCTTGCAAATAAAGTACAATCACAAATATTTTTATCCCTTACCCAAGGGTGGTTCAAAAACCTGAAAAGACTTCTCCCCATCTTTCCTGGTCTCAACAGGATTATCAAGATGGGTCTCAGGAGGGTTTATTGGGTTTAGCTCTACTTGAGCTAATGTTTCTACAATGGTAGGGTTGACATCAATGTCCACACCCTCTTCAAGAATTGGCAGTTCAGCGGCTTCTACGGAAGAAACTACATATTGTTTTTCGTCATGATTAGAAGTATAAATTTTTAAAAAAATTTGGGCGAAGGGTAGCACTCACGCCCAAGGTCTTCTAAATCACATGACAACTTAGCATGATCATAAAATTCTTCAAAATTCATTCCTTGATTCATCATTTCATCCAATGATATTTCAGAATCCTGATTAGTCTCTCCCGTGGGAGCATATGCTACATCTTCTTGCCGACTTATGTCCTGCAACCCCTGACCCTGGACAACATCTTCAGCAGTAGGAGGGATACTGGGAATGGATGGTAGCTCTTCTCCAGGAGCAACCAAGTCAGCTTGGGTCTGTGATTATTCTACAGCACCCTCCACGGACTTTGAAGGAGGGTCAGTCCCTTCCCTCAAGGGGGAAATTGAAGAAGCCCCTGCAATCCTCAGAAATATGAGTAACTATATGACTATGGGTATAAGCTCATGATTGTTCGAAGGACTTACCGTTGCTAATGAAACGTTTAGCTATGGATTTACTCCTTCGTTTCCTTGGGTTCTTTTGTTTTTTCGAATTATCAGTAGTCTCCCTTATTGGCACATGGATTGGCGAATAGAAGGCTATGTCCAGCGCCTCATTCATGGCCTACTGGCTTGGAGATATCTCGCCTGGTTCGTGAGGAGAATCAACAGCAGCCCCAATAGCAGTACCACCAGGGCTATACTATGGCGAAGGAACCCCAGTTCCTTTCTTTGCAAGCTAGAAGATGATGAAAATAACTTCCTTAAGTAACAAAGCTTCAACTGAAATCAAGTTGCAAAGAAAATAAGGAAAAAAACATAAATCTTCAGGAGCCACGTACTCTTGCCATTCCTCATCTCCAGAACCACCATCCCCCTCAGTGGCGCCACGATCAATCATTTCCTTCACCCTCCTGGTGATCGGAACCGAGTCATCAGTGGCATAAATGAGCAGTTCCAGCTCTCTGATGTAAGCTCACACTTCATTGGGGTTATCTCCGTATTGAATATTTTTAGAAGCTACAAGATTTACTATTCCAGGAATTTGTAGGCCCTCACACAAATCCAGCCAGGCGGTCTCAGTACCACAGTATAAGCTCTGCCATAGATGAACAGCCTATGGTCTTAGATATAATGGTTGTGAGGATGGTCCTACAATTTTTTATTTTAATTTCTTCCCATCTCCTGCAACTACAGATAGATAATAAGAAAGTAAGACTTATTACTTTATAAAGTAGTAGTGATTGAAATTACTACAATGAAATAAATCACCAGGAGTTGTTGGAGTGGGTCTATTAATTCTGGCCGGAGGATTATATCGGGCAAGAAACCACTTTGCTGTCGGTTGTGCCTCATCATCCCCATCATGATAATCCGAATAATCAGTTCTAGAAGAGGAGTCTGTTGAACCTATTTCAGGTGGAGAAGTGTCACCTTCATGAGGAAGGGTTTCTTTCTCTACATTCCTCTTCCTCTTTCCCACTTGATATAATGGGTGATTCAATATCCCTTTGGGGTATGATGCTATCCAGTGTTCGGCATAAAATGTAGTCAAATTATGTGCCGCTTTTTCAACTGGTAGATCAAATACTTTCCCAGTCTTCTCTCTTGATGTCAGCAGCCATAGTTGTCGAGCAACCATCAGATGTTGCTCTAACCTGACATGTATCGGAGGGGATACAACAATCTGTTGCAAACATTTGAATTGGCGTGAAAATCTATATGGAGCATAGGCCTCACATATGATTTATCCATCAATCCTGGCTACTAACACGCCATCCCTGCAAGCTAGAATGTATGCCCTCAAATCCAAATGGGTTGTCCCATCATCAACAAACTGCCCGGATGGCGGACTTCCATAGGGAAAGAAGTTGAATTCCTTAAACATGCTCAGCCTTACTTTCATGTCATAACCATTAACATGTAATGGAGAAATTCTAGAGAATGCTTGCACTGACGGTTTGAAAGAGCTTCCAGGAATTTTTAATCCATTCTGTACATTTTAAGTCCTGAAGTGAGTGGCGATCCATCCCCAAAAAACCTGTAATAGTCCCACTATTATTAAAGGAGATTTACCCTGGAAGACATGAAGTAAAATCCTGTGAATCTTTTCTAAAATGGGGGTAGCTAACCCAACCATTTTTCCTTCAGCCAACCTTTCCGCAATGACGAAGGTCCCTGGTCTAACGCCTCCCTTCGAATCCCTGACCGGCAAGAGATAAACATTGAGCCACATTGCCAAGAAACCCGCCGGACGAGTTTTCTTTGGAATTCATTGATTCACTTCATATCCCCACTTTTCAAACTCTCCTGCTTCTAGAGTTGGCCAGAATGTGCCAGGAGCTCATCTCTTCTTAGGTTTTGGACAAGTGGTAGGACTTCTGGGCCTGGTATCCTTGGATTTATTTTTCTTGGATCATTTTTTTTGCTCCATCCCTTTCTTCTCAGTAAGAAACACATTCATCCATTCTTCCGGATGAATATCTTTTCTAAAATGAGTTAATGAGGTCTCTGAACTCTTGAGCCTATGGAAGATTTTAAATAATTCTCGAGCTAAAGCAGTAGTCATCTCTGAATCATTCCAAGTCACCTTGGGAGGAATGAATTCATCATACATATCGCCCAAAATTGGAGCCCCTAAAATCTTGTGGACATCCCACAAACTGATACCTACTTCTCCATGAGTCAAATGGAAAGAATTAGTTGCTAGGCTCCAGTGGCTGAGTATCTCTGGCACGAAGTTATCTTGTCTGTAAACATATGTCTGCCCAACCCAGACAGCCTCATATATTGCAGCTCTCTTCAGGTCCTCGATAAACTCTGCGCAAGTCTGTCACACCCAGTATGCCCACATCCAAGTTGGCTTCACACCTCCCCCAGGACGGAAATCCCAACTTTTCTTCCAGCCTTTGGATTGATCCATCTGAGCATTTCGGAAGACTGAAGGATGACAATGTGGTTGAAGCTCAGGTGTATGGTTTTTCAGATCTGGTGTGCAAGGGCTATGATGCATCACATTATCCCTCTCCACTGTTCCTGCAGTTTGAAATACTCCTCCACCAGAGATATTTGCTGAAGTAAAGTTGGTATAATTCTGAAACCATGAAAATGGAAGATAATTATTTACTTCTGGAATAATGACTTCTTGTAGATGACCATGGCCATACAAAGGTAGATTAGAGCAATGAGGAAAGTTGCGATGATATTTCTTCAGATACTTAGCCAAATCTGGAAGAGTACTCTCTTTGACAGTATAGTAATCAGGGCCAATGATGTTCATCATATCATCTATCTGCTTGCTAGCCATTTCATCAATTAATCCGGGTCTAAGAGCCATTAATTCTGCACAAAGAGTTGAATAAATTAATTTATAAATGAATTAATTTTTCACAAACTTTGTGAATGAAATCAAAGAAATGGCTAAGGCATTAAGGCGTGCAAGTATGAAGATGTCGCGCAAGTGTTAAATGTGCCGCGCAAGTTTCTGTCACGCATGTATCACCGCGCAAGTTCTATTACCTTTACAGTAGCGAGAGAGAGAGGGAACAGTGGAAAAAGAGACTTGTACGGTGAGGAATACTTGCGCGGCGAGAGCTCGAGAAATTCGGGATCAGATGCTACACACGGCCAAAAGCAATGTATTTATAGGCCAGGAGGCCTATCTGCGCGCCGTACCCAGTGCACTCAAGGCCTGCGTGGAGAGAACTTGCGCGCCACCCTCTATGCCTTGAATACCTGCGCGCCCCTTTTCCTTTGGACAGATACGATTTCCTCAGAGTCAAATCCTCATTTCTCCCCGGATCCAACTCTGAGGGGGGACTTTTGTTGACGCTCCATTCATCAGAGAATCTAAAGATCGGAAAAGGGGAATATCTGACCTCAAAGTGATTCATCCTTTGAAGAAAACATCAAAAATCGACAAAGGCATGAACAAAGGATCAAAAGCAACTGCACCGCGCAAGTTCTATCACTGTCTCACAAGTACACTTGCGTGACGCCCTTGGTCGCGCAAGTGACTTGCGCGACCTAAGTGATAACCACCCGGTAACCGACCTGGGTCTTCTCCTGCCTATAAATAGACCTTGTGGGCCCCCCATTCGAGAGGATTTTTTTCCAGAAACTCGGATTGAAGCTCCCGACGCCCAAGTCTCTTCTCAAAGCATCCAGAACACTTCTAAAGGAAATTTCTTACCTAGAATGGAATATTTAAAGTGAAGAAGGATGACCTATGTGTTGAAACTCATCAACAATTGCGTTCCGCCTTATTCCTTCAATAAAACTTGCGCGTCCCTTTTCTGGAAGAACCTCAAGAGGATTATAAAGGGATTTATAAAGAGTCGCTCAAATATTCTAATGATGTTTGATAATCGTGCAAGTACCCCTCATGTCGCGCAAGTATACTTGCGCGACCAATACTTGCACGCCGCCGCAATACTTGTGCGCCTTTCAAGACTTGCGCGGCCCTACCTTTTTGGGTTCCTATCTTTCCCATTTTACCCCTCTTAAGCCATCACACATTTGCTTTTCAAGATTTAGTCTTCAAGACACTCTTCAAATCCATTTATGGCATGATTTCTTGATTTGACTTCCTTATCTGAAAGGAATTCTGTGGAATATCTCTCAAAACATAGTGATTTAAATATCTATATGTCACTAAATATAAAGAGTTCATTCATTCAACCTCATCCTTTAAGATGAGAGAATCCTTAACATGGGTCTTCTATTCAGGAATAATCCCCAGTTATAAGTCCTTTAAACTTGGGCATCTTCCTTAGGAGTAAGTCCCAAATTCTTAATGTTCCCAAACTTGGGCATCCTCCTCAGGATTAAGCCCCAAACCTTAATTCTTTAACTTGGGAATCCTCCTCGGGAGTAAGCCCCAATCTCAAATATGGGCATCCTCTTCAGGAGTAAGCCCCAAACCTTAATCCCTAACCTGGGTCTCCTTTTCAGGAATAAGACTCATTCATAATCATGGGCTTCTTTTCAGGAGTAAGCTCCAAGTCCCCTAACCTGGGTCTCCTTTTCAGGAATAAGTCCAAGTCATAATCTTGGCTTTCCTTTTCAGGAGTAAGCCCCAAGTCCCCTAATTTCTCTTCAACCAGTCCTAATTTACGTTTGATCTGGGATTCCTTCTTAGGAGTAAAACCCAGTTATCAATCCTCTCCTAATTTGGGTTTCCTCTTCAGGAATAAGTCCCAAGATAGAGTATTCAAATCTCCATGAAGCTCATATACCTTTATGGACCCTGTTCCTGGATTTTCTCCCTAAAGTAAATCCTCTGGGCAGTCATACATACATAAGCCCAAAAGCATTTCTTATGATTGCATATTTCATGGCACAATTGTCTAAATTTTACTATACCTTATGTTTCTCACACCGAGCATGACTCACGTGAGCTTAGAGTGTAAAAGTAATTGTGAGATCCTGCTTTGAGCCATCAATCATAAACATCATACCCTTATTCGAACTATGTGGGTTTTGATTCCTTTTTCAAAACAAAGGATACGTATTTAGCCCATCTATGGGTTCGATCCCAACTCTGAAGTAATTCAGTGTCCTTATGAATGACGATAAACTTCAAGTTCCCCACTGAGTGGCTTTAAAACTAGCCTGGTCATCATAATGACCAATAGACTTTTATATAAATGTTTTGAAGGATAACCTTGAACAAGAATCTCTAAATAGATACAGATGATTCTCTATTGATGAAGAACCTCAAATACATATAAAAGATTCTCTAAATTTCTTACATATTTAATCATTGATTGTTAAACTGAAGGAATGTTGATTTTATACTTGGTAATTTAATAAGGATTCACGAACATAACTTAAATCTATAATGAGAGTCCCGAAGTAGACAATAATTCCCCTCAAAAAGGTGTGATGAGTCCGACCTGCCATCCTCTTGACCAATGAAAATTCCTAAGCCTCATTAGCCCATAAGCTAATGATCTCCTACCTTTGGAATGTAGGTCCAAACGGATGTGGAATCATTGGATGTTTCCGGTTCTACGAACAAACCCGTTAGAAACTGATCGGAATGTTTGAATATCCCATCCAGGAGGTCATCCCCGGATTCCGTGCAAAACAATTACCAATTTATCAGTGAAATAAAACACCCAAAAACATTATACATATAGAAAATGATAATACAAAATAACTGATAAAGGAAAAAAACACATGAAAATTTCCAAAATAAGGAAATTGGATATAAACCAAAGTAGTAATTTTTTTATTCCATATAAGTGTGAATTTTCAATGGACAACAAAAAATAAAGACACATTAAAATATCCAAAGGGTGTCCCATCATCATTTCACATTCCTCTATACACGCTTTATCCCAAATCCCAACCTATTATCTAATATAGTTGTATTTAACTTTACCTATACTTTAAATATGAACACTATTCAGGTATAAAATGATAAACCAGGTAGAATGTGAGTAAAACCTCTTAGGTCACATCCAATGGTGACTAAAGCTATAAAGAATCCATAATATCATAGGATTCTATATAAATAATTAGAAACAGAACAGAAAAATTAATCATGTCTCACATTTTTTGTTATTTAGTTTACCACATTTGCCCATTGTTTTATGGTTACACCGATGAAAACAATGCCTTATTAATCCTATATTTGGTACTGAAGCAGACAATATTAGGATTTCAAAAATTATTCTTTCTTGGGATTTCATTATTCAAATTCATTCCAGTTTTATTTTGGTACACATGAGCATATGTCTAGGCACCATTATCATAGATATATGGATATTCATTATATAAGCATATTCTCGAGTACATGGTGAATACATACATATTTAATTTCATGGATTTATATAGTAACAACCTATCACCAAAATAACTTGTAATTGGACAATAATTCAAGCACCAATTCACATGAATCTTTTGGGGCCCAAGAGAATATATTTGGAGCCACACATGAACTTAGTGCATAGTCTATCACCATATCAACATTCTTCATATTTACATATATATTTAAATATATCCTGGTTAAACATCAATAAATCATTTATCAGTCATTCTCCACACAATCTAACATTTCATTTATCAATAAAAATTGCAGATAAGTGCATTATATATAATAATCTACATAAGAAATTGCATATTTAATAACGTATCACATTACACATACATTATCAAATATATAAATAAAATTCCATTATTAATACAAAAAAACCCTTTAAATGCATTTATCAGACCATTCAAAAATAATTAAGATTAGTTCTATAAACCTGTTATTTCCCCTATTTAATTTCACTGTTATAATTTACATGATAATTGTAATTCCACGTGGAATTAAACCAATCTCAGACTCATAATTTCCAATTAATTAATTGGAATCATTGAAGGGTCCGTCAACTTAATATAATGAAAATCATATTGTAATTTAAATGTAAATTCAGGACGTGGTAACACAATAGTAAAATTACATACAAGATTAATTTGCTATGCCTATATGAAATATCAGTTTTAATAACATCATTATGCTTATTTAAAAATTCTCCCGAATCCTGGAAAAATAATTTGATGTAGAACGGTATAATCTCGAACACTGAAAAAGATCTAGGATCAAATCATAGGATCAAGTTCCAAAAAACAGGAACCATTATAACCAATATATAATAAATGAACAGTGGGATGATTCATGCCAATAAAATATAAGAGAAACATGGAAGAGAGAAGAATATAAACAAACAACATATGACATAATAGAGTGGAGTCAATTTTATTACATCAAATCATTGATTAATAAGAGAATGAGTTTGATAATCCATTGATTCATATTCATAATCTCTAAGTGAAATGGGAAATATATTAGGAGGAATGTGGGTGAAAAGTGTTATAACCGGACTATTATGTATATTTTAATTAATATTTTTTGTGTTTAATGTATTGAATGCATATTTTTCTATATGTGAATAATTTTTAGAAATAATTATTCCCCTTAACCATATACACTTTATAGATATTTTTTTATGCTTCAATTTTTGGAAAGTAGTTATATTAACCATGCTCGAACCTTGCATCAACCTTATGTACAAGGGTAATAGGGACCAATTATTCCACTATGATTCCATACAGTAAGATAAATCGTTCACTAATCTTATGAATGACGTCTTTCTTCTTGTGATGGGGTGTATAATTTTCTTGTGAAATCCTAATAGATTTTTAAAACTGTATTCCAATCATTTTCACACCAATGTGATTCCCAAATTCATACAATTCAAAAAAGGGAACCCTAATGAAAGACCCAAAAAATTAAAAGTTAAAAATAAGGGTAAAATAATATCATCAAATCAGAATAATACATCTCAATAAGGGTTAGGATCACACATTTTTCAATGTCATTTTTCATGGGGGCATAAATGTTGAGTATCTATTTCAATTTTCGTAGGTGATCTACTATGTGTAGCAGAGTGGGATGTGAACTCCATGGTAAAATGGTTAATACAAATTGTAGTTAGGAACACTATAATGATTTATTTTAATAATATGGATTCTGTACATAATAGACATATATATGGAATATATTGTTTCATGAATCCTGTTATCCATTTTAGAATAACCAAAATATTTTATATGTTGTATTGAAAAGAAACAAATAGAGTATTAATTGGGGATAAATAATTAAGTTAATTAATTATGATTATAATTATGAACTCTTTGGATTTTGGATTTAGGTTTATTTGAATGGTGGTGTCCATATTGTTGGATACATTTGAAAGGATCTCAAGAGTTTCTTATTTGCTGAATCTAAGAAATGAATATAAATTTTTTCATATAAATTAGGAATAATATTTTGTGTTTCATGGATTTATAATTATTTTGGTGTAATTTAACCCATATTTAATAACATATGGATGAATTACAATGGTGATAATTTTTTAGTTATTAGAACCAGTGTAAAATTTATTTCATATAATACATCCATTGTAGTGGAAACCACAATGACATGAATTTTATAAATCATAAACTTACTAGGATTTATATGGAAGGATTAGAAGGTTCCTTTTATTTCATATTAATTTAGCTATTCTCCATTGTTTTAGAATATGATGACTTTTGGTGGACATAGGTAATGATGGTTGTTAATACTTACAAGGGAATGTTTAGTAAATGTCGTAACCATTCTTTATCTCATAGGTGTTTGATTAATCTTATTGATGGATTCATTTTATTTATCCAATGAATAAATTATGATTTTTTGGTTATTTTTTTAGTTGGATATAATATTATTGACAATGATATAATCCTAAAATGTGTCCATTATTTACACCATATGTATCTTCTCAAGGTTATATGAAATGTAGGGACTAAAAGATACTGTAGGTAATTACTATGGATTTTGGTTAATTTAACAAGTGACACTACTATTATTAGTTTGTTATACATTATGTAACTTATGGATATTCACATTGTGACCTGAGACGTCCCCAATAAAATATTTTTAATTTAAATAGTGGTTATGAAATCACATTATAGATTCACTGCCAATGTGGCTTTATATTGAGACTGGGATTTCCAACGGCATTCATTCCCATTGATTTATTTTTACATTGTATCACATTAACCATTGTATATTTTTATTGGCCACATAAGGGAATACAATTATCATTTTAGATAATAAATACTCTGAAATGTTTTTCCAATATGGATTTTGATGTGTTGGGTTGGTCAAATTTACCTAGTTTAATTAAATTAAATGAAATTATGGTTAATACATTGAAATAAAAGGATCATGATTCTAAATTTTGATTCTTCAATAAATGATTGAACATAATTTAATAACCTGAATGATTGATAATGAGACTCAAAACAATGATTCATTTAGTTTCGGGATAATATTGAATTACAGTGAAAAAATCAGAAATATAAATAATATTAGGATGTAATAATTTGAGAAACAAATATTTAAATATTATTATTCAATATTAATATATTTTACATGTGGTGAACCATTTTTATATATTTTTAATTTCCATTAAAGTCACGTTTTAATATCATAAATGATGAATATTTATCAAAACCAACAACACTAGTTTTTTAATTAAATTATAGTGATCATTTTTGTATCCTAGAAAATTTATATAGTAATATTCATATTTAAGATCTATTTACATGTAATAATATATGTATCCTTTTGAATACGATTATCAATTGACATGAATATTTTCAAAAGGAAACATCACATATTGATTCATTATTTAACCGTTCATATATAAGGTTATCAATATTAATAATTTTAGTATAATAAAAAATATCTAATTGTTCACAATGATTTAATTATGTTAAATGATTCATTAAAAGTAGTTATTTGAATTAAAATTTTAGCTAATGAGGATTCATATATAATTTTTTGTATTGTTAAAGAAATAATTAAAATACATATAATTTTTCATTGTAGTTTGAATCTATTTGATAATCTATTAAAAATATATTAATGGGGATTCAGATTATTGTTAGTGAAACAAGGAATAAAATAATGATTAATTTATTATTTTAATATCTTGTATCTGTCTTTAAAGGCTGTCTGATATTGAAAAAATGGGTTTCCTTTTATAGTTACCCATCCATGAAAACTGATGATTCATATTAAAGATATTTAATATGGATTATATTGTATTAATTATTAATTTTATATAACTATGATATGTAGGAGATGGATGCATATAATGAGGTTATATCTGGCACTAAATATTGATTATCCCTTTTTATCTATATCATCATATGTATCATTTTATGTCACATGGGAAGCACTAGAATAAAATAACATTGATGAATTTGTCAATCCAATGAGTGATAAAAACATTATGGATGATAATATCTAAATTATGTAGGAAACATTAATTATATATATGAAATAGACTTGTAGTGGATATCATAGAAAATAATATATATTCCCTTAAAAATTTCATAACTATTAAAAATAATAATGTGTCCAATGTTCATCAAGATTTAGGATCCTTAATAGTGAATTTTTACATGAATTTCAAGGCACTAAAGGTATATGGTTGTAAGACTAACATCGATTGAGATATAGTCAATGATATAAATATCTAATTACAATACTCACACATGATCATAATATATGCGTAGATTTTTGGAGTTATAAAATGTAAATTAAATATGTATGTTGAATAATATTAATTGATCTCGTGGAATGAGAGAAGAAAAATATTTCATAATTTAATATTTTATGATTAATAAATATAATTAAAATGAAAAAATGAATTGAAATGTAGAATTATATTCCACAGTCGAAAAACATGTTAATGTAGAGAAATAAAAAGTAAATAATATTATAATATATGTCAATTATATTTTAGAAGTCCAAAAATATATTTCAATGATAGGTAAATAAATAAATTATAAAAATATCACAGTTTATTAAACATGAAATAAAAGATATTTTTCAATATAATAAATTATAGTATTATATGAATAATTATCGGAGTCTGTAATTTAAAAAATGTAAGATTTCAAGGAAATATGTGCATGGAATTGATATAAGAAAAAATATAATATTTATTAATTTCACCTATATAAAATTATCCAAAAAAAATCATAACTCCAAAGATTATTTATCAAATTATGAATATGAATCCTATAATGAGTTTAGAGCATTTGGTTTGTACGATAACTTTGCGGATGAAACATGTTTAGATTGATATCAAGGATTATTGTGTCCTTGCTGTTTGTGAATTTTACCAATGACTAAATTTTTTGAAATTAATAATCATAAATAAATAAATATTAATATATGATGATTTATTTTTTTGAATCCACCCTGATAATTAATCATGGCCACAGAAGGATCAATTCCATGAATGTTAATTGATTTATCCAATGACGAAAGATTTATTCTTCTATTTAGTTATTTGTTCATTTTTTATAACATTTTAATTAAATATGTTATTTGAAAAAATATTTAGGCCAAATTAGTAAATTTAATGTTTCATTCCTCATGTATTTTGACTATTTGTTAATCATTTTTTTCATCAAGAATTCATTATGGGAAATGGTTTTTCGTAGTTGAATGAAAATTGTGTATCAGTTCATTTTATCCCCATTCCTTAGAATAAAATATCAATACTATTGGTTTTGAACTTGAAATAGTATGTTTTCATGGTTTGATGATGATAGGGGATTATTGGTGGTAGATTATAATAGACCCACTATCCATATTCTTCCTTGTTCGGTGTAGTGCAGTGATGGCATGACTCACTAGGTCTCTTTACCGGAAAAGGAGATGATAGATTCTAACTGAAGGAAATGGAGAGGATAGTCAACCAATGATCATATATCCTATATTTCTATTTATGGGGGATGTTTACGATCCCAATGTTTTGTGAACAATGTTGTGGGATTATTGAAAATCCTATATTACGAGCCATATGATATGAAACTATATTTATTTTCGACTACCTATGAAATAAAATGGTTTCTGTGAATAAGATAAGGATCACATGACATGTGGTCCCTACCATGTGTTTTGGGCCCCTCCCTATACGATGAATGTTTAACCTAGTGTTAAAGTGGAGTTACAAAAGCTAGAATTATCGGTGGTACATAGGTAGTCAAGGAGTACATTTTCATGGAGAGACAAAATGAGCTATGTATCGACAAACCAACACAATCCATTTAGCCATTTGTTAAAATGTGTATTTGTATATATACTTTCTGTGAGATATATTATCTCAATGAAAAAACATGGGTTATATATACATGTAATTATACTATATTACATGATTTGTAAGACGATTTAGGGTGGTTAGAGATAATTGTTTCATCATATTTAGACCAGTATTGGTTGAGTGTGTTCCTGTAGTCCATCCTTTCGATGGTATAATATGAAATTCTTTCCACATATTTCTATTGTGTTCCCCAATAAAGGATGAGTCACATATTGATTTTTAGGTCTCCCTATATGATATTGTATTGTTTTCCTATGTGATTTTTTATTATAACCTATGTGGGGTTCATAGAATCAGTGTTACCTCCTCAAACAAGGAATTGTTCCCCATCTAGCATTCCATTTTTTTGGCTTAATGGTATCATTATAAAATGAACCCAAATATTGTGTGATGATCCATATTGGGTTTGTGACGTCCCATAGTTGTCCTAGATATGATCCCTATCATATTAATAAGGAATTCCTAGACCAATGAGTTTACATGGAAATTGGCCAATGATAATGGCCTCCTAGAAGAGTGTCTCTGATCATAACATTGATGGTGGATTTGATTCAAATAGAATGGAAATTTCCAATAATAATTGAGAAAAATAAAATGGTAGGTAGTTTGGTTGAGAAAATGTGGAGATGTAGTGTACTTCCTTAGTATATTTTGACATATTACAAAATTACTACTATGACATAATTACTCATTATTTTGTTTTATAGTATTTTTATTGATTTATAATTTTTATTTTTATACACTCCCACGTATGGTCTCATCCCACATATATATTGTCTTATGTATATGATGAACCTATTGATGCTGTCCTGGGAGTAGAAGGATATGGTGGATCATTGTTGGGGCTAGATAGATAGTGATTTTTTATGGGTGGTTTCATTTTATAAAAAACTCCTCTTTATTAGATGGATTGAATCCATATATTATTTTTTGGAATGTTATATGTCCCCTTTACTAATTTCAAAACATTATTAACATATTTTTATTATGTGATTATAGATGTATACATTCATTGGTTTTAATGGTTTCACATTTTATCATTGTATGGGCTTGGAAATGTGTCTGTGTGTTTATTGGTACATTAGGATAATTCCAAACATGTGTTGAATATTCATACTCACCACTAGTCACCATCCCTGATGATAGTAGATGTGGTCCCGGGGTAGTCATATCTAGGGCCCCACGGTGTTAAGGCAAGAAAGGGTTGAGTCAAAGTTATTTTTTCTACATTATAACTACAGTTCAAGAAATTGGTTTTGTATTTTTGGAATGAAAAAAGTTAAAGTGTTTTAAGTATTCTTGTTAGTCCATGTGATATAGTGAAGGGGTGGAGGCCTCCAAATCTATTCACTATGGATGTGATAAACTACTTCTTTAGTAAGTACATGTAATCAAAAGTTATAGTATGATAATAACAATCAAAATCAAATAAGAATGTTTTGTGGTTTTGATGTCCTTATTTTTTTTATCTCACTACATTTACATTGTTCCTTTGGTATATCATTATTATTTCAGGATCCCTCTATTACAAAGATATATATGATTCTGGAGCATGTTCATGAGTATAATCTTTAGATTAATGAGCCATCAATTTATTCGCATGTTTATGACATATTACATCTGGGTAGTTTACTAGCTATACCAGAAATCAATGAACATGAGTTTGTGTTATAATTTCTAGTTGACTATTTACACAAGGTGAGTTAATTAAATGAGTTTTAGAGTAATTGACCTCCAACATTTTAGGCTGATATAGTCCCACAGGTATCTATGCACTAGATGGAGGATCATAATCATGTTTTCATCCTTTTGAGAAATCCTATATATCAAATTAATTTCCACACGAGGAATCATATTTATGGATCCACTGGGAGATGTTGGACTCTAGTTGGAGCCCTAGAGTTGAGACATCAACAGTTAGTGTTCAACTGTAGTTGTAGATATCTGGGAATGTCAGATACATAATGAGATATTCCCAATATAGGGAATCATCGATGAATCGATCATAGGGTGGATTTAATAGTCCAATATAGAGGCATTGTATCTACTAAAATGGTTGGAAAAAACTTCATTGGGATTATATGACTCATCATATATCTATGTGGGAGATGACTGAGAGATTACCCATACATTTAATGATATAAGATCATTATGTCTTATATTGTTTCATACATAGTAGATTGGTTGGTAGAGATGAAGGTTGTTGTATGAATAATATCTTATTTCCACCACCATATGAAGTTATTCCACAAAATGATTAGGGATGTGTTGGTCATACACAATGATATGTATAGTATATGGAGTCCTATGAGCCAAATTCTATTGGGTTTATATGTCATTCGATCTGTGTATTTTTAACCTTATCTATATATAGGATAGACACATGTGTGATTCATTCCATTTTCCACATCTCTGGTTTCATATATAGTTAGTTTTATTTAGCCTTTGGGTCAAACCAATTACTTGGAGTCTCTGATAGGAGGTGAATCTGTGATTCCACAATTCCATTGATAGTGATATATAATGCGTGGAGGAAAAATATTTGTATGAGATATCATTATAGTATTAATAAGACATTATGTCATCATCCTAGGTATGGGTTAGATATCCAATGATCATTCCTAGATTGAATGATTTATGTGGTGGATGCAATGTGTACGTAGTGATGGAACGAGGTTTCCACACGTTGAAGGAAATGAAACCATGATATCGTAAGATGAGATGACATATTGGAGAGTAAATTCGATTATCCAATAGTTTTCAGGTATAACTCATTAAATATTGGATTCGATGTGATATCATCTTCCTATGCATGAGGAATGGTACAAAGATGTATTTTTCAATGATGGGCTTGGATTACCTCCACGTTGAAAGATAAAGAACTACATTGAATTACATGCAAGGATATACCCGATATCAGTACTGGAATATCAAAAATATCCCATAGGCCATCATCATATGAGTGTTAATTTGTAGGACATGGAAAAGAGGGGTTTGGGTGACCTTGTGTTCCCCAGAGAGGAAGTACCATTGTTGTTCTCCACAAAGGAGTATAATAGTTTTAGGTTATTTATGGTTTTTTAAAACATTAAATATGTTACAACAAATAATGTGTATCCAATAATGAGGATCGAAGACCCACTTATTCAGTTGTGAGGGGTGTGATGGTTCTAAAATATGGAACTCAGATAATTCTATCATGAACTACTAGTACATTATGGGGATCTAATGAAAAACACATTCAGATATTATTACGACCACTATGAGTACTTGGGGATCCCTTTTGGAAAGATGTAAACCCCAACAGTGTTTGTAAGACTCACTAACCATATTGTTAATCCTTTCCTAGAAAACTTTTCTGTGGTCCTCATTTATGATATCCTATTGTACACTTCTCTTAATGAGGATCATGTGCGACAATTTTTGGATGATCCAATATATACATTGAGAGAATCATAGTTCTATTAAGGTCTCAAAGTGTCATTTTTGGATCCCATAGGTCGACTACATAAGATACATCATCTAAAAGGTAGTAGTGGTAGTGGATCTAGCTAAAGATGATATTGTACTAGTGTGGAACGAATCTAGTGTGTTACTGAGGAATTGAGGTTCCTTGGGATGGAAGGGTGCTATGGAATGTTTGTACCCTATTTACCATTATTTTCATCACTATTGAATTATTTTTTGGAAAGGGTAACATATTCATGGGGATATTAATGTTCCAATAATGATTTCAACTAATTTGAATGATTCTGACAAGTCCCCATTTTTTATATTGTGGAAGGGGGAATGAAGTATGTAGGGATATTTGATTGATAAAGGATTTTACATGGATGTGTAATGATTGTGAGGATCGTAGTGATTACTTGTGGCTTATGGTCGTTGAGTTTTCATGATAAGAACTATGTGACTCATGATATTGAGATAGAAATGGTAGTATTATCCTAGATGAGGTGGAAAAATTACATATTCAGTGAGTAGTATAACATATTCTTTGACCCAAATAGTCTCAAGTATGTCCTCTATTGGAAGGATATTAACATATGAAATATTGGATTCCATGAATTCCACCAAGACAATTAATTCTACATTGATTATAGTCGTATTAAGGGTAATGTTGTGGTATGTTCTATAAAGATGTGTTATTGTTCGTAGCTGTTAGTTGAGGAATCAAAGAAGTTATCCTTGTTGCAGTTTCTCTTGGGATGGTACATCGTATATATAGCTAATTTTTGTAAACTCGGCAAATTTACATATTTTTATTGACTTTAATCATAGATATTCCAATAGTGATACCTTACATACCTAGACGTCCATTAGAAATTATCACGATGTATATTATAAATATGGAGTTAATGTTATCCATTTCAGAGGAAAGTAAATGGTACCCATGATTTTGTTGGAGAAGCTGACGAGGGAGTCCCATAAATACCATTTATAGGTACGCACATGAGTGAAAGAATAAACAATGACCAATAAAATTAGTTTTTCTGGGAAAATATAAAGAGATGTGTTGAATTTTTTTTCTATTGATACCCCACTTGTCAGCAGGTTAATCCTGAGCATCATGTACTTATGGGTTTATCCCAACCAATTAAGGATCCATAGTGGAAGTGGGATGGGTTATACATGGAAATCATGATTGTGTTTTCAAATAAATATAGAGAACATGATTCCATATGTGTGATTGTAGATTGACCCACCAATTGATCTCAATTCACAGTTATTTGGGTGAAATGTTCAATACATATATTGGGATGATTGTACGTGAAAAAGGTAATCCAACTCCTAGGAGTTCCATAAATGTTATTTTTAGACCATGTTACTCACTTCAAAATTTAATTATAGATTTGATGAATGGAGGCCATTGAAACATTTTTTCATTTAAGTATTTTGTTTCACCCACGGGCTAACAATAATAACTAGTGAACCATTTAGGTCAATAAGTGTATGCTCTGTGATTCAATGTTGAATTTTTCCAGTAGTGGGCCGAATCACATACATATAGTGATGTTTTATTTCAACAATATCTACCATTCCAAAAATGATATGGAACTATTCTTGTTCATTTATCAGTTTAATTGATGGTCCCCAATTTTTTGGATTGATCATAGAAGTTCAAAACTAACGGTCCCAGAGTTGGTTCAAGATATAAATAAGATTATAAAGATCACCCATGAGCATATTTAGACTATAAAAATCCTTCATAATTCACATATTTATACAGTATGGATGAAATTGGAATTCAAAAAGGATACCATGGGTTCTGTTGGGTATCATAATTATATAGATTATGTTTATTTGGTCGTGATTAAAATATATCAATAAGATTCATTGACCCATTATAGATACTACATATAGTATTCCTGGTGGCTTACCATATAGATCCACAACCACAGTTAAATAGGGTGCATGAATTCTTCCATGTGTCATTTTTGAGGAGGTATATTCATAACAGATAAAATATTATAGACTCGGGTGAGATACACATCGTGGATTGGGATTACATTGTAGATTAAATTGTATTGATCAACGATCAGAAAGATCATATAATTAATGGTATATTGATTCCCCTTCTGTGGGGTCCAATGCTAATATGTCATTTTTTAGAATATCACATGGGTGAAGGAGATTCCGATCCGATCTAAATACCCATAACATTTTTGGCAGGTCTGTCACTTTTTGTGATGAATATCCTATTTTTAGGGATAATGAATGGACACCGATTATTCTATGTATTACTTTATCAATTAATATGAATTAATTTTAGAGAAAGGAATTCAGACATCATGAGATTCCATGGCCAGTTGGCTGATGAATTGATATTTGAAAAATATTAAATATATTATTATCATGTGAATGCATTTTTCATGAAAAATAGTTATGGCTAATAAACAGAGTTTTATATAAGAAATATGGTACTTATTTTGACTTCCAAATAAGAAGTTTTAACCTAGGTGTAACATAATCTATGATTGCATTGGGAATTGTGATTGAGATCTGTTGTGTGGGAATAATTAAAAGAATATAATCATATTTATATCAATAATATAATATAAATTGTATAATAATGTTATCCCATATATATGATGATATGGTTAATTTTATCGGTTAGTCACATAACCCCAAAAAATGATAGATAGTATTGGGAAGGATCATGGAGGATGACATCAGATTGAATCAAGATCGAGGATCATTACAGCATCTGATTTTATGGATGCCACACAAAAAATTTCATGAACATTCATCATTAACGATCATTCCAAAATATGTGTATGATGTTTCATTTTTGAAATTTCTTCCGGTTTCATTATCTCCTTCAAACACACATCAATTATATTAACAATACTTGATCAATCATTTACCATAGATTTGTTAAATGGTTGATTTATTTTTCATTTTAATTTCATATACGTTTATAAAATTCCTAAAAATTATTAAATAATTATTATTAGAATCTAAAATTCATTCCTCTTTTTTGTGGATTCATATTTATTTCTCAGTTCTTAAAATGTTATTCATTATATT
This sequence comes from Viscum album, assembly GCA_963277665.1. NCBI lineage: Eukaryota > Viridiplantae > Streptophyta > Magnoliopsida > Santalales > Viscaceae > Viscum > Viscum album. The sequence continues at coordinate 1,757,960,867 of OY728159.1, read as the reverse complement.
TTCTTTATCCTTTGTTAGGGGAATAACTATTTTATGGTCACGAAATGATATTTCATTGGATAAAAATAAATACTTTAGATGGTACACAATATATGGGATTTGATCAATGAGTGATGATGATTTAAGAAAATTAGAGATAATTCAAAATAGACCTGTTATCCCCATTTATTGAGGTTCAATGATGTGTGGTGACAACATGTCTCAGTGGTCAATTTTGTTCCAAATCTAATGCTTCATTAATGTCTTAACATTTGGGGTAATTATATAATAATACATAATCATTTAAATTAATATTTATGAATTATATATTAAATTTATTTTAATGTGTATGCTTTTTCAAATAGTCAACTATATACGTAACTATGTCATTCACGAAAGTTTTATGTTGCACATCTGACTCCGTTATTCCGAAAAATAATACATTATTAATATTATTATTTTAAATTGATGATAATCCCTATCCATTTTATTGGATATAATGATCATAAAAAACTATATTATGTTTAAACGAGTTTGTTAAATTTTTTACATTCTTCCAAGAAATTTTATGGGCGTAAAATAAGAATAAATAAAATTTTATGAATAAAATGCTCTAATATTTTTAAATTTTACTTTTAATACCTATTTATTGTGATAAAATTTTAATTATAAATATTTACATTTTTAAAATATTTTATATGAAATGAAATTATTTTTATTTGGAATAAGGGAAAAAAATATACTTGGATTGAATTTTTGTTACTTTTCCGATCATATTAATTAATAAATAAATATTAATAAATACAAAATTTTAATAAAAAACTAATATTTTCTTCTAATTTATTTATATATTTATCTTATAATTTTAATTATATTAAATTTATTATAAAATATAAATTTTATTATTTAATCCAATACGGGTCATTAAAATAAATTTCGAAATGAAAATGGATATAGAAACATTGCAAAAATTTTAATGTTTTTATTTAAAAAACACTTTCCTACATCCGTCATTGATACTAATTTTTGATGCATTTATAGTCACTTAAATGAATTTAAATTTCATAAATTGACACACATGGTTGTAATAATTATGAAAAATGAGATCAAATAAGACAAAATAATATTTGATAAATAATATCTTCAGTATTTTATTTAGTATGGTCAAAGGAAACCCAGGTAATTAAATGTATGAATAATATTACAAAAATATAAAACTACCCTAACACATTTCCTAATATTAATGGAAGAGTAATTATAGACAAACATTGTAACACCCGAGACTATTATGAGAAATATTTTGTTTTTTTGTTATATAAATCATCAAAGGAATCATTTACTACACAATACACTAGCTTGGCTTTCTTTACACGCAACCACGGCCTTCCTCGATAGCTTGCGTCGTACGCAATACCGAGTTTACTAAACAGCGATATGCTATTAAAATATTATTAAATCTATCCATTATGAATAGTAATAAACACTTTTTTGAAATTTTGTAAATGGACTTCATTTTTGGATTCGGAATATCGAAATTATATTAGGGTGAAATTTTGGTACTTTTCGGATAACTTTCATATTCTGATGAATAGTTAAAATTACTATATTTTAATTAAAAACAACTTTTTTAATCGAAATAATTAATATTGTTAAATTATTAATATGAGTGGTTTAAAAGTCTATTTAGAATATATTTTTACAATTTAATAAAATGTTGTTCATTGGATGTAATTTCACATTTAATCCAGACATAAACAAGTGTCAATCTTTTGATAGTTATTAGCTTTTAAAAACACGCTATTTGTTTTGACGACAGGAATTAATTTTTAAATTAGTTAATGTAACTGATATGTTTTGAATATGGTAAAATAAACATCATTTTTGAATTCATAATATCAAATATATCTTAGGCCTAATTTTTGGTATTTTTCTGGAAACTTTCATTTTTTGATGAATAGTGAAACCACTAAGTGGTAGTTAAAAAAACTGATTTTTTAAGAAAACATAATTTTACCGCTTATGTGAGTAGAATTACGAATATCTTAGAGACACGATTAATATAAAGGACTAAAATGTGGTTCAATGAGATGAAAATAATTTTTGGTGAATAGTGAATGTTTACTTTTTTTACCACGGTTAAAAGTAAATATGGTAATTAAGGGTAAAATTGTTATTATTATTACCTTAACACTTGTCCTAATTCTATTGGATAAGTGTAATTCGACCAAAACAACCTTAGGAATAAAATATGACCATTTAGGCCCAAATGGATAAGATTAGGACAATTATTATTAATTTATTTAAACAAGGGTTAAAATAGTTAAAATCAAAGTTTAATAAGTAAATAATTCTTAATATTGTGTTATACATAAGATAAATTAGACCATAAATATTCATTAGAAAGATAAAAACAATTCCTATGTAATGTTATTTTATTTGTAATTTTTTGACACCAAATAATTTAATTTATTTATGAAATAACGATGATGTAATAATTATCTTATTAATGAAATATTGACATAATTGATGTTATAAATACCCAAATAAATTTAATTTGATACATTTTATGAATTAAACTAATTTTCTAGGTTAATATTACATGTTAGTATTGATTTAATTAAAGTTTTTAGAACTAATCATTCTTTTATGATTTTTACAAAAATCAATTACTAAATAGTGTCAAAACTGACATAAAATAGTTTTTAAAACAAATATTATATAATTAATTGTTATTTTAATCCTAAAAATCTAAGTATCGTCAAAATGACTTAGATAAAATTATATATATTAATAATAAACAACTTGGGGTTCGTTTGTCTTGTTAAACTATGTTTATTAACCTTATAGTAAAAGAAAACAAGAAGACACGGTAAAAGTTAAATTATCTAACTTAAAGTTAAATCTGAATGATAAGGTTAAAATTGATACGTAAACATGTCTAAATTATATTTTATGATAGGATTTATAACCATACCCACCTTTGCTTAGAAATATATCAATTTGAAGCTATAAAAAACCTAATTTGACTTTATAATAAAATAATATTTTTAGTTATTCCAAAGGTGCCCCTCTCCTCCCTTATAAAATGGCACCTCCTACCTCTCTTCCTCACACCACTTTGAGCCTTAAAGCTCGGCCAATCCCTGCCAATTTCTTCTCTCCACTTCCCTACAGACATCCTAGAAGTCCTAGTCTTCTTCAAAGACCAATTTTAGTTCCCTAAAAGGAGGTCTCAAAGAAGCGCTTCAAAGAAGAGGTAATGTCTGTTACCGATTCTTTCATCTTTATTTTTTCTTCGACTTCTTTTTATTTTGTTGTTTCATTATGAAGTAATACAATTAGTATCACTAATATACTGATATGTTATTATAAGTATGAAAAAACCCTATTTCACCATCTATCCATCCTATGGAAAATGAAATCATCGCGCGTGTGTACGTACGGAATACCGTCTCCACGCCATGGTGTAATCTATTTTCCATCACCACCTTACTTGGATGGGTATAATAGTTCAAATAAATAACTATATATGATTATTTTAAAGTGGTATTGATTCTGAAATAGTATACATACACTCAAATACAATTCCATAATCATGGGAACGATATCATTGCTCGTGCGTGCGTACGGAATACCGTCTCCAAGATGTGGTGTGACTCGTTCTACATGATCTTCATTGCATAATGATTATATAAATGAATTGAATGAATTAATAAGATATATATTACACTAATACCATTCTGTAAATGAGATATCTATAACCTAAAAAGAATAATAATAATTTATTCAACAAAACAAGCATAAGAACAAAAAGAAATAAACACCCAAATAAAAAGTTGCAATGAAATATTACTAATAAATAGCTAATAATTTGACCATATAAGATATCATAAAAATAATTATGATTCTGGAATAAGTCAATAAAATTATTTAAATCATTATATAGGATGTTCAGACACTTACGATGAAAATTGGACCTAAGGTAAGGGAAAATATCACAATCTCATTTTATCTGAGATTGTTTATACGTTGGTATTTACTGGGGTGTATTTTATCATCCACATCCATGTTTCCTCAATATTTAATATTGTTTCCATCCACCTAAATTTTTTTAAATCCAATTTTACCCTTCAGTGAGTTTTTAGTAAAGGATATGAAATGAATCTTTTGTCGTTTTTCCGTACGAGGTACTTTTTGATTTTTCCGACAAAAGTACGAGAAGAATGTTTTTTTAACTTATACGACATGAATGGATTTTTAAAACATTATATCCAAGAATATTCCTTTAAAAATTTTCAATTTTACTTTTAATAAACTTCTTTTAGTTTAAAATTGTAAGACATGTTAAGATAGGAAATTTTTTTGATGTAGAAACGATATTTTCCTCAAGAATAGAGATCAAGTGTTTTATCAAAATTATTTTCCATCTAAGATAATATAGGGTTCTGTTTCTATCCCTATTATTACATTGATTTGATTATGTTGTGATGGAATTATTTTTATGAATTCCATTATCTTATATGAATGGTTTTATGATGTCATGTTGTTTAAGAATCCCATTTTTTATTACATGGGTTATGCAATGATGTATGATTTATGATTTTGTGACACACATAAGAATGGTATTATTATGAGATGGGTGGGACCTATATATCCCTACAATGCATTGGTTAATGATTTTATATCTCATGAGATAGACATGGCCAGAACGACAGGTTAAACCGGTTCAGTAAAACAGGACTGAAACGAGGAGTGAACTCGGTTCAGAAATGGAGTTTGTCCACTAAGATAGTTTTGGAAATGAGTCTTGACTAATAAGAAATGATTATCTATTATTATTTGTGTATGCCACAAAGCTTCATGTTTTAAGTTATTATTATTTGGATTAAATTTCACTTCTATGATTTATCCCATTTTATGATCTCTTTTACAGGATAAGATTTTCAAAATGCTATGTTCTTATAAATATGATATGTTTGATATTTCATTTGTTTACCATTACTGAGCATTTGAGCTCACCCTTTTGTATGTTTTCATTTCCCCAGGTCAGGAAGAATGATATTAAGTTGGATATGCTAAAAAGGGAATCTAGATATGATGAAATAAATGGGAGACAACGTAGATGATTTATGAACCAGTTGTTTATGTTTCCTAGTTTCTAAAGACACTATAACTATACGGTCCTTTCCTGGTTTTGTTATTTTTTGAAATAATTGTGCTTCAATTCTAATGTAATAACAATGTATGTAAAGTATGGGTCGTTATAGTTGGTATCAGAGGAAAGGTATAGTCAACCATTGGAAACTAGGATGTGAAAGCCTTAGTAAGAACCCGAAGGATTATTCTAGACATAGAACACAATCTTAGTGTTTTAGAAATGAACATGAATAACCTAGGATAAGACCTTAAGTGTGAAATTTTATTCTTGATTATGTGGTTTTCCTATTATAATTAGTGTTGCTCACACTAATCTTCTTGGTTATAGTCAATGGCTGGAACCCGAAGGAACCGTGTTAATGTGTAATGCAACAGGAAATGCAATGATTGTCTCCCTGAGCAAACAAAAGTTATTAGAGATGGAATGAAAAATCATGAATCCAAGCTCACACAACTTTCTCAAGCTATGAATCATGCAGGACTTCCAAAAGAGCAAAGGAAGGAGCAACATTCTGTTGAATCCTTCATGAGGCAGCTCCCGCCTTCATTCAGTGGGTCTACTGATCCATTAGTTGCTGAACAATGGATTAGTACTACTTAAAAGATATTTTTAGTTCTTCAATGTTCTTAACATGATAAAGTCATCCTAGAATTGTATCATTTGTAAGGAGATGCTGATCAATGGTGGAATATTATTAAGAATATGAGTCAAAGGGATGAAATTGAGTCCATGGAATGGGACAAGTTCAAGAACTTATTTTTCAATAAGTACTTCCCTCGTATTATCCGAACAAAGATGGAGAATGAGTTTCTTGAACTAAAGAAAAAGGATGATGAATCTGTTGGTACCCATGAAGAATATTTTACAAGACTTGCAAGGTACGCTTCTGGTATTATTATCCATCCTGATAGAAAGATCGATCGATTCTTTAGTGTCTTAAAACCAATTCTTCGAAGGGCCTTAGCCATAAGGGACTTCAATAGCTATGAGGAAATCATTCGATGTGCTCCAAAAGTTGAGATGGAGATTGGAGTAACCCATCAGTCATATGGGTTTGATAAGAAGAGGAAAATGTAATTCAAAGGAAAATCTAAAGAGCACACTAAAAGGAAGATGAGATTTCCCTTATTCTCAAAGTGTGTAAAGAAACATGGAGGGAGTTGTCTTAAAGGGACAAGTAAATGTTTAAAATGTGGAAAGGAAGGTCATCAGGCATTTGAATGCCGCAATGATGGGAAGAAGATTTCTAATAATGCAAACAAAGGAAGGGACACACAGAATGAACCTATTACACTTCAATTTTTCATGTGCAAGGAGATGGGGAATTATGCCAATCAATTCCCTAATCCAAGGGTTGTTGATGATGATCGACATCAACTAAATCTTAAGGCTAATGACAAAGGAATGTCACATGCAATTTCTATCAGCGATGTGGAGTACGATAATGAAGTGGTGAAAGGTACACTTACCATCCACTCTAAAGTAGCAAATGTTTTATTTGATTCTGGAACCACCCACTCCTTTATTTATGAAGAATTTTCGAAGGGTATCATCGTATTACCTCAACTATTAAATTTTGACACATCTGTGACAACACCTAATGGCACAACAGTCGCATCAAAAGTTTATAATTCTTCCTCGATTTAAGTTTTTGGGAATGTGCTTCCTGCAAATCTTGTGATCCTTACTATAGTGGAATTTGATGTGATTCTTGGCATGGATTGGATTTCTTTATATGGAGCTCATATCAATTGCCAAAGAAGGGAAGTCACATTTCAAATTCCAGATCAATCTATGATCGTCTATCGATGCAAGGATGAACATAACCTTCCTGTGGAAATTTCTTCCATCATATGGGTCTTGATTCCACTAAATGAGGGTTATTTATCTCAAATGGTTTGTGAGAAACTCATGATTAATAATATGCCCATTGTACGTGAGTTTGATGATGTCTTTCCAGAGGAATTGTTGGGTCTTACACTAAATCATGAAGTTGAGTTTTCAATAGAACTCATACCTGGTGCTTTGCCTATTTCAAAGACACCATATAGAATGGACCCAATTGAGTTGTAGGAATTGAAGAAGAAACTCCAAGTGAATATTGATAAGGGATTCATACGACCTAGTGTGTCACCTTGGGGAGCACATGTTCTATTTGTTAATAAGAAAGATGGATCAATGAGACTCTACATTGTTTATCGAGAACTTAACAAGATCACTATCAAGAACAAATATCCTCTCCAGCGCATTGATGGATTATTTGACCAACTACGCGGAGCTCAATAATTTTCCAAGATTGATCTTTATTCAGGGTATCATCAATTAAGGGTAAAAAGAGAGGATATACCAAAGACGGCTTTCTATACAATGTATAGACACTATGAATTTATATTAATGCCATTTGGTCTTAGTAATGCCCCTGTTATCTTCATGGATCTGATGAATTGAGACTTTAGAGACTATCTTGATTAGATTGTGTTAGTCTTTATAGACGATATTCTGGTATATTCAAAGAGCAAGGAAGAATATGAAGATCACTTGACAATTATATTGATGACCTTGAGAAAGGAGAAGCATTATTCCAAATTTACCAAGTGTGAATTTTGGCTTCAAATAGTTTCATTTTTGGGTCAAATAATCTCAAAAGAGGGGATATCTGTGTATCCAGCAAAAACAGAGGTTATCGAAAGACTATCGAGACCAACAACAGTAACTGAGATTCGATGTTTTCTTGGTTTGGATGCATATTATCGATGTTTTGTGAAAGATTATTCACTATTATATAATCCACTCACCATGTTGACTCGAAAAGGAGTTAAGTTTGTTTGGACGGAGGAATGTGAAGAGAATTTCAAGGAGTTGAAAAGAAGGTTATCCAGTGCACCTGTGCTCACACTGCCTTGTAGTGGATAAAGGTTTGTGATCTATAGTGATGCATCGAAGAAGGGGATGGGGTGTGTTCTTATGCAAAATGATATGGTGATAGATTTTTCTTCCTGACATTTGAAAATCCATGAGAAAAATTACCCAACACATGATTTGGAGTTAGCTGCAGTAATCTTTTCATTAACGATTTGGAGGCATTATCTTTATGGAGAAAGGTGTGACATTTATACTGATCATAAAAGTATAAAGTATATTTTCACCCAAAAGGAGCTGAATATGCACCAAAGAAGAAGGTTGGAACTGATTAAGGATTACGACTGCTCAATTCATTACCACCCTGGGAAAGCAAACAAGGTGGCAGATGCATTAAGTCAATAAGACCATGCTAGTTTATCCATTATGAGGATCACAAAAGGTCAAATATTTATTGATTTACAAAGGATGGATCTTGGAATTATAATGGAAGGGAGAAAATCATATCTTTCTCAAATGAATATTCAACCATCTATACATGTGAGGATTAAGGAGGCACAAAAAAAAGATGAAGAGTTAGACAAGAAGGTGCGAAATATTCCTAAATTCATCCTTGATTTTGATGGGATAATAAAGTTCCAGAATCGGGGTTGTGTTCCTCCCATCCCCGAATTAATGAAGGAGCTGCTAGATGAGGCTCATAGTTCATCATTCTCTGTTTATCCTAGAAGCACGAAGATGTATAGGGATCTGAAAGAGAACTTCTTGTGGGATGGCATGAAAAGAGATGTTGCTGAATATGTCTCTCGATGCTTGGTTTGTCAGCATGTTAAAGCTGAGAGACAGAAGTCCAAGGGGATGTTACAACCATTACCCATACCCTAATGGAAATGGGAAAACATCACTCTAGACATAGTCACAGGACTTCCTAAAACATCCAAAGGCAATAATGCTATCTGGGCCATAGTTGATCGTCTTACAAAGGCCGCACACTTCATTGCTATTAGGGATGATTTTTCTCTGGATCAGCTTGCTAGGATATATGTGAAGGAAGTGGTAAGATTGCATGGAGTACCACTTTCTATTATATATGATCGGGATCTGAGGTTTACCTCAAAGTTCTGGCGAAGTCTACAGCATACTCTGGATACAGAGTTGAGTTTCAGCACTTCTTATCATCCTCAGAAAGACGGTCAGTTTGAGAGAACAATTCAAACTCTAGAAGATATTTTGAGAGCTTGCCCTATGGATTTCAAACATGGATGGGATAAACACCTACCTTTGGTGAAATTTTCTTATAATAATAGCTTTCACTCCAGTATTCAGATGGCTTCTTGTGAAGCTCTCTATGGAAAAAAATGAAGGACTCCAACTTGTTGGGATGATGTTGGGGAAAGAAAGCTATTAGGACCTGATCTTGATGATTAGATGGCAGAAAAGGTCTGACCTATTCAACCACACATAAGAGAAGCTCAGAGTCAACAGAAAAGTTATGCCGACAACAAAAGAAAAGACCTAGAGTTTGAAGTGGGTGATAAAGAGTTCTTACGAATATCTCTCTGGAAGAGGGTCATGAGATTTGGAAAGAAGCGGAAGTTGAGCCCTAGATATATCGATTATTTGGAAATACTGGATCGGGGTGGAAAGGTAGCTTACCATTTGGCACGTCCACCGAATCTCTCTCAGGTTCACGTTGTGTTCCATGTATCTCTCCTGAGAAAGTACAAACCAGATCCTTTACATGTACTCAACTCAGAATTTGTACCGCTGGAGCATGATCTTTCTTATGAAGAACAATCGATAGAGATTCTGGATCGTAGCGAAAAATTCCTACGAAACAAGACCACTAGATTGGTGAAAGTTTTATGGAGGAACCACCAATTAGAAGAAGTTACATGGGAGATTTAGTATATGATGAGGGAGAGGTATCCTCATGTTTTTGTTACAAAGTGACAAATTTCGAGGGAGAAATTCATTTTAAGGGGGGTAGAATGTAACACCTGATAATTTTATGACAAAAATTTTGTTTTTATGTTATATAAATCATCAAAGGAATCTTTCACTACACACATCACTAGCTTGGCTTTCTTTACAGGCAACTATGGCCTTCCTTGATAGCTTGCGTCGTACGCAATACCGAGTTTCACTAAACAATGATATGCTATTAAAATATTATTAAAACTAGCCATTATGAATAGTAATAACCACTTTTTGATATTTTGTAAATTGACTTCATTTTTGGATTCAGAATATTGAAATTATCTTAGGGTAAAATTTTGTTACTATTCGGATAACTTTCATATTCTGATTAAATAGTGAAAATTACTAGATTTTAATTAAAAACAACTTTTTTAATCGAAATAATTAATAGTGACAAATTATTAATTTGAGTGTTTTTAAAGTATATTTAGAATATATTTTTACAATTTAATACAATGTTTTTCATTGGATGTAATTTCACATTTAAACCAGACATAATCAAATGTCAATCTTTTGATAGTTATTATCTTTTAAAAACACGCTATTTGTTTTGACGAGAGGAATTAATTTTTAAATTAGTTAATGTAACTGATATGTTTTGAATTTGGTAAAATAAACATCATTTTTGAAATTATAATATCAAATATAACTTGGGCCTAATTTTTGGTATTTTTCTGGAAACTTTCATTTTTTGATGAATAGTGAAACCACTAAGTGGTAGTAAAAAAACTGAGTTTTTCATGAAACATAATTTTACGGCCTCTGTGAGTAGAATTTCGAATATCCAAGAGACACGGTTAATATCAAGGACTAAAATGTGGTTCAATGAGATGAAAATAATTTTTTCTGAATAGTAACGTTTTACTTTTTTTACGACGGTTAAAAGTAAATAGGGTTATTAAGGGTAAAAGTGTTATTATTATTACCCTAAAACATGTACTAATTCTATTGGATAAGTGTAATTAGACCAAAAAAAACCTTAGGAATAAAATATGACCATTTAGGCCCACTTGGATTAGATTAGGACAATTAATGTTAATTTATTTAAAGAAGGGTTAAAATAGTTAAAATCAAAGTTTATTAATTAAATATTTGTTAATATGGGGTTATAAAAATTATAAATTCGACTATAAATATTCATTAGAAAGATAAAACACTTTCCTACATAATTTTATTTATTTTTAATTTTTAGACATTACATAATTTAAATTATTTATGAAACAACGATGATGCAGTAATTATCTTATTACTGAAATATTTACATAATTGATGTTATAAATACCAAAATAAATTTAATTTGAGACTTATTATGAATAAAAATAATTTTATAGGTTAATATGACATGTTATTAATGATTTAAATAACTTTTTTAGAACTAATCCTTCTGTTATGATTTTCACAAAAATCAATTACTAAATAGTGTCAAAATTGACAAAAAATAGTTTTTAAAAAAAATAGTATATTATTAATTGTTATATTATACCTAAAAATCTAAGTATTAGAAAAATGACTTAGAAAAGGTTATATATATTAATAATTAACAACTTGGGGTTATTTTGGCTTGATATAGTATGTTTATTAACCTTATAGTGTAAGAAAACAAGAAGACCCAGTAAAAGTTAAATTATCTAACTTAAAGTTAAATCTAAATGATAAGTTATAAATTGATACCTAAACTTGTCTAAATTCTATTGGATGAGATTATTTTGAACCATAACCACCTTATCCTCTAAATATATCAATTTGGAGCTATTAAAATCCGAATTTGACTTTATAATAAAATAATATTTTTAGTTATTCCAAAGGTGCCCCTCTCCTCCCTTATAAAAGGGAACCTCCTCCCTCTATTACTTAAACAACATTGAGCCATCAAGCTCGACCAAACCCTTCTAATTTCTTCTCTCCACTTCCCTAGAGACATCCTAGTGGTCCTGGTCTTCTTCAATGTCCAATTTTGATGCCCTAAAAGGAGGTCTCAAAGCAGCGCTTCAAAGAAGAGGTAATGTCCATTACCGATTCTTTCATCGTTATTTCTTCTTCCACTTCTTCTTCTTTAGTTGTTTCATTATGAAGTAATAACATCAGTATCACAAATATACTGATATGTTATGATAATTATTAAAAAAACCTATTTCACCATCTATCCATCCTATGGAAAATGAAATCACCGCGTGTGCAAACGTACGGAATATCGTCTCCACATCGTGGTGTAAACTATTTTCCATCACCACCATACTTGTATGGGTATAATAGTTCAAATAAATAACTATATATGATTATTTTAAATTGGTATTGATTCTGAAATAGTATACATACACTCCAATACAATTCCACAATAATGGGAACGATATCATCGCTCGTGCGGACGTACGAAATACCGTCTCCACGATGTGATGCGATTAGTTCTACATGATCTTCATTGCATAATGATTATATAAATGAATTGAATGAATTAATATGATATATATTACACTAATAACATTCATTAAATGAGGTATCTATAACCTAAAAATAAGAATAAGAATTTTTCGACAAAACACGCATTAGAACAAAAAGTAATAAACACCCGAATAACAAGTAGCAATGAAATATTACTAATAATAAGTTATGAATATGACCATATATGATATCATAAAAATAAGTATGATTTTGGAATAAGTCGATAACATTATTTAAATCATTATACAAGAGGTTAGGGCACTTACGAAGCAAATTGGTCCTAAGGTAAGGGAAAATATCACAATCTCATTTTATCCGAGATTGTTTATACGTTGGTATTTACTGGGGTGTATTTTATCATCCACATCCATGTTTCCTCAATATGTAATATTGTTTCCATCCACCTACAATTTTTTAAATCCAATTTCACCATTCAGTGACTTTTTAGTAAAGGATATGAAATGAATCTTTTGTTGTCTTTCCGTACGAGGTAATTTTTGACTTTTCCGACAAAAGTACGAGAAGAATGTTTTTTTAACTTATACGACACGAATGGATTTTTAAAAAATTATTTCTAAGAAGCATCCTTTACAAATTATCAAGTTTATTTTTAATAAACATCTTTTAGTTTTAAATTTTAAGACATATTAATAAAGGAAAATGTTTTTGAAGTAGAAAGGATATTTTCTTCAAGAATGGAGTTCAAGTGTTTTATCTATATTATTTTCCAACTAAGATAATATAGGGTTCTGTTTCGATCCCAATTATTAAATTTATTTGATTATTTTGTGATGGAATTATTTTTATGAATTCCATTATCTTATATGAATGGTTTTATGATTCCATGTTGTTTAAGAATCCCATTTTTTATTACATGGGTTATGCAATGATTTATGATTTATGATTTTGTGGAACACATAATAATGGTATCATTATGAGATTGGTGGGACCTATATCTCCCTCCAATGAATTTTGAGATGATTTTATATCTCATGAGATAGACACGGCTGGAACGGCTGGTTAAATTGGTTCAGTAAAACAGGACTGAAACGAGGAGAGAACTCTGTTCAGAAATGGACTTTGTCCACAAAGACAGTCTTGGCAATGATTCTTGACTAATAATAAATGATTCTCTATGATTATGTTTTTATGCAAAAAATATTCATGTTTTATGTTATGATTATTTGGATTATATTTCACTTATATGATTTATCCCATGTTATGATCTCTTTTGCAGGATAATATTTTCAAAATGTTATGTTCTTATAAATATGATATGTTTGATATTTCTTTTGTTTACCCTTACAGAGAATTTGAGCTCACCCTTTTGTATGTTTTCTTTTCCCCAGGTCAGGAATAAGGATATTAAGTAGGATATGATAAAATGTGACTCTAGATATGAGGAAATAAATGGGAGACAACGTAGATGATTTATGAACCAGTTGTTTATGTTTTCTAGTTTCTAATGACACTATACATATATTGTCCTTTCCTGGTTTTTTTATATGTTGAAATAAGTGTGCTTCAATTCAAATGTAATAACAATGTATGTAAAGTATGGGTCGTTATAAACATAAGACATGCGCTGAAATTTTGGCCTTTTTAAGCCACATGGGTGTGCTTTTGACATTAATAACAATGTATTTAAAGTAAAAACAGTGACATCATAATTGTGTCTCTTATTACTAAAACAATTTTAATATGGGTTTATATAAGTGATATATTTTACTACAAATAATCCTTAAAAATAAAAAAATATTACCTACATCACAATAAATATTTTTTCATTTTTATACATTACATAAGTAAATTTATTTATGATGCAATGATGATGAATGAAAGTATTTTTTAAAAGAAGAATATAATAAATGATATTAATAATATTAAAATAATGGTAAATTTAAATATTTGTACCAACCATAAATTTATGAGTTAAACTATTTTTTTCATAGGATTCATGTTTTCTTGATTTTTTTAATGTCATGTAATGCATAGTTCAAAATATTATATAATTAATATTTTGAAATAAAAAATATTTAATTTAAAATATTAAAATTTGTAAAAATCCATGACTTCCCGAATAGTTATTGTATGTTTCCAAATTTCATTAATGACTCAATCATTGGTAGTTTGATTTTTTATAGTAATTATTTAAACAATCAATGTATAAATTATTTAAGAATTTTGTAAGAGTTATTGGGTTATAATATAATGATAAGAATTAGAAAGATATCAAAAAAAAATTAATGTTGATTGGTTGAAATTTCTTATATTCATCATCATACTATATTAATTATATTTCATATTGTGCCAATTTGAAATAGAAAATGAATTTATTTTAATTTAATTCGTTTAAAAATTCCAAGAGTGCCCCTCCCCAATTCTATAAAAGGAACTATTCCCCTCTATTCCATATAATACAAAAACCAATTGTATCGACGAAAATATTCCCAAACAGCTTCCTATATTCCCTCTCAATTTTATTTATTCCATCATTTATGAAAAAAATATTTTCATACAGGTGTGTTGGTGTTAAGAAAGGTGATAATCCTAAGTAAATGTTCTATTTTTATTTAAATGTTCCTATTTTATTTATTCTTCAAATTAATTAAAATATCATGTATCCTTTAAAAAAATTACTCACGTATCCTAAACATAATGATATGTTATTATGTTAATATAGTCACTTAAATAAGTCTACACATCCATTAATTTGGAAATGAATTTATCGTTCATGTGTACATTTAAAATCTTATATCTACGAACCAATATAATTTCTCCCCCATAACAGTTTCCCATTACTTGTTATAGTGATGTAATTAATGTTAATATGTGCTATTAATAAAAAATTAATATTTATTAGATAATAATATATCAATTTTTTTTACATTATAATAATTAAAGAATGATAACATCATTCATGCGCACATGTGAACTATCGCCTTGATGAAGCTATGTGAATTTTTTTATTCACTACATCACTTGTATGATATATATTACTATAATTTAATTTTTAATTTGATATTAATTATAAATGATAATCCAGTAATATTAAAATATTAATTTCATTATTTACATAAAAATTATGGAAAATGAAAATGGTACTCATTCGTATATAGGTCCTACCGTCTCCATGATTATAATGTTGTCAATTTATCATAACCATAATTAATGGTTTGAATCATAAGTATAATCAATGAAATAATGTGATCATAATTTAAAGAATATTATTCACCAGATGATGGACTTATGACCACATGGAAAAATTATTTTATATCATACTATGGTCATTTTTAGACTCAAATTCCCAATATTGAAAAAGCATCTGATGTCAATATAAATAACTAAGAAATCATTAAAACATTATAAATAAGTGATATTATGTGAATATTAAATAATAAAAAACAATAAAGTAATTATAAAATAACAAATTTTATTAATGTAGGAATATATTGAATGAATGAAGCAACTTGGGGTCAAGGATAGGGACATCATCTCAATCTCCTTTCATTGAGGAATATTTTGATGTTATGAACCACCATATTTTATATGATATATAATCAGCCCCTTTGAGTTTTAATTAAAAATCAATGGATTTCAAAATGATTCTTCATACATATAGAGTTTTAATAAATTAAAAAATAATTGTTTTTTAATGAATTTAGAGATAATGAATTTTATGTCACCCTAAATATTATTCAATATTGGGCTTCATCTACAAGAACTATTTTTTAATGAAAAAAAATTACCATATACTCAATTAAATAATTTTATTATTTAAAATGGTTTTATGAATGATTTTATTATATCAATATCTTTGATTGATATCCAATTATTGTAATCCGTAAATGTTATTTTTTCTTTATAGATGTTTTATGTGTTATGGTTATGTCATGGTGCACTGATCTTCATATTTATACAGGATGTTACATGATAAACAAAGTGTGGGTGAGCCTTTGATAGCTCTCCAATTCATTGGGTAACGATATGTAGTTCAAAAATAAATTTTCTATGAATAGATTTAGGGAATATACTATGATTGCTATTTAAAATTTAGCAAGGAAGGTTACTTTATATGTAGTAGTGAATGTTACAATCTATGTATGATATGGATTCTAGGGGGTACCTTTATAATTTGTGATTTCTAATAGTTTTTTAGGAATATTATTATTTCATGAAGAATGTTAAAAAAATTTGTTTTATGGGTGAAGAGTATTACAGAATCCCTTCTTTTTATCACATAAACATTCATTTCATTTTACAAAACTGTGGATCTTTAAGGTTTAGTGTCTTGGAAACCAGGAATGTAAAACATGAAAACATAAAACATTCTTCTTAAAAACATGAAAGGATTATACTCATGTTCATCCTAGGTACAATAATGCATCTCATAACCTGGGGACATACATCAAAAGAAAGGGTGAGCAGAAGGCCCAGTAATGGAAACAAGAGAATCATTTTACATGTGAACTTGAGATACATCAATAAGGTCATGAAAAGAATATTAATGCATGAGAAAGAAATCATTAAATATATCATAATAAAAATTAAATTTTTCATAACATGAAGATGTGGAAACAACATCTATTATTTACAACCATTTCCGTTCACCAAGGTCCATCCCCAATGTTTCATTAAAAATTACCAAGGTTATTCACCACAGTATCAGTCTAAAAGGTCATCTCTTGAGATTAATTCTTTACCCAATGCATTGGAGCGCTATCAGGGCTCACCCTTGACATGTATTTTTTATAATGTGAGCCAAATATATCATCATAAATTATTTCATAAAAAAACCCATATATCCTAAAAGGAATGGGTTTCATTTCATAATCATAACTTTTTAAAATCTGCTTTAAAGACATGATCTTTGTGTCACTTTAAAACCCACAGAAAAGGAAGGTGGGTCTCATGTATGTAAATACCAGAATTTAAAATAGAAAATTTTGGTCTATATGTGAATATCCATATAGAAGAGAGATATTTGAGTATTAACTTAATAAAATAAAATAACTTTAGAAAAATAGATAGACATTTTGAGACGGAAATTCTACAGCATAACGACTATGTTTCGGGGTTTTAGAAAACATTGAAAAGAGAGGGGACATGGGTGAAACATTCATAAATGACCCATACAATAGTAGAGGGACAGATTATACAGTATTTAAGAACATGGTATTAAAATTTTAAAGTCATACCATATGAAATGATGATCATGAAAGGAATACAAAAATAAGATTTCTCTTATAAAAATTCGACAGCCTAACGACGTCACATAAACTTCAACAAAAATGATTTGACGAGATAAAATAGGGTATCTCATCATATGAACATAAAATTTCAGTATGATACTTATATATATATATATATAATACCACAACATAATAAAAAGTAACTTTAAAGACTTGACATGAACGTATAACTTTGAAAAAAGAGAAAGGTGAAAGAATCCTTTAAAAATTCGGTAGCCTAATGACGCCACTTAAACTTCAACAAAAATGAATTGATGAGATCAAATAGGGTCTCTCATCATATGAAAATAAAATATCAGTATGATATATTTAGAGATCATACCCCAAAATAATAAAAATGAACTTGAAAGAGTTGACATGAAAGTAGAACTTTGAAAAACGATAAGGGTGAAAGAATCCCTTAAACATTCGACATCCTAACGACGCCACTTAAAATGTCAAAATACTGAATTGAAGAGATAAAATAGGGTCTCAAATCATATGAACATAAAAGATAAGTATGATAGATTTATAGATCATACCCCAAAAAAATAAAAATGAAATTGAAATACTTTACATGAAAGTAGAACTTGAGAAAGGTGAAAGAATCCCTTAAAAATTCGGCAGCCTAACGGCGCCACTTTAACATCCGTAAAATGAAATGATGAGAGAAATAGGGGGTATATTAACATATGAACATGAAAAGGATAGTAGTATGAATATAAAAGAACATCCTCCAACATAAGATCATGGAGCATAAAATAAATGACATAAAAGAGATTACTTGAAAAGAAAGAGGGAGGTAGGATCCCTTACCTTAAAATGTAACTCTTAAAACTCAAAGGTTGGGTCCTTGAGGGCTGGGGGGAACCTTGGGAGGACTCCTTGGGAGGTAATGAGACAAGAAATTCGTTGGGGGAGAGTGGGGAGTCTAATGGATGAGAGTATTGCTTTGTATTTATAGGAAAAGTGAGGGGACAAGGCATTAATGGCCAAGGGACACCTCATTGGTGGTTTTGGAAAAACCATGGGCTTGCCCATGGTATTTTCCAATGGTATTGTCCACCTGGGACACCACATACAATAATTCATCCCCTTTAGTCGACCATAAATTAAAATATCTCATGGCATCATCATGACACAGTTATGATGTCATTAAATATACCGAAACCATATAACAGTAATTTTACTATTAACTGAAAATTCAACTTTCTCAGAAAAAATCACAAAATTACAAATTAACCAAATAATAATGCTCTGATTTCACAAATGAACTCAATTTTATAAAAATAATTTTTTAAATTTTTTAATTTAATTTTTAAATAAATACACTATTCACCAAAAATTCAATTTTTTCAGAAAAAACCACAAAAATTACCTTAAAATAATATCGATGCTCTGAGTTCAAAAATGAAATCCATTATAAAAAAATAATTTACTAAATATTTTTAATTTAAATTTAAATTAAAAAAAACACTCTTGACCCGAAAAAACTAATACTTGAATAATAATTTATGAAACTGTTATTTAACCATTATATTGAATCACATTACTTAATCAAGGTGCCTAGATTATATTAATACTTTCATTAAGTGAGATTACTAATCCATTTGGTTACATTTCAAATCCTAAGCATAAAATCACTACTCATAATTTACTATTCATCAAAAATCATGTTGATCTTATTAGACTATAAATTTCGTACTGGACATAATTGTAGGAGACAATTTTTTAAATATCATTACACATTTTTAATTATTTAAGGTTTACATAAACGTTTTTAAAATTTCCTTATTGTAAAATTCATCAAAAATATGCATACTATATTTATTCGGTCATTTGGAAATTTATAAACATTATCATAAGAAGAAATCCCAATTTTTATTTAAAACAAAGGATTACACAAGGTAGTTACGATCTCCTTACATATCCCCTTATCACACCAGCATAGGACCTAAGTGTGAGGTGTGCTAAGGTGAGAGAATCCGAGGGAGGCTCAACTAACATCACACGAGTAGTAATTTCTATCAGTTTGAACTTATCACAAAGGCGATTCTGTTCTAGCTTCACACGATGAAGTTCACCTTGGGTTTGGTCCAGAGCAAAGCCCAGTGGTGATACCTCCTTCCCAAGTTCTGTTAGATGTTCTTCGATCAGTCCAAGACTACTGGGTGAGGCCATCAAATCTTTTTTCTATATTAATTAACAAAGATCACTTGTATTTAGAGACAAAAATCCAAATGTTTAGTTCACAGCGGTCATATTGACCAATGGTCATATAAAAGTCAAAACCCAACGGTCTCATTTTAATTATACTCATGTTATAAAATGAAACATTTTTGATGAGTATTAAAATAAAATAAAATAACACTCAAAATTAGGAAAAAATATTTATTCAAAATTTCGGGTCGTTACAATCTTCCCCCGTTAAGAAATTGCGTCCTCGCAATTTTTTAATATTTGGGTTTTTAAATTTCATTGAAAGTCCCACATCGGAAAAGGAGTCAGCAAAACTATTACTTTAAAAGAATGAAAGGGAAGTACATCAGTCACCCGAGTTAACCCACACTAAGATTCCATGTAGGAAAACATGGACATGGAGGAGAAAACAATGGGTAAAGTTCTGAGGGAGATTAATAGAAACCATGATTAGGAGAAATTTAACCATAAGAAAATCCCAAAAATATGATGTCTGTAAACGGTAATTGATTACCTGGTAGGAAATGTAATCCAACAACATTTTTGTTTTATGTTATTTTTCATAATTTTGAGGAAATCATTTACTACATTGAACAAAAACATAAGAAAATATACCTAACATATATTAGAGTTTCATCCTTTAATAAGTCTCTATCAAAACTAATCTTTTCTCAAAATGATGAGAAATAAAAAACAATTGGTCTCATCAGAAGCACAAGAATCATCGTCTAGAGAATAAAATAATCCACAAAAGATTAACTATCAATTTCTTCTATATTTAAAAATTATCCCAAAAATAAAAAGGGAAAGGTAAAACAACTCTTCAAAAAGAAATAATCCCATAGGAATGGAAACTACTTTTAAATATTCAATGTTCCATGGTTCTACCCAATGTTCATCATATACCATTCCATAAATAACGGTCCTTAAAATTTCTCAAAGTAAACCAAACTATGATTGAAACCCAAATACAAGAATGATTTGATAACATAGTCTTCCAAATAAAACTTCATTGTTCATTTCCAAACAACATCAACCACTCCTAACATCTTATAACAAAAGTAGGTAACCTAAACATAGTTTACCCATGATAGGTTAATCATTCCCATAAGTAACCTAAAATTACTATAAGTCCACCTTAATGTCATCGATTCATCAAAATATAATTCAACCTTACTCCTTAATGAAAATACTGTATTAATCTATTTACCACGATCATATAGGGTCCCCAAAATAGTGAACGTCTTCCAAAATAATAATCATCTTTTAATCCCCTAATCATCTCTTTCATATTAATACGGAAATCGTCACATTTCCTATAACATTGGTTGTTGGGACATGTTCTTCCATTTCCCACCATTAACTAAGAAGAGAAAGTATAATTAGGGGCTTAAATACTTAGCCAATAATCATGAAAAGGAACTTAAAGCATATAAAGAAAAACATGTAGAAGAAAAGTATAGCCTAACTTGTGATCCCCTAGGTTCACATCTAGGTTATCCATGATCATATATTCTTATGTAATTCTGTATTTTATTTTATCATTGTTCCTTTAACAATGGTTCATACTAAGATTATGAATTTACCAAAGCATATCCCCCGGGAGTGTCGTAACCAAGAGTGCAGCAAGGCCCGTTGTTGTATACCAGTTCCCTTTTGAGTCTAGCTCAAAGCGGTGTTTTCGGGTTTTACCCCTATGTATATATGTGGCAGAGCCACCTCTACCTGCTCATATCCAGACAGAGATGTATTTTCTTGGCAACTCATTACTCAATACTCAACAAAATACCAGGAAGATTTCCTATATATAAACTTTTCTATAGGCTTATTCCTAAAGTTTTCATATCATAATTTCCACAAATAACTAAACTATACTTTGATACCAACTATATCATCCCGCCTTTTTACCACATAATCATTATTTTCATTTTACAAAACTAAGGATCTTTAAGGATTAGTGTCATGGAAACCAGGAACTTAAAACATGAAAACATAAAACATTCTTCTTAAAAAGTTGAAAGTCTTCTCCCCATGTTCATCCTAGGTTCATTACTACATCTCCTAACCTAGTGACATACATCAAAATAATGGGTGATAAGAAGGCCCAGTAATGGAAACAAGAGAAACATTTTACATGTGAACTTGAGATACTTCAATAAGGTCATGAAAAGAACTTTAAGGCATGAGAAAGAAATCATGAAATATATCATAATAAAAATAAAATTTTTCATAACTTCAAGATGTGGCTACAAAATATAATATTGACAATAATTTAGTTTCACCAAGGTCCATCCCAAAGGTTTCATTAAAAATTACCCTGGTTATTTACCAAGGTATCAGTCTAAAAGGTCATCTCTTGAGATTAAGTCTTTACCCAATGCATTGGAGCGCTATGAGGGAGCACCCTTGAAATGTCTTTATTATATTGTGATCCATATATATCATCATCAATCATTTCATAAAAAACCCATATATCATAAAAGTAATTGGTTTCATTTCATAATCACAACGTTTTAAAAACTTCTTTAAAGACATGATCTTTGTGTCACTTTAAAACCCACAGAAAAAGAAGGTGGGTCTCATGTATGTAAACAACAGAATTTAAAATATAACGTTTTGGTATATATGTGAATACCCATATAGAAGAAAGATATTTTAGTATTAACTTAATAAAATAAAAGAACATTAGAAAAACAGATAGACATTTTGAGACGGAAATTCTGCAGCAAAACGACTATGTTATGGGGTTTTAGAAAACATTGAAAAGAGCGGGGACATGGGTAAAACATTTATAAATGACCCATAAAACAATAGAGGGGGAGAATATAAAGTATTTAAGAACATGGTAGTGAAATATTAAAGACATATCATATTAAATTAAGAACATTAAAGAAATAAAAAAATAAGATTTCTCTTATAAAATTTGGCAGCCTAACGGCGTCACTTAAACTTCAACAAAAATGATTTGAAGAGATCAAATAGGGTCTATAATCATATGAACCTAAAATTTAAGTATGATGGATATATAGATCACACCCCAACATAATAAAAAGTAACTTTAAAGGTGTGACATGAAAGAAGAACTTTGAAAAAAGAGAAAGTTGAAAGAATCCCATAAAAATCTGGCAGCCTAATGGCGCCACTAAAACTTCAACAAAAATGAATTGATGAGATAAAATAGGGTCTCACATAATATTAAGAGAAAATATCAGAATGATATATTTAGATATCATACCTCAACATAATGAAAAGGAACTTTTTAGAGTTGACATGAATGTAGAACTTTGAAAAATGAGAAGGGTGAAGGAATCCCTTAACAATTCGACAACCTAACGACGCCACTTAAAACGTCAAAATTCTGAAATGAAGAGATCAAATAGGGTCTTTAATAATATGAACATAAAAGAGGATTATTATAGATTTATAGATCATACCCCAAAAAAATAAAAAGTAACTTGAAAAACATGACATGAAAGTAGAACTTGAGAAGGGTGAAAGAATCCATTAAAAATTCGGCAGTCTAACGTCGCCACTTTAATATTCTTGAAATTAAATAATGAGAGCAAGAGGGGTTCTATAATAATATGAACATGAAAAATACATTAGGATGAATATAAAATAACATACTCCAACATAAGTGCATGGAGCATAAAATAAATGACATAAAAGAAATTACTTGAAAATAAAGAGGGAGGTGGGATCCAATACCTTATAACGTAACTCTTAAAACACTATGGTTGTGACCTTGAGGGCTTGGGGGAACATTGGGAGGACTTCTTGGGAGGTACTGAGACCGTAACTTCGTTTGGGGAGAGTGTGGAGTCTAATGTATGAGAGTATTTCTTGGTATTTATAGGGAAATTGAGGGGACAAGGCATTAATGGCCAACAGACACCTCATTGGTGGTTTTGGAAAAACCATGGGCTTTCCCATGGTATTTGCCCATGGTATTGGAACTATGGACACCTCATACAATAATTCATCCCCTTTAGTCTACCATCCCTTAAAATATCTCATGGCATCATCATGACACAGTTATGATATCATTTAACATACTGAAACCCTAAAACTATATTTTTACTATTCATTAAAAAATCAACTTTCTCAGAAAAATCCCAAAATTTGAAATTAACCAAATATCAATGCTCTTATTTCAAAATTGAAGTCCATTTTATAAAATTAATTTTCTAAATATTTGTAATTTAATTTTTAAATAAATACAAAATTCACAGAAAATTCATTTATTCAGAAAAAACCCCTAAAATTACATTAACATAATATCGAAGCTCTGAGTTCAAAAATGAAATCCATTTTATAAAAAAAAATTCTATATATATTTAATTTAATTTTTAATGAAAAAAACCCTATTCACCGGAAAAAACTAATACTTGAATAATAATTTATGAAACTGTTATTTCACCATTTTATTTAATCACATTACTTAATCAAGGTGCCTAGATTATATTAATACTTTCATAAAGTGAGATTACTAATCCATTTGGTCACATTACTAATCCTAAACATAAAATCACTATTCATAATTTAATATTCATTAAAAATCACGTTGATCTTATTAGACTCTAAATTTTGTACTGGGCATAATTGTAGAAGACCAATTTTTGAATATCACTACACGTTTTTAATTATTTAAGGATTACATAAACTTTTTAAAATATCCTTTTTCTAAAATTCATCAAAAATATGCATACTATATTTATCCGGTCATTTGAAAATTCATAATAATCATCATAAGAAGAAATCCCAATTTTTATTTAAAACAAACGATTACACAAGGCAGTTACGATCTCCTTACATAGCCCCTTATCACACCAGTATAGGACCTAAGTGTAAGGTGTGTTAAGGTGAGAGAATCTGAGGGAGGCTCGGCCAACATCGCACGAGTAGTAATTTCTATCAGTTTGAACTTCTCACAAAGGCAATTCCGTTATAGCTTCACACGATGAAGTTCGGCTTAGGTTTGGTCAAGAGAAAAGCCCAGTGGTGTTACCTCCTTCCCAAGTTCTGTTAGATGGGATTTGATCGGTCCAAGACTACTGGGTGTGGCCATCGAATCTTCTTTCTATATTAATTAACCAAGATCACTTGTATTTAGAGACAAAAATCGAAACATTTAGTTCACAGCGGTTATATTGACCAATGGTCATATAACAGTCAAAACCCAACAGTATCATTTTAATTATACTCATGTTATCAAACGAAACATTTTTGTTGACTATAAAAATAAAATAAAATAACACACACAATTAGGAAACAAGATTTATTCAAAATTTCATGTCATTACAAGTATGATTTTTCTAAAATATTTTCAGGATTTAAAAATACAGATCAACAAATGGTTTAATCTCTTATTTTATATCCCTTACATTTCTTTTTGTTCTCATCCAATGTATTTTAATTTCTCTCTATAAGGTATACATATGTGTAAGATAAAGGAATATGTTATGGAGAATGTTATAAATATTTATATTAGGAAAAATAGAAATCATGGTTTAGAGACTTCTATCCTTTAAAAAATGGATGGTGAGTCGAAGTGTATACATCTTATTTTTTGAGTTTTACATAATAGTTATGGTCGAATTCTCTAAAACTGTAACCCTCAAAATATCCTCAATTTCAATTATTCACTTAACTCAAGATTATGTAATTTTTTAGGATGGGGTCTTATAGTTTGTATCAATTTTTAGTTTATATAATGTTAAGAATTATGATATTTTTAATAAGATATCCATAAATTATTTTTACATTACGGTGAGATTGAAATGATATATCATTCGAATATTTTAATGTTTCTTCATCCGAGAGAATCCTATTTATAATGGTTCTACGAAGTGGAAATATGGAGGCTGTAAGAGGACAATTTTCATAGGAAAACAACCTTCCAGCTCATCTACATGCGGTGGTGCAATTGACTATGGATATAAATGTGGGTGGTATCCATGCACGAGATAATACATATCCACTACATAGGACGAAGTTGGTAGTGTATCATTTCATTAGGTAAAATATTCCATCATTTAAAGGATCACGTGAAACCATTCAAGATAATGGGTCGATTAACGTTCTAGAAATAATTTTTTATGTAATAGTGTGTTAATAAAATCAATTGGTTAGACTCACAATTTTCCATTTTGAAGCTGAAACCAATTAGTTATTCATAATGATTAATAATATCATGGAAATTGAGGATATTTATTTTCTTGATTGGGATGAGTTTAAAACCATGTTTTTTTACTTCTAGCAGAGTTTAAAGTTATTTTGTGTACGGATTTTCATTGCGTTTACCATTCTAAGATTGATTATGGAGCTACAAAAGTTTTTATTTCTGAAATAGATTCGGTTTTCGTAAAATAATGAACCCTTAGAATTGTTAAAATATCAGGAAGCTACGAAACAATAATAAATGGATATTAATGTCACATTTCAGATATTATTGAAAAAATAAACTATTATGTATTTTTATGTTTTTTCTAATGAGTATCCTGATATAATGCATGATGGTGAAGTTTAATTTACACTTGACTTAGTTCCCTATTTAAAAACACATTGAAAACTCTCTTATCTAATGGATCAAATTAATCATTTATAGATTAAGATGAATTTTTGTTTTTTTATTAGATAATTGTTTCAATTTTCCTAGCTCATCACCAAGGGGTACTCAGGTATTTTTTGTTAAAAGGAAATATGGCTCAATGAGAATTTTCATTTTTTATAGAGAATTTAATATAATCACTTTTATGAAAATCTATCCTTTACCTTATGTAAATTATTGGTTTAATCAGCTCCTAGGAGCATAAATGTTTTTGAATGTTGACATGTGTTTGGGGTATCATCGATTGAATGTGAAGGAATAATATATTTTGAAGACTGCATTTCAGACAACAATTTCTATTATGAATTTGCAGTCATGTATATTGTGTTAACTAATGCACCTTAAATATTCATGGTCTAATGAATAGAATATTCCATGACTTATTTGATTTTTGTTATGTTTTATTTATTCATGACATTTTTTTATTATAAAAAAATACGTGCAATAAATGTTATCAAGGGATTGTTCTTCAAAGCATGAATGATAATAAACTATATGGAAAATTCAGAAAGTGTGAATTTTAGTGGAAAATATGTATTTCCGTGGTCATGTTGTCTATATATATGCTAAAAATATTTATAATTCAAAAACAAATATTTTTTATGCTAGTCAAAGACACCCAAATATTACTAATATTCATAGTTTTCTTATTGTAGAAGATGTTAACAAGTGGATTTCCCAATATGTGGCATGGATATCTATCCCATGAACAATTTTAACTTGAAAAGGATTTATGTTTATCTAGGTAGAATAATGTGATGATATATTTTATTAATTGAAAAGTAAATTGGTGAATGATTCGTGTTTGGACCCGCCTTCTAGAAGTTGTTATTTTGTTTCTGCATTCATGATTTTGGTGAATGAAATTGGTCGTTTCGTAATGCATAATGACCAGGTAATTTATTATGCTTTCCAGAAATTGAAAACTAATGAGTTAAATTACCATTACAATAATTATAATTACATTCAATTAATTTATCATATAAAATTTGGATGTATCATCATTATGGAGTAAAATTTAAGATATATACAAATGACAAAAATTGGAATTATATATTTAATATGAAATAATTGACCATGAGATAAAGAATATGGTTGAAACTAAAAATGGATCATGGTTTCGTCATTAAATACCATCATGAAAAATAAAACCATGTCACTGATTCTTTTGGTATGAAAAGTAATGCAATATTAACTTTGTCACATTTAGAACATGGCCCTATTATTAATGATTTGATCAAAATTTTCATAGATGTTATTGGTGTAGGAAATTACTCTATTTTGTTTAGGGTTTCAGTGCGATCATTTTCATCATAAAAATTTAAGAAATCAAAAATGGAAGACAATGAATTTATGAAAAAGAAGAATCGGTTTAAAAGGGTGTGTTTCATGAATTTAATAGTGATAATGATTATATTTTGAAATTTAAGAATAGGTTATGTGTTATTTTTGAATCATGTTTGAAGAAAGAGTTGTTATGTGAATTTAATATTTCTCCATTTTTAGTTCATCCTAGAATTACTAATATGTACATAAATCATAATGAGTGTGATTAAAGGGCTGAAATTAAAATTTATATAGCTAACATTATTGTGAAGGGTCTTACGTGCCAAAAGGTTCATGGAGTATGAATGTTTTCAAATGGGATTCTTGATCCTTTTCTAGTACCAAAGTGGAAATGGGAAAATATATCGATTGATTTTATAGGTGGATTACCATATACTTTTTGAGGATATGATTCAAATTTTTTGTATTGTTGATAGATTGAATAAATCTACTCATTTTCTTTCGATTAAATATAATGTCTCTATATCTAATTTATCAATTTTATTATAATGAGTTGTTCAGGATAAATGGAGTTTTCCATCATACATGATCTTGATCCCATGTTCAATTATATAATTTGAAAAATTATTTTGAAGTCATTGCGATCTAAACAAAATTTTAGTACAACTATTCATCTACAATTGGTTGGGCTGTAAGAATGAAAAATTGATAACATAAGGAATATACCATGTTCTTATTCAATATATTACCATGTATGTTGGCTTAAATTCATTATTTAGTTGTGTTTTATAATAATATAATCTTTCTGTATAGTATAGAAATTGTACCATTTGGGGAAATATATAAAAAGAGGTTTCAAACTCTATATTTTTGGTATTGTATTAAAGAAAGGAAGACGATGGGACTATAATTGGTTTAAGAGATGAAATAAAAGTTCTTATAATTTGAAAAACACGTGAGGACAACTCTGAGAAGGCAGATAAATTTACACTGATTACTAGAGGATGTATCTTTCCTTCGAGGATGGTGATCATGTCTTTCTCAATGATTCTCCATGGAAATTTGTGATGTATTTTTTGTAATAATAGGAATATGAGTCCACAATTCAATGGAACCTATGAAATCCTATATAATGTTTTATTTGTTTCCAAACATGTGGATTAACTCTGAGTTAAACCCATTTTTAAAATTTGTTTCAGGATTCAATGTTATAAATTGATATGCTTGATCAATATCATGTATTGACTCCAGAAGTTGTGGAGTTGGAAAAGAATCATTCATACGAATAACAAAAAATCTAAATTCTTGACCATTGAGATAAACTATTGTGGAATAAGGTGATTACTGATGTTATTGTTCTTTCCAAAAACCATAGGGTTGAATATGAAAAATTTGAATCTTAAAATTTTATGAGGGGGGAATACACCCACTTATTTGATAAGTGATTAAAATTGTGAAGTCATAATTTCTAAAAGGGGGAAGGATGTAACATCCTAGATAATTATAGAATATGTATTTTTCAAATCTATTAATATATAGTAACTATATATTAATTTTATATTAATCGGGACTATTTTCCTTATATCTTACCCAACAAAAAACAATGGGTTTCCCCAAAATCATATGTTGCACTCATGACTAATTTATACAGAAGATAATACCTAATTAATATTATTATTATTAATGGAAGTTAACACCTAGATGTTGTATTAAGTGGTATGAATAAAATATACATATTTATTTTTTCACATGTTTGATATATGTTTTCACATACAATAAATGTCATGGGCATAAAATAAGAAAAAATTGTATTTGATGCACAAAAATATCTAATATTATTAAAAGGTATTTTTTAACATTATTGATGCTAAACACATTTGAAAAATAAATTTGATAGTTTTATAATTTAATTTGATAAATTAATATTCATCACTGTATTGTCGACATAAAAATATTATTCAGTTGAATTGTATGTATTTTCTGATAAAATTAATGTTGCATTGAATAGGAAAAAACATTGTGTTTTAATCCAAAAGTGTTTTATTCTTCTGATTTAATTTTATATTTAGGATATAAATTCAATTGGATTAAAATTTTATTTAAATACATATTTAATCATTTCATCCAAATATAGGACAATGGAATCAAGATTAAATTGAAATTGGATATATAAACTTTGTGAACATTTGAATTTTTTTTACTTAAAAAACATATTTCATCAATTCGTCCACATGATTAATTTTTAAATTTATTGTAGTTACTAATGTGAATTGAATTTTTAAAAATGACAATACATGGATGTAATGAGCCTGAAAAATGTGATCTAATATGGTAAAAATTATTTTTCATGAATAGAAACTTTATTATTTTATTTAGAATAGTTAATTGTAAATTGGGTAGTTAATGGTAAAAATAAAATTATATTAATATAAAATTATTTTAAATCATTTAAAAATCTTGGTGATTAATGTTTTTCAATAAATTTTTTCATAAATAACATTTTATTTAATGTAAAAAACTGATTTAAAAAACACGTCTCTTATTACTAAATAAATTTTTATATTGGGTTATTTAAGTGATATATTTTACTATAAATCGTAAATATAATGATAATAATAATAAGAAAATAATTATATTTTATTTATTATTATTAAAAATTAAATAATTATATTTAATTATGATTCAATGATGATGAAAAAATATATTTTATTAAGAAATGAATAAAATTAATGTTTTTAATAATATTAATATAAATATAAATTGAAATATTTTCTTCCAAAAAATAATTCTAATGATTAATTAGTCATGTTATTGATGGGTTAAAATAGTTTTTTGATGTAATAAATTTGTTTTTTTAACACTTTTAATTAATCGTGTCAAAATTTAAATAATTAATATTTTAAAATATATAATATTTACATAAATGAATTATATTTGATAAAAATTCATGATTCATGAAAATAGTATTTTAACTCTGAAAATGTAATTAATGACTCATTAATTTTTCATTTGTCATGTTATTTTAATTATTTTAACTCCCAATGTATAAATTATTTAATAAAATGTAATGAGTTAAAAAGGATAAAATATAAACATAAGGATTAAAAAATATCCGAAACATGTATAATTATTATTGTATGAAAGTATTCCAAACAAAACATATCCAATAATTTATCAAAATAAACCTTGAATAATTTAAAATATAAAAATAATTTATATTAATTTTACAATTTTAAAAATTTCATGAGTTCCCCCTCCCCTCTCCTATAAAAAGACATTGTTCTACTATATTAATTACACTTAAAAACCCATTTTTTGCAGAAACAATCTTATGAAACCCATTTCTAGATTCGTTCACCACATTATTATGGCCTTGTTTTAGGCAAAAAAACCCTTCTTATAAGGGGTAAAGAGTTAATAAATGTCATCATCCGAAGGAAATCTAATGTTTTTATTTATGTGTTTCTATTAAATATCATCCTTCAAATCCACAAAATAGACTACAACCATTATGAGATATCAACTCTAGTATACTAAATATAATGAGATTTTATTATGTAAATATTGTCACTTAAATCTATCTCCACATCCATAAAATTGGAATGGAATTAATATTTCATGTGCATGGGTAAATTATAACCTCAACAGACCAATATAAATTTTTTACATAATGGTCTCTCATGAAATGATATAATTATGGAATTAGTGTTCATATGTAAAATTTATGACATATTAATCATTATTATGTTAT
This sequence comes from Viscum album, assembly GCA_963277665.1. NCBI lineage: Eukaryota > Viridiplantae > Streptophyta > Magnoliopsida > Santalales > Viscaceae > Viscum > Viscum album. Next base: position 1,757,929,374 of record OY728159.1, on the reverse strand, counting down.
AAAATGTAAATTACATTCTTACCTTCCACACATATAAAAACAATAACATCATTCATGTGTATGTGTGAACTATCACCTATAAGAAGAGATGCAATTCATTTTTAGTCACTACATTACTCTTATGATATTTATATATGTATATTGAAATGATTAAAGTGATATTAATGATTCCATGATTAATAATTAAAAATCAAATAATAATTATCTTGTTTCCATAATGATCAATGAAAAATTAAAACGTTACTAACATGTACATATGGCCTATCATCTCCATGATTATAATATTGTTCAATTTTCATAACCACAATGAATGGATTTATTAAACAAGATAATTAATGTAATAAATTAATAATTACATCATGAATATTATTATAGATATTATGGACATATCACCCCGGGGAAGACTAAAATATTTTGGCTCGACAATCTATTTCAATACATTCCCACTATCGTCAATAGTTTGTAAAATTATTATTTTTTGACATTATTTTCAGTTTTATGAGAATATAATAATTAAGAGAAATGATTTTTTTAATATAAAACTAATTGATATTGTGAAAATAAAGACATTTAGTGCTATTAGAGATAATAAAAATGACCCAATAAATCTACTTCGGAAAAAAATTAATACTACTTGTAGAATTAATAACTTCTTTGAAATATTTTTATTGAGTTCACAGCATTAAAAAATTATTGGATCACTCTCCTTAAATTAAAGTGTAATCATATAAAAAAGTTATTCTATATTTTTTACCCAACTACAATAATAAAAATCTAAGGAATATTAATGAAATTATTTGAAAATAATGCTCAACAATGTAATCAAATAGTTGACACAAAATTTTTAATATATACTTTGATCATTATCAAAAAAATTATAGAATTATGAAATTAAAATATAGAGGCGATAATAAAATAAAAATTAATCTTTTTAAGTGAACATGTCAATCAATTCAAATCAGGAGGATTAAATTTTTTAATGAAGCAGAAAAATGTGAACAAATAAATTATAATTACCTAACCATAAAAGATTCCTCATAATAAATCATAGAAAATAAAAATGTTCTATTTGATTTATTGAAATCAAAATAAATCTAATGGATAAAAATTGTATCTTAGAATCATCTGTAATGCTATTTCATTTTTCTCCTACTCTTGTGTCTATGTCTCTCCTCTCTATCTACTATTCAGAAACAACGACAACTACCCTTTGTGGCCTATCTCCAATCCAATGTGTGTATATAACAAATATATATCTCTCTCTACTTTACATATAAATCTAAATAATATTTCACCTATGTATTTTCACATATTCTTGCACCATCATAGGTATTATCACTTTTTAGTCATTTCTTACAAGTCATTTTATCCGACAAGCATCGTGATCATAGAAACTTCCTTACAAAAAATTTCCATGTTATTGTTGGGATGCATCTCGACGTGAAATATGGTTGAGATAGAAGATAGATTGAAGGGTTATCATGAGTCATAATATATATTTTAGTATAAGAGAAATAGTGGCCATAGTAATGGTGAGTTGAAATGGATGAATAGTTACACAAAGAGCAGTTATAATTATAAAAAATTGAAATATGAGTCACTATTTTGTTTCGCGAAGGTGAGTCAATAATTGACATAGGATGGAATGTTGGTTTTTTAGAATGGATCATCAAGGAGGTCGTGAGTCGATGATGTATTTCTAAGACACTGTTATGTTGGAAGAATATGGAACCAAGGAAGTAGTGGTGACTTATAATTGAACTGAAAAACTAATCAATTAATAAATTTAATAATGAATCAAATAAATAAATAAGTAAAATAGTTTTAAAAAATATATAATTAATGAAATATTCTGTATTAATAAAATGATTATTTAATTAATAATTTTAAAACCGATAATATAATTGATAATTTTAATAATAAAATGAATAATGTTATTGAATAAAATAATTAATATAATAATTATAAATTAAATCATAGTATTTATTTTTTAATGCTCTAAATTAACTAATTAATGAAAATTAATTATTAATGTAAATTAATTTCAAGAAAAAACAATTAGAATATTGAAATTTAAATTCAAAATTAATTTTATTAATATAATTTAGTGAATTGATTAATTATTAAAAAGAATTAAATTAAAAATACAATACAATACAAAAGAACTAAAATGATAAATTGAGAATGATTATATTAATAATTTGAATGGAAACAAACAAAATTTAATATAAATATAGATAAATTAATAAATTTATAAAAACATTATTAAATTATGTTGAAAATCATGTGAAGTTACGACCACATAAATCACACAAACTAATATATTGTTTACTTTCAATAAATTCTCTTATTTTGTAATTTCAAAAGAAAATAATAATTAAACAACTCAATTAATTTCATATAGAATTTTTTAGTATTAGTGGACCATGAACTTTATATTAGGATCATAACATGAAAATTTAAAATTAAATATTACTTAATTAGAACTTCCTATAGGAAATAATGGGATGAAAAGAATAATATACTAATGAGGATGGCATGCCTCATATATGAATATGCATAAAGAATTACGTAAAATCAAATCTAAGACCTAGATCCAAGATTTAAAATAGGTTAAAAGTTGGTTTAATAAAAAACATAACAAAAGGAACCTTGTGTATTGGATTTCTTCTAATACACTGAAATAAATATATATTTTGAAATCACCTTATTGATTTAATTTAATGGATTTTATATAAATCAATTTTCAACTTCTTTTCTAGTGTTAATTATTCCCCTCACCCTAATGAAATCATTTTTATTCTACAAAATTTCATAGATTTTCTCAGCCATATTTCCTACGCAAAGCACTGTGTGTAGCACTTATTCATATTGTAAGTGGCTACAGTTAAAAGAAACACACCCACTGCATTGAGACATAGCAATTCACTATCAGTTCCCAAATTCTTATATTACTCATGTTACTAAATATTTATATGAATACCATTTACATTGAATAAATAAAGTTATTAAACACAATCATTAAAAAACAATTCCCCTATGATAATGATTAAATATCATGTTTCTAAAATTTAAGACGATAATTCATCCTAAAGGTATCTTACTTTACTCTAAAATATATCCCATAAACTGAATATTCCTAAAATAACTATTAATATTCACTCAAAAGTCATTCATATTTATAAATTTCAAATTCAAGGAAAATATTAACTACCTGTATGATATTATCACTTCGAAAAAATGTTTTAAAATACAATGTGAACCCCAAAGAAACTCAAATTATAAATGTATTTTTAAAAAATTAACCATTATTAAAAGAATTGATTTAAATAGTTGAGGAATTTTATGGGATCCCTTAAATACACAGATTATCTCAAAATAAAATGACCTCCTCCCTTACACTTAAAACACAAATTTTTCCCTGAATATGAATTTTAATATGTAGAATAATAATTAGAAAATTTATGTTCACAACCGATTTTCAATTTAACAAATTGATTTCATATATCAGGGGTCTCAATGAAATTAAATACAAGGTTTCCACAATCATTACATTATATAATGAAAACATGAATTATACTTTAATACAGTGATAAAGTTTTTCTATTATGTTCAAAAAAATATAATTTACATCATCGAAGTACACATTTTATTGTGTGTAGCATGATTGAATAATAATGATTCAATTAGAATTATAGCTGTGTAGAAGAATAAATGATAAACCATCCAACTATAAGAGATGATTCAATTAAAAAACAGGAATCCATCCAAAATAAAACTCATACCTCATTGTTTCACAAAGTGAACATTTTTTTAATATTAATGAATCTATATTTCCAGTATTATTGAAAATGAAAAAGAAGTTCCCTCAACCAAAACACGCAGTATAATTTTTTCCTAGAATAAAATGATCATTGAATCACTGTAACTATAACACCAGTGAGACAACATATAGATGAATCACCTATAATAGTGTAATGGTGAATCATGTGAAATATTGAATCAATGTATAACCTTTGAATATTGATATTGGGACTTAGGAGAAATTTTTTAAGTAAATTTGGAGAAGAGAAATTAAATGATAACATAATAAGTAATCAGCATTCCTGATTAATTTTTTCATGATATTATTTATTATGGGAATTACACTCTTATTTCACAATAGCTACATCATCATTTTCTAAATACACTGACCAAAAAGATAAAGTAAATGAATCAAAAAAATATATAGTATAAAAACAAAATCAAGTTTGCATTATATAGAAAAAAACAAGAAATTTTTAATAAATATAGACAAAGAATTTATTGACTCCCATGAAGCATAATATTATAAGTCATTAGTTATAATTTATTCAAATTCTAAAAAAAAGTATTGAATGCATTAAAATATTCTGTTTCCTCCCATGTAATGTTTTTTCCCATCTAGGCTCCCCTATAAACTATCCATGGTAACTAGGAGGGTGTGGTATCATTAGTAGGAACCACCACATGGGTTTTTTAATTTTCAAATAGATAAATTAAAATTATGGGCACCAAGACATATAAAAAAATGAACTCTCAAAATCTATAATAGTACCTATGAAATAACACTTTACTATTGTGGGCATGTTGTTTTTATCTTCTGAAATTGTATCAAAATAGTAAATTTTTAAACATAAAAGAATTGGAATGATTAAATGGGTTGATATATGGGGTGAATGAAAGTGCTCTAGGTTTGTATCATTACTCATAACCTCAAAATATTCATAAAAGTGTTGAAATGATCCTATTTTGGCATACAAACTCTATCATAGGTTTATCAAATAGAATTTTGGATAATTAATCAATGTTTTAAATTAGTTTAGATTCATATTTAACAATTATCACTAATGCATGAATAAAATATTGATCCCAATTTTTGATTCAGAAAATAAATTATTATTTGATATATGATCTAAGGCATATAATTAAACCTCTATTAAAATATAATCCACAAAAAATTCACAATAATATTTATTACCCACAATTTGATTGAATGTTTCTATATCCTTGAAAAAATTTGGATGAAACATAGGGATTTATCTAGATTGGACAAACTCTATCAATTTATATTCCATTAAATCAATTTCTACAAGAATATCTTGAGAATTTTAAATAATTGAATTTATAGAAAATTGGCCATAAGGTCACTATTCGGGAATTTTAGTTTCAACTCATCATTCTGATAATTTATCCATTGAAAATTTTAATGATTTACATTTTCAAATTATTTAGACATTATGAACACATTTTCATAGAATAATTTAATTACATGTTTTAAAAAATCATCTTTCATAACATCATATTGTAGTATTAACTTAATAAATTATTTTCCAATTAAAATCATTAAATATAATCATTTTTTAATCCATTTCCAAAATTTTCAATTTTTCAGGATTTTCTTATTGATATTTTTTATGACATATTTTTTTAATTGTTTTGAAATACATTGGTCACTTGAAGCCATGCCTAGAAATGGAGAAAAATATTTATTGGAGTTGGAGGTCGTTAAGGCCCTCAAAATTAAAATTTTAACATACACTAGTTCAATATTAATGGGTCGAACCATGTGGAAGTAAAAAATAATTTGGGGAGAATAATTCTTTCAAAATAATCTCACCATCTTCAAATGTGGGGAAACTTATTCTATTCATTATATATATTTTTATATTTAAAATGATATTATATCATAGAAATAATTATATTTTACTATGTAGAACTAATTGCTTTTTGATTAATATGGACCAGTAGTGTAGAACGTTATATGGGAATTGATTCAACAAAAATACTTGGGGGAAAACTAATACTATTGGTTGGAAAGATCAATTCCTTGAAAATTTATATTGGGTTCACAACATCTAAATTTTCTTGACCACTCTCCTTCTCTAATAGATTAATCACACATGTTATTGATTGTAGATGTTCTCCACCACTAGACCACTAAAATACTAAAACATTAAATGGAATGTTGTAGAAATAAATATCACCCTCAAAATTTGAGATATGAAACTAATTTTTTAAAAGATGAATCTAATATATTTTTCACCTATAGAATATATATTTATTAAATTCAATTCTAGAGGTGTAAAAATAATCAAAATATATATTTGTAAGATATGCCACTGATCAATTCAGAATCATGAAGATGAAAATTTGTAATGAAGCAAAAAAATATGAACCAAATAAATAATAATTTCCCAACCATGATATATTACATAGAATTAATGGTAGAAATTAGAGATTAATTATTAGAATTACAAAAATTCGAAGAGAAATAGAAAAGATTATAAATCTCCATAAAAAACATGTTTGCTAGAATTTTATTCTTCTCCTTATAGTGCCTCCAAGTATTCCCTCTCTCTCCACTCGTTGAAAAATGCACCTACTACTCATGATGGACTCTCTTAAATGAGAACTGTTATTGTATCAGATATATCTATATTTAATATTACTACAATAACCAATTTAAATCATCTATAGTCTATTTCCTTATTACCATTGCACGCACTGACATATGAAGGTTCTCATCCATGTCTCAGAAGACATGCATTTTTCTTTGACACAATTTGTAACATTAGAAACTCATTATTAAATAATTTCCCCTATTGTTGTTGGGATGCATCTGTATCTGAACCTGAAGAAAGAAATTATATGTAAAATAGAGAGTGAAAAATACAATTTATAATTTTAATAAAAATATATACTTATATAATTAATTATTATAATATTTTTAAAATTATGGTTATTTTACTATTTAATATAAATTTATAGTTATTTTTTATATAATTATTAATATATGATTTAATTGATTAATTGATTTTCATTAATTTATTTATTCTATTATAAATTATTAATTACTAATTAATTTTTATTTAAATAATTATTAAATTTACTATTTTTATTACATAATAATGGATAATTATTATATTTCTTTATCAAATTTTATTAATATAATAAAATTGTAATTATTTAATTCTTTATGTATTTTTTTATTAAAATTATTATCTTAATTTTCATTAGGATTATAAGTTTTTATAATAATTTTATAACTTTATTTATGATTATTATTTAGTAATAATTTATTTGATTATATTATTTAAATTTAATAATTTAATAATATTATTTATTATTATAACACATTAATTGGTATTATTATTATTGATTTTTAATTATATGAAATAATTTTTTTTGTATAGTTTTGTAGAAAAATTAATCACCCCATGTCATTGTTTAGAAGCGCTGCAAATAAATGATGCTTGGATTGTTTAGGAATCCTTCACATGAGCTCCATTGGTCATCCACTACGACATGTGGTAGAGGTCTAGCTCCTACACAGTGTGGGTCCTCTTTCATAGCATCGACCATGCACGACAGTTTCTCTACCTAAGCAGCACCATAAACATCGACTGTTGGCGGCGATGGTGAATCATGTACGTTCTAATTCTTCTTCCTTGTTTGCTCCTCTATGTCGGCAGACGAGGGATTGCTCATATGTTATAGCGATGACTTGGAATTTATGTTCTTGGTTGGGTGATTTCATCTTCATCACGACGGTGCATGACTTCGGATTTGGAATGGGATGTTCACTTCTCAGAGATCATTAATGAATGGTGGAAAAAAGACTCAATTTGATGTGATCATGGCTTCATATTTTGGTGGTTTCTCATGAAAAATGGTTTTGGACTTTCAGATTTGTTCTTACATAAATTCAGGTGTAAAACTAGTTTGTGTGGATCTGTGATATTGAGCTAATGGTGGAAGGATTCAATGGTAACATAGGAGGAAATTAATAGTTACATTGTTCTGGATATACAACATTGATTTAAACATTGGATTACAGGGACATGCAGAGTCAACATTGTTGTTGCTGAAGGAAAGATGTGTTGTGACTGAACGATGGTAGTGATAATAGATAATGTGAAGGGTGATAGTGAGTTCGAGTCACCGTTAAAAGAGATGAGCGATTGTTAGTAGGGTAGGGGTGAGTTTATATAGAAGAACGGTGACTCGAATTGATGTTGGATTTTTAAAAAATGAAAAAACTTGTCACCATTGGTATTCCTAATGGAGAGTATGAAATTTGACAGAAGGTGGTATGGTCGGTTGTGGCAACATTGCCTCATTGAGGGGGTGAGTGTATGGTGTCTTTCCAAGACAATGTTTGTTTGGATGAAACTGTAACTAATGCAATATTAGTGACATATTATTATTCTAAAAAATCAGTTAAAAAACTAGAATATTTTAAACAACATGGAAATAATTAAAACAAATTTAAAAACATTATTTAAATAACGAATTATAAAATAAGAATAAAGTTATTGTCTCATTAAATATTTCAAAATAAAAAATTAAAATCATAATTTAAATTTTGAAGTGATTAATTTTTTTAAAATAATATTAAATATATAATTTATAAAATAAATAATAATATTAAATTTAAAAATTTATTAATTATTTAGTGAAGGAATAAAAATTATTACTGTTCATTAATTTCAATAAAGCACAAATAAAATATTATATGCTAAATTAATGACTTAGTTAAATAAAATTAGTTGTTTAATTTATTAATTCTCAAAATGATTAAAATTAACAATTAAAAACATTACAAATGTAATAAAAAGTACAATAATAAAAGTTTAAATAAATAATTTTAAAAGCTATAAAAATATTTATAAATGTTGATTAATTAATAAATTTAATGAAATTGTTTATAAATTATAAATATTTAATATAAAAGAAAATTATAATTATATAAATGATTTAAATAATTAATAAATTATGTTGTAATTCATGTAAATTTAAGGAAACATCATACGTCATACATTTGAATGGGATCTTATGAGGAAGTATTAACATGCACAAAGTGAGTAATTATTTTTACATCACATCTTCTATTTATATTTCAATTTTCCAATTTTTACATTCAAATATAATTTAAATGAAATAAATATATTTTCTATATCCTGGCCCATCCCCACACGGTGTACCCCTATTGGGACAACAATGTGACAAGGGGGATATTAACCCCCTGAGCCCCACCTCAATTAGGCCCCGAGTCGGCGACTTCCACTGAGGGTATAGTAAACACACAAATGGGAGGAACTACACTCTAACAGAACACATGTAAAATAGTTTTCTAAGATAGAAACCAACAAACTCGAACTCATACTTCAATATAAATGAAATCCAATGTGCACATCTGTAATTTCATGCATGATCTACTAAAATAGAATGGGAAATGATCAAGTACCAAATGAATGTAATGTGATAGTGACCATGAATCCCAAATAACTCTTGCAACACCATGATAATAGTTACCATCTTGATATCCAACCTACTCCATGTGACCTAAAAACAGATTATATAATCATTGGTTGAGTATAACTGTATACTCAGAAGTATCTTCCCTGGAGTCTCTAGTGGATACGTAGAGAAATCATGCTAAAGCACAATGAACATCAAGTGAAACTAACTCATTACGTAAACATGAATAAAAGGATCCAAGCCACACCATGGATAATCTCACCAATTATCACATGCGGGGGGTATATAATATAATAATGAATATCAAGGGTACCTTGAAACCACTTCTCAACTAGTTCGCTACTTTTCCCCAATACAACATGTCATATGCATTTCTCTACCAAAATTCTTGCCCGCAGACACCTAGGTGTATCACAAAAACATGAACCTCCTGCAACAAAACCAAAAATTTTATGTAACCAATGTAACCAGGTTGTTTTAGAGTTCCACTATAGCTCTAATAAAATGTATCATACATTGGTTATTAAACCTCCAGACATTATAGCCCTTATAGCGAGTAAGGTTCCTCAACAAATCACAACCTATACACGTTAAACCTATTTTATTCCATAGAAAATTATATATTGAATATACGTGTGTGAATTACCACAAGACATTACATATCTCTACAAAAATTGGGGGAAAATTTTCGATTTTCCTACCATCACATGTAAATACCAAGCGAATAGAGAGGGTCTAAAGTTGGTATTCAGCCATACATCCACTCATCAAGATGTTTGGGAAAACAACCTGAGGGCTCATAACCCATGGTGAATTAGTTTCCCATTCATAAGGGGTGGAGTAGCGTATTAAAACAAAAAATGTAAAAAATATATTATAGCTCCCAACAACACTATGTTCATAACATGCTCTTAGACTTAACTATAGTTATCATCTCTCGGACCCCTGATTTCCACTTCTAAGACTACGTATCATAAAAGGACAAAACAAATTAAAGAGGTCTATTATATTACAGAATCCTTTTTATCAGTTACTACTAACATTAATCAACTCTTTAACAATTAATTAACCATCATTATTTCTGCATAACATTTCATTAGAATTTCCCCAAAGTCAACTATTCCTTCAAATTTCAACCTCATTATTGCGTCCCAACAACCTAAAACCCTGTGGGTTATCATCATTTTTTCAATAATTTATTAACAACATTATTACATTCTGATATTAAAAGGAATTTTAGATGAACATTCTATGACAGAAAACACAAGGGGCTCAACATGGTGAGTAGATGAACTACCTATCAATTCATTTCCACCTATAGTAGGAGCGAAGTCCCATCCTCCCTCAAGGAACTAAAAATGGAAATCATGTGCCATGACCTATATGTATACACCAATTTTGGAAGGAGGATAAGAACTACAAGATACCATTAGTAGTGGGGTATATATAGAAGATAAAAACCCAAAAAGCATCAAGAATGTATCCAATCGTTCACATCAAACATGTTTTATCTATTCTGGTGTCCTCCTAGACACCCACATGCATAAACTGATTCACCTTGCCACTCAGGGCATCAATAACTTCCATGACCAATGAGCCTCCCTACACTCACATATCACAACACCCAACCATGCTCACATCACAACACAAGTAGCATGAATCAAATATCATATCAACTGGAATCCTGAACCTTAATAAAATCATCAATAATTCATATATTATAGGAACTCATGGCTCCAGAGCACATTGAATTTATCCTTACAAGCAATAGAGTATATAAAAACTCTTCTAGGTTTTATATTTTATCAAACATCTTCTCTTCAATTAATATATAATTAGACGATTTATTAATTGTAGGTTCCAACTACGAAAAACCTAAATAGTAATCTATCTAATATTAATTAAATAGTAAATTGACATGCATTAATTCATTTCAACACCAATAATTATGGTTATGTGTCAATAATTATTTCAATTATATTTGCTGACAGAAACAACAACTAGATTCATTTACATGCCTCTTTTTCAATCAAAAATAAATAAAATTAATCACAATTTTCATTAACTACCAATTTCTATCATGAAAAACATTCTAAATAAAGAAATCATTTATATCACACTATATAAGAAAACAATAGGCAATAACATACGATCAAAACTAATTTATTTATCCAATTATAATATTTATTATGTAAATTACATTGCTATCTAGTGGTCTAATACTTGATAAAACTATAGTTGGACATTAATTAATAGAGAATCCATGAATAATGAATCTCAAAAGTTTAATTATTTTCATTACACAAAAATGATCCATGCAATGGATCACGATCTCCTCCCCCTGTAACAACTACATCCACTTGAGGATGTCAGGGTATGACCAGACCAACTGACACCCATGAAAACAACATAAAAAACCTCGAGATTACATGTTGTAACATGTAACAGAGAATCAAGATAATATGTTTCAAATAAAAACATTAAAAATGGAAGATCATACATTGTATCATTTATGGATCAACACTTTCAACTTACACCAAAACATGGGTTGTGCATGCAATAAAAAGAATCATCAAGTGAATAGGATCCAAAGATTATGGTTTGATCACACCACTCTTATAGGAAGAATGTCTACCGGTGAATTTCATGGTGAGAATATATAAGGGATGAAATAATGGACGGTGAATAACATTGAAGGATTAGATTTGAGAGAAATGTGATTTGAAACATTTTAGAATTTTAATTAATGCAGATCACATTAATCTATATGGTTTGACTAATTAAAGGAATCCCATGAAATATAAAAATTAATATAGTATTTATGTTATTTGAATATTCCTTTAATCCATTAAAAAAATTCATTGAATGCATTTTTTATCAAAAAAATATATTAAAAGGGTGAAACTATTGGATGATGGAATCATTGTACACCTACCAACGGTTGGAAGCACTGTACACCTTCCGATGTCTGGAAGCATTGTAAACCTTCTGATGTCGGGAAATAGAGTCCACCTACCGACATATGGAAACATTGTACAGCCATTGATATCTAGAAACATTGAACACATATGGATGATTGGAAACACTATACACCAACCGGAATCTGGATACAATGTACACCTATTGACATCTTGAAACACTGCACACCTCTCAACATTATGAAAAACATTACACCTACTGACGTCAAGAAAAATTTTACACCTACAGATGCCTTAGAAAACTATAAAACTGCCGAAATTTTGAATCATTGTACACCTATTGACATCTTGAAACAATGTTACCAAACTAACATCTGGAATCACTATACACCTACCAATAGCTGAAAACATTGTACACCTACTAATGGCTAGAATCATTGTACAATAAAAGGGTAATTAATGTTCATATAACCATAAATTTAGCAAAGTTATGGGGATAAGTCACATTGACCTCCTGGAATATCTCACACAAAAGATTTTAGTGATGTATTTTAATAGAGAGTTATTGGAAATTATATTAGATACCTCTAAAACAATATCATCCTCATGAATTCAAAACCAACCTAATTGGAAACTGAAAATGGGTACAGACAACCACCCATTTAGATACTTCCCAAAAGAGAGAATTCTGTAAAATTAAAAAAATATAAGGCTATACCATAACCAGAAAATATCTCAAATCACAAGAGAACATCATCACAAGAATTGAAAAAAAAATTAGATAACTCAGGGTACTAAGCGTGTATCTATGACATAATTTTACATGTACTCTCCTCTATGCCACGATGTCACCGGAAGACATGGAATATGGGGGATATCATGCCCATGAAACAACTACTCTTTGTGGTCATGGATCTCTATAGGCCGTTCCTCGAAGATCTGATCATCGTCAATGAAAATCTCTCTCCAATAGATAATGTGATCATCATCATGAAGTTAACAATGGAGTTATGACACATGAAAAGAGTCAGGTATGTAGATCATCTGGAGGGGGGATGTTCTACCCAATATGTCATGACTCCAAAATGAGATAACAGCTAGAAATGCCCAAAAATTTGGAGAAAGCTTACTCTCATGACCAAAACATCACTAGCCATGATGGAGGTTCACATTTAGAATCACATGATCCCAAAATCAAACACTATAGGTCTCCTCCTATGGTCATAAAAGGATTTCAGATGATCCTATGATGCCTATATCCTCTCAAAAATCAATTAAACCATCTCTGTCGTGTTAAATACCAGTTATAGTCCGATAATTGCAGACTATCCAAACCGATTCTATAATAATAGAGAATATAAGTTCACCCATAATACACTTTATATGGCCTCTTTCCAATGGAGGACTTGAATCTATTGTTGTGTGTGAAATCCACCACAGTTAAGTGACTCATCCATGAAACTCCAAAATCCAGGACACAAGAGCACAACATATCCACAATAGTTTCGATGGTCCACTCTATCTGACCATTTTTATGTGGATGAAAAAAAATTCCAAGGATTAGTTGAGAAACAAAATCTTGATGGAGGCCTCAGTACACCCTAGATGTAAAACAAGGATCTCAATCGGAAATTTTCTTCCTCAAGACACGGTGGAGTCTTACAACCTAATATGGATACTACCTCAACCAAACCTCAACTATATCTGGATCATTGATTTCTTTGAAGTGGTTATATTTTGTTAAATGATCCACTACCTCCCATACATCATCTTGGCCTCCTTGAGATTGATGTAATTAAGTAAATAGTTCATTTTATATTTCCTCATTCATCCACTGTGGAACATATAACGGCTTGTGAAAACCACCAGGGATACGTTTCTTGTCCTTCAATATCTCAAATACAGAAAACTGAGACACAAACTCTACAACTAAATGCCTCATCCTAGGCCGCCAAAACTAATTTCTCAATGCTTGGTACATCATTTTCATGCTCATATGTACTGATAATGGAAAACAATGGATCTCTCTAAGAAAAAAGGATCAGAAAACCTTCCCTAATACTAATCCTAGTGGTGGTCATCATTAGAAAAATTATCAGGGGACTCGCCACAAACAACTCAGTCTCTCTTGACATCCACCTCATGATCCCCCAACTAGGACTCTTAAACATACTGCTCCATAGATGATTGTTCCTTCTTCTGAAAAAAATAAACTCTACACCCAATTTATCCCATATCGATATGTAATGCAGAATATTCATCTATAACTCTCAATGAATTAGTAGATTCATATAATACATCACTAAGGGAGATCCTTCTCACTGCATAAACTACAAAAAACCCCTTACTAGGTGTATACAAGATTTCGTAGTTTTAGGCATGTATAAACTCAATTCACAAATGTTTTTCATGTTCAATTCAATGTAAGAGATAGAAAACCTCATGAACATATAATAGGTGAAGACCACAATGTTCTCATCAATGAGGTGATGTTTCCAAAAATTCAGACCAAAGTCCACTACCACAAACTAATGATCAAGGGTGTTATAATTACGTTCATGGGGACACAACTATAGAGACCAATATGAAATAATTGATATCTTCTGCATCAGAACACATCATAAGAAAAGATATCCTAAACTAAATACCACTAATTCATGTTGTGGATTACATTTTATGGTTGAATCCATAAACATAAGGAATCTCCCAATGATTGGTGTTGCCGGATCTCTAGAACACATTCTTTATATACTCAAAACAAGTCATCTTGACATCCTACTGGAATAGACAACACCATTGGTACTAGAAGAATCTCTCATTAAATTAAAAAATAATAGAAAAGGGTACATGATATGATTGATTGTGTAGATATATAGTCAAACAAGTCATAATACATAGTAGAAAACATGAAAAGGGTACCTTTAAAAAAGTCTTGCTCACCTGGAATAGGAATTGCTAAAGCATGAAGCTGACCATGAACCACTCCACGACCTCTTGAACCCTAATGGAAACCAACACAACGACTGTTCTCTAATGTGATGTGGATCAACATGGGGTTGTCCTATGTCTATCCCAAATTCCTTATGTTGATCGAAATTTTGTGACTACTGATGCTGCTTCCATGGTTGGAACTACCTCAAAAGGAATACCTAGAGCGAAACACCTGGTTCACACTGACTACAATGAAAGGTCAAGCAGTGTCATAGAAGATTAGATAGGCTTCCACAAGAAAAATATGAACATAATGCCTTGTAATTCGACAATGAGATTATTCCCCTAGAGAAACACGATATTTATGGTTTTGACCTTCCCTCAACGGAACGAAAAATCATCTACCCAGAAAACCAAGAGCCCCAGACCATAGCTCAACTTCATGAGGGATCATGATGACTAAATTCTAGTAACAATCCTGTTATAAATAATGTTCTTTCAATTAAATCATTCCTTTCCAGCACCTCAATATATTTATGCAGTATAAACAGTGCGACCTAGAACTTGATGTTAATATTCATTGCCTCCTCGAAATGCCCACCCTAGCCTCCTAATTTGGAAATAGGTTCAAAGAATATACTAAAAGGTTCCTGAAATGGTTAACAAACTCTCTAATATTGGGGCTCCCCTGTCGAGGTTAAGCAGCTGATGGCGACTGGACGCCATCATGGTTTATGAAAGAAAATCAACTCTGAACTTGTCTAGGATCTCCTCCGACAAGATCTCTAAATCCTTGCTATCCATGTGGAACAAGAACCACCATTGCCTCAATACGCCATGTAACATCATCACATCCAATGAACCCCAATGATTTTCCATATCATAGATCAAACTGAATTCTATCTCAAAATCCTACAATGAGTTGTCAGTGATGGCATGTAAAACAGATCACTCATACTTATATAAACTCTGGAGTTGAAACTATCTATGTGTCCCCATCCATGTGTCATCTTCGTCAAACTCAACATTGAGGAGATCTATTGCCACAACCAGCTAGACATATTCTTTGAAAAACTGATGATAATGTCGACCATGAGACATATCATCAATATAAAATATAGTTTGAAATGTTAAAGGTAAAATATGGATGACTCAACCTTAAATAATTAGTTTTTTTCATTGTTATATTTTTTATAACATATACAAAGTAACACCAATTCAATCATAGGAACAAGGACGCGAGATCCAGGATCCTATATTTGGTCTCTACCCTACAACCAAAATCACCTCGTTTAGTATCCATTATAATCATAATGCTCTATCTATCAGATCACAGGGGTCCCTAAATGCTTATGTCATAGTTGGTCTCTTGTGCTTATATCACTTTCTAAATAGCACAACCATTTTTACCCTACAAAACAAGAAATACTCACCTGTTCCTAACACCCAACTCCACCCAATAATTAATCTAAACCTCTAATAGAACTCTTTTAGGAACCCCTACCAACAAGGTATACACCCCTAGGGTGGAAATGTGAGAATAGAGATAATGACCCTCGATTCCTGCCTCCAGTAGGCCCCAGGTTGGAGACTATCATAGAGAGTATAGTATCCACAAAAATGGGATGAATTTCCCTCTAAGAGGTAACATGGGGAAGATTGAGATTAGACAACTCCAACCAACTCCAACTAAGAATACAATATAAAAGAAATCCCACATACATATATGTAATTTCATGAATGAATTACTAAAACTGAAAGGAAAACTATAAGTACCAAAAGAATGTTACACGACAGCAACTACGAAGTAGAACAGATCCAGCAACCCCAGGTTAGTAGTAACCAACCTGATCTTCAACCATATCAAAGAGACCTGAAAATAGTTTACAAATACAAAGGGTTAGAGTATATGTATGATAAGTAATGTAGATACCCGAAACTTAACGTACATGGAAATTACATTACTTTTGTGGAATACTTAATACATAACAAAAACAGACACACAAGGACCGTAATAGTTTAGTGTCTTTGGAAACTCAGAATATAATCTTCTAATCGTGGTGAAAGATATTCAACATATCCCATAAAGATCTTCCCCTTTTTTTACCTAAAACCATTTTTATATCCTGGGGAGAAGAAAACATAAAAGGGTGATCTCAAATGTTCAGTAAGGGTAAAAAAAAGAAATATCTATCACATCATATTCATAAGGACATAACATTTTGGAAATCTTAACCTGCAAAAGAGATCATAATATCACAACATGGGATAAATCATAGAAGGGAAATGTAATCCCAATAATCATAACCTAAAACATGAAACTTTGTGGCATATACACATAATCATATATAATCATTTCTTTTTAGTCAAGACTCATTGCCAAGACTATCTTAGTGGACAAAGTCCCTTTCTGAATCAAGTTCAATCCTCGTTCCAGTCCTGTTTCACTAAACTGGTATATCCTACGGTTCTAGCCATGTCAATCTCATGAGATATAAAATCATTACCCGATGCATGGGAGGGAGATATAGGTCCCACCCATCTCATAATGATACCATTCTTATGTGTGCCACGAAATCATAAACCATACATCATATCATAACCTATGTAATAAAAATTGGATTCTTAAACAACATGACATCATAAAACAATTTATTCATAAAAATATTTCCATCACAACATAATGAAATACATGTAGTAATAGGGATAGAAACAGAACCCTTTATTATCTTTAGATGGAAAATAATTTTGATAAAACACTTGAACTCCATTCTTGAGGAAAATATCATTTCTACTTCAAAAACATTTTTCCTTTCTTAACATGTCATACAATTTTAAACTAAATGAAGTTGATTAAAAATAAATTTAAAAACTTGTAAAGGAAGCTTCTTGGAAATAATGTTTTATAAATCCATTCATGTCGTATAAGTTAAAAAAACATTCTTCTCACACTTTTGTCGGAAAAGTCAAAAAGTACCTCGTACGGAACACGACAAAAGATTCCTTTCATATCATTTACTAAAAACTCACCAAAGGGTAAAATAGGTTTTAAACAATTTTAGGGGGATGGAAATAATATTACATATTGAGGGAACCTGGATGTGGATGATAAAATACACCCCAGTAAATACCAAAGTATAAAAAATCTCGGATAAAAATGAGATTGTGATATTTCCCTTACCTTAGGTACGATTTGCTTCGTAAGTGTCCGAACCTCCTGTATAATGGTTTAAATAATTTCATTGACTTATTCCAGAATCATACTCATTGTTATTATATCATATATGGTTCACTTATGACTTTATATTACCCGTTCTTTTGCAAATTCCATGTTAAAGACCGTTTTGGGTAAAATTGTTTCATTTGTCATCAGTGTTTTTACTTGTAATTATTCATATGATTACTTAGATCATGATTACATAATTCCAGAATATAAAACATGATTTATATATAATATATATTCAGAATATACATATATATATTAAATCAGTAAATGGAAAGAAATACACCGTTCATGGAGACGGTAGGCCGTACGTACGCATGAACGCTGTTTTCGTTTCCTTATTGAGTTGAATGGAATTAAGTAGATGGCATACATATATAGACACATAAATCCAGTATCTTTATTATGTCACATATTTCTTGATTACTTATTATATTTACTTTATAATCATTCATGAATGGTTAAAGTGGAGAATGAATCTCATCGCGTCGTGGAGACGGTAGTCCGTACGTATGCACGAGCGATGATATCATTCTCATGATCGTGGGACTGTATTGGAGTGTATGTATACTATTTCAGAATCAATATCACGTTAAAATAATCATATATAGTTATTATTTATACCATTATACCCATCCAAGTAAGGTGGTGGTGGAAAATAGATTTCACCACGGCGTGGAGATGGTATTCCGTACGTACGCACGCGCGGTGATTTCGTTTTCCGTAGGATGGATAGATGGTGAAATAGGGTTGTTTCATACTTATAATTATATATAAGTATATGAGTGATACTGATGTTATTACTTAATAATGAAACAACCTAAAAATAAGAAGTGGAAGAAGAAATAAAGGTGAAAGAATCGTTAACGGAAATTACCTATTCTTTTAAGCGCCTCTTTGAGATCTCCTTTTAGGGCACTAAAATTAGTCGTTGAGGAAGACCAGAACCTCTATGATGTTTCTAGGGAAGTGGATAAGGGAATTTGGCAGGGGTTGTCTGAGCTTTATGGCTCAAAGTGGAGTGAGGAAGAGGGGGAGGAGGTTCCCTTTTATAAGGGAGGAGAGGGGTACCTTTGGAATAACTAAAACTATTATTTTATTATAAATCCAAATTCGGTTATAAATAGCTCCAAATTGATTTATTTTGAAGCTAAGGTGGGGATGGGTCGAAATCCTCTCATAAAATAGAATTTAGACAAGTTTAGGTTCCTATTTTAACCTTATCATTTATATTTAACATTAAGTTAGATAATTTTACTTTTACTGTGTCTTTTTTTATTCTTACACTATAAGGTTAATAAACCTGCTATAAGAAGCCAAACGAACCCCAAGATGTTTATTATTAATATATATAACCTTATCTAAGTCATTTGGCCTATCCTTAGATTTTTTGGAATAAAATAACAATTAATAATATTATATTTTGTTTAAAAACTATTTAATGTCAATTTTGAAACTATTTTGTAATTGATTTTTGTGAAAATCATAACAGAATTATTAGTTCTAAAAAAGTTAATTAAATCAATAATAACATGTCCTATTAACCTATAAAATTAGTGGAATTTATAAAAAGTCTCAAATAACATTTATTTTGGTATTTATAGAATCAATTATGTCAATATTTCATTAATAAGATAATTACTGCATCATCTCTGTGTCATAAATAAATTTACTTATTTAATGTCTAAAAATTACAATTAAAATATCATTATGTATGAAATCTTATTATATTTCTAATGAATATTTACAAACGAATTTATCTTATGTATAACCCTATATTAAAAATGTTTTAGTAAATAAACTTTGATTTTAACTCTTTTTACTCTTCTTTATATTAAATAATAATAAATGTCCTAATCTAATCCAAGTGGGTCTACATGGTCATATTTTATTCCTAAAGTTGTTTCAGGACGAATTAAACTTATCCAATAGAATTAGGACATGTGTTAGGGTAATAATAATATCATTTTTACCCTTAATTAACCTATTTACTTTTAACCGTGGTAAAAAAATAGTAAAAAGTTACTATCCACCAAAAATTATTTTTATTTTATTGAACCACATTTTAGTCCTTGATATTAACTGTGCGTCTCGGATTTTTGAAATTCCACTCACAGAAGCGGTAAAATTAAGTTTTATGAAAAATTCAGTTTTTTAACTACCACTTAGTGGTTTCACTATTCATCAAAAAATGAAAGTTTCCAGAAAAATACAAAAAAATTATGCCTAAGATATATTTGTTATTATGAATTCAAAAATGATGTCTATTTTACCAATTTCAAAACATATCAGTTACATTAATTAATTTAAAAATTAATTTCCGTCGTCAAAACCAATAGCATGTTTTTAAGAGATAAAAACTATCTAAAGATTGACACTTGTTTATGTCTGGTTTAAATGTGAAATTACATCCAATAACCAACATTGTATTAAATTGTAAAAATATTTTCTAAATATACTTTAAAACCACTCAAATTAATAATTTATCACTATTAATTATTTTGATTAAAAAAGTTGTTTTTAATTAAAATTTAGTAATTTTCACTATTCATCAGAATATGAAAGTTATCCGAAAAGTACCAAAATTTCACCCTAAGCTAATTTCGATATTCCGAATCCAAAAATGAAGTCCATTTTGAGAGATAAAATTTCTAAAATTTTAAAATGTGGTTATTACTATTAATAAAGGCTAGTTTTAATAATATTTTAATAGCATATCGTTGTTTAGTGAAACTCGGTATTGCGTACTACACACGCTATCGAGGAAGGTTGTGATTGCGTGTAATTCAAGGAAAGTCAAAGATGTGTGTTTTGTATGCTCCTTTTGTTGTAGCGTACAACACAAGACATTAATGAATTTAAAAAGAATATTTTTCATAAAATCTCGGGGTGTTACATTCTACCCCCCTTAAAATGAATTTCGCCCTCGAAATTCATCTGGGTTATAAATGGTTTACTACTCGAAATTTTCTTTAATAGAAACCCACATCGTAAAAAGGAATACCAAAACCAATCTTTAAAAACAAATGTATGAAACGTAACGGTTACCCAAATAAACTAATCACTATGTTTCCACATAGGTGAAAATAAGGATATGGAAGAGAAACGAACCATCATATTCTGATAGAGAGTGGTAGAGAACATGGCTATGGAAATACCCGAAATAACAAAGCCATAAATTTGTGACGATCTAAGGTACCATCTGATTCATCAGATATAAGAGCACTAGGACAACATTTTTTGTTTTCAAGATCATTTCTCTAATGTTGATGAAATTGGAATTAGAAGAAATACTTTCGTGATTTCAGTATAGTCTCACCGTTGGTCATTCTTTGGACAATTTATACTTCATCTCTTAAAGAAATGAAGTTTAATTTTTCATTCGTGATGTATTAGCAGATCATGTGATAGAATGATGGGTCATTCCATCTGTCTCAAACAAAATGTTAGAAAAGTTATCAAAAAATACATAAGTCCATCTATAGTGAGATTAATGATATATGGTTCCTAAAATCGACTTATACTTCATATATCATACTTCTTAATATAATAAAACTAGTTTATACTAAATAGGGACTTCATGTAGGCCAGTGGTAGGCAATAAAGGCCAGTCGCACTTTGGTTGTGGGTTCGATTCCCACGGCCTTGTCCGACACAATGGGATGTCGCCCGTCCTTCAGGTTGTCCTTTTTCTAAAACTATACTACTATATCATCCCATCAATAATATCGAAAAAAAATTCTATCCTTAAGCAATACTAAATTATGTCCAACATAATCCATTCAAATCTTTAGGCATATCCATAATACTGCAGTCCACTCTCATAATATAGTGACAATTATTACCAAAGAGTTCATATAACAAGCATGTTAATACCATCGTTGATCCCCGTATATCATGAGATATGTCTTGTTGGTCACATTACAAACATTCGAATGCCTTAATCATGTATTCTATTGAAAAATGAATACCCATTGAATCATAGTGAAAACATAAGTACTGTCAAAAGTTAACTCTTTCCACATACCAAAAACCAAAAATTATATATACTCAAACCATGATATAACCTTATCCTTATATAAGTCATGAGCTCATGAATACTATCAAACATTTAATTTTCTCATTATCCCTTCATTATGCACATATCCTCTATATTCTGAAAATATTTGAATAACCTATCATGGATACTGGTACCATTAATCATACATTTTCAAAACTCAAGAAAATACAACACTGTAACAATCCTTAGATGTCTCTTTATTCCATAGTACCATGAGATTACTTATACAACATTACACATGATAAACATGTAATCATTCCACTACATTATTAAACCATTGACCGAGCTTCAACAATTATTTCATCTCATATATCATTTGTATTCTCTTCATCATCATCAACATAAATACTACCCATAAGACCATACTGATTCTCTTCATGAGACTTTCCCTTAGGGAATTGGTTTGCATAATGCCCGTACATTCCACATTTAAAACATTTAACCATTGTTGATGTTGTAGTAATACCATTATCTACATCCCTGGTGTTAATTGAACCTTTTCCTTTGCACTTATTGGCTGTGTGTCCTTCTTTTACACACCCAAAGAATCTTCCAGTTCCTTTGAAACATTCTCCTTGATGCCTCTTCCCATATGATTTACATAGGAGAAATTGAAATTTCTTTCCTCTATGATCATCATGAAACTCCATCTTTCTCTTATTAGCCGAGTCATGAAACTTACCAAATTTTACTTTATTGATCATATTATGAGATTGCTGATTCGGCATAATAATGATGTTTGGACCTCCAAATCTCATTTCATTTGGTTTCTCATGAAGAATATCATTCCATTGTCCATCATATCCTCCATTATTGTGAATCATCTTTTTTCCAGCCATTTTCTAAAACCCAAAATGAATAGCGTGAGAGGAAAAAATCATAATAAAGGGGGATTAATTTCAATATATAACATCTTTGGTTTAATCTAATATCGTTACCATAGTTCTAGGACTATATCTTATATGTATACTTATCCTTAGGGACATCCCTAGACATACCATAGAAATATCTCTAGGGATCTCACTAACGTTTTCGCATCCTAGTTTCCAAAGGTTGACTAAACCATTCCTCTGATACCAACTGTAGAGACCCGAAGCTTAACGTACATGGAAATTACATTACTTTGGCGGAATACTTAATACATAAAAAAAACAGACACACAAGGATCGTAATAGTTTAGTGTCTTTGGAAACTCGGAATATAATCTTCTAATCATTGTGAAAGATCTTCAAAATATCCCATAAAGATCTTCCCCTTTTTTTACCTAAAAACATTTTTTATATCCTGGGGAAAAGAAAACATAAAATGGTGAGCTCCAATGCTCAGTAAGGGTAAACAAAAGAAATATCAATCACATCATATTCATAAGGACATAACATTTTGGAAATCTTATCCTGTAAAAGAGATCATAATATCATAACATGGGATAAATCATAGAAGGGAATTGTAATCACAATAATCATAACATAAAACATGAAACTTTTTTGGCATACACACATAATCATAGAGAATCATTTCTTGTTAGTCAAGACTCATTGCCAAGACTATCTTAGTGGACAAAGTCCCTTTCTGAACCGAGTTCATTCCTCGTTCCAGTCCTGTTTCACTGAACCAGTATATCCTACCGTTCCAGCCATGTCTATCTCATGAGATATAAAATCTTTACCCAATGAATTAGAGGGAGATATAGGTCCCACCCATCTCATAATGATTCCATTCTTATGTGTGCCACAAAATCATAAACCATACATCATAGCATAACCCATGTAATAAAAATGGGATTCTTAAACAACATGACATCATAAAACAATTCATTCATAAAAATATTTCCATCACAACACAATCAAATCCATGTAATAATAGGGATAGAAACATAACCCTTTATTATCTTTAGATGGAAAATAATTTTGATAAAACACTTGAACTCCATTCTTGAGGAAAATATCATTTCTACTTCAAAAACATTTTTCCTTTCTTAACATGTCATAAAATTTTAAACTAAAAGAAGTTGATTAAAAATAAACTTGAAAACTTGTAATGGATGCTTCTTGGAAATAGTGTTTTAAAAATCCATTCATGCCTTATAAGTTAAAAAAACATTCTTCGCGTACTTTTGTCGGAAAAGTCAAAAAGTACCTCGAATGAAAAACGACAAAAGATTCCTTTCATATCTTTTACTAAAAACTCACCAAAGTGTAAAATAGGTTTTAAAAAATTTTAGGTGGATGGAAATAATATTACATATTGAGGGAACATGGATTTGGATGATAAAATACACCCCAGTAAATACCAAAGTATAAACAATCTCGGATAAAAATGAGATTGTGATATTTCCCATACCTTAGGTCCGATTTTCTTCGTAAGTGTCCGAACCTCCTGTATAATGGTTTAAATAATGACATTGACTTATTCAAGAATCATACTCATTGTTATGATATCGTATATGGTTCACTTATGACTTTATATTACCCGTTCTTTTGTAAATTCCATGTTAAAAAACATTTTGGGTAAAATTGTTTCATTTGTCGTCGGTGTTTTGACTTGTAATTATTCATATGATTACTTAGATCATGATTACTTAATTCCAGAATATAAAACATGATCTATATATAATATATATTCAGAATATACATATATATAATAAATTAGTAAATGGAAATAAACACACCGTTCATGGATACGGTAGGCCGTACGTACGCATGAATGATGTTTTCGTTTCATTATTGAGTTGAATGGAATTATGTAGATGAAATACATATATAGAAACATAAATCCACTATCATTATTATGTCACATATATCTTGATTATTTATTATATGTACTTTATAATCATTCATGAATGGTTAAAGTGGAGAATGAATCTCATCGCGTCGTAGAGACGGTAGTCCGTACGTACGCACGAGCGATGATATCATTCTCAGGATCGTGGGACTGTATTGAAGTGTATGTATACTATTTAAGAATCAATATCACTTTAAAATAATCATATATAGTTATTATTTACACCATTATACCCACCCAAGTAAGGTGGTGGTGGAAAATAGATTTCACCACGGCGTGGAGACGGTATTCTTTACGTACGCACGCGCGGTGATTTCGTTTTCCGTAGGATTGATAGATGGTGAAATAGGGTTGTTTCATACTTATAATTACATATCAGTATATGAGTGATACTGATGTTATTACTTATTAATGAAACAACCTAATAAGAATAAGTGGAAGAAGAAATAAAGGTGAAAGATTTGGTAACGGAAATTACCTATTCTTTTAAGCGCCTCTTTGAGATCGTTTTTTAGGGAACTAAAATTGGTCTTTGAGGAAGACCAGAACCTCTAGGATGTTGCTAGGGAAGTGGATAAAGTAATTTGTCAGGGGTTGGACAACCTTGAAGGCTCAAAGTGGTGTGAGGAAGAGGGGGAGGAGGTTCCCTTTTATAAGGGGGGGAGGGGTACCATTGGAATAACTAAAACTATTATTTTATTATAAATCCAAATTCGGTTTTAAATAGCTTCAAATTGATTTATTTCTAAGATAAGGTGGGGATGGGTCTAAATCCTCTCATCCAATAGAATTTATAAAAGTTTAGGTTCCTATTTTAACCTTATCATTTATAAATAACTTTAAGTTGGATAATTTTACTTTTACTGTGTTTTTTTTTGTTCTTACACTATAAGGTTAATAAACCTACTATAAGAAACCAAACGAACCCCAAGTTGTTTATTATTAATATATATAACCTTATCTATGTCATTTGGCCGATCCTTAGATTTTTAGGAATAAAATAACAATAAATAATATAATATTTTTTTAAAAACTATTTAATGTCAATTTTGACACTATTTTGTAATTGATTTGTGTGAAAATCATAACAGAATTAATAACTCTAAAAAAGTTAATTAAATAAATAATAACATGTCTTATTAACCTAGAAAATTAGTGTAATTTATAAAAAGTCTCAAATTACATTTATTTTGGTATTTATAACATCAATTATTTGAATATTTCATTAATAAGATAATTATTGCATCATCTTTGTGTCATAAATAAATTAACTTATTTAATGTCTAAAAATTAAAAATATAATATCATTAAGTATGAAATATTATTATATTTCTAATGAATATTTACAAACGAATTTATCTTATGTATAACCCTACATTAAAAATGTTTTAGTAAATAAAAATTGATTTTAACTCTTTTAACTCTTCTTTGAATTAAATAATAATAAATGTCCTAATCTAATCCAAGTGGGCCTAAATGGTCATATTTTATTCCTAAGGTTGTTTTTGGACGAATTAAACTTATCCCATAGAATTAGGACATGTGTTAGGGTAATAATAATATCATTTTTACCCTTAATTACCCTATTTACTTTTAACCGTGTTAAAAAAAGTAAAAAGTTACTATTCACCCAAAATTATTTTAATCTCATTGAACCACATTTTAGTCTTTGATATTAACTGTGTCTCTTGGATTTTTGAAATTCCACTCACAGAAGCGGTAAAATTATGTTTTATGAAAAATTCAGTTTTTTAACTACCACTTAGTGGTTTCACTATTCATCAAAAAATGAATGTTTCCAGAAAAATACAAAAAAATTATGCCTAAGATATATTTGATATTATGAATTCAAAAATGATGTCTATTTTACCAAATTCAAAACATATCAGTTACATTAATTAATTTAAAAATTAATTTCCGTCGTCAAAACAAATAGCGTGTTTTTAAGAGATAATAACTATCAAAAGATTGACACTTGTTTATGTCTGGTTTAACTGTGAAATTACATCCAATAACCAACATTGTATTTAATTGTAAAAATATATTCTAAATATAATTTAAAACCACTCAAATTAATAATTTATCACTATTAATTATTTTTATTAAAAAAGTTGTTTTTAATTAAAATTTAGTTATTTTCACTATTCATCAGAATATGAAAGTTATCCGAAAAGTACCAAAATTTCACCCTAGGCTAATTTTGATATTCCGAATCCAAAAATTGAAGTCCATTTTGAGAAATAAAATTTCTAAAATTTTAAAAGGTGGTTATTACAATTCATAAAGGCTAGTTTTAATAATATTTTAATAGCATATCGTTGTTTAGTGAAACTTGGTATTGCGTACTACACACGCTATCGAGGAAGGTCGCGATTGCGTGTAATGCAAGGAATGTCAACGATGCGTGTTGTGAAAGATCCTTTTAGTGTAGCGTACAACACAAGACATTAATGAATTTAAAAAGAATATTTTTCATAAAATATCTGGGTGTTACAAGTAAGATCCTTCATGAATCCTCTGATGAAAAACTAATGAAAACATGATAAACCACATAGAACAACAAATGAAGCTAACCCTTAACATAAATAGGTATATTGTGTCTCCATCCTCCCCATGACTGCTATCACCATGTATATGATTCAAGAGTATATTATATAGTAATAAATACCAATGGTACCCTACTAACCCTTCGCCACTAGTTTTACACTATTCCCCAATGTCGTAAGTCCTAAGCATCTTTCTCCAAAAAGGGTTTCCAGTAGTGGTATGGACGTAACACCACAACATGAACCTCATGTTTCACAACCACTATGTCCATGTATCTAATGTAACCTTGGAGTTTTTTGGATCCACCATAGCTCGCATAATGTGTATCATATGTTTGATATTAAAACCCCTGCCATTATAGCCCATACACTAAGTAAGGATCATCATCCCATCACATACTATACATGTTACACCTATAATAGTCCTTAATAATCTATATCCCAAATATTATTGTTTGAATTCCTAAAATCCATTACATCCCTCTATACACATATATTGGGTGACGAATGACATTTTATATCAACACAAGTAAAAAAACATGTTAAGAGAACTAGGACAAAGGGGGTAGTCAGCCATCCATCCTCTTGTCCTATTTTTAGAGATGTCACCCCAGGACTCATAATCCCATAGGCGTCAGTTTCCATACTGATGTGGTTGAGAATCATATATAATCACAAAACATAGATAATATAATATTTCTCATAACCACACTATTGTCATAGCCTAGTCATAGACTCAACTACATCTAACATCTCTTTTCCACTCATCGTCAACTATTAAGACTATGTATTATATATGAACACACACATTTAACGGGATAGAATAGAACACTTTATACATTTTTATCATTTTCATTTTATGATAATTAATTCGTTAACAATTAATTAACAGTTATTAATTCAACATTACATTTCATTACCATCACAAAAAATTCCAATGTTTCTTTAATTTAAAAAATCATCATTGCATACAAGTAAATCCAACATAATGGGATAACATACATTTTTCAGTCATTTATTAACAACAATATTACATTCCCATACCCTAAAGAATTATATAAAAACATTCTAAGATGCCCAAGACAAGGTTGTTAACAAAGTGGGTTAATGAGAAACCTATCATATCCTTTTCACCTATAGATGAAGGGTTGACCCATCAGCATCAAAGATTAAAAAAATAAAATCATGCGACATAACCCGATTGTCTTCGACACTTTTGGAAGTAGGGTATAAAAGATTATATGTCTTGAGATATGGTGATTGTAAAGCAGATAAACAACAAACATGATTCCGTGAGAATCCAATAATTCACATCTATCATATTTCATCATCTCTACTGTCCTCCCCACACCCACATGCATAAACTAATGCACCTCACCACTCTAGCCATCATCCTCCACCACAACCAATGGTCCTCCCAAACCCTATATATCACAACATCCATCTGGGATAACATCAAATCACAAGAATCAATAATAAAATATCAAATCAACTAGGATATTGGCCATTAAATAAGGAATCCATACTTCGTATAAAATGAGTAATAATGGCTCCAAATCACTAGGCACTCAGCCATATAATTAAGAGGTAACTAGGAACCCTACTAATCATGATCTTTTATCAAATAACCAGTTCATTAATCCATCTGGAATTAACCAACAAAATATTTTTAGGTTATTAAAATAGAAAACTATATAGTAATTTATCACAAATTAAAAAAATTGTTAGTTGACATTCCTTTAATTAATTATCAAACAACATCAACAAGACTCAAGATCAATAATAATTAAATTAAAAATCATTTCTCCAAATAAACATCTATATTCATTTAAATGAATTTTTATCATTGAATAATAATTAAAATTAATTCCAATTTATGTTATATACCAATTTCCCTCAAGAAATACATTCTAAAGAACACAAGAATAAATACCAAATTATTTATAAAAACAATAGATGATAAAAAAATAGATTCAAATTTATTTATCATGTTAAAATTTTTATTATTTCAATTCCATCGTGATATTGTGGGATAAAACACGATACCTATAGAGTTTCTAGTAAAAAAATATATAATCCATCAATCCCCTACCTCAAGAGGTTCTTGATGTTCTTCACACGAGAATGATCTTCACAACAGATCATGATCACCTCCCCCAACATCAACTACATCCACACAAGGACAAAATGAAACGAACGCACCAATGAAGACCCAATATAACACCATTAGAGACATAGAGATCAAATTCCATAACATGGAAAGGAATAACATGTGAAAAAGGATCTATTAAAACATAATAACATATATAGATCACACCTTCTATCGATGATACTTCGAAATTTGCTACTTGGACCAATACATGGGGTGTGCATGCATCAAGAAGTTTATTAATGTGGAAACTATCAAAAGATTATGGTTCGATCACACAAATCCTATGCGATGATTTTTTCGGGGTTCCTAATACCACTATAATGTATAAGTAATGAATGAATGGTAGGTGCTAGACTTTGACGGATTAGATCTGAGTCTAACGATATTTGAAAAGATTTTGAATTTCAATTGATATGGATCAAATTAATCCATGTGTTTTAACTATTTAAAGGAATCTCAAGCAATATAAAAATTAATATAGGATTCATGGTCTTTGAATATTACTTAGATATCATCAAATAAAGAATTCAATGAATTTATCATCAATGAAAACACTAATGTGGGGAAACTACAGGATGCTGGATACACTTTACACCTCCAGAAGACTACAAACATTTTACACCTACTCACATCTAGAAAAACTATACACTTACAGATTTCTGGAAACATTTTACACCAACTAATGGAAGGAGTCACAGAACCCCTACCGATGGATGGAAACATAGTAAACATATTGAAGTTCGAAAACATTGTTCACCTACCTACGATTCTAATATGGCGCACCTAAAGACGTTTAGAAACACTATACACCTATCGATGTCTAGAAACAAAGTACACATACTGATGTCTGTAATCAATATATACCTACTGATGTCTTGATGCATTGTACACCAACCAATGTCTGGAAACATTGTACAAATATCAACGTCTAGAAACATTGTACACCAACTAATGTAATGAAACACTATACACCTACTGATATCTGGAAACACAGTAAAGATACTCATGACTGGAAACATTGTACACCTACCGATGGTTAGAAACACTGTACACCTATAGACGACTAGAAACACTATACAATAAATTGGAAACATTGTTCACAGAACAAGAAATTTGGAAAAGTGTTGGGGATACATCAGCTTGACTTCCCAAAACTCCTCAAACACAATATATTAGAAAAAAATGGACTTGAGATTTTCAGGCCATTAAATTATATATTTAATTTTTATATGTTATAAGAATAATTAATAATTTACATTTCTATTTTATATATTAAAAAGCAAAACCATAATTCGTGTGTTGTGCGGAATAACTCATTTAGGATTAAACATGTTTTTACTTCAAAACATTATGTTAATGCTATAAAAGTGAAATTTAATAAATTTATATGATGCATAAATCATGATTATTATAATTAAATAATAATCTGCATTACTCTATTACACCATTCTTTAGGAAAAAAACTATTTAATATGAATATGTGCAAACTACCGCTTAAATTTAAAGATTTTTTTTTTGTTTTTATCAACTAATTACATGGATTGTCAAGAATATTGAAATAAATATTAAATATTAAATTTACTATATAATTTTTCATATGGTACGGAAAATTAGCGAACCAATTAATGATATGGTCCACAAAGTAATTTCATCAATTCAATCATGTTAAACCAGGATACTATAATGTCAATGGTAACTTAATAAAAATTATTGTTATTATATAAAATATATTGAATTCCTAAATCATACAATGTTTTTAACTCACACTAATTAACTCTAAATAAGAATATTATAACAATCATATAATTATTTAATAAGTAAAATCAATCTTAATCATCCAGTAATCATTGTACGTTCATGTTTGAGTACATATAACAACCAAATTGAACAATACATTATATTTATGTCATTGATGGATATGAGAAAAATTACAAGTTTAATTTTATATAAATATTTAAATAAATTATTTTTATTATATTTATATCATCATTTCACTAATGAATTATAAAAATACATTATGTACGTTGGGATCAAACAAACATGATAAACCTTAATTATATCTTATTAAATTGCAACCAAAAATAAAATGGACTTAATTGTTCCCATTAAAAATTCATTTAACATATATTGTATTAAATTTTTTTATCAATTAATGATGAAATTTGTGACATTATTTAATAGCATCATCATTTTTATGAAACTAGTTCAAAATGATACTAAATAAATACAACCGATGTGTGAAATACGTAAAAAATAAATTTTATTTATAGAGATTAAATGATAATAAATGAGTAGTATATATGGATTTATTTATTAATATTTTATTTTTTTTATCAACATTTATTTATTATCAATTTATGGCTCTTTTTTATTAATAATCAGGATAATGGTAAGGGTTTTCTTCTCAAATTCTATTCTTTGATAAATGTATTCTATTATGAACCTAATACAATTTATGGGGTGTATTTACAACATATAATATATTTCATATCATGAATATTATTTTTCTATTGGAATATGAATATCAATTACAGTCTCTCCCATTCAGATTGTTATCGTTAATGTGTTACTCAAACCTAAAGTGTTTTATTGGTCTCAATTTTGATTCTATGATGCATGTTACATGTTTTTTAAAATAATTCTGATGTATAGTGTCATAATAATTAATTATATAATCAATTATCTATAATAAATATTCCAATGAATCCATTGGGAAATATAATTAAAATTAGGATGTTTTTCAAATTTCTTTTTAGTCAAATGTTTCCAATGTCATGTGTTTTTTAACAAAATTTTATTTTTCTAGGTTATTGTCACTAACATAGACACATATTGTTTTCAAAATTACACCGCTTTATTATATAATGTAGTAGAAAATCATAGTTTACATTTTGTACCATATATATCCTTTTTAAAATGATTCATTATTCATAATTTTTGTTAGTTTGTAAGGGTTATAGATAAATCAAGTCTCCATCATTACGTTATTAGTATTAGTCATTATCTTATTTTATCTAAACGTGAGACCTCACAACATAGAATTTTAGTGGATTGAATTTTATTATCTGGTTTTATATAACATTGTGTTAATAAAAATTAATTTTATTACTCTTTATAAAATGTGTATTTTATATACATGAATTTTGAAAATATTATAACGAGTTTTCATTTAATATTCTCATTCTTTTCACCATATCCACATATCTCCAACATAAAATATAATTATTTTCAAGGACCCACTAGAGGATATTATTTTATAATTAAATAGTTTTTAATTTATTTTAGATCAACATGTTTAGTTTTAATGTTGAACGTAACTTGAAAATTTTTATTTTACATTAATATATAATATGTTATTTGAAATTTTTTTGTGTTTTTGTCATTATCAATTTAGAAATTATTCAAACTAATATGGTTTAGGTTTCTTGATTTATCATATAATATATATATATATATATATATATATTATCCTTTGGATGATTTAACTAATAATATGAAAAAAAATTATTCTTATTATAGTTTAAAAAGTATTCATTCATGATGGTGTTTTCATTTATGCCCATAACATTATATATTTTCTATATTGTAACTATTTTGTGTTCTATTCTAGAAAAAAATCACCCTCTAGATTTCTAATGATCATGATTTCCATTTTATTGAAAATTGTTAAATTATTGGTATACAATATATTTTTATTCCAACATATATGATTTTGGAAAACAAGACTATGTATTGTTTAGCTGTCCAACATCCATCTATACGTGTTTAATGATAATTTTATCACTTTTTATAAGGGTAAATGTATTGAAATTAAATATTTTTTTTATTAAATTAAGGATTGATATAGGAATGTTTACTTTGTATTGTATTAAATTCCTCCATATATCTTTTGAGGGATAATTATAATGTTACCCCATATATTATAATGGGGATATATATTATCCCACTAGATAATTATTTACTACTAATACAGTTTGAATTTTTGTTGATATTATTCATGTTTCAGTATATCTAATTAGTTTTTATTAATCAGCCATTGGTTCTATATAGAATAAATAGAATGGTATTTTTAACTAATATTGTAATGTATTGGATATTATTTAGTGATGGGTGGGACATAGAATTATACATCCCCATGATTCATTGATATGTCTCTTAATAGAAAATAAATTGATTTTTTGTGTTATAACTATTAATATAAAATCATAGTGTATTGGCATATCGAATTGAATGATGTTTTTTATGTCTATGATTATGAATTACATATGTAAGGGATTAGTATCAATAATTTCCATGATTTTCATTTTTTTTCATGGGTTTACATTAATCTAAATTTCATGTTGATGAAGTATTTACGAAGTTTACACATTCCTACAATCTGATTTTTGTCAAGATTACTCCATGTTTTCTATAGTAATATATTTCCACTATTAATAATTTATGATCACAATATTATTATGATTACATTCCATAGGTAATCAAGAAAAGACACGCATGTGATATATTTAGAAGGATAATATTTTGCATGATTTTATTGGAGATGTAAATGACCAATCATAAATTATATTGTTTTATATATTCTATTGAAAATAATCACAATTATTTGTGAAGGATTGGTTGTTGTTAGTTTTTCATGTGTCCTAATTCTATAATTATTTAAACATAAAATATAATTTATATATAAGATATAAAAAAAATACTATGTAATTATGGATAGTCAATTTCATGATTTTATAGCTGATATCAAAGAATGTATATTATGTTCATTCCTAAAACCATAAAATCTGAGAGTTCTTGAGCAATGTGGAATGATTTCTAAAAAATGAATGGTTTAGAAAAATATAATAATTTTTTTTTATTTTTTTAGTACCTTATGTGGTTTTATATTTTATACCCTTTTTGACAAGGGTATGCATTGATTTGAACATTTTTAATCTCTTATGGTTGGTTCGTATATTGAAAACCCATTATTTTTAACAATGAAACTAGATTCAACCAAATTAAAACTGTTATTTACCCATGTTTTGGTTTCCATTTTCAAGTGTAATCATTTATTAGGTATGGTTTTTTATCTCCCCAAAAATTCTTATAGTTTTATACGTGGATCATTGGGTATTTTCCATCATCTATAGAGGATCTATTTAAGGTACATTAATTTTTTTACATATTCAAATTTCATTTTATAGATTAATCAATCACTT
Source organism: Viscum album (assembly GCA_963277665.1). NCBI lineage: Eukaryota > Viridiplantae > Streptophyta > Magnoliopsida > Santalales > Viscaceae > Viscum > Viscum album. Next base: position 1,757,894,280 of record OY728159.1, on the reverse strand, counting down.
ATATTTACCTGAATCCATTATAACCCCATTGAGATTTTCTATTTTATATTTATTGGATTCTATTGGGTATTTATTGTGTTTCTCATATATCTTTTATTTTTTGACCACATCTACCCTTTTTGCAATAAAAAGTATTTACGACCTTAATTGGTGTGGTATTAGACTTTTTATGATGAAAACCATTGAATTAATTATTATTTATTTATATTTTTTTCTTATATAATTCCTTTTTGTTCGTTCAATCATGAATTGTTTTAGGAAACTCATTTTGGGTGGCCTGAGCATGGTGTTTTAAACGTGTTTTTATTTTAGAATAGTTTATCCTCTTTATGTGTTTCATCAAATTCCTCAGAGGATATGTTGACTAAAAATGTATTTTTAAGAATGGAGGAGGTGATGAATTAATCTAAAAATGGAATATAAAATTATTTTCATGGTTTTTTATGTTTGGTAAGCCATATAAATTTTACGATTTGTTGCGATTGGCTTTGGATGAAAACAAACAATTGCACATATAGAACTAATTGTGGATACTTTTGTGATATTGAAATGTATAGAAGGAAATGATTTTGGAAGGATTGATTTTCCGAATTTATTAATATTCATTAATGTGTCTAAGTTTGTATTAAAATATTATACATTCCACTCATGGTTATTTTATACATGCTGGTATTATTTCATGTTTTATTACTTGCATGTTTATCGCATGGTATTTCCATGTATAATTATGTTTATTCCATATATACTATATTTCATGAACATGTAATAATATTTATTTATATGAATATAAAATGATTTAATAATAACTATTATTATTTTATTAGAATTTCTTTCCTAATAATTTTATTATAATTTTTTTAAAATCGAACTAACCTTTTCATAGATAAAAATTTTATAAGGTCACTATTGTATCCCACTTTTTTCAATGCAAATTAAATATTCTATTGTGTTTAAAAAAGAAATTCTATTCATTTAGATAATTTAAGGGATGGGCCTTATATATATTACTTAATTATATAGTTCACTATATCCATCTTAGAGCGATGGGTTTGTGGTGGTGGTCAGTCACATGGAGATAATGATTTTTTCTTTTTTTATATGCCTTTTGGGTTAGGATGGTTTTCATGTACTTTTATATACCGTGGGTTTTCACAATATTCTATATTGTAATATATATTTTTATCTCCTTATAGATACTCATGAAAAGTTTTTTTGGAGCTTGGGTTGTCGTTTATCGTATTCCATGCCATATGAGTTGTCTTTCCATGTTTAACAAGTTTGGATCCTCAAAAATAGTATTAGAGACAATACCCAACTAGATATGTCATTAATATTTCAAGTATTGTTATAGGTTATATGGTTAATATAATTTAAGGAAATTTTTATTTGGGTAGTATGTATGGATGTTATCCTAGACGATCCCACATCCCTGTATGAACTCAAAAACCCTTTTATGTTCATATATTTCTTATCTAACAAGAGAAGTGTTATTTAGGATACATTAATTAACAACATTTGGGATATATTTAGAAGAACATATTAATTTATAATTTATATATCTATCCTTAAATGATCATTATTTATTTTAAAATTATAATTTATATATTAGATAATTGGAATTCCTTAATTATATGTTTTATTTAAATAATTGATTTTATGATATTAGGATTTGGTCATTTTTTTAGTAGAAAATTACTCCTAGAAGAGATATTTAATATGAAGGAGATAAATTTTAATGTCTTGTTCTACATAAAAACTCTTATATAGACACATAGTTGCTCGATAAGGATATCTTCTCAATTCAGACTCTTGGTAATGTGAATACCATAAACATGGGATGTGTGATGGATGATGGTTTGAAATTTGAACAATTAAATATACTAATAGCCTATGGTGATATGTGTCCCTATGAATCCAAAAACATGCTCAATTTATTGAGTGTATATTCTCTTAATGAAAAAAATAGATGACCACAATTTTGGTTATTACACTTACTGAAATAAAGACCGAGAATAAAGTGCTGGGAGAACTTTCTAAAAGTTTCATACAATGACGTTATTTTTTGGATTTAATCAAATAAGGTAATAAAAAAATTATCGATATAAGATGTGAGTATAAAAAAATGGTAATGTATCACCTTGGATAAAGGGTAGAATTTCGTTATAAAGTATGTCACTTGTGTCTCTATGTAAGGTCAATTAACAATAAATTTTTATTATAAAAAAAAAATTAAAGGATGTTCATGATATGGTTGATAGAATATATTCCGTTTATTTTTTTCAATTTTACTTTAGTAACTTTTTTGGGGGTGGTTTATTAAGCCTATATAGTTAAGGAATACTTAGTTGGGAAACTAATGATGCAATGAATTTTATGGAGCTTTAGTTTCTTCAGGATGTAATAATTGTAAGACCTCCAATTATCAAGGACCTCTTTCGAATGAATTAATTTTCATTAATGTATTCAATTAAACTATTAATAATATTTATTTCATGTTGAAATTACTAGGCTTATTCTACATAACAATCGGTCATGGCATGTGTTATATGTTACACTATGTTTCAACGTAACACCATTTTACAATTATAATTATTTAAATGATATAATTATAACCTAGATGTTGAACATAGTTATATTAATAGTAATAACTACTTGCCAAATATTATATATAATGGTTTCAGAAAAATAAAACATATTGATAATTAAATATATATATATATTTTGAACATATTTATATGTTTTAAAATAATTTTTTCTTATAGAAAAAGCTTTTTATATCCTTTTGTGATCAATAATATTATTATTATTAGACACTGAAATAAATTTAATTTCATAAAATTATCTTCATTATTTAATTCACAATTTTGATGTTATCATAGGGTAATTTTTTTTCAATTTTCTATGCGACATTATTTTTTAGTAAATAGTAAAAATTACAACAATTTTTTTAAAAATATCCTTCTGTTTAAAAATTTATTATAAATTAAATTTATTTTAAATTAGTTAGTAAATTAAATATTAATTAATTATTATTATATTAATTAAATTTATGTAATTGTATTTTTTATTGAAATTAGATATAAATTCTTATTGACATTTTTATTATTTTTACGTTAAGAAACCTCCTTTCTCGCCACGTCTATGGGAAAAACATTAAACATAATTTTCCCACATATGTGATTTACATTTTTTAAATGTAAATAAATGGTTTTAATAATTATTTTATTTATATTATAAGAATGTTACTAAATTTTTTTACAAAAAAGATTAGTGAATGTTATTAAAATTAATCACATTGATCTAGGGAAGGTTATTCTTAATTAAAATCTAATTATTAATCATAAAAACCAAAATGACCTGAAACCATATCCCAAATACATTGTATGCATATTATTAGACCACATATCCTTTTGGTTCACATTATAGGATATTTTTGGATATTGTAAAATTGTTGTTCCCAAAATGAATGTTTATGTAAGGAAAAAAATAAAGGATTTTTCCGTACCTATAACATATAAAAAAATTTGGGATATGTAAAAGACATCATTTTTTCTTATAAATTTTATTTTTATAATAAATGGGTTACTGTTATAAAAAAATTAAAATTATTTTTAGAGAAGATTTATTAACAAATAAATGCTTACAAAACACCACCAAAGTGATTAGTTCGATGAAAATTAACTAAAATAATTGATATTATTATTGTTAAAATTGAAGTTAATGGAAAAAATTATTTTCATTAACTACTTATAAACATCAATATTTACATTAAAACAAATTTAAACCAAATTTATTTTAATTACACTCTTAATTTTTTAATAACAAAATATATATTAAAAATGTCAAAAATTAACATTATTTTTCTTTAATAATAAATTATACTTTATTAAAAGATTTAAAATTAATAGAAATATTTAATAATTAAATTTTTTTATTTTTTATTAAATAATAATAAATATTATATAATTATCAACCATTTAATCTTTTTAAAATAAAATATAAAACCATAAATTTGAAAAACATAATTAGCATGGTCTGGGTTTAAGCTGTGTTTTTCACATACAGGAACTCGTTTTAAAAATTTATTTACAAAAAACATTAGAATATTAGTTTTTAATTTAGGTACCATATTTATAATTCATTGTCTATATATTATTAATAAATATCTCTTTATTTTATTATTAATTGTTAAATTACTTTGGTTTGAAAACTATATACTTTAATAAAAACCTATATAATAAAATTGGTGAATCTTAGACGTTATGGAACCAAATGAATAAAATGACTATATGTTCATGTATTTTAGATATTTTTCATCTATAATTTAAATTTAATCCATTATTTTTCTATTTTTTCGGAACATTTGGTAATTGATACCATTAGTTTTTGAATTCCATTGTGTATTCACAAGTGTGACACTCCCCATTCACTATAAAAAAAGAAAATCCCCCTTCCACTACATCAGTCGAATCAATCAACAAATTTTAAAGCAATATATGATAAAATATCATCCTAAAACCCACCCTTACACATTGAATCCTCACCATAATAATAAACCCCTCCAAGAAATATATTTTTCATAAACCAAAATGAGTTTCCCAATGAAGAGGTAACACCCCCCCCGGAGATCCATTCTTTTATTTTTTATCTCCACCATCATAAGTAATATTATTAAATTCATAAAAAACACTAGTTTCATAAATATACTTATATTTTTGTTATGATAATGTATTAAACTAATCATACACACAAATACATAAAATGGGTATGAAAATTCTGTATATGTGTACGATGAACTACCGCCCCACTGAACTATGATTATTCATTTTTTCCTTGCCGCATCTCATACTTGACATTATTATGAAACCTATGTCTATATATCTTATATATTATATTTATTATTTATTAAATCATATAAAATAATATTAATACACATATTATTATACATTCTATTTGGTGTAAATATGATACATTTGTTTGAGGAAGGGTGGAATACTTCACATTTATAGCGATGTGATTGATTCAGAGGATACATGGAATGTATAAAGGATGGGTTCTGTAACACCCGAGACTTTTATGTTATATAAATAATCAAAGGAATATTTTTCTACACATAACACTTTCTTGGCTTGCTTTACACGAAATCGCGACCTTCCTCGATAGCTTGCGTCGTACGCAATACCGAGTTTCACTAAACAACGATATGCTATTAAAATATTATGAACACTAGCCATTATGAATAGTAATAACCACTTTTTGAAATTTTTTAAATTTTATTTTTCAAAATGGACTTCATTTTTGGATTCGGAATATCGAAATTAGCCTAGGGTGAAATTTTGGAATTTTTCTGAAAACTTTCAATTTTTGATTAATAGTGAAACCACTAAGTGGTAGTTAAAAAACTGAATTTTTTATAAAACATAAATTTACCGCTTCTGTGAGTGTAATTTCAAAAATCCGAGAGACACTGTTGATATCATTAAGTAAAATGTGGTTCAATGAGATGAAAATAATTTTTTGGTGAATAGTAACTTTTTACTTTTTTTCCACGGTTAAAAGAAAATAGGGTAATTAAGGGTAAAGATTATATTATTATTACCCTAACACATTTCCTAATTCTATTGGACAAGTGTAGTTCGAACAAAAACAAACTTAGGAATTAAATATGACCATTTAGGCCCACTTGGTTTAGATTAGGACATTTATTATTAATTTATTTAAAGAAGGGTTAAAATAGTTAAAATCAAAATTTAATAAACAAATAATTTTTAATATGGGGTTATACATAAGATAAATTAGACTATAAATATTAATTAGAAAGCTAAAAATATTTCCTACATAATGGTATTTTATTTGTAATTTTTAGACATTAAATAATTTATTTTATTTATGACACAAAGATAATGCAGTAATTATCTTATTAATGAAATATTGACATAATTAATGTTATAAACACCAAAATAAATGTAATTTTAAACTTTTTATGAATTCCACTAATTTTCTAGGTTAATATGACATTTTAGTATTGATTTATTTAACTTTTTTTGAACTAATAATTCTTTATGATTTTCACAAAAATCAATTACTAAATAGTGTCAAAATTGACATAAAATAGTTTTTAAAACAAATATTATATTAGTAATTGTAATTTTATTCCTAAAAATCTAAGTTTCGGCCAAATGACTTATATAAGGTTATATATATTAATAATAAACAACTTTGGGTTCGTTTGGCTGCTTATAGTATGTTTATTAACCATATAGTATAAGAACACAAGAAGACACGGTAAAAGTAAACTTATTTAACTTAATGTTAAATCTAAATGATAAGGTTAAAATAGGAACCTAAACCTGTCTAAATTCTATTTTAGGAGAGTATTTCGACCCATCCCCACCTTATCTTCGAAATATATCACTTTGGAGCTATTTAAAACCGAACTTGACTTTATAATAAAATAATAGTTTTAGTTATTCCAAAGGTGCCCCTCTCCTCCCTTATAAAAGGACACCTCCTCCCCCTCTTCCTCACACCACATTGAGCCTTCAAGATCGGCCAACCCCTGACACTTTCTCCTCTCCACTTCCCTAGAGACATCCTAGAGGTCCTGGTCTTCTTCAAAGACCAATTTTAGTGCCCTAAAAGAAGGTCTCAAAGAAGCACTTCAAAGAAAAGGTAATGTCAGTTACCGATTATTTCATCTTTATTTCTTCTTACACTTCTTCGTCTTTAGTTTTTTCAGTATGAAGTAATAACATCAGTATCACTCATATACTGATATGTTATTATAAGAATGAAAAAACCCTATTTCACCATCTATCCATCCTACGGAGAAATAAATCACCGCGCATGCGTACGTATGGAATACCGTCTCCACGCCGTGGTGTAATCTATTTTCCACCACCACCATACTTGGATGGTTATAATGGTGTGAATAATGACTATATATGACTATTATAAAGTGATACTGATTCTGATGTAGTATACATACACACTAGTACAATTCAACGATCATAGAGACGATATCATCACTCGTGCGTACGTACGGAATACCGTCTCCACGATGTGAAGTGACTCGTTCTACATGATTTCATTTCATAATGATTATATAAATGAATTGAATTAACTAATATGATATATATTACACTAATAACATTATGTAAATGAGGTATCTATAACCTAAAGAGAAGAATAATAATTTATTCGACAAAACACGCATAAGAACAAAAAGTTATAAATACCCGAATAACAAGTAGAGATGAAATATTACTATAAGAAGATAAGAAAATGACCATATATGATATCATAAAAATAAGTATGATTCTGTAATAAGTCAATTACATTATTTAAATCATTATACAGGAGTTTTGGACACGAGCAAAGCATATCGGACCTAAGGTAAGGGAAATATCACAATCTCATTTTTATACGAGATTGTTCAAACATTGGTATTTACTGGGGTGTATTTTATCATCCACATCCATGTTTCCTCAACATGTAATATTTATATCCTTTTACAAAAGTACGAGAAGAATGTTTTTTTAACTTATACAGCATGAATGGATTTTTAAAAAAAAAATTCGAAGAATTTTCTTTTACATGATTTCAAGTTTATTTTTAATCAACTTCTTTTAGTTTATAATTGTATGACATGTTAAGAAAGGAAAAGAGTTTTTGAAGTAGAAAGGATATTTTTCTCAAGAATGGAGTTCAAGTGTTTTATGAAAATTATTTTCCATCTAAGATAATAAAGGGTTCTGTTTTCATCCCTATTTTTACATTTATTTGATTATGTTGTGATGGAATTATTTTTTATGAATTCTTTTATCTTATAAGAATTGTTTTATGATGTCATGTTTTTTAAGATTCCCAGTTTTATTACATGGGTTATGCAATGATGTATGATTTGATATTTTGTAGCACACATAAGAATGGTATCATTAAGAGATGGGTGGGACCTATATCTCCCTCCAATGCATTGGGTAATGATTTTGTATCTCATGAGATTGACATGTCTGGAATGGTAGGTTATACCGGTTCAGTGAAGCAGGACTGAAACGAGGGTAACTCGGTTCAGAAATGGACTTTTTCCACTAAGATAGTCTTGGCAATGAGTCTTGACTAATAAGAAAAGATTCTCTATGATTATGTGTGTATACCACAAAGTTTCATGTTTTATGTTATGATTATTGGGATTTCATTTCAGTACAATGATTTATCCCATGTTATGAAATTATGGTCTCTTTTGCAGGTTAAGATTTCCAAAAGTTATGTGCTTATGTATATGATGTGATTTATATTTCTTTTGTTTACCCTTACTGAGAATTTGAGCTCACCCTTTTGTATGTTTTCTATCCCGAGGTCAGGAAGAAGGTTATTATGTAATATATTCCAAAAGAGACTATAGATATGATGAAATAATTGGGAGACAATGTAGACGCTTTATGAACCAGTTGTTTATGTTTCCCAGTTTCTAGAGACACTATACCTATATGGTCCTTTTGTGGTTTTGTTATATGTTGTAATAAGTATGCTTCAATTTTGAAGAATTACCAATGTATGTAAAGTATGGGTCGTTATAGTTGGTATCAGAGGAATGGTATAGTCAACCTTTGGAAACTAGGATGTGAAAGCCTTAGTAAAAACCCTACGGATAAGTCTAAGCATTAAACACAATATTAGTGTTTTAGAAATGGCCATGAATAACCTTGGATAAGACCTTAAGTGTGAAATTTTATTCTTGATTATGTGGTTTTCCTATTATAATTAGTGTTGCTCACACTATTCTTCTTGGTTTTAGTCAATGGCTGGAACCCAAAGGAACCGTGTTAATGCGGAATGCGACGGGCAATGCAATGATTTCCCCCCTGAGCAACCAAACGCAATGGGAGCTGGAATGAAAAATATGGTAGCCATGCTCACACATCTTTCTCAAGCTATGAATCATGAAGGATATCCAAACGAGCAAAGGAAGGAGAAACATTCTGTTGAATCCTTCATGAGGAAGCGTCCACCTTCTTTCAGCAGGTCTACTGATCCATTAGTTGCTGAACAATGGATTAGTACTACTGAAAAGATATTTTCAGTTCTTCAATGTTTTGAACATGATAAATTCATCCTAGCAGAGTATCGTTTGGAAGGAGATTCTGATCATTGGTGGAATCTTATTAAGAATACGAGGAAAAGGGATGAAATTGAGTCCATGGAATGGGACGAGTTCAAGAACTTATTTTTCAATAAGTACTTCCCTCGTATTCTCCGAACAAATATGGAGAAAGAGTTTCTTGAACTGAAGCAAAAGGATGATGAATCTGTTGGTACCTATGAAGCAAATTTTACAAGACATTCAAGGTACGCTTCTGGTACTATTATCCAACCTGAGAGTAAGATCGATCGATTCATTAGTGTCTTAAAACCAAGTCTTCGAAGTGCGTTATCCATAAGGGACTTCAATAGCTACAAGGACATCTTTCGATGTGCTCTCAAAGTCAAGATAGAGATTGAAGTAACCCATTAGTCATATGGGTTTGACAAGAAGAGGAAAATGGAATTCAGTGGAAAATCAAAAGAGCACACTGAAAAGAAGATGAGCTTTCCCTTATTCTGAAAGTGTGGAAAGAAACATAGAGGGAGTTGTCTTAAAGGGACAAATAAATGTTTCAAATGTGGAAAGGAAGGTCATCGGGCATTTGAATGCTGCGATGATGGAAAAAAGATGTCTAATGATGCAAACAGAGGAAGGGATACACAGAATGAACCTACTACACTTCAATGTTTCAAGTGCAAGGAGATGGGGCATTATGCCAATAAATTACCTAATCCAAGGGTTGATGATGATGGTCGATGTCAAAAAAACTCTTAAGGCTAAAGACAATGTAAAGTCACATGAAATTTTCTATCAGCGATGTGGAGTACGATAACGATGTGGTGAAAGGTACACTTACCATCCACTCTAAAGTAGCAAATGTTTTATTTGATTCTGGATCCACCCACTCCTGTATTTCTGAAAAATTTTCTAACGGTATCACTATATTACCTCAACAATTATATGTTGAGTTAGCTGTGACAACACCTAATGGCACAACAATCGCATCAAAAGTTTATAATTCTTCTCCGATCGAAGTTTGTGGGAAAGTGCTTCCTGCAAATCTTGTTATCCTTCCTATAGTGTAATTTGATGTGATTCTTGGCATGGATTGGCTTTCTTTATATGGAGCTCTTATCAATTACCAAATAAGGGAAGTCGCATTTCATATTCCAGATCAATCTATGATCGTCTATCAATGCAAGGATGAACATAACCTTCTAGTGGAAATTTCTTCCATTTTATGGGTATTGATTCCACTAAATGAAGGTTATTTATCTCAAATGGTTGTTGAGAAACTCACTATTAAGAATATGCCCATTGTACGTGAGTTTGATGATGTCTTTCCGGAGGAATTACCGGGTTTTCCACCGAATCGTGAAGTTGAGTTTTCAATAGAACTCATACCAGGTGCTTTTCCTATTTCAAAGACACCTTATAGAATGTCCCCAATTGAGTTGCAGGAATTGAAGAATCAACTCCAAGAGAATTTTGATAAGGGATTCATACGCCCTAGTGCGTCACCTTGGGGAGCACCTGTTCTGTTTTCTAAGAAGAAAGATGGATCAATGAGACTGTGCATTGATTATCGAGAACTTAAGAAGATCACTATCAAGAACAAATATCCTCTCCCGCGCATTGATGACCTATTTGACCAACTATTCATAGCTCAATACTTTTCCAAGATTGATCTTCGTTCAGGGTATCATCAATTAAGGGTCAAAAGGGTGGATATATCAAAGACGACTTTCCATACAAGGTATGGACACTATCAATTTATAGTTATTCCATTTGGTCTTACTAATGCCCCTGTTATCTTCATTGATCTGATGAATAGAGTATTTAGAGACAATCTTGATCAATTTCTGGTAGTCTTTATAGACGATATTCTTGTCTATTTAAAGAGCATGTAAGAACATGAAGATCACTTGAGAATTATATTGAAGACCCTGAGAAAGGATAATCTTTATGCCAAATTTACCAAATGTGAATTTTGGCTTCAAAAAGTTTCATTTCTGGGTCACATAATCTCAAAATAGGGGATATCTGTGGATCCAGCAAAAACAGAGGTTATCGAAAGATGGTCGAGACCAACAACAGCATTTGAGATCCGAAGTTTTCTTGGTTTGGATTGATATTATCAATATTTTGTGAAATATTTTTCACGATTATCTAATCCACTCACCAAGTTGACTCGGAAAGAAGTTAAGTTTGTCTGGACGGAAGAATGTGAAGAGAATTTCAAGGAGTTGAAAAGAAAGTTATCCAGTGCACCTGTGCTCACACTGCCTTGTAGTGGAGAAAGGTTTGTGATCTATAGTGATGCATCCAAGAAGGGATTTGGGTGTGTTCTTAAGCAAAATGATATGGTGATAGCTTATTCCTCACGACAGTTTAAAATACATGAGCAAAATTACCCAACACATGATTTGGAGTTAGCTGCAGTAATCTTTGCATTAATGATTTGGAGGCATTACCTTTATAGTAAAAGGTGTGATATTTATACTGATCATAAAAGTTTAAAGTATATTTTCACACAAAAGGAGCTGAATATGCATCAAAGAAGATGGTTGTAGCTGATTAAGGATTACGACAGCTCAATCCATTACCACCATGGGAAAGCAAACAAGTTGGCAGATGCATTAAGTCGATAAGACCATGCTAGTTTATACATGATGAGGATCACAAAAGATCCAATATTTATGGATTTACAAAGGATGGATCTTGTAATTATAATGGAAGGGGAAAAATCTTATCTTTCTCAAATGAATGTTCAACCATCTATACATGTGAAGATTAAAGAGGCACAGAAAGAATATTTCGAGTTACAAAAGAAGGGGAGAAATGTTCCTGAATTCAACCTTGATTGTGATGGGATAATAAAATTCAGGAATTGGGTTTGTGTTCCTCCCATCCCCGAATTAAAGAAGGAGCTTCTGGATGAGGCTCATAGTTCTTCATTCTCTATTCATCCTGGAAGCACGAAGATGTATAGGGACCTGAAAGAGTTCTTCTGGTGGGACGACATTGAAAGAGATGTTGCTGAATTTTTCTTTCGATGCTTGGTTTGTCAACAAGTTAAAGCTGAGAGACAGAAGTCTAAGGGGATGTTACAACCATTACCCATACCCGAATGGAAATGGGAAAACATAACTATGGACTTTGTCACAAGACTTCCTAAAACATCCAAAGGAAATAATGCTATATGGGTCATAGTTGATCGTCTTACAAATTCTGCACACTTCATTACTATTAGAGAGGATTTCTCTCTGGATCAGCTTGCCAAGATATATGTAAAGGAAGTGGTAAGATTTCATGGAGTACCACTTTCTATTATATCCGATCGGGATCTGAGATTTACCTCGACGTTCTGGCGAAGTCTTCAGCATACTCTGGATACAGAGTTGATTTTCAACACTGCTTATCATCCTCAGATAGACGGTCAGTCTGAGAGAACAATTCAAACCCTAGAAGAAATGTTGAGAGCATGCTCTATGGATTTCAAAGGTGGTTGGGATCAACAACTACCTTTGGTGGAATTTTCTTATAATAATAGATTTCACTCCAGTATTCAGATGGCTCCTTATGAAGCTCTCTATGGAAAGAAAAGCAGGACTCCAACTTGCTGGGATGATGTTGGGGAAAGAAATCTATTAGGACCTGATCTCATTGATGAAATGTCCGAAAAGGTCAGATCTATTCAACAACACATAAGAGAAGCTCAGAGTCTACAGAAAAGTTATGCCGACAACAGAAGAAAATACCTAGAGTTTGAAGTGGGTGATAAAGTTTTCTTACAAATATCTCGCTGGAAGAGGGTCATGAGATTTGGAAAGAAGGGGAAGTTGAGCCCAAGATATTTCGGTCCTTTCGAAATACAGGATCGTGTCGGGAATGTAGCTTACCGATTGGCGCTTCCACCGAATCTCTCTCATGTACACGATGTGTTCCATGTTTCTCTCCTGAGAAAGTACATACCTGATCCTTCACATGTAATAAGCTCAGAAGTTGTACCGCTGGAGCAAGAACTTTCTTATGAAGAACAACCGATAGAGATTCTCGATCGTAGCGAAAAAGTCCTACGAAACAGGACCACTCGATTGGTGAATGTTTTATGGAGGAACCACCAATTAGAAGAAGCTACATGGGAGCTTGAGGATATGACGAGGGAGAGGTATCCTCATCTGTTTGTTACAAAGTGACGAATTTCGAGGGAGAAATTAATTTTAAGGGGGGTAGAATGTAACACCCGAGACTTTAATGTTATATAAATCATCAAAGGAATATTTTTCAACACACAACCCTAGCTTGGATTTCTTTACACAAAATCGCGACCTTCCTCGATAGCTTGCGTCGTACGCAATACCGAGTTTCACTAAACAACGATATGCTATTAAAATATTATTAAAACTAGCCGTTATAAATAGTAATAACCACTTTTTGAAATTTTATAAATTTTATTTTTCAAAATGGACTTCATTTTTGGATTCGGAATATCGAAATTAGCCTAGGGTGAAATTTTGGTATTTTTCGGAAAACTTTCAATTTTAGATGAATAGTGAAACCACTAAGTGGTAGTTAAAAAACTGATTTTTTCATAAAACTTAATTTTACCGCTTCTGTGAGTGGAATTTCAAAAATCCGAGAGACACGGTTTATATCAGTAAGTAAAATGTGGTTCAATGAGATGAAAATAATTTTTTTGTGAATAGTAACTTTTTACTTTTTTTACCACGGTTAAAAGTAAATAGGGTAATTAAGGGTAAAGATGATATTATTATTACCCTATAACATGTCCTAATTCTATTGGACAAGTTTAGTTCGACCAAAAACAAACTTAGGAATAAAATATGACCATTTAGGCCCACTTGGATTAGATTAGGACATTTATTATTAATTTATTTAATGAAGGGTTAAAATAGTTAAAATCAATGTTTAATAAGTAAATAATTATTAATATGTGGTTATACATAAGATAAATTCGACTATAAATATTAATTAGAAATCTAAAAATATTTCCTACATAATGGTATTTTATTTGTAATTTTTAGACATTAAATAATTTAATTTATTTATGACACAAAGATGATGAAGTAATTATCTTATTAATGAAATATTGACATAATTAATGTTATAAACACAAAAATTAATGTAAGTAGAGACTTTTTATGAATTAAACTAATTTTCTAGGTTAATATGACATGTTATTATTGATTTAATTAACTTGGTTTGAACTAAAAATTCTGTTATGATTTTCAAAAAAATCTATTACTAAATGGTGTCAAAATTGACATAAAATAGTTATTAAAACAAATATTATATTAGTAATTGTTATTTTATTCCTAAAAATATAAGGTTCTGTAAAATGAATTAGATAAGGTTATATATATTAATAATAAACAACTTTGGGTTCGTTTGGCTGCTTATAGTAAGTTTATTAACCTTATATTATAAGAACACAAGAAGACACTGTAAAAGTAAACTTATTTAACTAAATGTTAAATCTAAATGATAAGGTTAAAATAGGAACCTAATCTTGTATAAATTCTATTGCATGAGAGGATTTAGACCCATACCCACCTTATCTTCTAAATATATCAATTTGGAGCTATTTAAAACCGAACATGACTTTATAATAAAATAATAGTTTTAGTTATTCCAAAGGTGCCCCTCTCCTCCCTTATAAAAGGAAACCTCCTCCCCCTCTTCCTCACACCGCTTTGAGCCTTCAAGATCGGCCAACCCCTGCCACTTTCTCCTATCCACTTCCCTAGAGACATCCTAGAGGTCCTGGTCTTCTTCAAATGCCAATTTTAGTGCCCTAAAATAAGGTCTCAAAGAAACACTTCAAAGAAGAGGTAATGTCCATTACCGATTCTTTCATCTTTATTTCTTCTTCCACTTCTTCTGCTTTAGTTGTTTCATTATGAAGTAATAACAGCAGTATCACTCATATACTGATATGTTATTATATGTATGAAAGAACCCTATTTCACCATCTATCCATCCTACGTGAAAAGAAATCACCGCGCGTGCGTACGTACGGAATACTGTGTCCACGCCGTGGTGTAATCTATTTTCCACCAACACCTTACTTGTATGGGTATAATGGTTAAAATAATGACTATATAGGACTATTATAAAGTGATACTTATTATGAAATAGTATAAATACACTCCAATACAATTCCATGATCATAGGAACGATATCATCACTCGTGCGTACGTACGGAATACCATCTCCACGATGTGATGCGACTCGTTCTACATGATCTTCATTTAATAATGATTATATAAATGAATTAAATGAATGAATATGATATATATTACACGAATACCATTCTTTAATGAGGTATCTATAACCTAAACAGAAGAATAGGAATTTATTTGACAAAACACGCATAAGAACAGAAAGTTATAAATACCCAAATAACAAGTAGCAATGAAATATTACTACTAAGAAGCTAAGAAAATGACCATATATGATATCATAAAAATAAGTATGATTCTTTAATAAGTCAATAACATTATTTAAATCATTATATAGGAGGTTCAGACACGTACAAATCATATCGGACCTAAGGTAAGAGAAATATCACAATCAAATTTTTATCCGAGATTGTTTAGACATTGGTATTTACTGGGGTGTATTTTATCATCCACATCCATGTTTCCTCAACATGTAATATTTATATCCTTTAACAATATTTTATATCCAATTTTATCCTTTGGTGAGTTTTTAGTAAAAGATATGAAAGGAATCTTTTGTCGTTTTTCGTACGAGGTACTTTTTGACTTTTTCGACAAAAGTACGAGAAGAATGTTTTTTTAACTTATACGGCATGAATGGATTTTTAAAAAAAAAATTCCAAGATTTTTCCTTTACAAGTTTTCAAGATTATTTTTAATCAACTTATTTTAGTTTATAATTGTATGACATTTTAAGAAAGGAAAAGTTTGTTTGAAGTAGAAAGGATATTTTCCTCAATAATGGAGTTCAAGTGTTTTATCAAAATTATTTTCCATCTACAATAATAAAGGGTTCTGTTTTCATCCCTATTATTACATTTATTTGATTATGTTGTGATGGAATTATTTTTTATGAATTCCTTTATCTTATAAGAATTTTTTTATGATGTCATGTTGTTTACGATTCCCATTTTTATTACATGGGTTATGCAATGATGTATGATTTAATATTTTGTGGCACACATAAGAATGGTATCATTAAGAGATGGGTGGGACCTATATCTCCCTCCAATGCATTGGGTAAAGATTTTATATCTCATGAGATAGACATGGTTGGAATGGTAGGTTATTACGGTTCAGTGAAGCAGGACTGAAACGAGGGTAACTCGGTTCAGAAATGGACTTTGTCCACTAAGATAGTCTTGACAATGAGTATTGACTAATAAGAAATGATTCTCTATGATTATGTGTGTATGCCACAAAGTTTCATGTTTTAAGTTATGATTATTGGGATTTCATTTCACTACTATGATTTATCCCATGTTATGAAATTATGATCTCTTTTGCAGGTTAATATTTCCAAAAGTTATGTGCTTATGTATATGATGTGATTTATATTTCTTTTGTTTACCCTTACTGAGCATTTGAGCTCACCCTTAGTATGTTTTCTTTCCCCAGGTCAGGGAGAAGGTTATTGAGTAATATATTCCAAATGGGATTATAGATATGATGAAATAATTGGGAGATAGTGTAGATGCTTTATGAACTAGTTGTTTATGTTTCCCAGTTTCTAGAGACACTATACCTATAGGGTCCTTTCGTGGTTTTGTTATATGTTGTAATAAGTATGCTTCAATTTTGAAATATTACCAATGTATGTAAATTATGGGTCGTTATAGGTTCAGTGATATTATATGTTATATATTTTATAATAATTAATCTATATTTAATATATATATAAACATGTAACTATATATATTTCATTTTTTTCTTTCAAACTATACACTAATTAAATAAAAACAACATTCATGTGTTTGTAAGAACTATTGCATTAATAAATGTATTTTTCCATTTCATACTTCATTATAATAATTAATATAGAATTATAATATATATAAACATGTAACTATATATATTTGATATTTTTTTCTTTCAAAATATACGCTAATTAAATTAAAACATCATTCATGTGTTTGTAAGAACTACTGCATCCATAAAGGTTGTTTTCCATTTCATGTTTCTTCATAATATATATTATTATAAAAATATATAATGATTATATCTCATATTTATATCCTGTTCTGTATTGTTGAAATCATTATATAATTATATGGATAAAATATATATCAAATTAAGACACAGAGAAAAATGAAATAGAATATTACTTGAATAGTAACTTTTAAATGGAATTGTTGATAAAAGATTGTATAAAATCATTACAAACCCATATATGCTATTATATATTATAATATAATATTTTTTATATATTTATCATTATTTTATATATATTATATAGGATTTTTGAATGAGTATGATGAGAGTCAACACACACGGTAATGGAATTTCGAATGACTTTTTATTTTTGTAAGATACATAATTTATTATCCACCCATTATATTTATGAGGTGTGTATACTTCCCCTGTATATATTATATGATTATTATATGTAAATTTAATGTAATTTTCATATCCTTTTATTGTCATTATTTCTTGGTTTCTATGATTCAATAGTTATGAAACCGGTAATGTTATTTTGTATCAATTATCCCTCTTTGAGACACATGTCATGTTATGCACCTATATTATTCCATGGCGTGTATATAGATACATTTAAAATTAATATAAAAAATATAATTGTTCAAGTTGTATTTGAAGCATTGTGTAATTTCTACCTCATACATGTAGATTATGTTTCAAATTTTCCAATGATTACTACTATATTTAAGAAATCTCATCTATTTTTGATATTATTTATAATAATGCTTCCATAGACAAAATATTATAATAAATCTCTCATAAACACCGATGACTTTTTTATCCTATTAATATTTATGATATATTAATGTATTGTTACTATTTTTCTCTCATTTGTACATATTATATGTAAGAATGTATGTAAATGGAATGTTGGATTTACCTCTGTCATTGGTCATAATTCCACACTACTTCAAAAAAATGATTTCAAAATAGTGTTATAATGAATGTTACACTATTATCTTATAATATTAAAAATAATTTCTTACAAAAAAAATATTTTACAATTTTTTTAAATGGAATATTATTTTCACATTCCAAATAAGAAATTTTTCCAATATTTTTAATACAATGAAGTAATTTTTATCTTACATCATATGGAATGTACGGATCTAGAAAATAAAATTTCAATGAATCTTCATTTGCATATTTGTATTGTAAATTTTTTTAAAATATTGTTTAACAATAATTTTCAATGAAATAATTTTAAAAAAAAAATCATGGTATCATTTTATATTTTCTAATTAATTTTCAAGGATATTGTGTTTTCAAATTTTTTATGATTATTTTATATGTTATAATAGAATACAAATTAAAAATTTATTTCAATTCATATTTATATGATTATAATGCATCTTCTATGAAATGGTTTTCAAAAAAATTTCATGGGATATTTATATTTGTTTAATGAATATTGATTCCCGAAAATTTTCAAATATTTTTATATATTCTTTCAGGTTTATTTTCATGAATAATTGTATCAAAATTTATATATATTTTAAGGAGTATTTTTGAAATTAATAAAGAATATATTCCTCATGAAATGTTTTGAAAAAATATATTAAAATTATTTAAAATGAAATATAACATCCACTGGTGATACTTTTGACATTATGGGGAAATTATAGAATGTTTTCATAAAATTTATTTCTCTATTCAGAATATGTTTTGATATTATGATTTTTATGAAACATTGTTCTCTTACATGGGTTATTTGTTTTTGAATCCCATTTCTTTTCATGGGTTTTGTTTATGTTGAAAGCATTATGACACCTGTCTTTTTCCACTAGTTATGAAATGATTACATGTTTATAACACCCATTTCATTTCATTAGTAATGATATTAGTATTCATGATATTGTGAAACATATATGTATAATTTCATTATGAGATTAGTGGTATATATATCTCAAACTAAATAATTTGGTCGCCATTTATATCTCATGAGATAAACATGTATGGAATGAAAAACGATCTCAGTTCAGTATAACAAGACTGGAACTAGAAATGAACTCAGTTAATATTGCATGGCTGGAATGAGGTGTGATCTTGGTTTAGTAATACAACACTAGAGCGGGGTGTTAACCTGATTCATTAATGAACTCTGTCTATAATGATGTAATTGTTAGTAAAGACATTATTACTATAGAAATCATTAAATATTCTGAATTAGTATCATAATTCCATGAATTATTGATATGTAATTATTTTATAGATATTGTATCATTACATCCTTATAATGAATTTCTTATGAAAATTCAGGAATTATGAATTGATTCATTTTTATGATCATTTTTATATAGGGTATGATATTCTATTTTCAAGATCATAACATAACCATATTACGATGTTTATGGTTACATGTATCCTATGATTAGTCTTATTGAGAATCTGAGCTAACAACATTTTATTTTTCTATTCCCCTTGTTATGAATATATATTTCATGTATGGGTTGTTTAGGAGGTGTTATAGTATTGGAGAACCTAGTGCAAGATAATGTAACCCTCTCATGTACCAGTGTCTATGATTCCTTATTTCCAGTGGCTCTAAACTATTATGGTCTTTTTGATATGTTTTTATAATATTATAAGTTTTATGAAAATGTAATCTAATTAAAATATATGAAATGTGAGGGTTGGTATAGATGGTATTTTTGAAAAGTTGTATTTACCCTTTGGTGACTAAGATAAAAGGACTTTAGTGATATACATAAGTATATTTCTAAAAATATTTCTAGAAGTGTATCTATGTAATAGTATAAGGATGTTTCATAGTTTATGAAATAGTCATCTAATTATTTAAAATCATAGACTGAGTGATTTACTATGAATTCATCCCTTTCTAAATTCTGAAAGTGGATATAACTCTTGTATAAATATACCTCGGTTTAAAAACGATGACCAGATGTTCTGGCCCTAACTTGGATAATCTAGTTTATGACAATGGGCCTTGATACACACTTAATTTGACACTCCTTGGGGATAAGATTTCGGAATTCACAAAATCTTCATGAACCATCACGAGTGATTTTATTTGAGGATGACATTAAATAACATTTTATAAACTGAATTATTCATAGAATAAAGAAGTACCATTCATGATCTAGAGTCCCTATTAGTACATTTCATGATTATATAGAATCTCAATATGATAAATGTATCTCACACTATGCGTTCTAGTTTTATAGAATGGTGATAACTGGATAGATCATGGTTAACATTTAATATTTAAATATGGAATCTTTGGGAATTCTGGGAGTCGATTTCTAATGTGGAAATATCATAAATAAAATCAGGATGGTGGTACGAGCATGAATTAATATTTGGTATATAAAGAGACCTCAAATGAAATTTGAATGGAATGTGATGCTCCTCCATTGTTTTTTACATTAAAAAAAGAAGCATTATTATATTGGTTTTGAGAAAACGTAATACAAGATTCATATTTCATATTCTAGGGAAGTGGTTTTAAGGACTAAGCTTATTAAGCCTATTTAATGGTATAAAAATAATGTTAGACGAATTATATATATATATTTTTTTAATTTGAAGGTTATGTTATATTAATCATAAAATATATCATTAATTTTAGTATAATTTTTCGTTATATATTGAAAATTACATGTTAAATGGTGATGAATATACAAAGATGTGTTTTCATAGAAATGTGATATTTTTATTAGGGGAGTCTAACACTTAATTAATATCCAATGTTGCGATAATGATGTTTTCTTAAAGATGTGATGGATGTGAATATGTAAATTCGATGGTACATATTAACATGGAATTGATTACTGAAAAAAATTTCAATTTCATTAAGGATAATGTCTACAAATTCTTGTATGTAACGATTATATCCATTAATCATTGGAATAAATAAAAATTCATGATTTTTAAAAGGATTTATGTTTTTTACGGTAATAATTGATGAAGTTGTACACATGTTTAGAATTTGAAAACCATGAGGTACTTTATGGTATTTGGGGACCATTGTTAATTTGATTTCATTAAATTATTTTTTAAGAATTGAATTTTCATTATTCGAAAGGTTTATATGGTAACTAATTTCTAAAATATTATGTAAGAAATTATACAATGTTAGTAATATTAAAATATAATATCTCTATATGAGTAATTACAAACATTAAATTGCATGTCCACCTTAATTTATGTTTATGATATTTGATGGGATGACATATCTTGTGTAACATTATATGTTAGTATATCATGACTAAAAAAATTCACCATTCATTTTATAGGAAGTGTTAATGAAGGGGAATATAAAAAAGAGTGACGTTGTCCTGAAATCACACAAGTATATATTTTCCTGAAACTTTTTCAACATTATGAAAAGGGATACTCAAGAAAACGTTTTTTTCCTAGTACCTTTATTTATGATGAATCAGAAGGTCCCTTAAGAAATAATATATTTATGGATTTTTTTATTGTTAACCTTCTCCTGAAAATGTTCTCTATCACTCCCCTATAGAACATAGTAGTTATATTTCTCTTCTATTTCTAGGTTTTCAGATTTCTCCAATCTCATCATATGTAGAAACCAAACAATGTGTTACTATGGGTATCTGTTATAGTTCAAACTTTTATTTAATAAGGTTTGTCTCACGGTTAATTTATATTATGTGTGTTTCTATTAATGGAACATAAAAGTATTACTCCAATGATAACTAGATAAATATTTAGGGTAAAATTAATTTTAAGTGGGGTAGAATAAAACACCCCCTCCTTTGAAATAACATTTTATGATTGAATAATATTCATTTATTTATTTATTTTCAACAAGTCAAATATTCCTTTCTAATGGAAATGACATGGCATTCTCAACATGAACACT
Source organism: Viscum album (assembly GCA_963277665.1). Lineage (NCBI taxonomy): Eukaryota > Viridiplantae > Streptophyta > Magnoliopsida > Santalales > Viscaceae > Viscum > Viscum album. Next base: position 1,757,872,124 of record OY728159.1, on the reverse strand, counting down.
GACATTGAATTAATTATACACAACATAGAGTTTCTACGGGGATTCTTTTTATTTGTATAATTTTTAAATAGGATTATTATAACATAGATATTAAACATAATTAAATTAATATTAGAAACTTCTTTTAATATATTACCTATAATCCATTCACAAAAATAAAACATATTGATAATGAAATGTATAATATTTTGTAATGTATTTATAATTTTTAAAATAATATTTTATTATAGAAACATCTTTTTATATCCATATGTAAATAATAAGAAAATTATTTTCAGACACTAATAAAAATATAATGTGATAAAATAAAATTATTTTTTAATTAGGAATTTATAAATTAGCTTATGGTGAATTTGTTGGATTTTTTTTATGAAACATCTTTTTTGGGTGAATTGTAATATCATTGTAAATTTAGTTAAAAATGTATTTTCTTTTAGATAATTATTATTGTTAAATTATATTTTAAAATGGGGTTTATAGAGAAACTATACTTATTTTAAATATATTAACCCACTTTTATTCAATGGATTATTTTTTTATACTATAATTTTTTTTATAAAAACACATTGATCATTTGAATGATTTTACATTAAAAGCTGCATTCCAACCATTTCTGTAGGATTAGCGTTAAACATAAATTTACCAATTATGTGAATTATAATATGAAAAATTTATATTAATTGTTATTAAAAGTCTCATATTAATCATTCAATAATATCATCATAATTTTTTTCATATGATTAGTGAATGTGATTTAAATTAATCACAATAATTGTTGTAATATTATGATTAATTAAGAACTAAATAATTTCCATTGTGACTAAAATTCCATGATTTGTTTTAAAAAATTCATTATATAAAAACAATTACACCATATCCCCCAATTTTTATAATGTTATGGGTTATTGGGATATTGTTAAATAGAATTACCCATATGAATAGTTATATAAGGAGAATGAAAAAAATGGAATATTCTATAAAATTATCATTTATAAATCATTGATATTTTTAAATAGTAATATATTCGGTTAACTATACCATTTTTAATTATAAATGTCTTATTTTTAGAATAATAATATATCAATAATTTTTCGAGATTATTTAGTTACATATAATTCTTAAAGAATGCCAATGTATTGATTATTTATTTAATAATTTATAAAAATAAATTATTCTATAAATATATAAAATGATATGAATTTATTTAATTATTGTATTTAATTATTCTTTTATGATTAATATATCAGTTTTTTCACATATTTAAACTTAATTAATTTTAATTTAAATGTTTATTTTGTTATATTACAATGAAATATCAATAAATAATCTCAAATTGACAGCATTGTTATTTTTATATAAATGATATTTTATTGGATAATTTAAATGTAATAAAAATTGTATATTATTCTAATATATATTAAGGGTTTAAAATATTTAATATGTTATATTAATGGACTAATTTATATTTTTTAATTATCATATATCTGATATATTGTGAAATTATTGTTCATATGATCCAGGTTTAAGCAGTGATTTGTGCATCAGATTAACTTGTTTAAAAAATTTATTTCAAAAACACATTATATTTTTTTAAATTTATTATCATATTTATTATTAGGTGGATATATATTTTATAATAAATATAACTTTATTTTATATCTAATGGATAAATTAATAAGGCTGTAAAACTCAATTCTTTAATAAAACCCAAAATAATAAAATTAGACAATCATAAAAGTTATAGATCCAAGTTATAAAAATGAAAATATTTTTGGTGTTGTGTATAATTTTTTGACAATAATTTCACATTAATCAATTATTTTCCTATTTTGGGGTCACATTAGGTTAATGATACCTCCCATTATTGATTACCTTTTGGAATTTATAATAGTGCCCCTCCCCGTTAAAAATAAAAGGTCAAGCCCTCTCCCAAATATTCACACCTCCCAATCCACTTCATTTCAACCAATATATGATAAAATATCATCCCAAAAACTATACCTTATTCCTTAAATCCCTCCTTTATTCATATATCATACCATGGAATCCCATTGGTCAAAACGAGAAAGAGTTTCCCCATTAAGATGTTACACCCTCCCTCAATATTTTATATATTATCTTCTATATCCACCTCCTAAATTCATATTATTCCATGACTATTCTATAAAGCACTACCAAATATTTACTTCGATATTGTTATGATATGTTTTCACCCTAAACATACACACAAATCTATCTAATAGGAAATTGACATATTATTTAGTGTACGGAAAACATCTACTACACAAGATGATGATTGTTTATTTTGTACATTACCACCTATCATGGTTGTTATTATGGTGGAAATTATATTTATATATTTTATGTGTTTTGTTTATTTTGTCTTTAGGATTCTTTAATACTTGTACCATAAATATCATTATACTTTACTTTAAGTGTAAATAAAATATTTTCATTTGAGAATGTGTGGGCTACTTCCCCTCAAAGCGATGTGATTTTTCCACACACTACATGTAATCTATAAAGGATGGGTCTATAGATATTATATGATATATAGGATAAAATATTTTTAATTTAATATTGTTATATTTAAAAATATGTATACTTATGTCATGTATGTTCATTCTTTAAATAATACAATTAAATAAAAACTATGTTCATGCATATGTACAATCTACCGTATCCATGAATGTTGTATCCATTTCAATCCTCTATATAATATAGATTATTATAATACACATATAATGTATATAAATTATATTTATATAATGGTCTACCCTTTTTAATTCTGGTATAAGTATAATGACGAAATATATATCTGATTAAGAATCATGCAATAAACAAAGAAAATATTACCCGAAGCAAAGCCTTAACATGGAATTCTTTTCAAGTTGGTAATGGAATTCCATAATAAAACATTATATGGTTGTTATAACTGAATTTAGATTACGACAATGAATAATATTTTTTTTTTAAAAACTAATTGCTATGTTTGAAATATTATATGATCCTAATATTCACTAGGGAGGTGCGAGAAATACACGAGGTTTGCATGGAAGATTGTAATCCATGAAGATGAACTTCCATGCCCAAAATGACGTCAATGGGACCCTTCTATATAATTCCCTAAAAAATGTTAATGTATGACGTGCTAATGAAATCAATCTCGCACAAATGAAAACGAACTGCACAAAAAATATTGTGTGCCAAATGCAACATCAATCATCACTTCTGCGCATGCCTCCTTGCTCACTACCCGTAAAGTTTTTTCTTATAAATAGATACATACCCCCTAACTCTATGGCACTACTATGGTAAACAAAACTCTTATCTGCTGTGTATAAGACACCAATTCCATGACCCCACAAAAGCAATGGATTCAAGGTACTATATCATCCGTGACATGTCTCCTAGGTGTCCTCCTTCAGGTGGTCCCACAAGGGATTGAACCACGACCATTTCCTTTTACACATATGAAATTGTGCACCAATGATCCTTCATGTACATGTGTGTTCCTTAATAAGGTTATATTATTTCACATAAGATTCCATCTTGCGCGCAACCCCTTATCTTGAGTGCAATCCTCCAATCTTGTGTTTACACATATATGTGTGTTCCTTGGGTTTTACAAAACCCAATGAACCATGTCTGATTCCCACATATGTGCAACAACACTATCTTGTAACCACTTCTCCTGTGCAGCCTGCCTGTCTAGAACAAAGAAATTTCAAGGTCCCCTGAGTGGTGCTTCTAGTTGCATATCTCTGCCTTATGCTTCTTCTCATAGTCACACTAACATCTATATTTTCTTAAATTATTCATCCTAATGTGGACCACCTAATAGATCATTCCACCACCACTTTAATGAATGGATGTCCTTATGAATTACCTTTCCCTATTGTGGGTCGGAACAATTTATGTATGTCCATGGGATGAGGAGTAAGTCCCCATCATCCGAGCTACAAGAAATTATAATTCCAAACACCCATTTCCACAACAAAAACATTAAACTATGACCACCATATAAGTTATTTGGCCAATAGTAACAAAATGGTGATGGACACCAACACCACCTCACACCCACTCTCCCTCTGCGATTTTTTTTCATGCACACCATGAGTAGTTTTGACAGATTCCCGGACCCAGCTGGATAGGATTCCCCTTATATGACCACCAATTCCCCCTCACACATATAGACATCGTCCTCGATCCTCCCTCCTTGAGTAACTGAAAATCACAATCTCTTGGGCTACCAACCAAGCAGAAGACCTTCTTTCATCTTTGGGATGCTGACCATGTGTAAGACCCGCTTCACTAATCATGAATAAACCTTTTTCAATTTGATCATCAAGAATTTTCCGAACGCTTTATTCTCACCCCGAGCACAAATCACATGGGATTAGAGTAATCATCGACCATGACATCTTCTTGAGATCATTAAACATATGTATTTACCAAGCCCTTATATATTGAAATACATTGAATTTGATCATTTATCCTTTCAAGTATGTGTGTAGGAAACCTCCATGGGGTTCAATCACATCACCCATTGGTCTAGACCACTTCATGTTGGTTTACCATCATCCTGCATATTGTTAAACAGTATTCCCCTTCCATCATTTATGACGTTAAACTATATTCTTTCAAAGTACGTCAGTTTTGATTCCTATAATATAGAAAGGGTATGTAATAAGGCTCCCTTAGGTTCAACCCCAGTCAATGTTAAGCTTCAAAGTCCAATTTTTTATGACCCACATAGTTAGTTTTCCCCTTAGTGGTGTCAGTCCAATTCTGAGGAAGAAAACCATGCATCTTCCCTAAACTCAATCCATACTCTTCTAACTATGATTGTACCTCTTGGGATGTGATTCTAACCATGTGTAATCCCCAACATGTCTCTAGGTTGTTTTCATTTGTGTACACCCAAATTCTATACCCCATCATTAACTACATGGGCTTTGATTTTTTCAACTGCTATATATAGTATGCCATCTTGATGTTCAATCCCGTCTACCATGTCCCATCTTGTTTGTTCCCTCGATCCTTTGTGTCTCATGATGATCATTTCTTTACCCATTGGTTCTATTTCCATCAAGCCACTATACAAGTGTCTATTCTCTTGACCCACCTTATCAAGGGACTCATCTCCCCAATTCCAGGACTATGTGGACGTTGATTTCCATTCATGGGGATATGTAAGAAACCACATTGTGGATCAAGCCCAATACTGTCACCTTCACAATGATTCAAGACTCCATACACATTCCATCCACCATTCAATACTCCATTCATATTCATTATATTCATATCTGGGCCCCCACATCCTGGTAAAATCATGCCACTATTATTTTAAGCTAACCATGTGTAAGACCCATCCTATATCTATGTGGCTTTTCTTCTTGTACAACCCAATTTCATTCCCCACCCATCTAAACTACTTGGGTATTGATCCCTTCTTTATAGACAAATTATGTTGGGAGAATCATCAAGGATCAATCCCAACCAAAGGTAAACCTTGGTGTACTCTTAGTGTGGACCATTATTCCTCTCAAATCCACACTTTATGGTGTCAAAATCATCATTCGTGGTGTGAAAACATCCCCTTTTTGGGACACACCACCCTAGGTTTGTCCTTGTTGGTTTTTCAGACATATCCCTCTGGTAAAAATTCTAGGTTCTTCCTTATAGGGATATACCCGTGAAATACACACCCATCTGTGTTCAGATCAGTTTGATTTGTCTCCCCAAAACATTAAACTAGTGGCATACCCCATTATAAAAATGGGATGATGAGGAAAAACTCAAATACATTCATCAATAAAATAATTCCCCACATTTGACATGGGATTCCTCATGATTCTATTCTATCGAGAATCCCCCTGATAAATATAAATCTAAGTGTACCAACGTTTCAGTGTCCAAACACTCAAGATTTTTCGCAATGCGACTACTCTCCTAGTTGAATGTGGTAATCCTTGACTTGAACCACTTGGGAATATCACCACAAATGTAGTTTAATTAACCAGAATCCTAAAAAATATGGAAGCGCAATGACATTCACAAAAAATCGTAATCTTAAATGGATTAATGTAATTTGTGATGAATTCCTAAGAGGAATCCATGGAGGGAGGGACCAACATCCCATCATCTCATTTTGATCAAGGAGAAACCATCTCTAAAGATGTGATGAATCCATACCTCTTATGAAATTTTTGAATGGGAGGCAACAATCATCACGTCCACATAGATGATTCAAACCCCAAAAAAGGTATCAAAAATATAAATGGTGAACCTGACATGAATATGAATGAATTTGGGGAAATAGGCCTTGCTTTACTACTATTAGTACTGATGGATCAATCTTCATACATTATAGGACACATGCTATAGCTTTAAGAAACCTATCAACTCCAACCCACAAATTTAAGGGAAATTTATATATAAATGTGGAAATCCTACACATCATCACCTCTTCTACGATGACTTCAATGATCACAACTACATGGAACATATGCCCCATATCACAACATAAATATAATAAAAATTGGGTGATCGTTAATATTTTTCAGTGGAGCAATGAAGAGGGAGTCATCCTAACGAAGGGTATGGCCCATCAAGATGTGAAGGCCTCATTGCATCACCTTTGCCGCCTCCCTCAAGAGCCGCGAGGATATCAACTAAACCCTATGTTGATCTTCAATCATTTTGGGACCCTCTCCCCGAAATTCTCTTTTGAATCACTCCTTTAAACAAAAATTAAATGGGTGTTTGAATCCTCATGTCTACCGCATTATTAAGGGATCCTCCGAGGAGAGATCCCACTTGGCCCTGTTAGGAGGATTCCTGTAATGGGGAGTCATCCTCTACGTCTTTAGTGTCTTGGTCCACCACTGACATGTCCAATAACCCCCATGATACTACTCAATAGGGTAATAACTATTCCTGATCAAGATTGAGGACTCAACCACACAATGGGTAGGATGGGTTAACATTCCCTATAGTTGGTGTAAGTAACAACCAACTCAGGCCAACCCATGGTGATGAATTTCAGTACAAATATCATCCCAGTGGTAGAATCATCTAGATTGAAGGTCCTCCTCCACCTATCAAAAATCACTATGGAGTTCATCCTCATGTACTTACCAAATCTAGTAGAGACCCACCATGCTCTAACATTTCCAACCACAGAGGTCCTCCCCATGTTGTATTAGATATTTTTCATGCACCCATAAACACTAACTAATCTAAGAGGAGGTACTACCCACTCAAATAACAACCTGCATGAATGTCTTACCCATTTTGATGAACTACCCATCACTGATTAATCATCCAGTGGTAGGAGGGATGGTCATCATTGCAAGGGGAAGAGTTCTGAGTATCCCTAGATTGTGGTCAAACTAGTCATATTTTCAAACAATTACGTGGAGTGGACTTTGTGGTGGAAGCCTCTCCCAGATACTATGTATCTGGGTTTGTGGAAAGAATTTGGTGTATCCGCCTTTTCCTCCCAGAAAGAAAGATGCACCAGATCCTTGAATCCCTCTGTAGATACATTCATGAGGAGGGTGACATTGGTTCTTTTCTAGGGAATTGCTATGAAATCCTCCCTATCATCACCTGGACCATTTTCTACCTCAATAGAAGATCACATTGAATTGTTTCGGAGACATGTCGATGACAAGAACCAACCAAATCCACCACCGACGACTGCCAACCATGTGCAGGAAGTAGTGGCCAATACCACTTACTATAAGGATTTCATGATGCAGTCCGAAAATTCTCTTCAAGACATCCCATTGTGCAAGGGTTTTTCATCTAGAACACCGTATACTCCCCTGACTAGCCTACCGATGTAATAGTCTGCATTAGTGTCATTATATGACAATCAACCACCCCTGTTGATGAATTGGGAAACCAAGGGCGAGATCTTAAGACTCATTTGAGAAGTATGTGGGACTTTCTCATAGTAGACCACCTACCTTAGATGGTTTGGTTAATTGAAATAGTAATCATCAAAACTCAGGAGTCCGTCAATGAGGAAGATTTTATGAGCTTCCATAGAACCTTATGGATGATTCAATTTTGTCTCCATCATCGACTATTATCCTACCCCAAAATATCGTAACACTTTGACAATTATATATAGCAGTTTTTCCTTGATGAGTTGGCTTCACTCAATGTTTTTCATCAATATGTGTCACTGGGTTATGATTGGACCCTCTGGAAATGTCACATTCAGTGCTTTACAATTCTCCAAAGAGTCATTATAGAGGGTTACCCACTAGTACAGATCACTGGCTAGAGGCAGTATGATACCCTTCTTTTCAATCATATCCTTCTCCAACCCAGTTCACCCGCTGATATTGAGGATATGTATTCAGGTGTTGTCATGGTAAAAATAGCCATTCCAGGTATATACCCAGAAAGAGACATCATTATATCGAATGGAGAAGATGAATATCTCTACGGGGAGACACTATAACCAAAAAACCCTACCGGCGTCTTCATTAGCCAACAGTGATAGATGGTTAGCCTACCATAACCATATAAGGAATGGCCTCTCGGTCGAGATCATAACAAGGGAAAATCACACACAATAATTGTTATGACTTTGCATCCATCTAGTTTACTGAATAATATAGAAGAAGATCCAAAAAAAATTGTGTTATTTTAAAACTCAAGGAATATTGAGGGATCATTGATGAGCTCCTCAATGATCATGTCGTGTAATGGATGTCATATTATCGTGATCCCCATTATGATTCAAATAATCCATGATCTGGGTAGGAGGGATATGAATAACTTCTCCCTAGAAAATTTTCCATATGGTATATCAATAATCCAAACTATCTAAATAGTGTAGGGGAAAATGTCTGTGGAAAAATACCAAAATATGAATCCCAAAATTCACTCTAGCTATGTGACAACATTCATGAGTACCTAGATTAGGTCCTAATGACTGCTCTACGGGTTCCACTGGTCACTCTATAGGGTCCTCCAGCGGCCCCTCTTGTAATTATACCAACAAATCCACAAGCCTCTAAGCCTACCTACCATATTGAAAAACATGAAAATTACATATTATTAAGGAATCCTCATATATATTGTAATATTCATCAAGAACATTTAATGGATTCTCTCTTCTCCCATCTCGTGGATCCTGAAGCATAAAAGGTGGTGATCCATCCTGATGGAAAACTATATCTAGCATGGTTGGAAGATATTCCAGTACCGCCGAGCTATTAATATCCTAAATTCCACCATTTCAATTTGATGAGCGACATGCTACTACAATTATCCCACTTCATTTCACGATGTGGACCAATGCTGGGATTTCTATCATAGTTAGAGGCCACTAATCTCTGTTATTTCATACAGTCACTAGAAGGGACCACATTTATCTGGTACAACTAGTAACCCAATCCGTAAATATAATAGTTTAGTTCCACCCCATAAAATTAATATTTTCATCCTCTTCATTTGCAAGAAATGTCATGATGAGGGTGTCACAAACCTTGTCACCATGTAGAAGGGAATCATATACTCACATGATATGATCTTAAGACAAAGAAAAGATTATAATGATGTTCATGGGGATTGGGTAGATCGAATTGGTTCCTTATTTAATTATTTAGCACATACCAATTGTGTTTCAGGATTTGTATGAAAAATCTCAATGTTTAGAAGATGCTTTGCCACAAGTCGAACAGACACATATGTTTCCTCCCACATCTCTCACAAGAAGAGTCGCCAAGGATAAGACAACTGTTGATGCATATATAGAGGGCCCAGATAAATGGAGTTGTTACTGGTAGAGCCACATCCATAGCCTTGTTAAGAACCACTTCCTCTGGCTCAGCCTCCATCTCAGAATCACCAACCTCATAATTGGAAGACTCTACCACGTAATGATCCACCACTGCCTCTGAGAGACAACCAGGTTCCACCACCCCTCTAGTATCCATTCCCAAGTCAGGTCTAGGATTTTAGATACCCTTTCCCTTATCGAAGAAACCTAAACAATCCATTTCATGAAAATCATTTCCCCAATTATTTCATGAGATCCATGGATTAGGGAAACATTTGGTTTCTAGAACGCATGAGGCATAGAAAGGAAGATCTCACTAATTGCCCCAATTTCCACCCATATCAATAGTTTTATAAACACACTCTCATGGTGTACTATGTCCTCCATGATTAGATACAAGACCACATTTATAAAAATGTTATCATATTGTGTTTTCCCCTTGCATAGGTGGCATGTGGGTATGGAAAGCTTCAAATTGTTTGTGAGGTTGAATGACCGCATGTCAGCCACTACGGGTCTCAAATGTAAGATGATTGGATGGAACCCAAGGAATTTTCATGGGCCCATCTAATTATCCATGCCCATCTATATCAACCAATTATATATCAAGTCATTTTGCTACCACCAGATACTAGCTCTGCAATCAACACCTCAACAATCATCATCGTGGGAGAGTAGGCAGTTATGATGTAAGGTAGATCAAGGCCCACTGCCTATGCTAAAACTATTCTGTAATATTGGAGATTTCATTCCATAGAAATGGGGATTTTCCCAGAATTCTCTTACCAATAGAGGTATCCTAGAGTGAACAATATGAGTTTGGCGATATGAATATCGTCAAACTAGTGGACACGTATATTGTTCCCAAAGATGAGGATTTCTAAGAAGAGATTCCTAATTTACCCCATCAATGCCATCATCGATGGAGTGATGGGTATGTGAATTGACAATATGTTTAGGATAGTCCTGTTGAAAAATCCCATAATAACACAGAGACTAGATAGTATTCCTAGTGCCGAGCATAACACCTGAAGCCTTCTCATCTTGTTTTTTCAGATTCACCATCATCAGCGTTCATATTTCCTGACTAGGAATAGATACGAAAAACCCACTCTAATATTCTATGTTCATTTATGGATAGATAATATTCCTGTAGATATCATCAATTGGTCACTATTTATGAACTAACAGATGTGCAGTGAGATATCCCCAACACATGAATAAATCTACCAATAAGACATGTAGCATCTACTACACCTTCTACCATATAGAAACATCCTACAAGAAGAAGTGTGATCCTCAGACAGATGTATGATGTACATAAGAACGTTTCCATAATTTCCACAAGGATCATGATCCTCAAGGCTATCCTTCTATCTGCAGACATGTGAGAAGCCCTCATAAAGGCTCTAAGAAGCCCCCTCTTGTTTGAAATTGTGGTTGAGACTGTAGAACCCTTTCGTGGATTGATTGTCGAGCATGTTGATTTTTAGGACATAATTTCATTTTTAGGATAAAATATCATTTCTACCAAGTAGGGTAACATCTTCCCACTGTATATCACTTTCCAGTTCAACAACGTGGAATTTTATCATTGTCTCATTGACACGGGTCCACAGATCAATCTCATCCCATCCTAGATTCTCTACAATATGGGTATGTCTGAAGAAGATATGAATACCTCTAACATGGAGATTCAAGGTTATGATATAATAGGGTAGACACATGTTAGAAATATCATCTTGAAGACCCAATTTGGTTCCCTCATTTCGAACACATAGTTCATGGTTGTCTCATGTGACATTACCTACAATGAACGGATGGGTAGAACATAGATCCATGTTCACACAACAGTCTATTCCTCATATCACCAATTATTCATGTACTCCATTAATGGTTGAGTAAACATTCACCAAGGTGATGAATCTACCATATTGACTGATTTTTCACTATGGTTTCAGCAGTGCTGGAGCCCTTTGGTAAGGATTCAACAATAGCTCTGGTTGTCACCCACATCCTGTCTGGGGAAGTCAACATTGAATAATTTCCCCAGAAAATGATCTTCTCACTAAAGAAAATGAATATGATTTGAAGGATGCTCCCCTATCTTTCTAGGATGTTTTATCTATCACCATTGATGATTTGGTAAATGTTAACCTCATCACTAAGAAAAATCTAAAAACAATAATGGTCAGCACATCCCTGTCATAAAAGTAACAACAATAGTAACTGTTTTTTCTAAAGCTGCATCGAGATGTATTATCATAGTGCTATAGTGAGATGCCTAGTATAGATCTTCAGGTCACTATCCACCACATTGGTCTCCCATCAAACCATTTTGAGTTCAGAAAACCTCCTAGAAAGATTATCACTTCTCATAGTTCCAATATCGAGTCTAAAGTTGATAAGATATTTAAATCAATATTTTTCAAGAATGTACAAAACCCAAAATAGATACCCATCATTTTTTCCATCCAAATGAAGAATATATTGACTAGAGTCTTCATTGACTTATGGGATCTTAACTTTCACAGTCCAAAGAATTCTTTTTTCCTTTACTATGATAGAGCTTTTCATCGACAATACAATTGTATTCCAACATATATCCTTCATGGATGGGTTTTCCTGATATAATAAAATATAAATAGCTCTTGAGGAAGAAGTTAATATCACCTTTATGTTACCAAAAGATTATTTATATTACCATTAATCTTCTTTTGTTCTGAATAATGAATGTTCCAGCTATCAGTGTAACATGGACCACATATTCAATCCAATCCTTAGGACATTGGTTGAATTCTATGTGGAATATTTAGTGGTCAAATAATACCAATAATAGGACCATCTAATAGATAACTTTGAAATGTTCATCTTCCTCTACACCTATCACATGAAAATTAACCCTTGATGTGTGCCATCGGTGATACCCCTGGAAATAATATCAGCTTTTTTCATCAGATATAGATGCATCAAAATATGTCTATTAATGATTATGTCCATTATTCAGATGCCTCGTCCATGAATCAGTTGGGATCTATGGGGCCATCAAGTCCACATAACCTACATATTCTAATTCATTTAAATGATTAATAGATTGCATCAATCCATTTATTGGATCAAGATGAAAGGTTATGATTGCTAGTTGGATGAATATTATTAGGTTGCTTTTTGGAAGATCCAGAAGTACCTGCTAAAACCTCATGTTCTGATGCCACTTATCATTGAAAAGCTACTAGTCATTTAGGTGATCACACTGAAATGGTATGTTTGATCCCCTCTCTCATAGATGTACTACAAGGTGATATAAAAAACTTATATTATATCATCAGTATGCTCTTCAATACTGAGACTAGATTCACCTATATCTAGAAGAGTTTCTTTTCTAAGGTATTCACAGTGATGAAGTTAAATTATTACCTTTAACACTGTGAGATGTAGCTAGTGTTCATTGTGGACCCTATAATATATATTATGAACCACCCCATGTTGATAAGTCTTCTAGCTTGGTGGGTAGTGATCCTTCAGTAGTTTTACATCAGGTTGATTGCGGAAAAAGCTGTCAAGGGGTAGGAACTGGACGACTTGCTTTCCGCCCATCCATTCCCCATAGTGCAGTCCTAGGATCATGGTTTCCCAGATGAGGCAATCATCTTAGTGGAGCAGGTTGCAACATGATGGAATATTCACTTCAACGATTCTTCACAGATCCCTACTAATAGGAGACTCAATGATCCTTGACTTAACACGGTAGGACTAGGTATCTTCTTTACTGGGCCTAAGCATGATATCCTACCCAATTAATTCTTATTGTCATATGGTCGCACCTACAATGAGGCAGAGTATCAATACCTCATCACTGGTCTCATGCTATTCATTCTGATTTATGGTCCTTACCTCCATGTGAATGGTGACACTAAAAAATTCATCAAGCTATTAAATAATGACTACTTTATCAAGAAACTATTGTTCATACACTTACTAGAGCGCACTCACCAAATAATTCACCATTTTCATTCTTGTACAGAAGTGACTCATTTTTCTTGGTCGAATAACAATTGAGATGATTCCCTGGACAACCATGTTTCATCTCTTAAGTGCCTAACTAAGTTTATCTTATTATCCATGTGTTACATCAACGAGTCTATTATTTTTTCACTCTATATGATGATGATATCCATCAGGCAATAAATATCACCACCAGCGCATCCACATCTAGAACCCTAGATCCCCCTGCCACTGTATGGGATGTGTCACACTATTGAACCACTACCTTTTTCATGTATATCCAGCATGAAATTTTCTCATAAGAGTGAGTCAAACGTGTGAGAGTCTACTAGTGTGCACTATAGTTCACCCTCTATAGTGGTCCAATACCAGAGTAGATACTCTAAAGACATGTGTTTGAGGGGACTATATTTTGTTTATGTCATGGACACATGATTCCCAAGGTTATGTATGAATTTCATGTAGATTCCTATGGAACTCATTATGAAGGGTCGAAACTCTCTTATTATATCCAAAGGTTGGGATACAATTTTCCAACCATTTTCCTTGACTATATTGAGTTCTCCAAAAGGATACACACACTCCAAATCCGTGATAATTATCTAAATTTGCCTACCTTTCTTATCTATACAAACAAGTAATTTTGTCCCTTTGTGGAATATAGACACAATGTTGTGGGACCATATCCACGAGCAACAGCTCGCTAGTATATGGTCATCCTGACCTATACAGATTTATTTTCCAAGTGGGTTGAGGGACATCATCTCATGGATGTCAAGACATGTTATTTAATTGATTTCATGAGCTCAAAAATCATCAACTGATTGGAAGCCCCTCAATTAATCCGCATAGATAACATAACCAACATACTGACCACTGAGCTAATGAAGTTGTATTCGAACTCAAATATCGGTTCTAATTAGACATATCACTATCATGTGCAAGAAAATGGGCCTATCAAGGAATTAAAATGAACTTTCACTAACATATTACTGAAGATGGATAATTTAAAAAATAAGATATGGATAGAAACGATTCCCAACACTCTATGGTCTTATCGAACAATTATTTGTAATTCAACCAAAGTGACCTCATATTCTTCAGTGCAAGGAATATATGTTTTTCACCCAATTATAATTATTTCATCACTCTGCCCAGCCATTTATGATAAAAAAATGTCAGAAAAGGTAGCATAAGTCTATCTGGGAGAACTATAATCCCTTGACGACAATAATCTTCATACCTTTCACAATTAAGAGAGGCATCAGAAAAATATTGTTTCATCTGTCAATATGAAATTTCCCCATCATTACTTCCTTGAAGGTGAAATGGTATTGGACCTGAGGATGACAATAATACCTTTAAAGACTCGACAACAGTTTCCAAGAGCCGATTCATTATTACATTACATTGGAATGATAAAGGTTATTTTTATCTGAAAGTAACAAAATAGTTTATTAGATTTAGAATACCTGATACGTACATAAGTTCAATATTACAACAATAAATGATAATCGACATAAATTTACATTGGGAAAATCCACGAATCTAAAATTATCCCTACAAGTCAATCTTAATATATATCTTCTTGTCTTGGAAAAAAGAAACAAAATAAGGGGTGAGTTCAGATTCATAGTAAGGGTAAACAATATAGGAGAAAATATAATAAATCAATTTGGCAATATGAATAATTGAAAATATGTTCCATTAAATATAGTAAACACGAACACATTTTGGCCGGAATATGAATTGAGTAAACATTACAATATTAAAACATAGTCATCGGTATTATGCTAGTAAATTCACAACATGAACTAATAATTTCTAGAGTCATACTGAGGAAAATGTATTTTCTATATATTCTGAAATATATCATCCTGGACTTGGGCAAGACATCTAAAAAATAGTAAGGAATTGGACAAATCCATATCTAAAGATGGTCAAGGCCTTGGTCAATATATATCATTTCATCTCATGAGACTTACCGATGCATAGAGTTGCTTTAGGATGCCCCACCAATCACAATATAAGTATAATTCATTGAAAATGTTAATGATGATAATCATAAACATAATATTATATCATATTGAAACTAACATATGAAATGTAAATAACATTCCCCACACATTTAGCATAAACAATAAACATTTGGAGTAAATAGGTGAATGGTCATAAGATAACACATCCACAAAGAAAATAATCATAAACCATCAAATTAAATATAGAATACTACATCATTAAATATTAATTGCAATAATGAATATTTATCTACAAGGGTGTTTTAAAAAATTAATATACTCTTATAAATCATCGAAAAATTATTGAGATAAATACATTTTTCTAATGAAAAGAAGAGTATTTTTTTGAAATGGCTTTATAAAAACATAATTGAATTAAGATACCATTTTTATAATCAAAATAGTGAATTTAGAAATATAATTATTTTTTAAAAACAATTATAGAGTGTCCTTGAAAACATGTATGAATTTGAGAAATTCTATTGAATTGGGCTGGTATTTCAGAATGAATTTTGAATGTCAATTTTAAAACATGTAAATCTAAAAAAATAAAGAATTATTCTAGTTTTCACAAATAAAAATAACATTCACATCAAAATTATGAGGAGTACATAATAATAATCTCAAATTTAATAAGGATGAAATGGGAGGAAGAGTAACTAGAAAGAAAATGGAGGTTCTGGTAGGAAACCCTCACATTAAGTCTGAAAGTTATCCTCACATGATATCAATGAGCTTAATACACCAATTTAGTTCCATAAATTAATAACTCCAGAACCTGATGTATAATTAATTGATATATAATAACATTATTAGATATATTAATGAACTTCTGACATGTCAAGAGATTCTATTTCTATAACGACCCATACTCTACATACATTATTATTAATTCAAAATTGAAGCACACTTATTACATCATATAAAATAACCATGAAAGGACTCTATAGGTATACTATCTTTAGAAACTGGGAATCATAAACAACTGGTTCATAGATCATCTACATTTCTCCCATTTATTTCATCATATCTAGAGTCTCTTTTGGAATATCCTACTTAATAACCTTCATCCTGACCTGTGGAAAATACAACATAAAAAAGGGTGAGCTCAAATGCTCAGTAAGGTTAAAGAAAAGAAATATCAATCATATCATATTCATACAAACATACCATTTTGAATATCGTAACCTGTAAAAGAGATCATAAAATCAAAACATGGGATAAATCATATTTGTGAAATATAATCCCAATAATCATAACATAAAACATGAAACATTGTGATATACACACATAATGATAGAAAATCATTTCATTTTAGCCATGATTCATTTCCAAGACTATCATAGCGGACAAAGTCATTTACTAAACCGATTTCACTCCTCGTTGCAATCATGTATCACTGAAGTGGATTAACTTGACATTCTAGCCATGTCTATCACATGAGATATAAATCATTACCCAAGGCATTAGAGGGATATATAGGTCCCCTCATCTCATAATGAAACCAATCATATGTGTGCCACAAAATCATAAATCGTAAATCATAGCATAAACCATGTCATAAAAATGCAATTCTTAAACATCATGTCATCATAACATAATCCATATAACATAAAAGGACATCATAAAATTAATTCCATCGTAATATAATCAAATAAATGTAAAAATCGGGACAGAAACAGAACCCTATATTATCGTAGATGGAAATTAATTTTGATAAAACACTTGAACTCCATTCTTGAGAAAAATATCCTTTCTATTCAAAAAATTTTCTTTTCATAACATGTCATAAAATTTTAATCTAAAATAAGTTGATTAAAAATAAAATTGAAAAATTGTAAATGAATCTTCATGGATATATGTTCTATGAAATCTTAAAAATCCATTCATTCCATATTATCTAAAAATTATTTCTTCATGTACTTTTTCCGGAATAGTCAAAAAGTACCTCGTACTAAAAACGACAAAAGATTCCATTCATATATTTCACTAAATACTCACCAATGGGTAAAATTGGATTTAAACAATTGTAGGAGGATAGGAATAATATTACATTTTTAGAAAACATGGTTGTGGTTGATAAGTATTCCTCTGTAAATTCTGAAGTATAAACAATCTCAGATAAAAATGATATTGCGAGATTTTCCCTTACCTTAGGTCTGATATGCTTTGTATGTGTCTGAACGTCCTGTATAATGATTTAAATAATGTCATTGACTTATTCAGAATCATAATCATTGTTATGATATCATGTATGGTCAAATTAATTGCTTTTTATTAGTAATATTTCATTGTTACTTGTTATTTGGGTGTTTATTGCTTTATGTTATTATGTGTATTTTGTCGAATAAATTCGTATAAATCTTTATATTTTATAGATACCTCATTTACAGAATGGTATTAGTGTAATATATATCATATTTACTCGTTAAATTCATTTATACAATCATTATTCAATGAAGATCATGTAGAACGTGTCACATCACATTGTGGAGATAGTAGGTTGTACGTACGCACGAGCGATGATATCGTTCCCATGATCGTGGAATTGTATTGAAGTGTATCTCTACTATATTATAAAAAATATAATTTTACAATAATCATATATAGTTATTCTTTAAACCATTATACCCATCCAAGTAAGGTGGTGGTGGAAAACAGATTACACCACGACGTGGAGACAGTATTCCGTACGTACGCACGCGCGGTGATTTCATTTTCCGTAGGATGGATAGAAGGTGAAATATGGTTCTTTCAAATTTATAAAAACATATCAGTATATTAGTGATACTGATGTTATTACTTCATATTGAAACAAATGAAGAATAAGAAGTAGAAGAAGAAATAAATTTTAAATAATTGGTAACGGATATTACCACTTCTTCGACACGCCTCTTTGAAGCCTCTTCTTAGGGCACTAAGATTGGCCATTGAAGAAGAGAAGGACCTCTAGGATGTTTCTAGGGAAGTGGAAAAGATAAATTGGCAAGGGTTGGCCGAACGTGAAGGCTCAAAGCGGTGTGAGGCGGAGATGGAGAGGATGCCCTTTTATAAGGGAGGAGAGTGACACCTTTCGAATTATAAGAAATATTAATTTATAATAAATTCCAACCCCACTTAAAAACATTCAAAAATGACTCAAATAGGAAGAATATATGATATAGGGTTGTAATCTCATCATCCAATAAAATTTAGACAAGTTGGATTTTATTTTAAACATTATCAACATGATTTATCCTTATATAATCTATTTAATTTTATTTGAGTTAATAATATTCTAAATTTTAAATCATTATAAATAATTACTTATATGTTGTGAATTTCCATAATTGTATACTTTATAACATTTTAGACCATATATATTTTAATTCATAAATTTTAAATATTTTTGTGATTCTTAAAAAAATTTATAGTATGTAATTTCTAATAATTAACAATTGTTTCAATTTTGACACTATTCATTTATTGGAGTTTAAATAAAATATATAAAGAAGATATGTTCGAACTAAAATATTTAATAGATTCATAACATGTCATTTTTATCTATAAAATTAGTGTAGCACATTAAATAGTTCATATAATACTTTTGAAATCATTTATTTGATATTTCAATCAATAAATTAATTTAAACATCACAATTGTGTCATAATTAGGGATAATTATTTAATCGTTAAAATTTATAAATAAATTAATAGGATGTATATAATTTCATTATCTTTCTGGATACTATTCATGTTCGAAGATTCATGATGTTTATCACTAAATTTACATTATTATACTTATAATATTTAATAGAGTGACATGTTGTCACTTTCATTCGTTTTAATAATAATTAAATTATTTTAGTGGTCAAAAGTCCATAAAATTAATTTAGTCCAACCCTTAGGTGATAGGGGTCGACTTTTAGACATCCTATAGAATTTCGGCAGTTGTTAGGGTAATTTTATAATCTTATGTTTACCCATAATTACACGATCTACATTTAACTGCAGTAAATAAAAATTACAGTAGTTACTATTCATAATATAAAAAAATAAAAGTAACCTATTAACATAATTTAGACCCACATAATCAAAATATTGAATCCATTTTTCAAAATTCAAAACAGAGAAGTTTCAGTAATTAATTTAAAATTAATCTCGCTATTAAGTAAACATGATTTAAAAGTTAAAACACCACCAAAGATTGAAATGTTTTTAACTATGAATTCAATGTAAAATTAATTCTAATGACATAAAATATATTAAATGGTAAAAATATATTCTATTTATAATTTAATACCATTAAATATTATAACTTAACCGTAAAAAATATTGCAATGAAAAAAGTTGTTTTGACATAAAATATATCGTGTTTTTACTATTCATCAAAATATGAAAGTTAGCAGAATAATATGAAAAATTTATCCAATGTAAATTTTTATATCCTGACTCCAAAGAAGAATTAACTTTTTTCAAATTGAACTTATAAACATTTCAATAACTAGATTTAATGTGTGTGTGCCATCAAAAGGCAGCAAAACTACATTTTTTTTAAAATACTTATTTTACTCAAACAAATTATTTTGTTCTCATACCATGTTCTAGAAAATATGAAAGATGAATATTAATTTTATAAAATTAAAAATTCGGTTAATACTATACATAATGGCTAGTTTATTATATTATAATAATATATCGTTTTTAGTGAAACTTGGTATTGCTTACTACACATGCTATTCAGGAAGGTTCTGATTGTCTGTAATGAAAGCCAAGATAGTTTTGTGTTCAGTGAAAGATTCATTTAATATTGCTTATAAAATAAGTCATAAAAAAATTTACTTCTCATAAAATATCAGGGTGTTACATTCTACCCCCCTTAAAATGAATTTCTCCCTCGAAATTCGTCACTTCGTAACAAACCGATGAGGATACCTCTCCCTCCTAATATCCTCAAGCTCCAATGTAGCTTCTTCTAATTGTTGGTTCATCCATAAAACTTTCACCAAGCGAGTGGTCTTGTTCCATAGAAATTTTTCGCTATGATCCATAATCTCTATCATTTGTTCTTCAAAATAATGATCTTTCTCTAGGGGTACAACTTCTGAGATGAGTACATGTAAAGGATCAGGTATGTACTCTCTCAGGAAAGATAATGGAACACATCGTGAACTTGAGAGAGATTCGGTGGAAGCGTCAATTGGTAAGGTACCTTCCCAACACGATCCAGTACTTCAAAAGGACTAATATACTTAGGGCTCATGTTTCTCTTCATTCCAAATCGCATTACTATCTTCTAAGGAGATATTCGTAAGAACACATTATCAACAACTTCAAAATCTAGGTATTTTCTTCGGTTGTCACCATAACGTTTTTATCGACTCTGCGCTTCTCTTATGTGTTGTTGAATAGATCTGACCTTTTATGACATCTCATCAACAAGATCAAGTCCTAATATCTTTCTTTCCCCAACTAAATCACAACAAGTTGGAGTCCTGCATTTCAGTCCATTGAGAGCATCATAAGGAGCAGTATGAATACTGCTGTGAAAGCTATTATTATGAGAAAATTCACCAAAGGTAGGTGTTGATCCCAACCACCTTTTAAATCCATAGAGAAAGCTCTTAACATATCTTCTAGAGTTTCAATTGTTCTCCCAGACTGATCGCCTGTCTGAGGATGATATGCAGTGTTGAAACTCCACATTGTATCTAAATTATGCTGATGACTTCACCAGAACATCGAGATAAACCTCGGATCCCGATCAGATATAATGGAATGTGGTACTCCATGCAATCTTACCACTTCCTTTACATATATCCCGACAATATGATCTAGAGATAAATCTTCCCTAATATCAATGAAGTGTGCCGACTTCGTAAGACGATCAAATATAACCCGGAAAGCATTTTTTCCTTTAGATATTTTAGGAAGTCCAATGACAAAGTCTATAGTGATGTTTTCCCATTTCCATTCAGGTATGGGTAATGGTAGTAACATCCCTTTAAACTTTTGCCTCTCAGCTTTAACTTGCTGACAAACCATGAATTGAGAGACATATTCAACAACCTCTCTTTTCATACCATCCCACCAGAAGTACTCTTTCAGGTCCCTATTAATCTTCATGATTCCAGGATAAATAGAGAATGAATAACTATGAGCCTCTTCCAGTAGCTCCTTCTTTTATTCTGGGATGGGAGGAACACAAACCCTATTCCTAAACCTTATTATCCCATCACAATCAAGGTTGAATTCAGGAACATTTCTCAACTTCTTTTGTAACTCTACATCTTCTTTTTGTGGCTCTTTAATCTTCACATGTATTGATGGTTGGACATTCATTTGATAAAGATAATATTTTCCCCCTTCCTTTATAATTCCAATATCCATCCATTGTAAATCCATTAATATTGGATCTTTTGTGATCATCATCATGGATAAGATCGCATGGTCATGTTGACTTAAAGTGTATGTAACCTTTTTTTCATTCCCAGGGTGATAATGAATTGAGCAGTCGTAATCCATAATCAGCTCCAACCCTCTTCTTTGGTGAATATTAAGCTCCTTCTATGTGAAAATATACTTTAAAATTTTATGATCAGTATAAATATCACACCTTTCACCATAAAGATAATGCCTCCAAATCTTTAATGAAAAAATTACCGCAGCTAACTCCAAATCATGAGTTGGGTATTTTTGCTCATGGATTTTAAACTGTCGTGAGGCATAAGTTATCACCATATCGTTTTTCCTGAGATCAATCCCCAATCCATTCTGGGATGCATCACTGTAGATCACTAACCTTTCTCCAGTACAAGTTAGTGTGAGCATCGGTACACTGGATAACCTTCTTTTCAACTCATTGAAATTCTCTTCACACTCCTTTGTCCACACGAACTTAACTCTTTTTCGAGTCAACCTGGTGAGTGGATTATATAATCATGAAAAATAATTCACAAAATGTCGATAATATCAAGCCAATCCAAGAAATCGTTGGATCTCAGTTACTGTTGTTGGTCTCGACCATCTTTCGATAACCTCTGTTTTTGTTGGATCCACAAATATCCCCTCTTCTGAGATTATGTGACCAAAAAATGCATCTTTTTGAAGAAAAAATTCACACATGGTAACTTGGGAATAATTCATCTCCTTTCTCAGGGTCTTCAATACAATTCTCATGTGATCTTCATGTCCTTCCTTGCTATTTTAATAGATAAGAATATCATCTATAAAGACTATCACAAACTAATAAAGATAGTTTCTAAACACTCTATTCATTAGATCCATGAAAATAGCAGGGGCATTAGTAAGACCAAATGCTATCACTATAAATTCATAGTGCTCATACCTTGTACGGAAAGTCATCTTTGGTATAGCCTCTTATTTGACTCATAATAGATGACACACTAAACAAAGATCAATCTTGGAAAAGTATTGAGCTCCGTGTAGTCGGTAAAATAAGTCATCAATGCATGGGATAGGTTATTTGTTCTTGATAGTGATCTTGTTAATTTCTCAATAATCAACAAAGAGTCACATTGATCCATCTTTCTTCTTAACAAACAGAAGAGGTTCTCCCCAAGGTGATGCACTAGGGCGTATGAATCCTTTATCAAGATTTTCTTGGAGTTGATTCTTTAATTCCTAAAATTAAATTGGTGGAATTCTATCTGGTGTCTTTGAAATGGTAATATCACCGGGTATGAGTTCTATTGAAATCTCAACTTCACAATTTGGTGGAAGACCTTGAAATTCCTCCGGAAAGACATCATAAAACTCCCATAAAATGGGAATATTCATAATCGTGAGTTTCTCTCCAACCATTTGAGATAAATAACATTCATTTATTGTAATCAAGACCCATAATATGGATGAAATTTCCACTGGAAGGTTATATTCATCCTTTCATCGATAGATGATATTAGATTAATCGGGAATATTAACTGCGACTTCCCTTCATTGGAAATTGATATGAGCTCCATATATTGAAATACAATCCATGCCTAGAATCATATCAAATTCCACTATAGTAAGGATCACAATAATTACAGGAAGCATTTTCCCACAATCTTTAATCAGAGGAGAATTCTAAACTATTGATGCAACTGTTGTGCCATTAGAAGTTTTCACAGCTGACTCAACATCTAATTGTTGATGTAGTACGACGATACCCTTAAAAAATTATTCATAAATAAAAGAGTGGGTGGATCCAGAATCGAATAAAACATTTTCTACTTTAGAGTTGATGGTAATTCTACCTTTCACCACTACGTTTTTGTACACCACATCACCAATATTAATTGCATGTGACATTCCTTTGTCTATGGACTTAAGAGTTTGTTGACATCGATCATCATCAACAACCCTTGGATTTGGGCATTGATTGGAATAATGACCCATCTCTTTTCACTTGAAACATTAATGTTTATGATGTTCATTCTGTGTATCCCTTTGATTGTTCACATTATTAAACATCTTCTTCCCATTATTTAGACAATCAATTTCCTGATGACCAACTTTTCCACACATAAAACATTTTCTTGTCCTTTTAATACAATTATCTCTATATTTCTTTCTTAAATATGAGCATAAATGAAAAATAATCTTCTTTTCAATGTGGTCTTTGGAATTTCCTTTGAATTCCATTTTCCTCCTCTTATGAAACCCATTTGATTGATGGGTTACTCCAATCTACATGTCAACCTTTAGAGCACATAAAACAATATCCTCATAGCTATTGATGTCCCTTATGGATAACTCCATTCATTGAATTGGATTTAAACCACTAAAGAATCAATTGATCTTACTCTTACGATGGATAATAATTTCGGAAGTGTACCTTTCAAGTCTTGAAAAAATTACATCGTAGTTACCAACAGATTCATCGTCCTTTTGCTTCAGTTCAAAAAACTCCTTCTCCATATTTGTTAGAAGAATATTAGGGAAGTACTTATTGAAAACTATGTTCTTGAACTCTTCCCATTCAATGGACTCAATTTCAACTCTTTGCCTCATATTCTTGATAATATTCCACCATTGATCAGCATCACCTTCCAAACGATACACTGCTAATATGAAATTGGCAGGTTCAGAACATTATAGAACTAAAAATACAATTTCAGTGGTAATAATCCATTGTTCAGCCACTAATGGATTAGAAGACCCGTTGAATGAAGGTGGACGCTACCTCATTCAAGATTCAACAAAATGTTTCTCCTTCCTTTTCTCTATTGGAAGTCTTTCATGGTTCATAGCTTGAGAAAGTTGTGTGATCATGGCTACAAGATTTTTCATTCAGGCTCCCATAATTTTGGTTGCTCAGGGGGACAATCATTACATTGCTCGTCACATTCAGCATTAACACAGTTCCTTTGGGGTCTATCCATTGACAAAAACCAATAATCAAAGTGCGAGAAACACTAATCATAATAGATAAACCACATAATCAAGAATAAAATTTTACACTTAAGGTATTAGCATAGGTTATTCATGACCATTTATAAAACACTAATATTGTGTTCTATGCTTAGACATATCATTTGGGTTCTTAATAGGGCTTTCACATCCTAGTTTCCAAAGGATGACTATACCTTTCCTCTGATACCAACTATAATGAACCATACTCTACATACATTGTTATTAATTCAGAATTGAAGCATACTAATAACAGCATATAACAAAACCATGAAAGGACCGTACAGTTATAGTGTCCTTAGAAACTGGGAAACATAAACAACTGGTTCATAGATCATCTATGTTGTCTCCCATTTATTTAATCATATCTAGAGTCCCTTTTGGCATATCCTACTTAATACCCTTCATAATGACCTAGGGAAAAGAAAACATACAAATGTTTTAGCTCAAATGCTCAATAAGGGTAATAAAAAGAAATATTAATCATATAATTTCATAAGAACATAAAATTTTGAATATCATAACCTGCACAAGAGATCATAATATCATAACATGGGATAAATCATAGTGGTGAAATGTAATCCCAATAATCATAATTTAAACCACGAAACATTCTTTCATACACACATAATCAAAGAAAATAATTTCATTTTAGTCAAGACTATTTTCCAAGAGTATCATAGCAGACAAAGTCCATTACAGAACAGAGTTCACTCCTTGTTCCAGTCCTGTATCACTGAACCGCATTAACTTTCCGTTCTATCCATTTCTATCTCAATAAATAAAAATCATTACACAATTCATTAAAAAGAGATATAGTTCCCACCCATATCATAATGAAACTATTCTTATGTGTTCCACAAAATCCTAAATCATACATCATAAAATATCCCATGTAATAAAAATGGGATTCTTAAACATCATTCCATCATAACATAATCCATATAAGATAAAAGGAAATCATAAAATTAATTCCATCATAACATAATCAAATCAATGTAAAAATAGGTATAGAAATAGAACCTTATATTATCTTATATGGAAATTAATTTTTATAAAACACTTAAACTCCATTCTTGAGGAAAATATCCTTTATACTTCAATTTTTTTCCTTCATTAACGTGTCATACAATTTTAATCTAAAAGAAGTTGATTAAAAGTAAATTTTAAAACATGTCAAAGATGATTTATGGAAATAATGTTCTATGAAATCAAAAAAATACATTCATGCCTTAGAAGTTAATAAACATTCTTCTCGTACTTTGTCCAGAAAAGTAAAAAAGTAACTCGTACTGAAAATGACAAAAGATTCCATTAATATCTTTTACTAAAAACTCACCAATGGATAAAATTGTATTTAAAAAATTGTATGTGGATAGGAATAATATTAAATATTGAGGACACATTTATGTGGATGATAAGTGTTCCCCAGTAAATTCTTAATTATAAACAACTCAGATAAAAATGAGATTGTGAGATTTTCCCTTACCTTAGGCCCGATATGCTTTGTACATGTCCGAACCTCCTGTATAATGATTTAAATAATTTCATTGACTTATTCCAGAATCATATTCATTGTTATGATATCATATATTGTCATATTCATAGCTTCTTATTAGAAATATTTCATTGATAGTTATTATTCGGGTGTTTATTCCTTTATGTTATTATGTGTGTTTTGTCCAATAAATTCTTATTATTTATTTTAGATTATAGATACATCATTTAAATAATTGTATTAGTGTAATATATATCATATTTACTCATTAAATTCAATTATATAATCATTATTCAATGATGATCTTGTAGAACGAGTCGCATCTCATCGTGTAGACGAGAGGCCGTACATACGCACGAAGGATTATATCATTCCCATGATCGTGGAATTGTATTGAACTGTTTGTATACAATTTCAGAATAAATATCATTTTTCAATAATCATATATAGTTATTCTTTACACCATTATAACCATCCATGTAATGTGGTGGTGGAAAAAAGATTACACCACGACGTGGAGATGGTATTCCGTACATACGCACGCGTGGTGATTTTATTTTCCGTAGGATGGATAGAAGGTGAAATAGGGTTGTTTCATATTTATAATAACATATCAGTATATAAGTGATACTGATATTATTATTTCAAAATTAAACAACTAAAGAAGAATAAGTATAAGAAGAAATAAATTTGAATGAATTGTTAATGGATATTACCTCTTCTTCAACAAGCCTCTTTCAAACCTCTTCTTAGGGCAATAATATTGGTCTTTGAAGAAGACCAGTACCTCTAGGATGTTTCTAGGGAAGTGTAGAAGAGAAATTGGTAGGGTTTGGACGAACATGAAGGCTCAAAGTGGTGTGAGGAGGAGACAGAGGAGGTTCCCGTTTATAAGGGAGGAGAGGGAAACCTTTGGAATTAGAAGAAATATTAATTTATAATAAATTCAAAACCCACTTAAAAACCTCCAAAAATGACTCAAATAATAATAATAGATGAGATAGGATTTTAATATAATTATCCAATAAAATTTAGAAATGTTGGGAGTTTATTTTAAACATTATCATCATGATTTATCCTTATATAATCTATTTAATTTTATTTGAGGTAATAATATTCTAAATTTTAAATCATTATAAATAATTACTTATATGTTGTGAATTTTCCATAATTGTATACATTATTACATTTTGGACCATTTCAATTTAAATTTATAATTTTTAAAAAATTTTGTGATTTTCAGACAATTTTATAATATGTAATTTCTATAAATTATCAATAGTGTCAATTTTGACACTATTCATTTATTTGAATTTAAATAAAATATATATAGAATATATGATCGAAATAAAATATTTAATAGAATCATAACATGACATTTTTATCTAGAAAATTAGTGGAGCACATTAAATAGTTCATATAATACATTTAAAATCATTTATTTGATATTTTGATCAATAAAATAATTTCAACATCACTATTGTTTCATAATTAATGATTATTATTTAATCCTTAAAATTTATAAATAAATTTATATGCTGTAGATAATTTCAATAGATTCCTGGAGACTATTCATGTTCGAAGTTTCATGAAGCTTATCACTAAATTGAAATTATTATACTTATAATATTTAAATTAGTGACATGTTGTCACTTTCGTTGGTTTTAATAATAATTAAATTATTTTAATGGTAAAAGTCTATAAAATAAATTTATTCCAACCCTTAGGTGATAAGTGTCGAGTTTTAGTAATCCAATATAATTTTGGAATATTTTATGGTAATTTTATAATCTTATTTTACCCTTAATTACCCAATTTAAATTTAACTATAGTAAATAAAAATTACCATAGTTACTATTCATAATGTCCAAAAAAATAAAAATAATCTGTTAAAATTATTTGGACCCAATTAATCCAAATATAGAATCCATTTTTCAAAATTCAAAACATAGAAGTTTCAGTAATTAATTTAAAATTAGTCCCGTAGTTAAGACAATGAGTTTTAAAAGTTAAAACATTACCAAGGATTGAAATGTTTTTACCTATTAATTAAATGTAAAATTAATGATAATGACATAAATTATATTAAATGGTAAAAATATATTATATTTATACATTAAAACCATTAAATAATAAAATTTAACCATATAAATTATTGTGATGGAAAAAGATGTTTTTAATTAAAATATAGCGTGTTTTTACTATTCATCAAAAAATGAAAGTTACTAGAATAATATGAAAAATTTATCCAAAGTAAATTTTTATATCCTGATTCTAAAGAATAATTTTATTTTGTCAATTTGATGTTATAAACATGTCAAAAACAAGATTTAATGTGGGTGTGCCATTAAAAGGTGGAAAAACTACATTTTTGTAAAAAATATTATTTTACCTGAAACATTTATTTTGTTCTCATACCGTGTTCTTGATAATATGTAAGATGAATAATAATGTTATAAAATTAAAAATTTAGTTAATAATATTCATAATGGATAGTTTATAATATTATAATAATATATCTTTGTTTAGTGAAACTCGGTATTCCGTAATACACACGCAATCAAGGATGGTCGTGATTGCGTGTTACGCAAGCCAAGCTAGTGTTGTGTGTAGTGAAATATTCCTTTGATGTTGTGTATAACATAAGTCATAAAAAATATACTTCTCATAATATATCTGGGTGTTACAATTTTATTGTTTGGGAGTGTTTTCTTCCTTGGTTTTCACTGTTTGTTTACATATATACTTATATGGATAAACATATAGAATAATAATGGTAATATATTTTAGAATATGTATTTTAATATTGAAAAACCTGAATATTACATGGTTATAAAATTATTTTCCTAATTTTGAGTGAATATGAATCATTATATAATACCTTAATGACAAATGTTTTGGGTTAATTGGCAGTTTTGGATCACAATAAACTCATTTTGATTTAAAATTAATATCATGTGTAAAAAAGGATTCCAAAACCATACATATGATAGAATACATATATTATGGTTTGATGCAACCATTAAAATGATTTGATGACCATAATTGAAGATGGAACAAAATTGGAAACTGATCGTCCTTAATTATGTTAAATTAAAACATCTCTGATAGTGCTTTCATTTCTAGTATAAAAGATGGGGAAATGGGAGATAAAGATGAATTCTTAATTTATAAATATTAAATTAAATAGAATTTATATTAATGCAGTTATCATAACATTTGGATGATATTAGGTGTGGAATGAAAAAAAATAATGTGACTTGAAATAAAACAAATGAGAATAGGAATTTACCACTTGAAGTAAACTTCCTAGAGAGATTCTTTTTGGTAAGGGAATAACTTGTTTTATGAGACCAAGGGAATTTGTATGTAGGGGAAGAGATTGGGATTATTTTTGATAATAATATATTCTTGTCACAAGTCTTGATATGAGTTAATAGAAGAGGGAGTTGAGATGTTTTATAGTGGAGGCGATGATTGATTTTTTTATCTAATTCAATATTTTATAATTTTTCCCACAAAAAGAAATAGTATTGATTATTGTGACCAATAATAGTAATTTATGCATGTCATTTTAATCAATAGATGATTTACATTAGCCATGACTCAGTAATGATTCTGAAATTTACTTAATTATAATTTTTCATTAACTGCCAAATTTAACTATTCACGAAAATTATGAGTATTTGATAAAAATACAAAAAAAATCCCTAAACATTTATTTGACAGTTAGAATTAAAAAATGGAATCAATTTTACTGAAATAATTTTCTATGTAATAGTAATTTTATTTTTCATAAAATCATTATTTATAGGAATATACAGATTTAATTTCATAACTATGTTTATATTACATTAAAATATTAACTAAGTTCATGTTAAATTATCCTAAAACTATAGGAAAAGAAAATATTTATTATGAATACAATTTATGATAATTAATTTTCTTCTAAATAAATTTATTAATATAATTTCATAATTAAATATTTGTTACACACAAAAATACCGCTACATAATTATTAATATCCAAAAAACTCTACTTTAATTATAAGGAGTCTATATTTTCTTTATATATTCATGGGTGTGGTTAATATTCGTAAGGGTCATCATTCTAATCAATATTCTTTGATACTATTCATAACGACAAAGATACTATTCACAAAAAAATATAAGTTTTCTTTATCAAACTCTAAATATCATTCAAAAAAGAACTAGAATGTCTTTTTATCAAAATTTAAATCAAAGAGGTGGGATGAAAATGTTTACTAGCTTGGTTATAAAAAATTATTTTTTAGAGACTATGAGATTAATTATTTATTTATTAAATTTATTTGATAAACCATAGATTGGTAAATTCTACCCACCTTCCAAAAATTTCCCCCTTGAAATTCATATAATGTTACAACATAAAAGGATTTGTGTTTGTATTTATCATATGTTCCTAAGGCTCCAAATTTACCTCTTCAATTTTAATATTTTTCCAATGTATCTTTTCCAGTTGATTTTTCTAATTCCTCAAAACTTTTTCTTTACTGTTCAGATTCTAGATAGGCTATTCACAATATAATAGGTTATGTTCCAATTATAATCCATTTAATATGAGGAATTTCATTGGGTCTGGCATGTACTTTATCAATAATCATATATTGAAAACATTGTGTACTTTAGACAACCTTGGTGGAATTTCCAAATGATATGAAATAGCTCCAATTTCTCATTAGGATTTTAAAAGTTCCAATGTACCTATGGCTCATTTTCCCTTTGTTTCAAAATCATATAACACCACATCCATAAAGATACAATTTGGAAAACATTATATTCTACATGAAATTAAAAATCATTCCTTCGATTATTAACATATCTATTTTGACATATTTGAGCTGCTTTAATATGGGTTTGAATATTCTTTTAATTTACTGTTGTTTCCTCGACAAGCATCAGGCATATAAAATATTCCTTTGTCCTAATCCATCCCAATAGGTTGGTTTATGACATCTCTATCCATAAAATGCATCATATGGTTCCATTTTAACACTTTAATATAAACTACTATTGTAGGAAAACATCACTAAAGGTAAATATTTATCCCACATAACATTTAATTCAAGTGAAAAAATCTAATCTTGTCCTCTAAGGTTTGGATTATCCACTCTAATTCCAATCAATTTGAGGGAGACTAGCGTTACATAATCTATGATTTGTATCCAAAGGATTATAGGATATTTTCTATAATTTCAATTTAAATTATGTATCATGATCATATATAAATGATAGTTGTTCTTCAAAAAGTCTCACAACAACATTGATATAGAGTCATGCAGGGCACTGTAGTTTAATGTCCCCTCTTATAATGAGGAAATGTGCCGATATTATAAACCAATCAATAGTTACAAATATTGAATCATTCTTCATTGGAGTTTTGGGTAATCCAATGACAAAATCTATGGTAATTCCATCTCATTTCCAAGTATTAATAGTTAGATGTCACATGAATCATGTAGGTTGTTTATACCTTCAATTTTTGAAAGAATAGACATCCTGATACTTAATAAAATATTATCCTCTTCGTGTTGTCCCTCCAGAAATGTTTCTTCAAATATGTATACATTTCAATGCTACTGTGGTTCATAGAGAAATTCGATCTATGAGAATCATCCAATAATAATATTTTAAACTCTGGTATAGAGGGAACACATATCCTCTTCCCAGAATTTCAGAATTCCATCTTCAAACATGATGTCATCCAATGTCCCATCATTCAAAAAAATAATTTTCTTTTGATGATTCTCATTATCTGACTAATATTTTATAACGCTTTAAAAATAATATGTTTGGGAATCCAAATGAAAAATAAGTAATTTTCACCTCCTTTGATAATTCCAATATCCATCATTACTAGATATATAAATTGATGACCCCGTTAAATCCTAATTTTTTTAAGACTCCATGATCCTTCCCACACAATGAATGAATTACTTTAACTTACATTCCTAGGTGGTATTGTATGGAACAATTATAATCCATTAGTAGTTCAAGACATCCCATTTTCCACATTTTGAGGTGTTTTTGTGAGACGATATAACTCAAGCTCTTATGATCCGTATATATCTCATTTCATTCTCCAAAGAGATAATGTCTCTATATCATCAATTAAAATATTACAGCTACTATCTCAAGATCATGACTAGGATTTTTTTGATCGTGGGTTTTTAAATGCCTTGACTTATATGCAATAACCCTATCATTAATTATAAATATAATGACCTGTCCTTTCCTGGATGCATCACTATAGATCACAAATCCACCATTACATGATGTTAGAGTAAGTATCATATCATTCACTAATATACTATTTATTACTTCAAAACATTCCGTACAATAATTTTCTATAAGAACAAAACCCCATTATGCGTAGTCATGGTGTTTGGGATGGCTAAATTGAATAAATTATGAAAGAAGTGGCTATAATAACATTATAAAACAATAAAACTACACACTTCAGTTTTGTTCGTTGTAGTTGGACATTCATTCACATTCATTGTATTCAAATGATAAATAGATATTAAATTCATATAGATCATGTTTCCAAGAAAGGAAACTGATTGAAGACGAAATTCACACATTCAAAACATCCTTTATAATTTATTTATCCTAAGAACTTTTAAAATAGTGCACTAGTGTTTTTCATGATATTCATATATTTTATAGAATACCAAGATATCATCAACAAATACCACCCCAAAGTCATTAAGATATTACAAGTAAACACTATTCATTAGATACATGAAAAAGAGGGTTAATTAGTCAGTCCAAAAGGCATTAATGTAAACTTGTAATTCCCAGACATGGATTGACATGTTTTCTTTGAAATATATTCATTGCTTACTCTCAACTGAGGATATCCAGATCAAATTTTTATCTTCCAAAAAATATTGTTGTCAATGGAGTTGATCAAATCAATCATGAATCTGAAGTAGGGGATACTTGTTATTTTTTGTCGTAACATTGATATCCTTGTTGTCAATGGAAAACCTCATTGATCAAAAAATTTTCTTAATATAAAGGATAGGCCCCCCAGTGAGAAACACTATGAAGAATAAATACAATATCAATCAATTCCTCTAGGTATTTTCTTTAGTTGTCGAAATTCTATAGTGGTCAATCAATAATGATTATTTGATATAGACATAGAATGTGAAATTAATCCAATAGAGAATTAAACTTCCCACTCTGGAAGATGTCCAGGTAAATCCTCCATAAAAAAATCAATATATTCTTGAAAAAAATTTACATCGTTACGTTTAAAACTTCATTCCTCTCCCATAGATATTTTATTCTCATCCTCGCCAAGAATTTCACTATGTATAGTTACTAGGGGTGGCTCTTGATAAGATCCATATAGTGATGTTTCTACTCTAATGATAAGCTATTCTACATTTTTCTCAAAAATTGTATCCTCATTTTTCTTCCAATATATTTTCACATAATTATTTGAAAAAATTACATACTGAGGATTATACCAAAAATCAACCATGTGTATGATAAAGAAATTAGCAGATAAATTATATTTTTTTCCATTATAGGGACTCCTGGACAGATCATTATTGCAATTATACATCCAATAGGTGATTCAACTGACAACTCCCTTATTTAAATAAAATTGAATATATCTGATTTTCTTAGAAAACTATGAATAGATGGGAAAATTTTATGACCCATAATGAAATAAAGCATTTGTTATGTATGAAGAAATGAATAATGCACCTTCCACCACGTCATTAATAACATCAATATCGGCTGTTTTGATTGCATAAACTTGTCCCTACTCCGTTGGCCTTTTTTTGGCTCATTTCATTGATGCATTGGAAAATAAATATAGTAGTGTCCCATATTCCTTCTATTAAAACACTAAAAATTATTAGATTATTTCTTCCACATGAAATAAACATCATGATGTCCTTTCAATCCCCACTTGTAGCACAAACCAAATCATTTTATGCTGGAAATGGGGTGTTTCCTACCATAATTATAAGAGGGCATAAAATCATCACATCCCTTTTTCACCATTTCATTATTGACTTTTCTATATTTTTCAAAATCCATCATCATTTCTTTCGATCATTTGATGTCAAAAGACATATATTACCCTTTCTCCATCTTGAAAGTACATGATACTATGTTTTGGTATGATGAGAAATTTTGGCAAACCAGTTCCATTCAGAAGATTGGATTTAGTCTATCAAATAATATATCAATCATTCTTCATTGATTATGTATATATTTCAATTCATTAATTGCAATCCTTGTGAAGTAATCATCATACACTGCAACACTCTCATCTACCATTTGCATATAATTCAGATTCTACCTTTAAATTTATTCTTTCTATTCACGAGGAATGTATTTCTCTACGAAAACTTCATTAAATTCACTCCATTACATGTTTTTTATTTCATCATCCTCATTTATTTTGAATTACTAACCATCATTGATCAACATCTACCACGAGATGATAAAAATCATTGAGAACATTTTCCCATTTGTTACTTCTAACAGAGAGAAATATCTTCTCTACGTAACATATCCACTATTCCATAACTAATGGTTTTGTAGTCCCATAAAATGATAGAGTTTGTTGTTTCATTAAAACATAACACATATCTCCTCCAAATTGTGGATATGCATGCTCTATACATGTAATGTTATTCTTCCTAACCTGAGTAAGCTATCCCGATAGAGTTATATGTTTCTTCACACCAGTCGTAGCTCCAGATCAAACATAATTATCTTTCTTTGGATGGAAATCCCATCATTGGATATGTGTGTTCATGCAATTTTCATTCCTTCCACTAGGCGCCATTTATATATAATGGAATACACTAAATAAGGTTATAAATCATAATTTACTATATCTTGTTAGATAAATTATTAACATAAAATGTAATTATATGCATGGATAATCAAATAATCATAAAAATTGTTTCCTTGAGGAAAAATTTACATTTAAATTCTTCATTTGTTGCTTATAATGAAATTGTGAATTATCCAAAACATATCCTATTAGTGTGTCAAATTAGGTGAATAGTAAGGCCCATTGTGGTGTTCCAATAAACCCCAGGTTATGCCAAAAACTCCTTGTTGAATTTTTCATTCCATGACACATATGTTCCATAACCACGTACACTTGTAGTATCCAGAAAGATATATAATTTCTAAAAAGATCTGCATAATATATTCCATATTAAAATTATAGGATACTATGTTATACTTATCATCAAATACTATCTTAGAGTCCTATTCTCTAATCTAAATTTTCGAGATCTACTTTCTAATTGTTATACTAAACATCATTTTAATACGAATTGTAATGACCTAACCCCATTTTCCTTGATTTGGTGCCTTAGTACATTACATTGGCATGATAACTAGAATGTCATATACCGAAAGAACAGATATTTTATTAAATTTGGAAATCATGATAATACATAAGATCAACATTATAAAAATAAATGAAAATATAAATAAAATTTCCATTTGGAACATCCACCACATTATAATTATCCTAACATGTCAATCATAATATACATCTTTTGGTCTTGGAAAAAACAAAACATAAGAACTGGTAATCATAGATGCTCAAAAAGTGTAAAATATACATCTTATGGAATCATAAACATAAACATTAGGAATGGTGAGTAATTGAAAACACATGCCTTTAAAAATAATAAACATGAACATATTATGGAAATAATATGATCTAAGTAAACATCTCCATAATAAAATATAATGTTCTACAAGTCAAATAACCACATCCAATGTGAATTTCTACTTCCTAATGAGGGAAATTTGTTTTTCAGAAACTATGAATCATATTATCATGGAATTGGCAAATACATTTAAAAATATTTTGGCCTTGGCCAAAACAATATCAAAAATGGGCAAGGACTCGGCCAAGTCATTATCTATTCTTATAATGAGAAAAATAGATGCATGGATGGGATATAAAGGGCCCCAAACATCACATAATATGTCCAATTAACACATCATATTAATGGAGATAAACATAGAAAACATCTACATTCATATTGATGCTATCCTATGAAATGTATATAACATTCATTGAACATAAATTATAAACACAAACCATTCCGTGTAAATTAGCGAATGGTTTTAAGTTGGAACATCCACAGTAAAACTAATCATAAACCATTGTATTTAAAATAAAATATGATATCATAAATTATTAGTCCTAATAATAACTTTAAATCAACTAGAGTGTTCACATAAACGAAGATACTCTTATAAAATCATTGATAAATTCTTGAGATAAATACTCTTTTACTTTTAAAAGAAGAGTTATTTTGGAAATTAATTTCTATAAAACCAGAAATAAAGTAGGATATAATTTTCATTATAAAATTTTTAATTTTATAATGAAATTATATCAACAAAATAATTATAGAGTGCCCTTGAAAACATGTATGAAATAATTAAATTCTCTTGAATCTGTCTTGTATTTTGGAATGAATTTTGAATGTTCCATTATAAACATGTAACTACAATAAACTAAATTGAGATTATGGTTATCACACATAAATAGATAATTAAAACATAATTTATGTGCATTAATTAATAATAATAAATAATTTAATTGGGATAATGATAGGGAAAGTGTTACCTGAAAGAAAATCGAGGTTCGGTTTGGAAACCCTTACCTTATGATCTAAGGGGTCCCTCAATTGACCATAATGAACTGAAAAATAAAATTTATGTTTATAAAATAATAGTTATAGATACTAATTTTTGGTTAATTGATTTATTATAAAATTATTAGGTTCATTAATATACTTTTTTTTGGGTAATATATTATATTTTATTGTTTGGTAGTGTTTTCTTACTTGGATTTCATTATCAGTTAACTTTTATTCATGTACAGGTAGACATGTAGAATGAGAATAGTTTTCCAAAATATAACATATATGTTATTTTTGAAAACATATAATATTATGTGGTTATAAAATTCATTTTCTTATTTTTATTGAAGATGAATCATTATATAAAACATTAATGACAAATGCTTCTGTTAGTTGGACGTTTTGGATCATAACAAACTAATTTTTTTTATAAATTAATATAATATATACAAAATTATTATAGAACTATAAATAAGTTATAATACATATTGAATTATCTGAATAAATCATAAAAATGTATTCTTGGACGTAATTGAATATGTAAATATATATTGACAACCTCTCATCCTGGAATGTGATAAATTAACACATCTCAGATGGTGTTTTCATTTCTAGTATAAAAACGGGGAATATATATGATGATGAATAATTGAATAGTCACAAAAATTATAGAACATGTAATGTACTAGGGTTATAATAAAATTATTTTAATGTGGTTGAGGAATGAAAATTAAAGGAAGTGGTATTAAAACAAAAGAAATTATCAGAGGAAATAGCATCTTGATGTTATCTTCCTTGAGAGCCTATTTAGGGTAGAGGTTATGACATTTTTATGAGACCAAGGTCTAATTGATGTGGGAGAGGATCTTGGGATTATATTTGGGAAAAATTTAGTCATGTCAAAATGATTGAGAGGAGTGAAGTGAATATGGAGTGGAGATGTTATAGTAGAAGAATGGAGTGATTTCTGATTAACTTATTCATTATTTTATTATTTTGGAAAAGACTATTAGAAGAATTGATTATTCGGGCCAGTAATAGTAATATATTCATGTGAGTTTGATCGAAAGTATATTTACATAATATATTAGTCACTAATGAAGTATAAATTCACTTAATTATATTTCTTCACAAATTATCAATCATCACTGTTCACGAAATATTCGAGTATTTTAGAAAAACCTAAAAAATTTACTTCTTTATTTTTTCATAGTGTAGAACTAAAAATTATCTCCATTTTATTCAAATAGTTTTCTAAATAAGTTAAATTTAATATTTAATAAAACTATTCTTTATATAAAAACAGTGATTTAAATTTAAAATTGACATTATAATTCATTCAACAATTAATTAAGGTCTTACTAAATTTTCATAAAATTACTAAAAAAATATTTATTTAAGAATTATTTGTTTGAAAAATATTCGTTTAAATAATTATATTAATATAAATTTTCAAATAAATATTAAATATTCACAAAAATACCAATACTTAATTATTATTTTCTAAAATAATCTATTTATTTTATAAGTTTTATAAACATTATTTATACGTTCATTTGTGTAGTTACTTATTATATTGTCCACGTTATTTTTCACTACGGTATGATAGTATACATAATGTTTTGTTACTATGCATAAATGACAAGTTACTATTCACCAAAATTGTAATTTGATCTTATCAAATTCTAAAAATATTACTCGACACAAATGTGTATTAAATTTTTTCAATAGCTGTAAAATTATGTTTACTGGAAGGTTTATTAAAAAGAACTATTTTGTAGAGACTCAGTGTTTCATTAATTCAATATTAAATTTCTTTTCAAAACCTCGGGGTGTCACAATACATGATAGGAAACCAAAAATGTTGGATCCCAAATGGGTGGGACCCTATATCTTTCAAATGGTTTACCACAATGGTGCACACTCCCTTTTCAAAGTGGGTTGTTAGATTATCGCTCCTCCCACCAATGAAAATTTTTCTCAATCAGTACATCACATGGGTGGCCCCTATCATCATGCATGATAATAAAATACAAATGGTCTGAGCTCTATGAACGTAATATAAGATCCCATTATCTTTAATGATGATAAATAGAAAATGTCAAAGCCATATAAAAATAAAAAATTATCCCCGTCATCATGCATGAAGAGAAACAAAAAACAGTGAATACACTTTATGTTCTGAGCTCTACGACCATAAAATAAGTTCTTCCAGGTCCTTACCACAATTGGTTAAACTGTACTGGTACCTCTAGGTTTTATTCTCCCCTGTGTTTTGGCCTTCATCATATTTCACATTTGAAAGGATCCCTTTCATCCTGGATTCATTCCACTTTTCTCTCCTACCATTTGGGGAGATCTTCTTGGGGGAACTCGAACAACAGTTTGATACAAGTCCTAAATTTTGAATATTGGTAGCGGTTGATGCTCAATTGTTTGTTCCCATTCTAGGTCACATGATATAGATGATGTTTTTCAAACATGGTCAGCAGTTATTGTCTATCGTTATTGTAATCTCCATAGTCAACCAAATATCAGGGAACAATGATTTACCTTTTTTTCCTTCTGTCACAACCCATTACATTAAAATAGGAATTTACAGTCTGAGCATTATGAACATAATATAATATCACTTTTACCCTTACCAGAAGATGTTAAACTACATAGAATCTATGAACTAATTTTTTCGATATTCCCAAGAATTTTTAATACATTGAAAGACCATCACATTTCATCCTTGAGACCAAACCAAAGTACCCCCAGATTCTTCTTTCCTTCTTTTCCCTCGACCTATGTACATTAGGAACATGTGGAGTGATTTGAACTTTTTCCCCATTCATTGTAGACTTACAAATACAACATCACATTCCTCTTCAGGGATCCCCCCACATTGTCCTTACCACACAATGATAAAATATAATGCATCTTAATAACTATGTGTGGATAGATTCATGCCCTCGCATGATACATTTGAACTCCTAGTCATTTTTTCATTGGGTCCAGCCCAAAAAAAATCTCATCATATCCTTAGTACACTCTTATATGTTTATATTTATTTGACAGTTGTATATGGTGTGATTTATACTTTTTCCCCAATCTTGTCAGGTTTGCAATAGTTGTACCACGTCTCCCTATTAAGAATATCTTTATTCCCTCTGTGTACTTACCAAATGACGGTATACAATGAAGTATTCTCAAACTATGTGTCACTTGATTTATCATCACGCATGATATGTAAGATTACCTAGACATTTCATCATTTGGTCCAGCTCTAGGTTCCTCATCCTTTTCGATCTTTTTGGCATTAGGCTATATTTTGTGTTCTATGGACATAAACTAAGATCTAACCCATCCAACATGAAATTAAATTTTTTATTCCTTCTTTTAAGACATTAAACAAGTATGAATTCGTTGTCCATTCTATTTGACCTTAGATGGAATGTACCCCTTCATCCAAAATGTTTTTAAACTACGTTTCACTTTGTAAAAACCCACACTTAATGGACTCTTGGCCCTTGTCTTCTCTTGGATGTGTGTGGTGTGGTGTGTATTGTTTTTCCTTTATTCATGTATGGTTTTCTTTTCTACTCCATACCCATTCCCCTAGTTAGACAATCCTTTAAAATACATCGTTCTCCATGAGGATAAACTACATGGTATTCTAGCACATTGTATGAATTGATTACTATACATATGGGTTATATATGGATGATTAAGAATTTCGAATCGAGACCAACACCTAGTTCACTAACCCATTTTAACCGTTCATTTTTTTCGTATCATTTAGTCGGCCATCCCTAGTTGATCCCATTGTCCTCTGACACACCTGATCAGCATTATTAGGTGAGTTGTGGTTGTGATATAACATGTTGGTTTCTTTTTATTCATTCTTTCATTCCATATCCATACAACACTCATTTCATTGTTTAGAATACATTAGCCCTTACATTCAAAAGGACCATCAAGTAGTATAGATGCCTGAAATTATGGGTTGCCTACCATTTTGGGACATTGTCCTGGATGATATTGATCAACATTTAAGACATGTACCACATCATTAATGTTGTCAGTGACCAACACTCACTAGATTGTTCCCATCACATGTCACGTGATAAGGATATTGTGTTTTGAATACTGTTAAAAGTTATCCTCCCTCATTACGACAACCTATTTTTTCTCTAAATCATTGTTTCATGATTCAAATTCATTTTTATTTCATCATGTCTCGACAAAATCATGACACCCCAAGTGTTATTCCTCAGGGTACAATTGTGTGTTTTGAGGGACAAACAACATTGAAGGGTCATCCATGACTCTGAACATCATTCCATACAGGGTTCTTCCCTATATTATAATGACCCTCTCCATCCACTTTTACCACACTGAACCTAGTTCTCAATGGATTACATATATAGTTATGCTTCTCACCCACATGGAAGAATCACACTTCCTCTTTGTCTAAGATCTATTTCCATACACATGTTTCTCCCACATCCGTATCATATAATGATAAAGTACACCATTTACATACATATTATGTGCGGATAAACTAACCTCCATATGATGTCTCCATTCTAGAATACATTTACCCTTTGGAATTGGCCCTATACCATGCCACATTTTCAAAACTACATATGTATTGGAAATTCTACTTGAAGCCTAGAAAGTAGTTTATTGAACCTTCATATCTTCTCCCCAAATTAGATTTCCCTAGTTTTGGAGTCCCTAGTTTGTGTATCAAAAATTTAAACTGTTAACCAGTGTCTAGTAATTATGGTTTTAAATTATATAAAATTTTGTAGTCATACAATGATAAAATACACTTCTATCATCCTCATTTTCTTGAAGTAAAACTTGTTTGTATTCTTTGTCCACACCAAAGATGTCCTGTTTGGCGTTAGTCTAATCATTGTTTAGAACACTACACTCACCCAATGTACATTCATCAAGGTGGAATAATTTCATATGTTTTGGAATTTATTTTAATATCCAATCATTCCATCACCACATTTTATGTGCCAACTAATTCGTATCCTTATTCCCTTTCACACATGAGGGAACCCCCAAACAGATAGGATTCTCAGCCTTAAGAATCTCTTATTGTCATGGTTCAACATTCTAGAGGATAACGAATGATACTTCGTGTTTGGACCCATATATTCATATATGGTTTTTTTGTCCTTAATTTCTTTTTCCCATTTTAGGATAACACGATGTAGATTTTGTGATTTGAATTTGGTCAATAGATATCCTCCATCATCATGCAACCCTTATTGTGTTTTGAATTTTGGGTATCATGATTCACACATTCGATTACACTTCATTTGGATTAACTCCAATACCCTTTTTATTATCTCCCTCATGTACTAGAGCACATTGAGAAAGAAATGTTTTCTATTCTAGGAACCCCTCCCTTCAGTTACGACCTCTCTTCACATGAATACTATAGGTATCCATTTAACAACAACCAACCGATAGTTTTTGATTTTTTTAGCACTCTCAAACACAAAATGAAGGAGGATGCTATTTTCCCTTGATTATCTCAAATGTATGAACTACATGAGCTTATATATGATTCGCTAGTTACTCCTATATTATAATCAAGATGCACTAAATTTAACAAGCATTAAAATAGTATAGTAAAGCACATAGTGAGGGATATGTAAACAATGAGGGACGAACATTTCATATGTTTGTCCAAAACCATGACCCCTATGTTTTATCCCTTTAAATGGATGACTTCAATACTTCCAATTTATGGACTCTGGCCTCTTAGACTATCTTTTACTCCCTCTTCTCTCCTATTAATCAATATAAATGGAGTAGATATTTCTGGCCCTAATCTACATTCTCTCCTTCTCATCATGGAATTCAATCATTTGATGGTTTTCTACATTGATTTCTCATGGGTTCCCTCCAACTGATCATTCAACTGTTCAATGAGCTCGGATTGGTTTCAATAAATGAATCCCACTCTTTTACTTACTACTTAATGAATTATACTACCTTCATAGCCTCATAAAACATCTTTATATTTTCGAATTTCTTTCAACAATAGGAAACATAGGAGAAATGGTGAATCTCCCACATCTTATTATACAGATAATCAAGGATTATTATATGAATTCATTGAGCATCATCATAACTAGTGAAATGAAAAATAAACCATGTTCGAAATGACCCCATCTAGCACAGCCAATCTGCCTCTAATTGAATAAGGAGGCATTTTATGAAATTCAACTATTTCATTGAATATTATTAATCTAATCAACCACATCAAGATCAGAGTCATCTATATCATTAGGATCTGTATTTATTTACCAAAGAACAAATCCCAGGAGTTAAGAAGCATTGTCCCCTTTTGGAATTATTTATTTATCATCAACCTCACCCCCTCAATCATATACCTCAACCCTAGAAGATACATCAACTATGATTGAAACATCGTGCTCACTGGGTTCCTAGAATGGGATAGTTTGAATGGTCGGTTCAGCATGGAGTAGTGTAATCACTAGTAGAACTCCCATAGATTTTCTAGACTCGACAGTTTTTCGAGCATCCAATCATTCATTTACTATATGTTCAAATGATATCTTTGTCAGTAGAGTTCCCCAATAAATCTGAGTTCCTAAAAAATTATATTCATACATGATCTATGCATAGTGTTATTTAGTGCCTGAGTCACGAAAGGTGAAACCAACATAGAAGATCC
Source organism: Viscum album (assembly GCA_963277665.1). Lineage (NCBI taxonomy): Eukaryota > Viridiplantae > Streptophyta > Magnoliopsida > Santalales > Viscaceae > Viscum > Viscum album. Next base: position 1,757,827,998 of record OY728159.1, on the reverse strand, counting down.
CTCTGTGCTTATGAATTCAATGACTGAAATTGGATCCTTATGGGTGGTGGGAAAAAAATGACACCCTAATGTCGCCAATTAAGCCAATATTACTGGCTCACCACATATCACTTCAACTAAGGCTATACATATGGGCACTACAGCCTGGGTCGGTGCTCGACCCTGCTAGATTTTAGATACATATTTCTAAGGATGTCCTTGAACATCCATGGGAACATTCTCATCCCTTGATGGGGGCATCCTCATTAGCATCACCGATGTGTTCCTAAATAGGTTAGAGTTTGGTTACTGAATTTGAATTAAGAAAATAAAAATACTAGTAGAGATATAATTTGACACTCACTGTTAATTTGATTAACCAGATCCACGTTAGAGAGTATGATTTCACTGCTCTCATATGGGATTCCCTGACAAGACACTATTTCTTAAGTCTCTCACCTCAAGGTCCCTCAGTGCCAGGTCCCTCACATCCATCCTCCTCTGCATCCTCGTCCCCTTCATCTTCTTCCTCTTCATCTACATCTCCATATTATTCTTCATCCTTATCATTTTCATCCATTGAAATAAATTTCTTATTTTTGTTCGAAGAAAAGAATCACATTCATGAGAAGATGAAATTATTCATAAAACCCTAATTGGCATGCATAAATATGTATTTCTATCATATACGCATGGAAATGATGAAACTACACCTTATCCTCCACCTAAATATGCCATAATTTAAATAGATCAAGACCATTGCACATTATTATCTGACATAGCTCTCTGTCAGACATTGATTGTTGTACTGTCTTCCAAGAAGGATATAGAGATGGGGATGTGGAATCAGATGTCATACTTAGAAATCATCATAGTTACATCCTAGGTAATTTCCGAGCTAGCCCATGAGGCTACCCACGACAACACTTCCCTTCCAAAGGTGGAGTTTCATTATCACCTTGCGATGTTTCTACTGTCGAAGTTCTAGGACCATCTATTCCAAATTCCTGGATTATTCCTAATCTCACAACCATTGATGAACCTAGTCTCCTTCCACATTTTCCATAATAAAACTATCCTCCTTGATATGCGTAATGCAATGCGGTAGAATAGCTTCTAGATATTTGGCTTACCAACAGTCGACATACTTTTTTGATAGGTTGACATTAATATAAGGGGGATTAAATTTAATGACTTCAGCAAATTCAGTAGTTGTGAATATGACACACATTTGGCGAAGGATTCATGGATTTTTCTCCTCCAAACCCTTATATACACCTTATTTGGCATGTTATTCATGAACCCAAACTGCCTGGAAATCCTCAACAACAAGTAGGGTTCGAAAAAGATATTCGCATCGATTTGGGACACTACAAAACAACCCATGATACTTTTAATGTATTCGTACTGCTCTAATTAGCCTCTCCCATCATCTAAGGTATGGATAAAATGAGTTCAAATTTTTTTAATGATGAAATTATAATGGTTTCCAATCTTGAGCTTTAACCTTTCCTCATTATGTGTGTAACGTCCCAGACCCGGCCAGCCACTCGAACAGTGCCGAGCGGGTCTGGTGTCACTACCTTAGGCGCACCTCCCCCGAACGCCAAAGGATGCCGACTAGCAGCGAGGGTCTGAATAGGTATAGTGTGGAGGATACACCCTCTCGAAGGATCATAGTAAGGGTACTGGTCCGAGTATAACAGTAAAGATGCAGCGGAAAGAAAGACTCAGCAGACTCGAACTAGACACATAGAACGGAAGCATATCCAATATCAACAACAGTGGAAAAAATAATTATAACAACAGCAGCGGAAGTAAACACAACAACGTGTTGATAACAGGTAACTACTAATGAACATTAAAACATGCATCCAAATCTGGTCAACATACAAAAGGGCGCCAATGGATAACCAACAGTAGCTACAACATGTAAGCATAATGATACAGAAAAGTAAACACAACAAGTTAAACCCCAGCTAGTCATGACCTCATGGTCTGTACCATCTCCATGCAACAACTAATGTAACCCATCTCCTGAAGCTCGCCCCTTTTCGGCATGTAAATCAATGAATTATGCACGCATCCTGAAGGGCCCGTGCTGGGTGCGAGACAAATCTCAGTAGGATACCACCCAACGTTGCGTACCAAATATATGTGTTTAAGGAGTCATTCATTTACGAGGAATGCAGTAATCAGTACAATGAAAAAATAAATACAAACTCCACTGGTGCTCAACAGCCACCATGGAGTGTCACTTGATTCGGCCAATGCCGAAATATTTGTCTTGTAACCCGACACCGTGTGCCACCTGACACCTCATGTCTCAAGTACCGATGTCCCGAATGCATGCCAAAAATAGTAACCCGGCACCAAGTGCCTCCTGACACATCTTGTCTCAAGTACCGACGTCCTGAAGGCATGTCCATAAATAGAAACCTGGCACCATGTGCCTCCTGATACCTCGTGTCTCAAGTACCGACGTCCCGAAGGCACACCCACAAATAGTAACCAGGCACCATGTCCTCCTGACACCTCATGTCTCAAGTACCGATGTCTCGAAAGCACGCCCATTTTTGGAAGGCTCCCCACCTCCCACGTGGCTTTCTACGGCAAGCACCCCCATCAAAAATACCTAACTGCAACTATGGGGGCCTCTACCCACACGAGTGGTCAAAACCACCTCATCACAGAGTATCTCTGTGTGCACGCTACTCAAAGTCCCAGTGAGAGGTAATCACCAAAATAGTCCTAAGCCACCAAAACATCTGACACCACATGTCCCTGTGACCATGTCGCTCAAGTCTGATGGCATCGCCACCCAAGTATCTCGGGCCATACCCAACCTGACAGTCGTACTGCCTCAAACCGACATCCATGATGCCCAATCCCGTGGTCAAAACCACTCAAAGTAAACCGAGCTAATCCCCAACCTGTGATCAGCATCACTAAAACATAACTGGGCCAAGCCCAACACAACCCAAATGGGTCCAGCAGATGCAATTCGGCAATCACATATATAACATATGTAAACAGAAATCATAACCAGTCAAAACCAACTAAACAGTCGAATTGCACTATACCAGGTGTAGTCTCATACCATCACAGAGGTTTTTAATGCCTCTAACAATTATTACAGTATTTATCAAATTAAACTAAACAGTTTATACCAATCATTTTTCAATTAAAACCATTTTGGTGTTCCCCGTCCAAAATGCACCGATGAGCCACAACCCCTCACCCGGCCCTGCTCACGCAAACTGGTAACCGGGCATACCCAAAGGCATCCCAGAGGTCCCATAAACAATACTGTATGCAAAAGCAGATAAAACGGGTCCCAATAAAAAATACCCGAAAACGCGCCGAGTCCGCGTCACCCAAACAACCACGAAAACACAAAATAAGGCATGCACAACCTACCTGAGACTCGCACGATTATACTCCTCCGGTAACACCCACCAATTTGGTCTAAAATGAGGTAAATCTAAAAAAGATTCAAACCGCTCAAAGGGATATAACTCGTTCTAGAAAGATAATCTGTCAAAACGGACAAAGAAGAATCGAGGCCTTACCGAGGGGGTTCCAACGCACTAATCAGCGATCGTAACGGGTCTCAGACGGACGATCGGAAGGATAAATGGGGTTCGACTGGCTCTCCTCACTCAACCCAATGAATGGGATGAGTTCTGCCTCAAAAAACGAGGCTACTTCACGAATTAAGCGAAAAAAATACACGACATGTACTTTAGGACTACATGCCATGTATATTTCATTTAACTGTTCAAAAGATGGCTGATTCTGCCGACTTACATTCCGAACCTGCCGACATGAGTACACGGCATGTACCTCTGGGTACACGGCATGTACTGTGTTCCTCTTCTCTTCCTCACCGACATACCCACATGCCATGTATATCCCTCATACATGGCTAGACTATACGACGTGTCCAAATGGAACACGGTATGTCCCGGGTACTTTCCTGGCCAATGGCCTACATGCCATGAATGGCCTCACATGGTAGGGGGTCAACACGAAGTGTTCTAAACTACACGCCGTGTATTGAGAAATTCTACATAGTCACTGCACGGTATGTACTCAGCGAGCACATGGCCGATCACTCGCCTAAACATACACGTCGTTTACTCAAAGTACATGGTGTGTAGTCTAGAAATTTCTAGAAACATCCCATTTAATCTAGTTTCCTTGGAAACAAGTCAAAAAAAATAAACAGGTTCGGGATTTTGACCCATTCTGAAAAACCGGGTTCTTACAAACTCCCCACCTTAACGTAGCTCGTCCCCAAGCTACCAAACAAAACTAGGAGATAGCACCAAACATTCCCATTGCTGTTAAACATCCCAACATACCCCGGTCTCAATGGTTCCGGATTAATTCCTCAAGGGGGATCCCCACCTTAGGAATTTCCTTACCCGGTATCAACCCAACAAAACATAAAGCAAACAGGGTTTACTAACATATTTTCCGGACGCATAGTCCTCCCGTGATGCATCATCACCCCTGGACCTCATTGGTGCTCCTGTGTCGCTTCCGACACCCAAAGTATCCCGCACCGCATCGGTGTCCGCCTCTACAAGGTCCTGGCGCCTAGCACCTCAAGTAACCGGCATCCACGATGCCCCGATGCCCAAAAAACCTCAAGTAACCCACATCCACGATGAACCGATGCCCATGGCTCATCATGTAACCCACATCCACGATGCCCCGATGCCCACGACACCTTAAGTAACCCGCATCCATGATGCCCCGATTCCCACGACAACTCAATTAACCGGAATCTACAATTCCTCGATGCCCACGTCACCTCATGTAACCCGCATCCACGATGACCCGATGCCCAAAACACCTCTTACACACACACATATATATATATATATATCATGCACCCAAGATGGTTCCAACCCACTGACTAGCATCTAGTCAGACCACAAAGATCTTGTGCACCTCGTGCACTCAAAACAGACATACCTCTATAGGTCATGCCAAAAACAAAACATGGAGATCACAACCACACCGCGGTGTACCTCTAACTGTTATCGGATCACCATCCAGCGTAGCCTCTAGTAGCTCCACGGCGTGCACCTAGCCTAAAACACGGTTGCCTAACGCCTGACCTCCTTGTAGTTCTGCTCTAGTCACTGGACACTGACCCATGAGCTGGGTCCCACTGTCTTTGTCGCGGCCTCCGCGCGCAACTGAACCTCGACTACCATCTCCGAGTACCGAACCTAAACCAACTCCAGACGCTGCAGTCTGTCCTAGTCCATGCCTGCCGGCTATCTGAGAAGGTTTCCTGCAAAAACTCTCCAGATGCACGTCTTTTCCACTATCATGGAACTCCTCCAGAGGCCTATCACACTGTGCCCGAACATGTTACAACTGTCCACACTGGAAGCAAAGCACCAAAGATCTCCCACGAGGTGGTCTAGGTGAATCCATGTCATGACTGCCCTGCTGGAACTCATCTCGTCCTCGCTTCCTGCTGTCTGAACCATCAGCTGAAACAATTATGATGCAAAAGCGAGATTTCTCCCTCTCATTGTCGTCGACTATAAGCGCCTGATTCACCACCTCGGAGAAAGAACACAGCCTGAAAATGTTCACCTGGACCCGAATGACGTGTCACAAGCCATCCTCGAAGCGCCTCATCCTAGCTGCATCATCGCTCACCATACCAGGTGCAAAGTGAGACAACATTGTAAAAGTAGCTGCGTAGTCCATGACGGACATGTCCCCCTGCTGAAGCCTCAAGAACACTCGATCTCTCTCTGCCCTCAGTGTCTCCGGGTAGAAGTGCTCAAAGAACCTTCCCTTGAAGTCCTGCCATGTCAGTCCCTCTTGTCTACAAGCCCGAACCTGTACGTCCCACCAACGCTTTGTCGGTCCTCTCAACATGTACGTCACCAGCTTTACCCTCCACCCTGGAGGCGTCTAGAGCTGCTCGAAAATCATCTGCATACTCTCTATCCAGTTCTCAGCCTCCTGCGGACCACCCTCTCCCTGAAAATGTGGCGGGTGCTGCGATTGGAACTCCCACGTCAGATATTCCATATAAGGCTATGCACCCTAAACGCCACTTTCAAACCCCTACAAGACGCCTACCAGGATCGCCCGGACCCACTCGACGGGCCACGACCCGAACGATGCCAAACTCGGCTGCTGTCCTGCCTGCACTGGATCCTGAACCTGATCTCGTCCCTGAGCATGTACCTTCGACTCGTGCTCTGCCTGTACCGAAATCTAACCCTGATCCTGCGGCACTGCACCATCTCCTGCCTGAGGCTCCATTGAGTCGAGAAGGGGGTAACCCGTTGAATACCATAAATGGTCAAACATCGCATAAATATATATAACAATATATTCTACGCAGATAAGGAATGCAGTAAAAGGAAGTGAATAACAACTACCCTTACTCCCCCTCACCGAAACCCATGACCCAGGGCATCCCGGCCTCATGGCCTTCTTACCCGCTCAACAGAGCCAAGTATCGATAGTACCTCAGGACATACCCGTCCCGACAACTCACGTTGCCTCAAACCGACGACTGAGTCACCCAATCCTAACAGTTACACTGCCTCAGTCATAGTACATGCCTCCTCTCATAAGAGTCAGACCCAAAACCCTACCACATGCAATTCTAAAAAAAATAAACCATGGAATAGACATTGCAACAACTAGAAATTCTATCATGTATTTCAAAATTTTACATTTCAAAGCGGATAAAGCATGGAAATTGATTTATTTTATTCGCATGGTACTATCTCTTCAAAAATCATACGTGCAATTATGAAATTTAAATTCCCTAGAAATGTCCCTATCAAAAGCCAAGAAACAAGCCTTTACATTCCGGTCCAAGGTCTAATTCTTCCTTACCACACCAGTTCAAGGGTCACATATCACAATAAATAACCTCACACACCAAGTGAGCCACTGAGGTGGAAATCGTATAAACCGTAATATGAGAAAAAACAAATAGCAGTTCCCACCCATGTCAACTTGGTCCATCCCTCGTACCTAGGGATGCAGGAACCCAAGCCCAACCTAAAAAACCCAGTCCCAGTAACCTAAACATATCCCTAGTCTATCATATTCCAAATAGTAAAACCAGCAGAAAAAAAGGGAAGTCTCAATCTCATTAGTAGTTAGAAAAACACTGCTACTAAATCCTTGTCAAGAACTCCTTTGATACCACTTTGTAACGTCCCAGACCCAGCCAGCCACCCGAACAGTGCCGAGCGGGTCAGGTGTCACTACCTTAGGCGCACCTCCCTTGAATGCCAAAGGCTGCCAACTAGTAGCGAGGGTCTGAATAGGTATATTGTGGAGGATATACCCTCTAGGAGGATCATAGTAATGGTACTGGTCTGATTATAACATAAAGATATAGTAGAATGAAAGTCTCAACAGACTCGAACCAGACCCGCAGAGCGGAAGCATATCCAATATCAACAATAGAAGAAGGAATAATTATAACAACATCAGAAGAAATAAACACAACAGCATGCTGATAACAGGTAACTACTAATGAATAGTAAAACTTGCATCCAAATAAGGTCAACATACAAAAGGGTGTGAATGGATAACGAACAGCAGCTACAAAAAGTAAGTATGCTAATACAGAAAAGTAAACACAACAAGGTAAACCCTAGCTAGGCATGACCTCATGGTCTGTACCATCTCCATGCAACAACTAACGTAACCCAGCTCTTGAAGCTGGCCCATTTCCTGCACATAAATCCATGAAGTCTGCACGCATCCTGAAGGGCCCGTGCTGGGTGTGAGACATATCTCAGTAGCATACCACCCAATGGTGCATACCAAATATATGTGTTTAAGCAGTCATGAATTAACCAGGAAAGCAGTAATCAGTACAATGCAAAAATAAATACAAACTGCACTGGTGCTCAACAGCCTCCATAGAGTGTCACCTACTTCGGCCAATGCCGGAATCTCTGTCGCGTAACCTGGAACCATGTGCCACCTGACACCTTGTGTCTCAATTACTGATGTCCTGAAGGCACACTTCAAATAGTATCCCAGCACCAAGTCCCACCTGACACATCGTGTCTCAAGTACCAACGTCTCGAAGGCACGCCCACAAATAGTAACCTGGCACCATGTGCCTCTTGAAACCTTGTGTCTCAAGTACCGACGTCCTAAAGGCACGACCACAAATAGTAACCCAGCACCATGTGCCTCCTGACACCTCATGTATCATGTACCGACGTCCCGAAGGTACGCTCATTACCTGAGGGCTCCTCACCTCCCACGTGGCTTTCTACGACAAGCACCCCAAACCAAAATACCTAACCGAAACTACGGGGGCCTCTACCCACATGAGTGGTCAAAACCACCTCATAACAAGGTATTTATGTGTGCACACTAATCCATGTCCCGGTGAGCGGTAATCACAAAAATAGTCCAAAGCCACCAAAACATCTGACACCTCGTGTACCTGTGACCATGTCGCTCAAGTCTGATGGCATCGCCACCCATGTATCCCAGGCCATGCCCAACCTGACAGTCCTACTTCCTCAAACCGACATCCATGACGCCCAATCCCATGGTCAAAACCATCCAATGTAACCCGGGTAATTCCCCATCCTATGATCAGCATCACTCAAACGTAACCGAGGCATTCCCAACACAACCAAAAGTGGTCCAGCAGAAGCAATTCCGCAATCACATATATAATATATGTATATAGAAAACATAACCAGGAAAAACCAACTAAACAGTCGAATTACACTATACCAGGTGTCGTCCCATACTAGCACAGAGGTCTTAAATACCCCTAACAATTATAACAGGATTTAACAAATTAAAATAAACAGTTTATACCAATCATATTTCAAATAAAACCATTTTGGCGTTCCCCGACCAAAATGATTCGATGAGCCACAACCCCTCACTCGGCCCCACTAATGCAAACAGGTAATCGCGCATACCCAAAGGCATCCCATAGGTCCCATAAACAATACAGTATGCAAAAAAAGATAAAACGGGTCACGCTCAAAAATACCAAAAAACGAGCCGAAGTCGCATCACCCAAACAACCCCGAAAACAAAAAATAAGGTATGAACCACCTACCTGAGACTCGCACGATGCTACTCCTCTGGTAACACCCACGAATTCGGTCTAAAACGTGGTAAATCTACAAAAGATTCGAAACCACTCAAAGGGATATAACTCCTTCCAGAATGAAAATCAGAAAAAACGGCCAAATAAGAATTGAGACCTTACCGAGGGGGTTCCAACGCACTAATCAGATATTGAAACGGGTCTCGGACGGATGATCAGAAGGAGAAATGGGGTTCGGCCGGCTCTCCCCACTCAACCCAACGAAGGGGACGAGTGCTACCTCAAAAACGAGGCTACTTCCCGAATTAAGTGAAAAAAAAGAAAGTAAACGGTGTGTACTTTAGGACTACATGTTGTGTATATTTCATTTAACTGTTCAAAAGACGGCGATTCCGCCGACTTACTTTCCGAACCTGCCAACATGAGTACACGGAGTGTACCTCTGGGTACACGGTGTGTACTGGGTTCCTCTTCTCTTCCATGCCGACATACCCACACGCCATATATATCCATCATACACGGCTAGACTACATGACGTGTCCAAAGGGAACACGACGTGTCCCCAGTTGTTACCCAGCCAAGGGAATATACGCCATGTATGGCCTCACACGGTCGGGGGTCTACATGGAGTGTTCCAAACTACACGCCGTGTAGTATGAAATTCTACACGGTCACTGCACGTCATGTACTCGGAAAGCACACGGCCGGTCACACGCCTAAACATACATGGCATGTACTCAATGTACATGGCATGTAGTCTAGAAATTTCCAGAAACGTCCCATTTAATCCAGTTTCCTCGGAAAAAAGTCAAAAAAATAAGCATGGTCGGGATGTTGACCCGTTCTGAAAACTCGGGTTCTTACAATGTGTTAGTGGCCTATTCCCAATGATTTTCACTAATGAAAGTAACATACCATAACATGTAGGTATGATGTCATATGAGAAGTCATATCCATTGTAATGAGTGGAAACCCAACCATGATGAATCCAGACTAGTTCGCATATTCTCCCGGGCATACTAACTCATGATGTGAACCCCAAAATGATGTATATCTTGGAAAAGACAGGAAATCCCAGGTTGAGTCTATGATTTTCAATCAAGATCAAAAAAATCTCAAGCATCCATAGATAGAGTACCATCGTTTTTTCCCATGCTAGAAGCATTCACCCAATTTAGAATGTAGTAATAACCCCTTCATAACGAATTTTGAGAAATCTACTTTCGTTCACCCTAAATTCCCATGATTTTTACCCACCTACTTATATGACCCTCAATTATAATTCCATTCCACCCCCTCATTGATGTTTTTGGGAACTGCTTCCCACAAAATAGAATTTTCACTTCTGTTTCTAGTATCAGAAATAGGTTGAACCACTCAAAAAATAATATCTAATTTAGAATACATTTTATTCCAAGCCACTACTTTTCCTACTCCAATATGTACTGTGCCAAAATGGGAGTCCTTGTCCTATCTATCCAGACATTCTCTGTGCTCAGAAAATCATCATAATAAAAGCATTTTGGGGATGCATCTGATAATTTAGACATCCAAAAAGCTGTTATCGACCTCCCCATGGTGAAAAAAACATTTTTGTATCGAGAGACCATGGTCTGAATACTTCTAGCACAATTTATATTAATGTTATATATAGAAATGTGATATCCACACAGCCTAAAACAACCCTATATGTGGAATCTTGGCTCTAAAATCCTCATATATCTGACGTACCCAATACGATCAGGGACATTATCTTATAATTTTTTATCTATACATAAATTCCAATTCCTACCAACACATGGTCACTTCAGTGATACTACTCCTAATAATTCTTAGGTAGTGAGCTGGATATTCCTCAGGAACCTAATGTCGCCAGACAATTGTCTTGGTCTGTGGGGTCAAGATGTAAATTTGTATTTATTGTGTCTCCCTGGCAGGGGGACCATTATTTGCAATGTTATACCATGAAATTTCATCCTCATGTGTCACCGACGTCCGTGGTGAATCATTCATGAAACCATTATTCGTTACTTATTGTAGAATACTAATGATCTATATTAGTAGATATTTACTCATAACGTATTCCATTTGAGATGGTGTTATCAAACTAAAGGGTATTTTATTATTATTGATATTATTCTTTGTATTTGAAGAATTTGGAGGTTTGAGATACTCTCAGCACTTTGTGAAACTTATGTTCCTTCCCTCTTGACATAACTCTATTCACCAGCCATCTGAAGAGGGTCTCATAATTCAAAAATGGACTTGAGTGAAATAATGGGGGTTTGGAACACAAGATATGATGTTGTGAACAATATGGATGACACATGAACATGAATTTATTCTATGTTAGAAGCACGCAAGAACTGACTACGGAGAGAATGAACCAGTGGTTTCATGGAAGGCAACAACTAGATTTATGATCATTCATGCCGAATAGAGAATTTGTCATGCATGAGAGAAAAATTCTTGTTGAAAAAAAGTAATGGTATAGAGCCATTGGGAACCCAACATATTTGTAGGGGAAAATCGGCCATTCATATCATATAATGGTTTTGCGGGAAAAAATTGGATTTCATGCACACACCACAAGAAATGTGATATTTTCTTCTGAATTAACATCAGAACCTAACATTTTGGTCCTATTTCCACTCAGATTCTAAGGGGGGATTATTAGCAATGATTTTAGGTTATGATTGTGCATGATCCTTTTTTATGTACAATCCAAAATGATTTTTGTATCAGAAGATGATCTCGAAGAACCAAATGTAGGTTATTTTATGAATCGAGGTTTTCCCACAAGAATGAAATTCACTCACAAGATAATTCATTATCAATGCGATACCAAAGTGATTCTTCCACATCTTCCCCATAAATGACGTCCATTTTGGTGGTGCTAAATAAATCATATAGGCGTTATGTTAAATGAATAGTGTGGAATATAATGTGCACCCTATGCAACATAAATCATCACATCCACACATTCCCCCTTCTATACCAACAATATAGTTTTTTTCTATATTTAGAAATATTGACCATTATTATGGGGTACCATTATGGATGAAAAAACACGACTTGGTTGTGAATAATACACCCCTTCCATGACCAGATGAAATTCATGGCATTAGGGTACTGAATCATGCGCACAAGGTATCCCATGGGTTCTCCTTCTTGTTGCCCTACAATGGCTTCACCCTATCACATTTACTTTTCATCCAAATAAATTGCATGAAAAATGATCCTATTTACAAATATTTCACCTATAATGTGAAAATCTAGTGCACAAAGCTCCATCTTGCATGCATGCCCACATCATGAGTGAGAACATTATATCTTGTGTTCCCTACTTCTTATGTGCTCCATCCATTGTCCTTACATCAATGAACCATGCATGATCCCTATTATATGAAACACCCCTTTCTTTAACACACTTCTCCCATGAACCCCCCTAGTCTTGTATGAAGTAATTTCAATGTCCCCATAGTGGTGCTTCATTTTTTTCCATGCCTTGTGCTTCTTCACTTATAAAAACCAACATCTATTTATTCATATTATAGACATGCTAAGGTGGAACCTACAATAGATCACTCCAATATCCCATTAATAAATGGATTTCAAGTTCCTCCCCTTCCCCATGTGCGGGTTGGTACAAGATCTGTAAGTTATATGGGTTAGGAGAAAGTCCTCATCATTTGTGCTACATGATGTTAAATTTCCAAGAACCCATGTCCCCAACACATGATATAATGTTCTGGACTCTATATGACTAATAATACTGAAAGGACCAAGGAGGGTAATGGTATTAGAACATCCTCACTCCACCTCTCCCTTTTTGCTTTGCCTTCATGTGATGCTCATGAAATAATTGTGTAAGACCTGACCCAAATGGACAGGGTTCCCTTTATACGACGACCATATCATCCTCAAACATATGTACATCCTCCTCAGGCCCCCCTCCTAATGTAATTACCAATATTTTTCTCATAAACTGCCTACCATGAATAAGACAATATTTCCTCTTTGGTTCTCTTACCATATGTATGCCCCACAACACTCCTTTGGAGACACCTTTTACAACACGATCATCAGGTATTTTATTTCCTATTGTTTCTCAAATGATAAAGAATGATGCGATATTAGAGTATGTTTAGACCATGACATCTTCATTTGGTCATTAACTATTTGGAAACCAAAATACCCTCTATAATGAAGTATGTGGACATTGGTCCTTCCAATTCCCTATCGAGGTACTTTAGAAGCCCCCATGAGTTTCAATCCCATCACCCATCAATCCCGAAAACTTCCCATCGGTTTACCCTCATCCCTCAAGACATTAAACTCTATTATTTCAATCAACATGGGGTTTCATATTTGTATTATATACATTGTATGTAGGAATCCTCTTCGAGGTTCAACCCCAAATACTGATAAACATTTGAGTCTCCTTTGGTGGGACCCACAACCTTGGTCATCCCCTAACTGGCAACAGACTGATTCCTATGTAGGTAACCATGCATAATTCTCACCATCAATCCATACTTCTCCAACACAATTGTGACCGTTATGGGGTGGGTTGTTAGTAACACATAATCCCTGATATGTGTTTGTGTGGTTTTCCTTGGTGTATACCTTGTTTCTATACCCCATCCAGAAATATGTGGACTTTGACTACCTACCAAAGATATATATATGATTCCTCCCTGAGGATCAATACCATCTCCCATGTCCTATCCTAGTATTTCCCTTGAGATATTGTGTCTCAAGAAGATAATTCCATAACTCGGTGGTTCCATTTTCTTCTAGCCCCCATCCATGTGTCCATTATCACAATTCGCCTCCTAGGTTTTCTTATTTCCCAAATTCCATCACTACAAAGACATTGATTCCCAACCGTGGGGATATATTTGAAACCCATTTTTGGTTAAATCCCAATTTCATCACCTTCATAGATGTTCTCAGTTCCATCTATTTATTATACTCTCCAATAATGCATATGTATTTATCACATTCTGACATGGGTTAGCACATTCTAGTAAACAATTTCTTCTAATACAAGTAACTAACCACTTGTAATTCCTAGCAGATCTCTGAATGTTTGTCTCTTGAGTACACCCTGAATTACTGCCTCAACCATATGAAAAAATATGGTTATTGATCCATAACATCTAAATTGGTTGCATATGAAGCCTTTTCAATATTAAATCACAGGTGATGGAAATCCATGGTATCCCCTTTGTGTAGACGCATCCATCAATCTGATCCTCCCTTTGTGTTTCCCAAATCATTATTCATGGTTTGAATCATTCCCCTTTTTGGGACATGCCACCCTAGGTCCGTCCTTATTTGGTGTTTTGACCCAACCATATGGTAAAAATTATAAGTGTTCCATCCTAGGGATATACCCATATGATCCATTCCCAAAATTGTTTTCATTAGTATAATTTGTCATCAAAAAAGATTAATCTCACAAAATAACATTTCTAAACCAAGGGATGAAAATGAAAACCTCAGAGAAATGCATCTTTCATATAATTCCTCATATTCGATATTGGATGCCTCTGGATTCTAATCTCATGAGAAGCCCTCTAATAAGGTAAAATCAATGTGTACCATTGTTTTAATGTCTAGAAACACCACTTATGTCCCAACATGACTACTCATCAGATCAAAGGATGCTACAATGACATGACCCCCTTGGAAATGTCTAGACCGAAGTTGTATAATTAACATTTTTCCACAATGTTATGGCACTAGGAAGAGATTCACGAACAAGTTTCCTAATCATTAAGGGATTCCCGGACTAGGAAAACAATTTGGAGGTGGAATCCACAAAAGGAGAGATGAACAAACCATCATCCAATTATGATCAAGGATAAAACATCTCTGAAGAAGTAATGAATTCCATCCACCTTTGGAATGTGGGAATACTGAGAAACATTCAACACATCCGCACAGACGATGTGTGCCCTGATGAGAGAATCCTAAATAATGGTATTGAATATACGAATATGGTTTTTTGATATATAACAATAAATTTATACGTATCATACAGGAGGATAGAATTATTACAATGAGATTCCATACATGTGGTTAAGGGAATTATCATGAAATATTATTTCTATGAGATACATTATTAATCACCAATCGTTCCTTTTTTTGTGGTGTGTATACTACCCATGAATTTATTTTTTGATTTTTATACATATTATTTTGTGTATTTAATATTATATTTTATGATCTTTCTATCATGGGATTTGTGTTTCCAATTTTTCCAAATTGATAAATTAATTTTTTCTGAATTTTATTTCTTTATGACAAAAGCCATGTTATGCACATATAACTTCCATGAGGTGTATATACTACCTTTAAAAATGGTATATCATGAATCTACATCTTCACATTATATATTAAGCTTCATGTAATTTCATTTTGATACATGGGGTTAATAGTTAAAAGATACAAAGTTGAATGAGTTATTGTATCAATCTCATTTCTTTTTGAGATAGTCAATGATTATGCTTCCATTGATGAAATATTATGATCCATCTCCAAATAACACTCATGAAAATAGAATGTTCTTGTGACATTCTAGATAATTGTTTTTTAATACTTTTTTATCATGAAAAAGGAATCTTCTTCTTACCGCATTCGAAATGTATGCATTTACCCACCACAACTACTATAAAGGTTATGTTGCATGGATATAAAGATTATTTATTATGAAAATCGTTTTAAATATAATTTTCGATGAAATAATTATTGGAAAAATTTCATGATTTTTTTAAAATATTTCATTGTAATTTTAATGAAAATTGTTTTCCAAAATGATTTTATGATTATTTTATTCATTTTCTAGGAAAATAGTTTATAAAATGGATTCAAACATTTTTTATCTATTTTCATCAAATTTTAAATTAAAAGGTTTTAAAAAAATAATCAATATATATTTATATATTTTTGATGAAACATGTTCCCCAATGGTTTTCAATTATTTTTTTAATCTTTCAAATTTAATTCAAGACAATTTTATAAAAAAGGTTTTTATTTTTTAAAGAGATAATTTTAAAAGGAGTAAGTGTATTTTTATCATGAAATATTTTCAAAATTTCATTCAAATTTATTTACCATATATGATAACTTCTGTTTGAGATAGAAATTATTTTATGGTGAAATTATTCAATTGTTACATTAAAATTATTTTTTATAATGGATTATTTTTTGATGGAGTGATTTTTATGGAACATTATTATTTTTAACTGGTTATACTCTTTTTGAACCCACTTATTTTCATGAGTTACGTCTTCAATGAAAAGATTATGAAAATTTTATTTTCCCATGGTTTACTATTAAATTACATTTTTATAATAGCCATTTAGTTTCATTGGATATGAAATGAATATTTATGATCTTTTGGAAAATGTATTTTTGATTTCATTATAAGATATGTGGGAACTATATATCACATTAATTTATTGGGTAATAATTTATATATAATGAGATAAACATTAATGGAATGAGAAGATAACTTGGTTATATATTAGAATGAATGAGAAATAAACATGGTTTAGTATTATAGCGTTGTAATAATGGTGAACTCGGTTCAGTAATACGGGGCTATTATGTGATGTGAACCCAGTTCTGTAAAGGACATTGTCCATTATGATGATCTTGGAAATGATTCCTTAGCTACAATATAAATAATTGTATATACTGATGTATATTTTACAATTCCTTGTATTACTCCATATATTATTTTTTCTGGAATTATCATTCATCATTTCTTTATGATTTATGTATTATAAACTATAATGGTTTATGGAATGAGTCATGTATATAATCCTTAATATGTAGGGTATGATATTTAATTTTCATGGTCATACTATCATACTCCTATGATCATTTATATACTCCCACATACTCCATGTTGACCCTTACTTATCATATGATCTCACCCCTTTTTATATTTCTGTCCATAGCTTTTGAAGATATATTTTTACTCTGGTATGTCTAATACAGTTATATTATTGTAGATACTAGTGGGATATAACGTTCCTCGATCATTTGTGAGTGTTTAAATTCCCATGATTCTAAAGGCACAACACTAATATGCTATTGGGGATTCAGTTTTTATAATAATTGATGTATTACTAAAAATTGATTTAATTGAAATGTAAGAAAAGCGAGGCTCACTATAACAATTGTGTGTATTCTAGATAGAGAAGGATGCATAAGGTTGATTGGGTTATTTAAAGACTTGTTTCATAGATTTCTATGGGACCACATATGTTAGTATTCTATCTCCTTGGGGGAATATTTATGCCTTGAATAAAACTATTGAATCCCACAAGACATGTATTAATTGTGTAAAATATGTCCATTTTAATAGTTTCTATAAAATAATTTCATTGGTTTATTGATCTGGATCCACTAATACAAATTTATGTCAGGTTATTATTATACATCAATGGGTACTGATATCAGTCTAATGATATTGGGGGTTCTCATATATTAATGATTTCAAAAGGGAAATGAGAAAAATGTTTTTATAAAGTATTTTTTTCACAATATGAATTTGATGTATGGGTGAATACATTGAGAGGAACAATGTTTTTTTTCCACAATTGTCCTATAATTAATGGGGACACGGGTTTATAATTAGTTTATTTAATATATTATTATTGATGTGTTGAGTTAATTATATGTTATTATTATGTTTTTTATTATTTCATTCCACACTCTTGAAAAAATGGATGTTAAAATGTTCAACATTGTTCCATGTGTTGGGTGATTACTACGAAAATAAATGTTTTTTTGTATTTAATAATCTATAATCAGGATATATTTTAAAAAATTAATTTCATTAATAGGATTATAAGTTTGGAAATTAATATCAATGTTTACCGTCATTTATATTTTATTGAATCTCCCCAAGGTCTCTCAAATGACTTTCATGGTGACTATAATTTGAGATATAGGAGACTGAGTCTTATTAATCCTTATTCTAAAATTAATTTATGCTAGTTTTTTGGAGAAAATAGTTACATCCTTGATATATTTTTCAATAATCCACTTAATTCTATATTGATTTTATAACCTGATGTCTTTAATGATGAATATTCAAGGTTACATACCCATATAATTATTTATTTCACACTTGTTATGCTTTCTAAGGTGATTCCAATTCCATTCCAAATATTTTATATTGAATTTAAAGAGTAAAATTATAATACTATTTAGATTTCTGATCTTGGGGCCATGGGACTCATTGAGCCATATCCAGATCTCATTGAAAATGAAGGTGAAGAAATCCTTGAGACTTATGTTTTCTAGAAATATCATATTAAGGAGACTTTTACGAAAAACACATTCTCTATGATTTAATGTATCATTAAACATATCATAGGAGAATAATGTTTTACAATGATTTAAATTATATCAGGGTATATTCAAAAAAGTGTTTGAGAAGGGGAAACTAAACAATTATGTTTTTTATACGTTATGATCATTTCTTGTTTCTCATTATGCCATTTTTTACCATTAACAGTCTAATGATATTTATGGTACTTATTAACCAAATCATTCATTAATTCATAGACTAATTCATTTTATAAATATGTTATTATAGTGCACAACAAGTCATGGGACATAAATGGGAATCATTCAAATAACTTCCTTATAATATAAAATGAACATCCACTATATTGAAATATTTCAAAATGAGAATACAAAATAAAAAATGTGTTCTTTCTAGATAATTTTTTATATCAGTGGGGTATCAATGTGGATTATAAAAAACTGATTTTCAATTTCATATGATAAACCCAAAAAATAATTTGATAATCAATGAATCACGGGCTTATTTGGTTAGTAAAAGCGTTTTAATTAGTATTTCTCAATGATCAAAACTCCACTGATTGGTTTGAATCAATAGATTGCTATTATTGAGTGGGATTATTAATTCCATATATCTTAAATCTATCTAATAGTAAGATTGTTTTTTTCTTCAATCTCAGTTCATCTAGAACTGAGTTTGGGCCCTCATGTTTTTTTGTGATGCCTTATGCATGATATTTCGATGTTTATTGATACATAGGAATAATGTGGTAGCGTATGAATTATTCTAATATTTCTATCAATGATTGTAACCATAATACCCATAGACTAGGGTTGACAATTCTGAAGCATGAACTAAAAATATTGTTCCACCAACTCAATGGGTAATGATTTTTGGTATATTTTCATAATAATTTCATGATGTATAACATTAAAAATTGGGATAATTGATTTTATTGAGATTATTGAATGTGTATTTTCATATTTTTTTGATTATGATATTGAATATGAACATATAAAAGATAATGTTGTTGTTTACAAATTGGGAAACAAAATTATATTCAATCCATGATGAAATCAATGAAGTAGCGGTATGTAATGAGTTTGTTTACATACATAAAAATGGAGTGGTAGAGGCCAGTTGATATTTTTTCATATATTTAATGAAATATAGATGTTAATATGTTTATTGAATTAAGGTTTACCATGTAATAATATCTAAATTAAAAAATTTGATAAAACCATTCATGTTATCCAAACCACATGTGATTGGACTCAATCATCTATTCAATGATAGATTGATAGTTCTATTAACTTTAGAGGTTGGGGTTGGTGGATACTGGAAACATGAATTATTGGATTAAACCCCCTTGAATTACTATGATTTATAACAATATGACTATTATGTATTTTTGAATAGAGATAAATAATTTATTTTTATATTTCTTTTCACAATACCATACATGTCATATGATTACAGAGAAGCACTAGGTACCTGTTGGATTGTTGTATCCTTTTCCCATTCTTTTAGGGACGTAAGATTAGATATCTATAGAATTACTCAATGCATTTCCACAAATAGTTATATAGAAAAAAGTGACTTAGTTGATCATTGTTCAAAATAAAAAATCATCTCATTATTTAACTATTAGGAATATAATGAAAATAGAAGAACTTAGATTCTTGTGTATATGAGAGATTTTGAATCTCTATATAGTCTCTTAAATAATTATTTGTAAAAATGTGTCTCAGTTTACATGAATTTATTTGGATGGATTGGAACCTCAATGGGTAAAACATTTAAATAAATAATGGAAAATCATGATCATGTATATTGGAAGACTAATCGATTCATTAATATTCATTGGGATATGGTTCAACTGTGTGTTTTTTTGATATAATATGTTTTTGGGAAAATCATCTTCTTATACTGTAATATTATTATAATAATTTTTATAATTCCATATCTAATATTGATCATTTGGATTAGTTGTATGGGATTCCATGAATATTTCCATTATTTTTTGTATTAATTATAGAATGGTATCTAATGGGACAATGATTTTTTCATTAGACAATGAAAAATGTGTAGTTGATTCAGAATATGATAGGGATAATAAGATTCATCATTAATAATATGTGTAACTATTTTTTTCACCAATTAATATTTGACCTTTTTTACTTTGTATTTCTCATAGTTTCACCTAACATGGGACAACATTTATTGGGTGAGAAGGTTATGTTATAAATAAGGTGCGTTGGAACATTTTAGATTGTTGAAAATATTCTAAATTCTTCAATTCTTTTAGACTTGATGTCTCGTTTTATATTGATACATGATGTGTTTTAGAAATTAAATATTTATTAGTATCATCCAAGCACTTAATATATGATTTAATTATAATATGTCGATTTTGAAGCTAAAAATTTTACTATTGCATAACCATTTTAGATTATTTATTTTAAAATTAGGATACATTATGGTAATATTATTTCATTTACATTTTTGTGTGGACATGATATCAATGCGATATGTGATATAGGGAATAATATATTATGTAGTATTTTTCTTCAATTTTTAACTCTATGAGTTGGCATTTCGAAGGATGAATTATTTTTTTTGGGAAGAATTGAGATTCCCTCCAAGTAATACATTTTCATTAATTTAACTTTTTTTTATTTAGATGATTAATATGTTTTCAAGATACTTGGGATAAATATATGACAATCAATGAAAAAATGGCATGATAAATAGTGTATGTACTAGATTATTAGTAATAATGTAAAAAAAATTAATGATTGAATATTGATAAAATGTTTTTAATTTCAATGATTAAAAATGGGTTTGTTGACCATGAATATTTTTAGAGAAACCTTAAATGTTACCAGATTTTATTTAATGTTACAACACATGGCTTGGTTATAGTGTTTTAATCATTATTCTATCCTCAAGTAACCATTTTCTATTATTTTTAATATATATAATTCACCATTCTATTGTATCTTAGTGGGATAGAATATATTTCCTTACCATGTACTTTAATTTGAACCTCCTTAAATTTTAATTTACCATGTACCCTTAATAATTTTTATGTTTAATTCTATCATAACCTCTCCTAGGGCTATGTTAACTTCTACAAAATTAACTATATTTTTCTCTCATTGGATCATTGGAGATTTAAATTCATTCATTGATTATCTCTTGATGGTATGTTTTGTTTTAGATGTTATCTCCATAACTCATTCTAGATATCTCCATAATGTATTTTACATTTGTTATGACAGAAACCCATTTGGTAGTGATTGTTTGATCTTTAGGGATTTAGGGGTTATTGAATATTTTTCTTATTGATATGGTCCTGGGAGTACTAGATATCATCATTTCAAATCAAAATCATTGAATGTGACTAGTTTTCATCAATTGGCGATGAAGCTGACTCAATAAAATGGTGATAACCTATGAATAATAGATTAATCTATTAAATTCATTTTTTTCCTTTTGTGAAAATTATTAATTTTATTATAGGGATTCCTTTTTTATGAAATAAATTTTTAATTCCATGATATGTTTTGTTATATGGGCAGTCTTCATTAAATTGTTTTTCAAATTATGCGTTTTATGAAATTTATCAAACATTATTTTTACTCAAAAAATGAATTTCATGCTTGATATTGGTGTTGATTTGCTATGATTTTTTTAAAAAAATTATCATGTTTTATTTTTAATTATTAGAAAACATAGCATATTGGGAAGCTTCGGTGCATTGGGATATGGAAATATGAAATCGATTGTTTTTTTAACCATTAAGGGTTAATTTTGTGACATCTATAGTTTATATGTGGACGAAATATTGGGAGGAATAAATATTTGTATTGAATTGTGTAACTTATTTTTTTTCGTATTTATATCCATTGGATAGAAACAACTTGTCAATTGTGTTACAATATGGTAATATTTCATTTTTTGTTTCAATTTTTTTTTCATTTGGTATTTCCAAGGATAATATTACTTATTAATTCAGTATATTAAATCATGTACATTGTAAAATTTTATTTTAAAATATTATGATATAATTCAATGATAAATAAAGGATTTTTTGAAGAAGGATTTCATTTGATAAATTTTAATGAATTTTTCTGTTTTAAATCTAAAACTAATAGATTCATTGTGATAACCCTTATATATATTCATGGTTGAATCATGATGGTTGTCTTCCCCACCAACAGGATAATACTTTTTCAGTTTTAAGATATATTTTTTGAAGGAAATAGTTAATTATATTGGAAAATTGTGGTACAAAAAAATATCATATATTTTCAACATCATAGTGACATGTGATGGTGGTGACACTTCGTCATATAGAGAAATAACATTAATATTGTTTTATTATTATTATAGGATAGAATATTTTTATTTTAAATATGTAGATCAAATATGTGTATTTCATTAATTATTAATTTTATTTTATTATATCATTTTAGTTATTCATAATATCTATTTTGGTTCTTGTATTTTTCTATATCTTTTAGTCACCTATCATGGGTGGTGTTTTAGGTCGACTGGGTCTTGTTAGTTACATAATATGTTATGGTTGAAAAAAATTTAAAAGGAATAGATAATCAGTTGGGAAAATAATATTATTTAATTTTATAGTAAAAATTCACTTTTTATTTTGGGAATTTGGTAAGTGAATCATTATTAATTCCTTATAAATGAGTTTGTGTATTCAACGAACTATATATGACGTGCTATTTTATTGGGGCATTGGATTTATTATAAATTATATCAGTATCTAGATAGTACAAGTGGATGTTGGATACAGAATATATGCACCAAAGGGTAAAATTTCTATAGAGGTAATATTAGATATTAACAAGATCATTAATTGCTACATGAAAAGAGGCCATACTTTTCCCCATGTTTGACACTTTCATGAGATATTTTTGGTCAATTAAATCATATTATTTTACTACTAATTTGGATTTTAATTTTTCAAGGTTATATTCCATATCAAGACTTTCTCCATGGGTAATATATATTTTGACATAACGATTGAAAAGTAATTTTATATATTAATTTATATGCACATTATTAGATTTAAGATAATTTGAATTACGAGTATATATATTTCATTTATAGTTTTGTTTATAATATTTTATGAATGTTTATGTTTTCTTGGGATAACTATTTTTATGTTTATGTTTTGATGTTTGTGTGAAAAAATCAATGTAACCTAGGATGGACCACAATTGATATTTTATGAACTAAGATTGATATTGTTTGAATGATTTAAATTTTAGGAAACTTTAATGTTAAAGGTAACTTGCTTTAATGTTGAATCCCTTTTTTGCAATTGATTAAGATAATTATAACATATTATTAATTTTATATCACACATGTTAGGAATTACTGTATTTTAATAGATGGAATAATATTAAATAATTGGTGTGAGGGATAATGTGAGGATTACACCAATTAAAACCCCATTACAAATGTAATTATAGTGATACAATTTTTTTTCCAAAAAAAGGTACCATGAAAATGGATTATCAATTTTTTTAAAATTTTGTGGCTGAAGCCTCATTTTATTATTAAATAAAAGCAAAGACCTCATTTTTACTTGGTAGAGGGAGACTGATTACATGGCCCAATGGCCCAGTGGGCTTGTATCCCATTACATTGCCCATCGGCCCAGATTTTTGGCCTAACACCCATTCTGTGAATAGTATCTTGGCTGCTATAGTGTCAGCCGCATCAACAGAACCTGCCACCGCTACAGTATCTTGCCACTGCTTTAGTACCCTCCGATAAACAGTACCACTGCTTCTATAGTACCTCTAAATTACTACTACAGTAACAAGCACCCCATGGGTTTTGATCCCACATTTTTCATAGTAGAAGTATCAAATAAACCAATTAAGTGAAATATATAGTCTTCTAAAATATTAGTAGATGAATTATATAATGAATGAATATTTAGTTTCCTACACGTAAAAAATATGTTTACAATCATGGGTGAAATTTCTTTAATAGACTTGTAAATTCACCATACATTGGGAATAAGGTGTATGATATCGATATTTTCTAGAGATTTATCATGATTATTTTTAGGAATTATATATATATATTTGAATAAGAATACTTTTATTGGGTTTATTCATGTGGTGTGTTTGGATTAATATTGGGAATTATGGAAAAAATAAAGGTAATGCATGGTTGGAACATGATTTTCCCTAATCATAAACCATGACCCAGCAAACCGTGTGAACCAAAGTAGAGATGATCCATATGGTTAACAAAAGGATTTTCATATCCTGATCTCTAAAAAGAGAAACCATGAACCCCAAAAAATATGTGCATGTTTAAGGAACATGGTTTAAGGAAACAATGAAACTCTTGGTAGCAATCCATTTATGACATTTTCACTCACCCAAAAATTAATTTTAAAATTAACCAAACCAACAAAAACTCCCCTAAATGAATACCCACCCAAATCATAAAACATTTTAATGAATTTATATACTCTCTGATGAATTAAATTCCCTCCCAACCATTATAGAAGGTTATTAAATGTCTACATAGAAGACATACACCTCTCCCGATATGTATACCAAATCCCACTACGTTCCTAATTCCTCATCATTTCTTCTTCCAAACATGTACATGTTGTTCATCATATTTTTAATACAAAAAGATTAGTTTTTTTATCTAGATATTATTTTTTCCTATAACTACATTCAATGAATCTTTATTTTTTCAATCATGATTTAGGGTTTTATATTGAGCTATTATTATACATCATTGTGCCTCTCAAATTTTGTGGATTTCTATTGGGAGATTGTTGATCTATAAATTGAGGTTGGTATTCTATAATAAATATCCAAATTAGTTTTTTGTAATTATCATTTTCTAATTGAATAATTTATATGAGATGTTTAACATATTTTTTTATAGAATAAATTAATTTTGGTGAATTAGTTAACTGAGGAAACATATTAAATTGGAGGTCTTATAATTGTAGATGATGAAGAGTTTATTGTTGAATTAAGGATGAATGAATGGGGTTTGTTGATTCAAATAATTAATTACTGAATTTATAATTATATGATTGGATTGTTGAATCAAATGATTGATTAATGAATTAGTTTTTGATAAATATGATTCATA
The DNA here is from genome assembly GCA_963277665.1 of Viscum album. Classification (NCBI taxonomy): domain Eukaryota; kingdom Viridiplantae; phylum Streptophyta; class Magnoliopsida; order Santalales; family Viscaceae; genus Viscum; species Viscum album. Next base: position 1,757,802,418 of record OY728159.1, on the reverse strand, counting down.
TGACTATGTAAATGTTGGAGAAATTAATAGGATTCATAATATTACTCAATTAGTGAGTTAATTTATAATATTGTGTTGAAAATTTAATTTTTTAAATAAATAATTATTGAGTTAATAAGTTGGATTGAGATGATTAATAAATTTATCATTTCATTAATATGATTGAGATTATTAATTAATTGACGAGTTAATTTATAGTATTTCACTAATTAATTAGTTTTTGACTTAATTAATAAAATTGAGATTAATAATTAAGTTTTCAAGAAAATTAATGGGATGTATATGATTAAACAATATTTGAGTTAATTAATGGGACTGAGATGAATAATTAATTAATGATTAATTTAATGAGATTGAGAAGAGTATATAATTTTTTAATTAATTAATGAAATAGTGAATGGTAAAAATATAATTCATATAATAATTGTGATATAGAATGGTAAGAATAAAATTGTATGAAAATAAATGATAGATAGCATGTATATAAACGATGATGCATGTATTGAGTTTTTGGTGTCCTTAGGAAGCTAGTAATTTTTCATTGCAAAAATAATTAATATTTATAAAATTTGAAAACTATATATTTATGCATTGTAATTACATATTAATAAATATAGACAGACATTTTATTAAATTGATATTCTTCTAGATGAGGTTGGTAATGGACAACTAGGTTGTTCTCACACATTACTCAGGATGCTTAATTTGTACTTTGATAGATTTCATGGTTTCCTGGTTGGAGAAGAGAAAGGACCCTATTTTAGGTGGTTGTGTTGGGGTGTAACATGGATGAGGGAGCGAGATGTAGTTCAAGACCATATGGAGAGTTGTTAGTGTATTTAAATTTTTTTGTTCTTTTTAACACATAGAAAAAATATTATCAAGAAATATCTATCAGTCATTCTGATATTGTATTTCCATTTTTTGTCATCATGTGATATTTTAATATTTATATTTATGTTTATATATTCGATAATTGTTTATTTATTTCCAAAGGGGGTTTTCTCTGAAAAAGTTTATATTCTCACCATGACTAATATTATACACTCACTACTACCAATAGCATCATGCATAGATAGAGGCATGCTTGAGGCCACGTGGCACCCTGACTTGTGGAACCTATGAGGGTCAAATGGGTTGGAATGTTACAAAGTGGTTATATATGAGTATTGTTTAATTTTGCATAACTAATTATGAAAGGTAGATAAGACACATGGAGGATTCATTGCATGATTATGAGCACATTAATAGGAGTAGTTATCCCATGTATAGGGTAGAACACAAGTACCCATGGTAGAATTATGGTTATTGATTTTTTATGTCACAATTGAATATTATTTCACCTTGGGTGACATAGATGTTTTTTGTGATTATTATATCATCAAATATTTTTTAATTTTTTCCTCATGGCCTAGTAAGGCATGAGAGTTGATTTAGAATGCCTCATTTTAGTAAATCATGAAATTTTTAAATGCATCATTTTATCCATTAACAAGAAATTAGTTTTTAATAAGTTCTTGAACTAGATCATCTTATCAGTTTTTTTGATATTAAATTGAAATTTTTTTCTAAAATAAAATTTGAAGTGATAAAATTATACATGGTAAGAATAATTTTTATTAGTAATGATAACACTATTGGGACCACTTTATGAGTAAGGTTGCATTTTTTTCCAATTGATGTCAATGAAGATTAAAATGGAGGAGATCCAGAAGAAATCAAATGAAATTGAGGGGAGGTGAGGTATCATCCATCTGAGTATGATTTAAGAAGAATGAGGATTCAAAGAAGACAAGGTAATTCTTATTTATTTCTTGAGAACCATGCAAGAGATTACTTGAAGAATAGAATATTCTGATTTTCATGAAGTAGATAATGATGGCTCAAGAAGAAGAAGAGAGTGTCTGGAGGGGAATGGCATTCTGAGATGGCCATGCCTTTCACATTGTATATAAATAAGAAAATGCATTGCTGATTTTTATTTCAAAAATATAATATGATAATAGAACTTATGATGTAAAATTTAATGAGGAATGGGGGAGTCTGGGTACTGCATGCCGTATACAGTTTTAATTGAAATGAAAGATACTCATTGGAGACAGAAAAGTTATAATACATTCCATGGAAAAACTGACGATTCTAAATCTATTTGATAAAAAAATAAATATCATGATAGTGGAGTTCATGGTGAATGATGAGAAATAGATATGAAATGTAGTGAATATAATTTAAAAATGGAATGGATGATCTGGAGGCAGCAGAAATGAACATTGTAAGGTTTTGTTGTTTTACAGTGTTTTCCAAATTTTTTGGCCGAAAAATTGGGAGATGGATAAATGTGATTTTGAAAAAAAATGTCGAATGAAATATTGAAGATTTCATATAATTTTTTTTAAAAGAATTCATCATGGTAAGAAAATCAATAAATGGAAATGGGATGGAGTTCGTGAAAAATTGGGAAAAGTGCCAGAAAAATGAGGTTGCGTGAAAGATTGTTTTTTTCACAATATGGAATGAGGTTAATAATATTTCGAAAAATTGGTGTTTTGAGTTCACAATGGAGAAAAAATTTAAAAGGAATAAAGTGATCGAAAAAATCAAGACTGTGTGTGAATTATGATCCTGCGTGAATGAATTTTTACATGCAAGAAGAGGGTTTTAAGTATGGATTAGTGTTTTTCGCACATGCCCAAAATGAATATAAATAAGAGGTGACCCCATAATTATTGGATAAGGCTTGAATCATAGGAATTTATTGGGAACTTATGCATTTAAAATATATGTATATAGTGGTGTATGAAAATAAGATGCGATGTACGAAAACATTAGTGTTGTACGGAAAGAGGAAATTCCGCACGAAAATAAATAGTTGCGCAAAAAGAATTTTTCATTCTAAAAGGTGTTTTTACATGCAAGGATGGAATTTTAAGAATACGACACCAAGACGGGTGAAAAAAAATTAGGATTCATGCATGCCTTTGACAGGTTATTAGCTCCCTCATAGTGGCTTAGTGAAGATGGAAGTATCGTAATCCTTTTTTTTACGAAGAGAAGTAGTAAAACACACACACAATAGGTGTTTAACAAACTTATTTTGATTTGTGAAGAGAAGAAGAAATATATGTGAAATTAAACATAGATCTACTCAGAGATAGATAATATTACCGATTGTCTTAGATTTTCATATTGTGAATTACAGGAGGAGAAGAAGTAGAAGAACATATTGTGCCCAACTGAATGTTTTGAATTATTTGGGTCAATACAATTGTGATAAAGAATTTTTGATAGGATCATCATTTCAAGAACTATCAGAATGGATTCTGTGATTTCGTCCATGAAGAGATGAAAGAGATTTATTGCATTTATTTATTGCACCGATGGAGAATATTGAATACAAAAGGACATCAATTCAGTACTCTAATGCAAGTAATGTCACATGATAAACAGGAGAGAAAATATTATATGCTTATCTGTTAAAGAGACTTTCACATCTCTAAACTGAGTTAGACTTCACCCAATGAAGTGAGCTAGTTGGAGTCAATGAGAAGGACTGGAAGGAAACATTGAGTTATCCCAGAATGTTTAGGCAATGATCCTGGGACAGAGTGATTGTGCACGATCAATTGTTCTCTACAAATAACAATAATTAATGTAATTTTGTATGACTGAAAACTTGTTGGTGTATTCTCCTTGGACGTAGCCCTTATTGATTAACCATGTAAAAAGTTATTTGGTTTCCTTCTATGTGTTTAAATTACTTTACATATACATCATACATGTTTAAAAAAGTTTCTACCAACATGGGAAAAAATTCCAATAAAGTAGGAGAAAAAGTGGACACCCATATTCATGCCCCACTTAGGTTGGACTAGGGTCCTTCAAACACATGAATAATGAAACTATGTTATCCCTAATATACCCTTCCACAGATTTAGGATGGATAAGGGTAGTTATTTGAGTCAGTTTTAACCATTTGGTTAGGTTTAAGAAATTAATTTTAATGTATTTGTCCATTAAATGGTTTAATGTTGATAAAAATATTATATGTATTGTTTTTTTAATTTTAGTGGTATCCCTATACGATGATTCATGTTGAGAGGTTTACAATAGTACATAAAAATAGATAATATTTTGGTGTTAGAGAATGTGGAACTAAAAGTGTCTGTTGAGGAAGGTGGAGAGAAGATCATTGAGAAATATTTTCAGTTCATGCAATTCCTGGAGATAGACACATGGGGGAATGTAAAGAGAAATTCAAACGGGATGAGTGAGTTTTAGTTGTTTTAGAGGATAAAATTTGTTGGATAGGTTGTAATAGATGGAGATCTATTCTAGATCGAGTATATCTGCACAATACATGATCACATGGAGACTACTTCTCATATGAGGGTCAAACATGATATATATATATATTCTACATGAATTATTGTGGTACTTATGGGATGTTCATGGTCTTATTTGGATTACTGATGGAATGATGTTGAAGTAATAATCAAAGATGTTCTTGGATAACAAAAGCCTATAAACATTGAGGTTAGACACACTTTATATACTATTAGTTATTTTCTCTAACATTGGTAACATATGAGTTTAATTCAGAAAAAAATATGTTTAAGGATGGGCATAAGTGTGAAAATAGTTACGAAATGAATATATTCATGATGGAGAAGAATTAAATAGTGGTAAATCATGTTCTTCTAGAGGAGGTGAAGTAGATGGAAGCATCTAATACATGTATAATAGTTATAAAAAGTCAATAACAATGTAAAAAATTCGAGAGATGAAAAAATGTTACGATAAATTGAGATGGAGAAGAGAAAAATATAGTAGTTAAGGGGAATTTCCACTAGCACATGACCTTTATCTTGTTATTTTCACATGTTCGGTAGGCCAGAAAACTATCATAGAAATTTTCCATCACAACCAATGAAGTATTGATCTTATTAAAACTTGTGAAATCTATATAATTTTTATTAGAACCTTTGATAGACTTTTAATCATAGGCATCATTGATAGAATGAGGGTTAATGATGGGGATAATGAACAACATATCTAGATAAAAGTTAAGTTTTATTGGATGTGCTTCTAGAGGTAGTGGATACAGTATTTCTCAGATACAATTCCCATTTTAGTTGAGTGGAGAAGCTTCGAGGAATCAGACCGCATCACATGGTTGAGTGGTAGGATAGTTGCATGTGGTATAACCTACACTCGTGGATAACAAGAATACACTATCAATAGTTAGAGAGACTATTCCTTTACCTTATACATTAAATATTGTTTTATTTGAAATTGGTGAACATCATTCATTCTCTTCAGAACATGTAATTTGCTTCAAAATGGAAGTGGGGTTTGTGCAAGGGGTATTGACAGTAGATACATTGTTGAGAGTGTGGTATGAGGACATTTTATAGGGTAGGTATGTTCTTTCAAAGTTTTCACGTATCAATTTATGTGGAATCTATACATCTAGGACATGTTATAATTTTTCCTCATTTTGGTTTTGGAAAAATTAGAAGAGTTGAGAGACCCTATATACAGTTAACATTAGAGAGTGAACATTAAATATCCTAAGGTTGACTACTATGTTAACATAGGAGAGTGGGATTTCCACGAAGGTTGAGTTGGGACAATTACATAGAAACTGGGTCATCTCATAACCTAGGATTCTATTATATTTTTGGATGATTAAGGTGTATAAAAATATGAATATACACCCATAGTAAAATTAGTTTTACAACTTTTTTCAGAATAATTTTTAAAGTTTACACCTAATATAGATTTGTAATTTTCTATTGATCCCATTCTAGAACTTGAAGAAATTTCAATTCTACCATATAAAATGCCACAGACATAGCTTTAGGAGTTTAAGACTCTGGTTGAGGAGTTGATTGATAATGGATTTTTCCGTCCATGTACATCAACTTTGGGACCCCCTATGTTATTTTCATATAATGTTGATGAGAGTTTTAACATTTATTTCAATTACCATATGTATATGTGAATGATAGTGGTCCAATGATATCCTCTTCTGTGAATAGATATACTTTATGAATAGTTTAAATGGGGTTGTGTATTTTCCAAGATTGACTTAATATATGATAATAATCAGTTGAGATTTATACCTATTTATATAATAAATTCCGATTTTTGATGTAGGTATTTCCTATATGAGTTATTAATAATGTCATTTGGTTTGATGAATGCACCATCAATGATCATGGCCTCCGTGAACAAAATATTACATCTATACTTGGACCTCATTGATTCAATGCTTGTGAATGAAATATTTGTGTACTCCAAGACCCAGGATGTTGAATCCCAACATCCTGACATCATCCAATATAAATGAGAGAGTATTAGATATAAAATAGTATATATAAGTGTCTATTTTAAATTAATAAATTAAATTTCTTTGGACATACCATATTGTGGGAATGTGTGTCTCTGGATCTAGATATTTTTTGTAAAATGGTTTCCTGGGATCATCCAAATAATTTGATTGATATCCATATGTTTTAAGGGTTTTTCTGATATTATAATAGATTCATCTTAGAGTTTTCCAATTTGGTTTCTCCACATTGGGGATTTATCAAAAAGTGGAAAATATATGATAGCTTAAATTTGTGTGAGAATAATTTCATGTAGTTGGCTATGTCCTTTAACACGTATTATATGCTTAAAAATTGTGTTTTGATTGAATTAATTAATTGGGTGAATTTATTAATTGAAAAAATATGTCAAATTGGGGTTATTTGAATTGTATATTATTAATAATTAATTGTGGGATTAATTATGAGGGAACATAGGTTGTGGGATTTATTTCATAATTGTTGAATTAATAATAGTATAATTATATTTTACAGTCAAATTATTTATTTATGAATTATTAATTTATAGTTAGGATTAAGATGACCAATTTGCAGTTTAATTAATTAATAATATTATGTTGAATAATTATTTTTTGAGCTAACTTAAAGTATTGAAATTATTAGAAAACTATTGAGTTAATTAATAGGATTTAGCTAAATAATTAAATCATGAATTAAATAATAGTACTGGAACGAAAAATTAGTAATTATGTTAATTAATAGGGGTGAGATAATTATCTTATTGTTGTTCTAATTAGTAGGACTATGATGAAAAATTAAATATTTAGTTAATTAATGAGATTGATATGATTACTAAAATATTGAGTTAATTATTGGAATTGAGACAATTATTTAATTTTTACTTTATTAATGGGGTTGATATGATTAATTAATAGATTGATGAAATTTAATTGTGGAATTCATATGATAATTGAGTTTTATATTGGTAACAATTGAATAATTAAATATGAAAAGATACATAGATTGGTAATAGTGGTATTCAAAGGCATGATATCACTTATGGGTAGTTTAATCTCTAGTGTGGAATGAATCAAGTATTGAGGTTCAACTATCCATAAGAACCAATCAAGTCTGTGTGTTTAAATAACGGATATTTTGATAATGTGATAACTGTTTATTTATGATTTTTACATATTTTTTATACAACTGCACAAAATTTTTATTGTCTAGATATTGTTTAATACTATATTGGAGGTGGCCTAATCAGTTGGACACAAACACTAATAGGTATAACTAGTCAACAACCTAATAGATTTCATGTTTGTAGTATATGATAAGGGTTAGGGACCTATTTCAGATGGCTAATTTTAAGTAGAGCATTGAGGAGTTAACTAGATGTTTTCAGGTCATGCTTCAGAGTTGTCAGTGTATTTACATTTGTGTCTAATTTGTGGTGCATTACTTTACATCTATCTTTTAGTATTATATTGTATTTATAGTTTTGTTAATTATGTGATATTGGTAAAATTATGGTTATGGTTATATATTTTGTTATTTTCTTTTATATTATACATTTGTTTTACTCTAACAAAGAGAGAATAATCTCAACTCTATTTTTATGTTTTAATAAAATATTGAATTAGTAAATTTTTCAAATTTAATTTGACAAAATTAATATCATTTTTGGCTTATCCATAATAATATAATCATAAGAATATTTTTTTTTGATTTTTAGGAAATGATATATTTAAATGTGAATAGTATAAACTACAATTGATTAGAAAAATATAATTTACGACATTATATTTTTATAAGTATTATGTATACACATTTTAATATTTTTTCAAAGAGAAAAAGTGCATTATATATGTGAATTTATAATTCTAAAAATGTTTTTAAAATTTAACATCCACTATTTGACATTTGTTTTAAAAAAATTATTAATTTCTAATAAATTGAATTTAAAAAAATATTTTTTAGATAATTAATATTTTTCAAATTTATAAATTGAATATAATGAAATGGGTTTTTGTTTTTTAATCATTATTAAAAAACATCTAATATGGACTACATTATTTTTAGTAGTAATTAATATGTTACATTAGGTAAAAAATTACCCAGGTAAAAGATGATGGAAAAAAGTAATAGTTCTTATTGTAAATGTCTAGAACAATTTTTTAGAAAATTATTAAATTTCATGATTGAGGTTTTTATAATTATTTTATCTTACTTTCACAATTTTTTATTTAATTGAGAGCCAAAATTCAATTTTTACAAGGGTTCTCATTGTATTGATTTGATATATTTTGAAACATGTCATTATCACCATATATAAAAGGGCCCTCCAAAACACTATCTAGACACTCCTAAATATAAAATTTCCTGGTAAAAACCTATCCATGATCCTTCAACTATAATAATAAATAATTTTATTAAGATTCCATTTAACATATATTTTTCTATTTGATCGACTTCTATGGGATATTCCAAGGATATTTCCATTTGATTAAAGAGTCTAATTATTTTTACACAACTTCATCCATTTTGATAAATATTACATTTATAAATTTAAAATACCTACATTATTAAATCACTTTTGTTAATATAAATATTTTTATTATGGTGTGGGAATAATCATGAATCAACATTATTGTTTTTTATTTGAAAAATGAATCATTAATTCATGCATTGTGTAGACTACAACTTCTGTGAAAAAATATTTATTATTTAATATAACCACAATTAAAGGAAGGAATAGAATTTTAATTTAAAATATATATGTTCTTAATTAATTTTTACTATTCTTAATATATAGAACACATTATAAATTTCACATTTATTTAGGAAAACAAAATCATCCACAATGTGTACTTACAGACTACTACCTCTAAGGAACAATTAATTTTATTGATTCTTTTCATCACATACTTATTTGTCTTAATATGAAATGGGATTTATGGAAAAATATTTTTTAAGATATCAATTAGTTATTATTAAGAAAATTTTTGATAACCAATTAATATCATTATCATAAATTATTATTATTTAGTCTAAAATAAAAAAAAAGTGAACTACGAAGATACTGGTCCAAAAATTTAATATAATTTAATTAAATAAATTATTTTATCTATATAGTTGTTTATTTATCTGATATATGAAACAATAATACAATAAAGTTGATTATTATGTAATTTTTACAATTATATTAAAATTACCCATCTCATAATAATCTTTTAATCACTATGGGTTCTGATTGGGTATGTTTATCAGAGTACTAGATAAATCATATGAAATTACATTATTTTTGAGTATGAGAACATATTTTTTTGTTTAATATCATAATAATATTTAATTAATCTTTTTTTGATCCGGTATTTTTTTTAAAAACAACACATTAATTAATAAATTACATTATGTTTATTACTAGTAAACGAAACATGATATTCACTAATTTCATCAACATTACAAGATACTAAAACTATAATTAAATAATTATAACATAACTATTTATAATAAATAAAATATTAGAGTATTATAAATTATATTTAAATCCTGACATTTGAAATAGTAATTAATACCACCCATGTTTGGATGAATATAATTCAAAATCATAATGATATCTCACAACCTGTGTTAGAAATAGATAAAAATTTATAATATTTATATATAAATATTTAATTTAAATTAGAAATAAAAATGGTTTTATTTAGAAATTTTTTAATTTTTTATGTATTTTATAATCAATTTTGAATTATTTTGGATGTTTCGTGCAAGTTCCAACTGAATTCGGCTCCATGAAAGGGGTCTCTTCTCAATAGACTCTCATTGAGGCATGTTTGTTATTAGGAACACATTAATTTATGTTGAATATATATTTAATTTTTTTATATAACATCAGGAATTATATTTTTAAATTTTTATTTTATTTTCAATTACATGTCCACTCTTATGTTGGGTTTTTAATGATATATTCAATGTGTAAGGGTCTTCATAGTGCCAATTCTAATTCATTCAATAAATTTACATGTTAAAAAAATGAAAAATCGTATAGTTATAAATTTATTTATTTTACAAATAATTTAAGTTTATTTATTTCCATGAATTTCATGAGATAATATAAGACACATCATTATCATTTCTTCAAACATATTTTTTCTTAAAAATTACCCAAGCAGTAAGGGTTTTTTATTACTCAATTTTTTTTTGATGAGTTATTATCTTTCACGTGATCATATTATTTGAGTAAATTAGTTTATTTTCATAAAATTTATAAATTATTTTAATGGTATTTTTCATTTAAATTAAATTATTTATTTGTTTTGTGGGATTCCCATGCATTTTTGTTGAAATATTACATTTTCAAAATTTGGGCCAAACCGTGAGAATGATTCTAGATTTAAAAATAATTTTTTATTCTTTTATAATGCATTTATATTAAATCATTTAACACCTATTCTACTTCCCAATTTACGTCCCATAGTATATTAAAACCACCATATCCTTTGGGGCCTCATACAAATCCATAATAATTTTCGATTTAGGGTTTTATTAAGGTATTGGGCCAGCCCGAAATCCCATTTCCTGTATAAAAAATTAATTATCGAATATTTCATTCAATTTTTATTGTTTTTAGGTGATTCTAATTCCCACCTGATCTGACATACCCAAGTCATGCCCCCATGATCTTTTCCCACTCATTGGAGATCATATATATCGCGAATTAGGGAAAAAATTATTTATTTGGAAAATCATCCAGAGTTGAAGAGGTAACTCGTTTCTTCCCTAAATCTTTAAAATTTTACACTTTACCTCTATTTCCATACCCTAAATGACCTTAAAAGACTTATTATAGCCTCCATAGCATTTTTGGCTACATCAGGATTCATCAATTGTCTGATTTGGGCTTATTTCTTATACATCCCTCAAGTATGTTGATTTCCTTCCTCCACTCATTTGCATAGACTCTCTTCCATTTGATATGGATTTCATCCATGTTTTCCTAAAGATCCTAATTTCTAGAATCTAGGATTCATACCTAGGGTTTATGATTTTGTCTTTTTTATGAAATCTGGTCGATTAGTGATCAATTTTACTCCCTTTTGGGGCGGTGGTGGTGTGGTTGATGTTTCGCAAATGGGATTGATATTTTTGGCCCAAATGGTTTGTGATTCGATATTTATGAATTATTGGATAACTTATTTTCTCTTAAATTTTATTTTAGATTTATTATCTTCCTTTTTTTTGGTTCAAAAAAAATATTTTGTTGCATTTTTTATGTGTTTGGTTTATATGTTTCATTTTTGTTCAGAAATGAAACATTTTTGTGTGAATTCCATGTTGTGTTCATTGAGGTTGTTTTATGATTCATGGAATCATTTTATTAAATGATGGTATGTCTAAAAATATTGGTTATATGTGATATTGATTTAATTTTATTTTTCAAAAAGGGTTTTTAAGAGGACATTATGTGAAAAACACGGTTACACCCCTTTGAATTGATTTGTGTCAGTTTTAAATGGTTTCTTTATTTATGTTATTCCGGGAAACTATGTTGCCAAACTGTTTTGATATGAGTTTACTATTGAAATTCTATATTTTAATTTGAATGGGTATCTATGTGACTTTTACTATCTTGGAAATTATTTATAAACTTTTTAATGGATTTTTTAAAGTGTGAAACATAGATGAAATATGTTGTCGGATGTCTTGGGGGGACTATGTTTTCCAAAATTAATTTGATTGAAAAAAAAATCAAGTGACATGTGTGTGGAATGTTTGGTGTGTGTGACTTGGAAGTGGTATTTTCATATAAAAATTGTATTTCATGGCTTTTGGAACTTGTTTGAGCTCAAGAGGGATGAGCTGGGTATCTATGTGGGTGGATGTGTGCTAGTATTATAGTGATCCCATTGTGTCATCCCCCTATTTCACATAGCATGTTTGATTATGAAAAAAATAACAAAACTATGATGATGATGATTATTGGGAACTAGTAGGTTATGTTTATGATCCATTGTTGTGGATTCTGTGCATGAGAATGGATATTTGTATGGTTACATTCATTGAGTAGGAGGTACTTATGACCCACAGTGAGCTAGTGTCTATAGTTGTTTCATGTTCCTAGTTCTCATTAGATATTTTATTCTTATCATCAACATACAGTATTTATGGATGGAGAAATTCAGTAGGTTTTTAATTATATTTAATAGTGTTGGTTAATTAATATGTATACCACTTGAAAGATGTTTCTATTTAAATATGTATCTTATAGAAATTGTTGCAAAAACTTCTTGGTTACAAAATATGGATGATTATTTTCTTATAATGATTATCACATAGAATCTATTGTGGTGGAATCCTACTAGGGTTTGTCTCACATCCTACATAGTCCTTGGCAGTATGTAGACTTGGTTATTTTGTTATAGGTTTGGGTAAATCTTTTAATTCTTGCAGTATGAGATTCTAATGGTCTTTTTTGGTTTGGTGTCATAGAGATGGACTGAGGGTGGTGACTCTTGACATGGAGATGGTTTTGGAACTACAATTTTGGTTTCTTCTATTTTATTTGTCTTTAAATATTGTCTTAAATTGTGAAATTTATTTGTGAAATTTAGTAAATGAATTCTTGGATTGAAAAAACCAGATTTTTTATCGGATTAACTTGTGGTTTTATGTTTATAAACAAGTGTAAAAGATTCTAAATTTCATTTTATGATTCCATGGAACTTGTTCCATCCCATGCGTATCAGGGAATATTTTTAGGCCATTACATGGGCCGGGTTAGGTGTCTTTTTGATGGAAACCAAATTCAGTTCATGAAAAAATTATATTAAGTGGTAATTTTCATTATTTGATCATGTTATTTGGGGAAGATTTGGGATAGTTCGAATACATGATTATAGTGGATTGAAATTTTGATTACAAGTTTGGTTCCTAGCCATAAAACATTGTGACGTGATTCATGTCCCTAGCTGAAGTCAGATTTTATCTGAGTCCTTTCGTTTACTCGGTCTGATGATGATTAATTGAAATGAAATGATAGTTGGGTTAATGGTTTCAGTGAGATCACACGGTATGAAAATACATGTGGATATACTGATATTTCCCTAGAATACTCATTGTGATGGTGATGTAATTAGTGTATGGACACCATTAATATATTCATTTCTCCCACTAGAAACTAGTTTCCTCTCACATTGTGTTATTCCCTTTAGTTTTGGAATCTTGTAATTTTGGTTTTAATGAAAAAATGTATTGTTTTAAAGAGACATAATGTTTTTTTGAAATTATTTTCAAATTAAGAGGGAATGGTTTGATTTGTGAATTGGTGAAACTGAATTTTCATAATTTTTTTGAAATGTTAAATGGAGTATTTAAACTCTTTTGAAAGATTAAATTACGTCAATGTGGAGTTTGAAAATCTATTTCATCAGGGACATTGTAAATTAATGAAACAATTTTTTGAATGGAAATATGTGTTTTGGAATTTCTATGTGGATTTTATAAATGGATTTTTTAATTGATAACTTGTGGGAATTGTAAATGTTTTTTGACTAATTGGAAATTTGTTTTAAATAATAAGAGATGATTTTTTCAATGAATGGGTGTTGATCAAATGATGTTTTCAATAAACTAGAATAGTTTTGAAATGGGTTGATAAGTTTTGAAATTAATGTGAATATCTGGGAAGTGAGTTTTTGAATTTGAATTATTTTGCCTTTCAAAAAATTTCTGTAAACTGTAAACTGGGTTTGATTTTATAGTTAGCGTGTTTGGGAAAAAGGAAGTTACAGTTTAATTTTTTGGTTCTAAAAAGTAGAAATAATTTTGTTAACCTTTTATATTTCCATGAAAAAACACCTGCATGGGGTTATATGGGATGAATAATGGTTAATGGATTGACAATATGAGTAATGGGATGGATTTTTAGTGGGTACTTGGTGTGGCATAAAAACATGATTGTGTTAGGCCCATGGGGTAACATTGGTGACACACTATCTGTTGAGTGGTTTATTAACAGATAGAGTATTTTAAGGGACAACATGATGTCTCGATAATTAGTTTGGGGTAATATGACTTATGAGATTTTGAAATTTTTTTTTTGGGATGTTTTGAGTATAAGAACTCATCTTGTTTGAATGGTGTTTTTGGTTTTTGATTCATTGGTCAGTTGGGTTGAATTTTTGGTTGGTTTTCTCTTCTAAAAAATTGTTAGGGATCCTTTAGAGTGGTTCCCCTCATGTGTTTTCTTTTGGTTTTTTGTGTGTTTTGACAAATAGATTAGATTTTTCGGGTCGTTGGGTTCTTTTGATTGATAAGTTATACCACCATTAAAAGTTAATGCACAACTGAAGTGCATCCAAGATTGGTTTCCAATGAAAGATCCTCTATTTGACCAATAAAAGGAATATTTTCCTCAAGAATAAGAGATTTAGTCTACACCATATCCTTTTGTGGTTATGTGGAACCTCTTATAGCAGGATAGTGCTCATGGAATGTTGAAAGATGAATTGTTTCTTAAGATACATTATTCATTGAAGGTGAATGTAGTATGGGGTCAATAATATAGATGGTGTCGAAGAGGGTATCTAGGTCATTCATATTCGCATCACATCTGGGCTTCATATTATTCCACCACTGTATGAAATCTATTCACGAGAAGATGTTATGGCCACTCGCTGTAATTTTTTATTGTTTGGGGACTTAGCATAAGGTCAATTTCCTTGTATTGTTTCTATTTGTTCCAATTATTATGTTTGGTGACTCCCTCTAATGGCTTCTGCCCATTTGACTGCAAAGGTGATGTTGTAGAATCATGTAAAAGTCATAATTTTGTTAGAAGTGATTATCCATTCATAAAATCTTGAAATAATTTTTTTAGAGGATGGTGTTTCCATATATCCATTCATTGTCTTTTTTCTAATCCAACGAAGAAACGGTTGATGTGTCGGTATCATCTACATAATTTCTTCAGTGAAATGTCAGTTTAAGTTAATGTAAATTTGGAATGTTTTATGTCTTTTTTATCTCATCCATGATTAGGGTATACTTCTCCTAGAACCGAAAAGAGATGTTCTGTTTGGGTGGTTACCAAAGATTAACTATGAGGATAAAGACGCTTCAATCATTTGATCTCCAGCCATAGGTCATGTAGTGAAGCTGGCAGCTAGTCTAGGGAAATCCTAGGATCTATCAATGCCTTATAAAATTTACTACTCTCAGAATTAAATGTGGGAATATTTTAAACCTCTAGTGTCATTATCATTCTTCTGTTGTTCCAATTCAATGGAAAGAGGTGGGAGGACCTTGTTTCCATGTTATTTCCCAATTCCATTCATTCCCCTATTCTGTTTCCATTATGTTTTTTGAGAAAAGATTAAAATTTGGTTTGAAAATTTCAGAGCATAGTTTATGTGGAGTTGGTAGTAACCATGATTTATAAAATCATGTGGATAATAGGATCCACACGGTTAATGATGGTTTCCCATACCATGCGTCCGTCCCCACTCTTTATATTTAGGGGTTTTTTGCACCGACATGTGTTGTTCAAAAATGATGGTTGGTTATATTGGTACAGAGACCCCCTATGAGTCTTATTTATGTTCTATTTCGAAAATTATAATGGAATTCTACCGCTTGTATCATGATGTCTATTTAGGCCTCTCCCTTTTAATGTTGTGGTTTTGTCTCAGGAAAATTAATGTTGTCTCTTATGGTGGGGAGCCCATTTCTGTCTCTACATACTAGTATCTCGTATTTTTTGGTGGTCTTGTATTAGGGGTAGGTAAACTCATTCGAAGCTATCTAATATCCAACGTCTTCCTTGGGTAAATGTTGGTATTGATGTATTTCCAATAGTTTATTTATTGTTATGTAGTGGTAAACATGTTCAATGTTGTTTCGCGTTAAGGTATGTTGCTTCAGTCTTATTCGGATTGTTTTTGACATTTATTTCGAAGTAGTTCGAATATGATTGATTTTATTATTAAGTGGTGTATTTTTTGGTTGGTGAGAGTATTACATCCTTGACTGATCAATTGGTGGTGTTTAGTTCTTTTTGGAGTGGGAGAAACATGGAAAATGTGTCCTTTCTGCCATTCCGTTGGGTTTGGTTTTTTGATTTTGGCCTTGATGTGGAATTCTAAGTGTAAAAAGTTTTATGGTGGGAGGAATTGTCATATAAATGACTTCATTAAAAGGTTTTTATAATTTAATTCCTATATTTTTCTTTGTTTTGTGGGTTTCCAGTGATTTTTTGGGGAAATCCTAGGTTTTCAAAATTAGGGCCTAATTGGGAGCCCATTTCCAGATTTAAAAATAAATAAACATTCAAAAATCCTTAATTAATCAACATTTTACACCCATTATACATCCCAATTGGCATCCTTGGGATTATTAAAACCAATATATCCTTTTGGAACTCATAGGGATCAATATTCATAATGGATTGTGGTTTTTTATTAATGTATTAGGCCAACATGTAATCCAGTTTTCATCTATAAATAAATTAATTCATCAATATTTCATTCAATTCTTATGATTTTTTTGTGATTACAACTCTCATATGATCCCACATACACAAGGAACAAGGTTGATATTTCCCCCTATTTTGATCTCATTTTCATCATGAATTAGGGGAAAATACTATGGATTTCTAAAATCGTCCAGATTTGAAGAGGTAACGTGTTTCTTTCAAAAATACAATATTTTTTAATCTTTTCCATCCATTTTAGTACCCACGTGACCTAATATAAATTATTAGAGACTTCTTAACATTTTCTTATTGCATCAATATTCATCTATATGTGGATTTGGGACAATATATTCAAGAGCCAGAAACTAAGTGGGATTCCTTCCTTCCTCCTCCCATTTGTTTATGGTTTCATCATTTTTTCATATTGTTTCATCCATGTTTTTTTATTTTCCTAATTTCTAGCTGCAAGGGTTCATGCCTAGGGTTTAAAATTTGTCCTTTTTGGTGAAACCTTGTGGATTAGGGCTTGATTTCACTACCTTGTGGTGCGGTATTGGTGGAGTTGAAGTTTTGTCGAACCGTTTGGAGTTTTCGGAAAAAATGATAGGTGATTAAACGTGTAATAAATATTAGAAATGGTAATAAATTTTGTTTTATATTTTCAGGAAGTCTATAAGCAATTATGTATGATGATAAAATTATATTTGTTTTGATTTTTTAATATTTAAGTTTTTAAGTGTAAATTTTGTGAATAAAAGAATATTTTATGGTTTTATTCAATGTTGTATTCAATGGGGTTGGTTTATGAATCATCGAATAGTTTTATTAAATAATGTTATGGCTGGAAATTCTGTTTTGATGTAATAATTGTTTACTTTTATTCTTAAAAGATAGTTTTAGAATGATTCTATGGGAAAAACATGTCACACTACGTGGAATTGTTTGGTGAAGGTTTGAAATGGTTTCTTGATTTATTTAAGAGGTACAACTATGTTTCCAAACTCTTTTTGTAGGAGTGTACTATTGAAATCGTGTTCTTTAATTTAAAATGAATTTTATGGTTTGTGTAATATCTTGGGAAGGTTTGAAAAAAGTTTAAAGGATTTGTTGAAGTGTGAAAGAGACATGAAACATGTTTTGGGATGTTTTTCTATGAGTAGGTTTTCCAAAAAGATTTTAAATGAAAAGGGGATAATGTGACATGTGTGTGGGCTGTTTGGCATGTATGACTTGGTAGTGGTATTTTAAGGATAAAATTCTATTTCATGGATTGTTTAAATTTTTTTTTCACAAGAGGGAACACCCAGGTATCTAGGTGAGTGAACGTGTACTTGTATGTTTGTGATCCTATGGGGTTTGACACATGGTTCACATAGCATGTTTGAAGATGAAACTAATAAGTAAACTTTTATGATGATTATGATGATTTTGGGGAACAAATATGTTAGGGTATGATCCCTACTAGTGGCTTGATTACATGGGAACAGAAATTTGTATGGTTACTTTCACCAAGTATGAGGTTCCTGGGACCCACAACGAGCTTGTGCCTATGGTAGGTTCCTGTTGCTAGTGCTCATTAGATATTTTATGATTACCGTTGTCATGGAGTATTTTTTTGGAGGTATTTAGTATCTATTTTATTCTATTTAAAAGTGTTGAATTCTTTTTCTGTAGACCACATGAATGACGTTTTTATTTAATGTTCATTTATAGTTATTGTTTCTAGTGTTTATTTTTTACAAAACATGAAAGTATTTTTGTTATAATGATTACCACTTGGAATTTTTTTGATGGAATCCTACTAGGATTTGCACACACCATACTTAAAACATGGGTGTATGTACACTTGGTTAGTTTATCGTAGGTTTTGGAAATGCTTTTAATTCTAATGGTATGGGTTTCTAGTAGTCCTTCATGGTGCGGGGTTGTAAAGATGACTTGAGGGCAATGACTCTTACCGTGAAGAGGTTCTTGGGATATCTTTTTTGGTTTTTTCCCTTTGTAATTGCCTGTCAAAATTTTATTATATTGTTTAATTATATTCTAAAATATAGTAAATGATGTTTTGGATTGAAAAATTCATATTTGTTTTATTGGATTCACTTGTTGTTTTCTGTATATAAAATTGGGTAAATCTTTCCCAAATTTTATTTTATAATTTATGGGTCATTGTGCCAGCCTATGGGGATTGAAAATGCTCATCGGACCATGGCATGAAACAGGATTCACACTGTTTTGAAGGACACCATATTCAGTTCGTGATCATTTTATTATAATTTTTGGTATTAAGACATTTTTTATTTTTCAATATATAATTTTTTTTCAAATAATTCATACATCATGAAGTATATTCCTCGTAAGGGAAATTAATAGCTAAAATAAATTAACATGAGATATAAAATTTATCATGAACTTATTATTTCAATGGTTTGTTCTCCAACCATAATAATTTATTATATTTAATTTTTTAATCCTAATTATGAAAATAAATTTAAAATAAAATTAACATCCTTTTACTCTTCATTCAATGTGGGTATTATATATTGTTATCTGGAAAATAATAAAATGTTGTTTCCCCTAACAAAATCACATTTTTTTCATTGTATCTTAATTTTATCAAGATAAAAAATAAGTATTTTTAATGGAATTCTATTATTTTTTATTATTAGTAAATATAATGGTATAAATATTCCTCACTTGTCCTTTTTATATTTAACTAATGAATTTTACATGTTAAATTTTATTCCAAATTATTGTAAAAAATAGCGTATAGAAGATATTTTATGTGTTCATTTCCATATGCCTTATCATTTTAGAAAGGATTAAAATTAATGGGGTTCATGTTTCATGATTAATCTTATAATTAATAGGTATCATAAATGGGTATAATGGATTCATAGCATTAAAATATATTATTATTAAGATAATATTCAAAGTAAATTCCTATATAGCTATTCATTTATGTCAAAACACTTATATTCTTCCTTTATTTAACTATAGTTTTAGTCTATTCAAAAAATCCCACATATTATTATTTATCTATTATGTGAAAGTTAAAAAAAAATTATATGTGTAAATGTATTATAATTAGATAATTTTTATTCCAATATGAATGATTGCAGAAATGTTTACTATTGATTGTTTATCCATCCACATTTTTCATCTTGATGGGTTATGACCAGTTTATTAATTTTATATAAATGGGAAATTTATTTCCATACTATATCTTGTTGTTACAATATCTATGATTATGGTAATGTTGAAAACATATTGTTTACCCTTCCATATTATTCCCCTAAAAAATTATGATCTATATATCATCATTATTTACAAAGTGATTTTTGTTATCATTTTTAATTATTATTGATTGGTAACATAATTTTATTATTAATTATAATTATATCTTATTTATTACATTGACATCCATTTTTATTTATTAATAGATTCCTCTTAGAATGTTATGATTTTTTTGAATCTTATGTAGAATTCATTGGACAAAATATGGTGATGGAATTCTCCAAAAAATATAACTTACCTCAATAGTTAAAAAAGTATGACCATACATAACATAAAATATAATTTTGTAAACATATAACCATAATAGGATATTGTATTGACATATGTTCTTGGACTATGGTTCATAACATCCATCATTTTTTATTCTATTAGTATGACATCATTTTTATTTTTATATATTTTCCTATTTATTATGAGAGATATAGAATACCCCAAATGTAATATTTTTATGGATTTATATTATTTACCTATTCATACCATAATATTAATTCATAGTATATGGCGGTATCGAATTAATTTTATATTTATGTTATTTAGTGTTTATCTAACCTCTTAATTTTGATTCCATTCATGTTGTAATGAAGAAATCTAGTATGTATGATAGGATTACAAGGTTATAATATGTGGTGGAATTTATATATGATATCGAAAAGTAATCATGAATTTTTTAGTTTCTTATATAAAATTAGAAAAATTTATATTTCATTATTTCAAAAATAGGATTTAATTTTATTGATGTTCCATAATTATATAAATCTATAAACTATAAAATAAATTTTATTTAATAGATTCAATAATTATTATTTAATTTTAATTACTGTTGTTGTTATCAGGGTATTTCATGATGGAATAATTGATTTTATGTATATTATGAATCGAAAATAAATATATATAAGACTGTGGGTGAAGGGAATCACATTCAGTTTAGGATAATGTTTGAGCTGTGTACTATAATTTAAAAATATATTTAGTGATAATTTTTTATTTATGGATGTGGATTTAGATAGATTATAATATATTTTAATGATGATTAAAAAACATGTTTATATAATGTAAATAACTAACATGAATATGGGTCAATGTTATACTTCCAGAAAATTATACTTACTGAAAGTAATCTTATAGAAAAAGAAGTCACATATTAATATGTTTTCTATATGAGGATTTATATATTCTAATGTAACTATGTAGTTTAATTCTATATTTCATCTAAATTCAAATCCATTTAGTGAAAATTCAACCTAGAAAAATCAAAAAAGGAGATCCACATATGATAATTTAGACACATAAATATCATCAATAATAAAATTAGTATTTTATATTAATAAATATCAATTTTCTTTTATTGAAATCAAAATAAAGAAAACCTAGCTATGTGTTCCTTTAAAAATTTCGATTTATAAATTTTTCATATATGGCGAAGAAAATCACATCGAATATGTTGTAAAAATACTTTATCGTTGAAAAAAGCTGTGAAGATAGTTGTATCTATCATCAGTTAATATGAAAAGATAATGAACAATGACTACTAAAGCTAGAAATATGAGTATGGATGATACAATTTGATGATTCATTTTTATGAATAATTATTATATTAAAAAAATGATTTTAAAGATATTTTTCAGCATTTAAAATATGATTATATTATTGGAATGTGTCTCAAAAGATATTGTAGTGTTGAAGTGAAATATATTTTTTGAATAAAATATTTAAAAAAATGTTCAATATAATGAATAATAAAATATGGAAAATATCATCTTTTTAATATATATATATATATATATAAATAAAAATAAGATTTTTGACATGTTGGATTATTATTGTATTTAATTTGTGATGACCACACCCATATACAATGTATTTTATGTTTTAGATAAAATGATTATAAAATATCATCGTTTTCTAGATGGTTCTGAATGATTATGGAATATCAAATTTTTATGTGAGACAAATGAGAATAAAATTAAAATGAAAATTCTAGTGTAATAAATTAGATATATAGGTGACAAGGGTTAATGATGGAAAAAATGATACCTAAATCGTGGGTACATATTATGAATGAAGCATTTGGAATGGGTTATGGGAGATGTAATAGAATGAGAAATTAAATGGTAGGGAAATTGAAATTGAATATTTTTTGGATTTCAATGTTTTATATTTATTAAATATGTAATAGTGATTTATTTTTAAAAGTAAGAAGATACTATTAGAGTGGATTGACTAGAAGAGGTGGAATCAATCAATTGAGGAGCTACTATTATCCATTTAATACTAATAAAATATGAATGTAAATATTATGGGAATCCAATAATAGGTGGAGTGGTTTTTTTATCCTATAAATGAAACATAATAAAAAAAGAACAACATATGACATCCGTTGTTTATGAATATTGAGAAGAATTAATTAATGACAGAGTGAAATTATAAATTATATTCTTATCTATCATGTCAATCCTTGTATAAGTGGTTGATATATTCAAATAAAAAATATACATTTATGGTCTAAATGTTTTTTATGTAATAGGTATATATTTAATTTTTTTCTAAAATGAATATATTCTAGCATTCGATGAGAAATTAACAAAATAATGATGTATTTTTCATTATTGAAAAATTGTTTTTTCAGAACTTATGATTGACATTCACAGAGTGTATTATAATCCAATTTCATATATATGGTTTAATTTAATAGTATACTGACCCCAAATAATTTTATCTTAAAGTTATATCATTAAAAAAGTTTAAGCATTTAAATATAGAAAATAACATCAATATATTCTAAATGGTTGGTTTTGTTTATTTGTGGACCAACAACATATGAAATTTATTTTGGAATACTTTTAAAAATACAAAATAAAATTGGTTCACAAAATAATATACATAGACCTGGAAATATTTATAATGATATTTATAACATGGGTAAAATAAACATAAGAATATCGTAAGTCTTAGATGCTTAATAAGGTTAAACATAATTTATAATAATCAAATTTAAAAGTTGATATCAATACAATAATATGTGTATGACAAAAATGCATTTGAAACATATTCATGAAAATGAATAAATCATCAATCAAGGAAGATAAATTATAATAAATAATATATGATTAAAATGAGCATGGAAATAAGAGTTTATAAAAATTAACAATAAGGGGAATACTAATGAATTATTATAAGAGTAGAAATATGAAATTATCCAAATAGAAAACAAAAATTATTATACTGGAAAATTACATTCATGATGAACACCATTTGAATCCTAAAATATGAGAAAAGAAAATTTAATGGTGAATATATATCTTCTGATATATACAGATTTAATGAATAAAATATATGGTGATAAATGACCTCACATTTGATTCATCCAAATATACAAGTGGCACTTCATCTCAATTATTTAACCTATCATAATGAACCAAAAAAGATATAAATTTGTACTATTCACCGCATCATAAAGAACCCATAGAATAATTTTTTTATTTATTCCTCAAATAGATTCACATTATTAGATCAATCATAATTCCATCTATAATAATAACATGATTATACAACGAAATATAAATGGGTATCCAAAAATGGTTCATAACGTTTTTTTATAATACCCTTCAATAGTGATGATGGGGTATAAGGTATTTAAGGAATACATAAGAATGATATATGGTTTGGAAATTTTATCCCAAATTAATTAATTAATTAAATTTGTTTTAACACCCATCATCCAAAAAATGAATATAAAAATATTTAATATGGGGGAATATTGAAAAATAACTTTTTTTACACTATTGATGATTAGCAATGAATGAGGGATTTAGTTATTATTAATTTAATATATAGAGATAATATATATAAACAATAGTGAAATATGTTTGATGGTATCATATTAATAACACCGTTGATAAATAAAAATATATTTTAAAGAACGCTGACTAAGATGAAACCAACCTTTTAATGAGTTTTGTAACAATATTTTGTGAAACTATAAATATTCATGAAACCAAGATATTTTTTTTAAAATAAATATTAAGTGATATAAGCTGATGAATAATTTAATTTTGAAATAAGTAATACAATGAGTAAATTTTTAACAAAAATGAGAAAATTGCAGGAATTATGTGTTAAAAATAAATAAAAAATTATAAATCGTTATCATCAAATGAATAAGTAACATGTCATAATAAAAATATATTTTTCAAAATGTGGCTTGATAAATTTATAATTTATTTTCATAATTGAAAATAAATTAATGTTACATTAAAAAAAATTCAAATGAAATACTAGGTGTAATATTATATATTATATTTTTAATGGATGTATCAACATTTTAATAAAAGAAAATTTTATTTAAAAAATACCACATAAAAACAAAAAATAATAATAATTCATCTTGAAAGATTTTATTGGAAATAAAATGTTAAATTTTTATAAATTAAAATTATGACTCCAATTTTATTAGTAACATTATATGAAATATAAATAAATAATAAGAAGGGTAAATATTTATTAAAGTACATATGAATAATTCACAATAGTAATATACATTTTTCGGAATGAAATTTGAATGATACAAAATATTTTAATTAAAATGAAATTTATCCCATTATGTTAAAAGAAATTACCATTAAGTACACTTTAGTGGTGGTTGAAACCCATATTATAATACAATTGTTTAAGAGGAACTGTGATAACTCAGACGTTTCATTTAAGTTAACAATAATCCTTACATATTTGATATTTTTTTAATCAATAACTATTTAAAGGGAAAATGTGATTGAGGTATTTAAATAAAATTAATACAATAACAATTATTAAATATATTTAGTATGTATTTTATTAACCATTACATAGAAAAAAATAGTTTTTAATAGTATATAATTATCAATGGATGGAATTTTCTAAATAAGAAACATCAACAATAAGTCTAAACATATTATAATGGGTTTAAATATAAAATGAAATAAAATAAAAAATAAAAATAATCTAACTAAAACCATATATTAATAAAAATACCTTTATTAAAATAATTTATTTTTCATCTACATGTATATTGATTAGTTATTTTATATTTTTCAATATCTTATGTCATAAATCATGTTTTTTATGTATTATCAATGAATCAGTGTTGTGGTACATTTTTCAAAAATAAATCATCATTATTATATAATGAAATATAACTTAATTAATTTTTAAAAATATTTTATACTGTAATAAATTATTTATATTTAATTTTTACTTAAGGACTATGGAGATGAAATTAGAGATAAGAATGTATTAGTGATATTTATAAAACTAATCGTGGTATCATAATTAATTGGTAAATTTCAATGTTAAAAATATTGAAAATATGAGTTTGTTCTCATTTAAAGAAAATAATATGAGTAATTATTTTCTCATATTAATCCATGATATTATATTTTATAAATAATTAATTACTCAGTTGGACTAACACAAACATGAATATATATTAAAAGATAGATGATTATGATCATGATAGTTGTTTATTATTGAGTAATAAAATTATTAAAGAATGATTATTAAATATTATTGAAAATATTAACACATGAAATAATATATAAATAATTTTTAAAAATAATGGAATAAGACAATAAAAGTAGATATTTTCCTCAATGGTTGTTGTAGTCAACACGGCACAGAATTTACATTTTCATTTCTAAATGAATGAGAGGAAAAAATGGTATATTATCAATTTAATATTAATAAAAAAACTATTTTTTATCTTGATTTCATTATTTAATCAGCATTACCGTCATACGGAGATGGTGGTGAAAAATTAAAGGGGTTACAATATGGATTTTATTGTCTACACAACAGATGAATGGAGGATTTATTTTTTAGTTTAACATACAGAGGTCATTAATACATATTTTCCTTGAATGACTACATTCATCATAAAAAATCAATAATTGCAATATATATGAATTTAAAAATAATATTTAGGAAGTAATGAAAGTGAATAATATAGTTATAAAAAATCACTCATGCTGAGAAATTATGCTTTATTACGGAAGACTCCTTAGAAACAAATGTCTGAAAAATTTTAAGAAAAAAGGGTTATGTTAATAGATGTGTTTTAAATCAGAATGCTAATTAGAATAGTTTTTTTTTGTATCTAAATTCATTTATTTGACTTCAATGGGTAGTGATAGGAATTAACACCTACTCCGATCCAGGTATGATGCATTCTCTATTAGTGTTTTAAGAATTATTATATGTTTATTTGGTTTAGGATTATCAGTGAGTTTTCCATAGTTACGGGAAGTGTTATTCAAAATATGGGTTAACCACACGTCAAAAACCAATGGTGGTGGGTTTATATGATGGGTTTTGTCCCTGTGTAACATTATTTGACCTATATTCATTACTGGTTTCCATGGTTAGGTTCACTGTTCCCTGAGATGATCATTGTAAAATGTATTCAGAAAGACCTCACCATGCAGTGGTTCATGATGTGGTGACAATAAAATTTATAACTATAATGAAACAGAACATAGTGGATAGATATATAATCTATCCTAAATGATAGGCTATTATATCCATGATATCATTGTGGACACCACTAGGTTTGGTGAATATGAAAACTATTATGAAATGTTATTTTTTTTCATTAATTTTTATGTGAGGAGATGTGGGTCCTCTTGAAATTTTCAGGGGAGGTTTCTTAATGTGGTTTATGAATCGTAAACCCCTTGTTTGAACATTATCATTGAAATTTTTCTAGGTTATTTTAGACCAATTATTTTTGGGTGAGACTTATAAGACATTATACTCATCAAATATAGTGATTTTTATGCGGCTATTTTTTTTATTTTCATTAATTTCACTCAATCAATTTTATAAGGAATTTGACTTGTTATAGAAACTATATTTGTATGATTATCAATATAATCAAATGACTTTTTTAGGAAAATAGTACATTTATTGGATTTTAATTTTATATAGAAAACATTTTTAAAATTCAATTTTGCCTCTAAAAATCTAGGTTGACCATTTTGGATCCCCCATTTTAATGATCATATAATGATATATAAATTTAAATGATTAATTAAAATTGATAAATTGTTTAAATTTATGAACTATTAGTTATGGAATATGGTCATGGAATACATCTTGGAATGTGTTGACATTGTAATATTTGATGCCTTGTTTGTTTATAATATGTGGTTGTTTTTAGTTTGGGGGCTTTAGGGGATTTAAAACCATGTGACACCACAATAAAGGATAATTAACCATTCATTTGTATGTAAGTATCATTTAATATAAATGTGTCTATGTTTGTAATAACTAATGGGTATGACACGTGGATGTAAATAATGAACATTGAGATTTAGTTCAATTCTATTTTTAATTTTTTTATTATGTTTAACTTGTTGAAATTTATCACACATTCTTTTATATAAACTGTGAGCTTACTCGAATTGTCCTAGTGGTGAGGGTTGAAATGTTTTTTTTGTAGTGATCCTACTGGGTATGATTACCCATCATCACATATGAATACATTGTTTTTAATGATAATGGTATAAGTAATGTATCATATTTCTCTTGTATAGTATAAGAATTCTTCATCCTCTGTATGGTTGTTTTGTGGTTGGTTATTGACTAATTGTGTGGTCAGAGTGACACCACATCATTATTAAAGTGTTGGTATGTCCATTGATTTTTATTAGTCTTCATGTTATTCGTTTTCACTTATACTCTGATATGTTTATTTTATTGGGTATTCTTCTAATATAAAATTTTATAACCTCATTCATTTTATTCTTTTTTTGTTATTTTTATTTGTTATCAAAATTATCTGTTCACTTGAAAACTGTAAAGTCATCCTCTAATGTTTTGGAAATCCCATTTAATTTATTCACATGATCTAATGTCATGGGTACATCAATTATTATCTATAATACATACCAAATATCCAAATCCAATAGTGTTTTCATGACACTACAAATGGAATTATTCTTAGATAGGCTACAATATGTCCCTAAATGAACCAAATATGACATTTTTGAACAATAAATTTATATACATAAAATACATAGATGAATTATCTATGTTAAAATTTATATTACCATGGGGTTTTGGTTAAAAAATAGTTTCAGACACTTAAAGTGTATTTTGATCTCTTCAGCATTGGTTTAGGTGATAAGGGTAGCATATCGTGAATTAGTAACGATTCATCCTACTAAGACAACATTACATGAGATATTATTAGGATTATAGGAAATAAATTGAAATTAATTTTATTTTTCATGATTGGTAATGTTCTAATTAATCTGTTTCATGTGGGAAATAACTAAGGTGTGAATTATCCTATATTTAGTTAAATGGAATCAATCAGGGTATCCCGAAATTTTCTAGAGTTTTTATCATAGAAAATTGTATCACATGAACCCTAATTGAATGAATAATATGATTAGATAATACATTAAAATTATTATCATATTAATAAGGGATACTAGAATAAATAACCTAGAAATTTGAATCAGTCTATGAAATACCTGAATCTAAATCCACAATTATTACATCGAAATTTGAATAATTGAAATTAAATAGTGATCTTTATCTGAAAAGACAATTTATGGATTTCATTATATCTCTATTCAATCAAATAGTTCTGTTAAAAGTATAAATTCTATTGGATCATTCACTCCAATTGGGATATTAATTTGTGCATTATAAATTTGAACAATTCCTTATATGGGATATATTTGGAGAAAATTTCTTCCAATATTTTTTCCACACACCATCATGTTATATAATATTTTACATTACTTCATTAAAATAAAATAAAATCTAACATAGATAGTATATGCTACTATATTTATGAACTTAGTTCTTTTCACTCACGATGTGGCTCCTATTGAATACATGAATGAACACATCTTTTGGACTTTTTTATAAACATAATTTCGTTTTGATATAGTTTTTATATGAATTATTTATTTTACATAGATGGTCAATAGAGATAGTATTTTTTTATAAGATATTATCATGTGTCAAATGGGAGGAATTTATTTTTCTACATAGAACATGTGTGAAATATTTTCATTGTAATATATAGATATGTAGTACGGAACAACCAATATATAATCAATACTATTATTTTACAACACATCTCTGACATTATAATCATAAATATATAAATTTTGTGGTTATCATTTTTTATCATGTATCCCATTAATTTTATAATTTTTTGGATGATCAAATGAGGATAGATCTCATAATTGAAACTGAGTATATCAATGTGAATATTATAACTCATATACTCCACATTCCATTAATCGATAGTATGAAATTATCGGTCAAGGGACTCTAATAAACTAGATGTATGGTTCATCACATATTATCAAATAAGTCAAATAAATCCTTTATTCTTTATGAGGTATAGTTATATATGACATGAATTTAATACAATTTCTATTTGATATAAGTGCATCATAATAATATATTTGTTAATATTTTATGGATCAAATGGAATATCATACTAAGATAATTTCACACAGAATGGGTATCTTGGAACCTCTAAGGAAGTGAGAATGTATTATATTTATATGGTCAACCTATTTTATAATAAATTATGGAAACATGTTTTATTAGGATTTATATTTTTATATATTCATGTCATCAACATGATCACTTCAATAAAATATTTATTTACATTCCTTGACAATATAAATTTTATAAGTGATAAGTAATATTTACATATATTAATGTGATGGGGAATCTTATTAATTGATATTATTATGTGAAGGGATGATGATCATGAAATTTTACACTAATGGTTGGAAAAATTTCTTTTTAATTAACTTCAATAACAACATGGACTAATTATATAATTGAGACTAAATAATAAGATTAAAGAACCTATAATAATGAATAGATATATACTATAAATTATTTAGGATATTATTTATCACATTTATGAAAATATGATAAGGAATATATATCCAATTAATTAGATTTTGGATATTTATTATCAAATTTATAGAGCCTAATGGTTTAACAAAATTGATAAATTATGGACGTACCATCAGAATCAGGTTAGAATAGGGATATTCAAAAGGAAACATTATAGAGTTATTATGGTTTTTATGAATAATTTTCCATGCTATAATGTTCTAAAAATAAAAATTAATTTATCTTGGAATTAATGAACTATGTCATTTAATAGAACATAGGATATATCATTTATTTATTTTTTCATTAAATTATATTGTATTCGCAAAAAAAATAAAGAACATATGGAACATTTAGAGATTGTGGTAGGAATTTTTTCAGAGAATTTATTTAATCAAAATATTTTTGCATATTAATTTATTGGATACAATATTTTTATATTAATAGTAATTAAATTTAAAATAAATTAATATCTATTGAATCTAGAATCATAGAATATGTTGTTTCATGGAAATTAGTGGAGAATTTCATTCAGATACACTTCTTTTTTTCATTCCTGATTGCTATTATCATTATAATAAATTTTTTAGAACAATCCCATTTCTTTTGAAATAATTCAAAAATGGGAGATTTATTTCATTATAGTTATAATCATCCAAAAAATTTATGTTTAATGAATGTTTCACATTCGTATAAATTCTTATTTTTCTTGAACCTAAGAAAGGTTATGAGGTTGAATGTGACCGATATAGTTATTGACATGGTTTTTCCCATAACTGTATATCGTGTTGTATCATATAAATCATTATTGTTTTGAATTCATGAAGATATTTTAATAACCCATAAATTGGAATTTGTTTTGGTTTTATATGTTTTAAATATTTTGTTTTATTTTCACTTTTATGAGAAATTCACAATTTTCAAAACCTAAATTTTTTGAATCCCATATTTTCATAATGATAATTTAATAAGAGATAAATAAAAATGTTTAAATTTATCTAGATTTTTTACAACAATATGGTTTCTACGTATTGAAATTAGTATTTTTTTGCAGTTTCATTATGAATAATGTTGTGCAATCATCTTTTTATCATTCTCAATTGATGTGCATGAAATCAGATTTTAATATATATTGAACTAAGAATGATGAAGTCAAAATTTTCATTATTATAACTCTAATTTATAATTTCATTCAAACAATTATGTATATTTAAAAACATTTTCATAGTTTCCATATCATTATGTTATAACATAATGTTGGTTAAAATGTTTCTGGATTGAAATGAGATGTGAATTCCATTTTCCATTTTCATGATAATATTTTAGTTTGAATATAATAAAATAAATATACAAGTACCCACAATATAATTAGTTATTTATCGTTGAATTATTAATATGTATAATGTTCAATGAACATAATTTTGGAGAAATGGTAAGAATGTGAATGATTATGGGAATGTCTAGAGATGCCTCATTTTTCATTTGGTCAAGGATGAGAATCAAACTTGTATATTGGAATCCATACTTGTCCCTATTTGGAATTCAGAGAAAATTACTATTTATTATTTAATAATTCAAGTAATAATCGGCTATGAGGATGATTCCTTATCAGAAATTGTTTATTGACTCATAAATTCATATCACGTCATACATATTCTTGAATCAAATATAGCTGAACAAATCTAAAACATATATTTGGTATATCATGGGGTATCGAAAAATAATAACATCGAACATCATAAAGATGATAATTTTTAACTAAATGATTTTCATATATATATATATATATTGGAACCCCAATTGACCTCAAGTATAGATTTCCATCCTTAAATTGATGAACAATTTGAATGTATAATACACTCATTATAAACATTTCCCAATTTTTGTGTAATGTAATTCCTTCGAATAAATGTAGATCATATAACATTAGTTTATATCTCAAAAAAATAATTTAATGATGGAAATAATTAAAATATATCCTTTTGATTCAGTATATGGTAATTATTGTTAGTCACCACGAGGTTGGGAATAGATCTGAGAGATATTATTGTTGTTATATTTCCTTATTTGGGAGACGACTATAAATATTTAGATGGATATACAAGGTTTTAGATGACACAGATTCCTCATAATTATTAAACATATCATTTTCATTGGTCGTTATATATTGATATTGAAGATCATATGTTTTTTAAATAATCATCATTGTCAATGATTTTTGACTCTGTATGAAATTTTAAATGTAACATTGTAACATAAAAAATATTGAAATACTAGAATAAATTGGTTATGTGATTTATTGAATAGATTTATCACCATTAGTTAGAACATTTCATAATTTATTACGTGATTCAAAAATAATTATGTTCAAATTGAATACTGATTATTTGATTTTATTTCACCAAATTGATTATACAACGGACATCACTGTTCTATAAATGTCGAAACTTATGTTGAATAGATTAAAAAATTGATACATTGGTATAGTATGTATTTGTTCTGATATTTATGAATTTATGACAATATAATTAATTTAAAATGGAAATATGATAAGTACGTAATGGAGAACTGATCAGAGTTCTTCTTTATGAAATTCCGACCAATAACATTATATCGAATGAAAACACAATGGTGAAGGGAATTTAACACCCACGGTGTATGGTATATTCTACTTTCTAAAGGGTTTTAATACTATTATGTGGTTTTTTGGGTTATGGTATAATTTTTTGACATTGATTTCTTGATTGATATTAGTTGAAAAATTATTCGTTCACCTCATGAAACAATATGCCATAGTGGTAGGAGTGTGTTTGTGTGTGTGTCCCATTATAATAGGAGGTCTCTAAAAGAGTTGGATTTTATGCATGGTCTGGGTCATAGAACCCATGGATGGTCACAATGATTCATGAACGTAACGACATCCAGAAACCATTTTCAACATCATGGTGTGAATAAAATAGTTGTGGTTTGTGTAACAAATCATGGTGTTTGGTCAGGAAATATATCATGGATGAAATAAAATCCAAGGAACCATTTTGTGGGGTACCCCACCAATTCATGATAATGGTGAATCCAATTTTGAAACTGTCATTTCCAACAATGTTTTGAGATGTATTTACAAGTCCACATGAGACCATCATAGGTGTTCCTTCATTGTTTTTTACAAAAAATATCATCTTATAATTATTTTATTCCTCTATTTCAGAGTTATTTTTTATCTAATAGTTTCTATAGTGCATTGGATGACTATCTACTATCACATTATAGAGAATTTGATTAGTCCATTAGTGAGAGCTACAATTATTTTCTATATCCTGTCCTTGTTTTTTATATGGTTTTATGAAAGATTATTATCTTGAACATAATTATTTTTTGAATTCATTGTATCATATTCCTAAACAATCATGATGAAATTTTCATAAATACCCAATGATATTAAGGATTAAAAGTAAAAGGGTACATGGATTTATAAAAAAAGTATTTCTTGTATTTCAAATGGATATCATTTCTATGAAATGTTTTGACTATTATTTAATATCATTTAAAATTGATTATAATAAAATTTTTATATAAGAACCTTTTTTTAAAGTAGGATTTTATTTATTATTAATATAAAAGTCCTAGTTTATTTTTTTAGAATACGTAGGGACTGTATTCTTATTTAAATATACATATAATTTTTACAATTTACTTGGATTTGATTTCATGATTGGATACACATGTGGTATTTATCAACATGTGATGACTTTAAGACGGATGTGAAAACACTCTTGAGTTTTGAACTCTGAATGAACATGAATGTGTGTGTGTGTTAGAAAGATGGGATTGGTATTCAGAGTTCAATGAATAATTAAAAAAGATAATTTAGTATAGATTTCTATAAAATTATGTGATTTTGATAATAATATTTTGTAATCCAACTAACTATTTTTATTTAGATTATGAAATAACTAGTTTTTGGACATTGTTTAGCATTTTGGGAAGCCTCTTGGAGAAAGCCTATAGTGTTTGATTACTCAACCTATGAAAATAAAACATAATGATAATGACAAAAAATTAATTAATGTTACAAGAAAGTGATTTATCAGATTTCCAAAGTCGAGCATCATGATGCTACATCCATAGGATGGATGTTTGGGGAATGATGTTTTCTTTCATTGAGTTTCTGGAATGATTCAACATTATTTTTGTGGAGTCTGTATGTCCACTGTATTTCTTTTTTCATATTGTTATAAATATGCACTGCTATTATGACATTCTTGTATTTTATTTTCTTTTATTTTAATTTTAATTTGTACACCATTTTCGTCATATTATTATTTTGGTTATTTATATTTGGTATCATAATGTTAGGTTTATTTTAAAAATTGAAAATAATCCATCAACTTTGATGTGATCCATTGGACATTATTGGAATCATTTAATGTCATGGGTATATCACCTATGTTTATAATAACATCATACCAATACATTTTTAATTGTTTGGGAAATTATGTTATAGAGGACATTTTATATGTGATAGAATGGTATTTGTATATATTTTTCAACATAATATAAAGAGATTGAATGTTTGAAAATTCAATAGACTATAAACACTATAATAATGGAGTGGGCGATGAAAAAATTTCAATAATCCAATAACCAAACCATTTTACATGATTTCTCATCACTATTTAAATTTATTTTATCTTATTATTTTCATATTATATTTTTTGGTTTTTCCTTGGTAAATAATTTTTAATGTAGTAATATAGTTTTAAATATAAAAAAATAATGTCTTTATTATATATTTTTTAAAAAATAATTCCATATACGAAATCCATTTTTTAGATAAAATTTATATTTGTATGAAAACTCAATATTTAAGTCATCACATGTAAGCGGTAAACCCCAATTTTAAGATAAAGTGTATTTATAATAATAAAATTCATTCTTTATGTAGAATTAACAATGAATTTGATTTTTTGTATATAAATTGTTTTATTATAAAAAATAATCTTTATTTAGATTTCAATGTACCACATAAAACATTTTTTTATATAATATTTAATTCAATGAATATAACAAAAGAGTTCTTCATGGAAAATGTATCTGATGTCCAAGGCATGTTAATAATAGTATTTCTAAATTCTACAGTATATTATTGAACTGAATAGTTTTTACATAATTAAAAAATATTTTAGAAACTAAAATGGATTATATAATGTTATGTCTTTATTATGTAATAACCTTAGAATTAATATTATTATTTCATTTTCAAAGTTTATAAAAATTAAACTATTTTTTACAAATACTATATTTTTATCCAAAAAAATAGTTTAATTCAATGTCTTTAAATGAATTTTATTTAAAACATTGAAGTAATTTAAATTATAAAATCTCATTTTTGATGAAAATATAAAATATAAAGAGATACTTATATTGAAAAATTATATTTTAAAACATTTTCTTTTTGTGATATTATATAAAATAAATAATAAATTATAATAATAAAAAATTATTTGTTCATATTTAATAATATTTTTACATACGAAAATTCAATTAATTGGGATAAACACAGATTACTAATTAAAATAGTTCATTGAAAAAATTTATTACTTTTATAGTAAATACCCATTATGAGAATACAATCAATATTATATATTTAAATTATAAATTTATATTTATTTTATCTCTTTATATTAAAAAAATTATTTTACTATTATATTTCAAAATATCATATTATAATAAAAAAAATTGTAACACATAAATATATAAATATAATTTGTTTAATGTAAATTTTATAATTTATTGTGAGTTATCGAGTTATATAGTAACTAAAAACAATATATAAAAATAGTATTCTTATTTAATGCATGTATATATTGTCACCATATTCTCAATGACAATATTTTTAACAAGAATATTCATAAGGATCCAATTTATACTAGTTATATTTTTATTATAAATATATAAATTCTAGAATTATTCTTTCTATTCATAGTTCATTATTAGCACTTTGAATTTCCATTATTTTCCTTATATATCTCATAATATGATCTATCCATTATTGAATCCATTCATAATTATAGATTTTAATTTTCTATTATTTACCCAAAAGGATAATGATAAATGAGGAGATCTCATTAAATACATGATTTTATTCTTTTTTATTTACATTTATTATTTAATTGAAGTTGTTTTAATGGGATAAATTAAAATTAGTAAATGATAATGCATGGTGTGAGATACATTATTCAATTTGTTTATGTGGGAATGTAATAGTATAAATAAATAATATTTTTTTCTTAATTATTATATGTAATGTCTCATAAACTAATTTAAATTCTTATAAAAAATATGAAAAAATTACTATGAATTATAATCAATTAGTTTATGGAAATATTATTCTTCAATGAAATATAGATCGTTACATATATATCTTCTATGACCCATGATATATAGGGATATCCAAGTGTGAATGTAAAATTATAGTGTGATATTGATTATATAGAACAACAGTTTTATTTATGCATATGTCTGTCCATCAAGACTCTATAATTATACAAAATGGGATACAATAATCCAATTATATTTTCCTAGATTGATGTATCGAATCGACATTTGGGGTGAGTAGTCAATCCTGGAATGAAGTAGCATATTTAGTTGATCCATGTGAATTATTTTAATTTATTTCTTTTATTTACTTTAATATCTAAGTGATGATGTGTGAGACAACTCCGATTATATTGAAACTATAAAAATCTAGGATATGAAATTAAACCATGTGAATTTGTATTACTATCAAATGAGTCACCAGAAACATCTCAATATTTTAACATACCTACCACCATTTGAATTGGTTTGAGATAAATCTTATTTTTCATTAAAAAAATATAAACTGTAGATTTGTGATGTTTGAATAGGATTTATTGTTCATGATATCTATCCCCAACCATACTAATGAATAAATTGATGTTTCCTCTAATACATATAAAAATTGGTTAAATGGATAAAAAAATTAATCAGTATTATTTAAATGTGGAATTTTATAAAACATATTCATTATTAATAATGTGTCTACTTCTTTTAAAATGAATCTATTGATATAGATAATTTCAACCAATTAATGTCCATTTTATTAAAGATGTTGGAAAATTGTATACATTAATATAAATGACGACTTTTCCAAAAAAAGTTGGAATGTGAATGATGAAGGATTCCACTAATTTTTATCTTCTAAATGTATTTTATTTGGTAAATATTTGATTAAAAATAATAACTATTTGTAAAATTTGATATCATAGATAATAAATTGTCTAATAATGTTTTTATATTACACCCTCAAAAATATATTTATAAAAGGGTTTAAGTTTCATTAATTGTAATAATTTAATATTTCCATCTAATTAAATCATTTTTAA
Organism: Viscum album; assembly: GCA_963277665.1. NCBI lineage: Eukaryota > Viridiplantae > Streptophyta > Magnoliopsida > Santalales > Viscaceae > Viscum > Viscum album. The sequence goes on along the minus strand of OY728159.1, from coordinate 1,757,765,003 downwards.
AATATAATGTGAAGATATTTTTTTATGATTAATATCACGAATGTTTAATGTTATTTTTAAAATCAATACATTGTCACACAAAATATTAATGAATGAAAACTATTATTTTCATAATAAAGAGTTAAATATTCCGAATGTTTTTAAAAAATTGTTAACAAGGTAAAAATCAAGAAATTAGATGTTGAATAGATATGAAATATATATTTAGGTCAACTAATGATGAGAAATATTATTTATAAATGAAATTATTGATGTTTAAATCATGATGACTAATTTTTATTCAAGACATACTGGCCCATCGAAATGAGCAAAGAGTCTTCATTTTTTCAACCATGTTCATGACATTTTTTTAAAAAAAATGGACTCAAATATTTCGTAATGGATTCTAGAAAAATATTATAGAATAATCCACCAATATCTACATGATGAATAATAACAAAAATTTATAGAGAACCTCAAGTAATCCAACTTCTGTTTTAATGAAAAGTGTGAAAAAATGATATAATATATATATTTATTTCTAGTAAAAATAATTAGATATAAAAGAAAAAATAACTCTATATTAAAAATAGTTATCCCTAAGAATAATTTTAGTGTTTCCTTAATAAAATTTATTATTCATAGTATCATGAAGCATGTAAATAGGAAAATCTAGAAAAATGACATTAAAATATTTAAGAATGGGGTTTATAAAAAAGTTATTTTTATTATATGTTTTTTATAAAAATTATGTGTAGTTAATGTGTATTAAGATATTGTAATAAAATGTTATAATGTGAGAATAAAGGGGTATGAAAACTAATAAATGGGAAGAAAAATGATCAAAATATAGGAGAAAAAATAGAGAATTATTCTTAAAAGCCAATGTTTTATAAATCTATAAAAGTTTTCTGATATGTGAACTAATAGTGGAAAATAATATTACAAATTTTTGTTCAACATTTCTATTTATTAATAAAAAACTTTTGAAAAAATAAATCTAAAAAAACCAGTTTTATGTAAAATATTCTCTATTGATGATTCAGGTAAATGTGAAGCATGTTAAGAATTCAATACCAGTGGAGATATCAATATATAGACAAGATGATTCATTAGGTTGGTGAATAAAATAATTACTGAAAAAAAAGTTAGGGTAAATCAAACATGGAACACTCTAAACATTTATATTACTAATATATCATATTAGATATAAATGTTAATGAAAAGGGGGGAACACCATTGGCCATAGTGTCAAAACTAATATATAGAAGTGGTAACACATGTTCTGAATAATGAGAATGTACATAAATCTATCTATTATTCATATTGTGAAAATTATAATAATACTAAATGATTTATAAGAAGAACCAATGTATGTATTCAATATGCTATAACAACAAAAAAAGACCACTCATGTTATGAACAATTATACAAACGGATGAGAAAACATTCTTTCTATAGATTCATTTATAAATATATTAATCTAAAAAATGATGAATAAAATTAGATATTTAATAACATTAATAAATAATATACCTTGGTTTATAAATAAATCTCATCCCCAGTGCTACTTTGGAATTTTAGTGGATGACTCATGTCATTTACTAATCACTCATCATGTTATTGAATATTGTTTTATTAATTTCTTATTTTATGTAAATCATACCTTTATTTGAATCTATAAAATGAATAAAATATCCACATGAAATATTAATTATTACTTAATCTATAATTATAAATAAATATGAAGAAAATTGAAATTTCATGAATTATTTTCTATGTTTTAACCATGTTTATATTATAATGGTTACATTACAAATATGTGGGTTTTTGTAAAAAAATAAAAAAATATTAAATTTCATTTGAATTTTATTGATAGGAAATAACTTATTTATAGGTTGTAATTTTTTCCTATATTTTTTCTCCCATGTATACATAGCATTATAAACTGATAACTTATTTTATAAACATTGTATTTTATTCATTAAATAAGGATAGAATATGAAATTATGCCAAAAAAATTATATTATTAATAGATTTGATATACTTTTTATAATGTGGGTGAAATATTTTATGACTTTTTATATTAATTCCCATAATAATGAGTACATAAATAATGAATTTAGAATTAATATCATATTAAAAAATTATTCATTGAATTTACTATATGGATTTATAATATTTCTGTATTATTTGTTATCAACATGGGATTTTGGATGTGATTTTTTTAGAGAAGATGGGTGAGAAATTTTAGATAACATAACTTATGGATGCAAATTAACAAACTATTCTTAATAAATAATGGTGTTGATATATATAGTTACCTTATATGATCTATATGGATGTTTATTAAGGGGATGGAATTAAAATGTGATGATCTATCAAGATGGACAGTATAAAAAATATTATTGCTCATGTAGAATAATAAATATTAAAATATAGAAAATAATGATAATTTAAAAGAATGATCTAGTTATTGAATATGTATATAACACCATATATAGATATATTAATATGTTTACGAAATGATAAAGGATAACATTGAGTTATCTTATGTGTGTGTGAATCAATAATTATGTCCTTCAAATACTGATTTTGGAAATTAATATAGACTGATACTTGGAAGAAGGGGAAATTAATGATTATTGTAGAAGGGTAAATTATGTTCAGTTAGTAGAAAATCATTATCTTGTATTATGTATCATTTTTTGGGAATTATTATATTGTTTCGTCAATTTTAGGAGTTTTTTTTGATAAATTAAAATAGGATCAAAGATAATATTTAATGATATGGTATGTGGTTTGAGGTGATTCAGACATGATTTGAAGGATCTTGAAAACATTATGACATGTGATTCAAATCATGTATGAGAATTGTGATTTAAGATATGCATAGATAAAATTAATCATTTCTTAATAGACCATATAATTAATTTCAACATGTATATAAATATATTATATATAAATATCATTGTAACAAAATTTATCCATGTAGATTAATTATAAAACACAAATAATTTGATATATACACAGAAAAATTTATTCATTGAATTGAAATAAAAAATAACATATATGAATTCGTTTATATAAATATCCATATATGGATATTCGATGATGTCTCTAAATTTAAAAATAAACATTCGATTGAAATCTATTTAAATTTTCTTTGGTAATGTACATCATGAAAATAGAGGAGTATTAAATTTAATTATATGAAAAGGATTTTTTTTTTATTTTGGAGGTATATATTCATGCATAAAAAATTAAGATCTTATTTTTCCAATGTAAAAAATTATTAAATATTTTAAAATGATGATATTCATTTTTTGAAAAGATAACGACCAATGAATAAATAAGTTTCTTCATTTTAAATTTAAATGCACACATTGAATAATTAATAATAAGGATTCTTGTAAACTATTTAAACATCATATCTGATTTTGGTATAATATTCTAATATATTGTTAGAGTACATTGTTTCGATATTTAATTTACATAAACATTCATATTCATTATTTTAGAAAATGTTAATACAAATATATAAATTTATTACTACATATTATATATATATACCACATGGAAATTTGATGTTCATAATTATAACGGTGGATTAATTGGGATGATAAACATGTATCTAATGAAATTTGTAGTGAATAGACTAAGTTGATAAATTCTCTAATATTATTGTATAAATCTCAATGATTCTAAATTACTATATTTCTCCAAGATAAAATGAGAAATAAAAAATAGGACACTTTCATAAATATATATGATTCATTGATTTTAGGGGAATATTAATATCATGATTTTCATAAGATTCCTTCTATTAATATGTTGTAAAAGATCACGGGGGAATCATATATATTTAAATTCAATAAGAATCACTTAAACTAAATAAATGATTTAATTTTTATTCCAAAAGTAGAATATAAATTTTAGAGACCTACATATATAAATATAATTAAATATTTATCAATGAAATGGGGGGCATGAAGAGAATAAAATTATTAATATGATATATATTTTATAGTAAGGAATTTTGGTGAATTCTCTAGTTTGGTGTATGATGATGTTGACACATTATTGGTATGTTTTTTATTATTTACAAATCAGTATATCACTAAGAATTTGAACATTGTAAACCATAATTGGTTGTGGATTCATAAGAAGAATAATATATAAAGTTATGTAAAACACATAATATATATTTATATATATTGTATTTTAGTTTATTAGTTGTTAAGAAAGATAGAAATGTTTTATCTATTGAATGACTGTATAGTTATTTTGTAATGGTGACTGAATTGTATGTTAAAAATCATGATTATATAATAGAAATTGTTCATATTGTATAGGGAAGGATGTGACATGGTGTATTTATTATAAAGAATAATTTTTAGATATGATGATCAATATGTAAGATGGATCATGAAATCAACAACTATCATATAAATGGGGTGAACCCATAGGTCTTACATCACATAGGATATATGGGGATATCACTATGAGAAGCAATGATTATAGAGTGAAGTTGATTTAGTGGATGACCTATATGAATTAGGTTCTTTTAATTACAATGAGACTAAAATGTTTTAGTTTTATAATAAAAAATAAACACATTATATGAATATTAATTATAGTTGAAATTTCATGATTATGATAAATAAGCAATCAATGTAAGTAGTAGACCATTGAGATGAAATTCGTAAATTCTTGTTTTAATATTTCTATCTATACATAATTATCTAGCATATACTATGTGAGACACCAGTTAGTGTGTTTATATATAATATGATTATGAGTTTAAATTAAAAAGGAAAAACTTATAAAAGTGACCACTGATTCGTCCCTCACATCATAATGTTCATCATCTCTCGGGTATCGTAAAGAGCTTATCATGAATTTTGTATAACGACTGTATGATTTGAAAATTGTTATTTTATTATATTAATAAAAATAGTATGTATAATAATTAATTTAATTTATTTATATTAATTTAATATTTATTATTAACAAATAGGTTGATAATTAATATACGAAATGTGATTAGAGAAAGCATAATATCTACGTTGAATAATTTAATATTTTTATATGGAAAGCTAATGAAATGATGAAGTTAGTTCATTAATAGTTGAAAATTTTAATAGAATTATGATATATAGTAATCATTTAAATAAGGTTGCAATGATTGGTGGGTACACAAGGGGAATGAGGTTCTTGAATGTATGTAGAAGAGAACACATCTTATTGAAAACTTTTAGATTAATTTTCAAGATATCTCATTACATAATGTTATAGGAATAAAATATCTCCCAGAGATAGTTAAAAAAATGTAATGGGATGATGAATTCTCATGAATACCATTATCCACTAGTTTTATCATCTACCATGATAACGGATAATTTTTCCTTTGTATCATATTTTTTAAATCAATTTCATTACACTCCCTAATTTTGAAATGAATAATTTAAATATGAAATTCATATTATTAAATTAAATTTCAAAAAGTGGTAAAAAATTAATTTATTTTGGTGAACAGTGAAAGATAATTTTAATTGGAATATATTAATTTCAAACATTAAATTTATTTAAACATATTCTTATTATGTTATAAAAAATTTATAATATTTACATAGTTATATAATATATATAAGTGTTAAATTAAATTAAAATTCCCAGTCCAAATATGAGAGTTATTTCCTTTTATATAACAAACCATGATGTTAAAATGTTTTAATTTTATAATTATTAACCTTTAATGGTTGTATTTATACAAAAACATTTAATAAGATCATGCAACACACAATACTGGTCTAAAAAGTAAAACATGCTACATAGAGTTTTATCAATTTTTAATGGTCCACCAATTTGAAATATGAATTTTAAAAATTGAACAAATTTTATATTTCAAAAGGAAATTAATTTTTGAAATTTAAATATCAAAATAAGTTCATGGTGAATTTTTGGTACTATACTATGATGTTTTCTATTTTTATAATTAGTGAAAAATACAACATTTTCATTCAAAACTGTTTTTTCATTTAAATTGTAATGAGATTTAAATTTTATTTTTTATTTTATTATGTAATTATATATCAATTATATATCTATTAATCCAAATTAGATAATTATAATAATTTTTATTTTATATTTATATATAAATTCTTATTGTGATGTGGACCTATTTTAATATAAAACCCCTCTTTATCACCACATCTGTATGACTATATTTAAAAATAAATTTTAAAATACCACTAATTTAATATGAAAAAAAAAACATAAATTATTGTAATAAGTATAATATTTATATTCTAACCTGATCATAAATTTTTTGACAATGAATATTAGTGAATGAGGATAAAATTAATTACAGTGATTGTGGATCAATTATACATTAAAATGGACTATACCTTAATATTAAGGTCTAAAACATATTGAAAAGTTGTAAAAATGAAATCATATGACAATATTTAAACCATATCCTATATTAGTTATCATTTTATGAGTTATTGGGACACATGGTCATGAAATATTTACATTTAATATGTTTTGCCAAGAAAAAAGAATAAATTTACATTCACTAATTTTAATTCTTATAATGATTTGGAATATGGATAAATTAATATTGTTTAAATTAAAAAAAATTATTTTAAAATTTAATTGATTTTTTATTATAATTATAATTTAACCTTAATTTATATAGTTATAAAAATTAAATTTAACTCTTAGGAAACACAAGCAAAATGTTCAATTATTTAATAATAAAATAAAATAAATGATGCTAAAAATTTATTTAAATTATATTATATGAATTATTTTATCCCATTATTTTTATAAATTAATATATCATGTTACACAGATCTTATCATAATATATGTATTTTCAATTTTTTTAAATTAAAATTAAATAAATAATTAAAAAATTGACAGTAATTTTATTTTACAATTAATGATATTTTTTAAAATGATTTAAAAATCTATTGAAATCATACATTCATTCATGTTAATTTATTTTTCTAATAAATATCAAATATAGTCCATTAATGGCCCTATTTATAATTTATAAAAAATATATTGACCCATTTATAGTAAAACCATTATTAGCAAGTTACGGGTTAAATGAATTTTTTGCTATACATGCGATTATTTTAAAATGAATTTCCAAAAAACATTGGTTTTATAATTATTTTAAATTAGATATCAATTTATAATTCAGTAGTTACATATTTTCGATTAAATATCCCATTGATGGTTTATTAATTAGTATATTACATAAGATTAAAAATTATTTACCTAAATGAAATCCCAAAATGAATAATATAAGGAAACATAAATTATAATGACCAAAATAATGAAAATCAAATTATTTTTCTGTGGTGGATATTTTTCCCAAACATTAATTAATATTACATCACTATTTTCCATTTTTTAAGAAAACGAGGTAAGGGTGTCCTCTAAATAGTGTGATATTTGGAAATTAAATGAAGGTCACTCCCTTTGTATTATAAAAATGAAGTCACACATTCCCTACATCCCATCTCTATTGTGAAACTGGACAATCCAACATATAATAACGTTGTATCCAGAAATCATTTTTATCAATATTGAATTATAAATTTGGGATAAAATCCAACCGAAGAATCATTTGGAGGAAACAGAAAGGAGTTTCCCAAAAAAGGAAATAATCATCAAACATGCATTTATAAATAATTTCATTCTACAAATTTTAATTTTTTCTTATTACATGATTATATAACAACATAACTGGCTTCTATATTCAGAAATTTTTATATTATGGGTTCTACATAATCCTACGAAAATTAATGATTTTTTATTTGTGAAAAACAATTATGTATGATGATAATGGAGGTAATTATTAATATATAAGATATAGTTTATGTAATTATGATTCCGAAATTTAAATTTGATGTCTTCCTTCATCCCCTACCATGTGTTGGGAAACTGGATTGCTAATCATGCGTTTGTGATAATTACTTTAACCAAACTGAAACAATTTTTTTTTCATGTTAATATTTTTATAACATGATTATGAAATAATGAAATTTGGTTATCCATATTTAAATATTAAAAAATATCATAATTTTTTGGTAATGATATTACATCAAAAGAAATATTCCTTTATCCATACTCACTGATACTCTTAATGTGTGAACATGTTTGGGCCAGTTCAACAACCTCCAAGAAGAATCCTTTAACAGAAATTGAATGATTATTAAAACATGATAAATAAAATAATTATATATTAATCATATAATTATTTTTATTTTTTGTAAATATTTTATTATGTCTATATATTGTTATTAATGATATATTTCCAAATTACTTACTTATATAAATAAATTGTCATCAATTTTGTGTTCATATTACCTTACCAATACACTTGACGAATGAATGGAAAAAAATTAAATAAATATAATTTATAAATAACTCAAAAATAAATGAATTATAAATAAAAAATTGGAAACAAATTATATGTAATTATATTAAAATTATTATTCATGTGAAAAATTGTTAATATTATTAACCCGCAATTGACAATGTACAATATAAATTATTAATGTTCTCATGATAATTTATTATAATAAATATAATAAAAATGTAATATACAAATATAATTTCATTAATTATGTTACTATGTTAGATATAATTTATTTACATGGGGATAAAGTGTGATCAACTATAAAACAAAACAAGGAACATGATTTGTTTCTCAATTTCCATTCATTAGGAAATTATTTTTATTACGTAAATATTTTTTATGTGGTGTGTATACTACTTATATGGTGTAATATATTAATAAATTATTTATCGGAAATTTTATTCTATAATCAATTCATTGTTCTCTCTTCTTTATGTGTTTCCTTAAATTTCTACACAAGTAGTAAGAAATTAATTACAACCGCCTTCTAAATTAATGATTTCTCAAATAAGATAGTCCATATGAGGAATTAAAATCCTCATTAATTATAAATCCATATAAATTTTCTTATCTTGAATATATATTTTGTAAAATTTTCTATCAATTTTGATAATTTTCATTTTGATGTTTTAAAAACATTTCAGAAAAGTGTTTTTATTAACAATCTCATTTCATAATTTCTAATTGGTTTTTCTATCCATTCCAAAATAAATTTTTCATCAACTCCATATTTAAATCATATATCATTTATTTAAAATTTATTTTTAAATTATTAAATATTATTTTTTTTATAAATATTATATATTCTTTTTACATTCTTTTAATAAAAAATTTATATCTATTTCATGTTAAAATAAGTAATGTATATATTTATAACATTACTTTTTAATTTAATTTTAAATGTTTGTTTTTATTTCTATTATAATATTTCGAAGTTTGATAATTATTTTTAAATTATATCATATAAAATTAGTTTCGACTGTTATTTATGAATTTTTTAGGAATTTAAATGTAAATATTTTTTAGTAATAATTTTTTTTTTCAAATATATTTTTTATCCAATCAATATATTATTGACTGTCTTTTTCAATTACAATTTTAAAAGGTTTTTTGAAACTAATTTTATTTTATCATATATTTTACCTCCAATTTTTATATTTCATGATGTGAATTTTTATTACACAATTTGTGTTTTTATTATTCGACATGATTTTTGGAATGATATTATTCCTATGTTATTATTTCATAAGTTCATGGAATATAATGTACATACTAGTTTAGAGAAACTCATTTGTATTTATCATTTTTAATCTATATGAAGATAATAGTTTTTAATTGGAAATGTTATTTATGGATGATGATTGGTGGTGTATTATAACACCCTCAAATACAATGGTTAATTTTTGACTCCCCATGATAAAAAGTTTTTATAAAAAACATGATGTTTGTTCACTCTATAATGTTCTTGAATTGTATTTTCCAACAATACGAATAATGTAAATTTTCTAATCACAAGAATAAAACTTTGATTTTTTTGTTAAAAATAAAATGTCTTTGAATTCTTTTATTCACAAATTTAATCATGGGAATTTTTTTTAAAACATGAATAATGGGATTTTCCCATTACATATAGAGTGAAAAAAATTTCACCACCTATTGTGGTAATATTTTTATGTTCAGAATAATATAATTTATATACGATTAACATTGTTCCATAGTTTCAATATTTATATAATATATTTTGTAGTTTTAAGGATTATTAATAATTTATAATATATTTTTTAACTTTTATGGAATTATCAAAATTTATTGGTTATGGATGCATATTCTGAGATGGTAAATAAATATTTGTGTCTTGAATGATGTTTTAATAATATTACAATGCTCCATAATTTTTTCTGATTATCATTAATTATATTTTTACATATTTATATAATTACCTCCCACTCAAATTTTAATTCATGAATATGATCTAATACATTATGAAATATATTTCACTTATTGATTCTCATATCTGACCCCTTTCATGTGTTTCTAATCCCAATATTAGGAAGATTATTATATATTTTTTGATGTATAGAAAAGTTGTAAAAGTGGAAAATTTTAAATTATTTATTCATGTTTTATAAATTAATAAGTTTATATTTATAATCTCTATGACATTAAACATTTTTATACATGGATTATGTGAAAGGGGTAAGATATATTTTTTAAATTATAATATTATTTTACACAATTATTTGAAGCCTATTTTCGGGTCCTTGGAATCAAATGATGGTTTGGTTATTTATCAAAATACTTTAATTGTTTTTAGAGATTAATTTAGAAATTTTTTTTATATACATTGGAATAGACTAAGCGTTAAGTCAATGTAAAGGATACCAACCTCATATATTGATAATGTATATTTTTTTGGTTAGTTATATAATTATATCCCATGTGGATTCAAAATTGTTATATCGGATTTAGAATAGTTGAACGTTGGGGTAACTACCCCAAATAGGGACTGTTGGGAATTAACTTGATCATCACCTCGTGAAAAAAAAATGGAAAAATATAAAAACTATTTTGACCCTCAATAAAGATAATATTTGGTAGATAAAATTTTATTAAATTAAAATTAGTATGGATTTAATTCAATTTTATTTTTTTGATTTAATTTAGGTAGTATTAGGGAACTTGGCATAATGTAAAATACGTTATAGCATGTGTGAGATTTAATAAACCAATTGTGATATAATTTAATGAAATTATTATATTATTGACAAGTGATTCCCTAGAGAATTTGTATTAGGATTCATCTTTCTTATTCATATGGTCATTTACACTTAATTAACAGGATATTATCATAATCCTTTTGGAGTTATTATTTGTATTAATAAATTAAATTTAATTGAAGATTCGAAAGGAATTTCCCTATGAACTCTTAAAACCATATTATGGATAAGTATTTATTGTGAATTAAAATGGTAAATGTATTTTTTATCATATTATAATAGATATATTACGACATTCATGGTCCATTTTTCATTTTTCTTTATTAAATGATCATGAAAACTACAATGATACGGTTTATTTTGGGATGGGGTTGGGGGTAGAATGTAACAGTATCATATATCAGGATCCTTTAAAATACATATAATATGAAATATATTTTGTCGCATTCCACACACAATGTAAACAAAACACCACATTTTAAAAATAAACTGTAAATAAATCTTTTATAAATTTTAAGATGGTGTACAAATAATAGATATTACCTAGATCAGATAAGTAATAAATTTTAGTTAATATTGAAAGTGGTTATAACATATGTTTTTTTTACATACTTTTATCTTTTAATTAATGAATATAAAAAAATTGTTTAATTTAATATTATAAAATTTCTAATTTATCTCATTTTGTGAAAACTAACTTAGTATGAATTTTTTAATTTTTCTGAAATGGTATTTTTTATAAATATTTTTAATTTATTTATTATTACTATTTTGGTGTATAATAAAATAATAGAAAACATTTTGGTACCAATATATATATATATATATATTTAAGGAATAACATTATGAATTTAAATATATTTTATGGTTTTATATATTATATGTTTATCATATTTTGAACAAAAAAATGGCTAAATATTGACCATATAATAATTTTTGTATGAATATTTTGATAAATATTATTATTTTATTATATTAGTATACTTAATGTTTCAAAAATTACATTTAAAACAAAACCCATATGTATGATGAAAAAGACAGTTTCCATGGAAACGATGATTTTATGAAATCTGAATGTATAATAATAATAGTGGTATGAACATTAGTTATTAATTATTAATATATAATCCAAAAGTATTATATATAAAATTCCTCATTAGTGTTTAATTTACTATATTCTAATCTAGAAACATCATGAACATTAAGATGGTTTTCAAAAATACCATTTTTAAAATAAAAAATTAATCTTATTCTGAAATTAAATATAAATTTTATTAAAAAGTACAAAAGTGGATTAAATATTAATAAATTAATACTTATATTAAATAAAAATATAATTACGTACTGGAATTAGTAAAATTATTATAACTAATTTATTTCATAAAAAAATTTAGTACTTTTCAATATTCAATGAAAGAACTATTTTTTCACAAAAAATAATAAAAAATCACATTTTATTTATTTTTATATAAATATTTAAATAATTATATTAATTTTGTCATATAATTTTTATGCTATATAAATTAAAATAAAAAATTTAATTTAAATGGAATAACAATCAATTTTTATGAAACCATATTTTTTCGGAGTACAAATACATTAATAAAAATTGATAAATTATTGAATAATAATTTATAAATAAATTAATATTGATTAATAAATATATTTTTATATTTAATAAAATAGTTTTTACTCATTACACCACCATATTTAACAACTAGGTTAAAATTTTATTATTTCAAATAATATTTTTTTGTCATTAACTGAAGCTCAGGGTCATGTGCCAAATCATCTATTGTGTTCTCATATAAAAAAATATACTTTTTGTAGAATATAATGAATGATATAAATATTATATCATGTGAAAATTGCTAACATAAGCTGTATTTTTAATTGAAAATATAGAATTAATTAATTAATTAAAAAAACATTTCGCAAAATTTCATGGTGTTACATTGGGTATAATGTTTTATTTTACATTAACAATTAAATATATGTATAATATATGTATCTGGTTCATCCAAAATGATAATATGATCAGTCCTTTTGAAATTGAACCATTTGTTTCAATGAAAATGTATTAATCAGAAAATAGCTCTGAGATACTAGAGTTGGGGTCATTTCAAATTGTATCATAGGATGTAAATTTGAATCCATTGGAACTAGATCATTGAAATGGTAGATTTGGGAAAATAACCAGATGATTGAATCTGAGTGTATATATTTAATAACATCCCAGTCGTTTTGTAAGGAATATATTGTGTCATGTTTTAATGAAATTCATCTATTTCTATATGTGAAACGTTGTTGTGGTTCTTGCACCGAGGTGGACAATAGTTATTACATTGAAATTGACACATTAGGCTTGACCCAATCATCACCCAGTACCATAATACGAGAAATACAAGCACACCTAGTATGAATGGGGTATATGCATATAATAATTATTATTTTCAATAACATCCTAGGTAAATAATTAATAATATATTTTCATATTTATTAAAAAAAATTAATTTAAAAATAATATTACTTTAAAGGTGTTGCTATTTTTGATGGCGTACCTGATACACGAAAAGGAGTTTCTATGAAATCATACATTACACACAACGTTCAGTAAAACTGAAAAATAATAATAAAACATTATTTTAAATGGTCGTTAACTTCTATTCGTTTTATAGGTAGGAATGAATAGTGCAAACTACAATATTATTACACAAGTTTTTTAAAAGTTTTAACATTTTAAAAATAAAATTTAGAGGCATAAAATGTGGATAAATCTAATTTTATGCATAAATACTGTCATATTCATTAAAAGGTCAATTTACCACATTTTTAAGGAGAACCCTCATTATATCTATTTTTCATTTCTTTTATAAGTTATATTTTAAAAAATAAAATTTTTCATTAGAATTGGGACATCAAAATTTTCTTTCTGTAAAGTTTTTGTATTTTTTTAATAAAATTCATTTCTTAATGATTTGTGAAAAATACTATATTTTAATTAAAAAATTTCAATTAATAAAATTTCATTATATGGTTATATTTACTTTTTAATTGGTTTTAATGTTTATTTAGACTATATTTTTACCATTTAATCAAATGTGAGTCATTGAAAGTAATTTCACTTTGAAATTGGATATAAACAACTGTCAATATTTTGATAGTTTTTATTACATAAAAACATGTTTTTTGTATTGACAATGGAAATTAATTTTAAATTAATTAATGAATGTTCTATGTTCTGAATTTTCTAAAATAGACAACATTTTTGAATTCAGAATATCCATTATAGATTAGGCTGAATTCATAGTATCTTTATGAAAAACATCAATTTTTAATGAATAGTTAAAACACTTAATAGTTTTTTAAAAATGACTTCATCATTAAAATTAACTTTTAATTATTTTGTGAATTCAATTTTGAAAATATAACATACATTCTTGTTATTATTTTTTATAATATGGTTCAATAAGATAAAAAAAATTTTGGGTGTATTGTATCTTTTGATTTTTAATTACCATGATTAATGATAAATAGTGTAATTTAATGTAAAAATAATATTATAATAATATAAAATTAGAATATCAATTTTTATTAACCATATAGGATTCTTCATTCCCAACCAATAAAATCCTCATGTGATATTTTTTGCCTTTTAATGCAAATTGCATGTAATATTGGCATTAATAACTTTTTATTTAATGTAAAAAATATCATAAACATGTTTTGTTATGTAATGAAAATTTTCACGTGGCATTATAAAATAGATATATTAGACTATAATTATATATTAAAATCTTAAAATGATTTCCTACATCATGGTATTTTATTTATAATTTATATACATCATATAAATAAAATTATTTATGACACAATAATGATTCATTGTTTTCCTCATTAACGATTGATTTAAATAAATAAGAATATAAAAATAAACCAATATACAGATCTAGTCCAATTATTATTGGATGATTTTATTTCAAACAAGAGTCATTTTTTCTTCTACTTTAACATTTTTTGTACTTTTAGAATCCTAAAATCATTATATTATAAAATAATATTTCCAAAATTCTATAAAGGACCCATCATCTAACTTATAAAAAGTCATCACCTATAAAACATTAATCACACCTCAGAAGCCCCTTGGCTCCACCATCATCTGCACAAATATTCTCTGAATATTACTCTCTTCTACCTTGATTCCTTTCCATAGGCAGAATTCACTTCAAGAAAGTATTTTGGTTCAATCCAAACGGAGTTACATGATTTAATGGTAATTTCTTCTCTTTAGTTCTTTTCTTTTTTTACTTATCCCACCATATGAACACTTTTAATTACTTTATATTATATCAACCCCGGTATCTGCAATATACTAGGTAGTTTATAGTATAATATTCTATCTACCCTTACACACACCTCCCTCTAATGGGTAAAGAGGATATTGTTTCTGTGGAAGGCGAACTACTACCTCATGAAACGATTATGGTTTAATCATCCCTTACCAGCTATTATGGTGGCCATTAAGATGGAAATTTATTTATATGAGATATATATTATATATATATTGTTTATATTATTCATTATTATTCATTTATAGAATTCCATTAGAGTTTCTATAGTGGATAAATAAGATAATTTCATTTGAGTCAGTGAAAACTACTACCCCCTTCAATGTGACATGACACTATTATGCCACATGCAGAATGTATAAAGGATGGATTTAATGAAATTATATATAATATTATGCTGGTATATTATAATATACCTTTGTATCATTATGTTTTCATTCCATTAAATATGAAATACAAATTAAAGTAGCGTCTATGCGTACATACGACATACCGTCTCTAGGAATAGTGCATTTCATTTCATATAACCAAATTTTATTTAATATTATAAACACATATATAAACTAGATATATATATATATGATATATATGATATCTTCATCATGAATATCATTCAGGATATAATGTATTTTTATCCACATAAACAACTTGTAATTATTTTAAATGGTTGTTAACATCTAGTCATTTTATAGGTAGAAATTAATATTACAAACTAAAATATTATTACAAAAGGTTTTTTAAATGTTTTTTCATTTATAAAATAAAATTTAGATGCATAAAATGTGATTGAATATAATTTTAAGCATAAATATTCTAATATTGATTAAAAGGTCAATTTACCACCTCTTAATGGAGAACCCTCATTAAATATTATTTTCATTTCTTTTATATGATAACATTAAAAATTAAAATTAGTCTTTACAGTTGGGAAAACAAAATTTACTATGGGTAAATTTTGTGTATTTTTCTATTAAAATTCATTTCATAATGAATTGTGACAAATAGTGTATTTTAATTTGAAACTTTATTTCAATCTAATTTCATTATATGGTTAGATTAACTTTTTAATTTGTTTTAATGTTTAATTAGATTATATTTTTACAATTTAATACAATGTAAGTTATTGGATGTAATTTCACATTGAAATTTTATATAAAAAGTGTCATTCTTTTGATAGTTATTTTTACATGAAAACATGCTTTTTTTATTAACAACTGGAATTAATATTAAATTAATTAATGAAACATCTATGTTTTGAATATGATAAAATAGAAAACATTTTGGAATTCCAAATATCAGAGATAGATTGGCTTAATTTTTGGTATCCTTATTAAAAACGTAAAATTTTTATTAATAGATAAACACATTGTAGTTTTTTAAAAAATGACTTCATGACATAAATGAAAATTTAACACTTCAGTGAATTGAATTTTGAAAATATGACATACATTCTTCTTATAAGTATTTAAAATCATGTTCAATAAGATGTAAATAGTTTTTTCTGTATTGTAAATTTTGAATTTTATTTACCACGGTTGAAGATAAATAGGTTAATTTAATGTAAAAATAATATTATAATAAATCAAAATTACATTAAAACATTTCTTAACCTTATTTTATTCTTCATTCCCATCCAATAAAAACCTCGTGCAATATTTTTGGCATTCAAATGAAAATTGCGTTTGATATTGACATTAATAAATTTTTATTTAATGTAAAAAATTATCATAAAGATGTATTTTTATGCTATGAAAATTTTAATATGGGGTTATAAAAAAGATATATATTAAAATGATTATATATTACAATGTTAAAATTATTTCCTACATCATGGTATTTTATTTATAATTTATAGTCATGCTATAAATTAAATAATTTATGACACAATAATGATGCATTGTTTACCTCAATAATGAATGATTTAAATAAATAAGATTATAAGGATTATAAAAATATCCCAAACTAGTCCAATTCTTATTGGATGATTTTATATCGAACAAGATTCATCTTATCTTCTAATTTAATATTTTTTTGACCTTTAAAATCCTAGAACCATTTTATATTAAAATAATATTTCCAAAATATCATAAAGAGCCCCTCCTCCAACTTATAAAAAGCCATCACCTATAACCCATTAATCACACCTCAAACCCCCATGGATTATCCAAACACTGCGAAAATAATCTTTCAATATTTCTATCTTCCACCTATATGCCTTACCTTAGCTAGAATGCACTTCACAATATCCTTTTGATTCAAACCAAAGGGAGTTACCCGATTTAAAGGTAAAGTATTCTCTTCAGATCATTTCATTTATTTTACTTATCCCACCCCTCGAATTATTTTTATTAATTTATTTTATAACAACACTAGTATCCTCAATATTATATGTTTTTTAGGATAATTATTCTAACTACAATTACTCACACCTTTGTCCAATGTGTAAAGAACATATTGTTTCTATGGGAGGCGAACTACTAACTCATGAAACGAAGATTGTTCAATCTTATCCTACCACTACATATGGTGGAAATCTAGACGGAAACATATTAATATATGATATATATTATAATTATATTTTTTATATGCTTATTTATTTTTAATTTATAGAATACCATAAGGGTTTCCATATTGGAAAAATATGAAAATTTAATTTGATGAAGTGTAAACTACCTCCCCATAAAAGTGATATGACTCTACCACGCCACATGTGGAACGTATAAAAGACATAGTTAATGAAAATATATATGGTATTATACTAAAATATTATAATATAACTATATATCATTATGTTTTCCTTCCATTAAATATGAAATATAAATGCATGGTTTGTTTATTTTTACATACGGCTTACCGTCTCCAGGAACGGTGAATTTCATTTCATATAACCAAATGTTATGCACTATTATAAATACATATATATACTGGATATATATAATATATATGATTTCAATATCATTAATATCATTCTGGAGATAATTTATTTTTAACCACAGGAACAACTTGTAATTATTAGACGTTTATTTTAGACTCAAGTACCACATATCAACAAAACAACCATTATTAACTCAAATGATTACATAATGTTTATAAAATGGTAATAATTGATATAAAAGTAATGATAAATATGTAAATTTTTCTCACTCAAATATAAATTCACTTTATTTAAATATTCGGGAGATTAATGAACGAACAGGTCAAGTTGTACATGAGGTTAGGGACATTGTCTCAATATCCATTCATTGATGCATATTTTATTTTATAATCAACTTTATTTTATACAGGGTATATACAAATTTTACATTTCATTTCATTCAAATGGAATGCTGGTCTACAAGGTGTTTTACTAAACCACAAAAATGAATGTTTCTTTAACGTAATTGGTGACAACATTCTTTTCTACCAGCACTAGTATTATTTGATATAGGGATTCATTAACAAGGATTAATGATTTTATAATGAAAAATAAAAACCACATACTATTTTACATATTTTTATATTGAAAATGGATTTGATGATGGATTTTTTATGTCAATATATTTAAATGATGTGGAAATATTATCTTTCAATTAGGGTTGCTTTATGTTTTATGAATATGTTATGGTTCTTGGGAATTGTTTATGTATACGGGTGGTTCTATGATAAACATAGGCCGAGTGAGCCCAAGATAGGTTTCCAATGCATTGGGTAACATGACGGAGGTAAATGATCATGTTTCTCCAATGATATTTACGTAGTACACAGTGATGGGTATTCCAAATATATCTCCCTACATAGTAGTGGAAGCTACAATGTAAGTATGTAATGGATGTCGCATTATACATTTCTGGTCTATGTTTTCTATGTGATATTCATAAATCATATGATTTCATGAGGTATGTTAGAAATCTTATGTTTTGATTGATTAATGTTGTATTTATTTATTTTATGACCCTTACTAAGATTTTTATTTTCATCTTATGTTTTGAAATGTTTTTCATGGGATTTAATGACGAATAGGGTCAAGGATGGGATCAAGGAAAAGACATGTTGTCTAAAACATGGAACTACACATGAATCTTTTTTTCATTCGACATTATTTTCTGAACAAAATGGAAACTATATCAAAGAGACTACATTGTAATATTTTAGATGTATAGTCATATTTTTGGCCTAATTTTCGAAAACACTAAACCAAAAAATATCCTTAATGTGAATTATCAATTTAATTCATGGTTAAGTAATAATTTGAGGTTGTGGCCTCATAATAGGTATCAAATTTCGGATTAAACAACTTTATGAGTTAGAATATTGTTAAATTATTGTCCATAAATTAATTTATTGTAATTTTTAAATTATATAGCATTTACAGATTACCATGTTGCAACCCCTAATATATTTCGGTCTTCAGAATTGTTTTTTAGAGAGGAAAGAAGGAAGATATAATGGAACAACATCAGTTGGAATCCATTATTCCAAGTCAGCTACTTGAGATGGTCAGAATTGGAACTGAACAGTTTTTTGTAGTGATGGAATATTTGACACACGCTATAAATGGTTGTGGTATCTACGCATGTGATCATCCATATCAACCACAGAGGGATATTTCAGTAGTGTACATTTCATGAGTGGGAATACTCCATCATTCAAAGGATTATCTGACCCTGTACTGGCTGAATGGTTGATTAAAGCACAGTAGCCAAATTTTGATGTCATGGGGGGTTCAGAGCATCAAATGATTAGTCTTTTTGTTTACCATTTTGACGGTGAAGCTGATCAGTAGTGGCTGATAGTGAAAAATATCAGGGATAATGAGGTTATTTATGATATTTATTGGGATAAATTCAATGGTATGTTTCTTGAGAAATATTATCCTAATGCGGTTCGTTATCAGATGGAAAAACAATTCCTAGAATTGAGCCAAGATGATAACTCAGTGTATGATTTTGAAAAAAAAATCACTCGACTATGAATATATTCTCTAAATTTCATATGATATCTTGATAGTAAAATCAACTTTTTACTCATAAATAAATACAAATTATCAAAGGTCTTTATCTTCTCATGAGTTCACATGCTTTGAAAAAATTGTTTTTTGTGCTGAGATGGTGAAAATGGAGTCTGCCGAGGATCAGATGATATTTGAAGAGCAACAATATAAGAGGTTGGGGGAGTAGATGAATGTGAAGAAATCTTCAAAAAAGTCTGATGGTAAGAAAATTAAGTTCACATTTTGAGAAAATTTTTGTAAAAAGCATTATGAGAAATGTCATGTGAATTCTGTTAAATGTTATTGATGATGTAAAATAAGACATAAGGCTCATAATTTCAATGAATAAGATCAGTTTAATGGTAATACAAAATCCAATTTATTTTTATTAAAATGATTTAAGTCCAATGAAATGGCTCATTATAAAAATGCATGTCCAACGAAGAACTCAATAGTGGGAAATCAAATAGACTCCATGAAGAAGTGGGTGGCGAAATCCTTTTCAAAAACATCAGTAGATATGGGGCCATCAAATGACGTAGTATCACAAACATTGTTTGATTGTTCATAGTATGCAAATGTGTTGATAGATTTAGGGTCTACAAATTCATAGATTTTTAGTAATATTTATAGTACATTGGGAAATCTTTAGGAAGATATGAATCCCAAACATATGATAAAAACATTGGGGGAAATTTTGAGACAAAATGAAATTATAATAACCTTCTTGTCATTTTTTGAAGAATGAATCTTTCGAAAAACCATATTTCTTTTCTTAAAGTAGATATTGATGTTATTTTGTTTATGTAATGGAATTCTTTTTACCATGCTATGATTGATGGAAGAGATAAAATGGTTTCTTTTTAGAACGATTTATAGTTTCTGTATAATAATGAACCCTTACTTTTGATAACATATCAGGATGCTAAAAACTAGTAAAATGTCGAAATGAATGTTACCTTGCACATATTGTTGAATACAAATGAACTATTCAGATTAATGATGTGAAAGTTGTAAATGAGTACATATATCTTTTTCCTGAAGATTTTCTTAGTATTATACATGATCAGGAAGTTGAATTTATTGTTTACATAGTTCCTGATGCTAATCCAATTACAAAACCCCCTTATCGAATGGATCAAATTGACATTTTAGAGTTAAAGTAGAAAATGTAAGAGTCATTAGATAAAGGTTTCATTCAACCAAGAACATAAACATTGTATTATTATGTCTTGTTTGTAAAAAAGAAATATGGGTCAATGAGACATTGCATTGATTATAGGGTATTGAATAACAATAATGTTAATAACAAGTATCCTTCGCCACAAATAGATGATTTGTTTTATCTATTTGATGGAGCACAATTATTTTTGAAGAATGATTTGAGGTCAGGGTAACATAAGTTGAATGTATAAGAAACATACATTCCGAAGACTGGGTTTTATACTAGATATGGAAATTATCAATTTTTACTTATTCGTTCTGGGTTATCCAATGCATCTACTATATTCATGGATCTTATGAATAAAATTTTCTATGAGGCCTTAGATTTTTTTGTGTTTTTGATCATTGATGATATTTCATTTTATTATAAAATTAAATAGAACCATGATAAGAATTTAAGGGTTGTCTTGAAATAATTGGAAGAAAATAAATTGTGTGGGATATTTAGCAAATGTTAGTTTTGGTTATGACAAATATCATTCCTTGGTCACACTATTTCAGAAAATGGCATAACTATTGATCCCACTAAATAAAATGTTGATGAAAAATGGACAAGACACAATAATATAACTAAGATACATTGTCTTCATGGTTTGGAAGGATATTACTAGAGGTAGGTAGAAAATATTTCATATTTATCTTTCCCACTGAGTAATTTTACTCAAAAAGGATTTAAGTTCATTTTAATATAAGAATGTGATGATTTTATTCATGAATAGAAAATAAGATCGTAGAATGCTCCTATTTTTTCATTACCTTCCAGAAATGTTGAGTTTTATATCTATAGTGATACTTAATTTAAAGAGCTTTGATGTATCATTATGTATAATTATCAGGTATTTGCTTATGCATTACATCAGTTGAAATGTCAAGAGTTAAATTACCCTATAAAGGTCTAGTAATTAGCTGTTGTTGTTTTTTTTTAATTTGAAAAAATAATTCGTATGGAGTAAAGTGTGAAATATATATCAATCACAAAAAAAAATTAGTATATATTCTCTTAGAAAGAATCGAGCATGAGATAGAGGAGATGGTTGGAATTAATCAAGGATTATGACTTCATGATCCATTATCATCCTAGAAAGGAAAATAATTTGGCAGATTCTTTGAGTCAAAAAAGTAATTCTTTATTAACTGTAATATGATTGGAACAAGATCATTAGATTTTTTATTTTATGAAAATTGGAATAGAAGTAGTTGGTGCAGTAAATTTATCTGTTTTGTTTTACTTTATACTGAAATCATCTCCATCAGACGAAATTAATCATGCACAGAAGGAAGACAGTATGATGCAGAAAAAGGTATAGTTGGTTCAGAAGGGTAATTTTCCTGATTTTTATATAGATTATAATTTTATTATGATATTTGGAAAGAGAATATGTTTTCCTTGTGATTAATAGTTTAATAATGAGTTATTATGTGAAGCTCATAGTTCTATGTTTTCAGTTTATCCTAGCAGTACTAAGAAGTACGGAGATCATCGAGAGTATTAATGGTGGGATGGAATGAAAATAGATAATGTTTCCTTTACTATGAAGTGTTTGGTTCCTCAGCAGGTTAAAGTTGAGCAGTAGTTACAAAACGGGATGCTTCAGCCATTATCGTTGCTAGAGTGAAAATGGAAAAAAAATATCAATACAATTCTTTCTGGATTACAAAATATATCTCATGTTAATAATTCAATCTAAGTTATTATTGATATATTGACTAAATCTTCTCATTTCCTTCTTATTCGAGATACATTATCTTTAAAACATCTTTCATAGTTATATGTTAATGTGATAATAATGTTTCATAGTGTTACCCACTATAATTTATCTGATCATGATCCCATGTTTACTTCAATCTTTTGGAAAGTCCTTCATATGTTGTTTGTTACTAAATTAAATTTTAGTATAGTTTTTCATCCTTAATCAGAAGGGAAGTCAAAATGAATAATTTAGGCCCAGATGGATAATTTATGTTCTTTTTCACTAGATTAACATGGATGTTCGTACCAACAACATTCTTTTGTTGAGTTTACGTATAATAAATGTTTTCATCCTAGTATACAGATGGCTCCATTGAGTTAATATCTTGGAAGTGGTGTCGAACTACAACTTTTTGGGATGAAGTAGGTGAGATGATGTTGATGGAACATGAATTGGTAGAAGTGATGGAAGAATTTTTTTTGTTTCATTAAAAGAACATGAGAGAATCTCAGAATAGGTAGAAATGTTATGTGGATAACCAGAGGAAGGATATTTTTTTGACGTAAGTGATCATGTCTTTATAAACTTCTCTCCAATGACAAGTGTGATGTGTATTCGTAATAAGGGAAGGTTGAGTCCAAGGTTCATTGGACCATATGAAATCCTATAGTAAGATGGATAAGTTGCATACAGAGTGTATTTAACTCCATCTTTATCCTAGATACACAATCACATTCCTGTATTAATGTTGAGAAAGTATATGTCGTATCCATCACATGTTTTAATCCAAGAGGTAGTTCAGTTGGAAGAAAATCTCTCTTGTGAGAAACAATCGGTCCAGATTCTTGAATGAAGAGAGAAAGTGTTGCAGAATAAAGTAATTAATCAGGTAATGGTTTTTTTTGTAAAAACTTAATTGTTGAGGAGGTAACGTGGGATTCAAAAAATGCTATGAGGGATTAATACCCCCAATTATTTGATATGTGAATAAAAATAGGGGGGACACAATTTCCAAAAAAGTGAAGGATGTAATATCATAGGTAAATAATGAAAATACATTTTCATATTTATTTAAATTTTTGAAATAAATATTATGTATACTTTAATGTGGATTCTATGTTTTATGGCGCACCATCTACAAAACAACGGATTTCATTGAAATTTTACGTTACACAAAATGTTAAGTAATACTAAAATTAATAATATTATATTATTTTAAATGGTAGTTAATGCTCAATAATTTTATTGGATTGAATGAATATAACTGACTAAAATATGATTATACATGTTTATTAACTAATTTTATATTTATCAAATAAATGTTGGAGGCTTAAAATAATAATGATTCAAGTTTTAATCATAAATACTCTAATATTCATTTAAAGGATGATTTTACCACATTTTGATGGGGAATCCTATTTAAAACTAGTTTTGGTAACATTTATATGTTCTATATGAAAAAATATAATTATTCATTAGAATCGGGACATCAAATTTTACTTCGGGTAATTTTTTTGTATTTTTCTCATAAAATTCATTTTTAATGAATATTTATAAATATTATATTTTAATTCAAAATTCCCTTTTATTATAATTTACTTATATTGTTAGAATATCTTTTTTATTAATTTTAATGTTTATTTATATTATATATTTACCATTTAATCCCATGTTAGTTATTTCAAGTAATTTCTCTTTGATATTGGACAAAAAAAAGGGTCAATCTTTTTATAGTTATTATTTCTCAAATACACGCTTTTTGTTTTGAAAACGAGAATTAATTTTAAATTAATTAATGCAATTAAATGATTTAAATTTTTTTAAAAATAAATCATTTTTGAATTCAGAATATCAAATATATCATAGGATAAATTTTTGATATTTTCTTGGAAAACAACAATTTTTTATGAATAGTGAATAAACTGAGTAGTAGTTAAATAACCATCTTCTCAATTTAAATGAAAATTTACCAGTTATTTGAATTGAATTTTGAAAATACCAAATTCATGGTGGTTATTAGTAAGTAGATTTATGTTCAATAAAATGAAAATAATTATTGTTGAATAGTAACTTTTGACATTTATTTACCACGGTTAAAGGTAAATAGGGTAATTAAAGGTAAAAATAATATTTTAGTAATTTAAAAATACCATAACACTTGTAATCACTATATTGTATTGTCATGGATGACCAATATAATCCATGGGTGATATTTTTGGCCTTTGAATACCATTTGGGTATGATAATGACAATAATTACTTATTATTTGCTATAAAAATAAAAATATTATAAAGATGTATTTTTTTCTAATTTTTTTATATGGGGTTATATAAATAATAATTTTGACTATTATTATTTATAATAAAGATAAAAATATTTTATAAATCATGGTATTTAATTTATAATTTTTATATATAAAATTAATAAAATTATTTATGACACAATAATGATGCAGTGTTTACCTCATTAATGAATGATTTATGTAAATAAGATTATAAAGATTAAAACAATTTCCAAAACCTATCCAATTACAATTGGACAATTTTATCTCCAAAAATAGTAATAATATCATCGAATTTAATTAGTTTTGGACCCTTATAAACAAAAAAACATTATATTATAGAATAATATTTTCAAACCTTTCTAAAAGAGCTCCTCCTCCCCCATATAAAAAGTCCTCTCCTCTATCCCATTACTCATACCTCTCATGCCCCTTGGCTCGTCCATACTCTACCAAAATAAGCATTTAATATATATGTATTCCTCCTAAAAGCCATACCTTAGGCATAAGGCACTTTGATAAATCCTTTTGGTTCAAACCAAAGGGATTTAATTTAAAGGTAACATCTTCTCTTAAGTTCTTTTCTTTAATTTGACTTATCTTACCATCATAAACTCTTTCTATTTAATTATTTAATTAAAAAAAATAGTATCCTCAATATAATAGGTTGTTTTTATGAGAAATATTCGAACTACTCCAACACACACCTCTGTCTAATGGGTAATGAACATACTGTTTCTGTGGACGGCGAACTACTCCCTCAAGAAACAATGATTGTTCAATCTTCTTCAGTCACATCTTATGTTATAAATTAAGATGGAACTATATTTTTATGTGATATTTATTATATATTTATTTTTTATATTCATTTTTATTTTTCATTTATATAATACCTTTATGGATTCCATAGTGGGGATATATGAAAATTTCATTTGAGCGAGTTCGGACTACCGCTCCCTCAATGTGGTATGACTCGTTCATGCAATACATGGAACATATTAAGTATGATGATGATTAAATTATATATGATATTATACTTGAATTATAATATAAATATGTATCATTATGATTTCAATCCATTAAAATATGAAATAGAATTGAAAGTATCATTCATGCATAGGTACGACCTACCGTCTCCATGAACGATGCATTTCATTTCATATATTCAATTGTTATGTACTATTATAAATACATAAATAAACTAGAAATATATGAAATATATTATATCTAAATCATGAATATCATTTTGGATATAATGTAATATTGACCACATGAACAAATTGCAAATATATGATGTTCATTTTTGAAAAAAGTACCAAATATCGACAAACTGACCATTATTAACATAAATGATTACATTATTTTTATAACATGGTAATAGGTTATATAAAAGGAATAATAAAATTGAAAAAGGCTCTTAAGAAGGTAGAAATTAACATTAATTTATTATTCAATAGATTAAATAACAAACGGGGCATGTCGAACAAGAGGTAAGGGACTTCGTCTCAATCAACTTTTAATGAGGAATATTTTTTTGTACATGACATTATTTTATACGTTGTATAAAAAACTTTGAATTTTCATTCCATTTAATGGAAATATTTTTCTACAAGTAATTTTACTAAAAGAAAAAAAAATTCTTTTAACGTGTGTGGTGACAACGACCAATTCCGCCACCGCGAGTAATATTTCATCAATGTCTTCCTTAATAAGTTATAATATTTTTAAAAGGAAAATAAATACATTAAAAACATTAATGTTTATTGGTATTGAAAATGGTTTTGATAATTTATTTTTTATATCAATTTATTTAAATGATTTGGAAATTTTGTCTTTCATTTATGTTTATTTAATGTTTTATTAAAATGATATGGTTTTACAATATTTTTTATGTATATGGGCGGTTCTGTGATAAACATATAGAGGGTGAGCTCGAGATAGCCCTCAAATGCATTAGGTTACATGATGGAGGTAAACGAAAATGATTCTCCTATGATATTTAGGGAATATACTATGATGGGTAGTATAAATTTAACTACCTATGTAGATGTTGAATCTACAACAAAAGTATGTAACATATGCCACAAGTTACCATTATGATTTATGTTTTATATATGTTATTCATAAATATTATGATTTCATGAGTTATCTTAAAAAGTATATGTTTTTATGGACTAATGTTTTCTTTCATTATTTTCTAACCCTTATTGAGATTTTTATGCTCATCTGAAATTTTTAAATGTTTTTGACAGGAAATAAAGATGAATATGGTAAAGGATGTGATCATGGATAAGTCATGCTGTCTAAAACATCGGAGTAGAATTTAATCATTTTTTCAAGCGTATTTATTTTATGAAAAATCAAGACACTGTGAAAAAGTGCCTACATTATGATTTTTGAGATCTAATTTAACAGTTATGGATGAATTTTCTATAACTCTAAAACTCGAAATATCATCAATGCGAATTATCCATTTAATTCAATATTAGGTAATGTTGTAAGGTTGGGCCTTTATATTTATATATAAACAATTTTGATATAATTAAAATTAGAGATACCAACTAAAACCATGTTTTTGTGGATATGATTAACTATGCATAAATATTAATTTATGATAAGTTTTACACAATATTTGTAATTATAAAATATGATTTAATATTTATAATGTATGTATTTTACCCATTATATTAGATTTTTAAAAAATATTCCTTGTTAGAAGAAGGGAATCTATAGCCATGAAGATATAAAACCTATGTTTGTTTAATATAATAATATTATTTTGGATTAAATCATGACATACCACCATCCCAATTAAATTTTATGGGATATGGAACCATCATTCACGTGTACAACAGATTACAACATCGTGACTGGATGTAATTTTCTCCATTACCACCATTCATGGTTTGGTATGATTATTTATAAAAGGTAAATAGATGATATTTATAAAATTTATATAAATATAGAGTAATTATATAATATATTTAATTTTACTTTTCATTCAGTAGGAGATACCATAAGGTAGTTGTAGTGTGCTGAGGACTTCAATTTTGTGAAGTGAATTGATTCATTTTTGATTAATTCTTTTCTTGGATGTTATTAAAGATATATTTAATGAATATATTTGATTTAAAATAAATAATTATCATATTAATGACATTTATTTTTTTTCTTTATAGATAATATATCATTATCTTACCCACATTTTAACACACTTCCAATTATAACACCATCATTGTATGTGTGGACTACTGCCTTCATGAAACGATGTGACTCACTTTTCACCAACAGACCACATGGATGATATATATTAAAATTATTTAAGAAATAATATTGTATTAAAGATATTGTTTACAATATTACATGGATAAATAATACAAAATTCTTTTCTATTATGATAATTAATAAATGAAAATTTTACTCATGCATATGTATGACATTTTGTTTACATGATCATAACATACCCCAATTTTCTAATCTATATTGATGATAATATTTAAAAGTATAATTTTTTTATATATGTGATAATAATGTTAGGATTAATATTTTGGATATGATGTTAATATACAACATAGATAAGACCCTTAACATTCATTACAATGAACTGTTATGAAATCTATGAAATTAACACCCGAAACAGTGGAATTGTGGAACTGTTTTTAATTAATGGGAGATAATATGTTATTAAAGTATATAATATATTATTATAAATATAAAATTCGATATTATATTGAATATATTTATTTTAAAACTACTATATGGGATATTAAATCATGTTCAAAAGAGAATATTGAGGTAAGGGACAATGTATAAATTGTCATTCATTGAGGAAAATTGTATAGATATTAACCAAATATTTTTTATATCATGTATATTATTACACATAATATTTAATATAATGATTTATAAATAATTAATGGTATTTTATGTTTCATTTTAAATTATTCCATCAAAGGTTTTTTTTCATGAAAAATTCTATGTTGTAAAACATATTGTACAATCCCACATTCTTTATTGATTGTTAATATTCTATTATAACAATAAATTTCATATGATAATTTTTTATTATAAATTAATTTTCTTTTAAATATATATATACATTTATAATAGATGTGATTTATTGTAATACATATAAGATTTTTTCATATGGAGGATACATTTCAATTTATTTGATTAATAAAGGAATTATATTTTTATAATTTTATTCATTGAATAATGAAGTAATTCATTGATAATGAATATTATTCATGAATTAAATTGATTATTTTATATATGAATAATTTTTATGAAATGATTTGATGGGTGATCCTAGGATTATATATCCCCTCATTTCATCATGAGGTCCATTGGGAAAAAATAGTTGGACAGATTTAATGGATTTCAACATGTAGTTTAAATCCCCCTTGTGAAAGGCCATGTCGCTAGAGGTATCATGATATATGAGATCAATACATACAATAATTAAGTATTTACTTCATTTAAAATTTATTTTTATATGTTATCCAACATATTTTCACAATGATAATATCTTCATATGAATTTCGATCTCATATTATTTATTAAATATAATGTGTGTTTAGTTGTATAAATTGATATATTAATTATGCCTTATCCTGTTATGATTGTTATAATATTGTCTTTAGGAGTTGCGT
Organism: Viscum album; assembly: GCA_963277665.1. Lineage (NCBI taxonomy): Eukaryota > Viridiplantae > Streptophyta > Magnoliopsida > Santalales > Viscaceae > Viscum > Viscum album. Next base: position 1,757,734,702 of record OY728159.1, on the reverse strand, counting down.
TTTCAGTTATATACCTCCACATGTTGACTATTCCTTACCTTATCATGATAGTACAGTTATTTAAATTGAATAAGAGTTATGTTATTTAGCTTTATGTGTTGACTATTTTAATTAATTCATTATCGCTTCTATTGTAAATAACCATTACTAGGTATTTGAGATCACCCCTTATTTTTTTCACTTTTTCATGATATAGAGAATAATTCTCAGAATTAGTTTTGAAGAAAAAAGTACATTTTATTTTGGTATGTATTATTTTTTATTTTTTATTACAAGTGGAAAACACATATCACAAATGTTTCTACATCTCCAAAACTTCTATAATGATTGGCCATTTAGGATTTTACCATTTGTATCTTGGGATATGTAATAAAGTATTCATTTTATAAGGCCCCAGCCTTAAACCTTACTTAAAATTTAATTAAATGAATAATTCACAGTGAGGATCTTTTCAGGTTTAGAGTTTTAGAGAATTAGGACATAACTATTACATCTCAAAATATTACAAAGTAGCCTCTTCTACTAAATTTCCATAAAATAAAAACTCTTAAGAAGAAACATGTCTAGTTTCATGTTTTAGGTAGAATGATTTCCCTTGATCCCATCCTTTACCCTATTCCTTGCTAAGTCCTGTGAAAAACATTTCAAAAACATGGGATGAGCATAAAAACTCAGTAAGGGATACACAAAGAATAAAAACTATTAGTATGTCAAAACAAAAAGATAACCATGTATACTTTATCAAAGTAATACTTTTCACCTTTATGATGTAGTAAAAACTCTTCACTGAATAAAATATCATTACTTACCTTTTTGTAACCAAAGGATTACCATAAAACCCATATAAAGAACACATAACATATATAAAGGTAACTTGGGACATAAACATACTTAAGTGGAATAACCATACGGTCAACTCCCACACATATCACTTAATGGAATATCCATATGGCCAATTTCCATACATACATAATGGAATATCCATACGGACGACTTCAATACCCAATGAATTGGAGGTTATAACGTAACCACCCGTCCTGGTATTCATGACACCACCCGTCATAATGTCCAAGTACCATTATAAAATCATAACACATAAAAACAACATAAAGGAATGATAACATTTCCACATTTCAATCACAATATATCATTTAAATATATTGACATAATATAATCCTTTATCAAAAACATTTTCAATACCGAAATATATGGTAATTTTTTTTTTTAAACATTATGGCTTGTTGAGGAAGCCAATGTCAAATAATACTCGCGGCGGCGGAAAAGGTCATTGTCGCCGCGTACGTTAAAAGAAACATTCCTTTTTGTTGTTTTGTAAAAGGCTTCGTAGAAAAAGATTCCTTTTGAATAAAAGTAAAAGTCAAAGGGGTTTATACACCGTATAAAATAAAGCTGTGTATAAAACGAAATATGTCTCAATGAAAGGAGATTGAGACGAAGTCCCTTACAAAGACGGTATCCTTGGTTTAAGGATAAATCAATTACATAATTATGTGTGACAAGCGAATACACAAATTATAAGTGGATATTAAGTGTAAATCAATTAGAGGTTATTCACACATATTCATATAACAACATATTCAAGGAGTACAAGTTTATCCCCAAGAATAAAATTTGGGCTAAGAAGTTCCCTTGCAAAAATTTGACAACCTAACGGCGTCACTTCAAAAATTCAGAAAATGAGTTGATGAGAGATAAAAAGGGGATCTCATAACTTGGACATAAAAATTACATCAATCAGGATATAGAAGAACATATCCCAACATAATAGTATGTGAATTAAAAGACATAACAAACGAAGTCTTTTAAAAGAGGAGGGTGAAAGGTTCCCTTACCGAATTGGGTAAGTTTTGAAAAGTACACCCCATTGAATAAGTGTCATAAAATGAATATGTAAATACCCATAAATGGAATTATATTACAAAAGGAGTGTAATAGTAGTCAGTACATAAACCACTCAAAGGAAATTGTGGCAAATGTAGCATAAATCTCACTGGAATAAAAGTGGGATGAAAAATCTCTTACGAAAACTCGGCAGCCTAACGGTGCCACATAAAACATCCAAAATTGATTGATGAGTGAGAATAGGGTCTCTCATCACATGAGCATAAAAATTACAGTAAGAGTAATATAAAAGGACATCCCAATAATAATAAAGATGAGCTTTAAAAGGAATGACATAAACGAGTGTACTTAAAAAAAGAGTGGAGTAGGATCCCTTACCTCGTATCCGACTTGACCCGACCGTTCTTTAATCTCCTGAATAATAACCTTGAGTTAATATCTAATTGAATAATAATCTTTTTGAAGTTCATTATTCCTTTTATACCATGTTATGAACATCATGTAATCATTTAAGTTAATAATGTTCATTTTGTCGGTATTTGGTTCTTAAGTCAAAAATAGACTTCTTACACTTACATGTTGTTAATTTGGTCAAAGGTTAGTTATATCCAGAATGATATTAATGATTTGGATTATATATATATCATATATATTCATCATATACATGTATTTATAATATTACATCTCATTTAGAGGTAAGAAATGAAATGCACCGTTCATGGAGACGGTAAGCCGTACGTACACATGAACGATACTTTCATTTCTATTTCGTATTTTCTGGAATGGAATCATAATGATATAAGAGTATATTATAATTCCAGTATATTAACATATATAATATCATTAACTTTATCCTTTACACATCCCACATATGGTATTAACGAATCAAATAACTTTCAGGGGGCGGTAGTCCGCACTTCCTAAAATGAAGATATCGTGTTTACCCATAATGGAAACAATAATGGTATGCCATAAATGAAAAATACAGAATCTTAAGGAAATAATAAACATATAATATATCATATATAAAAATAGTGACATCATAATGGCCACCTTTGAAGGTGTTAAATGAGTATTGAACAATCATCATTTCGGGAGGCAGAATTTCGCCATCCATAGAAACCGTATGTTCTTTAACCATTTGATGTATTTGTGTGAGAGTGTAGCTCGAATAAATATTATAACATCATCCTATTATATTCAAGATACTGGTGTTGTTACAAAAGAAGTAAATAAAAAGAGTTTAGGGTGTTGGAGAAGCAAAATAAAACAAATGAACATGAGAGAATGAATTACCTTTAAAAGTGTAACTCCTTTTGATTTGAGCCTAAAGGCTTCCTTTGAAAGGATTCTGCCCAAAGGGAATCCTCTAGGATGAGGAGAGGGATGTGGAGAGAGTAAATGGGCAGGGTATGGCCAAGCCAATGGCTTGAGGAGTGTGTGAAATGAGGTAGAGGTGGGGGCCCTTTATAAGAGGAGAGGAGGGGCACTTTTAGAAATCATGAAACTATTATTTTATTTTCAAAAGTGATTCTAATTTCTAAGGTCCCACATTAATATAATTCGAATATAAGATGATAAGTCTTCGATATATTTCCATCCAATAGGTTTTGGACATGTGTAGGTTTTAGATATTACATTATCTTTCCATTTTATTTTAATCGTTTAATAATGAAGTCATCGCTGCATCATCATGATGTCATAAATAATTTAATTTATTTAAAGTCTAAAAAATATAAAAAAATACTATGATGTATAAAATCTTTTTATATTTCTAATGAATATTTATAATCAAAAAGATGATTAGTATAACCCCTTCTAAAAATTGATTTAGTAAAAAAATTTATGTTTGTGTCATTTTCACCTTTATTTAAAAAAAGGCATTAAAATCCTTATCTCACCCAAGTGGATCCATGGGGTCCCCTAAATCGACCCATGGTTTGTCTTGGTCGGCCATGACACAAACAATAGTGTTAAGACATTTTTCAAGCTCATCTCATTTTATTAAAGCATTATTTTTACTTTAAACTACACTATTTACCACTAATCGCGATTAAAAACTTAATAAGTTACTATTCACCAAAAAAAATTTCTCCCATTGAACCACATTTTACTTCTTAATGACAACCATATATGTCGGATTTTTGAAAATCAAAACACAATGATGGAAAAAGTTTATTTAAATGGAAAATATGTTTTTATTAGTACCACTTAGTGGTTTAACTATTCATCAAAAATTGAAGTTTTTCAGAAAATTACCAAAAAATCACCCTAAGCAATATTTGATATTAAGAATTCAAAAATGAAGTCTATTTTACAAAATTCAAAACATATAAGTCACATTAATTAATTTAATAATTAATTCCCGATGTCAGAGCAAATAGCGTGTTTTTATGAAACAATAAGTATCAAAAGATTGGCACTAGTTTAAGTCCAATTTCAAAGTGAAATTAATTCCAACGACCACTATTGGATTTAATGGTAAAAATATTTTATAATTTAACTTTAAAACCAATTCAAAAGATAATCTAATCATATAAATAAATTAGATTAAAAAGAGGTTTTTAATTAAAATATTATATTTTACACTATTCATTAAAAAAATGAACTTTATCGGAAAGGTACCAAAAATTTACAGAAAGTAAATTTTGATATCCCGATTCTAAATAAGAGTTATTTCTGGTCCAATGGAATTTTATATGATTGATCAAAACTATATTTAATGACGGTTCGCCGTCAAAAGGTGATAAGTGAACCCTTAGTGAAAATTAGGGTATAAATGCCTAAAATTGAACTCCTTCCGTATTTTAAGCCTTTATCTTTTATTGGGTAAATGTAAAAATATTTAAAAACATATATAATCATAATTTAGTTATTTCTATCCATTCCCTCCAGTACAAAGGCTACTTGTTAACTAACATTTAAAATAATATTATTTTATTACTTGTGTGCAACGTAAGTTTTCAAAGAAACTCATCGTTGCGTATCGAGTACGCTATCGAACGTAGAAACCCCTTTTAATTAAAATTAATATTTAATTAGTAAATATTAATAAATATAAAAATCCTTTATTCTTTAATTACCTGGGATGTTACATCCTTCCCCCCTTTTGGGAATTGCGTCCTCGCAATTTTAAAATTGGGCTTGGAAACATCCTTGAAAGTCCCACATCATAACAAGAGTCGGTAAAAAAATCACTTTAAAATAAAGAAAGATAAGTACAAAGGTCACCCGAGTTAACCCATAATAGGATTCCGTGTAGGAAAACATGGACATGGAGGAGAAAACATAGGGTCATGTTCTGATAGAGAGCGATAGAAAACATCTTTAGGAGAAAATTAACCATGAGAAAATCACAAACATGTGATGGGTTAAACGGTTTTGGGTTCCCCAGTAGGAAAAGTTCATAGACAACATTTTTGTTTTAAGTTACTTTTTATTGAGGAATTTATTCATAAGGAAACATAATCACTTATCATGTTGACTTTCAACTTTTATTAGATTCCTTACACAAACTCATATTTTTTCCAAAAGACGAGTATTTAGGGAGACTTGTTCGCATTAAGAGTACTATAATCAACTTCTAGAGAATCACCTAATCCAAAAAAAGAGAATGATATGCTTCCCATGTCTTTAGACTTTAACCAAAACCAAAACCAAAATGGTTAGTGCAAGATCAGATAATCCAGAAAAGGATAACCCTTTATAAAAAGAAAATATATTCTTAACCTCCAAAATTTGTCCAACAAAACCCAAAGTTCAATGAGGCCCATTAGATAAACAATTTGTCCATAAAATTCTTCAATGTAAACCAAAATAAGGTTGAAACCCAAATATTTGAAGGATTTAGTCACATAGTCTTCCAAGTTAAATCATAACATTTATCTCCAAACAACATCATGAAGTCTCGTATTGAAAAGTAATTAACCTAATCACATATCCTCCATGATAGGTCAATCATTTTCATAAATAACCCAAAATCAACATACTCTTAATTCATAAAGTCATATAACTAAAAAGAATCAGTCAAACTAACCAGGGACTTCACGTAGTCCAGTGGTAGGCGATAAATACTAGTCGCACTTTGGTTGTGGGTTCGATTCCTGCAGCTTTGTCCGACGCGACGGGTTGTCACACGGTCTGCGTGTTGTCCTTTTTCCAAAACTATATAATTCTTAAAACATCCCCCAAAAAGGGATTAAATCATCAAAAATAACCATAACATAATTTAACCTCAATTTTATCTCATGCCTTTCACTTCAATCATAACATATAGTAACCCCTAATTACCTCAAAAGTAAGGATCATATAAACCCAAATGGTTCTTTATAACTATGTCCACAAAAGAAAAGATAACTATTCCATGAATAAAATTTTCATATATTAAAAATCAGTGTTACACATACTATAAAACGTTTTCTAATGTACCCCATCATCAAAAGACACTTAATACTCTTATGAATTTCACCATAACTCTTGAATCCCTTACATGTTGACATCTTACTCATTCAACAATCTTCATGATCCATTAACCATTCCTTTCCAACTTATTCCGAAATACCTCTTTCCTACAAAAAAAATAATGAATCATATCCTAAGATCCCAAAATAGAAAACAAAAGTTAAGAAATAATCCATACCTTTGATTGGTCATTGTCGGTTTCTTCATCCTCAATCGGAAGGGAATTAGGTATTGGTAAATGAGTATTTGTATGATCTTGGTGATTCCATTCACAAAAATTATTCATTGGACATGTGTTTGCATAATGACCATGAACACCGCATTTAAAACATTCAATTGATCCCCCAGAAAGAACTTCTTTCCCTTTCCTCGAGTCTACTGGATGCTTCCTTTTTCCACGGTAGGTTCCTGCTTTATGACCTTCATTTCCACATCTATAGCATATTTCTGTCCCTTTGATACATTTTCCTATGTGTTTCTTTCCACATCTTTGACACATGGGTTTTTGAACACACTTACCTTTATGATTATTACCTGTAGTTCCATAGGGATTTGTTTCTCGCATATATGATGCCTTATAGAAATTACAAAGGTTTAGGTGGTCAATCATAACTCCAGATAGTTGGTTGAGGATAAACACAATAGTTCTCATTACAGCTCCCATATCATTTAGTTGCTCGCTCAGAAAATTGTCACAGTTTCCTTCACATCCACTGTTACCTTGGTTCCTACTAGATCCATCCATTTACTAAAACCAAAAATGGTCAGTGTGAGTATAACAACAAAACCATCATGCATTAATGAGGATGATAAACACTAATATATACTTACTCATTCACTTTATCTAAAACTGGGGCTCTTTTTGAAATCTTAACCATTATGTTAATGTCACTTATGCTTAGAGAATACCCTAACCTCTAATGTTATCTAAACCGATCTTTGATACCAACTATAAGGCCACAGCCTTAAAACTTACTTAAAATTGAATTAAATGAATAATTCACATTGAGGATCTTTTCAGGTTTAGAGTTTTAGAGAATTAGGACATAACTATTACATCTCAAAATATTACAAAGTAGCCTATTCTTCTAAATTTCCATAAAATAAAAACTCTTAAGAAGAAAGATTTCTAGTTTCATGATTTAGGTAGCTTGACTTTCCCTTGATCCCATCCTTGACCCTATTCCATGCTAGGTCCTGTGAAAAACATTTCAAAAACTTGGGATGAGCATAAAAACTCATTAAGGGATACACAAAGAATAAAAACTGTTAGTTTATCTAAACAAAAAGTAAACCATGTATACTTTATCAATGTAATACTTTTCACCTTTATAAAGTAGTAAAAACTCTTCACTGAATAAAATATCATTACTTACCTTTTTGTAACCAAAGGATTACCATAAAATCCATATAAAGAACACATAACATATATAAAGGTAACATGGGACATAGACATACATTAGTGGAATAACCATACGGTCGACTCCAACACATATCACTTAATGGAATAGCCATACGGCCAATTTCCATACATACTTAATGGAATAGCCATACGACCGACTTCCATACCCAATGCATTGGAGGTTATAATGTAACCACCCGTCCTGGTATTCACGACACCACCCGTCATAATGTCCAAGTACCATTATAAAATCATAACACATAAAACCAACATAAAGGAATGATAACATTTCCACATTCCAATAACAATATATCATTTAAATATATTGACATAATATATTCCTTTATCAAAAAAAATTTCAATACCAAAATATATGGTATTTATTTTATTTCAAAAACATTATGGCTTGTTGAGGAAGCCAAAGTCAAATAATACTCGCGGCGGCGGAAAAGGTCGTTGTGGCCGCGTACGTTAAAAGAAACATTCCTTTTTGTCATTTTGTAAAACGCTCTGTAGAAAAAGATTCCTTTTGAATAAAAGTCAAAGACAAAGGGGTTTATACACCGTATAAAAGTAAGTTGTTTATAAAACTAAATATGCCTCAATGTAAGGAGATTGAGATGAAGTCCCTTACAAAGACAATATCCTTGGTTTAAGGATAAATCAATTACATAATTATGTGTGACAAACGAATACACCAAATATAAGTGGATATTAAGTGTAAAACAATCAGAGGTTATTCACACATATTCATAGAACAACATATTCAAAGAGTACAAGTTTATCCCAAAGAATCAAATTTGGGCTAAGAAGTTCCCTTGCAAAAATTTGACAGCCTAACGGCGTCACTTCAAAAATTCATAGAATGAGTTTATGAGAGATAAAAAAGGGGATATCATCACTTGGACATAAAATTTACATTAATCATGATATAGAAGAACATATCCCAACATAATACTATGTGAATTAAAAGACATAACAAACGAAGTCTTTTAAAAGAGAAGGGTGAAAGGTTCCCTTACCGAATTGGGTAACTTTCGAAAAGTACACCCCATTGAAGAAGTGTCATACAATGAATATGTAAATACCCATAAATGGAATTATATTACAAAAGGAGTGTAATAGTGGGAATTACATAAACCACCCATGGGAAATTGTGGCAAATGTAGCATAAATCTCAGTGGAATAAAAGTGGGATGAAAAATCTCTTACGAAAACTCGGCAGCCTAACGGTGCCACATAAAACTTCCAAAATTGATTGATGAGAGAGAATTGGGTCTCTCATCACATTAGCATAAAAATTACAGTAATAATAATATAAAAGGACATCCCAATAACAATAAATATGAGCTTTAAAAGGAATGACATAAAAGAGTGTACTTAAAAAAAGAGTGGATTAGGATCCCTTACCTCGTATCCGACATGACCCGACCGTTCTTTAATCTCCTGAATAATAAACTTCAGTTAATATATAATTGCTTAAGAACATTTTTCAAGTTCATTATTCCTTTTATACCATGTTATGAACATCATGTAATCATTTAAGTTAATAATGTTCATTTTGTCGGTATTTGGTTCTTAAGTCAAAAATATACTTCTTACACTTACATGTTGTTAATTTGGTCAATGTTTCGTTATATCCAGAATGATATTAATGATTTGGATAACATATATATCATATATATTCATCATATACATGTATTTATAATATTACATCACATTTAGAGGTAAGAAATGAAATGCACCGTTCATGGAGACGGTAAGTCGTACGTACACATGAACGCTACTTCCATTTCTATTTCGTATTTTCTGGAATGGAATCATAATTATATAAGAGTATATTATAATTCCAGTATATTAACATATATAATATCATTAAATTTATCCTTTACACTTCCCACATATGGTATTAACGAATCAAAATATTTTCAGGGGGTGGTAGTCCGCACTTCCTAAAATGAAGATATTGTGTTTACCCATAATGGAAACAATAATGGTATGCCATAAATGAAAAAAACAGAAGCTTAAGGAAAGAATAAACATATAATATATCATATATAAAAATAGTGACATCATAATGGCCACCTTTGAATGTGTTAAATGAGTATTGATCAATCATCGTTTCGGGAGGCAGAATTTCGCCATCCACGGAAACCGTATGTTCTTTAACCATTTGATGTATTTGTGTGAGAGTGTAGCTCGAATAAATATTATAAAAATATCATCGTATATTGAAGATACTGGTTTTGTTACAAAATAAGTAAATAAAAAGAGTTTAGGGGTTGGAGAAGCAAAATAAAACAAATGAACATGAGAGAATGAATTACCTTTAAAAGTGTAACTCTTTTTGATTTTTAGCCTAAAGGCTTCCTTTGAAAGGATTCTGCCCAAAGGGAATCCTCTAGGATGAGGAGAGGGATGTGGAGAGAGTAAATGGGCAGGGTATGTCCGAGCCAAAGGCTTGAGGAGTATGTGAAATGAGGTAGAGGTGGGGGCCCTTTATAAGAGGAGAGGAGGGGCACTTTTGGAAATCATGCAACTATTATTTTATTTTCAAAAGTGTTTCGAATTTCTAAGGTCCCAAATTAATATAATTCGAAGATAAGATGATAAGGCTTCGAAATATTCCCATCCAATAGGTTTTGGACATGTGTAGGTTTTAGATATTACATTATCATTCCATTTTATTTTAATCATTAAATAATGAAGTCATCGCTGCATCATCATGATGTCATAAATAATTTAATTTATTTAAAGTCAAAAAATTATAAAAAAAATACTATGATGTATAAAATCTTTTTATATTTCTAATTAATATTCATAATAAAAAATATGATTAGTATAACCCCTTCTAAAAATTGTTTTAGTAAAACAATTTATGTTAGTGTTATTTTCACCTTTATTAATAAAAAGGCATTAAAGTCATTATCTCACACAAGTGGCTCCATGGGGTCCCCTAAATCGACCCATGGGTTGTCTTGGTCGTCCATGACACAACCAATAGGGTTAAGACATGTGTCAAGCTCATCTAATTTTATTAACGCATTTTTTTACCTTAAAATACACTAATTACCACTAATCGTGATTAAAAACTTAATAAGTTACTATTCACCAAAAAATTATTTTTATCCCATTGAACCAGATTTTACTTCTTAATGACAGCCATGTATGTCAGATTTTTGAAAATCAAAACACAATGATGGAAAAATTTCATTTAAACGGAAAATCAGTTTTTATAAGTACCACTTAGTGGTTTCACTATTCATCAAAAAATTGAAGTTTTTCAGAAAATTACCAAAAATTCACCCTAAGATATATTTGATATTAAGAATTAAAAAATGATGTCTATTTTAAAATATTAAGAACATTTAAGTCACATTAATTAATTTAATAATTAATTCCCGATGTCAGTGAAAATAACATGTTTTTATGAAACAATAAGTATCAAAAGATTGGCACTAGTTTAAGTCTGATTTCAAAGTGAAATTAATTCCAACGACCACTATTGGATTTAATGGTAAAAATATTTTCTAATTTCACTTTAAAACCAATTCAAAATATAATCTAATCATATAAATAAATTAGATTAAAAAGAGGTTTTGAATTAAAATACAATATTTTACACTATTCATTAAAAAATGAACTTTATCGGAAAGGTACAAAAAATTTACACAAAGTAAATTTTGATGTCCCGATTCTAAAGAAGAGTTATTTTTGATCCAATGGAATTTTATATGATTGATAAAAACTATATTTAATGACGGTTCGCCGTCAAAAGGTGATAAGTGAACCCTTAGTGAAAATTAGGGTATAAATGCCTAAAATTGAACTCCTTCCGTATTTTAAGCCTTTATCTTTTATTGGGTAAATGTAAAAACATTTAAAAACATATATAATCATATTTTAGTTATTTCTATCCATTCCCGCCAGTACAACGGCTACTTTTTAACTAACATTTAAAATAATATTATTTTATTACTTGTGTGCAACATATGTTTTCAAAGAAACTCATCGTTGCGTATCGACTACGCAATCGAACATAGAAACCCCTTTTAATTAAAATTAATATTTAATTCGTAAATATTAATAAATATGAAAATTATTTATTCTTTAATTACCTGGGATGTTACACATTTCCCCTGAGATATTGTGTTCTGGTTCATTACATTTTAATGTTAGTCATGAATCATCTTATACTCAGAGATATCATGACTATTATGGAATTATTCTTTTGTTATAATTAATTGTAAATGTATGAAAACCCATATATATATATATAATTAAATTAATGTTGTTTTTATAAATTCAAAAAAATTTGATTCTATATTTCAAATTTTTATATTTAACGTGTTAGTATGAAATAAATCTCTTTCTCATGAAAATTACTTTAGTAAATTATATATAATATATAAATTTTTATTTATATCACTTTTAGAAATGAAATAAAATTAAAAAGGATTTAAAATTTGGAATTACTGGTTCAATGTTATATAAAATATTATATATTATTTATATCAATCAATGATTAATTACATAACTAAAAACATGTTTGTTCTGTAAAGAATACAATATAAAATTTATAAAAATTTATGATTAAATGAATGATAAAATTTTTAATATAGTAAAATATTATGTGATGGGGGAATTCTAATACATTATCACATATCCTATCCAATGTCACTTAGTTTTTTAGAACCACTTACTCTGAGAAAAATATTCTTATTATTGAATATTTTTATTAATTCTAAAAGTTTTATCCCAATCTTCATTTTTATTTGACCAAAAATCCTTATAATTATTCCAAAGATATTCCAACCACAACATTAACCATATTATTCACCTTATATTGGTTTTGATATTCAGAAATGAACCTCAATAATGATAATAAGACTTTTTCAGTGGAGGTAATCAATATAGTGTAGTATAAATTTTTAATCACTCATCCCTTATTTCTATTCTCTTATGTGAGATTATTCATCGACAAATCCCATTATCAAATAATATGAAGATAAATCATGAATAAATATTATCCTAGTATGTTATTATAATTATGTTACAATCATTAAAAACGTTTCCCCCTTTTTTTAACAAAAATTAACAAGAATCATACCTATATGCAAACTACCACCACCAAGAAGAAATGAGTTTTTTTCCTTCACCACTTGATTAAAGTTGTATAAAAATGGATTTAATTAATAATTATGATAATTAGGAAATTATTAATAGTTTTAAAATTAGAAAATAATTATTCTTTCTCATGTTCGTTCGAAAAATGAAATCATCCTCCAAGTGTAATTGTGGACTGCCACCACCATAAAAAATGCATTATGTTATTCACAACCATTATCAACTACGGATTAAGTTTATATTTAATAAATATTATACATATATAATTATTAAATATAATTAATATTAATTTTTATGGAAAACACAAAACGGCTTATCATTATAATGTTATATGTTGATATCAATAAATGACCTGAAACATTTTTTTAAGAAAATGATCATTCTAGAAAACCTACAATGATATCATTTATGGGAATTATAATATTTCAAAAAAATTATATAATTAATAAAAAATTAATGGTATATAAATTTTTAATGTTTTATAGGAAATAAGATTTAATTCATAATTAAAACGATAGGTCAATGTGATCATGTTCATTAACACATATTGTTTAAATGAAAATACAAAAATATATTACATAAAGATAAATGTTGTTATTGAAGAATATAAATCTAAATTTATTCCAATAATTCAATTAAATATGTTATTTTGTTATTTTAACATCATTTTACAAGGGGTTTAATTACATAATTTTGGAGAAATAGTAACTTTACATCCTTTAATGACTCAATTTCGGATTCATTAGGTCATTGAATTGTATAATTGAATAAAATATTCTTGTTTTATTTATTCAACCATTATACTATTTTATATGATAGTTTCTATTATGATATGGTTAAATTATAACTCATAATATTATTTCTATTGTTATTTATAATTAGAAGTATATAACTTGTAATAATAACATTCAATGATGCATATGAATATATTCTTTCATGACGTTGTTTTTTCTTATCAAGTGTTTAAAAAAAATTTAATATATTTAATCTATATATTAATAATAATTTATTTAAACTGTTATATGTTATAAAATACATTCTATGATTATATGATGAAGGTTTTTATTTATATTTCCAAAAAAAGATTAATATATTCAATTCTGGTCATGATTTTCCACTTTTGATTTATTACATTGATTTTTTTTAGACATTATTATTTTAATCCTTTTAATATTAATTTATATATTCTATTTTACTTCATATTTTTCACTGATAATATTTTATATATATTTTATAATAGTTTTAAAAATTATTTGAGAAAACATTTGTATTTTCACATATATTTTCCCACTAAGCATTATATCTCATAAATTGATGTTTTGATCATCCTATGTATTTTTATAATATATAATTAACATTTATATATCCTATTTTTTATATATTATGATTTATAAAGTTAATAATCTTTAATTTTTTCAAAAATTTATAGAATATCATTCTTTTCCGTGGGGTTTTTTTAGATTCATCTATGGTTAATTTTTTGTAGATCATATTGGTTTGGATAATAAAATGTAGGGTCTTATATAAGAATATAATGCATTTTATTATATTTATATCTCATGGGAAAGATACAGAAGGGAATAATTAGATTTTTCAAACAACAATATGAATAATGGTTTCAGTCACATTTTCCAATATGAATATAATTTGTTTCTTTACGTTGGGAGAACATAATGGGTTATCTTTTAATGGCATTCCTCTGAAAATAATTGTGTAGAATTTAAATATTTTCAAAATTATACCACATTTATATATTTGGTTTCATTTTATTTATATTTTTTGTTTCCTTCATTACAACTTTTTTTTAATAGATTCAATAATTTTATGTCATTCCCACATGTTTTATCATTATTGATATGTATTTTGGATCAATTCAAAAAATTTAAACATCATAATAATTATATTATTATCTAATATTTGTCAATAATGTTTTTAGATTATCATATATGATATTATTATTTATTGTTATGATATTTATGTCCACAAAATGATCCCATTATGGTTTATTATATGATAATTTAAGATAGTTTTTAATCAAACATTTGATCAAAATATTTTCATATGTTTTCAGTCACTAGGATATAATGATTATTATATAGTTCCATATATATATAAATGTGATCGAGGATTGATGTTATTGAGAAATTTTCAAAATTATTGTAAAATAAGATATGTATGTATCTAATCATCATGAGACATATAATTTTGGTCCTTTGATTATGTGTATTTTGGTGATATGAATTATCCAAATGATGAAATTAATATATTATTCAATTTTTTATGTTCCTATATTTTCACATATTGCTATTGGAAATTCATGATATGTAGTCTTTAATAAATATATGATTTCTAATTTATATTGTTATCTCATTGGGTCACACTTTCAGTTTATTCACTAGATTTTCCAAAAAAAACATATTTTTAATTTAACTCATTCTGTCATTGTACATTACTAAAAGAAAATGGATTTAACATGAGTGAGGAATAATTAACCAATAAGTGAAATATTATATGACATGGAATTTTAGCTCAAAAACCACACCCATAAAAATTATTCCTTCTTTTTTTGATCAAAATACTTCAAAATTAGATAAATATATGTTAAATTAGTTAAATGATTATTATATTCATTAAAAAAATTATTCAATGATTACATCCTCCTAATGGAATATAATGATAATGTAATTAATCAATGAATATCCATAAAGAGTGTCAATAAAGGTGTGTTATCTTAGGACAACTCATCATTTATAGGAATGAATATGAAGTTAATAATAAACTATACTCTTATATGGTGATTATTCCATGGGGAATTAATTACATTTCCACTTCAAATCCCTATATCATAATATTTATATAATTTATAAGACAACCACATATTTTCTACTTTACAAAAACATTTGGATGTTATCCTAAACATAAAATTATCCCTTTGACATATCCCATGTGTATTTATTTTTTTTTCTTATTATAATACATAAAATATTAAATATTACAAAAAAAACCCAAAATGAAATCTATTCCATGGAAACTACGATGAATAGTAACTTATCAACACTCATATTATTGTTTACTATCAGTATTTTATAGAATTTTCTTAAATTCTAGTCTAATACAAACTATTAATACCCTTATAATTGACCTTATATTTTCATTTAATTTTGGAAGTATTTCATTTCATACAATGTCAAGTTAGTCTATATTTTTATTTTTAGAGGGTTTTGAATAAATTGATATATTATAGTATTGCATTTTTCTACTAGAATACATATTTCCCCGTAAATAAATGGTTACATACTCAATAAGAAAATCATCAATAACATTCAAAAATTATCCACATAAGATAATAATTTATTCACATAATATTTATTACACTTTATCACCACATGGGTTAACGGAAGAAAATAAATGGGTGAGCTCAAATGCTTATTAAGAGACAACTACTGAAATTACAACATGTCATGGTTAATACATTGGTTATGTAAAAAAATTAAATCATTTCTAAAATAGTAACAACATTATTCTAAATTAAATATTCCATTACATGATCAATAATGTGTGGAATAACATTGAAATTTAGATGCAACATAAATAAGAGTCATTCAAATAAATACAAAAAAAATTCATCACAATTGTGACATAATAAATATATTTCGATGATATTCAACAAGGTATCATAAAACATTACAATGGAATACCTCTAAGGTATGATTAATTTTTTTTCCAAGATATTAATTAATTACCCCATACATTTGTGTATAATAAGGGATCACCAATTATTTTTCAACTATTATGTCTTCAACAAATAGAAATCATATATAATACAATCAAAATATAATTATCCAATTAAGAAAATGTGTAACATTATAATAAGAAAGACAAGAATAATAGAAACAATTATTATGGTGGATTTTATATTATGATAAAATCATATTAATGATATATTAATGTTGAAATAAAGTAGAAATTCCATTTTTATAGGAATGAAAATAGTTATTTAGTAAATAAAAATTATCATTAAATAGTTCTAAAATTTAATTTAATAATACAATGAGTGTAATAATTTATTATTCAATCCATAAAATCAAATATTTCATTTTTATGGAAAAAAAAATGTTTCTAAAAATATGTGTTTGGGTGAATAAACATTCCCAGAAAAAATTTGGAAATCATTATTAATTTTAGTAAATTTATAAAGAATACCATTATATTGAAAAAAATATTCCGAAAAAATTGTTGTAAAATAAATAAAAAATTAATTTTTAAATGATAAACATAAATAATAGATCCTTGAAATGGAATAATGGTTATATAAACATTTATGGTGGATGAGAAATCATTTAACTTTTTAATAATGTAAAACATTTTTCAAATATCATAGTTGAATACCCACATCCTCAAAATGGTAAGAATGTTTAATTTTCTCAATATGTGAATGGAAATATACTTTTTACATAAGATAACACCTAATTAGTTTTTAAATTTCAAATTACAACATTAGATGAATAAAAATTTTGGAAATAGAGAAGAATACATTATTAATAAATTTGGGAATTATTCTAAAAATGGTTTACTTTTCAATTATAATATTTATAATTGAAAGCTCCATTAATAATAAAGAAAATATAAAAATTAAATTAAAACCTATATTATGAACTAAATAAATATCTATATATAAAACAAAAGTTGATGATATAATTATACAATGACGAATTATGAGAAAATAGATAGAGTAGAGATGAAAAATCGTATAACTTTTCATTTCATTGATTAAAAATAACGAACCTATTACCTTTGTTTCATATTTCTGCTCAAGAACTAGAATATCAAAAATATCAGAAATATCTATCATAATAATAAATTTCAAAATCTATTTCATATATACATCCTTTTATAAACATTATTAAATATTATTTTTTTCATGAATATTTGTTAGATATTATCTACTATCAATATTTATAGTGATAAATATTGATCATTTTGAGCTAGTTTTAATATATATGATTGTTATTCATTATCCTCGAAACATTCTTCAGTCATAGATCAAAAATATTATTATGATTTATTTTTTATAATTTTTTATATTTTATAAATTGATTACCTAGTTAATTTGTTATTCTTAATGATGAAATCAAGGATGGTCATTTATTGGTAATTCCTAATTGATAAATGGTGTTGTATTAATTAATGAGATAAATGTTTATTTTAAAAATATATAACCCAAAAATTAATTACATACAAATAAATTTCTAATATTATGTTTCAAGAACCATCCTAAATAATATTTTTTTTCATTGATCTTATATGTTGTTAATCATCCACAATAAAAATATTCTACATTTAATGATTGGGTATGACTATTGATGTGATTATTTTGTAATTATATAATTATTAAAAAATTATAATGGAACAGTTTTGAGGTTACCATAGTGATAGATCCTAGTTTTGATGATCTAAAATAATTTGATATATATAGAAAAGTTTTCAATAATAAATAAACCATTTTTCCTCTTTGAATTTTAGTTTATGTATTATAGTTTTTCAAAGATTTCATATGTATAATATAAAAAATATAACATTTTTTCAATCAAATATATAAATCATTTCATGAAAAAAATTTGTATTCACTAATTCCATTTATATAATCATACATGAATAGTGTTCATGAAAACAAATGTGTCACTCGTGGATATTGTTCTCCTCAAACAAGCATGAAAAACTTTTTATTTTTTCTATGAAAATACCCACACTTATTTCTATCACCCAATTGAAACACCCCATTTTAATCCCCATAAACAAAATATTACACTTCTAATTCTCTACTATCACCAAATTATCATCATTGTTAGTTATCTAGTACACAATGATGTCCAATATCAGTTCTCTACCTTCTCTATCACAAAATCTTCATAGTGGGAACATCGGCTGTAATGACCAATACTTTACATAAATTGTTAATAATTCAAAATTGAAGCATACTTATTACAACATATAACAAAACCATTAAAGGACCGTATAGGTATAGTGTCTTTAGAAACTGGGAAACATAAACAACTGGTTCATAAAGCGTCTACACTGTCTCCCATTTATTTCATCATATCTATAGTCCCTTTTGGCATATCTTACATAATAAGTTTCTTCCTGACCTGGGGAAAGAAAACATACAAAAGGGTGAGCTCAAATGCTCAGTAAGGGTAAAAAAAAAGAAATATCAATCACATCATATTCCTAAGAACCTAACATCTTGGAAATCTTAACCTGCAAAAGAGAGAATAATATCATAACATGGGATAATTCGTAGTAGTGAAATGAAATCCCAATAATCATAACATAAAACATGAATCTTTGTAGCATACACATATAATCATAGAGAATCATTTCTTATTAGTCAAGACTCATTTCCAAGACTTTCTTATTGGACAAGGTCCATTTCTGAACCGAGTTCACTCCTCGTTTCAGTCCTGTTTCACTGAACCGATATAACATACCGTTCCAGCCATGTTTATCTCATGATATATAAAATAATTACCCAATTAATTGGAGGGAGATATAGGTCTCACCCATCTCATAATGATACCATTCTTATGTGTTCCACAAAATCATAAATCATACATCATATCATAACTTATGTAATAGAAATGGGATTCTTATAAATTGTGACATCATAAAACAATTCATATAAGATAAATGAATTCATAAAAATAATTCCACCACAAAATAATCAAATTAATATAATAATCGGGATAGAAACAGAACCCTTTATTATATTAGATGGAAAATAATTTTGATAAAACACATGAACTCCATTCTTGAGTAAAATATCCTTTCTACTTAAAAAAATTCCTTTATTAACATGTCATACAATTTTAAAATAAAATAAGTTGACTAAAAATAAACATGAAAACTTGTAAAGTAAGCTTCTTGGAAATTATGTTTTAAAAATCCATTCATGTCGTATAAGTTAAAAGAAAACATTCTTCTCGTACTTTTGTCAGAAAAGTCAAAAAGTACCTCGTACGAAAATAGACCAAAGATTCCTTTAATATCTATTAAAAAAACTCACCGAAGGGTAAAATTGGATATAAACTATTGTAGAAGGTTATAAATATTACACATTGAGGAATTGTGTATGTGGATGATAAAATACACCCTAGTAAATACCGAAGTATAAACAATCTCAGATAAAAATGAGATTGTAATATATTCCTTTACCTTAGGTCCAATTTGCTTCGTAAATGTCCAAACCTCCTGTATAATGATTTAAATAATGTTATTGACTTATTACCGAATCATACTTATCGTTATGATATCATATATGGTCATATTATTAGCCTATTATTAGTAATATTTCATTTCTAATTGTTATTCGGGTGTTTATTACTTTTTGTTCTTATCCGTGTTTGTCGAATAAATTAGTATTCTTCTCTTTATGTTATAGATACATAATTTCCAAAATGGTATTAGTGTAATATATATCATATTAATTCATTCAATTCATTTATATAATCATTATGCAATTCAGATCACGTAGAAGGAATCTCATCACATCATGGAGACGATATTCTGTACGTACGCACGAGCGATGATATCGTTCCCATGATCGTGGAATTGTATTGGAGTGTATGTATACTATTTCAGAATCAATACCATTTTACAATAATCATATATATTCATTACATTCACCCTTATACCCATCCATGTAAGTTGGTGGTGGAACATAGATTACACCACGGCGTGGAGACGGTATTTCGTACGTACGCACGTGCGGTGATTTCATTTTCCTTAGGATGGATAGATGGTGAAATAGGGTTGTTTCATAATTATAATAACATATCAGTATATGAGTGATACTGATGTTATTTTTCGTAATGAAACAACTAAATAAAAAGAATTGGAAGAATGAATAAAGATGAATGAATTGGTAACGGACATTACCTTTTCTTGGAAGCGCTTCATTGAGACATCCTTTTAGGGCACTAAACATGGTATTTGAAGAAGACCAGGACCACAAGGATGTCTCTAGGAAAGTTTAGAGGATAAATTGGCAGGGGTTGAACGAGCTTGAACGCTCAAAGTGGTGTGAGGAAGAGAGGGAGGAGATACCTTTTTATAAGGGAGGAGAGGGGAACCTTTGGAATAACTAAAAATATTATTTTATTATAAAGTCAAATTCGGTTTTTAATAGCTCAAAATTGATATATTTCAAAGATAAGGTGGGCAGGGGACTCAATCCTCTCGTCAAATAGAATTTAGACAAGTTTAGGTATCAAGTTTAACATTATCATTTAGATTTAACTTTATGTTAGATAATTTAACTTTTACCGTGTCTTCTTGTTTTCTTGCACTATAAGGTTAATAAACTTACTATATCAAGCCAAAAGAACCCCGAGTTGTTTATTATTAATATATATAACCAAATCTAAGTCATTGGGATGAACCTGAGATTTTTAGGAATAAAATTACAATTAATAAAATATTATTTTTTTTTAAAAAATATTTTCTGTCAATTTTGACACTATTTAGTAATTGATTTTTGTAAAAATCATAACAGAATGATTAGTTAGAAAGAAATTAATTAAATCAATACTAACATATCATATTAGCCTAGAAATTTTTTTTAATTCATAAAAAGTCTCAAATTACATTTATTTTGGTATTTATAACATCAATTATGTCAATATTTCCTTAATAAGATAATTACTGCATCATCTTTATGTCATAAATAAATTAAATTATTTACTGTCTAAAAATTACAAATAAAATACCATTATGTAGGAAAATTTTTATCTTTCTAATGAATATTTATAGTCGAATTTATCTTATGTATAACCCTATATTAAAAATGATATGCTTATTAAACATTGATTTTAACTATTTTAACCCTTCTTTAAGTAAATTGATAATAAATGTCCTAATCTAATCCAAGTGGGCCTAAATGGTCATATTTTATTCCTAAGGTTGTTTTTGGTCGAATTACACTTATCCAATAGAATTAGGAAATGTGTTAGGGTAATAATAATATCATTAATACCATTAATTACCCTATTTACTTTTAACTGTGGTAAATAAAAGTAAAAAATTACTATTCACCAAAAAATTATTTTCATCTCATTGAACCACATTTTACTTACTGAAATCAATCGTGTCTCTAAAATTTTCGAAATTCCACTCCCAGAAGCGGTAATATTAAGTTTTATGAAAAATTCAGTTTGTTAACTACCACTTAGTGGTTTCACTATTCATCAAAAATTGAAAGTTTTCAGAAAAATACCAAAATTTCACCCTAGGCTATTTTCGATATTCCGAATCCAAAAATGAAGTCCATTTTGAAAAATAAAATTTATAAAATTTCAAAAACTGGTTATTACTATTCGTAACGGCTAGTTTTATTAATATTTTAATTGCATATCGATGTTTAGTAAAACTCGGTATTGCGTACGACGCAAGCTATCGAGGAAGGTCGTGGTTTCATATAAAGAAAGCCAAGCTAGTGTTGTGTGTAGTGAAAGATTCCATTGATGATTTAAAAAAACAAAATATTCCCCATAAAAGTCTCAGGCGTTACCTTCTAAGCCCCTTAAAATGAATTTTTCCGTCGAAATTCATCACTTTGTAACAAACAGATGAGGATACCTCTCCCTCATCATATCCTCAATCTCCCATGTAGCTTCTTCTAATTGGTGGTTCCTCCATAAAACTTTCACCAGTCGAGTGGTCTTTTTTCGTAGGAATATTTCGCTATGATCTAGAATCTCTATCAGATGTTCATCATAAGAAAGATCATTCTCTAGCGGTACAACTTCTAAGATGAGTACATGTGAAGGATCAGGTATGTACTTTCTTAGGATAGATACATGGAAAAAATCATGTTCTTGAGAGAGATTCGGTGGAAGCTCCAACCGGTAAGCTACATTTCCAACACAATCTAGTATTTCAAAAGGACCGATATATCTAGGGCATAACTTCCCCTTATTTCAAAATCTCACGACCCTCTTCCAGGGAGATATTTGTAAGAACACTTTATCACCCACTTCAAACTCTAGGTATTTTCTTCGGTTGTTGACATAACTTTTCTGTCGATTCTGAGCTGCTCTTATGTGTTGTTGAATAGATCTGACCATTTCTGCCATTTCATCAATGAGATCAGGTCCTAATAGCATTCTTTCCCCAACTTCATCCCAGCAAGTTGGAGTCCTGCATTTCTTTCCATATAGAGCTTCATAAGGATCCATCTGAATACTGGAGTGAAATCTATTAATATAAGAAAATTCCACCAAAGGTAGGTGTTAATACCAACCACCATTGAAATCCATAGAGCAATCTCTCAACATATTTTCTAGAGTTTGAATTGTTCTCTCATACTGACTGTCTGTATGAGGATGATAAGTAGTGCTAAAACTCAACTCTGTATCCAGAGTATGCTGAAGACTTCGCCAGAACATCGAGGTAAATATCGGATCCCAATCAGATATTATAGAAAGTGGTACTTGATGCAATCTTACCACTTCCTTTACATATATCATGGAAAGATGATCCAGAGAGAAATCCTCTCTAATAGTAATTAAGTGTGCAGACTTTGAAAGACGATCAACTATGACCCAGATAGCATTATTGCCTTTGGATGTTTTAGGAAGTCCTGTGACAAAGTCCATAGTGATGTTTTCCCATTTCCATTCGGGTATGGGTAATGGTTGTAACATCACCTTAGACTTATGTCTCTCAGCTTTAACTTGCTGAAAAACAAAGCATCGAGGGTCATATTCAGCAACATCTCTTTTCATGCCATCCAACCAGAAGTACTCTTTCAGGTCTCTATACATCTTCGTGCTTCCAGGATGAATAGAGAATGAAGAACTATGAGCCTCATCTAGAAGATCCTTCTTTAATTCGGGGATGGGAGGAACAGAAACCCGATTCCTGAACTTTATTAACCCATCACAATCCAGGTTGAATTCAGGAACATTTCTCTCGTTCTTTTGTAACTCTACATCTTCTTTCTGTGCCTCTTTAATCTTCACATGTATAGATGGTTGAAAATTCATTTGAGACAGAACTGATTTTCCCCCTTCCATTATAAATTC
The DNA here is from genome assembly GCA_963277665.1 of Viscum album. Taxonomy (NCBI): domain Eukaryota; kingdom Viridiplantae; phylum Streptophyta; class Magnoliopsida; order Santalales; family Viscaceae; genus Viscum; species Viscum album. Next base: position 1,757,710,768 of record OY728159.1, on the reverse strand, counting down.
AAGATCCATCCTTTGTAAATCAATAAATATTGGATCTTTTGTGATCCTCATCATGGATAAACTGGCATGGTCTTGTCGAGTTAATGCATCTGCCACCTTGTTTGCTTTCCCAGGGTGGTAATGAATTGAGCAGTTGTAATCCTTATTCAGCTCCAACCATCTTCTTTGGCGCATATTCAGCTCCTTTTGTGTGAAAATATACTTTAAACTTTTATGATAAGTATAAATATCACATCTTTCACCATAAAGATAATGCCTCCAAATCATTAATCCAAATATTACCACAGCTAACTCTAAATCATGAGTTGGGTAATTTTTCTCATGGATTTTCAAATGTCGTGAGGAATAAGATATCACCATATCATTTTGCATGAGAACACATCACATCCGCTTCTTGGATACATCACTGTAGATCACAAACCATTCTCCACTACAAGGAAGTGTGAGTACAGGTGCACCAGATAACCTTCTTTTCAACTCCTTGAAATTATCTTCACATTCTTCCGTCCAATCAAACTTAACCCCTTTCTGAGTCAACTTGGTGAGTGGATTAGATAATCGTGAAAAATATTTCACAAAACATCGATAATATCCAGCCAAAACAAGAAAACGTCGGATATCAGTTACTATTGTTGGTCTCTCCCATCTTTCGATAACCTCTATTTTTGCTGGATCCACAGATATCCCCTATTTTGAGATTATGTGACCCAAAAATGCAACCTTTTGAAGCAAAAATTCACGCTTGGTAAATTTGGCATAAATCTTATCCTTTCTCAGGGTCTTCAATATAATTCTCAAGTGATCTTCATGTTCTTCCTTGCTCTTTGAATAGACAATAATATCTTCTATAATGACTACCACAAATTTATCAATATAGTCTCTAAAGACTCTATTCATCATATCCATGATGATATCAGGTGCATTAGTAAGACCAAATGGCATCACTATAAATTCATAGTGTTCATACCTTGTACGGAAAGCTGTCTTTGGTATATCCTCCCTTTTGACCCTTAATTGATGATACCCTGAACAAAGATCAATCTTGGAAAAGTGTTGAGCTCCGCTTAGTTGGTCAAATAAGTCATCAATGCGTGGGAGAGGATATTTGTTCTTGATAGTGAGCTTGTTAAGTTCTCGATAATCAATGCAGAGTCTCATTGAACCATATTTCTTCTTAACAAATAGAACAGGTTCTCCCCAAGGTGACGCACTAGGGAGTATGAATCCCTTATCAATATTCTCTTGGAGTTGCTTCTTCAATTCATGCAACTCATCTGGGGCCATTATATAAGGTGTCTTTGAAATAGGAAAAGCCCCCGGTATGAGTTCTATTGAAAACTCAACTTCACGATTTGATGGAAGACCCCGAAATTCCTCTGGAAAGACATCATCAAACTCCCGTACAATGGGCATGTTATTAATCGTGAGTTTCTCACCAACCATTTGAGATAAATAACCCTCATTTAGTGGAATCAAGACCAATAATATGGAAGAAATTTCCACTGGAAGGTTATGTTCATCCTTGCATCGATAGATTGATCTGGAATATGAAATGCGACTTCCCATCTTTGTAAATTGATATGAGCTACATATAATGAAATCCAATCCATGCCAAGAATCACATCAAATTCTATTATAGGAAGGATCAAATGATTTGCAGGAAGTAATTTCCCACAAACATCAATCGGGGAAGAATTATAAACTTTTGATGCGAATTTCGTGCCATTAGGTGTTGACACAGCTAACTCAACATCTAATTTTTGAGGTATTATGGTGATACCCTTAGAAAAATCTTCCGAAATAAAATAGAGGGTGGATCCAGAATCAAATAAAACATTTGCTACATTAGAGTGGATGGTAATTATACCTTTCACCACATCGTTATCGCACTCCACATCACTAATAGAAATTACATGTGACTTTCCATTGTCTTTAGCCTTAAGAGTTTGTTGACATCGACCATCATCATCAACCCTTGGATTATTGCATTTATTGGCAAAAAGCCACATCTCCTTGCACCTGAAACATTGAAGTGTAGTAGGTTCATTCCTTGTATCCCTTCCCTTGTTTGCATCATTAGAAATCTTCTTTCCATCATTGCGGAAATCAAATGCCCGATGACCTTCCTTTCCACATTTGAAACATTTACTTGTCCCTTTAATACAACTCCCTCCATGTTTCATTCCACACTTTGAGCATAAGGGAAAGCTTGTCTTCTTTTCAGTGTGCTCTTTAGATTTTCCTTTGAATTCCATTTTCCTCTTCTTATCAAACCCATATGACTGAGGGGTTACTCCAATCTCCATCTCAACTTTGAGAGCACATCGAACGATTTCCTCGTACCTATTGAAGTCCCTTATGGATAACGCCCTTTGAAGACTTGGTTTTAAGCCACTAATGAATCGATTTATCTTACTCTCAGGTTGGATAATAATACCAGAGGCGTACCTTGAATGTCTTGTAAAATTTTCTTCATAGGTACCAAGAGATTCATCATCCTTTTGCTTCAGTTCAAGAAACACTTTCTCCGACTTTGTTTAGAGAATACGAGGGAAGTACTTATTGAAAAATAAGTTCTTCAACTCGTCCCATTCCATGGACTCAATTTCATCCCTTTGACTCATATTCTTAATAAGATTCTACCATTGATCAGCATCTCCTTCCAAACAATAAACTGCTAGGATTACTTTTTCATGTTCAGAACATTGAAAAACTGAAAATATCTTTTCAGTAGTACTAATCCATTGTTCAGCAACTAATGGATCAGTAGACCTGCTGAATGAAGGTGGACGCTACCTCATGAAGGATTCAATATAATATTGCTCATTCCTTTGCTCATTTGGATGTCCTGCATGATTCATAGCTTGAGAAAGTTGTGTGAGTATGGCTACAAGATATTTCATTCCATCTCCCATAACGTTTGGTTGTTCCGGAGGAAAATCATTGCATTGCCCATCGCATTCCGTATTAACACCGTTCCTTCGGGTTCCAGTCATTGATTGAAACCAAGAAGAATAGTGTGAGTAACACTAATTATAATAGGAAAACCACATAATCTAGAATAAAATTTCACACTTAAGGTCTTATCCTAGGTTATTCATGGTCATTTTTAAAGCACTAAGATTGTGTTATACGCTTAGAATTATCCTTAGGGTTCTTACTAACACATTCACATCCTAGTTTCCAAAGGATGACTAAACCTCCCTCTGATACCAACTGTAACAACCCATACATTACATACATTGTTAATACTTCAAAATTGAAGCATACTTATTACAACATATAATAAAACCATGAAAGGACCGTATAGGTATAGTGTCTTCCGAAACTGGGAAACATAAACGACTGGTTCATAAAGCATCTACATTGTCTGCCATTTATTTCATCATATTTATACTCCCTTTGGGAATATCATACTTAATAAGCTTCTTCCTGAACTGGGGAAAGAAAACATACAAATGGGTGAGCTCAAATGCTCAGTAAGGGTAAACAAAATAAATATCAATCACATCATATTCATAAGAGCCTAACATCTTGAAAATCTTAACCTTCAAAAGAGAGTATAATTTCATAACATGGGATAATTCATAGTAGTGAAATGAAATCCCAATAATCATAACATAAAACATGAAACATTGTGGAATACACACATAATCATAGAGAATCATTTCTTATTAGTCAAGACTCATTGCCAAGAATATCTTAGTGGACAAGGTCCATTTCTGAACCGAGTTCACTCCTCATTTCAGTCATGTTTAACTGAATCGGTATAACCTACCGTTCAAGCCATGTCGATCTCATGAGATATAAAATCTTTTCCCAATTAATTAGAGGGATATATAGGTCCCACCCATATCATAATGATACCATTCTTATGTGTGCCACATAATCATAAATCATACATCATTGCATAACTCATGTAATAGAAATGGGATTCTTAAACATTGTGACATCATAAAACAATTCATATAAGATAAATGAATTCATAAAAATAATTTCATCACAACATAATCAAATTAATGTAATAATAGGGATATAAACAGAACCCTTTATTATCTTATATGGAAAATAATTTTGATAAAAAACTTGAACTCCATTCTTGAGGAAAATATCCTTTCTACTTCAAAAACATTTTCCTTTCTTATGATGTCATACAATTTAAAAATAAAATAAGTCGATTAAAAAGAAACTTGAAAACGTTTAAAGGAATATTCATGGAAATAATGTTTCAAAAATCCATTTATGCCGTATAAGTTAAAAGAAAATATTCTTCTCGTACTTTTGTCGGAAGAGTCAAAAATTACCTCGTTCGAAAATCAACAAAAGATTCCTTTCATATCTTTTAAAAAAACTCACCGAAGGGTAAAATTGGATATAAACTATTTTAGAAGGATATAAGTATTACATATTGAGAAAAAATGGATGTGTATGATAAAATACACCCCAGTAAATACCGATGTATAAACAATCTCGGATAAAAATGAGATTGTGATATATTCCCTTACCTTATGTCCAATTTGCTTCGTAAGAGTCCGAACCTCATGTATAATGATTTAAATAATGTTATTGACTTATTACAGAATCATACTTATTGTTATGATATCATATATAGTCATATTCTTAGCTTCTTATTAGTCATATTTCATTACTACTTGTTATTCGGGTGTTTATTACTTTTTGTTCTTATGCATGTTTGTCGAATACATTCTTATTCTTCTCTTTAGGTTATAGATACCTCATTTCCAGAATGGTATTAGTGTAATATATATCATATTAATTCATTCAATTCATTTATATAATCATTATGCAATGAAGATCATGTAGAATGAATCACATCACATTGTGGAGATGGTATTCCGTACGTACGCACGAGCGATGATATCGTTCCCATGATCGTGGAATTGTATTGGAGTGTATGTATACTATTTCAGAATCAATACCATTTTACAATAATCATATATATTCATTCCTTTCACCCTTAAACCCATCCATGTAAGATGGTGGTGGAAAATAGATTACACCACGACGTGGAGACAGTATTCCGTACGTACGCACGCGTGGTGATTTCGTTTTCCGTAGGATGAATAGATGGTGAAATAGGGTTGGTTCATAATTATAATAAAATATCAGTATATGAGTGATAATGATGTTATTACTTCATAATGAAACAACTAAATAATAAGATGTTGAAGAAGAAATAAAGATCAAAGAATCGGTAACGGACATTACCTCTTCTTTGAAGCGCTTCTTTGAGACTTCCTTTTAAGGAACTAAACTTGGTCTTTGAAGAAGACCAGGGCCTCTAGGATGTCTCTAGAGAAGTGTAGAGGATAAATTGTCAGGGTTTGGCAGAGCTTTAAGGCTCAAAGTGGTGTGAGGAAGAGAGGGAGGAGGTGCCTTTTTATAAGGGAGGAGAGGGGAACCTTTGGAATAACTAAAAATATTATTTTATTATAAAGTCAAATTCGGTTATTAATAGCTCCAAATTGATATATTTCGAAGATAAGGTGGGTTGGGGTCTCAATAATCTCATCCAATAGAAGTTAGACAAGTTTATGTATCAATTTTAATCTTATCATTTAGATTTAACTTTAAGTTAGATAATTTAACTTTTTCTGTGTCTTCTTGTTTTCTTGCACTATAAGGTTAATAAACTTACTATATCAAGCCAAACGAACACCAAGTTGTTTATTATTAATATATATAACCTTATATAAGTCATTTTTCTGAACCTTATATTTTTAGGAATAAAAAAAAATTAATAATATAATATGTTTTTTAAAAACTATTTTATGTCAATTTTGACACTATTTAGTAATTGATTTTTGTGAAAATCATAACATAATTATTAGTTCAAAAAAAAATTAATTAAATCAATAATAACATGTCATATTAACCTATAAAATTAGTGTAATTCATAAAAAGTCTCAAATTACATTTATTTGTTATTTATAACATCAATTATGTCAATATTTCATTAATAAGATAATTACTGCACCATCTTTGTGTCATGAATAAATTAAATTATTTAATATCTAAAAATTAAAAATTAAAAACCATTATTAGGTAATATTTTTATATTTATAATTAATATTTATAGTAGAATTTATCTTATGTATATCGCTATATTAAAAATGATATACTTATTAAACATTGATTTTAACTATTTTAACCCTTCTTTAAGTAAATTGATAATAAATGTCCTAATCTAATCCAAGTGGGACTAAATGGTAATATTTTATTCCTAAGGTTGTTTTTGGTCTAATTACACATATCAAATAAAATTAGGACATGTTTTAGGGTAATAATAATATCATTTTTACCCTTAATTACCCTATTTACTTTTTACTGTGGTAAATAAAAGTAAAAAGTTACTATTCACCAAAAAAATTATTTTCATTTCATTGAATCACATTTTATTTACTGAGACCAACCGTGTCTCTCGGAGTTTCGAAATTCAACTCACAGAAGTGGTAAAATTAAGTTTTATGAAAAGTTCAATTTTTTTAACTACCACTTAGTGGTTTCACTATTCATCAAAAATTGAAAGTTTTCAGAAAAATACCAAAATTTTACCCTAGGCTAATTTCGATATTCCAAATCAAAAAATGAAGTCCATTTTGAAAAATAAAATTTATAAAATTTCAAAAAGTGTTTATTACTATTCATAATGGCTAGTTTTAATAATATTTTAATAGCATATTGTTGTTTAGTGAAACTCGGTATTGCGTACGATGCAAGCTATCGAGGAAGGTCGTGGTTGCGTGTAAAGCAAGCCAATCTAGTGTTGTGTGTAGTGAAAGATTCCGTTGATGATTTAAAAAAAACAAAATATTTCTCATAAAAGTCTTGGACGTTACATCGACCATCCATCCTTGTCGACACCTCAACTATGGCCTATGTAACCATAGAAGCAACTTAACACAATGTTCCCAAGACCTACACCCATGTGATCAATTTCCACTATATGAAATCCATCACACAATGTGGATACATAAAAATACCTCCCCCTAAATTATTGGGTGATGTTCTGAGAGTAATAGTCAAACCCATATCCCATTCCTATCATATTCCATTGCTGGGAAATGATCATTAACATATCTACATCCTATTGGAATGTTAGGGGGTAAATAATGGTATTATATTATTTAAATAAAATGTAAATATATTATATATTTAAAATAACTATATTGATTTTTTCAAAATAGATTTTTAAGAGGATTTATGAGAAGGGTAATGAATGGATGTTACATATATACATAATACTTAAATCAACAATAGGGATATTCTCTTAACGTTTACATTCAAAATCATGGGCATGAAAAAAATGGACAAGGATATTGTCTAAAAACATATATATGGGATATTTAATATGCTAATTAAATAGATATTAATTCCAATTATAATTAATTGTATTGTCTTCATATGGGTGTATGTTGGGTCATTTTATATGTGAAAATGTGGGAATACTCATTAGAAAAATGTTATGTAAGTGGATATAATTTAATTTCATAATAATATTATGATTTATTAGGGGAAAAAGTGTTGAGTCATGTAGGGTTTAATTTTAATCATAAAATTATAACCGAGTTGATATATATGTATTATTGATTATAAAAATTCAATAAACATTAGATGACACATTATAAAATAAAAAATTAATGATTAAAATATAAAAATAATAATTATATTATTAAAAAAATATACACTAACCATTACAACAATTATTTTGTGTTCAGAATCAAAATTTTGGACCCATTTATTGTAACGCCCCGACCCAAGTTACCCAGAGTCGGTGCATTATTACATAACATTGGCATGATCACAAGAAAGATAAAATCTCGAAAGACCGATTAGTTTAGTAGCCTTGGAAACACTAGATATATACATAAAGTTTTACATTAATCATAAAAATGAAAACTACCACAACATAGTCTTCATAGTCTACACTCTTATACACTCATACTATCCCTGCAGGTCATTCATAATTTACTTCTTCACATCCTGTGAAAAATAAAACATAGAAAAGGGGTGATCTCAAATGCCCAGTAAAGATAACAATATAGCGGAAACATTTATAAATTATAATTAAAATTTAATGCAATGTATAACTAAAACAAAAGCCTTTTAAACTTGAACTTCAACATAGTATGTAAAAAATAAAATTAAATAATTCCATTTACTTATTCTCATAGATATTCTACAAATCTAATAATCACATGCAATATCAATAACCACTTTCATAATGATGGAATTCATAAATCCAGACAATCATAACCACATAGCCAAGGCCTCGTTCCAAGACAAATAAATTATTTTTTCAAGGCCTTGTGACAAGACACTACTTTGTCTCATGAGACCTACTGATGCATCGAGGAGCTATAGCGGGCTCCACCCGTCACTTATTATGTCTAATGCATTCCTCATATGAACATGTTTAAACATAACATAAAAATTCGTATTAAAACTAGCACATGAAATGTAAATAATTTATTCATAAACCATGAATGGTAATAAAATAACACATCCACAGTCAAACATATCACAAAACTATCAATACAATATGGATGTTTTGTATCATAACAAATCAACTCCAAATAAACTTAAAATCCATCAAAGGATGTTGACATAGATGAAATCAAAACTATTTGAGAAAAATATCCCTTTTTTTAAATAATTTTAAAGCCACATGATTATAAAATAAAACATTTACTTTGAAAATTTTCTCATATGCTTGTAAGGGAAGCTTCAAAGATTTTATAACGGTGGAAAATAACCGCACCCGTCGTATAAGTTAAAAAACATTCTTACCTTAATACTGTCGAAAAGGATAAAAGGGACCTTGTTTGGAAAATGACGAAAAGATTCTTTATAAACCACATATAATAGTAAATAAGGGTATAAATGACTTTAACCCATATTCTAGTAAATAGTTAATAAATGTCTTTGAAATACATTTTTAAACAACATTGATGTGGATGATAAAGAAATCTCAGTAGATTATTACGTATAGACAACCTCGGATAATGAAGAGATTGCGAAATAAACCCTTACCTTGTACATTTTCTTGGTTGGGGGTAGATTAACCTCCTGTTTAATGGTGAATATGTGTTATTATACAAGAATCATATGCATTAATTTGATATCATATATGACATTTTAACATTGATTTGTTAATAATATCGTAGTATTATCGTTGTTTCGGGTGTTAACATACTCATTTTATTTTATATGTTTTGTTACGTAAGATGTGTTTTTCATGGATAGGTTGTATATAAATCATATCCAGAATGATATCATGTCTATAGATACTATTATTAATCATCAAATGAAAATTAGACTTTAATGAATACGATGGAGAATGAAACTCATCGCGTTCGTGGATACGGTAGTCCGTACGTATGCATGAGCGAAAATATCAGTCATTTTATATTAAAATAAAAAATAATTGGATGTTTTATCATATATACAGAATCATTATCATGTTATAATTATTATTTACATGAATTACACATCATTATTATACCCATCCAAATAATAATTTATTGAAAAACAATTACACCACGACGTCGAGACGGTAAGTCGTACGTACGCACGTATGGTGACTTGTTATTCAAAGGATGGATAGAATACTGAATATGGTTGTAACATATTTATAATAACATCACAGTATATATAAGAAAATGAATTTATTATTTTATAATGGGAAAGAATGAAGAAGTTTAAGAAGAAAGGATCATGAAAGAGGGTGGTGAAAACATTATCTCTTCTTCGGGTTCTTCATTTTGATTTGATCAAAACGGATCCTTAGGTTGGCTTTCTGACTAAAGGAAGGCCTCTAGGATGAAGTGAGGGAAGTTTGGAGAGTATTTGGGCGGAGTTTGGCAGAGCCAAATGGCATTGAAGGTGTGAATTAATGAGAAGGGGAGTTCCCTTTTACAAGAGGGGTGAGGGGCACCTTTGGAAAAGATAGAAATATTATTTTATAATAAATTCATATTCGGTTTATAATGTCTCCAAAAGGTATTATTAAAAGTATAAGTTGGGTATGGGTCTAAAAACACTCAACAAATAGAATTTATACAGGTTTGGGTCATTATATTAACCTTATCATTTAGTTTTAACTCTTATTTAATTAGTTTGACACTTATCATGTCACTTTGTATTTTTATATTATATAGTAAATAAACATACTATATACCTCTAAGGGAACCCCAAGTGGACCATTAATGATACAACTATCATGATATAAGTCACATGGCCTATCCTTAGATGTTTAGAAATTTAATATTAGTTAATAAAATAATATTTGTTTTAAAAACTCTTTTATGTCAATTTTTACACTATTTGGAAAAATGATTTTTTTTTGAAAATACTAACAGAATGATTACTTAGAAAAAAGTTAATTAAATAAATCCTAAAATGTCATATTAACCTATAAAATTAGTGTAATTCATAAAAAGTCTAAAATTATATTAATTTGTTTATTTATAATATCAATTATTTTAATTTTTCACTATTATGTTAATTAATTTATCATCATTGTGTCATAAATAAATTAAATAATTTAATGTCTAAAAATTAAAAATAAAATATCATTATGTAGGAAATATTTTTAGCTTTATGATTGATATTTATAATCAAATTTAACTTATGTTTAACCATATATTAAAAATGTATTAGTAAATAAACATTGATTTTAACTCTTTTAACTCTTCTTTGAATTAAATAATAATAAATGTCATAATCTAATCCAAGTGGAACTAAATGATAATATTTTATTCCTAATGTTGTTTTTGGTCGAGATACACTTGTCCATTAGAATTAGGACATGTCTTAGGTTAATATAAATATCAATTTTACCCTTAATTACCCAATTTACTTTTAACCGTGGTAAATAAAAATAAAATGTTACTATTCACCCAAAATTATTTTCATATCATTTAACCAAATTTTACTCCTTGATATTAACCATGTCTCTCAGATTTTTGAAATTCCACTCATATAAGCGGGAAATTTATGTTTTATGAAAAATTCAGTTTTTTTAACTAGCACTTAGTGGTTTCACTATTCATAAATAATGATGTTTTTCAGAAAAATACCAAAAATTCACCCTAGGCTAATTTCGATATTCCGAATCAAAAAAATGAAATCCATTTGGAAAAATAAAATTTATAAAATTTCAAAAATTAGGTATTACTATTCATAACAGCTAGTTTTATTAGTTGTGGTGTGTTAGAACTCGATGTTGCGTACAGCACACGCTATTGCATTATTCAAAGAGAGGGGTACCGTAGAAGATTGGGGTGTTACATACTCCCCTCCTTCAAATAATTTCATCCTCGAAATTTCTAGAATACTACCACATGAAATGACTCGTGTGGTTCTTCATCATAAGTTCCTCGGGTTCCCACATTGCCTCTTCCATCTTATGGTTTCTCCACAAGACTTTTACCAGACGAGTCGTCCGGGTTTTCAGAACTTGTTCTCTCGTATCAAGAATCTTGACGAGCTCTTCGTAATAAGACAGATCAGGTTCCAGTTCTAATTCCTCATAGTTGAGTACATGCGTTGGGTCAGGCATGTATTTTCTCAACAGTGATACGTGGAACACATCGTGAACTTTGGAGAGACCTGGCGGCATTGCCAAATGGTAAGCTACAGCCCCTATTCGTTCTAGAATTTTGAAAGGTCCGATGTACCTGGGACTCAATTTACATTTCTTACCAAAACTCATAACTACCTTCCATTGAGATACCTTCAGGAAAACATGATCACTGACTTGAAATTCCAAATCCTTCCTTCAATTATCGGCATAGCTCTTCTGCCTACTTTGAGATTCTTTGATATGGTTTTGGATTACCTTCACATTTTCCATCGTTTCCTCCAGTAGTTCTAGGACTACAAGTTTTCTTTCACCAAACTCATCCCAACAGATTGTTGTGCGACATCTCTTTCCGTATAACATTTCATGTGGTGCCATCTGAATACTCGAATAGACGCTATTGTTATAGGAATATTCTACCAGAGTTAAATATTGATCCCACATACCCTGATAGTCAAGTGGGCAGGATCTCAACATGTCTTCCATGGTTTGAATAGTTAATTATGATTGTCCATCTGTATGAGGGTGGTAGGCAGTGATCAAATGAAGTTCAGTGTCCAAGGCTTTATGAAGACTTTTCTAGAATCCTGACGTAAAATGGGGATCACGATCAGAAAAAATCGATAGGGGTACTCCATGAAGTATCAAAACATCATTAATATATAGTCTTGCTAGACGTTCTAGTGGTAGATATTCTCTTATAGAAAGAAAATATGCTGAATTGGTAAGACGATCAACAATAACCTGTATTGCATCGTTCCTTCTAGGAGTCTTTGGTAGTCCCATGACATAGTACATCATGATATTATCCTATTTCCACTCAGGTATGGGAAGAGGTTGGAATACTCCACCAGGATGTTGCCTTCCCGCTTTCAGTTGATGACAAACCATACATCTTGACACAAAATCGGAAATCTCCCTCTTCATGTTGTCCCACCAAAATGTTCCTTCAAATCTCTATACATTTTGGTTCTCCCAGGGTGTATAGAGAAATTGGAACTATGAGAATCATCCATCAATTTCCTTTTTAGATCAGGTATATCAGGAACACAAAGACACTTCACAAATTTCAAAATTCCTTTTTCATACACAAAGTCTCTCAATCTCCCATCATACAGAGCTTTAAACTTCTTTTGAAATTTATCATCATCGGTATGAGAACTCTTAATCCTTTATAGTAATGATGGTTTGGAAACCATTTTAAAAAAGCATTGATGTTTCACCTTCCATGGTTATTCTAATGTCCATCTTCACTAGATCCATGAAAATTGGATCCCTTTCAATTCTCATATTGTTCAAAACTCCATGGTCTTTTCTGCTCAAAGCATCTTCCACCTTTTTTCCTTCCCCGGGTGGTATTGTATCGTACATTCATAATCCTTGTGTAATTCAAGCCATCTCCTTTGACTCATGTTGTGTTCTTTTTGTGAGAAAATATACATCAGACTCTTGTGATCAGTATAAATCTCACATTTTTCACCATAGAGGTAATTCCTCCATATCTTCAAAGATAAGATCACAGCTGCTAACTCGAGATCATGAGTAGGATCATTTTTTCATCAATTTTAAACTGTCATGATGCATAGGCAACAACCCTATCATTCTGCATAAGGACACAACCAATTCCTTTCTTCGATGCATCACTATTAATAACGAACCCATCATTCCCCGATGGTAGAGTAAATATAGGATCATTGACTAATCATCTCTTCAGTTCTTCGAAACATTCTTCACAGTCATTTGTCCAAAAAAATTTCATCCCAGTAGGTGTGAGCTTCATTAATGGGTTATCCAACCGGGAAAAATTCTGGATGAAACGTCAATAATATCCTACTAAACCAATAAAACTACGTACCTCAGTTGTACTCATTTGCGGAGGCCACTCATGGATTTCCAGGGTATTAGAAGGATAAAAAAAGATTCCATATTTAGAGACAATATGGCCAAGAAAAGAAATTTCCTGAAGCCAGAATTCACACATGCTAAACATCCCATATAATTCTTGTCTTCTCAGAGTATTCAGGATAATGCGCATGTGATTTTCATGATCTTCGTAACTTTTGGAGTATACCAATATATCATCAATAAATAACTCCACAAATTCATCAATATATTCCTTGAAAACTCTATTAATTAGATCAATGAATACAGAGAGTGCATTAGTCAATCCAAAAGGCATTACTGTAAACTCATAATTCTCATACCTGGTCCGAAATGTTGTCTTCAGAATGTCTTCCTTCTTCACAGACAACTGTTGGTATCCAGATCGAAGGTCAATCGTTGAAAAGTATTTAGCTCCATGTAGTTTGTCAAATAAATCATCGATTCGAGGTAAAAGATACTTGTTCTTTATTTTTATAGCATTGATCTCCCTGTAGTCGATACATTACCTCATAGATCCATCGTTCTTTTTAACAAAAAGAACAGGGGCTCCCCATGGAGAAACACTAGGGAGAATAAATCCGTTATTACTCAATTCCTATAGTTGTATCTTTAGATCAACTAATTATACAATGGCCATTCTATAAGGGGTCTTCATTATAGGCCTTGAGCCAAGAATTAAATCAATGGAAAACTAAACTTCTCATTTTGGAGGATGTATAGTTAAATCTTCTAGAAACACATCTAAATATTCATTCACAATAGGTACATCATCTATTTGAACATTCCATTCCTCACCCACATTCATTTAATTCTATTCCTCCCCAATAATTGAATTTAGTTGAGCTACTATTTTGTGGATCTAGATAAAAATTAGGTGGTGATGATTATGATCTAAAGATAAGGTGTTCCTTATCATCATCATCAAAAATTGTAACCTCCTTCTTCTTACAAATAAATCATCGCATAATGGTCTGAAAGACAATCCATGCCGAGGATTATATCAAACTCAATCATAGGTATGATGATGAGATCAGTGGATAGAGAACATTTATGTATTCTAATGGGGACAGATTCACAAAACATTGTTGCAATGATATATCCCTTATGAGTTTTAACTAACAACTCCCTTGTTAAATAAAATTGTAAATATCTAATTTTCATAGAAAACTGGGAAGATATGAAACAATGCGATGATCCAGAATCAAATAATGCATTTTCTAAACATGAGGAAACCATTAAATTACATGCCACCATGTCTTCTGGAGCTTCTACCTCAATAGTAGTGATAGCATAAGCTTGGCCCTGATCCCTTGGCCTTTTCTGAGGTATGTTCACCTGACGCTTAGTACATTCATTTTCATAATGTCCCATCTCCCTGCAATTGAATCACAGAACATCGGTAGATTCATTCTTCTCTTTGAAATCCCGATCTTGGTGGCCTTTTTCACCACACTTGTAAGAGACACCCATTCCCTTCAAGCAAGTACCAGGGTTTTTCTTCCCACATTTACCACATGATGGATATTCAATCTTTCCCTTATTCCCCTTATTTCCATTCCCAGATTGTTCAGCAGATCTATTCTTCTATTTCTTTGCTTTAATGTCATATGACATAGATAATTCTTTCCCTATCTTGATAGCACATGAGACAATGTCTTCATACGACGAGAAGGATTGTGAGACTAATGCTTTACGTAGAAATTGTTTTAAGCCATCAAATAAACGATAAATATTACTTATAGGGTTACGTATATAATCTCTAGCATACCATTCTAACCTTGTAAATTTATCCCCATACTTTGCGACATTATCATCCTCATTTTTTCTCATACTCAGAAATTTACTTTCCATATCTGCTCGATTGTCAAGAGGAAAGTATTTTTCTAAAAACAGATCGTTGAACTCCATCCATTTCATATTTGATACTTCATCATCTTCCTTCATGTTTTGAATCAATGACCACCATTGATCAGCATATCTATTGAGGCGGTAAACTACCATGATAACTTTTTCCCTTTCACTACCTCCCAAAGCCTGAAATATTTTCTCTTGGGAACTTATCCATTGATCAGCTACCAATGGATTTGTACCCCCATTTAATGTTAGTGGTTGTTTCCTCATGAAGCGATCTAACCTTGATCCTCCACGCTGTGGATCGGGGTGCTCCATATGAGTAACGTTATTATTCATAACCTGAGTGAGTTGTCCCAGTATGGTGATTAGTTGATCAGCACCAGTTGCATCACTGGCTCCACAATAATTATCTCGGACAGGAGGGAAATCCCTACATGGAGGGCGTGCATTGATACAGTCTACATTCTTTCCACTAGGTTCCATTTCTAAACAATGGCATAAACTAGATCAATTTATGAATTAAAATACATAATTCCATACTTATAAAACACTTAACATAAATTTAACTATTTATGGATATAATCCATAATCATAAAAATGTTTTCCTTGTGGAAGTATATACTCATAAACCCTTCATAATGATTTGTAATGAAAATGACAGTTATCCTAAGTATATCCCTTGGGAGTGTCGTAACTAAGAGTGCATCAAGGCCCATTGTCGTGCACCAGTTCCCGATCGAGTCCAGCTCAAAGCGGTGTTTTCGGGTTTTACCCCTACGTACATCTTTGCCAAAGCTGCCTATACCTGCTCGTATCCAGAAAGAGATATATTGCTCGGAAAACTCACAAAATCTCTACATTACCAAAATTCTAGGAAGTTCTTCTATACTAATCCTCAAAGACCATCTTAAATATATGTCCTCTAATCAAAGTTCATCTAAATCTAGTTTCCAAGGTTTGTACTAATCTTTCTCTGATACCAACTGTAACTCCCTAACCCTAGTTACCCAGAGTCAGCGCATTATAACATAACATTGGAGAGATCACAAGAAAGATCAAATCTCGAAAGACCGATTAGTTTACTAACCTTGGAAACACTAGATATATTCATAATGTTTTACATTACATAATAAAAATTAAAACTAAAACAACATAGTCTCTATAGTATACACTATTATCCCCTCATAATATACCTACATGTCATTCATAATTTACTTCTTCACATCCTTGGAAAAATAAAACATAGAAAAGGGGTGAGATCAAATTCCTATTAAGGATAACAATATAGCAGAAACTTTCAAAAATAAGAATAAACATTTAAGGAAATTTATAACTAAAAAAAATACTTTTAATCTTGAACATAAACATAGTATGGAAAAAATAAAATGAAATAATTCGATTTACTTATTCACATGGATATTCTACTAATCGAATTGTCACATTCATTATCAATGACCACTTTCATAATGATGGAATGCATAATTCCAGAGTATCATAACCACATAGCCAAGGCCTCATGCCAAGACTACAAATAAGATTTTGTTAAGGCCTTGTGCCAACACACTATTTTGCCTCATTAGACCTACTGATTCATCAAGGAGCTATAGCGGGCTCCACACGTCACTTATTAAGTCCAATGCATTCCTCATATGAACAGGTTTAAACATAACATAAACAATCGTATTAAAACTATCATATGAAATTTCAATACTTTATTCATAAACCATGAATGGTATAAAAATAACACATCCCTGGTCAAACATATCACAAAACCATCAATACAATATGGATGTTTTGTATCATAATAAATCAACTCCAAATAAACTTAAAATCCATCAAAGGATGTTGACACAGATAAAATCAAAACTATTTGATAGAAATATCCCTTTTTTTTAAATCATTTAAAATTAAAATAATTATAAAATAAAAAATTTACTTTGAAAATTTTCTAATAATCTTGTAAGGGAAGCTTCAAAGATTTTATAATGACAGAAAATAGTTACACCCACCGTATAAGTTAAAAAACAGTCTTACCTTAATTCTGTCGAAAAGGTAAAAAAGGACCTTGTTTGGAAAATGATGGAAAGATTCCTTTATAACCCACTTATAAAAGACAACAAGGGTATAAATTAATTTAACCATTATTATAGTAAATAGTAACAAAAATGTTTTTGAAATACATTTTTAAGAAACATGGATGTGGATGGTAAATAAATCCAAGTATATTATTACGTATAAACAACCTCTGATAATGAAGAGATTGCAAAATAAACCCTTACCTTGTACTTTTCCTTGGATGGGGGTAGGTTCAAATCCTGTATAATGGTGAAATAATTGATATTACACAATAATCATATACATTAATATGATAACATATTTTATCTTTTAACATTGATTTGTTAATAATATCTTAGTATTATCATTGTTTCAGGTGTGAACTTACTCGTTTTCTTTTATATGTTTTGTTACATAAGCCTTGTTTTTCATGGATATGTTGTATCTTAATCAAATCCAGAATGATATAATGTTCTTAGATACTATTATTAATAATCAAATGAGAATTAGACATGAATGTATACGATGAAGATTAAATCTCATCGCGTTCGTGGAGACAGTAGTCCGTACATACGCACGAGCGACAATATCATTCTTTTGATATGAAAATAATATATAAATGGATGGTATATCATATATACAGAATCATTATAATTTTATATTTATTATTTACATGAATAAAACATCATTATTATACCCAACCAAATAAAAAAAATTTGAATAACAATTACACCATGACGTGGAGACGGTAAGTCGTACGTACGCACGTATGGTGACATGTCATTCAAAGGATGGATAGAATACTGAATATGGTTGTAAAATATTTATAATAACATCACATTATATATAAGATACTGGCGTTATTATTTTATAATGGGAAAAAAGAAGAAGTTGAAGAAGAAAGGAACTTGAAAGAGGGTGGTGAAAACATTACCTCTTCTCCGGGTTCTTCATTTTGATCTGATCAAAAGAGATTCTTAGGTTGGCTTTCGACTAAAGGAAGGCCTCTATGATTAAGTTAGGTAAGTTTAGAGAGTATTTGGGTAGATTTTGGACGATCCAAATGGCTTTGATGGTGTGAATTAATGAGAAGGGGGAGTGCCTTTTTATAAGAGGGGTGAGGGGAACCTTTGGAAAAGCTAGAAATATTATTTTATAATAAATTCATATTCGGTTTCTAATGGCTCCAAAGTGTATTAGTTAAAGTTTAAGGTTGGTATGGGTCGAAAACCACTCAACCAATAGAATATAGAAAGGTTTGGGCCATTATATTAACCTTGTCGTTTAGTTTTAACTCTTAGTTAATTAGTTTGACACTTACCATGTCACATTGTATTTTTATATTATATAGTTAATAAACTTACTATATACATCCATGAGACCCCCAAGTGGTCCATTAATGATACACATATCATGATATTATTTTCATGGGTGAACCGTAGATGATTAGTAATTTAATATCAATTAATTATATAATATTTGTTTTAAAAACTCTTTTCTGTAAATTTTGACACTATTTGGAAAATTGATTTTTGTAAAAATAATAACAGAATGATTACATCGAAAAAAGTTAATTAAATAAATACTAACATGTCATATTAATCTTTAAAGTTAGTGTAATTCATAAAAAGTCTTAAATTATATTTATTTGGGTATTTATAATTTCAATTATTTTAATTATTCACTATTATGGTAATTACTGCATCATCATTGTGTCATAAATAAATTAAATTATTTAATGTCTAAAAATTATAAATAAAATATCATTATGTAGGAAATCGTTTTAGATTTCTAATGAATATTTATAATCGAATTTATCTTACGTGTAACCCTATATTAAAAATATTTTAGTAAACAAAATTTGATTTTAACTCTTCTAACTCTTCTTTGAATAAAATAATAATAAATGTCCTAATCTAATCCAAGTGGACCTAAATGATAATATTTTATTCCTAATGTTGTTTTTGGTCGAGATATACTTGTCCATTAGAATTATGAAATGTGTTAGGGTAATATTAAAATCATTTTTACCCTTAATTACCCTATTTACTTTTAACCGTCTTAAATAAAAGAAAAAAGTAACTATTCACCCAAAATTCTTATCATCTCATTGAACCACATTTTACCCTTTGATATTAACCACGTATCTCGGATTTATGATATTTCACTCACAGAAGCGGTAAAATTACGTTTTATGAAAAATTCAGTTTTTTAACTACCACTGAGTGGTTTCACTATTCATAAAAAAAATGAAGTTTTTTCAGAAAAATTCCAAAAATTCACCCTAGGCTAATTTCGATATTCTGAATCCAAAAAATGATGTCCGTTTTGAAAAATAAAATTTATAAAATTTCAAAAAGTATGTATTACTATTCATAACGGCTAGTTTGATTGGTTGTGGTGTGTTAGAACTCGATGTTGCGTACAACACACACTATTGCATTATTCAAATAGAAGAATACCATAGAATCGTGGGGTGTTACATTTATCATCTATCAACTTATAAATGTTTGGAAATTAATTTTTAATTAAAAATCATATTGTGTTGGAAATATAATTTTTTCATAAATTATTTCATTTTATTAAATATGTTTTTTTAAATCAATATTAACATTTTATAAACATAAATCAAGTGTCAAGATATTCATATATTGTGAAAAAAATATATGTGAGTCATAATTTCATATCCACAAATATAATTTATAAAAAAATAATATTTAGAAATACATAATTAATTACAAAAAGTTTTACTATTAAAACTAGAATATTCCATATTATATAATATTACTCCAAAAAAGTGACATCTTTTCTAGCTGTTGAAATGTTAAATAAAAATATTAAAGTAATTTAACATGATTCAATTTTTAAATTTGAAGAATGTAATATAATATAAGAAACCAGATTGCTTAATTTTTTTGAGGTAACATTTATCTTTTATCAATGACCAAAATTATTACTTACATTGAAATAGTAGATGGATAGATTTTAGCAATTTTTTTTAAAAAAAGTTTCTATATATTCCATTTAGAAAAATATATATCTATAATTTTAAAAAACCATATCATCTGAATATGATTTTTTAATAAAATATCATTTTATGAATAAAATGATTTTAATTTTTTAAGCTATACTATTTGAATTTTATAAATTATGAAATATTATCAAAGTAAATCATTTTTTAGAAATATGTTTTTTAAAATTGATTTACCTGTATATTAATATAAACATTATATAGAAACCTATAAAATAAAATATAATGGTATTAGATCGTTTATTTTTTTTAATGTATATAAATATATCGACCATGATGGAATTTAATTTAAAATAAATATGTTATAATTTCAAGGTGTTAAACATCCTCCACTTTTTAAGATAAGAATATGATGTCACCTCTTCATGATAAGTTTTTTCCTTATAAAAATATGGGGATTTATTTCCATTTCCATTATGTAATATGGTGTAAGGACATTTTTTACGAGAAGATGGATTATCTGGATGTTTCTACGATCATCATTTAAAATAAATTTTTGTTAATATTTATTTATCAACCTGTTCTGTGGATTCTATCATCTAAGAGTAAAATTGTAATATTGAATCAAAATTTCATTTAGACTCAGCATGTAACTAATTTAATATATTATTTATATATGAGAGTGTAGTTTATTTATAATCCCATTTATAAAATTTAATAAATAGTTTCAAAATTAAATTTTCATGTAAAATGTCATTAAAACAATAAGAACCTGGATCTTCTTTTCAGGTATGTTTTTCCATTTTCTAGTCATTTTTTAAAAAAATAGAAAATTCTAGAAATTTTCTATGTACATGCCATGTATATTATGAGTAAACGCCTTGTAATTCCTTTCCGTAGTAGCCCGTGTGCTGGGCGAATAGTATCCACACACACAGCCGTGTGGGAGTTACTTGGAGACCGCCTAATGCAGAATACAGAAACATTAAGTACACGACATGTACTCCAGAATTACATGCTGAGTATTTTGTTTTTTTCATTAAATGCACTAGGGCCGCGTTTGACAGAAAAGACACATATCTTCTTGGTCTCATTCATCTGAGACAGTCCATACATGTGTGAATCTTTGATGTTCCCCTGAACCTCTATGTGTCCACTGAATCTAAGACTGTTGGTTGCATTGGAATCGCAACAGTGAGTTCTCTCTTCTACTGGAACGGTGTTTCCTGATTTCTATTCTTTTCCATGGTATCTTGGGTTGATCGTTTTAGATGTTTTTTTAGTTATACAACTTTATAAGGAGATTCAATCTTCGATGTTCACATATAGCGATCTCCTAACCCAGAGGTAGGTTGTTTGTGCCATTTTTTGAATGTATTTGAGTTTTTGGTGCAAATTTTCCCAATACCCATGAATGGTGTATTGTGAGTTTACTGTTTCAAGACCATTGTTTCTCTGCTATACTGGTATTACTGAGTAGATGATTATTGATTGTAAAAATGGTGAATAGTTGTGATTTGGATGTATTTACTATGCATGCCTTTCCTATTTTTACCTTTGGGTCTTGTTGCGTGTTAGGCTGCTGTTTACTTTCCCATGCGTAGTTTTATAAGATAGTGTGACTGTTTTTCTAATATTTTGTTGTGTTGTAGATTTCTAGCAATGTAGTTCATGAGGATTACCTTGGACGTTATGCACTTATACAATTTCTTGACTTACACATCATCGTGAGAACCTAGGGTATAGACCACAAGGAGAATGGACGTTGAGGGCTATTCAAGAGTGTCATTATAATTTACAATGCGAGACAACATGGGGAATTGACGTTGAGTGCTTCCCCATAGTGTATGTAGTTCCTCGACGCAGGACACAGGGGAATGAGTTGTTTAATGCTTCCCCATAGCACCTTTAATATCATTACAAGACTATAGGGAGGATTGCTAGTGAGTGCTTCCTCAGATAGTCTATGCTCATGATGAACCGTACGGGTTGGAATGAGTGTACTTCCTAGAGAGTTTCTTGTACTTGTAAGGTAAGACCATAGGGGATAAGATATTAGTACTTCCTAGAGGGTTACCTTGTGTTTAGCTACATGCTTCTGTTTCTAGGTAAGTCCAAATGGGATAAGCTGTGGGTACTTCCTAGAGGGTTACATGTTTGGTTTATATGCTTTGATTAGCTATTTAATGTTGTGTGTTGATTTGAATGCATTGAACTGTGGATTTTTTTGATAATGATTACTTCCTTGTTTACTACCATATATATTTTACCTGCCATTAATTCACTGACTATTATCCATAGATCATGTGGTGGTTGCCTATTGGTATTTAGTCTCACACCCTTTTTGTCCATGATTTTGGGCCCAAAGCGATTATATTATTGCAGGTATAGATGAGGGAAATCACCCTTCTACTTCAGGTACATGACATGTTGTGGTGTTGGAGTGCATGGGACCAAGCTATGGCGTACAATGCTGTGGAGTTTATCTTTATTCTTTTCCAATTTTGTTTAGCACTGTTTTATTCCAGCATTATGACTTGTTTGGTTGTTATCCTAAACATATGTATCATGCATCCTTGTATATATGGGTTCTCGAGTATATAATATCAGTCTCTTATATATATCATTATTACTGCTTCCTCTCTTGTTTGTTTTTGTTTACTTCTGCTGTGTACTCTTCCAATGAAGACATATTTTCCCCACAATCACACCCAAGGCTCTCACTGCTAGTCAGCAGCCTCTGGCATTCTAGAAAATGCATTTGAGGCAATGTGACCAACAGTGGATAGGGTGCCTCTAGGTGGAATCCAGAACTTGGACATTACAAAGTGGTATCAGATGTATTCTTTTCCCTTGATTTACAATTTGGATCCTTATCCAGGGATAAGATGGAATGTGTACTTGGAAATAAGATGTGCACAAGAGTAGCTAACCCGTGTAGATGGAAAATCCAATCTACCACATTTAATTTAAATTTTTATGGTTTTTCAATTATTACAATTGATCTGATTTTACATTGACTGATTCTCATGGTTTGTTCTATTTTTGTTGATATTATTGAGGTTCTATTTCAGTTGAAACCCAATGTGATGATGGTATGAAATCTCATGCATCATATAGGCATAGTCTAAAATCACATGTCATGCATTTTTTCCATGCCATCTAGGATGCATTAGTGATTGCATGTTGTTGTGATAGAGAATGTGTAAAATATACATGTTGTTGTGATAGTTTCCTTGATAAAAAATACATGTTGTTTATTGGGTATTTATTTGTGAGAAATTTATTGAATGAATGAAAAACATTGGTTCTTGAAGTGTTATGGGACCTCATGGAATAGAATTTTATGGATCATTGCCATTTTTTCATTGTTATAATGTGTACAAGATTCCAAACATTGATTTGTGGGGAGTATGAGACCTCATAGATAAGAAATGTTCACTTTCAATGATTGTTTCAGAGTTTTTTGCATTTTGAAGTAGTTTTTGAGGCTTAATGTCCGGAAAAACCCAGAATACATGCCGTGTTATGTTATGTACCTTTCACGTGTTCTCTTGTTCAGGAAGAAACTGTTTTTGTTAAGTACACACCGTCTATTAAATGTACACATTGTGTAGTCTCTAACCATGTCATAGTTGGTGTGGTCCGAGACATGAGATAGGGAATGTCCTGTGGGAACACGTCATGGACTATTTGAACATGTCATGTAGTGTTGACCCTATGTCTGCTCGTTTAACTAACAACATGGATGAGTAGACCATAAGAAATACATGCAATGTCTTCCCTAAACATACTCTGTAGTCTGACCCAGGTACCTGGTCATGTCACGAACAACACTGGTCGGTTTTACCCTTTTACGTACTCATCATGTCCGCTTGGAACATGGCGTGTAGTCTGACCCTGTTACCCGACCGTGTGACGAACAACACAGATTGGTTCTATCCTTAATCATACATATTGTGTTCGTCTGGAACACATCGTGTATTTTGATCCATCTATTAGGCCATGTCAATAACATCACGGTCCAAGTGAAGCCTATTTTGTACACACCGTGTCTATCATGAACAAGCCATATAGAATTGTCTTAGGAGAGCTTTGATTCTTAGCCTTGTGACTGGGGTGTTACACGACCAGTTTTGGTAGGAGTACGCGCCCATGTAAATGGCTTTAGGGAACACACTGTGTAGAAAATGTACACACTGTGTAGTCATGTTTTGTAAAACATGAGTGATTTATTTTTCATGTTTCCATATTACACTCATTGTATTCAGTCCTTGATATTCTTAATCTAAGGTGTCTGCTTGACCTTGAAGAGTCATTCCACCGAGTCGTCCTCTGGTTTTGCGTCCGTTGGCAGATGGTGATCAGACACCGGGCATGGATGATTAGGTACCACCTGCATATCCACAAGTCGTTCCATTCTTGGCACTGGTCGATGTACCTGACCTGGGTGTTGATGCACTCTTTAGGGAGGGAATTCTGGGGATGATGTAGACCTTACAGGAAGCGCCTCCTCCTACCCCGTTGATGGCTGATTTGACTCAGGTCTTTCCTCAGATGCGTCTTCCCACTTTCTCATGGGAAGGAGGACCTCATGATACAAATTAATGGCGAGAATCCATGATGACGATCATTGAGCATCTTAAGACACCTCTAGAGAGAAGGGTAGAGTTCTCTACCTATATTCTTCAAGTCTCTGCCATGAGGTGGTGGGATGTGATATTGCAGGTGTGATTCCAGCAGGTTAGGGTTTGGGATGAGTTTCCACACATCCTCTTTGATTACATTGATCTGGAGACCCTTTGGACCGATCGAGCCTGGGAGTTTATGATTCTAAAGCATGGTACTCTTTATATTATGGTTTATTCCTCCAATATTGCAGATCTCCAAGAATTCACAGCTATTGTAGGAGATGAAAAGTTGTTCATGGCAAGGAAGTTCGAGGATGGTCTGAGGCACAACATCTGTTCGCAGGTGAACATATTCTGGTTGACATCTATCACATTTATAGTTAACCATGCACTGATCAAAGAGTATAATCAGAGGGATTCTGGAGTTGTGACCAAGGGAACCTCAACATCTGGGGTTAGTATTCCTTATACTTATAGCATAATCACCACAAGGAGTCTTCAGTCAGTGATATAAGGAGGTGAGACACTTCATCTGGTTGTCAGGTGGTGTGTTACCAGTGAAAAAAGAGAATCCATTCAAGGAAACATTGCCCAAAAGACCATGTGGTGTTCCCATCTTGCGAAAAGATGGGTCATCTTCAGTGCTCTTGTCAGATATTCTCTCTAGCAGCTGATGACAGGGGTTCCTCTATGACTCTCCAGGTGGAGTGTCGCGGTACAGGATATACTTTTGCTGGGGAGCAGACCCAGGATGGATAGGATCTCATACCTTCTATCGTTCGAGGTTCGATTTTAGTAGCCTCAATTATATATCCGTCTATGTTTTATAAATGGGAATCCCATATATTTATATATGTTGCTGTCATGGAGAGTCGTGGGATCTACATTCTTTCTTCTGCTAAAATAATAACTCTAGACACTCCGTTGGGGACTATAATGACTATTGTATGTCAGTGTAGAAGGTTCCCTCTAAAGGTTGGTTGATGTCACTTTCAGTGGGACCACTATGTCATAGAGATGACAGGATATAATTTCCTTCTCGGGACGGACTGGTTAGTTCCATTCCAAGAAGTTATCGACTGTTATTTCCACAGGGTGAGTTTTATGTCACTAGAAGGTGATTCTTTTCTTCGTTGGGGTGAATGGGATGTCTAGGCGAGCTGAGCGGTTCCAAAGAATCATGTGTTGGGAGGAGTTACTGCCCAGATTTCTATTCTATATCTTGATGACAAGAGGACTTCACAGTTAGAATTTCCATGAGTGGTGGATCGTTTCATAGATGACTTTCCAGAAGACTTTTCAGGTTTGCCTCCGGAGAGTGAGGTAGACTTGTCGATTGAGCTTGTTATAGGAGCGTAACTAGTGTTCATTCCTCCTTATAGGATGGCTACACCTAGGTTAAAGTATCTCAAGAAGAAATTGGAGGAGTTACATGCAATGGGTTTCATCCAACCCATTACTTCTCTTTGGGGTTTTCCTGTCCTGTTTGCTAAAAAGGAAGATGGTACCCCCAGGCCTTATGTGGATTATTGAATGTAGAACTAGTTGACGGTTATGAACTGATATCCCTTTACTAATATTGTGGATCTGTTTGATCTTTTTTAGGAGCCCTGGTGTTGTCGAAGATTGAAATGAGATCTAGTTACGATCAGTTGCGAGTTGGACATTTAGATAAACCTCTTATAACCTTTAGGAGTAGGTATAGTCTATACGAGTACATGGTTATGCCATTTGGTCTCACGAACGCATCTTCAGTTTTCATGGCTCTAATGAACCAAGTGTTCCATCCATACTTGGATTCCATCGTGGTGGTCTTCATGAACGACATCTCAGTGTCCTCTAATTCTCGACACAACCATGCTACCAATATTGAGATCATTTTGAGTACACTGAGGGAGCATCAGTTATATGCTAAGCTCTCAAAATGTCACTTTTGGATGGATCATATTCTATTTTTAGGTCATGTTATCTTAGAGGAATGAGTATCAGTAGACCCAGAGAAAGTGAGAGCTATAATTTCCAGGGAGCAGCCGAAGAATGTCTTTGAGGTGTAGAGATTTCTTGGGCTGGCTGGATACTACAGATGTTTCATACATGACTTTTCATTTATAGCATCACCACTGATAGGTCTGAAAAAATAATGTGTGAGGTGTTTATGGTCAGATTCTTATGATTCAGCCTTTCAAGAGATGACGGGGAGGTTGACCACAACACTGATACTAGTCATGTCATAGACAAGAAGGATCTATAATGTTTACTATTATGTGTCAGGTATCGGGCTGGGAGCTTTGCTTATATAGGGGGATGGAGTCGTTGTGTATGGTATCGACATTTGAGGCCACATGAGAGTCTTTACCCAACACATGATCTGGAGTTGGGATTTGTTGTCCACAGCCTTATAATTTCAGGCATTATCATTTGGTAGAGAATTTTTTTGTTTTCACTAAACACAAGAGTCTCATGTACATATTCACTCAATGTGATCTGTATTTGAGACAATGCATGTGGGTTGAGTACCTATAGTCCTTTGGCTTTGAGCATGGCTATACATTAGGGAAAGGAAACATAGTGGCAGATGTGTTGAGCAGGATGACTCAGATATATGAAGTTCAGTAGGCCAGTAGTGAGTGGATGGTTATGGATCTATTCTCTTAGATGCATTTGGAGATGCACGACAGTCAGGGGAAGACATTTCTTTCTTTTATAGTTGATACCTCTACTATTCTAGATCGAGTTTG
Source organism: Viscum album (assembly GCA_963277665.1). Lineage (NCBI taxonomy): Eukaryota > Viridiplantae > Streptophyta > Magnoliopsida > Santalales > Viscaceae > Viscum > Viscum album. The sequence goes on along the minus strand of OY728159.1, from coordinate 1,757,683,030 downwards.
AATGAGGCAGCAATCAGATTCTGAAATGATAGTTTTAAGGGAATGAATATCTTGATAGGATCCAATTCTTGGATGGACCAGAGGCGAGGATGAGATCTTCCGTGTCCAGGTACGTGTATGGGTTCCAGCAAATATACATGTGGAGATGATGCATGATTTTCATTCCTCAGTTTGGGAAGTTCATCCTAGTGTCACCATCATGTATCATGATCTACACCGTCCATTTTGGTGGCCAGGTATGAAGAGAGACATTACTAGTTTAGTCATGAGGTGTTCCACTTGTTAGCAGGTGAAGGCAGAGAATCAGTTAACAGCATGGCTTTTATAGTTGTTACCCATTCCCGAGTGGAAGTGGAATGTTGTCACGATTTATTTTGTGATAGGTTTACCATGGTCACCTCGAGGGAATGATGATTTTTGGGTTGTCTTTGACAGAATCATGAAGGTTGCTCATTTCTTTCCGATCAAGGTGACCTTCAGTGTTAATGAGCTTTGATGGTTGTCCATCTGTGAGATTGTATATCTAAATGGAGTTCCACACTTAATTGTTTCATACATGGATGCATGTTTTATTTCTCAGGTATGGAAGGGGATTCAGAAGGCTTTGGGTATACAGTTACTTTTGATTACATCTTACCACCCCCATACAGATGGCCAGTCTGAGGGTATGATTGAGGTTCTTGAGTACATTCTCTGACCATTCATTCTAGATTTTGGAGGTTCTTGGGAGAATCATATACCTCTTGTCGAATTTTCCTACAAGAATAGTTTTAAATAAAATATTCAGATGGAACCTTATAAGGATTTTTACTGTAGCCCATGCCGATCTCCCTTATGTTGGCTGGAGGCAGAAGATGTAGCTTTGCTGGTACCTAATCTTGTTCTGGAGACCACTGAGTAGATAGAGTTGATTCAAAAGAGGATGGATTCTACATTGTCTCAAAATAAGTCTTATGTTGATAAGCGGTGATGACCTCTGGTGTTAGGGGTCTGGGATCGGGGTTTTCTACATTTCACACCGAGGTTGGGAAAAAAGAGGATTAAGAGACAAGGAAAGCTTTCACCACGGAACTTTTGGCCATTTGAAGTGTTGGAGACTATTAGGCCAGAGGCCTATCGGTTGCAGTTACCTCAGAGGTACTGGGATATACAAGATGTTTTCCACATTTCACACCTTCAACCTTACTTTTCAAAACTGTCTCATATTTTTCAACAAGAGGAGGTTGTGTTGGAAGTGGAAGCACCTTTCGAGGAGAATCATATCTGGATTTTTTATCGATGTAAAAAGGATCTATGTGGCCTGTCTTTTCCTCTGGTATGGGTGTTATGGAATCACGGTCAGGTGCAGGATGAGACTTAAGAGTGGGAGGCTGATGTACGAGCATCGTGGCCGGAAATGATTGGGGTTTCTTCTTCTACACCACGCTAGAGAAATTCAGGGATGAATTTATTTAATGGGGGATGTTTGTAAGAACCTGGATATTCTTTTCAGGTATGTATCTATTTTTTTGGTAGTTTTTTATAAAATGAAGAAATTATGGAACTTTTCTACGTACACACCTAGTGTTGGCCGTGTAGTAGCCACACACATGGATGATTGGGATTGACTTGGAGGTCACCTAATGAGGAGTATATAAACAACAAGTACATGATGTGAACTCAAAATGAACAAGCTTTGTATTTTGTTTTATTTTACATTAAACACATTGGGGTCACGTCTGACTCTCAAAACACGCATCTTCTACGTCTCGTTCGTCCGATAGAGTCTGTACGGACATGAATCTTCGTCGACCCACCAAGATTATGTTCTTCCTCCAAATCAAACACTTTTGGTTGTGTTGGAATCACATCGGTGAGTTCTCTCTTCTTATGGGAGTTTTCTTCATGATTTCTCTCTTTTTCCATGTAATTTTGGGTTGAAATTTTAAGACGTTTTCATAAATATATGAAATTATAAGGAGATTCATGCTTCTAGGTTCACATATAGGGATATCCTAACCCCAAGGTAGGTGGTTTGTGCCTTTCTATAGAATGTCATTGAGTTTTATGTGAAAATTTTCCCAATACACATGAACTAGGTATTGCACGTTTACCATTTCAGACCTATTGTTTCTCTGCTTTGCGGGTATGCCTAATTAGATGATTCATGATTGTGAATAGGGTTAATTGTTGTCCATTGGATTTATTAACCATGCATGTCATTCCTGATTTGACATTTGGGTCTTGTAACCTTTTAGGTTATTGTCTACTATCCCAAGCCTTTTACTATAGGATGGTGTGACTATTGTTCTATTATGTTGTTGTGATATAGAATGCTAGCCAGTTAGTTCATGAGGTTAAACTTGGCTGTTATGTGTTCCATACTTTCTTGACTTACACAGAGCCGTGAGAACCTGGTGTATAGACCATAGGGAGAATGAACTTTAAGGGATTCTCCAGAGTGTCTTTATAATATTGATACGAGACCACATGGGGAATTGAAATTGAGTGCTTCCCTAGAATTTATGTAGTTCCTCGATGCATGGCACAGTGGGAATGGATTGTTGACTGATTCTCTAGAGCGTCTTTAGTACCATTAAGATACTATAGGGGGGATTTCTGGTGAGTTCTTCCTTTGATAGTATATGGTTAAACTAAACCAGTGGGGTTAGACTCAGTGTCCTACCCAATGGGTTTCTTGTTATTGTTAGGTTGGACTAGAGGGTATAGTCTATATGTACTTAGAGGAGGGCTTCCTTGTGTTTAGCTCTTTTCTTGTGTTTATAGGTAGGACTACATGGGATAGGATTTCGGTACTTCCCAAAGGGTTACATGTTGTGTTTATCTACTTTGATTTTTTGCTTCATGTTGTGTGATAATTTGATCTTTGGATTGTTTACTACTGAGTACTTCCTTGTTTACTTCTGTATGTATTGTAGTTGATATATATTCACTGACTGTTAGGAATAGATCTCAGGGTGGTTTCCTACGGGGATTTATTCTCACACCTTATTCGGGCCTTGTTGTTGGGCCCAAACAGATTATATTGTTACATGTAGAGATAATGGAATGCGCCCTTTTACATCAGGTACATGACTTGTTGTGGAGTTGGAGATCATGGGACCATGCCATCGATTGCGATGCTGAGAAGTTTATCTTCTTTCTTTTTCACTTTGTTTTAGCACTGTTGTATTCCATCATTGTGTCTTTTTTGGGTTTTTTCTTAGACATGTGTATATTCCATCATTTAATATATGTGATCTCCAGTTTATACTTTCATTTTATGTTGTATATCATTATTACTTCTTCCGCTCTTGTATTTATTTCTTTAAATATGTTGTATACTCTTCCAAAAAGGACATAGTTTCCCCACTATCACACCCAAGGACCTCACTGCTAGTTGTTTAGTCATTAAGGTTTTCCTTATGACTTTTTCATTCCTTCTTGTTTTGAAAATCACAAAAACATTATCTCTATAGAAAATCCCTTTTATAAGGAAAATCACTTTTATAAGGAAAATCACTTTTATAAAGAAAATCGCTTTTATAAGGAAATTCGCTTTTGTAACGAAAATTGCCTTTATGAGGATAATTTCTTTTATAAGGAAAATTACTTTTATAAGGAAAATTTCTTATATAAGGAAGATATCTTTTATACGAAAAATTATCCTTCTCATATTATCATCCATATACTTCTGAAGTATAATATTCGGATTCATTTCTATATTCTCGGAATCATTTCAAACTTTGATATGAAGCATTCTATTTTAGGTTTCGAATTCTGGATGAGAATTGTAATGATGTTTCATTCCGAATTCTAGATACGAACTCCGATAAAGTTCTACTCCGAATTCTGGATACGAATTCTCATGAAGATCGACATCAAATTCTCATTATGAATTCTGACATTGAATTCTCATTACGAATTCTGATGACAAATTCTCATTCCGAATACCCATTCCAAATTCACCTATTGAACAAAATCTTATCATCTTTGCTATATATACTCCGAATTAATTTTAGACTCTGAAAATTATTTTTGGTTAGACTCCGAACATTCATTTTACTCACACTTTTATAATTTTTCTACTCCTTGACTTTTTTTGTTTACACTCTGAATCTTCACTCCGAACTATTGTGTTTAAACATTAAACGATGTCTTACATTATGTTTCACTTGTTATGTTATAAAACGATGTCTTCTATTCTATTATAATCTAACCGCTGGTTAAGTTACACGTGCATAGGTCCCTCTGATTATTTAGGAAAATATGACCGTTGCAAAGGAGACCGACCTTGCCTATAAATAGGAGCTCATTTGAAAGAGCTCACACCAATAGAGAGGTTGATCAATCTAGAGACCACATGCTTCTAAGGTGATTTGTAGAGAGAGAAATATTTTCATGCCTTGTGCGCACTGAACCACTCGTTCAGTTTTTTGTTTCATGCAACTCCAAATGTTGGTGATTACATTGGAGGACTTCTGGGGATAGGAAGACAGAGGTGCCGACTACCTTGAAGTTCGAGGGCTTCCTTGATAAGGAACACAAGGGTTTCCAACTACCTAGAAGTTGAGGGCTTGCGGGGATAGCAAGATATAGACTCTGTTCATTGTATCAGGGCTTACCCTGGTGTGGGTAAGACAGACTTACTTGAATGTATAAATCAAGGGACCTTTATCCAAGGTTGTGGGATACCCTTCTCTTTGGGTTAAAAGACATATATCATGTTACTTTTAGTCTTACTACTTGTTTGTTTCTACTGCATTTTGTATTGTAAGGAGAGTATAACATTATTATACTTCCATACTTGTACTCTGTTTCATTCAGATTCTGTACGCTTTAAGGTAGAATCTCATATTGTAATCTTTAGTTTAGTTTCAATTTCCAGATCCATATTTCTGGAACCTACTTTCAGAATAACTCACTTTAAGGGTTCCAAAGGAATTTTAAAGTATACAATTCACCCTCCCCCCTCTGGTATATTGAGAATCTACATCATCATTTCGATCCTACAATTGTTATCAGAGGAGGTCCCTGAAATTTCTGTACTCACGTATAAGTTTTTCTTGCTCACTTTGTCATTCCGAACATTCTTATTCGAACTTTTTCATTCTGAACTTTGTGATTACGAATTTCTTTCTACTAACAACTATGTGTGCAAAAAGGTTTTTCCTTAAGTATGGAAGGGATCAATGTTGGTTCCATTGATAATCTAAATCATACAAGACCACCAATCGTTGATGGTAATGACTATGAGTATTGGAGAGATCAAATGAAGACTTTTGTTATCAATACTGGAGTGGACAACTTATTTATGCTTACTGAAGATTATCAAATTCTGATAAGGATGTTAGAACTTTTACTAACCAGGAAAAGAAAGAGTATCAACTCAATTATAAGGTACACAATACTCCACTTTGTTCAATGAATAGAAATATATATAGCCAAATTTCTTCTTGTGAAGCACCTAATTGTATCTAGAAGATGTTAGAGGATACACACATTGGAACATCTAATGTGATTGAGACTAGGAGATCTATGCTTAGAGCTGAATACCATGGATTCAATTTTCCTTATGGTGAACCAATCTGTAAGGTTCAACAGAGATTTATAAGTATTGTCAACAATATACAGTATATTTGAGAAAAAGGGTTAGATGATGAAGCACTTGTAAATAAGATAATTGATATCATTTCCAATGAGTGGGAATCCAAAAGAACTGCTATAGATGAGAACAGGAAGGTAACTGAAATTTCTCTTGATGAGCTATTCATAACTCTTCTCCAACATGAAACCAGAATGAAGAGAGATGCTGACAACATCAAGATGAAAAATGGAAATGGTATTGTTGCTTTTACAACAACATCAAATCAGATGAAATCTAAGACTCCTGATAGAATAACCAGATCCCAGTCTAAGAAAGTTATTTCCCAATCCGAATCTAGTGAGAGGGAAGTATCTGAAAATGAGTTAGCAAATCATGCCCGAAGGATGAACAAGATAGCTAGCCAGAGAAATTTCAAATCCAAGAATAAGAAAAAGGAAAGAAATGATAGGAGATATGGAGAAGTCACATGTTATGAATGCAAGAGAGCTGGACATATAAGACCAAATTTCCATTTTCTTAAAAGAAATAAAGGAAAGAAAGGCATTCAGACAGGAACAAAAAGAAGTATTATAAAGCCAAAGCTAAGAAAGTGTTGAAAGATAGTGAAACTTAGAGTGCCAGTGATGGCGACTCTTCAGATGAATCTTCTGATTATGAATCTTCAGGAGAGAATAATATTGGTCTTTTAGCCAAAATAGCTATTGACAATAATTGTTTTCTGGCTAAGGTACGAAATGTTGAATCATTGACCAATGTATCTTTAAATTCTAATAACAGTATGTATTATAACTCCATAGATGAAGAATCCACTTCTGATGAAGAAAATACTTTACCTACTTATGATGAAGTCTCTAGGTTTGCTGAACGTCTTGAAATTGAGAAATCCAAACTCAATAAAAAACATGATAAAGAAAACTCTAGGAATTCTATTCTTACTAAAGAGGTATCAGATCTTTCTAAGTATCTTGATAAGAAAAATGCTGTTTTTGAAAGTATTTCAAAAAATCATGAGGAAGTAAGTTCTTAGAGGAACAAACTTTCTAAAGAATTAGAAAAGGTAATTTCTAAGAAAAGTGTTTTCGAGCCTAGCTCTATATCTAAATATAATGATTTTAAAGATAAAAACACGGTTATAAAACTCAAGTTCAAAATCTTTTCCTTAAAGAAGTGTTTATAAAATGTTACCCATGGTAAAGAAAATTTTGATAAAATGTATTCCCAAATATGACCTTTAAGAAGTAAATCTTGATTTGGTTATACCCATGCAAAACAAATTTTTAGTAACAAATATTTTGTTCCTCAAAGTGCCCCATTTTGTAATACGTGACAATGTGGTGGTCACTGGGAAAAGAATTGTTCTTTAAACAAAATCCAATCTCTAGGTTTTCATAAAGATTATTTTTCTAAGATGACGTGGGTACCTAAAATTTTGTTATCTAGAAATCTCGGATCCAAAAAAGTTTGGATTTAGAAAGTCTAATTCACTTCTTGATTTCAAGAAAATAATGAGAGTACCAGCAACAACACATGGTACATGGATAGTGGATGATTCCGGCACATGACTGGTAACAAAATCTATTTTGAAAAGATTATCAAAACAAAAGGAGGAAAGGTAACTTTTGGAGACAATTCTATGGTAGATATTGTTGGTATTGGTAATATTGTTATTCTAGGTAAAACATTGATTTCAAATGTTTTTTTTGTTGAGGGTCTTAAGAACAAACTCATTAGCATAAGTCAGTTATGTGATGAAGGTTACCTTATGAATTTTATGAATCATAAGTGCTTAGTTCACAATTCCAAGGAAGAATTTAATCTCTCAGCCAATAGGCAAGAGAATGTTTACAAATTAAATTTAGAAGACCTCAGGAGACAAGATTTACCTTGCCTGAGTGCAATGGATGATCATTCCTGGTTATGGAATAGAAGACTAGGACCCTGTAACCTTAGAAACTGATGCAAACTCTCTATGAATAAACTATTTAAGGATCTACCGGAGCATAGATTTGATTCTTCTAAAGTTTGTGATCCTTTTCAATATGAAAAGAAACATAAATCTAGTTTTAAATCAATCAGCGAAGTCTCAACATCTGATGCATTACAGTTAGTGCACATGGATCTTTTTGGTCCAACATAAACTGGAAGTATTGGAGGAAAATACTATGTGTTTGTTCTATTTGATGATTACATTGGATTTACATGGGTCTATTTTCTAGAAAAGAAATCTGAAGCTTTTTCTTATTTCAAAAGTTTTAGAGACCAGGTTAAAAATGAAAAAAACCTTCCATTGAAAACTATTCATAGTGATCATGGATGAGAATTTCAAAATTCCGATTTTGAAACTTTTTGTAGTTGAAAAGGTATTACTCACAATTTTTCAGCACCTAGAACTCCTCAGAAAAATGCTGTAGTTGAGAGAATAAATAGAATTCTTCAAGAGATAAATAGAACCATGTTGAGTGAATATTCTATATCTAGACATTTCTGGGCTGAAGCTGTAAGTACTGTTTTCTATACTATAAATCGAGTTTTGATTAGGCCTTTTCTTAATAAAACACCTTATAAGTTATGGAATGGTAGAAAACCAAGACTATTCTACTTCAAGGATTTTGGTTGAAAAGTATTCATTTTGAATACTAAAGATAACTTACATAAATTCGCACCAAAGTCCGATGAAGGAATTTTCTTAGGTTATTCCACAATTTCTAAGGCTTATAGATTTTTTATTAAAATACTTGTACTATTGAAGAAACAGTGCATGTAAAATTGGATGAGTCTGATCCTTTTGTTTTTAAACCATCCCAACCTACATCCTCTGATGTGTTTTCAAAAACTGATTATCAACCTTTTATAGAAGACTCTTTTGATAAGGAAAATGTTCAAGAAGATACTTCTGAAACATTTACCCGAGAAGACTTTCCACCCTATGTTGATGAACATGCTTTTCAAAACCCAAATCAGGTGTTTCTTATGAATCATCCCAGTGATAGTATCATTGGTTATGTAAATCAACCAGTAAGAACTAGAAGTTCCTTAATAAATGAAGTAGAACATCTATCATTTTTCCCAATTAGAACCAAAAAGAACTGATGAAGCTTTAGGTGATGATGATTGGATCAAAGCCATGCAAGATGAACCAAATGAATTTGAAAGGAATAAAGTCTGGACTTTGTTTGAAAGACCTAAGGAAACTTCTGTTATTGGAGTTATGTGGGTTTTCAGAAACAAATTTGATGAAAATGGAGTGATTGTAAGAAATAAATCTAGACTTGTTGCTAAAGGCTATAATCAGTAAGAAGGAATATATTATGAAGAAACCTATTCTCTAGTAGCTAGACTTGAATCTATTCGTATTCTACTTTCCTTTGCAGCTTTCTTTAATTTCAAACTTTTTCAAATGGATGTGAAATGGGGTTTTTTAACGGTTATGCCCAAGATGAAGTTTTTGTTGAGAAACCTCCTGGTTTTGAAGATAAAAAACATCCTAATCATGTTTTTAGACTTATCAAAGCTCTGTATGTTCTTAAACAAGCCCCACAAGCATGGTATGATAGACTCACTGGATTTTTGCTTCAAAATAACTATGTTATGGGAAATGAAAATCCAACCATTTTTATATAGAAATATAAGAAAGAAAAATGTTTGGATTGGTCAAATTTATGTTGATGACATCATATTTGGTTCAACTCAGCAATCTTTAACCGACTCTTTTTCATGTATAATGAAATCTGAGTTTGAAATGAGTATGATGGTTTAGTTAACTTGTTTCCTTGGTTTTTAAATTTCTCAAACACCAGAAGGAATCTATATATCTAAAAATATGTATATTAATGATCTTCTCAAAAAGTACAGTTATGACAACACTAAGAGTATAAGTACTCCCATTGGTACATAAAACTCTTTAGATCTTGATGAAGCAGGGAAACCAGTAAATCAAACATCTTTTAGAGGTATGATATGAAGTTTACTTTACATAACAGCTATTTGACCAGACATAATGTTCTCAGTATGCTTATGTGCATGATATCAATCAAATCCTAAGGAATCTCACTTAAAAGCAGTAAAAAGAATTTTTCGCAACCTTAAGGGAACCATGGATCTAGGATTATTCTATACTTCTGCAAATAATTTTGTTATAAAAAGATTTTCTGATGCTGACATTGGGGGATGTAGAATGGATTGAATGAGTATATCTGGATCTTGTCATTTCATAGGATATTATTTAGTTTCATGGTCCTGCAAGAAGCAACATTCTATTGCACTTTCCACTACTGAAGTTGAATATGTATTAGTTGGAAGTTGTTGTGCTCAAGTGTTGTGGATGCAACACACACTCACAGACTATGGTTTGAGTTTTACAAAAAGTCAAATTTTGTGTGATAACACAAGTGCCATTGCCTAAAGTAGGAACCCTGCACATCACTCATGTGAAAAACACATAAATATTAGACAACACATTCTTAGGTATCACACACTAAAAGAAGATATCATTCTTCAGTTTATTGGAACGCAAGATCAACATGCTGAGATTTTCACAAAATCTTTTCCTTCTGATAGATTTGAATACATTAAATAGAAGATAGGAATGATAACCACATGGTAATCCTTATTAATTAACTTACTATTGAAAAATTCTCCTTACAGTAATAAACTCCTTTTCATAGGGGGAGTACATTTGATTGTTAGAAAAACAAATTTTTTTCTGAGTTAGTTTTTCAAACATTTTGGAACTAACATTTCCGGAATGGGGATTTCTGGAACTGAAATTTTCCAGAATGGTTATTTTCGTATAGAAAACATCTGGAATAGAAATATTTGTATTGAAAACTTCCATAATGGAAAATTTCATACTGGTGTTTCCATAATGTGATTTTCGTACTGAGTCTTTCATAATGAGCTTTTCTTATTCAAACGTTTGAAATAAAATTTTCGTACTGAAATCCTTATTATGTTTTCTCGTTCTGAGTTTTCCATACTGAGATTGTTTTTCATAGTGAGATTTGCGAACTTTGTCTTTTCGTAATAATGTCTTTTTCGTAGTCATTTTTTTAGAATATTACCCATTACGAATATTCCTTCTAAGCCAATCCGAATAGTATGATTTCCTTACTCAAGTTTTCGTAATCATACTTTACATGCTAGTATTTTCTTATATTTTGTTTTCAGATTATAGTTTTCTTAAATCTGTGTTTTAATAAAATCCTCAAAAGATTGGATTCAAGTTTTCTTTTGAATTGGTTTTCAACCGTCATATCTGATCTCAGCTCTTACAACCGTTTGATCAACTGAGGAAGATGAACGATCATATTGTTGCCTATATAAAGGGGATCTAAAATGGTTGTCCCACATTGGTTTTTCATGCTCCAGCATCCCGAAGCTTTGCCTCTCCGTTTTAAGGATGTTCCGAACATCATCTTTCTCCATTCTGAATTTCTCAGAAGTCTCCAGATCCGAATGTCTATGGAAGCAGCTTCTCAAGACATGTCTTCTTCTAAGCCGATCTCCAAGTGGTTGGTATATAGAGAAAGGATGGTTCATCCTGATTTCTTAAAAAAGTATGACTCTATTATATCCAAGAATATAAATCTTAACAAATGGGAAGATGTTTCTGTGTCTATGCCCGGAAATCAAGATGAGGTTTTTTCGGATTTGCTTGTAGAGTTCTATGAGATAGTTTCCTTCATTAAGGAAGATGGTATGGAGAAATTTTCGTTCAATTCTTATGGAAAGACTTATAAGCATTCTTATGTAAAGGAAGCTAGCTTGGTAGGGCTGACCTATGAGGGAGTAGCCGAGTTCATTTCTCATGTTTTACCAGATTCAAAAGGAAGCTTCAAGAAGGAAAAGGCATTGGAAACTCTCGGAATGGAAGATGACAAGGATCCGAAGATTTCAAATCTTTCTATGGATTTTCGGATTCTAGAATTATGGGTACAAGGTTTTATCGTACCGAGGAAGTGTGACAAAGACAGTTTAAAGAAGAGCGAGATCTACAACCTTGATTTTCTGATAAATTTGAGAAAGTTTAATCTGATGAAACACATTCTTATCACCATAGAGAATGTTAAGAAAATGAATTTGAGAGCTCAGATTATAATGTATCCATTAATCATCTCAAAGTTAATAGTTAGGTGCCTTGAGTCTTTCAAGGAGGCTTGCAAGTCTAAGCCAATAGTTTGGAACATTATGTTGGTAAGTGATGGTACCCACAAAAGGATCGATGTTGCATTCGAGAAGAAGACTGGTGAGTTCATTGATCTAACAGTTCAAGAAGAAGTGGTTCTAAAAGTTGCTGAACCTAAATCCTTTATGCCAGTGAAGAAGAGAAAGTTTAAGGAAGTTATAGTTGATGTAGAGAATCCAAAATCTTTGGAAGTTCATTCCACACCTCCAAAACCGAAGAAGAAGAAAGATTACCCTGATGAGGTAGTTGCTAAGTGCAGGGAGATTAAAGAGATGAGAGTGCAAGGGTAGCCTCAGTTTGGCATGGATCCTACGGAGGCTAAGGCCTTGAAAGAAAGAACATAGAATGAGCTAGAAAAACAAGTGAAAGAAAATAATCTCAAGAAGAAGACGTCTGATGCTGAGGTGGTTCAGACTTTATTACTGTTTATTGAGATGTCCTCCGGAAACAATCCCGTTCCGAGATCTTTTTCTTTGGAATCTCTACCTGAGACTCCAGGAAGAATCATTGTCACTCCGGAAGAGGAAGTTGCTAAGCATGTTGAGGAAGTTGAGCAGATTGAGCAAGTAGAAGAGTTAGAAGCAGTTTTTGAAGGTAGTGGTGAGACCAGAGATGTTTTGAAGCAAGTAGATGATTATAAGGGGACACCTTCAGAAAATTTTTTTCTCCAAACTTCAGAAGATGAATCATCTCACCTAGCCACTCCAGGGAAGGATGAGGAGAAAGGAGAAGAAGAAGTAGCTTATCATGCAGAGGAAGAACAACTTCTATATGATATTGCTCAAATGGAGAATGTATAGGATGGTGATCAAAAACTTGCTGATGATTATGAAAATATTGTTCAAGTGTCTGACAGTGAAAAGAGACCCCGGAACATCAATCCCTTCTGAAAAAGGACAAGGGAAAACAACTTGTTGTTGATACCCCGAGATTAGTTGTTGTAAATATAAGGGAAGTTGGTGATTTTTCTAAGAATAAGGATGAGCAAATTGAAGAAGGAAATTCTCCAAGAAAAGTCTCGGATTCGGAGTCATCTTCGTTGGGGCATGACTTTGTTGTTCAGTCATTAAAGAAGTTGGTAGGTACTATTCCGACCTTCTCGTGTATTGATTCAAGATGCCAGATGCTTCAACATACTTTGAATCAGAAAACAGACTCAGCATCAATGGTTATGGACAAATGTGTTGAGATTGAGGCTCAGTTCAAAACTTTCTTTGTCGGCTATAAAGCCCACAAAAGTTCTTGCAAGATAATGACTAGTTGGTCGAGGAAGACTATAGAAGAGATGAGGCTATTTTATGAATTCCAAGACAATGATAACGATGATTTTGAGACAGAAGACAGGAAGATAAATCAACATACTTCTTCCTTTGAAGAAAAGATGACAGATGTAAAGAATTTCTGGATTCAAGAAGTCAGAGATCTGAATGGGAAGCTGAATTCTGTTTCTCAAAATTGGAATTATGAAAGGGATCATCAGATTGAGTTTGAAGAAAAGTTTTCACAGTAAGAAAATATCTTGAAGGCTCAGGAAGAAAAGCTTCAAGCTTAGGAAGAAAATCATCAATCTCATGAAGAAAAACATCAAGCCCAGGAAGAAAAGATTGAAGCTCAAAGTGCAAGAATAGTTGTGTTAGAGAAGCAAGCTGAGGAAGAACATAAAGACTTGATGAAGATAAAGAATATTCTTAAGGGTCTCATAGAGATGGAAAAATATCCAAAATAGACAAATCCGATCTTTTTTTGTATCTTAAATTCCTTGTTTTTAACATTCAAACGTAATGAAAATTGTGCTTGTTCGTCTCTTTTGTTATTGCTACTAATTTTTTTCAGGTACGTTGTTAAATTTTTCATTCCATATAATTCTTTTTGAAAATCACAAAGGGGGAGAAGGAAAAGAAACCTAATAAAGGGGGAAAAGGAAAAAAAATCTGAACAAAGGGTGAGAATGAAAAAGAACTCTAATAGATTTTATCTAAGGGGGAGTTTTTCATTAATGAAGACATTCTTATTCTTAATGAAATATCATTCCAGAAATCTAGAATACGATCCTTAGAGTTTCAAAGCCTATGGTGGAGTTAGTCGTATTCATCATCATCCATAAGAAAAGGGAGATAAGCCTTTATATTTTCTTTCTTCTTTGACTTTCTTTTTCGTAAGGATGTTTGTGCTTTCCAAAAAGGGGGAGATTGTTGAGTCAATAAGGTTTTCCTTATGACTTTTTCAATCCTTCTTGTTTTGAAATTCACAAACACCTTATCATTAAGGAAAATAACTTTTATAAGGAAAATCTCTTTTATAAGGAAAATCGCTTTTATATGGAAAATCTCTTTTATAAGGAAAATCGCTTATGTACGAAAAAATTCTTTTATATAGATAATTGCGTTTATAAGGAAAATTGATTTTATAAGGAAAATTGATTTTATAAAGAAGATCTATTTTTTAAGAAAAATTATCCTTATCATATTTTCATCCATATATTTCTAATGTATAAGATTCAGATTCATTTTTATATTCTAGGATTCGTTCAAAACATTGATATGAAGCATTCTGTTTTAGGTTCCGAATTTTGGATGAGAAATGTAATGAGGTTTCATTCCAAATTCCGGATACGAACTCTGATAAAGTTCTACTCCAAATTCTGGATACGAAATCTCATGAAGATCGACATCGAATACTCATTACGAATTCTGACATCGAATTCTCATTACAAATTTTGATGACGAATTCTCATTCTGAATTCCCATTCCGAATTTACCTATTGAACAGAATATGATCATCATTGATTTATACACTCTGAATTTATTTTAGACTCCGAATATTATTTTTGGTTAGACTCTGAACTTTCATTTTACTCACAATTTTATAATTTGTATACTCCTTGACTTTTTTTGTTTACACTCTGAACCTTCACTCTGAACATTTGTGTTAAACTTTAAATGATGTCGCACATTCAGTTTCACTTGTGTTGTTATAAAAAAAAGTCGGCTATTCTATTATAAACTAACCGTTGGTTATGTTACACGTGTTCTGTTCCCTCCGATTTTTTTGGAAAATATGACCATTGGAAAGGAGGCCGACCTTGCCTATAAATACGAGCTCATTTGAAAGAGATCACAACGATAGAAACGTTGATCAATCTAGAGACCACATGTAGATAAGGTGATTTCTAGAGAGAGAAATCTTTTTATTCCTTGTGCGCACTGAACTACTCATTTAGTTTTTTGCTTCGTGCGACTGCAAATGTTGGTGATTACATTCAAAGACTTCCAGGGTTAGGAAGACAGAGGTGCCGTCTACCTTGAAGTTCGAGGTATTCCTTGCTAAGGAAGATAGATGTTTCCAACTACCTTGATGTTGAGGGCTTGCGGGGATAGCAAGACAGAGACTCCGATCTTTATATCGAGGGCATACCCTAATGTGGGTAAGACGGACTTTCTTGAAAGTATAAATCAAGGGACCTTTATCCAAGTTGTTGGATACTCTTCAATTTTTGTTAAAAGACTTATATCTTGTTACTTGTAGTCTTACTACTTGATTGTTTCCTCTAAATTTTGTATTGTAAGGAATGTATAACTTTCTTATACTTCCTTACTTGTACTAAGTTTCATTTAGATTCTATATGCTTTATGGTAGAATCTCATATTGTCATATTTAGTTATGTTTCAATTTCCGGATCCATATTTCCGGAACCTACTATTGGAATAACTAACTTTAAAGGTTCCAAATGAATTTTAAAGTATACAATTAACCCCCCCCCCTCTTGTATATTGATCATCTACATCATTATTTCGATCCTACACTAGTTGGTAGCCTTTGGAGTTCAGGGAAATGTGTAGTGGCCATGCGATCAACCAGGTACGCGGCCCCTCTGGGTGGCTTCTAAAACTGGGACATTACAAAAACATGGACTATTTATAGAAAAGTTGATTGAACAGATACAAGAAACATTATCCCCAATGAAAATTACCATTTAAATTTATGAATAAATGGTACTTGTATATTAATTCAATTTCAATACATTTTGTCACCTTATATATATATATATATATATGATTTTTATAAATTGTGTGTAATTGTTTCCCCCCAATAATTTTGAATTATTTTTCTAGGGTATATCATCTTGAAATATTTATGTTTTTATAATTTTTAATAGATTCATTATAATTCTGAATTTAAAATTTGTTTTGGCACTACAAGATTATTCTTTGTTTTTCAACCCTCACAAATTAATAAAAAAAATCAATTTTTGGAATGTTAACTTTGAATTTGAATAAGTTAGTCTTTTGACTCAATATGTGAATTTTGTGGTTTCTGTTGGTAAAAAATTCTAGTATCTGATTGTCTTTCATGAAAAATATAATGATTACATCAAACAAGAACTATTTAAAGATATATTTAATTTCAAAAAATGGGAAAGTATGTTATTTATTGTATGTGGTTTCAATACTATAGAGGACCCATTATAAAAGAGTTGTGGAAGGACCTTTTATTGTTAAAATATACTACACATCATCTACTACATGGATTTTTCATATGTATTGGAAAATATATAATTCTAATTTAATTTATCCAATGAAAGACATCTGTGGGGGACTAATAAAATTTAATTTTTTTTGTCTTGGAAAATGTACTCTTTTTTATGATTCTCTTTTTAACATATTTGTTTTTTTCATCCCTCTATATCCATAATAATATTATCCTTAACATCATATGTTTATAGTTTATCAGATAATGCGTAGTATGTGTATATTATCTTCTATATGGATCTATTTATATGATTTTATTTTTATGGTGGAAGAAGGTTGTCCCATTGATATTACTTTACTATCACTATATTTTCATCATTCTAAATAAAAAAGACCATATATCCCTTTATGAAATTATCAATTAAATATATCAATATTATCCATTTCCTTTCTAATCATCACATTTATTTTTCTATATTCAATATTATGTGATCTCTCTATGAAATTAAACTCAATTTTATGGATTTTCATCTAAGAAAAATTAGTCAAGATATCTTCTCTATTAGTAATATTTTACTATGATAGATAAGAAACATATTAATTAGTTTAGTGGGAGATTGGTAATCAATGCAATTACTTAGTTATCAAACTAAATATATATATATTATTTTATTAATTATAAGATATTTTGATAGGGAATTAATGAATAATATTATTTGGATAAGAATGTTTATTCTATATAACTACTCTCATGCCCCTGTTTCAAACATCATGGAACTTACACCTCATAAAAATGATACATTGGATACTACCTCTACTTATTAATTTGATAGAAGTCAATTGATGCATAATATAAAATGTGATTACCTCATTTCATCTTTTCTGTAGGAGACCGGGATCATTATGGAAATTGAGTTCTTAATTAGTGATTACACACATAGTTTGGATATTATCTGAATACTATTATTATTATTAGAATATATTATCATCATTAGTGATTAGATCAATTCCTTATATGATTTTTTTAGAGGATGTGTATTTTTTTTTGAAATCTATTTCAGCTACAAATATGGTGCTTCTTCAGAAGATTCCTAACCCCGCTCATTGAAATATTTTCATGTTGATTTTTTTTATTATCATATATAATTATTTAAAATTTTCATAATGATAGGTTATTAAATCTTTCAATTCAAACATTTATCTTATAAGATCCACGTAATTTTTTTAATTATATAGATACTCATCATACATTTTTAATTTATCTGTAAATTGGTAAGGAAAATGATAGAAAACAACATGCTTTCAATATTATTGTAAAAATGGGTAATAATATGTGATATAATATAATGTAATGGGGTTATATATTTAGGGTCTATAGACATCTCAGAAACTCATATTAATATATTGATTTTCTTAATTATTTCTTCCCATAACCTAATTTCCCTGTAACTATTGTATTCAAATATATTGAACATCCTAAAATATATTTTAGATCAAAAATATGTCCATTATAACCCAACTTTTTTATTTTTTATACATTACGGATTTCAACAAACAAATGAATTTTTTCAGGGATACATGGATAATTATGTTCTTAGAAGATATCTACATCCATCCATGTGTATCTCACCATTTTATTTTTTATAGAAGTGAATATCAATTTTTTCAATATTTTTCATTATATAATAATATATGTCAAAAATGTAAATTAGTATTTTGGAATGAGTGGGAGTGAGGATAACTCTTTGATGAAAATTTTTTACATTCACAATGATATATATAATATATTGGATGTAGTCATGATGAGATGGATTGGTTTTTAAAAACAGTTCTTCAACTTCTCTTTTGATAAGAATTCATTATCCACTTTTAAATCAAAAAAATTATATTTATATTTCTCAATTATTTGAAATTTATTTCCTTATTTTTATTATGAAAAATATATTTCTCTCATTCGATGAAATGATGACCCTAATTTTTTTTCATTTAATAAATTACTATTCTCATACCATAACTTGTATATATTCCAATGTTGGTGATCAAGGATATTAATTTTTTATAATATTATTTTATATATTTTCCTTGATTAATACATTTATTGGTTATGATGGAATCTTTTTTATTATATTAGAAATTATGGTGTATTTAATATCCTTAGTTTCACTAATTCCATATATAAAGATCATGTGATAATTCATTCAGTGTTTGTGGTGAAAATATCATTTTGGTGGTGTATATGCTCTCTATATTTATCATTCCTTTTTATTTTACTAAGGCATAGTGTCAGAAAATGTCGTCTAAGATTTTAGATCATATTTCTAGTCACACCTATCTATCTGATATTCTTTGAGGTGGGAGTCCAATAAGGGTTATATTTATTTTTTTAAAAATATAATTATCGTATTCTCTTAATGTTATTAAATTGTTCCCTACCATGTATTTAAAAAAATTAATTGAATGTAAAATTAAAGAAAATTTTATATATAGTACTTCATAAGCATGAAATGTATATGGGTATAGTATTTCTAATTCCCTTGTTTTGTATTCAGTTATTTTAATTTGTTCTTCTGAAGGGTTATTATACACTATAATGTATATTACTACGAATATCATAATACATGATCTAATGATTTAGGGGTTAATTAATATTTCAATCATTATAAATAAGATTAAAATTATTGTATGGGGTATTTCATGAAGCACACATTCAAAGTATAAATCATTTATTTGGATTGGATTTTAAATATTTTTAATTTTAGATTCTATTATTTACAAAAAAAATATGGTCATTAATTTATTGTATTAAGTTATTGGATCATGTATAACTATTTGGAATCATTGATTTCCTCTTTATACGGGTCTATTTATCATGATATCCTTCGTGAGGCTTCAATATAAATGGTTCACAAGCTATAACACTGGTAAACATATAATGTGACTTATTATTATAGTTTCGATTTCCTTTTTAGAATTTATTTAGGATATTCAAAAATAGGTTCATTATAAAGATAACAACACATATCTATCCACTATTTGTGGAAAGAATATCCCTTTTTATAGGGACTACAAAAACTCATCTCTATACAATTAATAACATATTCTCAATGTTAAACTGATAGGGAAACTAATTATTTTTTCCTGTCCCATAAGGATCTTGTATCATTGAATATTGATTAATTGGAATCAGCAGTGTGATATTTTGAAAATAATTATTGATAGGTCACATGTTGAAAATCTTAAGGATAGAGGAGGAATTCTGGGAAATCATATTGGTGGAATTCAATTATTTTGTTGTTTTAGATTTGAATAATATGGGAGCTAATTCATTTGATAATGTTGAATATAAATATTTATTTACGGGGATTACTATATATATATATTATCCTTTTTGAAAACGAAACCACCATTTTTTCAATTTATCACTCATTATTCGAGAATTATCATTGGTCTAATTGGTGTACTATTTGATAGAGTGATAGAATTAGTTTAAGGGAGTTTCTAAATTTTCAGGATTTTATAATATGAATATCAGTTAAATTCAATCATTCACTATTAAAATCTCTATAGAAGTCATACATATATTTCTCAAATTTTATTATCCTTCCCTTATAAGGCAATTTTTTATGAGTGTAAAATCTTATAGAAGTCAATTATTTTACAAGTATTATATATTTCCTTCCAAAATTCCATAATTTTTTTAATTACTAAATCAATAATATATATTTGATAAAATAATAATAAAAATATATGACTAAAAATGCATTCAAATGTGGTAAATTGAATTATTATTTTTCATGCATAAAAGAAGAACATAATAATAGATTTATATTAATAATATTTTAAATTATAAAAAAAAGTATTAATAATCATGATTCTATGAAGTTTCAATAGTTAAAAAGAAAATATATATACCACATATTTATTTTTTGATAATTATAATAAATCTATAATAGTGGAAAAGAGAGGTATCATGATGATACACCACTACAGACATGGTCAATGGGAATTAAACATAGATGAATTGGTATCAAACCTTTATCTATTGATTATATTAATAAAAATTAACAAAAATAAATGTACCTGTAATGGAGGTAGAAAAATTTATTTTTCACATAGTATAAAAAATAGAGGATAAAAAAATTTGGGGGGATAAATAATTCATATAGTTTTTAAAATCAATATAAATAATTAGAAGGAATCATAATGATAAATACAGACTCTAAGGATGTATAAATATATAGATTTATCATATAAAACTACATTAATATTTTACAATTTACTATTTATATGTGTATTTGAATTTAATTTCTAAATACTCATGTTTATTATCTGGTATCATCATGATTTAGAAAATGGGTTATGTGTGTTTGGAAGTAAACATATAATATCTAAAGAAATTAGGATTCATATGATCTTGTCTACTAAATAAATCATTAAGAGTCCCTCATATCAAAAATCAATCCTGACCATCATCAAATAATTTTGTAGTGGAATAAAATCAGAGTGACCCTAATATTGATTGAGTATTTCCTATATATTGGAATGAATACTGTGAGTATTATTGCATTAATTTATACTAAAAATTTATAGATTAATCTCAATTAATTTTTCATTTTGGGATATATGTGAAAAAACACACATCCATATGCATGATTTTAATTTTACATATGCACATGATAAATTTGGTTTGTTAGGTAGGGAATGATTTAACCAAAATGATCAACATTTTTCTCTATAAACCATGAACTAGATCTAATAATGGAGACAATTAATCTATATAGAAAACATTAAAATTGGTAATCTCTTTAATCCTTCCCACTCACATGGGTGCATGGTTTGAGACAAATGAAAACATAGATAATACATTTTTTTAAGAAAAAAAACATTAAAATATTTCCTATTATTATTTAAGAATTATATAAGGCATGTCAACTAATTTTATGACTATATTATTTAATAAAACCATTCTTTAAGGTGATTAACCAGTTCATGTAAAATTTATACATTATTGATGGACTCTCTTGTGTTTACATGTTGGATGGATTCATTTTTATACGGAATTTTTTTTAAGATGGATAAAAAATTCCATATTAATTAATTTTTAATGATATTCTTAGTGGAATCCATGGAATATGGGGTATCCATGTATATTTTACACTACATGGATTTAAATGATATGTGACTAATTTTATGTGATTTTTATGATAATGGATCTATATAGTACGAGGAAAACCATGTTTCATCTATTAGTTTAGATATTGAATCAATATAGTATCTCTATATGACTTCAATTATTTGTGGAATTTCAAGTTTCTAAAATAAAACATATTACAAAATTTAGGAGAAAAATAATACTTATGCCCATTATTGTGAAATCGGTGATTTCGTTTGAATATATGAATCTAAATCATTAGTATATGTTTATAGGAAGTACGAGGAGAGATATTATACTAAAACAAATTGGATGTAGGGAGATGATATGAATGTGAAAACAAAATCATATGGTAGGTCTTGTGATTTTCAAAATAAAAAACTTGATGATATTCATCATATTCATGATAATGTGAAATTCATAAAGGATAGAGGTGAAAGGAATTGTGATTAAAATATATATTTAATGGTAGAAAAATGGAATATCATGAATCAATTAAGGAATTTTATGGTTTCCATGATATGAATTCATAGTTAACATGATAAAAAAATAATATATTTAATGAACATGTCCAAAGGTTGATATTAATCATATAAAAAGTGAAATATAATGAAAAATATATTTACATCCTTATAAAGAAGTTTCAAGAGAATATAAATATTATGGAATATGAATATAACTCCCACATACAAATTTTTGAATACTTTTTGGGTTTTAGGATTAAGAATCTTTAGTAAGAACATCATGTTACAGGTGAGAAGTCGTCAACTAAATATTTAGACGTATAGGCTTTAGTCTAGAGTAATACTTATATACTTGTTTAATTAAGGATGAGTATAAAATACCATACTAAATCTTTTGGAAGTGATTTTCAATGAGATGCTATATATTTAAAAATTATTTGCATGAATTTTAGTGTATCGAATGAGTCTATATAATATTAATGAAACATTCCATAAAAAACCATTACACATTAAATATTATATTATTTCATTACAATAGTACACAATATTATAATCAATAGGAAATTATAAAATTAAAATTATAAAATAATATTAAACACATCAAAAATTATCGTTTTGTTATAAAATAACCCAATATATATATATATATATATATTGTTGATTGAAAATATAATCACAAAAAACATATTAGAATAAGAATGTGATTATATTTTTATATATTGGACATTTTTGCAATGATAATATAATTCCCATGATTCTATATTTAGTATTTAATCATAAAATAATTATTAATATACTTTATAAAAATGCACTCTAAATTTTAAATCAACACATAAAAATTATCGACGGGTGAATCATTTAATTTTTTTGTGATGGTATAATATATTGGTAAAAAGTAACATATGAAATGAATATATGATAAGTATTATAGAAAATTAAATATTTAAAAATTATTTCATATTTAATATAATTTTTTTTAACTAGAAATATTTGTTTTCATTCAATTTGAGTACTTAAATTTAATGATATTAATTTTACAATCCAATATTTTTTCATCCAAAACCTAAATAATATTTAATGACTTGATCACAAAAAATCAATGAAAAATATTCATTTCAATATAAAAATTCACTTATTGTAATGTATTTATATTTAAAAATACCTAAAATCAAATAATTATTATATAATGTGAAATAAAATATGATAAAACCATGTGAATTAAATTTTTTATTTATTATATTAACCTAAATATGAAGCAAATGTGTTGAAATTTATAAGCAAATAAACCCATTTTGATATAAATAAACAACATTTATAACATAACTTTTCTCTCAATTATTTGATAGTAAGGCTATACTATAATTTTCTCTCTTAATATTACACCTGGTTTCATTCAATGGTACCATAATTTTCCTCTGAATATTTAAGAAGCTTATACTTTATTAAATTGTTCTAAATCCTCTGATTGTTTTTAATTTTTTTATAAAATCAATTAATATTTTTTTAAAATAATTTCACATGTTTAATTCAAATTTATTATGATTTTTTATATATCCATTAAATGAATTATTAAATAATCTATCTCATCCCATCCTTTACCCAATCCATTATAATTCTCATAAAAGGGGCACTAATCCATTATAATAAATTATTTAAATAAACACATCTTATGATTTTATATATATATAAATTGTAATAAAAAATTCATTTTCATAAATTTTTTATCAAACCATCAATGATTAAAAAAACAATAACTATGATAATAATGAATTCATAATATAATTAAATTATTAGAAACCCAAGGGATAAGACTAAATGTTGGAAAAATCTATAAAATTAGGTAATTATAAGAGTGTGTGGATTTCATGGTGTAATAACTGTGAAAAATTGTAATCGAGTGTCAATAAAATAGCCATTGGTCACTCAATAAATGGTCATAATGGTACACCTTAATTTATATACACATCTTATATTCTATGGATTATTCATAATCACTTGATTATACAAAGTTAAATATTTGAATATATTCTTACCTATTATTTTCAGATTATATCTTTGTATCATGGATGTATGTTATATATGAATTTCATTATCATTTAACAGATAACATTAATCTATTATAATATTTTAGATTATAACACATTTGGTGAATCAGGTTAAAATAAATTAACCCTCATATGTGAGACTTATTTTATACCACTGAAGAACAATTGTATTTCACATTACCCTACCTCTAAATGATTCATGAATGATTAAAATGACATAATATATTTTAAATGCTTCACCTGAACTAAGACACATAGAAGTATCATGCATATAAATATACATGTTTTCTAAATTAACATTAAACTTTCTGATACATAGATACCATTTTTAGAGGTCCCATAGACCCTTATGGTTTAGTAAAATTAACATTCATAGAAATCATCATTCCTTTAGTAAGAAAGTAATTCCTTCATCTAATATTTCCTCCTCCAAAAAATTTGGATTATATGAATATAAAACAACATTATTGTTTATTTATATCACTGCAATATTGATTTAATATCTGGAATATACTCTTATAATAACTCACCTATAAACCAATGAAACATATAGATGAGATCTTAAATAACACATATTGTAATATATGCTATAACGCCTTCATTAATCAAACTCTTTCTACCTCACTAAAAATATTGCCAACTTACACAACAGATATCTTCCAGTATTGATATCATCATAATGGTGTTGATAGATTCATATATATTTATTAAATTTCAATGTATACTCTATGATTATTTTATCTATAAAATACTATACAGTCTGAATAAAAAACTCGGAATTACATAACATATATTCGCATATCAGAAAATAATCATTAGTTTGAAACATCTTATGTCATGAACAACACAGAGTATGATGTTTACCCTATAACTGATCCAGTCCTAATACAGCCTTATGGGAATTCCTGATCCCCAAAGATTGTTGACT
Source organism: Viscum album (assembly GCA_963277665.1). Lineage (NCBI taxonomy): Eukaryota > Viridiplantae > Streptophyta > Magnoliopsida > Santalales > Viscaceae > Viscum > Viscum album. The sequence continues at coordinate 1,757,658,201 of OY728159.1, read as the reverse complement.
AGTATAAAAAATTTCATAAAACCAAAGTGGAAATTATATTTACACAATCATTGTTGAAGAAAAGAGAAACAATAAAGTATATATACATGAGAAAAATCAACACGGAGATGTGTACTAGACGTCAATCATTTATAAAAAACCTAAATTAATATATAAAAGTAATTGAATACTAAAATAACAACATATCTCTAAATGGACACAACTCTCTACATCTACATATCAATAGTTTGAACCACCACCTAGTGGTTGTTAAACCATAATTGAACCTGGATGGGTAAAATCCACAAATACGTAAATCCACATGTAGTGTGTGAGATAAAATAATAGTTGGATATGAAAAGGTATTCCATAATTTATTATAACATTTATTTAACCAAACATTTATATCAACATTAATAAATCAAATTTTTTATTCGATATCATAATTAAAATAATATATGTTTTACATTTCAAATAATGATAATAATATTAAAAATTTTCTTACAAAAATTTACTATTAAATAGTTTATATAAATTCACATGGATGGTAAATATTTTTATAAAAATTCAATATTTTCATTTCAAATATCCAAAATCAAGAAACATGGGTATATTCCTAAAAGGTACAATAGTTCCGAGCTATACGACTCCACAAACTGAAGGTCACATGATAATGTTTGTATATATCTGTTTCAATAGTACAACAATATGTGGCATCATCACCATCCAATCGAGGTTCCAGTATGATGAATTTTTTTTTTAATGTCGTAAATCATAAAAAAATTTCCACAAAGTTAACTTGATTTTTGAGGCTTCCATATTCTCTTCTAAAAAATTGTTGATGAAAAAATTACATTAAAAATTGTTATAATACAAATCATCCCATTATACATTTTAAATATTCAAAATTATATTTAAAAACTATCCAAAAATTTTTTAATAAAAAAAATCATTTATCAATGATAAATTTAAAGGTTTCCATCAATACCATTTTCACCCATTTTTTACAAATACTAATTTGGAAATCTATTTCTCCATATGAATTTCACAACACAAATTCAACAAAAAATACTATATAATTAAATTTAATAATCATTTTATATAAATTTAATATGATTAAATTCAACAATTTTAATTCTGCCATATTCCATCAATTTCAATTCAATGTCATTAAATTGAATTTTAATTTTTTCTGAATTTCAAAATAAAAATACAATTTACCAAAAAATTCACCCAATTCCATGGAATTGGGTTTTCAACCATTCAATTTCATAAGAATAATATCTCAAAAATTCAATTGAAAAAAATTTAATCAAATCATAAAATTTAGGTTTAATTAAATTTGATAGTCAAAATGAAGAAACATACCATGGGATCACTAGATCTCGAATCACAAAGCCTTAAATGAGATTCACCAATGAAGATCAATGAAAAAAAGTATAATTGAATTAATAATAGTTTAATGAAATCATGTAAATGTTATTAGATATTCAAAGAAGACTATGATAAAAAAATCATAGAGAGGATAAGAGGAATATAAGGTGATAGGGAGAAGGTAGATGAAATGTACATGGAGAAAATTGAATGCAATTATCAAAGCATAGATTCCTTTAAGATGGGGTGTTGAGGTGCCGAAAACTACTCCTGGATAATAATTGAGATGAATAAATCATATATGTTTTGTAAATGATTGTATTGGTCTAAAAGAATGGTTTCATAAATTATAAAATTCATTCGTCAGAAAACAATCATATACGCAGTGATATATATGAATAACAACATGATTTTGACTGACAATATTCCATATCTTCTCACCCATGATAATGGATTTTTGGTATCTCCTAAGAGAGTGCGTTCTTTTTAAAACTGTGTACTAGAAAAGAAACCCCCATTTCTAGTTTTTCATATTTTTCATTGAGAGGGTGCACAATTTGAGAAAATAGTGCACAAATCTTTCACTAGCCTAAAACATTCAAAACATTTAAAAATTCCTACCCAAAATAACCCCAAATAAAAATCAACCAATGAATTGTAAAAATATGGGGTTAGGAATAATAAATAATGATAATAATGATCTTATAAAAACCACACCATAGAGACATTATTTCTTATGAAATAATACTAAAATATTCAATATTAAAACGATGTGTCCACTACTATATTATTAATGAACACCTCTCTCATGTTTCATGATTAATAGAACTGCACTTCTATAGAGGATGAACAAAAGAATACATCCTACCACAATATACCTTGGTTTCATTGTTAACTACCATGACTGTCCATTATGTCATCAATAAATCATGTTCATCCTCCAGATCTCACCAGCTAGTAACAGGAGATGGATCATAGATATACATTCCACAATGAGATTCATGGAACTCATTAGGTATCGATGTCATCAATGGTGTAAGGTCAAAATGTTAATAAGCTTGTCACCTGATCAACAACGTCAAATGGTTCCACAAAATGATGATCATGTTTCCATTTCCTCTGATGTTTCTAATGACCCAATGGAGCGAAACAATGAAGAACAATGTATCAACAACATAAAATTTCAACAATCTATGATGACGTTAAAAATAAGACTTCTACTAGCTCTTTTCAATCCAAAATCTTATAAATTTCAATGAAATTAGTTTTTTTCATGTACCATTCTTGGTCTAACTATGGATAATTCACCAATCACAGATCAACACAGTGGACATTTGAAAGGCCACCCATATAATGCATAAAAAATAACAATTATGATTTCATAATGGTAACTATTTTTATATGAAAACTCATGAAACCCTATTTGGTCATCCCATTTTCCCCCAAAGTCTATAATGCAGGAACAAATCATATCCTCTTGAATGTATAAGTATAATCCTATCTAACCACTTGAATACAGATGGTATATCATTAAAAAAAGACATAGGATCCCTATACCTCTAAAATTCCCCTGAAAAAATAGGATGATATCCCATTATCTCAATCTAAAACAATATAAGATGTCACTCCATGATGACAAACAATATCCTTCACATATAGACTTTCCAACTAATAATATTTGATAGAATCATAAATGGGTATAAATTTATATGTTTTTATTAACTAATTTATCACATCCCATATCACATTATACTTTATCTGGGCATGCTTCAATCTAGTCACAATTTCTATTGAGATATCATCCCCCATACATGTTTTCATAGGATGTGGATGATGAAAAATTGATGGTTTGCGGTGGTCGGCCTTATCCTGTTGGCATATATAACATTGAGAGACAAATTCATCTGTGAACCATCTCATTCCTAGCCACCAAAATCTATTAAACATGTCGTAAAACATAATTATGGTTCATAGATTCACAACCCACTTGGAATTATGGAGACCCCCCCCCCCAATATAAAATTACCATATCGATATTGGCATAACAATGTGATGATGAGAGCATATAATATCCTATTTGGAGAATGTCCACTAAATAATTGTCTCCACACTATAAAGTGATTGTATAATGCTACAGAACACCTAATAAATATGTTATTCCTAATGAAACATCAGGAGTGGATCAGATATCTACTAAAAAATGTCCAGAACAACCTCATCCTTTGATTCTAGCACCCCAATTCAATGATTTCCAAAGAAATCCATCAAGGTTAACTCCTTAGATAATTTTTTCATGGCGTTGGCAGAAGTTTCATTACCATATCATCTATGAAGACATTTCCTTTACCTAGTGTATATGATATGTTAATAACAAAATATTATATGTAATCAACCCAATGCCTTTGGTGAAGATTGAAATCCTTTTTTAAAAGATATAACTCAATATTTTGTGGTCAGAAAACACGATAAATTTTTATCTGATATGATAATTCCACCAACTCGTATGCGTGTGCATAAAAGATGAAATTTCAAGGTCCTGTGTAAGATAATCCTCCTCATCTGGCGTATGTTTAAGAGTGAAATAACAAATTATGTTTTAACAAACCATAATATTAAAACCCAACACTGAACCTGATGCATCATATTAGACCACCTAACAATGTATGGCCTCTAGGTGAGTCAACACCCTTGTATTCGTTATATAATGATTCATCTAAACAATAAAATTCTTAAATTTCTCATCTCTAGAATTCAATACTATCTTCTATGTTAGAGAATTCAATAAATAAACCAAATATTTAGAATACATTAATAATAAGTAATAATAACTAGCTAGACAGAATTTTCTCTAGAGTTAAAACATTTAGTGGTTGTTTTAATGTCATATAAAAATTCACCTTTTCAGTATCAACTAAAATATCTTGTTCTGACACCTTTTCTACCAAAAATCCCACTTCATTAATCTTTAAATCACTTCTCTAAATATTGACATAACAATATTGATTTCCCAAAAACTCATGAATGACACTCAGATGATGCACACAATCCACCTCAGGCATAAAGTAAATAAAGATGTTATCACAAATTACACTTCAATTGTATTAATATACTCGTATAATATATTATTCATTAAACAATTAATGAATAATAAAGCATTTGTTAGACCGAATTTCATTACAAGGTATTCATATTATACATACCTACTCTAAAACGTGGTTTTCATAATTCCATATTCATTTATCAACAACTTATGGTAACTGGAGAGATGATCAATCATTAAGAACCACTTATCCCCATTCAACAGATCGTATAGATCAGTAGTCTGTGGTAATAGATTCTTGTAATTTACAATGTCTCTATTTAATATTAATTAATGAACACATATACATAGTAAAATATAATATTTTTTGGAAAAGATAATCTATGTTTCCCCACATGACACATTATGGAATATGAAACCATTATGTATAATATCATCAAAATTAGTCTTCAACTCATTCATTTCAGCTAGTTCCATGAGTTAATAGTGTATTCAAACCTGTTGAGTTAGAGGTAATAAATAAATATAATATTATACTTCAATTTTTGTTCGAAAATTAGATACTTTTAAAAAACACGTCGGTAATTTTGATGAAAACTTGATGGATATCACATATTACTGGTTCTCAATCAAGATCAATGGAGAACACATATATCAATTTCTCCACCCCTGGATTAGAAGGTCACTCTCTAATAACCCATGGGTCCCATTCTCCATTAATGATACTATGTACACCATTATGTTTATTAAAGGAAACCAGTTAGTGTTTGAAATTAATAACAAATTTATTGGAAATGAACCAATCCATCTGGTATATGATATCAAATTTTTTCATGCCAAAAACAAAAAACACCAAGAACGCTAAACATCTAAAATATTGAAAACAAAATAAGGAATATAGATACTGTTATATATCTTAATTCCAATGGGTGTAGTAATATCCATCTCATAATATTAAATCATTGAAATGAGAATTTTAATAATGAAAAAACTAGTTGAAATAGATGAATGAGATTCAACATTATAATATAAAACACTCAAAAATGGAGACACTATAGTGATGTATCCACTCACAATTGTCGGAACCATACATTCTGCCTCTAGAGGATCGTCCACTATGGGATGAATATTATTTATGAATTCTTATGGTTGGTGCCCCTTTTAATAAGAAAAATATGATTGTACCACAATTATAGAAGGCGATTATGATTTCATGACACTATATGGAGTGGCATAAATATATAACTACTTATGTAAGTTACTCAAGCATCCACAAGAGATAGATACATTTGGTGCCTTAGTGAAAAATCTATTTTAATTTTCGGGCTTTCCACATAGTTAGGAAATCAAGGGTCCTAGAAAAGTAACTCTTGGAGAATTAGAAAAATATTATTATCTAGAACAACCAATATAATTATTAGGCGTCCACTTTCCCTTATAAGAAATATAATGCCTTTGGGAGAAAGGGATTATACCATCATTCCTTACATTCCAGCTACATCCATTTTGAAGATCAGTGATGTAATAAAAAAATCATTATAAGAGGGAAATTTTAGTAACAAAATGATAGATAAATTATAATATTAAAATCTCTTCTTGAACTGATTTTTTTAATATTTTCATTTTAGACTATACCATGTGAAAACTGCACTAGATAACCAAAACAATTTTCAGAATCATTCATAGTTCTATTAGTCTGCTAGCATTATATGAACTTGATAGTCATGGATAAGTCCATCGAATATAGACAGAACTCTAAAGTGAAAATATCCTAGATGTATTTCCTCTCCAAGAACTCATGTTTCTTCTCCATCAAAATCATGTCCCAATATCTACTCCTCATTCCCTCATAAATGATGATGGAAAACATTATTTTAATATCCACAACTACTTCCAGGATTTTAGATAAAATATAAATCCATTTAAATCATTTATCGACTTTAATATGATAATTAATTCCATAAAATTATTGTGGACTTCATAGAATAAACACTAGATAATTATTCAAGAGAATGTACCTTTGAGCCTCTATAGCTGGACACTGAATAGGAAAAAGTAATGGTGAGTGTCCATGTACATTGACAGTACACACAATCACTTACACCATGATATGTTCCACCAGAGGATACACTCACTAAGCCTCAATAGTATATTCTTCCAAGATCATATTCACATGTCTTATTGGAGGCATGATTCTATATAACATCACTGGAAAAAAAATTAGACAACACATTTACACTAAAATAGATAAATGATAGGGCCTTAATCCAAGTACATAGAAAACATGAATTGGATTTCAATATATGAAAATTAATATCAGAGAAAACACTATATCTAATACTCAGTACATCTTTTAAATTCCTTCATTGGTTACTTAAGGGTTGTTACTATGAGTGTTTTCTAGTCATTAAATCATAACTACTTCTTATATCATAAAAAACATTACAAAGTTCATATTGACATCATGAAAAGATGTTTAACCTCTTGTTTATACCCGTTTTTAAATAACTAGCTTAGTTACCCCCCTAACCTGATAACTATGATTATCCAATCATATCCTAAAGGGTGTTCCTGATCGACATGGGGTTGTGAACAACACTTGGTATAATAAAAATGAATGTGGGAACAATTTTTCCACTAATAGTTCAGATGTAAACAAAAAAAAGGAAGTATGAATACATGACAAACACCACAGGTATATGACTTACAAAATTCAATTATTTATAAATAACCAAATATTTATAGAAAATTGTAAAACTAAAATAATAAACATTTTTTCAACTGACACAACTCTCTGTGTCCGTGAACCTCATCTAGAACCACCTCCAAGGGGAGTTATATCCTTCCTTGAACATGGAAGATGAAATTCTATAGACACATGTTGGAATTATTTGTGTGTCGGAAAAAATCATAGTATGGTCTAACAAATGATTCTATAATATATTTCAACATTTTTCTAATGAAGGATGTCGTTCAATAAAAAACATGGTGGGAAATATCAAATGATTAGTTAAAAAATCCATTAATTACATTTAATAGGATGGTCATACTTCTAAATATGTTCCATAACATAAATTTTATAAAGAACTGTTTAAATCAATGGTATATATTCATTTCAATTCAAAAAATTTAGAAACATATTCATATTCGTAAAAGGTATAATATTTCTAGGTTATAAAAGTCTACAAACTCATGGGGACACAATATTATGTGCATACCCAAGACCTATTGGTACAAAATATGGATAATTCATCATGATCTCATTAGGGATGTGGTCAGCTACATTATTGGTTTTAAATGTTGTAATTTATACAGTGTTGTACAAAAAATTCACTAAATACACAGGCATGTTCTCTCATAACATATAAACAATAATCAATTTACCTTATGAATTCTTAATATAAAATGCTTCCCATTTTCAATTTTCAATTTTCCAATTCCAATTTGAAAACATAGAAATGTGTTTATAATAAAAAACATTTATTTTCAATGATATACATAATGGTTTTTATCTAAACCATTTTAATAAAATTTTCAAAAATAAAAAAATTCAGTCAATTTAACTAAATTAAATTTAATATTAAATTTCAACAATTTGATTCAAAATTTAATTTTTTTTAAAAATTTCAATAAATATCAAAAACAAGATATCAATAATTTCAATTACACAAAATTCCATTGATTCCACAATTTCACCCAAATTTAATGGAATTACTAGGTTTTCCCAATTTCAATACAAAATACAATTCCCAAATCAAATTCCCAAATTTAATGGAATCAGGTTTTTATCAATTTAATTTCTTAGGAATAAAGGCGCACATATTAACTTGAATTAAATTTAATAAAATCAAGAAATTTATGTTTAGTTAATTTGGCCAATCAAAACAGAACAACATACCATGGGAACTCTAGACCTCCAATCACAATTCCCAAACCAGGATTCACTAGTGAAGAAATATGAAAACAATGATCCAACAATTAAATCAATATCTGTGATTTAAAACAATGTATATTAGATCATCCAACCACATGATGATCCAAAAAACAATCCTTAAGAGATAAGAGTGCATGAAATATAGGGAATGTGAATAAGAATCCTATCATGAGTGATTGAATACCATTCTCATAGATTCAATTTTTTTCATGGTGTTGTCAATAGGGAAAATATTCTCATTGGAGCTCGTAGGGAAGATTAAATCATATACAGGTCATACAGGTGCATCCGTTGTTTATATAGAGTGTTTTCGTAATTTTAAAATTTAGTTTTCAGATTAAAAATCTTATGCGAACAGTCAGCTGGTTAGTGTTTCACGGTTTATAATGACCATACACTCTACCGATGTTCCAATAATATTGTGTTTCATGATTTCCCCTAAGAGGGAATACGTATTTTCAGTCTATTCGTTATCCTTGGATGAGCGCACAATCCCAGTTTTCATTGATTCATCAGAGAGGGAGCCGAGTTTGGGAAAAACATGTGCCAACTGTGAATTATCCTAGATAATTCAAAACATTTAAAATTTGTGCAAAAAACAACCCCAAAAATATCCCAACCAAATAATGATCAAAAGAGTTATTTGGAAAACCATAAAATAAATACATTATATTACTTATCATTAATATCCTAACAATGAATTCTATAGATTACTATAACTTGTTACTTGTATAATAAGGAAAACGCATTCTGACTACATCATTCTCATCCATCCTATGGAGTGGGAATTAAATTTTTGGTGTGAATAATTATTTTGTAATATACTTTATTATCATTATCATAACACCTTCATTAAATTCAATTCGTGATTTTTTGGATGATCTCTTTGAACAGTATCTCACATCGATGATATATGGAATATAAAATATACTCTGACATAGTTTCCATTATGGAATAAGATCCCAAAAAAATATATTCAAGAAAAATTTTATATTTGATTTCACAATCCATGGATATGTAATGGATAACATAAAATATATATGGCGATGCCTCATTGACCACCCAGTTATGGTTTAAACACATATAATCTTATGAAATATTAATTCTCTAATTCTTCATATTTCTAACACTCCATGTTTTAATGTCTATATGATGTATGAGAAGTACCTTATTCATGGGGAATTTGGAATAACTATATGTTCTATGACGTTGAAAATCTAAAAAATAATGTTAAAAAAATACTTTGGAACCCACTTTACATAATGGTGACATTGGATGTGGCATAGGTTTAAAAAATCATGTCCCACATCACAATTGGCTCAATAAATATAACCAAATTTCAGATATTTTGCTCCATTATCATGCCTTATTGAGTAAATAGGTCCACACATCAATATATTATCGGTCATTTACAACCAATTGGACTAATTGGTACATGATTACACTCATATGGTGCATACAAAATATTCATACGCAAACTGACCCACATGTGTTCTCACATAACACACAAGTATAATCGTGGCTATCTGGCATGGCTAGTTCCAATAAATGGTTGAGATTTCTGACTCAATTTATAGGTTTAGAAATATTAGCTTCCCATCCATGTTTAGAAATATTCTTGTGTCAAAAACAAAAATGTTTTGGCATTATTATATTGAATACAAAATGGGATCCATGTATCATTTCTTCCTTATTCAGTTTTTCAAAAAACCAAACACACACAATAAACAAAAGGTGATTTTGGATAACAACATCCCCATATGGTTATGTTAATAGTGTTTAAAATAGTCAATCCATTTTCAATGAGAATCTAAATTAAAAAATAATATCAATGAAACACAAAAAATCTATTCTAAAACCATAATAATCAATTATCAGTGTGAACCATAATAATTGAATTATTTGTTATTTTTATCACAATTTAATCTTTTTAGCCACATAAAATCACCACTGAGTAATCTTTCACATACTATACCACTAATTCTATAATTTTTCTCTACTTTTGAATATACTTGTATGTTTTTCACCCCCATTTGTAATCTACACAAATAGTACACTACAATGAGGATTTAGTAATACGGGGGATAGAAATACTACATTTTGAGGCAATGAAACAATACATGATAATTAATGAAATAATGGGGTAATTGGAGTCCATCCATGAATTAATTATGTAGATATAGATATTTGGTCTCCAAGGAAAAACAAGTGATATAACAAAACATGTTTTTTTGTTTCGTTATTCCAGATATATTCGACTGTAAATTTTGTTGAAAATTAAGCCAATAGCACATCCATTTACTCTATTTTTTATTTTTTTTAAAGTATATTTAATATCATTGTCCTTAATTCATGATTTATTGATACAAATTATATAAATATTGTTCACACCTGATTTTTGAATGATTATTATAATGGGAAAATTTATATCAATTCTCGTGTAATTATATATTGGTTTCATCAGTACAAATGTTGAAAATGATAGATTGCACAAAATGTACTCATCCTCCATATTAATCAATAAAATTCAGAATCACAAAATTTATTTTTATTAAATATATGAAATACGTAGTACAAAACCACCACAAAATGATTATTTTTTGTCACCTAACAAACAAGATGAATTTGCATCAGTGAATACAAAAAAATTATATTCTGTCTCATGGTGATAAAAAACCCATCTTCTATTGTATAGTGAATATATATATGAATTATTTTGAAATATTTCATCAGTATCTAATAGGAATCAGTCTAAAAAATTGGATTTTAACATGTATACTTTAATATATCTCATATAATGTCCATCAGAAGGAGTATATATCCAATTATTTTATAATACACGGTCACATCGACTATTTTTCATAAATAATATTTTAATAATTTCAGTATTTACTACTCTGAATTTGATATGAGCCTTAATTTATAGATCTTAAATATTCCACTAGCATCATTATAATATTTTTTTATGATGTAAATATCTCATAATATCTATGATCTACATAAAATAAATGGAAGAGTGGAATTTCTCTAACATCATACATCAAAAATTTATACCATATGATTTTTTAAATTGTTATAATTAGTTATAATATTGGACTCAATAAATTATGTAATAAATATAAATAAAATACAACAACCAAAGTTAAATCTCATTGATATACATATAGTGATAAAATAAACCTTGATGAAAAATGAGCATCATATAAAATTTTTATAATCTAAAATATCAGTCCACTGATTATTTCATGATTCAATAAATGAATTATTTATTTGATTGTGTTATTCGTCATTTCCATCAGTTAGAAAGCATTTGTAATTATAAAAACATTAATCCTACTCATGTACACTATTCTAGAATGTATATTTATATTCCATGTCAAATATGTTTAATCTTCATTAATCTTCATTTCTAGAAATATGTGATTAGTTCCAAAACATGGAATTGTTTCATTTTTCCCATCCACATAAATTATTTAAATATTTTATTAACCAATATAAATAATATATTATTTTATATGATTCACTACATGTTATTAATTTAGTTAAATTCATAGCATCATAATTGTTTTTATGACATTCATATAAAATGTTCTTATCTTAACATGCCAAATATTTTCTTTATTTGTGAAGCTAGTCATTAATTGCCTAAAAAATATTTTTTATTTTCAAATTCAGTAAAATATTTTGGGTCTTCAAATAATAATATGTATACCTAATACAAAAATTTCATTATTATATTTTGGACAATAGATATGTAGTCTAAAAAAATTACTCTCTCGGTGATTTCAGGCAAGCATCTTTTCATCTTTAATCTTCTATAATTTCTAGGATTTCATCAAAATATATTTCATAATTTGTTTTCTTTTCACACAATGTAATCCCCCATAAATAATTTACATCTTCATCCCCATTATATATAGATATGTGGTTTTTTTTCAAGAACAATTTTATCATGTTCTGGATTTATTTTTCAATTTTCATAAACCAAAAAATCAATGCTTCCAATATTCTTCACATGCTACATGTTATAACCGCTATGACATTTACCATTTGATGTAGATATATAAAATATTTTTTCATCATCTAATTATTAAAATATAATTCACATTTTTTTCATTAAAACTTTTAATTCCAAAATTTTAATTATATTACAGGGTATGATTCTCTCCATAAAACATTTCATATGGTGTTAACTAATTTTTTCACATTGTTGGTATCTATTTGAGATGTAAAATATTGAAAGAAAAACTTGATTGAATTGTTATTATACAATTGTGATTTCAATAATCATTGTCTGAACCATTTTTTTTATTATATGATTTCATCATTTGAAAAAACTATTTGGGTGGGGTGTTGAAATATCTAAATCTTGGCATTCAATACCATGATTTTCTATAAATTATTCAATTTGATTATCTATAAATTTAGTCCCATTGTCAATTTATATCATTTTTATCATCATTAAAATCCAAATTTATTCTCTCCTTAGACATTGGGTCATTCATTTATATAATTAAATCCTGATTGTGATAGGTAATATACCTTCCATTTTGGTATGGTCATACATAAATGAACGATATAACCTTCTCTTATTTGTTCCACTCGGTGATAGGTGACACCAAATATCAACATCCTCATGCTTAAGAATAATTAATTAATTTAGGGTATATTATTTGAATAAATTATATATAATTTTCCCTTTTCACATGAATCACATGTACGAGTGTGATCATATGCAATATAGTGAAATTTAAATACTCTATATTCCTTTATCATCCTCATTATAGATGTTTTGATTAATTGACCAATTCATGTTTACCATAACATATTATTATAATAACGGGAGAATATACTAAAATGTTACACACTAAAAAGGTAGTTATTTCTCATTGTACTTTTTTCCATAGAGATTAAATGGACTTTTATTATCCATGATGGTAATAGGATTTCGAATGAACTCTAATGTGATTCCTTAGTCACATAAATCGATGAATTTTATATGATTATTAATCATCCCATAAAAAAAAGAAAACTTTAGTTTACCCACCCAATGTTTCCATAATGAAGGATATTCAATAACCAATAATCATTAGACCATTAGGGTTACCAAAAGAAATAAAAATATCATCTTTTGGTTAAAATTTAAAATGTGATTTTATTTATGATAATATATTATTTGCATCCCCATAACAATATCCATGAACACAACTTTTACATTTCATTCCATTAAATCAAATAAATACTACCCTTTACTGCACTTCACATCATGACACGTGATGGAAATAATTGAACCTTATTATAAAGAGAACTAGCATATTTCATTATTCATGTGAAACTTATAACATGTTTTACTTTTCAGTATTGTTGGGTGAAGGTGTTAGTTTAAATTTTCATCCACTTCTAAAAATTCTAAATGATAATAATTTCATTATTGTTTTACAATTAAATTCATTATTACAAAATCATTAATGTCAAATATTAAATCTCCTAAATGAAAAAATGATTAAAAAATATCCTTTCATGTTTGGATTGAGGTTTCATTCAGATATACCTCATTGAATTTTATCAGACATAGTAATAATTCCACAACATTAAAAAGAGAAACTATCATACTCTTGATGAATGAGAACCCTCCTTTTCAAAATTTTTATTTTCTATTATAGTTTTATGATGATCTGTATTCATTAAAGGAGTCAATTCATGAGTATTTGAAACAATTACATAATATTCTACATCATTATACCAATTAAAATAATGAAAATCTCGGTTTTCCATATTATTAATTCCATTGGATTGACATGATATTGATTATTGTTTATATGATATCATAAATCTTGGTGTTAATTATAATTGTTTGCCTCAATACTTATAAAGGAAATACGAAACATCTTCTACAAGGTACTCATTTATTTGAATTCCATTTTATTTTCTCTATATACTTAATTTTTATACAATGAAACCTCGTGTTATACCAATGATTAAATCTTCATTCAAATACATAATTTTATCATCAAAATAATCATTTATTCCCTTATTTATTCTAGTCAGAAACACACCTTCGTCCTTAGATTTTTTATCTTCATCTATGTTAGATTTTCCAAAACAATATTATTCTATAAAAAAATTATTTATTCATTATAAATAACATTTCCTATTTTGTTGGAACTCCATTGAAAATTCATGAATTCATTGTTTTTCATATTATAGAATTGGGTTTCAACACCACATTCTTCTTTATTGATTTCTGTACATTTTTTCACACTATGTCTAATTATTACACACTTTTAGAGAGAAATGTGAATCATTCTCTTAAACATGGCTCATCAACTTTTATAATTTGGTGGAAATAATGATATAACCTCATAAAAATCAATAAGTTCTTATTCGTTTTGGGATCGATAGGTTTTTTATAGGATTAAAAGCCACTATTTAAGTAATTCACATTATTATTGAGTTATTGTATTCATTTCAAATTTCTTAATATACATGTGTGATTATAAATCTATCAAGATGAATATATATTTAACCATTGTCTTCTATAACTCAAAATTTTTCATGGAAATTAGGGTAAATAAATCTCTTGATTTACTTATATATCATTTCATCATTGATAACCATAAAATACCCTTATTATATTCAACAAAAAAATTTAACGAGATGAAAATATAACAAATTTCTTCATTAAAATTCATTATCAATAGATAATATTTTTTCGTTAGAAAATAACGATCTCCTATATTAAAATTGAATGTGTGATTTGGTAGATAACATCCCAAATAATTAATAGACTTATCATCTAAATCAAATACTAGATGATCTTTTTCTGTCAAGGATCAACATTAAATATATTTTTGTGCTTCCAATGTCGACAATTGTTTCAAAATCCATTCCCATGGATCTAAAATAATGATTCACCTGGGTTTCCATAACATGAGAGTATGTCCTTAAAAGATAAGAATGTCATTGTTTTTTACAACACTTCTAATACCTATGTGAGTTAATTTTAATAATCATATCTCTTATAAACATTTTAAAAACCTACAGATTATAACACCCTAGAAGGGATGTGATTTAGGTTATTTGACATTAATATATTTTTTAAATCATATTATATCACATTTTTGAATACATTAATTTTTTAAAACATTCCTGAAAAATAGAAATGAATGAAATAAAAAAATGATTTTACAAGGTTTAAACAAACTTTTATATGTCCATATAGAATGAATGGAAATAATCTTAGGTTCCAAATTCACTGAAATATCAGAAATTTGAAATTAAAATTTTTAGTGGTCTTATAGACCCTCATATTTTAATATAATAAGTAATCAATGAAATCAGTACTCTCTTTTAATGAGTTATGCACATCAATGTCTACTGAATCTTTATTCTCCACAAAAGTGTGATATGAACATTCACCTTAATAGGTGTTTCACATATGTTCTACAATGAAAATATTTAGTGGGTATGAGAGTCTATCAATAACTATATATTCATATTTCAATAATAATAATGTGATATGGAATCATACATTTGGAAATATGGTCCATAAATTCCACAAAATTCAACCGTTTTTCTAAATATAAAATGATTTCGAACCATGAATGTAGATATATTCTATGTTGATATTAATCCAACATTTAGGATTGATCATTTTTAGTAACAAATGGTTCCTATTTACCATAATGGGGGGTTGAATCAGGGTATGTATATTCATTTCAAAATTACCTCTACCCCACTAGATCTTGACCTCTTTACTATATGGGTCACATTGTTTGTACTTATGTTTTGCTGTTGATCTTATTCTTCTCTTATTTTTCTAATGATGATTCTTTGATTTCTATATATAGAATCATGTATGTAGAAAAAAAATATTTTTACGTTCTTCATCCTCAATAGGATACATCCATGGAGCATGCAATGACGATTTAACAAATCCAATAATTCTCACTGAAAATTTGCAATGTCAGGGATTGATCACATCTATGCCTAGGATCACAAATGTTTTAATGTTCAGGGATAGCTCATTTCTTTTCTAAGGGTCACTCCCTATGTGTCTCTCATTCTCACATCTAGTGGAGAGGATCACCTTATTTTTGTTCCATTCCTTACTACTTTTGATAGGATCTACTCAAAGTTTCTATATATGTTGGCCCATTCATTATAAAAAATGAATGCATCCACTTTATTTTGTATATGCACTCTTAATGTTTCACATTCATTCACTGTGTAATTAAACATTATCATCACTATACAGGAAAATCATCCATCCTTCGTGGAGCCCCAGAATGACGGGTGCGCTTCTCCAAACCCGATGTTCTTTTCCAAACCTAGAGCGTAGGTGCCGCCAAAAATCTTGCACAACACTCTCTTCTCCAACTGAGATATTGGAAGACCCACAACCTTTTACTCCTAAAAAATTATTAAAACCCAACTATCAATCACTGTGAAACTTCAGAATATCATTATAATTGCACGACTATACCACCACTTACACGACCAAACCTAATTGTGTGACTGGAGCTTGAATTATCTCTAATTATTGAGAATCTATATATTGTGGAGGGTGAGCCCTCTAATTAAAGGAATTTTTTCACCCAAAGATCCTTGCACAAGACTCTTCTCGGCACGCATGACCAACCGCCTTAGTACATGTCTCCCTAGTCACCTTGCACACCCAAACCAAAACAAGGGTTCCTCTCTTTCCTTTTGCCTATTTTTTCATTCTTATCTTGATAAACATATGTCGTGAAACGTTACAACCCTATAAGAACCTTGGTGAATGACCCATTTCAAAAATAATTTTCTCCATTTTTCTATCTTGAGGATAAATAATTTGGTAGACACTAGAAAACATGGCCTCCTTGTATCTTTTCTTTTTATATCAGCTCTATATCGTGCATTCCTTTGTCGAGGTTCTTTAATCAATCATTGATTATCAACAACATCTCATGAACCTAAAAACTCACCATGAATACCCTCCTTTGTCAACAAATTGAACATCATGGTCTGCTTTTTCAACAAACAAAACATGGAGGCTCGCTTTGTCAATAATAGCAATCACCTCAACAATGATTCAATGATACTTGGAGTTTTTTTTCTAAAAAACGAATCTCTGGAAAAGATTATTCCATATTTACCATATTTTTGTTATGATAATCACTCAGCAGAAAATTGAAATGAGCCATTGGACAATTTATCTGACCACTCACTGAGTAAAAATAGTTAGTATCTAAAAAAAAGATTTATGGGGCATGTACATTGATTCCATGGAATATGGTAACTCAATACAAATATACTATGATATGTCCCAGATTATTGTGGTGTTACTTCGTTATTGTGGAAAATTAAAAACACATGAGTTTGGAGACTACCATTTAAAATGATCCACTTTTCTCATGTATAACTCCCTATATAATTACAATAAATGATTTCATGATTACTATCCACAACCCAATTATCACTCAAAAATAGTTTCCAAATTGGAAAAACATTTGTTTCACAACTTCATATAGGTATAGAGATCCCATAAAAAATTCATACATAAAAATTAGAAACTATACTAGAAATATGGTGTGGACAACATCTATTCCAACGGGGGCTATTCAGTATCCCTTCCTATTACAATAAAGACAACTACGCTATTACGAAATTTGAATTCCATTTATACCGAAATTTTTAAGACTCTATATTGTAATTCATATCTATATATGGGAAAAATACTCTCTATGGGTACTACGACATAGTTGTGAGTATATAGGTGTGGGTACCATAAATACTATAGTGTTATCAAAATAATATGGAACAATATTTGTGTCATGGTGACATTGGATAAGTTGTAGAATCAACACATTGAGTCCCACATTGGGAATGAAATTGTAAATCACACATCATATAAAATAAATTATTTCATTATATTTCAATATTGTATTAATGGAGTCTCATCCAAGACTTACACATTATTCCTTCTTATTCCATATACAAATTTTTTTGTTGTTGTATCCCATATGGTGCGGACCACTACACCATACACTCAATGAAATGTGGTCATGCTTTCCTTCCTTCCTCGATCCACCATGAAAGGATTTCTATTCATCGTTCACTTATATGGTCAATCATTATCCCCTATATGTGGGGTCAATCCTTCCTCGATTCAAAGCATGGGTTCGATGTATTTTTTCAAAAAATTAACAAATATATAGAATTTTTAAGTTAAATTTGGCAATGAATTTAGGTTTGAATTCTTCCATATTCACATTTTCAGAACAAAAAACACTAAAAAAAATAAAAATGGATTTTTGGATGACATACTCTCAATTACATTACAAATATCATAATTTTTATATGTTGGTTGTTGGATAATGGGAATGATATTAATATTCATCAATTTAATTTTGTGATTATAGAAATTACATATAAGAATGATTTCAATATTTATTATTTTTGATTACATTACCATGATTTTATATGAAGTTTCTAATGTAACATAAGGATATGTTTATATTTTCTATTATCTCTATATGATAGATTCATATAACTTATATTATAATTGTTGTGGTTTAGAATTATATAACCCAATGTCGCATCCCTAGGTGTCTTGATTCTATGAAGATTTGGTACATTAATTCACTAAATTTTATTTATGATTTAATATTTTTTAGGAATTAATTGAATGTTTTTGAAATCTAGAATTAGGTGATCCATCACTCTGAGATAAATTATTCTTATCGAAACATTTATGAACATTTATATATTACATTGATATATTATTCCCATTTTTATATTTTTAATGATTAGTTTTATTCATGTCATATTATAGATTATATGTACATATATACGAGATTAAATTATATTGTATCCATTACAGAGAACATGATATAACTACTTATATTCTTTTCCCATTTTCCCATTGTAATGGACCTCAACGTCCCGGTGTTTTACTAAGTCAATTTCTAGTGTTGGAGGAATCATGGGGATCGTCACTGTCTCATTTATGAAATTCCAAAGATAATTCAGTTTGAACGATCAGTGGCACCAATGGGCATAGGTTGCAATTATGAGCATCAATGGCGCAGATGGGCGTCGGTGGCACAGATAGGAATCGGTGGAACAAATTGGCATCGATGGCACAGATTGGTGTTGGGGCATTGATGGGCCTTGGTTTCACTAATAAGCATTGATGGAACCAATGTGATTCAGTGGCACCAAATGGCATTGGTGGAACTAATCGACCATCTCTGGTATTGATGGGCATTCAATGGAATCAATCATCATGAGTGCATGGGTAATGGTGGCAGGAAGACAATGTCGTGGTGGTGGCGACCCACCCATAAACAATTCATTTCTAGATTCTCCAAGACCTACCAATTTCACTCCGATAATGAATCTTTTGACATAAAAGTGTTTTAATACCCCTTTAAAATCATTTTAAATCCAATTAATGATATATTAAATACCCTATGAGTTGGGAGACCGTTTATTTACAAAAATGTTTGGCTTTTTTTCTGTTTCACTCCCTTTTCCGCATTTTCTAGCTTCTTCTGTTTTCCCGATTTCACACTAGTTACATGTTTTCTCCTTTTAAAGAAAAACTATTAACTCCTAGATTTTATCTCTACCATCTCAATAGAGAATAATTAAATCACAGTTAATCCAAATGTGTGAAACCACCCAACCATGTGGTCATGCCATGGTCCTCATTTTAAGCCGCAATATTTCACATATTATAACTCTAGTATATGGACATTTATCATACTGATATATTCTTCTTCATTTGTCTCTTTTATTATCTGTTGGGGAACATATAGTCCCCCTTTAAGTGTTGAGTCGTTCATGTTTGAGAGACCACTAATTTTCTTCTTCTTAGTGTTTCTTAAAACCGGCCCATAGTTCTAGCTACAAGGAGAAACCATCGATCCATGATCATCTATGTATGGATTTTTTCAATTGTCTCTCGATATTATTAATCATTCACGATGGTCATGACGATTTCCATTATGGACGTAGATAAAACCAACTACAACAACAATAATTAAACTAAGTGTTGATGATGTTCTTGGGTTATATCATTTTTGTTATATTGTGAATTTTATTATCTTATGTCCATGAAAAATCAATTTCGTTGGTGGTCCTTTATTGAGAAATAATTCAGATCTTTTTTTTGGAATAATATTTCAATTAAATAGATATAATATGGAAAAATTTTAATCACGTAAATTTGGATAAATAAATGGATTCCCGATGAATAATAACCCTTGTGTGATCACGTTGGTTAATAAAATGGAAATAATAATCTTACTGAATGGTGTGGATAAATTTAAAAACATTATTTCACTATTCTAAAAAAATGTATGGTTGATATGCTTGATGCCTTGGGGGAGACATAGAGGGGAAATGAACCTAAAGTTTATTGGAGGATGGTTCGTGAATCTGAGGCCTTGAGGGGTCAGTATGTTGGGGATCAATTTTGTTCAAGTACATTGAAGGATCTTAGAGATCCCTTTTGATGGTTTTACATTAAATGAGAACTGTGTTTGAATGGTTAAAAACATTCTTGGTCATTTTTCATCAGTTTATGTTTTTTCTTGTGGTTATGAATGTTAGTTACCTAGTAGTGAAATAATATTTTTTAAATTGGATTTCACAAGAACATGAAAAATACAACTTGTATATTAGAATTTTTTTCCAAAAATGAATTGGGATCTGGTTGTGGATGTTGTGTACTAGTTCTTGTAGGGATAAAAACAAGAGTTTTTGCATTCAAGATGCATTTTGGTTTTAGAACCCTTAGTCGGGGATGACTACTTGAATACCTCTATGTATAAAATTCAGTTCTTGTGTTTCGCATACCCCCCCACCCATAGGGAGAACTCCATGCTGAACACCCCATTAAATGGGTGGGGAGTGTTTTCCCAACATTCTTATGAGTGGATGGTTATTACCCAATTTATTCTTCCACTTCCATGTATCACAAAACACTTCAGGTAGCATGTGATTTGCATTGTTTCATTATCTCCCTAGGCACTTTGGGCATGGTTTGTTGCGGTGGTTGGCCTAGGTGTGGGCTGGAAGGATTGTTTTCTAGGTGTCTTTGGGATGAGGCCTAGATATCTTGGCGCATTGTAGTGGTTGTTTTGGATTATGTGTCTTCATGTGTGGTGGTTGTTGTTGTGGACCAGGTGTCTGTAGGCATGTTTATGTGTCATTGTGGTGGCCCGAGTTTCGGAGATCAAGATGTGTTGTAGTGATATACCATAAGGTTGTTGTTGCGACGGTAGTGTGATAACAGTGGAACATTTTTTATAGGTCTGATGAGTTGTATTTCTTAAATAACCATTGGGAAAGTAGTTAAGGGTAACCAAATATCGATGTGTTATTACTATTAATTTACCGGACCTATGTTATTTTTAGAGTGTGTCTTCATGAGGATAGGTGTATGGTCTCTATTCAAGGTGTTTTGGTTACCTTTTTTCTCACCAGGCATTAGAGTACACCCCCACTTATGCATGAGAAATGTTGGTTTTCCCTATTGTGATTAATAGTATACTCCCACTACATATATAAAATGGATTTCCAGTTTCGAGGATTTCCATGAGTACCATGCATGTCTTACTGGCTCTGGATTCTAGAGTTGTTGTTACTACATTTCATTCTTTTGGTACTTTTCATCTGTGTTTTATTTGTAGTTTGGATCATATTATTTTTAACATGCATATAGGAATGTAATTTTTTGGCTTTACATTTTCTTTTATTTTTTGCATTTGTTTGTAATTTACCATCTTATCTACCAATCATGTTTTACACAAAGGGAATTTCATTCCACACTACGTGATATATTACACCCTTAGTGCTAGTATCCAACCTAGGGAATATTAAAGTGAGGACTCAATTGTCATTATCTCCCCTTCAACATGAAGAAGGAATGTCCTCCTAGTATTCTATCCTTTCACTCATCTGGGTGTATGTGGGTCATTTCATAATGGTATCAGATTTGATGGTTGAGAGATAGGATGGAGTCAGAGGTTAGGAATAGTGAGGATTTGATGTGATGGTAGGGAAAAAGTGTTATGAAATCTCAGTGCATTAAACAGGATATGGAATACGGGCTAGGACACAAGATTTTAGGGCCCCTTATGATCTGATGCAATGAATCTGGACCTACCGAACTACCAATTCAGTCTACATTGATTACAGGGTAGAGACCATATTAAGGGTACATGCATCATAATTACTTTTTTGGGTCTTTTGGGTGTTTTGGGAATTTAAAATAAATATAACATTTCAAAATGTATAAAGATAAATATTCTACAATTCTAGGTCTTAGAAATTCCTTATTAACCTTGCTGCTATAGAACCCAAATGATGTCCATGTGTAGTGTGGGAGATCAAGGCCAATCAGGATTGTATGGCTAATAAGTGGAGGGATGATTGTGAGGAGTAGGACAGAAAATGGCTGAAGATGCATCATGTCTTTTAGTGGAAGACCCGCGGGAACTATGAGGGTATCGTCTTAGATAAGTAGATGTTGAGCTGGCTAGAGGAGTTTGTGATAGCTTTCTGCTTGATCTAGCCTCCAGCAAGGTAATGTGTCCTTCTATTGTGAGCCATATTCATGTAGTGGCACATAAGTTGTGTAAGATCTATCTTGAGGAGAATATGGATGATGGGGTTTGGTGGACCGAATTTGAGAAGGCATTCTGGGAGGAATCCCATTCATCGAATATGAAGGAGGAAAAGCGGAAATATCAAATATCCCATCTGTAATGGAGTATGATGGTAAGGGATTTGGGGATCAAGATCAAGGATATTGTTCGGTTCACTCGATACCTATTCCCATATGCGGAGTCAAGTTCATGATGCATATATGAGGATCTTTGACCTTCTCTTCAGTATTTTGTTACTCCCTTTACTCAACTGATGTACATGGATGTATAGAAGAAGGAGAATGTGGTGGATAGGATGCATACGTTGGGAGGTGTGCCTCGAGATGGGAGCTATTAGAGCTCATCAATGTGTAAGGTTATCAGTAGTAGGCCTCTAACATCTGTGTTTTCCATGTTTCGGTCGATGGGGAGAATGTTTTAGTATTTATGGTTATGATGTATGTATTGTCGCTCTTACATTATGAGCCTAGGATAGAGATTCTATATCTATGGAATTCATGGGAATCTTAAGAATTAGTGGCTAGTCCAAGTGAAGTTCAGTGGGGTGGGCCGGTTTAGTGCCCACCACAGCAGCACCAGTTGTCGATCATGTCTTTTTAGCATCAGCTACAGGAACAATGAGATCCTACTCCACTAAGGGTGGATGGTTATAGAGGAGTCCAACCATATTGTTATCCTGTGGGACCATGACCAGAGTTTGGTCAGGGAGGCAGCCAACATCTGAGGGGTAGACGATCTAGTCTTGGGCAGTTTTACAATGTTTATGAAGTAGTTCAAACAAGGCCAGATGTCGTTCCAAGGATGGTCAGTTTGTTTATTACACCTTCCCGTGACTTGTTTGATTCTACAGTTTCACACTCCTTCGTTTCACCTAGTATAGAATGCAAACATGTTATAGAAGTATAGAGACTCTCTATTACCCTTTTTGGAGCATAATAATTAGAGTTCAAACCAACTTATTAGATGTTTTTATAGGATGCAGACAGATGTTGGGGCTGCATCAATCCAGCTGGGGTCTCTTTATACTGTAAAATGATGCCAGATGATGTCATCTTGGAAATCAACTAGTTATTTTCCACACAATTTGATATTGATTACTTCTATAGAATGGTCATGTTATCAACTATGCGCATCCAACATATAGCATTTGTCGGTCAGTGGGGTTGCCATGAGATAATCTTCTTAGTAGAGCACCTACATTCAAAGACGTCTTTGACTAGAAAAGATTGGGCTTTCATATGGTGTGAGTAGTTCTAGACATATTTTTTAAACATAAAGGAATGATGGTCAATTCCCAATTGTAGAGGTTACTATAGGAAGGGGTTAAATTCAATGAATTCTGTGTTACTTCCAGTCTAGGACCGGGGTGTGTGATGATGTTGTTGTGTGGAGTGATATCTTATGTGTCTAAGAAGATACGTCCTCAAAAACCAAAAAATTCCACCCTAGACATGTAACTTGCTGTGTTTGTGTTCATGCTAAATTTATTGCTACATTACCACATCTGGGAATGCTTCATGGTCTTCGAAAATCACAAGATATTAAGGTATATCTTCTCCCAGTGGGACCTGAACTTTTATTAGTGGATGTGGACGGAGTTTATTCCTTACTACGACATATATATATCATACAAATCAAAGAAGGGGAATGTGGTGGCCGATGCCTTGAGCAAGAAGTTATATAAGGTTGTGGTTTAGGAGTCATAAATTCGGGGAAATTAATGGAGGAGTTGGCTTCTTTACATCTAGGCATGAGTTTGGAGTATGGTAGAGGCTATCTGTTTTAGATAACAGTGCATTATTCCTTAGTACAGTAGGCGGAGGAGTCTTAGTGGGGAAGCATGGAGGCTGAACAGATGTTTAATCATGGTGGTTAGGCCAATGCTCCTAATAGATGGTCATAGGGTGGTTAGAATTAGATTATTTCCCATAGGAAATTGTTTTTCCCATAGACTATATGTCATATTATACTCTGTACGTTCATTAGATCTTCCCTATTGGTACACTAGGGATCCTCCAAGTTGTAACGAATTTTGACAGGTCATTTATGGTGTCCTGCAGTGATGATGGAATTGACGGGGTTTGTGGCAAGGTGCATCTTATGTCAACGGGGAATGTTGAACATCGTGTTCCCTGTGGTCTGTTGTAGCCCTTTAGTGATTCTTAGTGTATGTTGTGCGATGTATTGTTGTATTTCATCATAGGAAGATCTAGAACGAATTTATGTTGTGATTAAATGTAGTTAGTGGTGGAATGAAGGATGAAATAAATTCACATAATAGAGGTTAAATATTCCATGTAAGTGGTAGAATTTGTACAAATGTACGTAGGTGATGTTGCGAGGCTACACTATGTTCCTAGAACCTTTTTTTCAGACTGAGATAATTTTTAATTCAGGCGTCTATATGGGATTACAACATTCTTTTAGCACCAAGCTGTTTTATAGCACTGCTTTCAACCCTCATACAGATCAGCAGACAAACAGGACCATCCAGACATTAGGGGATATGTTGCGGGTATGTGTTATATTCATCTATGTATCATGGGTATGAACTTTTACTCTAGTATAGTTTTCCTTCAAAAACAACTATCACATTACCATTGGAGTGGAACTATTTTAAGCCTTGTATGGAAGACAGGGTCGTTCAAACATTTGATGGACAATGGTTATGGATGCAGCTGTTCATATCCTAGAGGTAGTTTAGAGCACGATTGAGATGGTTCAGCTTTTGTGTTAGATGATGAAGGTAGATTAGGACAGGTATAAGTCATATGTTAATCATAATATGATAAACTTGGAGTTCATTGATGCAGGCCACATGTTCCTGAAGGTCTACCCTTGATGTGGACAATGGAGGTTTGTCTAGATGAGTATGCTTTCTACATTGTCCATTGGACCCATTGGGGGTTGGGGTGAGTCAGCAAGATGGAATACCTGCTGCCATTACCACCGCCACAGGAGAGGATCCTCAATGACATTCATGTATTGAAACTCTATCGGTATATACAAAATGACTCTTACATCCTCAACTGGGGAGCGTTAGATATCGAGGATGATGATATGTTTGTAGAGTGACTAGGGAAAATCATGGATCATAAGGATAAGTTTATTCATCGGTATACCATTCCATTGGTTAGTGGGTTGTGGAAGAATCTTGGCCTCAAGGATCCTACCTAGGAACACAAGGCAAAGATGTGTGCATAGTACCATGAGCTGTTTTGATGTTTGATATAATGTTTTCCTTGTACATTGTTGTAATATAATTCATGACATTGTTTTCTAAAATATGGGTTGTTTCCCATTTTCTATTAATATATTTTATAAGAACATACTCGGGGGGGGGGGGATGGGATGACTTGATCTCTATTCCTGACACATTATGGTTGATGTGATTAAGCCTATGTGGGCGAGTCAGTGCCACCCAAATCAGATAGTATCATGACATGGGAAATGGGGCACCCTAGTATTTATGTTTAGATGGTGTACCCTTTATGTTTTTCTGTGGTTACTTGGGGGTGAAGAGAAAAGTGTTTCTAATGTATTTCATGTGATTAAAATGGAAAATATGTCTCTAGATGTTGAGGTTATATTCCGGCATTGAGATAACTCTAGGGAACTTTGTCCATTAGAGGTATCTTATGAGGTGGTTGTTCATACCGCTCTATTTTTATAGTTTTTAGTCAGGAATTCTTGAGGGTTAAAATTAATTGAGAGGTATCATATGTAATTTCTCAGACATTCCTGGTCCTTTAATTTGTCAAATATTGGTGTTAGGGGAATTTTGGTGGCAATAGGTGACTCATTAAGCTATTTTCCAAAAACATTAGGTTGAATGATCAGTGGCAACTATGGGCATCAGTGGAATAGATATGAATTAGTGGCACTAATGGGAATCGTTGGCACTGATGGGAATTAGTGGCACCTATGGGCTTCGGTGGCACCGAATGGCGTTTGTGGCAATAAGGGGAGTTTGTGCACCAATGGACATCGGTGGCCCCAATCGTCCATCTGTGGCACCGAATGGAATTAGTGGCATCGACGGTATATCAGTTGCACCGACCAGCATCAGTGAAAGGGCGATGGATCTATGGAAATGGTACAGAGGCGACAATCACTCACCCATCACTGAGTCATTTTTTTCTCATGGACATTCCAGTTTTTCGCCAGTAACTTATAATATGATAAAAAAGTGTTTTAATACAACATTAAAAATAAATAAATCCCATTAATGATATATTAAATCCCATAAGATTGTTGCAACCATACATTTACCAAAATGATGTTGCTTTTTATATGTGTCACACACTTTCCCGCTTTTTCTAGCTTCTCGTGTTTTTCATGTTTCTCAAATGTAATTTTTTTTCACCTCTTAGAAAAAATATCTTAACTAATATAAGTCATCTCCACCATATCTGAGGAAAATTATTAAATCACAATTAATCCCAACATGTGAAACCTCAAAAATGCATGGTCGAACAATGATCTATGTTTTAAGCACCTGTGAATGCATATCCTGTAACCCTATGATCATGTCTTTTATCACAATGAGATCCTCATATTCCGTGGTCTCTTTTTATTACCATTGGATTTCATCGAGTGCATATTCTAGAGAAAATGCATGCCTGTGTGAGAGACCTTCTATTTGATGAACATACTTAGTTCTAGGTGCATGGAAAAAACATCGTTCCTTGATCATCTATGTAGGGGTTTTCCTTCGTCTCTCATTTTTGTGCATCATGTAGTGTGTGTATGACGTTGACCCTACAGAATAGAAATCAATCCAACCTTAATGATGATATTTAAAAGACTATAAAACAATATAGGAATGATAAATTTTATGATGTTTATGTGTTATACCATTATTGTTATGTTGTGAATTGTATGGCTTTATGTCCACTAAAAATAAAGGTCGTTGGTGGTCCTTACAAACACACTAATGAACCTATGGTTTTCTAATCAAAATTGTAATAAATGGTCGTATCATGGATATTGGTTAATCAAATTAGCATGGTGTATTAAATGGATTTTGTATGAATATGAACCCATGTGTGATTACCCCAGTTATCCAAATTAAATGAAGTAACATTGTGAGTGGTGTGGATAAATAAAAATACATATTTTCTCTGTTCTGGTGATATGTATGGTTTCCCTTTTTGATGCCTTCTAGGGTGATGTATAGGCAAACGAATCCTCTGGTTGAGGGGTTGTTGGTTTGTGAATCTGAGACCACGTGGAGCTAGTTTTTTGGGGCTTGGTTTGGTTCGAGTAAATCAAGGGATCTCATAGTTCCCTTTTTATGTTGTTACATTACTATATAACACGGTGTAAATGCTTAAAATAATTCTTGGTTGTTTTTCTTTAGTTTTTGTTTTTGATTATCGATGTGATTGTTATTTTACCTATAGTGAATAAATATTTTTCTAATTGGAATTCACTTGAACATGATAATGATATTCAGTACAATGGGGAACTACATTCCAAATAATGTTGTGATCTTGTTATGGTTGTTACGTACTTGTTCATGTTGGGGTTGCAACATGATATGTTGAGTACGATATGAATATTTTTTTCAGAACACATAGGATTGGATGAGTGGTTGATTATGTATATGTATAAAATTAATTTATTTTTTTATTATACACAACACAACCATGTTAATCACATCATGCCGTATATCTCCATTTCATGGGGGTGGGTTGGTTTTCCAAAATTCTTATTAGTGTCTTGTTATTAGATCTATTATTCTCCATCTGCCAGGTGGCCTATGACTCTTCAGGCAGGTTGTGATGACATATGGTTCATAATGGATAAATACTCTATGTGTAGGGTGTGTTATTGTGGCTTTCCCATGTGTGTGGGGTTAGGGTTATATCCTAGTTGTCTTTTGGTTGAGTCCCTGGTGTCTTTAGGCATGGTAGTGGATGTTCTGTCCTAGATGCCTTCATGCTTGAAGGTTGTTGTTGTGGCCTAATTATATATGGTAATGCTTATGTTTTCTTGTGGTGGCCCATGTTTCAATGAGCAATATGTGAGGTTGTGATGGACCATATAGTTTTTTTGGATCAGATTGGGATTGGAGTTGAACTTGTGGAGGAGGATTGATGTATAGGATTTCTTAAATAACCAGTGCGAAAGAGGTGTGGGGTTCCAAAATATCAATGTGTTATTACTATAAATTTATTTTATTTGAATTATTTTTGGAGTGTAACTTGGTTTGGATGGGTGTATGGTTTCCTCACTATGTTTATTGGTTACCTATATTATCATGGGGCATTTGATTGCCTCCCCACTTGTTCAAGTGAATTTTTTTATCCTTACTATGTGTACATGTTTAATCAACCTACATGTAAAAAATACTTTCATGTTTCTAGGAGGACATTGAGTATAGTGTCAAACCATACTCGCTCATGCATCGGGAGTTGTTGCTGCTTATTTTCATTATTATGGAACTTTTAATCAGTGTTTTTCACGTACATTAGATTATCATAATTTGAACATGCGTATGGGAAATGATTTTTTTGGAATTAAATTTTCATTTTATTTTTTGATTTTTTTGGGATTTAACATATTTTCTACCTTTCTTGTTCTACAAAAAAGGTAATTCCTTCAATAATACATTTGGTTTTACACCCTTGGTGCTATTCACCATCCCAGGGCCTATTGATTGCAGGACTCGGGGGTCATTATCATCCCATCCACTAGAATATGTTATGGGCTGGAAGATTTTTGTCTCCTCCATCATCTTTGTGAAGGTGGGTAGTGACACCCATAGACACCATGAATTGTAAAATTTATTTACTTGTGAATAGTAAATTTGAATCACACAAGTTTCATGTAATCAAATTTAGTTTCTTATGATCCTAAATGTAATCTTCATTCAGGTATTTAGTATCTATGACTGTTAATTTGATAAAATTTTCATTTTATGATGTATATGTTATTAAATATTTTATTAAAAAAATAAATTTCATTGGGTTACATTAGATATTTTCTTACACATGGTGTTAGATAATTTATAATAGAAATATTGAGACCTAAATTTTGATTTTCCTAATTAGTTTTCATTGAATTATAATTAATGATTACTATTTCAAAATTTTATTCAAGAACTAAAATATTATATTTCATTTTATATAAATGGTTAATAATTTATGGAATGAAAACTATGCTAAGAAACATCATCAATATATGTATTTACCTAAATAGAAATTCAATGAATATTTTTTTGGGGAGATAAAATTTATTACCGTATAATTACATGTGACATATTTTTTGGTCCGTAACCATTCCAATATTGAATTAATTGAATGAACACATCATTTTTAAAAATTGTTAAACCACATCCAGATGTAGAAACCACCAAACATCAAAATAATAAAAAATAAATATATAGATAAACAATGAATAAAATATTTTGGAAGTTTATTGCTTGACTGGAATAGAAAAAAATAAATATCTTTATCATTGACATGTATCTTATAAGAATATATTAATATAAATAGTGAATATTTATTCAAACCATATTGCAAGATAAATATATATAACTAATTGAGAGTAATTATTTCAATGTGATATTCACTGAGAAATATTTTCCTAATGAAGAATGGTCTGACATAGAATATAAATACAATGATTATTAAAATAGAATAGGATGTTCATGTGTAAAATGAAAATAAATTTAAAGCATTAGAAATACATTGTGACGAAAATAATAATTATCTTGAAAACATAATATTTTTATTATTTAATGTATTGACACTAATCCATTTAAGGGCATCAATATTTCTGAACTTTTAATTATAAGATGTATTTGTTTCATATTACACATAAATTTTTATTAAATTTCCCATATAATTTATTTTTAAGGGGAAGAACCATTATAATATGATTTTTTATAACAATGTATTTATAAAGTTTCCATAAGAGAATAAATAAAGAATGGAATTCCCAATGTGAAATCATGTTTTTATTGAAAACCTTTAGAAAATCATGGAGTGAAAAAGAGTTTTAATAAAATGTGGATACTAACATAATCATCTTCTGGGATTTATTTTAATGAAATAATATAAAGATATAACTATATAAACCTAATATTTTCATACATGGATATTTTAAATTTGAAATGAATATTCTTTTCAATACACAAACATGTGAATTTGTACAAAAATGTTTTCTATCTTTGAAAACATTTAACCATAAAAAACAAGTTCAAAATCAAGATACATTATATGTATTTATGTTTTCCATAAATATGAACCTTAGAAGACATATCTTACTTATATTTTTATTTTATAACCGTGGGGTTAAAACAGAAGAG
Organism: Viscum album; assembly: GCA_963277665.1. Taxonomy (NCBI): domain Eukaryota; kingdom Viridiplantae; phylum Streptophyta; class Magnoliopsida; order Santalales; family Viscaceae; genus Viscum; species Viscum album. Next base: position 1,757,626,894 of record OY728159.1, on the reverse strand, counting down.
TTGTCGAGCTCAAATGATTAATAGGGGTAAACAAGAAAAAATCAAAGGCATAAAATGGGAATAATTGTATGATAAAATGATCATAACATTTTAAAACCCTACCAAAAATTTCAAATGTTAGAAACATTTTCATTTAATAAATAATGAAATTATTTATGATATGAATCTTAAGAAAAATTTAAAAAATTATCTATGATCACATAATTATTTCATAATTCATATAATTGTGTCATACACAAAATCATAGAAAATAATATCTTTAGTAGTTCAATGGTAATATTCAAGAATACCATAGTGTAATGGGTTCACTACCCAATCAATAATATTTTTCAATGTTCACTACATAGACTATCGTTGTCGAAAGAGTCCATTATTGAGCTAGATTAAATCCCCATTGTAGTATAATTTATCTCTTTAGATATTATTCTTTACCCAGTGTATTAGAAGGAGATATAGTCCCACATGTCACATAATGAAAATCAAACATACATGTGATCCATTATCATATTTCATCCATCACATTAAAACCCATTAAATGAATCGTGTTTAATAATATATTCATATTTTAATAACATATTAAAATAAATATGTTAAATAATGATCTCAATATTTTACAATTGAATAACCTATGGAATAAAGTGAATTTCATTATAATATTATTGTCGTATAACCCATGGAAGTGGAATAGGTTTCAAAAAAATCATGTAATCATAATCATAAATAATTCATAGAATTAATATAAATGGTATACTTGGATCATATCATCAAAAAATTATCAGTATCATCAAATGAAGTAATCTTATATAGGATATCAATTTTAATGGTCACATGATATATTTCTTGAGTAAAATAATCATTCCACGTTAAAAAACATTAGCAAATATGAAACATTTTCAAAATAATTTTATTCAAATATAAACATTGTAATATATATCTAAATATACAGAGATAATTAAATATATTTTTCATGAAAATACATTTCCCTCTTTAATATGTTTTAAAACATATAAATATTTCCCAATAATTTTGAATAAAGAAACATGAATAAAATAAATAACGCTTTTAAAATAATTTAAAACATTTATCAATGATAGTTTCTTTGTCCGATTTATAACAACATTTTACAATATATAAATATATCAAAACATATTTCTTCGAAATGAAAAATTGAATCTTATAAAAATATCTTTAAAATTTTATTCAATCGATTTTTGAGGAAAATTACATTCCTATTTTGAAAAAAAATATTTCAAGAGATAAAAAATGAGAAATTATATTCATTTAAATAATAATTTAAATATATAAATCAGTAATTTAAATATTTAGTGGTTTTTATGGTGGTATATTACAAATTTTTTAAAACAATGATCTAATTCCCATTTTTCATCAAACCCAACTCTTCCTTGTTTTAAAAATGAAATGTTTATTTATTTTAAAGACTTGTAAAAAGAATAAAACATAGGTATAAATTTATGTATAAAATAATTTTTATAATTTTATAGTAATATTTGAAAAATATTTATAGAAATCATGGCATTTAATTAAAAATGGGGTTCTAGTGAAGATAGAAATAATGGTTATTTTCTCTAAACATATTAGTTTGAAATGTGGAGTACATAAATTGTCGAAAATAAGTTTACAACATGTATTCATATTAATACCATGAAGAGGATAAAAATAAAAATTTTCCTATTAGTTTATTAATAAAATACTATCATCAGAATTATATAAGTAAACAATTGAAATAAATGATTGGATTTTATAATAAAAAATTTACCTAATTGGTAGCCTTTAATCATGACACCCATGAGAGAATTACAATGTATTAAAAATTAAATATTATAATAAATAATAAATATAGAATATAAAATTTTATTAGATTAATATATACTTGTAACAAGTGATTATAGTTACATATTATGACATTTCTCTCAAATAATGAAAATTACGAAAAATATCCCTTACCACATTAGAAAGCATTAAATAGTAAATCACCTAAATCAGAGTCTCTAAAATGGTTATATAAATACCAATAATTTTTATAATAATCATGAAAACTCATTTTTGGTAATTATAAACACTACATAAATAAATAATGTTATTAATTTGGAATGTGTCTCACCTGAAATTAAAATGAGACAGAAATCCTTTAACATGTGTCTTGAATTACATCAATCAAATTTGATTCACTATTATAAAAATATTTCTTTTTCATAAAAATATTACATAACCATATATATAAATATAAATTCATATATTATTTACATATGAATTTCTATTATTCATTTATTAACAATACGAAGTTAAAATCACATTTTAGGAAATAATTGTTTTATTTTAAATATCTTATTTTATTTTTTATTTTTGGGCCTATTAGTTTGATAATGGTTATAAAATCTATTGAGTTTTATACATGGGATTACTATGAAATATATTCTATACATTTTTTTAATTCATTAAATGTAGAAATTCAAAATGAAATACATGGATTATAGAGATGGTATGTCATACATATACAAGAGCATTGTTTCTATTTAAAACATAATTGAAGGAAATAAAGATAAAAAATAAATTATGATTCCATATAATCTTTTTTTCATATATAAAACATATTATTAGTCAAATATAACCCTATTACCATCTATGTGAAGGGTGTGTGAAGAATGAGCCACATTGCGTCTCAAAGTGGTTGTTTACCTTACTCATAAATGACATTATTTTTTCCCACTAAGTGTAATGTAATAATTAATATATAAAATCACGATTATAGATATATAATAATAATATAAGTATAAAATATAAATAAATAATTAATATTAATATCCATCCATATTAGGTGGTAATGGAAAACTTATAACATCAGTTTGTGAGGAGGTAGTCCATCATGCACAGAAATGATGATTTGGTATCCCAATGGATGGAAGATGATATAGATATTAGAAATTAAATTTATATATTATCATTTATTAACATGGAAGATAGTGGTTCTATTATAACATTATAATTTTATTTCATTTTATTTAGATAGAATAATAAGTAAAACACAACCTAAAAGATTAAAACATCACCTCTTTTTGGAACAACCTCTTTAGGTTTAACGTCAATCCCTCATTTATTTTATTTATGACCAAAAAAGGACCCAATTATGATGGTACTAAAGTAAACAAGTTATATTAGAATTTATTTTCCGAAAAATGGGTTTTTTATGTTTAATGTGGATAGTAGATGATGTGGGATTATATAAGTGAGATGAGTTGCAAACTATTAAATTTTGGAATGAAAAATTTGAACCCAAGTTTTTTCTTTCGAAAAGTCCCCCAAATGAAACAATATTGATAATATAGTATATAATCTACAAATATTTTGAGATAATTTTTTTTCTAAATGTTTATTGGTCACAATACAACCAATATTTTTATTTAAACACCAAGGTAAACCAGTTTTCTACTTAATAATGATAATTAATTTTTACAACATTTATTTTTCCTAATAGAAAAATATTAATTTTACTTTATATGAGAATATAAATTATTATGAATGAAAAAATATAATCTATTTTTATAAATAATATTCTTATAATAAGAATGTATTATTTTAAATTTCATCTCACTGATGAAACTAAACATTGGGTTTCCCATGAGAAAATCCTAAAAAGATGAAAATAATTTAATAACAAATTTTCGAAATTAATTTATTATAATGATATAAACAGAAATAATATATTTATAATAAAAATAATTTATAAATTTAAACAGTCATAATTTTTTTAATGTATTAATATAAATGACAATTCTTAATAGAAAACAATCCCTTTCACTATTAAGAAAAAACTCATAAAATTCTAAATAAATCAACTTAAGATAATTTTGTCCTTAGGATTTCAAAATATTGTTCATCTTGTCAAATATATTTTATAAAATAAAAAAATATTTTTTAAAAAAAGTGAACAAAAAGAAACAAAATATTTTTTCAGAAAAACGCAGTTGAGAAATGTAAAATTGAATTAATTTTTATATCTTAACTATAAAATACATATGTTGTATGATATAAAATTTTCTGAATATATAAAATTTAAACATAATTAAAATTATTACTAAAATTTATTTTTTTAATTTATATAAAAATTTTATTACGCATATAAATAGTTTTTCAGAAGCAGATTCCCTGTATTTTATATTACTATTTATTTTAAATTATAATTAAGTGGACACTAATGGATTTATTATATATAAATGTTTCAACATATATTTTAACACATTAGTTGATACATTTAGTACCCTCTAGTCCAATGGATAGTTTATAATAATCATATTAAATACTAATATTTAAATTTTTTTTCTTATTATATTTTAACTCAATGTTTCATATAACACAACATAAACACAGTGTTGTGTATAACAAAATATAATATAATTTTTTTATGTAAAATAATATTTTTAAAGTATTAATGTTGTTTTAAATAAATATTCTACAAAATCATGGAGTTGTATATACATCCCCACTAAAAATAAATTCCTCACTCAAAATATCCAACATTTATAACAATAATTGAACATATATCATCCCCATTATATAATTAGTTTCCCTCATAACTTCTTCCACTAGATTGAAGGTATTCCCTATATGGTTGTCTTTATTTTGGTAATTTCATCAAAGATCATTATTATAATGATATGGAATCTATATATATCGGGCTTCTAAATATATAAAATCATACAAATCTTTGTCACAAAATGTCATAAAATAAATCATGTTAGTGATTGTTATAATAAACATACATTATAATCTGTGATTCCATGAAGTGTAGATGAATTTTTCTATCCATATCTTTTATTTCTTCCTCTATACCATGTCTCAAATATGTGTCTTTCTATATCATAAACCATACATGGTTGGGCCCTATATTTTATTCTATAATTATATTATATAGATCCACCGTAATTCGTGAGTGAATATTATTTTTATAAAAATACTCAACTTGATGATGGTGTTTATCCCAACCACCATATACATTCACATACCAGGATCTAAACATATCAAATTGGGTTTGAATTGTTTTTTAAAGTGTTCATCTATCTGAGTATGATATTGTGTGTTGAAACATAACTCCATATCCAGAGCTGGTAGAACACATTTCTCAAAAATTGATGTAAACCATGGATCCTGATGAGAATGAATGAAACATTTTACATAATGTAATAATATCAATTAATAAATTTATATCCATGAGATATAATCCAATGATAAAAAATTATCTAATAAATATGAAGTGTTCTCACTTCAAAAGGAGATTAACTAGCATAGATGCATAATTCTTCCATTTAGATGTGTAAAAGTAGATGATTTTATAAAAAAATATATGTATGATAGCTTATTTGTCAAGTAACACCATATATAAAAATCCCACAATATATAGAACATTTTAACATATCTATTAAATTATGGGTTTTGTATAATAATAAATTATTTATAAAATATATGAATATAAAAATAAATTTCCTAATAAATATTAAATATTGTAAAATGTGTAGTAAATAATTATTCACTTTATAGTAGTGTAATTTTATTTTTTAAAAAATATTTCCATCAAAAATGTTTTTTATTTATTATCCTAAAAAATTATTTATTTTATTTAAATTATTTGAATATTTAATTAATAAAGTAAACTTTTCTTTTTGAAATTAATACATCATAATTTACTTTGGGTAAAAAAATAGTGTTTCTTAAAATATTTATTTTTCATTGAATAGTTAATGATTCATAGTTTTGAAAAAATCTATTTTCATTCCAATAAACTAATAAAAATAAAAGTCCCAATAAGTCCTTAATTCATGATTGTGTAACAATATTTTTATTAGGTTATATTTAATAAACTTATTTTATTATTTACTCAAATATTGGTTTTTTATTTTAATATATTATCATTTTTAGGTTTAAAAGGGTATTTTTTAAAAACTATTTTATTGTAATTATTGTTTATACATTTCAGTTAATTCAAATAATCCCAAAAAAGTATAAATTTATTTGAAATTTATATATTACATATAAATTATTATTATGAAAAATTTATAAAAAATTTATATTTAGTCATTATGTTAATTTTAAATAACATTTTCCTTGAAAATTACACTTTTTAAAAATTTGTTGTGTATGCAGGTTTAATTTGAATATAAATTTTACCACATTTTGGAATTCAATTTATTAAATGGATTGTATATTTTTTTAATATAATTCTTTTTTATCTAATTATTTAATATAAATTTTCATTGAAAAGAATAAAGAGAAAATATAGTAAAAATATATTGTCATTGTTAAGTTGAAAAAGGGTTTACCGAGGTGTTTACCAATAAATATAAGGGTCAAAATAACATAAATTACTCTATTGAAACTTATTTTAGGATAACATAAGACCATATGATATATAATTATTTATAATAATCAATAATGGGTAATTTCTAATTTTAAAAAATGGGTACACCTTTTTCGTTTCAAAATGATCAACAATGCAACTCTCATCACTTATAAAAGACCACCCACTCTCCTCTATTCATGAAAACATAAAATCATTTTTTTTGTAATTTTCTAAATAAATAACGTCAAAAAATATATTCTGAAATACTAGATTAACTTCATTATTCATATATCATATCTTATATTAAATTAGTTTTAATACTAAATAAGTGTTCATTGAAGTGTAAAATTTAAATATTATGTTTTTTTTTTCATCTTCCATCTCATTGAAATATTCTACATCTATACACATATGTTATTACAATTATATACTATATATGTATATTACCATATAATAAATCCATAATCTAAATTCATCTAATTATCCATCAAATGTGATGTGAATACATCATTTGGGTGTAGTGTGGATACCACCTAGTGAGTTACTGCCATTGTAGTCCTATCATCCACTATCATATCTTATTGTAATAAGGGAATACAATTTTATATAAGATGGTTGTATCATATTTATAATTATTTAGATATTATATCATTTTTTAATATTTTTACTTAACATTCAATGTGGAATATTATAACATAACTTGTGTAAGCAACATACAACCACGTCACAAATTAATGTGCATTTTTTCACTATTTATTTAAAAACAATGTAATAATTGTAAATTTAATGAATATTTTTTATATAATTTAAATAATAATTATATTAATTACATATTTAATATTATTAAAATATAATATATCTTTTTCTTTGTTACAGTTATAAATTATTACGTCATTCTTGTATGTGTGGACTACGTCTTGCATGACCTGATGCTATAGTTTTTTCATCACCATGTCACAAGAATTATATATTGATTTATATTTAAAGAAATAATATTTTATTGGTTATATTTTTACAATTTTTAAATAAATTATAAACTATACCATCATTAATAGATGATCATTATGAAAATAGAGATGTTACTCATACGTTCATAAAACCTATCTTCTCCATGATTGTAACATATTTAATTTTTCATCACCATTTTCATTAATAGATTTAAAATACTAATTTAGGGATAAATATTATAATAATTTAATTATTATTATTAAATATATATATTTAAATTTTGACTTATTGTACTATGGTCAATACACCTGGTCTATTTTTAAAAAGTGAACACAACATTCACAAAACACCCTATGTGGACATAAATGAATATATATATATATACACACATATGTCATTAAAAAGATATAACAAAAATTGATTTAACTATAAGGTATTAAACCTTTATAATATTTTAATAAAATATAATAACTGATTCAATATTATTTCATATGATATCTCAGAACAGATCTCTCAAGACGTAGTCCATATTTGAAACTCTAGTGTGTATCGATAATGGTTAGCAAAAAATATCACTCAGGACACCCTCATGCATATCCATAAGATAAAACATCCCTCCACTATGTTGAATATGATTTTGACCATCCTCCATCCATCCCTCCAGAGCATCAACCTAGTCAACACAGTCATGCTACACTTCTATTTATAGTTTCCCCATAGAATCTTTTATACCTAATGAATTAGACTTGACCTCACTATCATCTGAAACAAATAGACTCTTCCACCATCCATTCTTTCATCTGGTTTCATGGTGTGGAGCAAATCAATCATCTTCTATTTTTCCTCTAATACCCAAACAACCTCCTTCTAAAACTCACTATTGAAAGCATAAGCCATGAAATTACCCTTTAATGAGGTATAAGGGATCTCGATGTCATAATCGTGGAGAAAATCAATCCAACATAGTTTTCACATGTTCATATCTCATGTGGAAATGATATACCTCATTTTGTTGTGATATGTGAAATAAATAACTCCCAATTAGGTAATAAAAAAACACATTAGTGAAAACTATAACACTACTAGTTCTAAATCATTGTTGGAATTATTGTATTCATGGAAATATAACTACCTATGACAATAAGTAATCTATCACCATTGTGGATTCAACACAAATACCAAGCCCTTGTGGGATGCGTAAAAAAACCTAAAAAATTTCCCTTTCCACTAACTACCATATCACAAGTTTACTGACCTACATGCCCTTTAGATACTTGTAGGATTCCACATAATGATCACTTGACTCAAAAGCATGGTCTTTTTTCTGATCTATCATAATGGATGAAAATATTGATAAATCATGAAAAAATACAATAATAGCATTCCATACTAAGAAAACTATAATACTCTCTATCATTCCCATGTTCTTCTGATGAAACGACTGCCACGACCTTTGACGAGTCCACTATTTTACCCTGCTATGACACCCCATGTCTAAGGAGGTGCACCTCTCTTGTACATAACATATTCATGGAAAGCCATATATAGTGGTGTTTTCATCGAAGACCCTATAAGATAGTCCTGATATGCTTGGTATGGTCCCCCTCCAAAATTGAGTAGATTAGGACTTCATTAATGAATATGATGAAAAGAATGTCTAAGAACTCCTTGATAATGGAGTTCAAGAGCCCCATGAACACTACTGGTACATTCGTAACACTGATCAAATTATTGATGAACATGATGTTCCCATACCAACACCTGATATAAGTCTACATAATATCACCCTCCTTCCCCATCAGCTGGTGATATCCATAGCACAAATCAATCCCAGGGAACTTATTTGTTCCCCTATTCTTGTTGGAAAGATCATCTATCCTTGTGAGAGAGTAATAGTTCTTGACCAATACCATATTTAACCTCTAGTAGTCTATGCACAACTTCATACCACCATTTTACTTCTTTGAAAACAATACTATAGCACACCAATGATGAAAAAAAGTGATGGATACAACTCTTCTCCATCGAATAATCTTTCTGAATCCTCAACCCCCAATGATACGAAGGTTCTATCTGATAATGAGCCATCAAGAGTAGAGAACACTTGGTTGTATTTATATTTTGAACTCAACAAAATATTGAGGGGGTAGTGTCACAACCACCTAAGTAAAATCATCCATGAACTCACCAAAAAATATAGGGACATCAATTCCCCCAAAATCCTCTTATAGTTCATCATATAAGGAATGAAGAGTCTCCACACACCAACATCCCACATGATAGCTCTGCTCACCCACGTAGGCACCATGTGTACCATCTACGTCTGAAAACATGTATCTTTTATGGATGTCGTAAATATCATCATGCACATAGTACAAATATTTGATTCCAATGATGACATCGTGTGGTTTTGTCTGTAGTAATAAAATATACACATGCGATATATGTGGCCCCCTGACCAGTCTAAATCCTCGACTCCCATTAAAATAGATAATATGTCCTTATATTAGTGTAATCAACACTAGTGGCACAAGAATCCTCTAAAATTATAGTTTCGGAACATATGATTGACAGAGTGTAACAAACCAGTGTTAATCTCCAGAATGAATTAAAGAGAAAGAAAAGAGTAATGCACAAATTGATTGTACCGCGAACAATATCTGACGTTTCTGAGACGTCTACCTCTATGGTATAAAACTAACCACACATATCACCTCTTCCACAATAATAACATCTGCCTCTTCAATCACACTTGGGTCTTGTTCTCAAAGTAACAACTCATGGACGACCTATACCTGATCTATCTCCCTTTGGTGGAGTGTGATCCTACTATCCGTAATACTTGAACTGCCCTACATGCAACTGTTGTTGAGAAGGGCATGATACTATCCCACATATAACATATTGAGTTCAAATGACCATCAAAACTGACTATAAATAAGTACATGGTCTCCATAATGTAAAAATATATTTCCCATAATCATGGGAACTAACAATGACTGGAAGGATGAAACAGGAACTGCTAACATTAGTCCCCCACTGGATGAAACCACAAACCACTAGCCCTAGAGACAAGTTTCTGGTGGCGTTTCACTTAAACAAACCGTGATGGATCACCTATCGCAATATTCCACCTCATGAGTGAATCCCCTCAACTACTTATTCATTATTATTGAACTCCATATAGAATTACAATGTTAAGGGAGTAATTGTGTCCTAGAGAGAAGGACATGGTGCCTTTTATAGACGTCTTGAACAAGTCTCTTAATCTGGAAGGAGACCAGGAGAAAAAAAAAGAGAACCTTGAACGTGATCACCATATATCATAATGGAAAACGCCCTTAAAAGAAGGATAGTAACTCATACCTTTTCTCAGGATTCATGGGGGATCAATGAAATTCGGCCCAGAAATCCTTCTCATAGTTAGACCACAAAACATCATCATCTCTCATCTTACCTAGTTACATTATCCACCATGAATGCGCTTCTCCCCACATCTAGCTCACCAAAAGAGGGACACATTACTCTATCAAAGATTGGATCAAACTAAAGGTGATTATAAGGTCCTCATGAAACCTCTATATCATTACTATCAAAACATTTCCCTCATACTTTCTCTAATCATACTACTATAAAGCACATATCATATACATCAACTGATCATCCTCCTCTACTCGATTTACCATCCATTAATCAATTGGGTCATCAATCTAAAACTCCACCACCAGTACTACAGGAAGAAGATGACCATGTCCCATAGAATCAATAGAAAAACATGGAATTATTTTGACCATGGAGTGTCAAATTTTATATAAGATTAATTTCAATTAATTTATCTCATTTAATTGTTATTTATTAAAAATTTCACCAGAAATCCAAAGTTAAACCTGAACATAAGTCAATATAATATATGTACCTTTCCTTAGTTCTTTACTCCACAACTATTTTAGCCTCACAGAGTTGTTCGGTATGCTCATTGTCCTTACATCAGATCACTGGGGGCCCAAAAATACAATTCCTTACCTAGAGTTCCCTATCCTATTTCATTTTAAAACGTCACCTTACATTCATTCCCAACCAACCCATGAAATACTCACTTTTAACAACTCAAAACTCTATAGTATCTCTCAACCATAATGTAATGAAACCATTATTTCATGACCCCTCCATCCAAAGATTCCCATGCTGAGCTATCAATGAAGTGATAGAGGGAGATAATGACCCTCGATTCTTGCCTCAAGAAGACCCTAGGTTGTTGACCAACAACAATGGTATATAATCTCATGAAATGGGAGGAAATACATATTTTATAATACAATAAGATATGGTGACATGATGCTTCAACCCAAAAAAAAACACCAATACGCACACACACACAGAAACATATATATATATATATATATGGAATGAGAAACCATCCCATAAGTATGATTAAAATATAAAAATGACAAAACAAGAGACTCCATTGTAACTACCAAAAAACCAGGATAAGGATTGACATAGAAATTTTCCAAAGGATGAAGTAATTAATTCCCATCATGGTTCACATAGTCCTCATGGAAACATGGAAGTAAGTTTATATAAGTATGCTGAGAATTCATGTATTCCTTGTAGGGAAAAACCAAAGTCTATCAAGAAATGTGTCAGAAGAATACTAATCCCCCTATGATAAAATATTAAAAATTAAGAGCACATACCATGGAATATTATTCATCCCAACATAACTTTGGAATTCCCACAAATTAACAGAAGTCATGCAATGTAATATAATAAAAAAATTGATGATTGGGTTCCCCACACCACTTCCCACTGGTTATATGATCATACCCAAATAGAAAATGTTTATGTGTTTCAAAACTCTTCATAGAGACCCACATCCCTACCAGCACACTCACACTTGGTCCATATAGCTAGTACCATAAAATTTTTATATAAATATCTCCATATCCCACTTGCACACACATGGTCAAAAACCAATCCACCCCCCCCCCCCACAGACACATATGCCAACACTATACCGCATCCATCCAACATGCACCTAGGCCACAACCATTACTCATCCCAATGAAATCATGGAAGAACTCCACAAAAAATCATGTATACACAAGGTAAAGCACACCTCACCCACAGATACATTGGAATAAAAACTACACCACAACCTTCACGATATATTCTATGTATGCCGATGCATATAAGTGTGTGTATGAATGATCCAAAAACCTTCCATCCATCATCCCACAATGATCTTGAGAAAAGACACATAACCCTATGACAATTGGGGAGTTCGACCCAAATTGCTCAACTAGTGTAAGGCTCATATAGAAAAATAAAGTGAAATAAAATTATAAATATTTAGTATTGAACACTCAATCACAACCTATGTGTTTTGACAAATACGAATCCATTCAAATAAAAAACCTTTAATGCTACCTCTAAATGAAATATTATTCAACAGTCCCTAAACCTAACCATACCCTAGACAATTCATTCAACCAGTTTTCATTCATTATTAATAAATTCTTTTATTCATTCGATCTCTTCCCGGGAAGCTACATATTGAATCACTCAAAATGACACCCAAAATATACAACAAAATGAAAAGAACCATAATAAGTTAATTAACATACATCATAATTCTTCAATGATAATTCTAAAAATCCATCCTCTCAAGAAGTTAAACCCCCAATTTAATGCCAATCCATGGAAATAAAACATAGCACAACAAAATTGTTAAACCTTGATGCTCAAAAATTCCACATCCATTCCACAATAAATCAATTTGTCTTCTTGAGATTTCAGTACACAACCCATAAGAACCACACCATACTGTCATGCTCTATATCCTAGAGCCCCACAACCACTAAAGGAACTAAGAAGAACAAAACTAAAAACAACACATATCCAAACAAAACAAGGTAGGGTGTTTTCATTTTTATCTAACACTCGTTCATTAATCCTACATTTAAAATTCATTTGTTAATAAATATAATGTTTGATCATGAGGCTTCCTTTTATTTAACTATGTATACTTTGTTAGTATGATTTTTCATATTTACAGCCATTAAACATATTACCATCAACAAAAATAAAAAATACATCACATGTTTTAATATAAATTACTACTGATATCTATTATTTTTGGTATAAATACAACCCATACTACTCAAAATATCAATAAACAACAAGTTAAAATCTTGCGTCAGTTTTTCCCATCCCTTTTTATTGGTTTAAAGATGATCATATTTTATTTATTAATTTATTTAAAACATTCTTAACATTGCAAAATTTCATACACCACCCCACATGATTCACAAATAATATTGATTAGGGGATCCCTAAATTTAGAAATAGATGATGAATGCCTTCTTCTTGGACAAAACAAGGGGTTCATACAGATCAATGTTAACGCAATCCAATGAAACAACATGACGCACAATCAGTCGGAGAATAATAATTTTTTGGGACACTCGATAAGAAGATAAAGAGAAAATTCACAAGGGAGAAAGGATATAATCTTTAGAAAGGCCATATCGGATATCAATTGAAGAAACAGTTTCAAATGAAATTAATGTTGGATCACGACTAAGGCCACACATTTTGACTATATAAACACCTCCCAATGGTTTTAAATTTTATAATATACTTAGAATTCTATTTATAATATTCTAAAACACTAAATAAAATTTTAAACTCATTCTAGGTTATGTAAAATGTTAAATTAGTCAGTATAGATAAATTGAGAAGAACTATAAATTTGGACAAACTATGTAAATTGATCACCATTAGGTGAGTTAGTTGTGTGTGTTACGGGTGGTGAGTCACCATTCTGGGAAGTGACATTCACTGAGTCACTATTCAGTAAACTAATATTTGGTGAGTCACTGTTTGGTTACCAAATAATCGGTGATTCACTGTTGGGTGAGTCTCTATTCGGTGAGCCACCATTCAGTGAGATACTGTTCAGTGAGATAATTTTTCGTGAGTATCCATTAATTATGTCACCATTTAGTGATCTACTATTAGGGTAGCTAAAACTTTAAGACTCTGCAATGCGGCCTCCTTTTACGATTCAGTGGTCCTGTAACATCGTTAGGGATTTACCGGTCCTGACTCACAGTTTGAAAACTGACATTTTTTAAAAAATCATTAAAGGAGTCACCTTTTCATCAAAGAAAACATCAAATACTATATTTTCACAATGGAATTAACATTAGTGGTATACCCCATTACATATATAGAATATTACAGTGAAAAAATTCATTTAAATCGGTTACAATGATTGGTAGTTCTATTATAAAACCTAGACTAGAGTTACTATTATAATAAAATAATGGGTGGTTATGTCATAATCCATGGATATGTGGTTATTATATAAATCAATGTTGATTAGTTTTTAATATCTATTAAATTCATTATTACCATGGATATATAAATCACCCATATTATAAATTCCATTAATAATATGGATTTGTGGTAAATTCTCCCAATAAATGAATACATTTTATCTATTTGGTCTATCAGATTATAATTTTTATTTTCATCAAGAATGATATCACATGGATCAGGATTGTTTATTTTAATTATTGTTTCATTTTTAATGACATATTAAATTTATTCACGTTTTATGATCCATGTATTGATGGGTATGAACAATCTTAGGCCATTATCATTAAATATTATTATATATTAGTACCATTATAATCATTATATTATCTCTTATTACATAATGTTTCTAATTATATAATTTACACACACTGATCCTCTGAACTCATGGTTCATATGTTTTAGTCTCTGCATATTATAAAGGGTGAGTTTTACTAAATAATGTATTCACAGATATCATTTTGATGATGATTATGGCCAAATGTGTAAAATGAAAATCATGGTATTGTGGGAGGTTATGTTCATATTTATGGATTATTTCTTAATAAATATATTATCTTATTATTGTTCGTTAATTATTTAAGAGCCCTATCATATGAGGTTGTTGATAATATTAGTGATCTATTATTTTTATTTTGATCATGTATGTTTTAGAGAGGAAAAATTTTGTTCCATGAATTGATATGAAATCCAAAATTTTAAATTTAATGTTTTCAATGAATTATCTGAGAGTGTGGGTTTGGGGATGTTATGATATTTTTCCCGTGTGTGAGGATTGAAGAAACAATGATATCTCCCCATTTTCTATACTATGAATAATGGTATTAACAAAATTTTAGACCATTTTCTATCATTGTTAACTATATACCAAAATAATAATCGATATAAATAAACAAATGTATATCTATTTTTATTTTCACACTAAAAAAATATTCCACGTAGGCCAGTGGTATGCACAATATCATTGCCGAACTATGTGTGTTGGTTTAATACCTATGATCTTGGATAATGTAATGGGTTTTCACATAGCATAAAACATATCCATATTACAATTATATATTAATAAATTGATTCCAAAATTTAAATAAAACATGACTAACATACCACTAATGTTAATATTAACACTAACAGTTCCAAATATATTAAATCATATCCCTCCAAAATGTAATGTCATTATTAATAAGATAATATTTTTAACGAAAAATATACATAAAATAGTAGTTTTTTTTCAATAAATGTGTCCCAATATATCCATATTCTTGATAAAATCCATTAAATGTAAAACAGAAATTGGGTTATTTAAGACATTAGACATATGAACGATGTTAAACTAATAAACACTTGATGGAATAAATAAATATGAATTTCATTTTACATGGTAGTCATATATACATAAATTTATAACACAATAATTAGACGATTTATTATTATTATAACCATAATACAATTGTAAAAATACTTATGAATTATAATTCATCAATTCAAATATATAAATAACTCAACAATTTCACTTCAATGATTTTGAATAACATGGGTCCTTATTTATTCTAGGGAATAAACCCTAGTTTATTTTATGAATCAAATATGTAATAAGTTTATAACATATATGAAATGCATTTCAATTTATATTTATTGATATATTAAATTCATTCAAAAATAAAAACCTATTTCCCTACATTTTGGATATTCTTCACAATTCTTCCTTCCAACTTCATGACATATATACAGTTGAATATTTGTTCCACTATGTTCAATACCACATGATAGATCATAAATTTTCATCTTCTAATTATTTTATGTGACAAAAATATCATAATAGTTCATGTTGTTAATCCTATATAATGAAATATGGTGAGGAATAATAATTGTACTATTCCATCCAATCATCCTCTAATTTGGATACTAATAATCTCGAAATATTACATCTGATTTAGTGTTAAAATGATCTATATTGTGTCGTAAAAATGATTGAAACCAAAAATAATTATGCAAGAGTCACTAATAATGTTATAAAACCAAATAATCATGCAGAAAAAATTATATTTTTTATAACTCATGAAACCAACATTTCTTGCTATAAAAAATTTGTTTTTCCAAGTTGATTCATTAGCATAATTTATTTAAATCATTCATTATGGTTTGAATATTTTTATTCCATCCCCAAATAAACCCTAAATAGTGTACGACTATTTGTGTAATAGATCCATTTTTTCAATAGGTGATGATCATGTCTATCTCAATGGAACATTTTATTTGTAAATGCGCATATTTATAACTATACTAGAGACACAAAAAATTCTAGTATCAATAGAGGGGTGTTATTTCATGGAAAAAACTCATACTATGATTTAGAAAACGTCCATGAAAATTTCCCATACATAGACTCATTAATGGAATTATCCTTATTCATGTACATTGACATATCCATAAAAATATCCCAATGTTTCTCAACAATGATATCAATTAAATTTTTCTAAAGGTAAACTAGATATATAATATGACCTAATCTACAGAGACCTTATATTTTAATACATAGATAGTAATTTTTTGATTAATATAACTTAAATTACACAAACACCTACTAGAGGATCCTTAATTTACCATCCCAACATTTTATTACATAAATTTTCAAAACCTTTTTTAAGTAGAGCATCATTAAAGTATAATTCCTTAGAAAAAAGGTAAATCAAACAAAGAAAATGTAAAAAAAAAATTTAATCCTCTTGCAAGAAATCTTTAAATGTTCATTCTAAGAAAAATTAAAACATAACATATCTTGTGGACTTACATCAAAGAAATGGTGAACATAATACCTAGTATGGGTAAATAAGGGAATTAGTTTACTAGTGATATCAATAAGAATATGATAAAATACATAAAGATAGGGTAAATGAAAAATTGTATCATCATAATAAAATGAAAAAGAATAATAACCTGAAAATGTGGGGAAAATTTTAATTTAGACATTCTTAATCATATCACCATGGTCCAACCACAAGGATTCATAAACATTAAAAAAGTTATTCACCAAGGTATCAAAAAACTTGTCATCTCCAGAGATTAATTTCCTTACATAATACAATGGAGTGATATCAGGTAACACCCCATATATTTAATTATTTACATTTAATAAAAATATATAATAAAACTGATAACAAAACCATATCGAATAAAAGAGAGGTGATTCAAATCAAATTCATGGTGTTTTAAAAAAATTCTTACAAACATGATCATTTTGACATTTATAACAAACATGAAAGAAATGAGGGGTTTATGTATGTAAAATACCAAATTAAAAAAAATATTATTACTATCATGATGAATACCCCTAGAAATGAAATATGTATGTGTATTCACACAAATAAAATAAGATAATTTATTTAGAAAAAGATTGTGATTTTACGACGAAGATTCTCAAGTATAACAACTATTCAACAATGTTTTATAAAACATTAAAATGGAAGGGGAAATGGTCTCACATCCCTAAATTAATCATAATACATTATATGGGTATAATAAAATATAATTAAAAATATGTTATGGAATATTGAAATAAATACCACATATAATTCAACTTTATAGTAAAAAAGAATTAGAAAATTATCTTACGAAAATTTGGTAGCCTAACGCCATCACATAAATATTCATAAAATGAGTTGATGAGAGTGAAAAGGTTATCTAATAATTTGGACATAAATTGGACATAAATAATGATATATTAGAACATGCACCACCCTATGAAAATGTAAACGAATAGAAATACCATAAAATATGTCTTTTGTAATCATAGAGGGTGAAATTCTCCCTTACTAGGAAGAGTAACCTCAAAAACTCAAAGGTTGGGACCTTGGGGGATTGAGGGAACCTCAGTATAACTCCACTGAGCTAAAATAAAAAAGATTCACTATGGAGGAATATATAATGAATTGAATCAAGAAATGGGTTGGTATTTATAGAGAAAGAGAGGGAATATTTTATTAAGTTCCAAGGGTATCCTCAATAGTGGTATTTGAAAATCCATAGGCTATCCCATTGCATATACCCTAATTTTAAACTCTTGGGACAAATCACATAATATTTTAATACAAATGAGTATACCAACATTTTAAATTATACATTACATCATTATTATGTCATAAAACACACTGAAAAACCAAAAACTATATTTTTACTATTCAACAAAAAACAAAACATTTTATAAAATTGTCATAAATTCACCCTAATCTAATATAAATATTTTTAATTATATATTTATCTCTATTTTCTGAAAATTGTTTTACCAATATGAAATTTTTATTTTTTATATAAAATCACAACTTTCCTGAAATAACTAATACTTATCTAATAATTTCAGAAAGAGTTATTTACTTATGAAATTATATCATATTACCATTCAAGATTATATAATTATATATATACTTAATTAAGTGAGGATATTGTTCCATTGGTCATATTACTATTCATACAGGTAATAGTAAAATTCATAATTTACTATTTACAAAAAAATATGCTGATCATAACTGACTCTAAATTTCATACTGATCACAACAATATATGACCATTTTTTAAAAATCATTTCACATCATTTATTATTTAATGAATAAAAATATATTAAAATACTATTTTTTTCATTATTCATCAACAAAATAAAACATCATAAAATTCATCTTATATTTATTTTGACATTTGAAATACTAAATGTTTACCATAATAATAATTAACAATTTTATTTATTAAAATATAATTTACAATGTCAGTAAGTCTTTGTCATATATCCCCTTATAAGACCATCATAGTTCAAAATATTTAGGGGTGAAATAGTGAAAGAATCTTGGGGAATCTTGGACAACATTGCCCAAGTGGGGATTTCAATAATCATGAACTTCTCTTGAATGTTATTACATTCAAGATTTAAATTTTTATGATCAAAATGGGCTTGGTTTAGATAAAATCCCAATGAGGTAACCTCCTTCCCATGCTTTGATAGATGGGTTTTGTGCTACCTAATTCTACTTGATCAGGAAATCAACTCTTCTTTAACTATTAATTAGCCACTATTAATTATATTTTAAATAACAATTTTAATATTAAAATTCTTATTGATTCCAATGTTCATATTGAATAATGGTCATATAATGTGAATAACCCAATGGAAACATTTCATTTGTACATATATATTTTTTATAGATTATGACATGGTGATACATACATTTTTAGAAAACAAAATATTATACAAATATTCGAGTCATTAAATCCCCCCCCCCAACGAATATTCATCAATTTAATTTCAACTCAATCCCACAAAAGAGAAATGGTTTGGGTACTTCTCGCTCATGGACTTCTATGTTTCCCATGTGGCTTCTTCATATTTGTGGATCCTCCACAAAACTATAATTATGTGGGTAGTCTTGTTGCGTAGAACCATGTCACTACGATCCAAGATCACCATAGTATGCTCCTCATAAGAGATGTATTGATCTAGTTATACAACCCTTGGAATTTGTACATGTGAATCTTCATGTATGTACATCAAAAAGAGGGTTATGTGGAAGTCAACATGAATTTGGGCCAGATTTGTAGGACATGAAAGTCGATAAGCCACTACTCTTACGCGATCAATGATTTCATATGGACCAATGAAACTAGTGATGAGATTCCCTTTCCTCCAAAAAAATATGAATCTCTTCCAAGTTGAAATTATAAGAATTATTTTGTCACTAAAATCAAATTCCAATTCCCTTCATTTGATTTCAGCATAGATATTTTTTCCAATCTAAGGTGCCTCAATGTGTTGTTGGATGGCATGATCCTTTTTTGTAATCTCTCACACTAGATCGGGCTTAAGAATCTTTATATCACCATCTTCATCCCAAAATGTAGGATTTATACATTTCTTCCCATATATAAAACTCGATAGGGTTCCATTTGAATGTTCTATTAGAAACAATTGTTATGAGATAACTCCTGTAATGGGATATGTTGATGAAATCCACCATTAAAAAAATTCTTGTCATGTCTTAAATTTTTTGAATAGTTCTTTCTGATTGGAAACCATTTTGTGGGTGATTGTAATACTAAAATTCAATTTTATTCATAGATGATGTTAATGACTTCCCAAGAAATTTGATGTGAACCTTGGATCACCATCATATACAATAGAAATCGGAACTCCATGTAGACGTATAAATTTTATCATGTATATCCTTGAAAGTGGATCAATAGAGAAATCTTACTGATTACAGATAATATGGGTAGTCATGGGGATATGGTCATTATAACCCGTATCACATTTTTTTCATTGGTTGTTCTCGAAATACAATTGTCAAATTTCATAGTGATATTTTCCTACTTCCATGATGTTATGTGAAGTAGCTATAATACCCCTTTTGGAAGATGTCACACTGCCTTCACTTGCTGACATACCAGGAACCTTGTAATGTATTCAGTAATCTCCCGTTTTGTATTATCCCACAAATTTTGATCATGATGGTCCCTATACATTTTCTTTCTTCTAGGTTATATAGATAATATAGAGCTATGAGCTTAATCCATCATCTTCTTATTTATTTCTTGAATAAATCTAACACATTGTCTTTTAAAAAAGGTCATTACACCTTCTTGATCAATATTGAACTCAAGAAGCTACCCAACCATCACATCATAAAAGTTATTCTATAAAAAAAGGATATTATTTCTGAGCCTGTTGATATTACATAATAATTAATTTTGTTAAATCAATTTGGATAGTGTTGATGATGTCCCTAACCTTATAATTCTCATTTACATTTTCATTATCCCCCAGATCAAGGGATCTCTTTTAATCCCCATCAAGAATAGTACAAATGAGTAGTTCTTACAAAAGGAATCATCCATATTTTTTTCTCTTATAGTATTATAATTATTTTATAATCAAATAATTTAAGAAGTTCCAACCATCTATTTTGTCTTATGTTCAATTCCTTTTGTGTAAAAAATACATAAAAATTTATGGTCTGTTTATATATAACACTTCTCTCCATAATTATATTGCATCCATTTCACTGGAGAAAAAAACTGTATCCAACTCCAAATCATGCATAGGATAGTTCATCTCATGATTCATCAACTGTTGAGAAACATTAACAAGCAAATTTTCATTTTTCATGAGGACACACCCAATCCATTTCATTGTTGCACCCCTAAAAATAAAAACTCTTCTGTATGAGGATAGAGTTAACAAGACCACAATAAAAAACATCTTCTTCTCTTAATATAAAAATTCCTTAAACTCTTTTCTTTAGATGGACGTGACCCATTTTTTGGTTATCATTGTTAATGAATTAGAAAGTCATGAAATGATTTTCACAAAACTCCTATAATATTTCTCTAATCCACGAAAACCATAAATATCATTTATTTATGTAGTATGAGGACACTCCTCAACAACATTATTCATTGTAGTGTCAAAAACGATTCATCCTTTGGTTACATTGTGCCTCATGAAAAAAACATTTTGTAACAAAATTCACATTTTATGAATGTACAAAGAGCCTCTTCTTCCATAGTGTTTGTAAAATAACACATATATGATCCTCATGCTCCTCAAGTCTTTATTAAAATATTATAATATCCTAAAAAATACAACAATGTTTTCATGGTATTACTTAATGACTCTATTCATCAAATCCACAAATATAGTAGGAGAATTAGTCAAGATAAATGACATAATAACAAAATCATAAAGCACAAATCATAGTTATATGGATATTTTTTGAATATCATCATTCTTCACCCTCAATTG
This sequence comes from Viscum album, assembly GCA_963277665.1. Taxonomy (NCBI): domain Eukaryota; kingdom Viridiplantae; phylum Streptophyta; class Magnoliopsida; order Santalales; family Viscaceae; genus Viscum; species Viscum album. The sequence goes on along the minus strand of OY728159.1, from coordinate 1,757,604,431 downwards.
ACGATTACCAGATCGAATATCTATCATAGAGTAAAATTGATCCCCACGATGTTGGTCAAATAAGTCCTCAATTCATTGAAGAGGATATTTTATCATCAATGAAATATCATTCAGTTATATATAATCAATGCATAACCACATTTATACATATTTATTCGTTAAAATGATAACATGCTCTCTAAAATTAGACACACTTGGTCGGACAAACCCTATCTATCAATGGTCAAGGACTCTCTTCTTTAATTCCTCCAGCTCCACATTTTCCATCATATACGTAGTATTTTTCATTCTATTATTTCCTGGTATGAGTTCAATGGATAGCTCTACCTCTCATTCTGGGGGAGGTCCACGTAACTCCTATTGAAATATTTTAGTGTATTCCTGGATGATGGGGACATTTTCTATCCTTATATATTAATTTATTTCATCTTCATCTATGATCAACTCCATAAAGAATGATATAGTAGGTTGTTCACGAAAAATCTATGGTCAATAAATATCTCTTTGAACGATAACTGTAGTATTCCCATTCAAGAGTACTGAGATCTCAATGATTATGCATTTGATATTTATGATTATACTTAGAGTCCGTGTCCATCCCTACTATATTTTCGAATTGGTGCATGGGAATTACTATTAGATTTTTGATAAGATTTTTCTCACTAATATAAAAACTAGTGTTTAAAAAAACTAATGATACTTGGATAATCCCACCAGTATTCTTGATTGAAAACTATACTTTTAGCAATTTAGGTGATCATTCTAAATTAAGTGTTTACTTGGTAGAAATAACGGACTATATAGAACCAGAATCAAACAATGTACATTCTTGAATTGAGAGAAATACATGAGTACCTTCATGTATATAATTTTTAGCTTCAATATCAACATTCATGTTAGAAAAAGCATGACCATTCTCACTTTTCCTTTCCAAGGCTGATGGTGATTCCCCTCCACTACCCTCAGAATTGGACAGTGATTGGCTAAGTGGCCAAACTGTCCACAAATAATGAATTGGACTTTAGGTAGGTCTGGAACCATATTCTATTTGTCGTTTGAGTTGAGAAGTTGAGGATTCACCTTAGTATGACAATTCTATATGATATGGCCATGTCTTCCACATTTTCACCACTTCCCACTCCCAAGAAGGTTGTTCCTTGAATTATTTATCCAAATTTTATTACTCGTGGGATGATTCACATTATTACATCTTATTCACTAATCAGAAAATATCCCTATTCTTGGTTATGTTTACATCTTCTTTTCAGTGGATTTATGATACTAATACATCTCACGTAACTCTAGTTTTACTTCCCTAGAACTCCCCACAATCTCCTCATAGCAATGATAGTCTATGTTGGCTATATTCTTTAATATATGAGGTCTTAGTCCACTATATAATCTATCAATCATCCCATTAATATCCATGAAAAATGATGTTGTGTAATGGGAATGTCTTTAGATGTTAATGTCAAATCTTCCAATAGATTCTTTCTCTTTTTGAATCATCTTTATAATATCTTTCTTCATTTTTTTACTCAATGAATGAGGGAAATAATTATTGATGAAGATCCCTCTGAATTATTCTATATCCAATGATTCAACCCCCACTATTTTACACATGTGTTTAGTCATTTCCCACCACTAATTCGATTCTTCCTCTAAGCGGTAAACTTCCAGGGTGTCCATTTCATGGTGTGATTAGCAGATATCATAAAAGGACTTCTTGATAGAGTCGATCCACTATTGATCAATCAATGGGTCGGTAGGTACAATTACATTTGGTGGTCATTAATGCATAAAAGATTCAATATAATTTTGGTTCCTTCATGATGAAATCAGTCTCTCATCTTGACTCAGGTTATTTCCAATAACACTATTCAGTTGGTTCATTATTCTCATGAATGTTTCCATTATGGCTTCCAGCAGAGGGTCGCAACGCATAGTCCATTATGGTCCCTACTTTCATGGTTCCTCATATTTCCCTCCATTTTCTAAAATAATAATACCTCCATGTTATCATAATATCATTTAAGATATTTTTAAGTATACTATATTTTTATGTCTTAAAGCATAATGCTTAATCATATTATTCTTTATCTACAATTACATTTCACTATAAATCCATCAGAATGATTCATAAAAATCCTATGATTAACCAAAGATAACCCCCAGAAGTTTCAAACCAGGAGTGCAGCAAGACGCATTGTCTTTCATGATTTCCCATTCGAGTCTAGCTCAATGTGCTGTTTTTTTGTTTTACAACTAGACACATCTGTTTCAGAGCCACATCCACGTGTTCATATCCGGATAAGGGTCTATTTATTCCTAAACAACTTACATAATATTTCACCAAAATAATAGGAATTTTTCCAATATTGAAACATTTATATAAGGTTATTCGCAAGGTTTTAATATTTTAATTTCCACAAATAACTAAAATATATTTTTCCACTAACTATAACATCCCTCCATTTATTTTCATAACTATCCATTACATTTTTCAAATAGATGATCTTTAAAGTCGTGTGTCTTGAGAAAATGGTACATAATACATGAAAATGTAAAATCATATTATAATACTACTAAAAGAATTTATTAAATATTCATCCCGATAAAAATATCTTTATCTCATAACCTAGGGACATACATCAAAGAAAAGGGTGAGAATAATGCCCAGTAAGGGTAAAAATGGGAATTTATATACTTGTGATATCAATAAAAACAAGATAAAATACATAAATACGTGTGAAATGAAAAGATAGGCATATAATAATAAAAATAACAAGAATAATAACATGAAAATGTGGCCACATTTTTTAATTTATACATTCATAATCATATCCCAAAGGACCATCCCCATGTTATCATAAAATTTACTAAGGTTATTCACCAACTTATTGTGAAACATTTCATATTTTGAGGTTAACATATTCACCCAACGAATTTGAGTGACATAATTGCGAACCACTAACATTTATTAATTTTTATGTGATACAAATATATCATAATCAAATATTTCATTAATAAATAATAGAGAACATAATATATGGGTTTCATATCAAAATCATGGAATTTTAAAAAAGATAAATGAAAACATGATCATTATGCCATTCATAACCCAAAAAAGGGAATGAAGGTTTTATTTATGTCAATTATAGAATAAAAAAACTCATTTTTATATCATTATGATTAAACCTATAAATGAAATAGGTTTGGGTATTCACACAAATGAAATAAGTGAATTTCTTGAGAGAAAGAGAGAGAATTTGAGACAAAAATTATTTAGCATAACATCTAATGCAACATTGTTTTAGAAAAAATTAAAAATAGAGGAGAAAAAGGTACACCATCCATAAATTACAAATAATACAGTAAAAAAACATAATAAAATACAAATAATAATATATTCCACATAAAAGAGAATGTTAAGAGAAATGAGATGTAGAGATTTACCTTACGAAAAATCATACAGCCTAACGAATACACATAAAAATTAAGAAAATGTGTTCATGAGAGTGAGAAGGGTCTCTAATATTTTGGACCTAAAATGGAAATATGTATATATATATAAGAACATACACTAATAAATGAAAATGGAAACTAAATTGCCTATCATAAATGAGGTCTTGACTAAAATAATGGGTAAAGGACTCCTTTACCTTGAAGAGTAACCTCAGAAACATGATGTTTGGGACCTTTTGGGCTTGATGGAACCTTGGGAGGACTATTTGGGATGTAAATATACCATATATTTGTTTGGGAGGAATTTGGAATGAAATTAATGATGTAATGTGTGTGTATTTATAGCATGTGTGAGTGAATATTTTATTAATTTTCAATGGACACCACATGACAGGTATTTTCAAAACCATGCGATTTCAAAGGGTTTGGGAAACATGGGACACGTGACATAAAATTTCAATTCAAAGTAGATGACCAAAAATGAAATTGAATATTACATCATTATGATTTAATAGAATAAAATGAAAACTCATAAACTATATTTTGACTATTCACTGAAAAAACAAAACAATTTATAAAAATTAAAAAAATATCCCTAACCTAATATGGATGTTGTGAATTTAGAAATAAACGGATCTTTTTGTAAATAATTTAATAAACATGAGATATTTATGTCTTATTTAAAATTACTATTTACCTGAAATACTAATACATAACTAATAATTTCATAAATAGTATATACTTATGCTAATATATCCTGTTACCATTCAAGATACATAAATTATATTTTTAAATAATTAAGTATGGTTACTATTGTATTGTTCATTTTCCTATTCATAAGGGTAATATTATTATTCATACTTTACTATTCACTATAAAATTATGTTGATCTTAACAGAATATAAATTTCGTATTGATCACAACTCTAATTGATTGTTTTTTGAAAATAATTTCACATTATTAATTATTAAATGTATAATTTTTTTAAATCCTCTTTTTACAATATTCATCAATAATATGAAACATATAAAAATTCATCCAATATTTATTTTGACATTTAAAATTTAAAAGTTTTACCATAATAAGAAATGAAAATTTTATTCATACAAAAGGATTATGAAATGTAACTACTCCATCATTATATATCCCCTTATAACCCCTGCATTGGACTTAAGAGTATGGTGTGAAATGGTGATAGAATCTGTGGGCGGATTGGAAAACATTTCCTGAGTTGTGATTTATTTGAGCTCGAACTTCTCCCAAAGGTGATTATCTTCATGCATAACATGTTGAAGCTCAGCTTGGGATTCGACTACATAAAATTCAACTGATGCTTCCTCTATCCAGATCTTCTATAGATGGGATTCGTATGACCCGAGTGTAGTGGATGAAGCCATTGACTCTTCTTTCTTCATTAATTATACATTTTTATTAATATTTTCAAAAACAAATAAAAAATAAAAAATTATTATCGATTCCAAAAGTCATACTGAAAAATTTTCACATAAAAGTCATAATTTAATTGTCACGTTTTATTTTTAATTTTATATTTTTTTATTTATTATAACATATTAATACATAAATTCTACAAAAACAATATTATACTAATTTTTAGTTCAATACAGTAAAGGTATTTTTACATTATAATGATGGAAGCAAAAAAATTGGTTCATAGGTGAGCTATATTATCTCCCACTTAGTTATGAATAACAATAACACATCTTAGACGTATCATACATAATGAATCACTAAATAACACAGGGAAAGGAAACCTAATAAAAGGTGAGTATCATTTCTTTCTATGTGTAAAATAGGGGTATGTAGGAATAACATGATAAAAAGATTATGAGAAAATGACCACACCATTTCAAAATTATAACATGCATATGAAATATCAATATTTATCTATCATGGAAAAAAAATTACATTTTAGAAGACATGATTGATAAGGAAATCAAAGAACATGATTCATGAAATGGTGAAATTTGAATAAGAGTGTTTATAGTTGCATTAAAATACTAAATGAAAATAATTTAAATTTTAGTTTAAGGCTCATTAACAAGAAAATAATTGTCTAATGGTATCAATACCCAATCCATCAGAGTAGTAGGGCTTCACTAACTTTATATCGCAGTGGAAATAGTCCATTACTAAACTAGGTTCCATCCCCATTTCCGTATATTTATTATATCATGTAATATCAATTATTTTACAATTAATTTGAGGTAGGAAATTTTCCAATACATCACATAATAAAAATAATACCTAATTGTTCCAAAATATTATAAAAAATTCATCATATCATAACCAATAGAAATAAATGGGGTCTGAAAAAGAATATATCAAAACACATAGATATGTAGTAGGTTTCCATAAACAGTTCATCATTTAATTAAAGCATAACAAATTTTAAATTAGAGGTGCCTCATGAAAAATAATTCATGATATAATCTATGGATGAGAAATATGCATTATAAAAAAATTTACATCCAATACATACACCATTCTCGGAATGAATAAAAATTGTATCCTTAGATCAAATAACCAGAAAATAATAATTAACCTCAACGGATATCATCATATATGGAAAATTAATTTTAATGATCACAGGAAAAATTCCATTAAAATAATATCCTCTTATATTGAATAATAAATTATAAAATATAATACATTTTGATAATAATTTTACAGAAAAATAACTATCAAAACATATAAAGGAATCCTGAAAATAAATTTTAAAATATTTCATGATAAAAAATCAGTCTACATTCAAATACACATTGTAAATTAGAAATATGATTCAAAATACATCTCATTGAAAATAAACGTGGAATAATATAAAGGAAGCTTCAAAATGTAGTTGAAAATTTTTAAGAGGAAAATATACATCCTTAATAGAATTTTTGTAAGAATAATATTTTTCTAAAACACATTATCGTTAAATATAACCATTTAAACTTATAATTGAAACATTAAAATTAATTATAAAAATTTCATGTTGAAAATATCATCATAAATAAAAAAAAATTAAAATTTTTTTAAATAATTTCCTAGGAAAACATTTTTTTATCTTATTAAGGAATCATTAACAAATTTAGTTTTCATGATGTCATTAAATATCGTATGCATTAATACAAATATTCTATTCAAATTTATTGATGGATCCAATACAGATTTATTTTTAAGACAAATGGAATATTATTTTATTTCTTTATATCTAAAAAATGGTTATAAATTTATATTATAAACCATCTGGACAATATAAAAAATATTATTTCATTTATAAAACATTGGTCGAGAAGAAAATGGTTTTTCGATTGACGAGAGAAAAGAGATGAAATTTAATTAAAAAATATTTTAGAGTTATTGATTACATAATGTTATGAAAAATAATGAAACATTTTTATTCTCATGACATAAATATAGTAGAATGATATTCATTAGTTTCAAGAGCGAGCGATTTTAATATTTCACCTTCATAATCATCAACATAAACAATATGGAGAAATGGTTACATTTTTTAATAAATCCATTACCACTTTGGAAACGTTGAATAAAAATACCCACAAATTAATAACATTAAATTAAAGGTAAAATAGAATAAAGATTAAAATTTCACGATATTACCTATTAATGGGTATTTATATACACCATATAAATGATGATTGGTGCATAACATGACATATGTCTCAAATAATGAAAATTGAAACAAAACAATCATACCACATTAGAATCCAATGAAACATAAATCCCGTTAAAAATATATAATCAAAAAAATATTTTTATAATGAGTATTTTCAATAGTTGAATCATAAACAATATTTTTTAGATGTATGTACAACACTTAATAGAATCACATTGGAAGTATGGAATGTCTCTAAAATAAAATAAAATTTCAACATAAATCCCTCACCATGACTATCAACTTATAACTTACTCATTTAAAACCCCCAATATAAGTTATATATATATATATATATATATTACAAATAAATTAATAAAATAAAAATTAAAAACAATACCATATATTATTTACATATGACAATTAATTGCACATTTATTTACAACACCATGTTAACATCATAGTATTGGGAAAACATTTCTTTGTATTTTGTGTATGTGGTGATTTCTTTATTTAGTACTTTTAATTTTAAAATTGTTACATGAAATAGATAATTTAATATATAATATAAATATAACGTTTATTTATTATATATGAATTAATAATATACCTTAAGAGATTGAGATAGAAAATGAAATACATCGTTCATGGAGATGGTAGGCCATACACACAAATAAATATAATACCAATTTTCTCAATGGAATGAATGAAATAAAGATAAATAATATATTACTATTCTAGAATCACATATATGTCATATATTTCACATATTTTTATTGAGACATATCTTTGTTACCAACCATGTATAGTGAATTCCACGAATATATCACATCACTAGGAAATGTGGTAATCCTACTTAAACCGCAATGATTTTATCGTATTCATATAAAAAGTAAAATTAATATTAAATATTTGATATAATGATTAAATAAGTAAAATAATATCATAAATATCATATATTAATGATAAATAAATATTTATATTCATCAATTAGAGGTGGTGATAGAAAATGAATTACATCAGTTACTGCAACTGTATTCATTTATACATAAAAGTGTTGATTTTGAATGTCATTTGATGGAAGTGTATAAGGATATTAGTTATCACATTATCCAAATAACATATAATTATATATAAGATATTGGGGATAATATATCATTATTATAAAAAGTAATTTGAGTGAGGTAAAAGAATAAGTAATTCTAAAAAACATAATTTAAAACATCACCTCCTCTTTGAGTGGCCTAATTTTGTTTCTCTTAAGTAATTAATAAAATATATTTCTTATGAGAAACAATTATATTATGATAGGGTAAAATTAATGAATACATTAAAGTAGTTTCCATCTAATATTTTAGTTTAGTTGTACACATATAGTTTTTTAGGATAAAAATAATTACCCATGATTATCACATTACACAAGGATCAAAAAAATAGACCATTTTGAATAGTATAATAGATAAGGATTAAATATTTCTAGTAATTGGGAGTTAGGAAAAATGATAGAAAATTATTCAACTAATTATTATATTTTACACGCCCTTTAATCTCATTTTCTATTTAACAAGGATAATTATTATTTACATATTTTACTCATCAAAAATGTAAAAAAAGTATTTTTAACATATTTTTAATAATAAATTATTGTTATTAATATTATTTCATAAATTTTTATAGAATTTATAAAATGAAATATAAATATTTAATTTTAAAATAAACTCGTTTAGGCAATTAAAAAGTATATTTACAATAAACAAATCATCAAAACATTAAGAATAATTTCTATCAAAATGCAATACTAAATTTATTAAATTTTTTCGTATTGTATTTAATAACATATATCTTGAAAAATTTTACATCTCTAATTATCATGGGTTTTTAGGATTTTATATTCTTTAATAGTAGTGAAATAATTTACTAAAAACCTTTATTTTTCACCATTCAATGGAAAAAATATCTTCTCAAAAAAGAATCATCAATTTTGTATAAGATAATTTGGACTTTAGGATTTCCAAATTTATGTATATTTTATAATATAATATATATTGATGTAAAGAAATTAATATAAGGATGAAAAAGATGAAAAAGAAGTTTTTTCGAGAAAAATATAGTTTTAAATAAGAAAATTTAAATTATTCTTTTATATTATATCGAATAATCATGAGATAAATTGTGAACATTTTAATAATTTTATATTAAATAAATTTCATTTAAATAATAAATAAAATTTATTTATTTTATTATTGGGATAAATAATTTATGTGTTTAAAAATTATTTTTAAAAAAATATTTCCTTTATATTATTATATTATTTATTATAATTCGTAATAATTATTCTCTAAATAATTAATTTTCTATAAATGTTAAATACATATATTTTTGATAATTTATTTTACCCAATTCAAATAATCATTCCAGCCTCTAAGAGAAAAAATCGTATTGAATAATAATATGTTAATAAATTTCATGTTTCATATAAACTTAGTGATAATTGAAATTCTTGTTAAACACTATATTGAATGTTATGATTTCTCACCTCAATATTCCATGTAATGGAAAATATTGACAATATTAAACTTATTTTAACAGAATATTTCCTAAAATATTCATGAGATACAATTACATTCATTAATTTTATGGATATTTGAAACTATAAAAATAAGTATCCCCAAAATCAATAGAATCTACTAGAGATGATTATAGGGGAGTATATTTATAGTTATTTTGTTACTACAGTATATTTGGAGTACCCTACTGATGTTGTTGTGGATACTATGACCATAAACAAAAATTTCGGTATTATATAATTTGATTTTGTTCCTATGTAATCATTCATATCATATTCGTTTTATTAGTATTTTAATTATTCTAAAAATTAATTTATATAGTTTTTTTTCAACGCATCCAGTTGAAAAAAATGAAAGTATATTTTTTTTTCACATTTATTAAGGTTCTTTATCTTCAATCATGGGGGTGATATCTATTTCTAATGTTGATAACCCAATATGAATATATTATATGATGAATTTTAAGGGAATAAATTATTTTCATAGGAAGGATATTATAAATCTTAACAGATATAATAGAATAAATTATTTTTCCAATGATAATTATTTTCCTATTGCCCATTGAAAAAAAATAGTATTTCCTAATATTAATTATACTACTGGAAATAATTTATCAGGGAATAAAAATGATATCATCAAAATAAGATTCATATAAATAATGTGGGATTATATTAATATATCAATTTAGTATAACCCAATTTTCCTCCAAAATAAAAATATAAAATCTTTATTTAACTTATCAATTTTGGAAACCCTACTTTTAAACATCATTATAGAATGAATTCTTTCTGAATTTTTTAATTTAAGAAATAAATACAATTTTTCTATGATAATTTACTTGTATTCACTATTATGTAAACACGCAGAAAAAATATCAAATTTTTTGAAAACTAAATTTGATTTAGGTGGTTGGTCATTTATTATAGATAAAAAATGGTAATAAAATTATAAATAAAATATAAATAACCCCATATTTTTATTGTGTTTAATCATATTGGGGGACCCCAACATGTATCAAAGATATATCATTGTTATGGTTATCATTATAATAATTATATGAGTAATGATATTAAAAAGATATATTTTAAAAAATGTTATCGGAATTTAGATATCATTGTATATTTTTCTGGTTTTCAAATAAACATAGAAATTTCATGTATCGTTGATTAGTGATGTCAAGGATTATAAATATTTTTTATTATGGATTTTTTATGATATTGTGTTATGATATAAGTTATATGATGACCATGAAGGATAATTATCAATTTTTTATGTGGATTTAAAGGATAACGAGATACATAAGAATTTTAGTGTGTGTGAATTCTATATTTGATAGGTTACTTTTCATTTTCATGTTATCGTCATTAATGTATTACATGTAGTCCAAACAAAGGAAATATTTTTTAAGAATACTCCACACCATAAAATATAACAGTGACATAAATTTTCCAATATTTTCTTAGGTATTGTATTCAATAGGATGAACATTATTTTTGATTACCAATCCCATTATATATGTTTCCATATAACGAGGTAAAATTCACATTGTTCAAAAATTTAAAATAATTATAAGATGATAAAAAATGTAACTAATTAATTAAAAACTATTTACCATACCATATCAATAGGATTGATTTATTTTATATAATTATGCATCATAGAATATATATGGAATTTACCTTATAAAAAATGTTAGTGTTGTTTCTTAATCCGCATTTAAAATAGACGTTATTATAAAATTCATTAACATGAGATCTATAGGGAAATTACTATGACAAATGCAATTATAGTGAAATATATGACATATATTTGAATCAAAACTATTGAACTGTATTTTCAATTTGATATAGTTCATCTTCTTATAGAATGAGATGATTTATTCCTTCTCTATGTAATGTAATAACTATAATTAATATATTAAATAAGGGAGTCAAAATAAGATGATAAGAGTTAAAAAAATTGAAATACAAGATGGATGGGTTCTTGAAATATAATATCTATAAATTTTGTGAGATTTATATTTGAAAGAGACTATGTATATGATCAGTACATGGGAGAAATATGGAATTTCAATATAAATGATATATGACAAACATCATAATACACTTATATTGAACAAAAATGATAAGGTATTAAAAATGGATGTTATGTTTGGAAGCATAATATGAAAAATTAATAACTATGTGTAAATATTATTTGTTTTACAATAATAAATTGGTGATCAAAACATCTAATGGTTCTCATGAAACCATTCTTTATAACATTATTACAACGAGACAACAACAAAAAAGACATTATTTCCTAATTTCATAAGAAATAAAACAATTATTATGATACATTGTTTAATCATTTATGACATACAAAGTCTTCATAATCATGTCTATTAAGATAGGAAAAACAACATAAACTATGTGCACAGATCAATATCAATTAATATTGAATATATGATGTTGAAAATATTCCAACTGTATGTTATCATTATTCTGAATAAACATTAAATATTTTCAGATTTCATAAAATGAATTTTCAAATTGATTTAAATATTGACACAACATATCACCCTCTACTAATATACATGTACATGAATTGATTTCAATCAAGCATTCAAATTGGAATTTATAAGGTCGTTTCTGAAAAAATATTCCATTCTCCAACATTTTTGGCTTAATATTGGGAATGCAGGATATTTGATCTATACCACTTTGAGGTGATTATTTAAAATATTATAACACCCCATGATCTTATCTATATATCTATGAGGTTACATTCATGATATATATATTATCATCGTAAAAAATGAAATTCCATAACATAGATCATTTATCCTTGAATGTATCTTCATTAACGTTATTTATATCAATATATAAGAAAACTAAGATAATTCTGATGTATATTATATTATATGTAAAATATGTTAGAAATTGATTTTTTGAATATATTTTGGATTTTCCGCTAATCCACTCAAATTATTGTGGAGGCACTAATGTTTAAATATTATTAATGTACATTAAAGATTGTACGTATGTACACACAACTAGTGAATAAGAAATTGAACCTGACATATCATATAATGAAACTAATTTTCAGATTTTTTATCTTGATGTGAATGTATTAACGAATTGGAAAACCATACTGTTGAAATACCTTTGGTGGAATCCAATATTATTGTAAGTGGCATATGATCCATAAGAAAAAATGAATAATTAATACTGTGTTTATTTCATGTATTTTATTAAACCCCCAAATTTGATAAAAAAATTATTTATGGGGTATAATTGAACATTTCATCAAAAAAGGGAACTATGAAAATTATATAATGATTTTATAATACAACAACACAATCTAATAAATAGATATTATATTTAAAATGAATTTAAAATAATTACTATTAATTTATTTGGGAAATAAGTAATTAATCATTTATAATACATATAAATAAGTGATTTATAATATAATTACATACAATTATCTTTGAATAAATTATTTATAGTTTACAATCCTATTTTATTTAAAGGAAATTGTTTGTTTGATATTGTACATGATACACCACAATGAGCTTAAGTGAACAACTAAATATTTTTTTAATATTAATTTTTAAACCAAGATGTTTTAATGGTGGTAGTGAAAAACATAAATGGAATTTCAAAAATATCATTTATACCAATATATATATTTAATTCATTGGAGAAAAAGTAGTGATAAATTAATTTAAAACCCTATTTCAAAATAAATGGAAATATTTTTATAAAATATTATTTAAATTTAACCATGTCTATTTTAGAAATAATAAAATCAGAAATGATGGATTCCATGAATGAAATATATAACATATAATCGATTTAATGTTTATAGGTATTCTTATATTTTTTATGGACTTGAGTTAAGACCAAATACTATTTTTCATATAAAATTATTATTTTTATAAAGAATCATTTTACCACTTTTTCATAGAGAACGTATTTAGATTCTCGTTTTGGAGACATTAATTAATTATATTTTAAAAAAATTATCTTATTTTATGTATTATTATCTAAATTTAATTTTTTGAATTGTTTACTTTTTTATAACTAGATTAATTTTTGAAATAATGTGAAAATATAATGCCTTTTAATTGAAAATGAATTTCATTCAAAACACATATAATTTATTTGGTAAAATATATAATTAAATCACGCGTGTTTAATTTATTTTATATTGGGTCATCATAATTAAATTTACAATGAAATTGAATATAAATACATTGTAATAATTTGATAATTTTTCTTTTAAAACTCATATTTTCAATCCATCAATGAGATTAATTATAATTTTTTTTCCAAAATTAGTATAGAAATTTAAAAAATGTATTCTATTTATTGAATCATAATTTCAATATTTATTAAATATTCCCCATTATTTTTAGGGAAAATATAAATAGTAACATTAGTAATAATTTTTTTTACAATGGTTAATGGTAAATTTGTTAAAATAAAGGTAAAATTTATGTTGTAAAATATTATTAAATTATACAAAAACATGTCAAATTTTCATAGTAGGAGTTAATTTTGGAATCACTTATCCATATATCAGTACATGGAGCTCTTAGAGCCTCTCAGATGACTATAAGATGTATATAGAATTGTATTCAATGAAAAGTAATGTCGGTCACACTGTTATTTTTTATCAAGTAATGTATTTTTAATATGTTATAATATATGGGATTTGTTCAAATATAAAGAGTTTTTATAAAGACAACATGTTTACATTAATCATGGTTACTTATTTGTATTTTTTAGGTAAAAATAATTAAATTTAATTATGGAACTATTATGATGTATTAATTTGCATCATTAGTAGAATAATCAAATAATTGATATTACAAATATTCCCATATATATAGGTTGATATAACATATGTCATACATGAATTTTATGGATTAATTTTAATTTACTTGGATTAGTTATTGTAGGCTTTTCAGCGATATCATATTGTTATGAAATTTTTAAAAACTCAAATAATGAATACTGTCAAAATTGATATTATTGATATTTTAAATTAAATATTTTTTAAATTATATAAATTATTTAAAAATATTAACTTTTTCAAAATAAATCTAATTAGTGATAAAATTTCATTAATTACTCATTTATGGGTCATTTTTATATTATGGTAATTATGTTGACCCTCATATCATAAATTACATGATATCATGTAATGTTTTAAAAGTATAAAATATTGGTTTTATCAACATGATATAGATTTAAAAATAATAAAAAATAATAATTTTAATTTCATCTATTTATATCAACCCCATATCATCCAATATTTTACATAACTCAATTTGGAGATATTTGGAATAGAAGTTAATTTATATTAATTTAATACTTTGGAAAAATTGAATATTTCCCCTCCCCTATCTTATAAAATGTCACTACTTCATATCATTTCATCAAACATAAAACCCAAATTTTTTTATCCATGATCTACATAAATTACTTTTTATAATACTAACCCACATTATAGTGTTTGTATTATAGACATACCACTCTCTTTATAGGTGTTAACATTATAATCAAATCAAATTACCAGAAGAAGAAGTAATGTTTTTTAATAAGTGTTTCAATTTTGATCTTTTCATAAACTACCATTAAACCATATTCATCCATTATGTAATAAAAATTATAGTATACTAAAAATACATATAAGTTATTATGTTAATAGAAAAACCAAAATCAATCTCCATGTCATTCAACTAGGAATATAATTAGTCATTTGTGCATACATGTGAACTATCACCACCACATAATGATATAATTTGATTTCTATTACCATCTCTCAAGACTGGACAGAATGATGGAATTGATGTGTATATATTATATTCATGAAATATTTATCATTATAATATAACAATATATCAATTATGTTCTTACAATCTAAGCACATAAAAATGATAACATTGTTCGTGTGTACATGTGAAGTATAACCTCCATGAAGCAATGAGATTCATTTTTAATCACCAGATCACATGAATAATTTTTACAATTATATATAAATGACTAACATGATATTAATTTTTTTTATAATTATTTATTTATATAATAATACATAAATTTTTTCTATAATGATCATTGAAAAATGGAATCACTACGCATGCATACATACGACTTATTATCCCCATGATTGTAATTTACTTCATTTTTTGAAACGATATTTAATTAATGTGTTTAGTGGTATATTTTATTTATAAAATTGATTATTCTGTAATAAATATTAATCTAGATATTATGCACTAGTGACCACTTTAAAAATATACATCATATCAATGTTAATTATTGCTCATGTGACAAATATCATCAAAACATCTATTATGGGATTGAATAACTATATAATTTTTATAACACAATAATTAGTGAAATAAAAAACAATAATAAACATTAAAAAGGATATAAAGAATGTAAATAATTTGCCTATGTTTATTATTCAGTAAAATAAAGACCTTTTGTGATGAATTATCTTCATGGTATTGGATTTTGTCTCAATCTCCTTTCAATGAGGCATTTTGTGATGATATAGAATTTTTTTATACATATTAGATAAATCCCCTTTGTTATCACATATACATATACTATCCATTAAAATGTTATTTAATGTTATTAAAAAATTTCATCAGTTATGTAGCCTCTAATTTAAATTTTAATAATTTTATAATACACATTGAATGTTTAATGATCTAATGGAAAAATATTATTCTCCATTTTAATATTATTGATATTATTTTTCATATTTATTATATGGATATATAATTATTTTAGGGATGTATTATATATATTTTTGTTTCATTCAATAGATTTTAAGTTAAATATTAGTTACATGTTTTACAAAGAATGTTATTGTAACTGATAAAAAGACAATTTTAAAAATATTGTTGGAAACAACATATTCTCTATCATTAAATTATTTTATATTTGGATCCCTCTATAATTGTTAGAAAATTTAAAGAAAAAAATGCATCATTATATTATATAGGTCTTTTTTTATTGAAAATGGTTCAGACAATTTAATTGTTATTTTGGTACCATTAAAATATATATTGTGATTAAAAATGAAATTTTATTTGTGAAATGATGATAAATAACCTCTTTTCTCTGATATGATTTTACAATGGTACCTAGAAAATTGATCTCTGGTTACATGATTAACCCCCGATCGGTGGTTCCATGAGAAAACCAAGACTGGTAGAGAAATTATAACCTCCAATCAACTAGGTCTGCAAGTAACTTATATAGATAATCCATTTATAAGAGTGACATGTACATAATTTGACCATATGCTTTTTCTATGTTTGGTATAAATATATCCCATTTTACCTAATTATATATTATATTGCAACTTATGATTTTTGTCCCACGTGGTTTTTTTTTCATTTCATATCGTGGTTTCGATTTGATACATATAAAATCCATAAAATTTAATTGGGCGTTGGGTGAGATTAATTTTTAGTATTGAACTAGAATATATGATTAATCAACCTAATTTTGGTTCTCCATTGCTTGTTTAGGAGTTTTGTGTGAAAGGGTGGTTACTTCATGATTTGGGCCAACCTTGATCCCATTTCCATATATGAAAAAATATTTTGATTCTTTTATAACTTATTCATTTTATATCATTTATGACTTATTTGACATCATACATGTCTTATACTGACATATTAAAACTACCATATCCTTTTTACCCCTTATAAATTCTTAATCAGGATGAATTGGGGATATGTATTTAGATATTAGGCCAGCCCATGGGCTAATTACCAGTTTTAAAAAAAAATTGTTTATTTTAAATCTAATTTCATATTTAATATTTTAGTTTTATTCCACCACCCACTTGAATACAATACCCCTTTACTCAGACCCATTATTGATTTTACCTTTATGGATTTCATATGATTCTGGGATTTCGGAAAACATCTCAATGTATCCCAAATCGTCTGCAATCGCAAAAGAAAATCCTTTCAACCATAAATAATTTCATTCGTACTATTTTTACCACATGACATTATTACATGGTTTATATTATTTTTAAATTTTTATAGTATATTATATAAAATATTTAATGAAATTGGTGTTTTATTTTGTTTAAAGTGCTTAAAATAAATTGTTTTGTTTTAAAGAGCATGTCATGCGTTCGTTAAATTCCCAAGTATTATTTCATGTGTTATACTTGATTTGACATGTATTTTTTTGTAGTTTTCAATTAATTGAAAGCATTATAAATTTTATATTGGTTCCTCATATTTATTTCCAATTTTTATTTGGTTTTACAATGAGATGGGTTTTGGTTTACCACATTTTTTGGCCCGAGTTGTCGGAAAGTGGACTATTCCAGATCCTTATGAAAATGGATGTGTTTTGAATATGTAAACTGAATGTTTTCAGGGATTTATGAATGTGTTTTACTTTTTTAAATGATTTTTATACACCTCCTTAATAAATTTTAAATTCATACCTTGGTTAAAGGATTTTTTTGAGGAAGGCATAAAGGCTCGTTTGGAATTTTTTTCTTGTAAAATATTTTTTCCATGTGTATTTCATGTTCTATCATTTGGGGAAATTATCTGTTCCTTGAAAACGATTTATTAATTGGTTTTGAGGCTTCCAAATCTTTTTTGTTATTTTATTTATGGGTTTGTGGACTTAAAAGAGAATTTTTAATGGATTTTTTGTGCACGACACCATTATACTCCTCGAAATTGTTTTACGAATCTTTTTAGTAGTTTATTTATTCATTAAATAAATGTGAAGAATATATGAAGGATGTTTGTGTGTTTATGTTTTGTCAATGTAATATTTATTTTCAATTTGTATTTGATAATATGTGTAAATTTATTGACCACTAAAGGGAATCTCGGGTATCTAGATGGGTGGACGTGTACTTGTATGCTAGTGTTTCCGTGTTATTGGCCCCTATTTCATGTAGCAAGTTTGACTATGAAAAAACTAACTAAAATAAGATGATGATGTGTTTGGGGGGCTGCTAGGTTAGGGTAATATCCCTATTAGTGAATCATGTGCATGAGAAAAGATAATTATTGATGTTATTTTCACATAAATACAAGGTGCCTGGGGCTCATAGCTAACTAGTGCCTATGGGTGTTCCTGTGACTTATGCTCATTGTCTATTTTTTACTAACCATAAGCATACTGTGTGTTTGGTTGGTTAATTACATAGTGTGTGTGAATTATTTAAATTATAAAATTCTTTAAATCAACCATCTTGAATACTATTTTCATTTTGATGTTGCACCTCCTTGAATATTGTTACTAGAAATCTTGTTTATAATACAAGAATTTTTTTGACTGGTAATTTTTTTAATTCAATGGGACCTCATTTGGAATATATATATATATATATATATATATTTTATTTGAATCATGAAATTGATGTTTCATTTATTTTAAAGGAAGTGAATGGGGAATAGAATATCAGGATAACCAACAGAGTTTTAATACTCACACCTATAGGCTTCTTCTATTTTTATCCCTTGTGGATTATTCAACTTTAGTTCAATCGCCTTGGGTGACGTGTGATTATTATGTTGGAGGGTGAAAATTTTGTTCATTTGGAGTTAGTTGGTTATCGGTTTTGGTTAAATGAGTTGTTGGTTTAGTTTTACATTCAATTTCATGTACCAATAATGATCAATTCAATTTTTATATAAATGTATATTGGGTAATCCATTTCATTCCACTATTTTGTTTTTTTTAATATATGGGTGAAATCTTTCCATTGTGTACTATATTTATTCCCTTGGTTATTTTTTCCATCGAATGTGGATCAGGAATGCCTCCGGTGCTTGTCATGGGTTGGCCCTTGTGACCGGTTCAGGGTCGACTCGGGCCGGCTCGTGACACAATGGTATCAGAGGAGGTCGTCTCTTAGCAGTCCTTCCCTTATAGAGTGGCCTTGTTTTTTGGGGGTATGTCAAGGTATATAATGTTTGAGTAATGGGACTTGAATGGTATGTGTTGGAAGCGCGGCGCGAACACTTTCTCATTATGGTCCTTGTGTTTCCACGGGACGTCCGGATTTTTAGTTTCCTTTGTTCTTATTGATTGTTTTCTATTGGGATATGAAAAGGGGAGTCTGACTATAGGATTCCATGGGATCGTATGGCCTGGAAGGCCATGTGGAGATGGGGCATATTCTTAATAAGTCTCTCTGTGTTGGTGTTGTGTTTGACATATGTCTGCCAACTATATAGTCAGGTCACCCACCGACACTAGTTCCCTTTTGTGGGTTTCTAGGACCTTTCACAAATTCTTATTTTTTGTGTTGAAAATTCTTGTATAAGAATTGTAAAATTTTGTTTTAATGGAATTATTTGATTTTTAAAAGTGGAAATGGGGGTCTTTAAAAATTAAATATAACAATTGTTTTTGAATGTTGTGTTTTTGGGGGTAAAGTGGAAGTGAAAATGATTTAACTATATTTGATTATCCAAAATCTAACCTTGTGGTTTGTTGGAATAAATTTTTTTGAATGTGTGAATAATTTTAAGGTGATTCTGAATATTTGTTTTAGATGGGGTGTTTTTGTATTTTTAAAAGTGTTTTAACCTAATAAATTGGTTTTGAAAATTGGTTTTGAGCAGTTTGTTTTTTTCAAGAAAGGGTATTGGTCTCAATGACCATAATATTATGAAACGATACCTTGCTGAATTTTAGAAAATGGGAAGGGGTTTTTGGGGTAGCTTGGTTGTTTAAAATTTCTTAAAAATTATAAGTGGTAGATTTATAAGAAAATTTTTCTTGATGAAGTGTGGTTGTTTTGTGAAATATGAAAAGGGTTTTTTGACATGGTTGTTGATATTACTTTTGAAGGTAAATGATTTTTGGAATGATATTGTTTTGTATTAGCCTTTACTATTTTCAAGGGTGCTCACATGCATGGTTTTATTGATATATATAAGGGTGGCCTATGTTGCATGTTTTTTGGGTGCTTAGGGAGGCACGGAAATGTGAATGTGGGTGAGACATTATAAAACACCATGGGTGAATGTTGAAACCCACCTATTTATATTGTTTTTCAAAAGTGTTTTGAGCTGAAAAATAGTTACATTTGATTATAAACTAATGGTTATGTGGCTAGTTTTTTCTATGTCATAGAAGTGTTCTTTATTCAGTAAGCTTCCATGTGATCTAGAAGTCACAATATTGTTGTATCTTGAGATGAGATCTTGTTGGTGGCTCGATTTTAGAGTAATGTTCATTGTGTATCTAAATATGTGTTTGATGTTGGGATGTGGCCATGAATATTTCTCCTTTAGAAATTGTTCCAATTGATCAACCTATGGATTCATTTTAAATATCAAGTCCACATCAGAGAATGATTTTACAGCCCGTTTATTGAAATAGAGAGCAGTTTGGGCTCGATTTAAAGTGTCTCCCCTTTATGTTGATTCTATCGGTTTTAGTAGTTATTCTCGTTGATGTTTAGTGGGTGTTTTTCGTTACCTTGTTCATTCTTCCCCTCATTCATAGTGAGAGAATATAGTGTTGTGTACCTCCATGTTATTGTTTGTGTAAAAATATACTGACGAGGAAGAGAATTTCATGGTGTCTCATGATCTATTGTTTCTTCATGGAAGTGTAATATGGTACTATGTGTAACTAAGGGATAGAGTACCAGTTGGGGAATATCAAAGCCAGACTATGAGTCATGAGATGCATCATCCATGAGAGCTCCAGCCATATGTTATGGAGTGAATATGGCATGTACTTTGGAGTCCTAGGATTGTGGGTAGTATTTCTAGGATCATAAATCGACCATTTTTTTGAGGTAGTACCTATGTTTCTTTTGTGGTTTAAAAGGCCCAATGATTGGGTCCCCTTCCCTCCCCTCTCTAATTAGTGTGGGTTCGGAACTATGTAGAGAGTGTTGGCCCAATTCATCGGTTCCTCTAATTGATAGTGGGTGGAAAAAAATTTCAAAATGTGTTCATCTAATCATTGGTTTCTAGGGTGATTAAGGAGAGTTTTGGTAGGCTTGTGTGAGTGAAGACCAATTCTTTCTCATGTTTAATTCTTGTTTGTTCTTTGCAAGTTGGGTTCTAATGGTGGGGAGACCCACCACGTGTCTCGTTTATTTTTCCTCCTAAGAACATATCTAGTGATAGCTGTTTCTTAATGATGGGGATTCCATTTCATAATCCAATAGAATCTTTGTTTTTTGTGAGTTATATTTTGTTTTGGGTGATTTTTGGTTTCATTGGTAGAAGACCTAACAACAGGGTTCTTGTTTTGGTTCTGGAGGTAGTGACTCATTCTTTCAGTTGATTTTCAAGAAGTGGGTGAGAGTTGGTGTTTTTCTTGAGGTAAGAGGATTAAGTTCCATTAATGTTTTATGGTGTTTAATTGTATTAGTAGTCTGGACCATATTGAAAATGAATCCTAAGGTGTTGTTCAATAAGCTGTAATGTTCTATTTCATTCTAAGGGCGTAATGCTTTAATGGTCGGGAGAACAGTCACACCTATTTTTTTCATTTCTAGTATTGGTTTTGATTTGACTCATTCAAAATCATAAAACATTTATTTGGTGATGTGTGAGAGTAATTTTTAGTTTTGGAATACCATATATTTCTTGTCACCCTAATTTAGGTTCTCTATTGCATGTTTAGTTGATTTTGGAGAAAGGGTGGTCACTTCATGATTTTGGACAACCGTGAGAACATATTCAAATTAGAAAATATATATTGTTTCTTTTATAACTCATTCATTTTTTATATTTATTGACTAATTCTACTTCCCACTTTTCCTAAACGGACATATTGAACCTTCTGTATCCTTTTTTACCCCATAGAAATTCATAATCCTGCTGAATTGGGGTTACTTATATAGAAAGTGAGCCCGCCCATGGGACCATTTCTAGTTTTAAAAAAATAATTTGTTTCTTTTATATATATAACAATTGTAAATATTTTTTAGTTATTACACCACCCACTAGAATACAATAACCCTATACAAACCCCCATTATCTATTTTTCCTTTTTGGAGTTCATGTGAGTCCTGAATTAGGGAAAACTGCTCAATGTATCTCAAATAGTCCAGAATCAAAATGGTAGATCCTTTCATCCATGAATCATTCCATTCCTACTCCCATTCCCACATATATCTTAAACTAGTTCGTATGGAACTTAGGAGACTCTAGAAAAAAGATTCATTCCATTCCCTTTTTTATGGGTACATATATAATGGAAGACGAAGCGTTTTCTAGTTGAAAATGTGAGATTCCTTCTCCTTTATCCTCCCACTTCTTCCACCATTAATTATTCGTGGTTTTATAATCTACACTAGTAATTATATACCTATTGTTATGCTATCCTATAAATTTTATGGGTTTTTTTCGTTTGGGTCAGGTCGTCATAGTTTTAGGGTTTGTAAACCCTAGGACTGTGATATTGGGTGTGTGTTTCCATTTTTCCATGGATTTGATGTAGGATAATACTTTCACATGCATTAATATTTTAAGATTAATCATTTTCATATTTTTATTAATATGATATATATTTTTATTATTATTTTTATAGCATTTTTATAATTTGTTTTGGGTGCAAAAAGGTTGTTTAATCTGTGTTTTGTGAAAAGTAGTGATATTTTCTCATAAAAGTACAAACCATGTTTTTGTTAAAATGTTCAAAATTCTATCAGAACTATTATTTAAGTTTATTACCTGATTTATTGTATTTTGAACATTTTATATTATCTTTTATTAAATATGTCATGAAATTTTAGTTTTATTATTTTTCAACTGCTTAAAATAAATTGTTTTGTTTTAAAGGGCATGTCACGTGTTCCGTAAATTTCCCAGTTTATTTTTATGTGTTATGTTTGATTTAAAAATTATTTTTTTGTATTTATAAATGAATTTTATGATTTATAAATGGTATTTTGGGTCCTCATTTTCCATTCCAATTTGTACATTGTTTTCCAATCAAAATTGTTTTGGTTTAAAACATTTTTTGGCTAGAGTTTTTTTGAAAATGGCCAGTTTCACATGATTATTAAAAATGTTTTGTTTTGAATATGTAACCTAAATGTTTTAAGGGATTTATGAATGTGTTTTACTAATTTAAATTTCATTTATACACATCTTCAATAAAACTGAAATGGATACCTTGTTAAAATGATTGTTTTGAGAAAGGCTTAAAGGCATGTGTTACATTTGTTTTTTAATGGTTTCCATGTGTATTTCATGTTCTATCATTTGGGGAAATTTTTATGTCCTTGAAAATGATTTATTAATTTGTTTTCGGACTTCAAAATCTGGGTTTTTATTTAATTTATGCGTTTTTGGACTTAAAAGATCAATTTTTAATGGATTTTATGTGTAAATCCTCATTATACTCCTCGAAACTATTTTTCAAATCTTTTTAGTGGTTTATTGATTCTTGGATGAAATGTAAAGCATGTTTGTGGGATGTATGCGTTTATATGGATTGTTAATGTTATTTTTATGTTGAATTTTTATATGATAATATGTTTCCCTTGATTTAGAACTAAAGGGAATCCCATGTATGTAGGTGGGATGATGTGTACTAGTATGCTAGTGATTATGTGGGGTTTGGCCCCTGTATCACATAACAAGTTTGACGATGACAACACTAACTAAACTATGATGATTATGTTATTGGGATACCACTGGGTTATATCTATTCACCCTACTAGTGTCTCTTGGTCATGAGAATAGATAATTATGATGGTTACATTCACCAAGATATGAGGTACATGTGTCTCACTACTAACGAGCACCAAGGGGAGTTCCTGTGAAATGTGCTCATTAGATATTTTGTACTTACTATCGTCATATGGTGAGTGTGGTTGGTAAATTTAGTAGTGTGTGATATTTATTTAAAAGTGTCATTTCATTGAAGTGGACCTCTATAAATCCATTTTCATTTTGATGTTGTATATCTTTCAAAAATTTTAAAAGCATTATTGTTTATAAGAAATGCAAGTTTTTTATTTGTAATTTTTTTATATAGCATGGCACCTCATTTGAAAAAAATACCATTATATCTTTTATTTAAAACTTTATATTTATGGTTATTATATTTTAATGGATGTGCATGGGGTATATAATTTTTGACTAACCTATAGAGTTTTAATACTCATTCCTATCATCTTATTTTATTTTTTTTCCTTATGAAGGTATCTACATGGGTTTGATCACCTTGAGAAACGTGTGATCTTTATGACAGAGATTGACTAGATGGGTCACATGGAGTTAGATGGT
Organism: Viscum album; assembly: GCA_963277665.1. NCBI lineage: Eukaryota > Viridiplantae > Streptophyta > Magnoliopsida > Santalales > Viscaceae > Viscum > Viscum album. The sequence continues at coordinate 1,757,579,512 of OY728159.1, read as the reverse complement.
TTTCAGGTTTGGTCATATGAGTTGTTGTTTTAGTTGTACATCTAATTTCATTTAAAAATAATGTTCATTTTAGTTTTTATATAGATGTACTTTTGGATGTACATGCATTTCTGTTGTTTGTATGTTTGTTTATATATGGATAAAATAGGTCCCTTGTGTACTCTATTGATTCCATGGGTGCTTGTCACCATCTCGGGAGGTTCGGTAATGCCTCTCAGAAATTAGAGTGGGATGGACCTTATGACCGTCTCAGGGTTCACTCGGGATGGTTCGTGACAATTTTTCATAGAAATAATTTAATTCTAAAAAATATGATAAGGATATTTATTTTTAAATGATGATCCATTTTTTATGCTATAATGGTATGTTTTTAATGAAATGTTTTATGGGTTTGTACAGTACTAATGGTTTTCAATCAATATATCCCTTATTGGTAATTTTTTACCCGTCCCATGTTTTGATTTTTTAAGGTCTTCTGATCATTAATGACATAGATTATTTCCTGATGATATAATTGATATGTGTAAAAAAAATAAGTCATTTTCTAAAAAAGTTTCAATTTGTGGAAATAATGAATACTAAATATAAATTTCAATATGTAATTTCTCGGTCTAATTTTTTGGGATATTTTCTTAATTCTCTAAAACTATAAACTTTAAATATCATAAAATAATAATTCATTTTTAGAAACACTAGAAAATAATATGTTTATGTTGAGGTCCTAATATTTTGAATAAATGTAAATGATGATAAAAAATTTTAGATTATAGTGTTTTCTTAATTGTTTGGGACATCATCATGGGTTTTTAGTTTCCATGTTTATCATATATTTAATTTCATACTAACCTTTATGATTCGTTCAATTATGAAATTATATGGTGAATATCAATATTTTTGGAGGCATTTTTTGAGGTAATTATAGGTTATAAATTTTTTAAGAAAATGAAATTTTTGAGAAAGAATTTGAGGTTAAGACATGTTATGGTTGTCTGTAACGAATTTATCATATTTGTATGTTTTTATGGGAACAAAAATTTATAGAAAAGTGATTCCATGTAGGATGAGAGGAAACGTGATGTTTCTGGAAAGGCTATGAGTTTCTAACACACAATAAATGGGAAACATTGGTGCATCACCTACAACATGCATATGTGAATTCTTAGTTAGTGTGAACTTTTCTATTTAGATAATCAAGTTGATGGATTAATCATAAGATTATTAATGGATCATATGTTTTATTAAATAGATAACATTGTGAGTAGAAAATTATTTGGAGACTATATGATGAATGTTATTTGAGAAGATATTGACTACATTGAGAATCTTATTTTACCAGGCTATATATAATAAAATTATATTATAATTTATGAATAATGGTTCAATTATAATTTTGAAAATATATTATTTTATTGTAGTCTTTTTGAGATTATATTTATTTATCAAAATAATTATCATATGTTATAAATTATGTGTTTTTTGAAATTAATTTTTTTCTACATGACATTACGAGTGACTGATGTTATTTGGAAACAAATGATAAAATTTATATTGGAAGACTAGTTTCTCAAATTCCATTAAATTTTAGTGTTCACTATTTGAAATAAATATTTTAAATATTTTTAAGGATACTAATATATTGAAAAGTATTTTTTATCATTGTTTATTACTATTAAATTTTGGATATTGATGTAGTCCTTCATTATATATGATTTATAATTTTTGTGTAATTTTTTTATATTATCCAAAAAAAAATTCTATTTTTTAATGTTTCATGATAGGAGAAATAGACAGTTAAACATTTTTATATATTTTGATTCCCTATATGTTGATCTAAATCATGAAGAATGAAAAAATTCATCTTGAAAGCTCACCATTCATATAAAAAGATGACTTTTTAATCAAAATTTATTAATGGTTGAAACTCTATATATCATGTGTGTATGTATCCTTATGTTCCTAGAACATGTAGTAAAATAATTACTCAACTCTATGAAATTTATTACTAATAAAAAACATTATACATTTTATTTTATTACTATCTTATCAATGACCTTTATCCCATCCCAGATTTATTATGTTGTGATTGTTATCATTCTATACTAAATGTTTTATAAAACTCTACAAAAGAACATAATTGTTTTTTTCTATTCAATATTCAGTTTTTCTTACAAAGAGACTTATCATGTGTTATATATGGTTACCTTAATACATCCCTGTCATTATATTAAACATGAAAAATCAATGACCCTTTTTTTGATGCGGGATTTGAATCATGATTTTTTGAAAATTCAAACCACTTATTTTTTATCCCAATTTGAAATTTTGTGCATGTAATTTATTATAAGGGAAAAAATTTAACAAATTTTTTAAATTAAACACTATGTTCGATATAGTACATGATTCAACTCAACATGTTTAAGAAAAAAAATAAATTTTATATAAATTTTATTGTTCAAACATAGTAATTACATGGGTGGTAAAGCACTATATTATATAAATAATGAATATTTGATTTAATTATATTTAAATATATATAACAAATAATTATATGATTCTTTATTAAAAATAATATAAATCCTTTTTTTGAATGAAATGGTATTTTTTCTGAATATATATTTAAATAAAAAAATTATCTTTTTGAAATTATAAAATCACAATTTTGGATTCTATTAATTGAATATATATAAATAATAATCAATTTAGTGATTGAAATTCATTTTATATGTTTTATAAACAATATATATGAACAAATTATTATTTGGGGATTAATTAGTATTTTTCTAAAAGGAATTTTGTACTTCCTTTTGATGGATAATCTTGTTTAAATCTAGTTTCTGACACCTTTATTAAATATATTGAAAATATTAACTTATTATTTTAAATTGGTGTATCAAAAGATTCCTTGATTATTTTTTATATTTTTCTAGTTTGATTAGTTTTTTATGAATTGTTGAAAAAAGATGTCATTTTATTTGTATACTATATTTTAATCAAAATTATTTACAATTTTAAATTTTAAATTATAATTGTTTTAAAGTTTAATTAAATTAATTATTACCATTTATTTAATTTTTTGGCATTGGATAAATTTTACATTTATATTTTATATAAAAACATTGTCAACTTTTGATTGTTAGTAAATTAAAAACCAATTTTATCGATATGTCAATAAGATTAATTTTAAAGTAATTTTATATAATTAAGAGTTTAATTTTTTTGAAATATCTTCTTATTTGGAATCTAAAGGTAAAGAATATGAACATACGTCCCTTTCATATTTGTATAATTTTAATTGAAACATTATTAATTATTTTTTTATCATTGATAAGGGTAATTCAAGTAAATTAAGGATAAAAAATTAAATAAAAGATTATAAAATTAACATAGAACTTTAATATATATCATTTGATGAGTTATTTTGCATAAAAATCATAAATAGGAAGCTTTCCTGAGCTATTGGAGCAACGTTGATGACTTTAAGACATTTATTGTAATTTTTTTATAAATAATTAAATTTGACACTTTTTTAACAAGAAAAACAATATTAATATGGGGTAATATAAAGTATTTTTTCAATTATACTTTTTTTATAAATGAATAATTTACACATATATTATAGTAATTTATTTATAATTATTTTTAATGAAAAATTAAAATTAAATTGTGACATAATGAAGATATTGTTATTGCTTTATTAATTTAACAATAAAATAATTGATATTAAAAAGTAACAAAATATTTATAATTTGAAACAATTGATGTCATCCTTTAATTTTATGAATTTATTTGACATGTTAAGTATTATTCAATCATCTTTTATTACTGATATCATGTTGATATGAAATTATAAAATACTCAAATAATTAATTATATAAAAATTGACTTCATTTATATTTTAAAAATAAATATTATTTTGTTAAAAGATATCTTGTTAAAAAAACCTAATTCTTTTTCAAATAAATTTTATTTGTATTAATAATTTCATAAATGACACATTTATTTCACTGTTTTCATGTTATAGTGATTATATTAATCATTAAATTCTATATTACATGATTACACAATAAGTGTTAAAAGGGTTAAATATGGGTTAAAAGAAAACGATCAGAATTAAAAAAAATAAAAAACATGTATGATTTTCATTGTTTGATTTGGTTTTGATATATAATCATTCTATATTCTACGTAACCAAATTTGGAAATATTTTTAATATAAAATTAATTTGTTTCATTTAATACTTTGATGAATTCTAAGAGTCCCCCTCCCCTCTCATATAAAATTGAACTAAATATTATAATTTATTTACACTTCAAATCCAATTTTTTTAGTCTGACATCTACATAAATTACATTATATAATCTCCCGAAGAATTATAGAGGCCTTATTAATGGATTAAAAACACAACTATTGGTGTCATAGTCACAATCAATCTAAATCTCCCAAAAAGTGGAATAGTTTTCATTTAACTATTTAAATTTATTTATTCTTCCAATACCTCAAATATAATCATCATCCATTATGAAATAATAAATTAGGTATCCTCATTATATTTATATGTGTGTGTGTGTGTTATATTGTTTATATCATCACATAAATCCATATCCATTTCAATCAAATCCGAAAATAATTAATTGTTTTTGGGAATATGTGAACTATCACTTCCATAGACCAATATATTTTTTTCCATTACCATCACCAAATACTAGTTATAATGATGTAATTAATGATTATATATGACATTCATGACTTATTTTTCATTATATAGGAATTTTATATATATTATTTTATTACATTCCATGCACATAATAATGATATCATCATTCGTGCACACTCGAGAATTATCACCTCCACAAAGTAATGTGATCCATTTTTAATTACTACATCACATGAATAATATATATATATATTTATTTATTTATTTAAAAAAATAATAAGATACAAATAATATTTTTATAATTATGAAAATGTGTCATGACCTGTCCCACGGTGCCCATGTCGTGACTAACCTAATCTCGCCTTCCATAGGACAGGGGCTAGAGACTAGCACCGAAAGGTGTATTCCCTAAAAATGGAAAGGAATTGACTTTATATAATGTAAATAATATCAAACTATCACATAACAAGGTACAAACTCAAGTAAATTGTATAGCCAAAAATAGTGTTGAAAGTAAAAAGGGGTCGGAATAAAAGGCCAAAAGTAAAGGCACCAGTACAACTGGAAACATATTACAACTAAAGAAAGAGAAAGACATATATTGGGCCGTCCTCTAAGGTTCCTACCTGAAGGGTAAGTACAGATCAGATCCTCAGCACTCCAAGTCCTCCCATCTCCCCTACGCACCAACATGTCGTATGGTCCACCTCCAGGCACCGTCCTGGCCGGGTACCCTCCGCCTCGATCAGCGATGTCTTTCGTCTACACCAAACATAACAATGTGCAGGCATATCCCATGTAGGTGTGAGTATAAAGATACTTAGTAGGGACCCTGAAACCCTCACGGTCTCATGAAACCCACAAAGGATAAACCACAAAGCCTGAAAATCAACTGGCAACTATACTTAGCTACATATACATAAGTTATCAAGTCAACACATCTCAAACATGATGAAACACAATGTCCAACTCAAAATACCCAAGCTCAACTGTACCAAAAAGGAATGAATAAAACTATTGTAAGTACCACACAGGTATTCCACACTGATGAATAACACAGAGGTATTATCACAATGGAAAGTACCACACAGGTACGAACTCAGCTCACACCAGGTATAAATTAGGTACAGTAGTGGAGATAATTATATGTAAGTAATAATTCATCATACCTTGTTAAGAGCCATACCTATGATGGATCCTAATCATCAGCAGACCCATAGAAGATCATAGTACATCATCATACCCACACATGATCCTAATAGCTCGTCAGACCCACACAAGATCCTAGTACATCGTCACACCCATAGAGGTTCATAGTACCTCGTCAGACCCACACAATATTCTAGAACATCGTCAGACACACACAAGATCCTAGTAAATCGTTAATAAATCTTATATCCCACATAGGATCCCAACACATCATCAGAATGTCGTCAGACCCACACTGGATCCTTATACATCATCCGTACAACATCATACCCACAATGGATCTTAGTACTTCCTCTGACACACACACGATCCTAGTACATCATCATTAGGTCATCATACCCACACAAGATCCTAATACATCATCAGTACGTCTTCTGACCCACACAATATCCTAGTACATCATTATTATGTCATCATACCCACACATGATCCTAGTATGTCTCCAGTACGTCGTCATACCCACACATGATCCTAGTACATCGTCATAGGTCGATAATCCAACTATAATGAAGTCCCCCAAAAAGTAATGAAAGTGTTCATCCACATCATTGTGTCTCAACACAATAGATTGTGCTTCACTCAGATGCCCTGTCTGTAAGTTATTATCCTTTTAGTACCGAGGGCCTGGTTTAATTTGTGATTCATTTAACCCAATATTACCTCATCATTGTCCAAATTCCTAGTGGGGTATATGAGAGGTACAATCTCAATCCATGTTTTCTGGCATCACAGACCATTTGTTAAATAGACGATCGTAGCTCAAGATATGATGGAATGTGTGAAAATGGGTCATTGTGGCTATCGGTCTTGTCCGACTGGGTCGGACTGACCCAGCTAAGCCTGACCCATGTTGGGAGGCTTCAATGCAGCACCACAGCATGCCGGATGGCCAGATGTTCGCTCCATGCAACGGGCCATCCCCGGCAGCTGACAGTGTGTCAACCGCACTTCCCTCTTTTTCGTGGAAGAAGGCCACAATTCTCATCTGTTGGGTCTTTGGTCGCACACCGCCACATTCATCCTGAAGAACACTAAAAAACATCAATTGATTGAAGATAGGTTGGGCTATGTTCATTTGGCATGCACAGATCCATGTTAGGGCAATAACAAGAGGCTCAATAAAACACGAATCATGAAGAATCGTCAGGAACTGTAATGGGGAATAATTCAAACAACCAACCCTACCTCAATGGTTTATTGATGTGTCGCATGATGAAGAAATTGAATGCAAAGAGGGTGCCTACGATCATCTCTTCGGTAAACATGCTTCCAATGTCAACTCATGCTTCGTCCTCTTTCTTGATTCCAATGAAATTTCTTCGATGGTGTTCTTTGTTTGAATGAGATGTTCTTTGTTAGAGATGTAGGATTTCTCCAAATACTTATCCCAATTTCCCACTCTTCACCTACCAACCCTATCAAATGGAAAGAGTTTCAAATATAAATTAAATTTAGTAGATTAATTAATGTTGGTATAAATAAAAGTGGAAAAATTTAATTAATTTATGTTCGCTTCAACAAATAAATGGGAAGTTGGAAAAATTATAGTAGGAGAGTAGAGAGGTTTCCCCCATTAACGGGGGTTTGGGTGGTCCCTGAATTTAATTTCAATATGGGGGTTTTAGTTCATGTGGTCCCCACATCTTTAAAATTCATTTTCTAGTATTCAAAAAAAAAAAAGAGGTTTATTTTTTTTCATTTCCACATACAACACAAAATCTATCCTTCACCCTCGACCTACTATGTTCATGGTTGATTTCTTCTTAAGAGAATATCGGTGCTACGAGTTTAATGGTGGACTCAGATATCAATTCTATGCACCGGTTCAAAAGTTACAAAAACCCACTCGCACATTTACTAAAGGTACCCGACGAAAAGTTTAGAAATTCATTCCAGGAAAAACGGGCCTCGAAATCACGCGCCGTCAATTTTCGAGGTCATTTAAAATTTCCATATAGTTAAAAGGAATTTATATGGAATTTTTGGGTATTTACATTCTCCTAGCCTCAAGGATTTACATCAGTATAAGCCACAACACAAACTAAGGCTACAATTGGGGGTACTGAGCACGAATCTAGGCCTCCCGCTCCCAAGTGCTCTCCTGAAGGTTCCCGTGCGGCCAAAAAACGCACACTAGAGGTATCGGCCGCCCTTGAAGGACCTTCTCTTTTCGATCCTCAATATCTACCAGAACCTCCGAAAACATCTCCCCATCGTCAATGTCCATATCACTGTGGATGATGTCATTAGATGGTCCGTTCACGTATCACCTCAACTGGGATACAAGGTAGACGTCATGCACCAATTGCAACTGAGGGGGATTTTCTAAGTGGTAAGCCACCTCGCCAACTTTGCTGAGGACCTGGAAGGGTCCAATGAACCTTGGAGATAACTTGATGACTTTTCAAAATCTCTACAAACCACATCATGGTGAGACTCGTAGAAAGATGTGGTCACCATCCTCAAACTCTAGAGGTCTCCATCACCTATCAGCATAAGAATTATTCCTACTCTGACAAGTCTTAATCTTCTTCTGGAAGATTTTCACTTTTTTTTGGTATCTTGTACCGTCTCTGGTGCCACAAGTGCTGACTCCCCTTGGTCAGTTCACACAAAAGTGCTCTGAATGGTCTCCAGTACAACACCAGAAAATATTCCATCCCAATGGTGGAGTGATAGTTGTTGTGTCATGAAAACTCCACCGATGGAATGTGATCATACCAGCTACGACCGAATTTGAGGACGAAAGGAAACAACTTGTATACGAGGGTCTAAATGGTTAGCTCACTATGGTCGTCTTTTTGAGAATGGAAGGTGGTTCTCAAATGAAGCTTCGTCTAATATCCTCCTGCAACCCCTATAATAGATGAGATGTAAAACATGTATAAAGTTCAGAGACAATCGTCAAGGGTACTCCATGTACCTGCACAATCTCTTTCACATAGAAGCGTCCCAATCAATCTAGTAAACCCTACTCTCTAATCGATATGAAGTGGGATGACTTGGTGAATCAATCGAAGATCACCCAGATAGATTCATGACCTCTGGATGTAATTTAAAGTCATGTCATGAAGTCTATGGGTATCATACCCCACTTCCACTCTAGTATCTCTAAAGGATGGACAAATCCTGCCGGTACATGCTGCTCCGCCTTCACATGTTTTCATGTGAGGCACCGAGAGACAAACACTTCTACTAATTTCTTCATTCCCAGCCACAAGTGTTGTCATAAGAGATCCTAATACATCTTTTGTACTCCTGGATTTACCTATAGAGTGGGAGTGTGGAACATTCTCCATACTTCATCCAGAAGAGACACTGGCACCATGGTACATCCTCTAAAAAGGATGGCATGCTCCCTAACTTTAGAAAATCCATCAGGTGCCAGTCTTGAAGATTTTTGAGCACGTGAAGCCTCATAGTTAGTGTCCCTACGATGTGACTCCCTGACACGCTGATGTAGTGGGGGAGTGATTGTAAGAGACTGAAAAAAAAAATACTCTATATCGATCTATGAAGGATATCTACAAAGCACCCACCTGCTCCATTGCCTCACATAGCAGTTATATACCAGTTCTCCGAAAGAGTTCATCTGCTACAATTTTCCCCTTCCCAAGAGTATACACTATATCGAAGTCATATACCGGATGCAATTCGAGCCAATGTCAATGTACCTTGATCATGTCCTTATTTAACAATATATATTAGAGACTCTATTGATCTGAGTAGACTGTAAAATGTTCACCCATCTTGTAATGTCGCCACATAGTTAATCTGATTACCACTGCTACTAACACTAGGACATGGTTATTGTAGTTTTTATCATGTTGCATCAGATGTCAAGAACAATACATGATCACTGCAAGCTCATGCATCATGAAACATTCGAGTTTGGTCCCTGATGTGTCATAGAATACTACTTACCATGTGCCCTCCTCCAGTAGCCTCAAGATGGGGGCACTAGTCAGCCTCCTCCTCAGCATCTAAAAACTGTGTTGGCATCTCCCCAACCACACAAAGGGTTTCCCCTTCTTTATCAATGATGATAAAGATGATGCAACTCTAGTGAAATCTGGTCCATATCACTGGTAGTATCCGACCAAACCTAGAAAACTCCATACCTCATTCACACTAATGGGGGGGGCTCCGAAGAATGTACTGCCTCGATATTCTCTCGATCCACCACTATTATAGCCTCCAAGATGACATTACCCAGAAAGTGAACCTCATAGATCTTGAATTGGCACTTCCAGAGCTAACCGTATAGTTGGTGCTCCCACAGAGTGTCCAGAACTATCATAAAATGATAGGCATGCACCTCCTCAATAGCTAAGTAGATCATAATGTCATCAATTAATACCACCACAAAGAGATCATGATTTGGCTAAAAAATCTTATTCGTGATTCCCATGAAGACTGCTGGTGTATTGGTCACGCAGAATGGCATGACCATGAACTCATAATGGTTTTAATGACATATGAACATCATCTTTAGCACATTCGCTTCTCACACTATGAGATGGTGCTATCTTGATCTAAGGTCTATCATTGAGAACCACAGTTCTCCCTTTAGCAGATCAAAGAGGATTTCAATCCTCGAAAGAGGTTACTTGTTCTTCACAGTCACATAGTTCACCCGCTGATAGTAGACACAATGACTCAAGCTCCCATCTGCCTTCCTAGAGAACAAAATCAGGGAAACACAAGGAGAATCACTGGGTCAGATGAACCCCAACCCCTACAAGTCCTATAATTGTACCTATAGCTCACGGAGCTCTGCGGGAGCCATCTAATACACTGTTGTAGATATCAGTGTCGTCCCGGGGTACAAGTCAACATAAAAGTCCACCTGTCTATGAGGAGGTTGACCTAGAACATAATCAGGGAAGACATCTGTGTACTAGTCCACCACTATAGGATAGTTCGGACACTCCACATCAACACCTCCGAGGGTAAGGCTGGAAACATGATGAGTGATTTTCTACACACTCCTTGAGTAAGTCCATCATGTGATGAAAAATGCTCCCCTCTCACCAGTGAAGGTAAACCTTGTTCCATCCATTCGAACACACCACACTTTGCTCATAATACAATCAATATGTTCATGGACTGTATAAAACCAGTCCATTCCCATAATGATGTCTTAAGGCCTCGATGCCGCTACTAGGAGATCCCAGGAAATGCTCTCACCTCATAGAGTAAGCTCACACTTCTAGCACTAGTGTGTAATCATCAAATATGATCTCAAATGAGTCTTCGTCCATAAGGATCGAGCGAACGACTCCGTAGAAATCTCCGAGCTCCGAAAGAGGGTCATGTCAATAAAACAATGACGGGAACCTATGTCTATAATTACTGTAGAGAAGGTGGAATAGACACACATCGTACATCATATCATCTCTGGAGAGCCAGAATCTTAGGCCTCAGCTGCAGGGAGATGAGTTCTCCCTAGTCCACCTGCTCTCTGTGGTCAGGGTGGACCTCCTGGTGGGGGTGGCAGTAACACCTCAAATCCTCGCCCACAGCCAACTGCACGGCCAACTCCTTTTCCATGTCTGCCTGCTCCCTGCAGACCTCCTTGGTCGATCCTCTGTCTCTGCATGGGCAGTCCCTCGACCATCTTCTGATCATCTAAACGGCGGGTTGGGAGGTCATGATGCATGTTACCCTACCCGCCGCTTATGGACCACTGCATGTTCCTCGCATGACATAATATGTCTCTTGTGCCCTGCACAACTGAATAGAAATCATGCGGTCGTCCACCTGTAGGTTTGGTCCTCTTGGACCTCTATGACATCTGTCTGCTGCCAGCTATAGAAAAATCCTCTACATGACGTCTAGTGGTGTTTCTCGATGCTGGTGACTACTCAACAAAGAAACTCTCCCCTAATAGGGATCACTCTAACACCCACAACTACATCTTGATTCTCAAGGGAATCATCGAAGCCCTGATAATCTATATGTGTCCCCACTCGAAAGTATGGTCCCTAATGAATGGGTATCACACCATATCGGTGGAGTAGCGTGAAAGGTCATTAAACCTCACTGAGTAACGAGTCATAATAATTTTGTCCTACACCATATGAATAAGCTCTTATTTGTGCACTGTGCGAAGAGTCACTGGGATAGACTCTTCCTGAAATAGGATCTCAAAGTCTGCCCAGAGAAGCAGCACCTCGTCATGAACTTTGAGAATCAAGCTCTACCATCTGCCTATTGATTATTGTAGAAGACTGGCAGTAAGGATCAATATGAAATCTGATGGTGTCCCTAACAGTCAAAAGACTCTCAGTACGCCCTTGAACCAATCCTTAGCATCTTGTGGGTCCATCTCTCCCCTTAACATGGAAGGCCTATGGTGTTTAAACTCATGAAACATGCTCTAGTGGCATTATCGCTCTACTTCTGGGGTTGGTGGCTTATGTTGCCCAACGGGTAATGGTACAGCTGGTGCCTCTACTAGAAGAGGGCCATGCACCAAGCCCTCGTCGCTTGGTTGACTATCAGAGCGTACAATTCCCGGAACCCTAGCTTGGTGTCTGCGTGGAGGCATCCTAAAACAACAGGGGTGCCATGGTCAATGTGTTATACCTGGTGTGCTAACCCAAAGAGATCACAAAGAAAACACTTGAAATCAGACACGCTATGTGGGTTTTTGTGTACTGAGTCAGATATTAGATGTTAGGGTCCTGGTGTGGGGATACATTGGCCGCCGCACCAACACTGGATTCCCAAAACTAATAACCACACTCAATATGCATAACACTATTATTGCAAAAAAAAAAAGAACAAGTCCAATGTTCTATGGTAGAACCGACTCCTTTAATACCAATTCATCAAGACCCGTCCCACAGGGGACGTGTTGTGACTACCACAAGCCCACCATCCTTAGGCCAGGGGTAGCGACTAGCACTGAAAGACATATTCCCAAAAACTAGGAAGGCATTGGCTTTATGTCCTATAAACAGAGTCAATCATGCATAGAACAAGGTACAAACACACGAAAACTATATAGCCAATAATGGTGTTAAAAGTAAAAAGGGGCTTGAATAAAATCCCAACAGTAAAGTTACAAATACAACTCAAAACACAATACAACTGAAGAAAGAGAATGAAAAATAATGGTTTGTCCTACGAGGTTCCTACGGAAAGTGTAGGTACAGATTTCCACATCAGCACTCCACGTCCACCCGTCTCCCCTGTGTACTGACACGCATTATGGTCCACATTTGGGTACCGTCCTATCTTGGTATCCTCAGCCTCAATCAGTGCTATCCATCGTCTACACCAAACACAAGAAGGTGTAGGCATAGCCCGTGCATGGGTGATTATAAAGATACTCAGTAGGGACCCCGAGACCCTCTTGTTCTCTCAAAATACGCAATGGATAAGATACAAAACACAAAAATCAACTGAAAAACCTAATTAGTTATATTCCGATGCATATACCTATGTTATCAAGTAAACCCATCTCAAACATGAGGAAACTGAAGGTACAAAATAAAAACCTAAAGCTCAACTGTTCCACCAAGGGAGGACTACCACAATGGTATATACCACACCGGTATGCCACACTATCAAATACCACCAAGTTATTATCACAAATGAAGATAACACATAGGTATTGACTCAGCTCACACCATCTATGACATAGGGACAGTAGTAGAGATCATAAGATGCAACTAATAATTCATCTTACTCTGTTAAGAGGCAGACCCACAAAGGATCCTAAATCATCAGCATACCCACCGAAGATCGTAGTACATCATTAGATCCACAAGGTATCCTAGTACCTCTTCAGACCCAGAGAGGATCCTAGTACGTTTTCAGACCACACATGATCATCATACCTCATCAGACCCACACATGATCCTAGTATATTGTTAGAGCGACACATGATCCTAGTACATTTTCAGTACGTCGTCAGACCCACACAAGATCCTATTCCATCATTAATACGTCGTCAGACCTGGAGAAGATCCTATTACATCATCTGTATGTCTTCATACCCATATACGATTCTAGTACATCGTATGTATGTCGTCGAACCCAAACATGATACTATTATATCATCAGTACGTCGTCAGACCCAGACATGATCCATGTACATCCTCAGTACGTCATTTGACCAACACAAGATCCTAGTACATCGTGAGAATGTTGTTATACGCACACAAGATCCTAGTACATCGTGAGAACCAGCAACAGGGTTCCCCCATATAGCTCGCTTGTATCCAACATGGTCTACACTTTAAGACACTAGTAGATACTACAACTGTCACAATGTCTCACGAATAAGTATTTCGGAGGACCACCACTTCATAGGGGTCTCAACACAATATAAAGTGTGTCAATAGGACGCCAGGTCTGTTAGTTATTATCCTTTTAGACCTTAGGGCCTGGTTGCATTCATGCTCAATCCAACCTGACCATAGCCCAACATTATCCAAAATCCCTAGTGGGGTATATAAATGGAAACTCCTCACTCCATGGTTTTCAGATCCCCGGACAATTCATCAAATGGACACCCATAGTACATGATATAGATAAAAGAGCTAAAATGGGTCGGTGTAGGTCCAGGTCTGGTCGGACCCGGTAGGATAGTCCCGACCTGGGCCGACCTAATTTGGGTCACCCTACCCCGCAGTGAGTCCCGACCCGCTTGTTCTGGCCCGACCTGTGTTGGATAGCCTGACATACACTAGGTGGCCCGGCCCGCAACGGGCGGTCTTTCCCATGCGAGGAGGCATGGCCGGGACGGCCGCGAAGTGGTGTGGGGGGGGGGGTGGTGATCTGCCGCGGCAGGCCAGATGGCCAACCGTTCTCTCAGTGTGCCGCTCCACCAGCGGTCGGCAGCAAGCCTACAACCCTTCCATCTACATCATGGAAAAAGGCCATGATTCTCTTCCGTTGGGCGTGAGATCGCACGTCACAACCTTTGTCTCGAAAAATAGAAAAAAAACATAAATGGATTGTAGAGAGGTCTGACCATATTCATTTGTTCTGCAACCTCCATGTTATGGTGATATCCAGTGGCTCTATAAAACATGAATCATGAAAAATCGTCATGAACGTTTAGTGGGAAAAATTAAAACAACCAACCCTACCTCGAAGGTTCATTGATGTGTCGCATGATGAATAACGGTGAAGTCGAAGAGGGTGCAACGATCATCGCTTCCGTAAACACGCATCTGAAGTCGGCTCATTTGCCTTCCACTTTCATGATTTCGAAGAATGTTCATTAATGACGTTCTTCATTGGGATGAGAAGTAAATTGTTGGAGAGGTCTAAGTTATCCATAGCTTTCTCCCAATTCTCCTCTCATAGCAAACCAATCGTCTCAAAGGAAACGAGGTGCCAATATAAATTAAATTAAGTATATTAATTTATATTGGCAAAATTAAATGTTGACACGTTTAATTAATTTATGTTGGATCCAACAAGTAAATGGAGTGTTGGAATAATTAATCCAGGGGAGTTGAGAGGATTTTTCCCATTAAAGGGGGTTTGGCTAGTCCCCGGAATTAATTTTAAAATTTTGTTTTTAGTTTATGTCGTTTTTACCTCATTAACATTCATGTGGGAGGTTCCAATAAAAAAATAAAATAGAATTTTATTTTATATTATTTTTCATTTCCATGAAAAATACAAAATCAATATTTCACCCTCAACCTATTGCAGTCGAGGTGACAGCCGCTTTAAGCTAATACCAGCACTGCGAGTTCAATAGTTCTATCAGATTTCAATTCCGAGCACGGGTTCAAAAGTTACAAAAACCTGCATGCACGTTTACTTGTACCAGAATACATGTTCATTAATTCATTTCGAGAACACTAATACTTTGAATCATGCACCATCAATTTTCACGGACTAGTAAAATTCATATATAATTTAAAAAAATTACATTGAATATCCAGGACTTTACAAAACATAATAGAATATATACCTCCTTTCCACAATGATCATTGAAAAATGGAAACACTACTCATGAGAATGTATAACTTATCATATACAGGATAGTAAGATATAATAATTTACATAACAATATTTAATTGGTGTATTTAAAAGTATAATTGAACTATATATGTTTTTATTATGTCATTAATATTACTTTTGATATGTTGAAATAATGACCAATTTGACTATAGACATCATACCAAAACCATTTAGGAATCATTTAAATAATATCATCAAAACGTCTTTCATGATATTAAATAATTATATACATGTAATAACATGATAATCAGTTATATAAAAGAAATAATTAACCTTAAAAAGTCTTTAACTAATGTACATAATTTTCAAATGTTTTTTTATTCTAGAAAATAATGATCGTACATGATGAATTGGACTCAAGGTAATGAATTTCATCTTAATCTCCTTTTATTGAGTCATTTCTTGATTATATAAACTATTATTATTTTATAAGGTTTAAATATGGACCAATTTAAATTTTTTATCAATATTTTACCTATATTGAAGATATTTAATACTTCAAAATGTTCATATTTCATCTATTTTATTATTTAAATGTTCTATGAGTTATGGGACACTTGGAATGTTCAAACATTTAATTGTCGAATATTTTTCTCCATGTCAGCATTTATCATATTGGATTAAATGTTTACTATAAGGATATAAAATAATTTTAATGGAATTTTAATCAACATTTTTTAATTTAATTAATATGATTTCAAAAGGAACATTTATATGTGTTTTTTAGGTATCATCTTGAGAAATGTCAAAATGAATGTTTTTGGGCATTTATGATGGAATAAATTTCTACATCACCACGACCATTTTTTATATGGCATCATAAACATGAAATACTGTTTTTAAAATAAAAATAAATTCTTTATTCAATTTTTTTATTTTTTGGTATTGAAAATGAGTTTAAATATTAATTGGTTATTTCTATACCTTGATATTATTTCTTATGACTGAAAATGAAATTTTATGAGAGAAATGATTAATATTGAAATAATTTATGTGTTAATAATATATAATTGTACTTGATCATTCTATGGGTGGTTATGTGATAAACCATTGATTTTTGGTTTAGTGATTAACATTATATGGTTTGTTACATTACAAACTCTAACTCATTGGGTTTGGTAGTTGAATGTATAGAAATTCCATTTGTAAGAGTGATATATATAGAAGTCAAATATATAGGTATTCCATTTTTCTATAATTAGGTCCTAAATTACATAATTATCTATTAGTTTATTATTATTATTTTTCATGGAAATAGTTTTAATTTAAAATTCCATAATAATGATCATATTAGGTATTATTATACATTATTCCGAGTAAAATGTTTTTGGGAAATGTTTAATGGGTATTTATTTGACTAAGGATTTTCTTGGTTTATTAAATTTACATAGTATTTTGTGCTCATTCCATGTTATTGATTTCTTTCACATGTCTTTTGATTAGTTTCTAAATGAATATTTCATGATGAAAAAATTGAAGATGTGTCTCCCAAAAACATCTTGTTATATTGAAATGGGTTACTTTGGAGGAATAAATGGATACTAAGTATAAGTGTCCACATTTAATTAATGGGCCATCTTTGTAAGAGTTATTCCAAATTCGCAAACACTCTAAACTTAAATTAACAAAAATTTTGAATTCCCGTAAAAACAATAGAGTATGTTATGTTTATGGTCAAGTACTTAAATGTGTGTTTAAATTTTAGGATAAAATTATTCATGTTAAAATTCATATGTTTTGTTATTAAATAAAAAAAATTCATGGAAAAGATAATTATATTCTATAAATAGACAGTATTTTTTAAATAACTATTTAAATGTTTAGATGTTAGTAATTTTTGAACATTTTTCATATAAATATTAATTATCATGTACAAATCAAACAATTGGGATAAATAAAGTGTACTTTTAATAATATTATTGTTTCTAAAATTTGATGTAATAATCAATAAAAATAATTTGAACATGAAAATGAATATAAAGAATTTTTTTTAATAAATATAAAGAAATTAATTATATTTTTATTAAAATGTAAAATTAAGAGATCATTCCCTTTCATTTATATACCATGGTATAAAAAAATTATAAGACCAATATTTTTGGTTTTTTTGTTAACCTATAGTCCAAAAAATGTGCTTTGAAATAAATTATGAAATACCCATAAATTATTATATACAATTATCCATACACTCATTATATGTCACTCAAAAATCCATTTTCATTGTTCTCCACTCATTTTCCCAATAATGAGACTACCAAAGCATTTTATATGGTTTTATGGTTCTATTTATGGGTTGTAAGATGAATGATTTCTTGGTAAGTGTTACCTGTCCCGCTATTTCTTTTTCAATAGAACCCCTTTCTTTATAAAATCAATTAATATAATTATATATATATACATGAGTTTAATTTCATGTAATTATTATCTATTTAATATATTTTTTATGAAATACTTCTTTTTCCCTATCATTATATCAATTTTTATATTATTAATTACCATAAAACAAGGGTCTATAATCCATTATTATAAATATTTAGTGAATTTCAATAATATTCAGTTTCATTTTTGTATGAAATGTTGTAATATTTTATTTTTTTGAATTTCCTATATCATTATTAATAACAATGCAACAATAATTCTCATTTCTAAATCTATAAAAACTACAATAATTTTTTTAAACCCAAAATATAACTATTAATATAGGAAAAAATACGATAATATTGAAAATAAATGTGGTGTTTTATCCATGAAATGAAATCCGTTTATTAATATTAAATGTTTATATAGTGTTTTGATTATATTTATCATGGGGTATTCACATGAAATATAATTTTTATGGTATTTACGCTATATTAAGGCAATTCCCAAAAATATGCCAAACTACACTGGAAATTTCCTCCTCCCAAAAGATATTAATTGGATGATACAAAAATATTAAAATCATTAGGTATGGATTTGAATAAATTGTTATTTACTAGATTAACTATATTTTGATTAACATTTAATTTACCATATATCATAATTTCAGAATCTTTAAATTGATTAAATTATATTCAATTATTTTATAAATATCCTTTATATTCACTATAGATTATATGATATTAAAAAAATATAAATTTATTGTTTAATTGAAAAGAGAAATATTTAAAAAATTTATATTATATAAATTTTTTGAAAAAATTATTTATAACATACCTAAGAAATTATACGAGTTTTGTTTGGGAACATTATGATATGGATGGATCACTC
This sequence comes from Viscum album, assembly GCA_963277665.1. NCBI lineage: Eukaryota > Viridiplantae > Streptophyta > Magnoliopsida > Santalales > Viscaceae > Viscum > Viscum album. Next base: position 1,757,560,404 of record OY728159.1, on the reverse strand, counting down.
ATTCTCTTTATATACTAGAAGCATTGAAATGTTATGTGACTAGTGTGGCCAAAAATTATATATACCTTCAATTAAATATTTGCTCTTATGTGAAAAATATGATTGGTTTTGGATTAATGTATGTATAATAATTTAGGATATATTATTATTGGTCATTGACCATACATTATAATTGTCCAGAATTATGTATCCCATCCAAATGAGATTTGTAACTCATAATTAATCATGTATTGTTTTTTGTAATATATTGATATATTATTATCAATGATCTATTACTTACATATTATTTTTATACATGTCATATTATTGATTAATTTTTTTAATATGATACCATTGTCTTTTATTTACCCCTTATATATCATAAAATCTTACTATTTTAAGATGATTCTTATTTTCCCTTGGAATGTATGGTGATTTACACAAGTAATTTTCTTTTGTATATGATATATTTTTTAAATTAATAATATTTAAAATTTTAATGTTCAAATGTATTTTAACACAAATTAATATATATATTTTATCATTGATACATTATGAGTTCCTTATTACTATGATAAATTTATTTTATTACTATTATAACAACTATTTCAATTGATATATGTTTTTAATGTCTAGATGTTGGTGTTGGTATAATGTGTGATTGTTTATTTCAATTATATAATGTAAAAAAATCAATTGATGTGTTGTTATAAAAAACCAAGATCCCATATTGAAAAATGAGACATAAATTGAAGGAACAACCATCATTTTTACTCGATAAAAGTTTCTGTGTTATTCGATATTCCGTTGAGAAGGAAGTGGATGAATCCTTTGCAATAAGAAATGGATTATTTATTATAGAAGTTATAGTGATAAAATCAGGTACTGTATCATACATCATTGTTAACATTATCATATAAAACATCATAAAAATAGGAAAATTAGGATCAGGGACAAAAATAATAAAGGTAATCTAATCATGGTTATTTGCGCTAATTTAAAAGATGGACCATTACTATTACTGATAGTTTTGGATATTACCACTAATATATGAGTTAATAAAATGTCACCAAGGATATAGAACTTTTAATTCAGGATTTAAAACAATATTGTTAGTTATATAATAGAAATTCATTATAGTTTTTATTTATACAACATGAAAAATTAGTGTAATATATATATATATACATTCATACATAAAGGATGAAGGAGTAGAATGAAAAAAGCATTACATCGAAGGAGGAAAATTATATTCATAATATGAATCTCACAAAAAAGATGGGTACTAATTTTTTAAGATTAACAGTTCAAAATAACTGATTAACATATATTTATTTATAAAAGTAATATGATTGAAATAATTTTTTAGATCTGGTTGAAGATTTTATTTTTTGATCATAATGTACATTAAACCTTTTCTCTATAAGTATACCAATGATACCCCTCTCTCTATGGGATTTAAAAAATTTAGATACTGTATGATGTGGTGTATAATTAGTGGTAAATATGATCCATTATTTGATTGTGTTGATATAATAGGTGTATGACATAGAATATATTACTATGTTATAAAATTGGATAATATTGAGAAAAATAATTTAATATTACTAGATAATATCCAGCCAAATCAAAATGATCTAGTGGATTGAAGGCCCAATATGACACAATAAGTGGTTTCATTAAAAAAATAGATTTTTATGCCTAATAATGATTAATATTTGGTTTAAACAACAATTTAATAAATTATAAACCTATAGATCCAACTTTGGTGACTGATTTTTGATTTTAGACCATATATTTGGGATCATATAACCGTATTAAGAATAAGTGGACGATGTCATAAATGAAATAATAATGATTTTTGGATTTCATTTTTTTAATTTATTATCAATGAGTTATCATATTATTTATTAGCATATGAATGATACTATAATTAAATACCATTAACAATAACAGAGTTCTCTGTTAGAAATATACCAATATAGCAACATAAAATAACTCATGGGGATTAAGGTCTATTCTTGATGATAAAAAATAGTTTTTACCCTAATATTAAAAAAATAATCCCCAATAAGTATAAATGATCAATAATATCCATTGGTATTTTATTTTTATCATAAAATGTGTTATCATATTATTCATCATGATCTATTACTCAGACTCACTCTATTTTTCAACATATACACCACGAATTTTGTGTGTGTGTCTGTGATTTAGATTACAAGATGTGTTTTATAGAGTAAATAGAAAAATAAGAACATGTTTATAGAAGAAGATTAGTGTAATGAATAGGGGTGTTGATATTGACTTCACAATTTATTCACCACCATTTGTTATATCATGACACATATTAGATTGTTCAATGTCTTAACCCTAATTGGTAAACTCAGTCATTTAAATTAATGGAGTAAAATGTACATAAATATTATATAGTGGATTGAATCATGCCAAACAAGAAATATGATACATTTACCTAACATTGGTGTTAATAAGATGAAATTAATGTAAAGTGTATGTATGTATATTATGTTAAATTATTCGTATCAATGGATAGTAATGTTAAAAGTGGTCCAATTCATATGTTTTTGAGCCAAATTGTGTTATTATGGTTAATCGATTAATGTTTTAAATACTATAATATAAATTTGGTAGTTGTTTAGAATTTCCCATTAAAATTATTAGTGACTTTATTACGGTTAATGTTTAAAAAATCACAGGGTCTCATCTACTTGTAAAAATTTAACTCTCAAATAATATTATAAAAGGGCGAGAAAAAATTCTCTCATTGTAGATTACATATGTTGGGATGAATCATGATTCCTCACTTAACCTATAAGGGAAACATTGTGGATATATAGAGTAGTATATGGGTTTAGAATACGAATGTTTAAAAAAGAAGATTATTTCTACAAATTTCTATGTTAAATAAAAATTCATTAAAACAATATATTTTTGGATTAAAAAATCATTTTATTAATAATTGTATAAAAAGGTATCATGATGGGAGAGAGTTATACCAAATATATATATATATATATATGGAATTATGTTTAACAAAATCCATATATGGAGAATGTTACCACACATATATTGTGAATAATATTGTTTTACAATAATCATTAATTTTTTTGATATTGATAATGAATTTATGACAATATTACATGATTAAGATAATGAGATATGACAATTTGTTTTGTATGATATCAAATGAAATGGTGATGGAGATATGAGAGTACTCTAAATTGTCTTGTATAGTATTAAATATTGTGGATATTCATAGATGATCTAGGGAAATGGTGTACATGGAAACCGATGTTAAAATATTTATAGAGACACTATGAAATTTAAATATATCAATGACATTGAATGGGAATAAATTGAGAGGATGTTATATTTTTTTTTTATAATGGATGATATTTTTTTCATGTAGATTACCTTATATAAATCACATAGCTTGGGATACTTGTAAAATGGAATAATATGAACATTTCATTATTTCATTATGGTATAGTAAAAGAATAAAAACTAAACTAGAGGTATGTAAGTGAATGAAGATTAGTAAAACAGTAACTAAATGAAACCATATCTCTATAACACTAATACAATGTTTAAATTCTCCTTATCTTGAACTACCATAATTTTTATACCTGTGATGGTAACATTAAAGATATAAAAACACAGATAAATATTAAAAATATATTGACATATGAAATATAAATATGATTAATTAATTTAGAGATAAATTTAAAGCGGAATATTTGAAATTTATATTATCACTTTATATTTATACATTTTTATTTATATGTTGAAAAAATAGTCTTTAGATATACGTTAATTTGATATAAAAATGGTTAAAAGGAACATGTAATTTTCTAAATCACTTATAAAATATTTTAAATATGATTTTTCACATATAGTAAATATTTTTTAATAAAATAAATGGAAAATAATAATTTATAAATATTTTTAATTAAGGAATTATTATATATATATTTTAAATATGTTCATTATTATTATTAATAATTTGATAGTTATAACTGTGAAAATCAATGAATAATTACAATACTAGTATATTTTTAACACCTGAGACTTTTATGAGAAATATTTTTTTTATGTTGTATAAATCATCAAAGGAATCTTTCACTACACACAACACTATCTTAGCTTGATTTACACACAACTGCGGCCTTCCTCGATAGCTTGTGTCGTACGCAATATCGAGTTTCACTAAACAACGATATGCTATTAAAATATCATTAATACTAGCCGTTATGAATAGTAATATTTTTTTTTTGAAATTTTGTAAATTTTATTTTTCAAAATGGACATCATTTTTGGATTCGGAATATCAAAATTAGCTTATGGTGAAATTTTGGTACTTTTCGAATAACTTTCTTATTTTGAATATTACTAAATTTTAATTAAAAATAACTGTTTTAATCGAAATAATTATTAGTAAAAAATTATTAATATAAGTGGTTTTAAAGTATATTTAGAATATATTTTTATAATTTAATACAATGTTGTTCATTGGATGTAAATTCACATTTAAACCAGACATAAACAAGTGTCAATCTTTTGATAGTTATTATCTCTTAAAAACTCGCTATTTGTTTTGACGATGGAAATTAATTTTTAAATTAGTTAATGTAACTAATATGTTTTGAATTTGGTAAAATAGACAGCCTTTTTGAATTCATAATATCAAATATAGCTTAGGCCTAATTTTGGTATTTTTTCTGAAAACGTTCATTTTTTATGAATAGTGAAACCACTAAGTGGTAGTTAAAAAAATGAATTTTTAATAAAACATAAATTTACCTCTTCTGTGAGTAGAATTTCAAAAATCCAAGAGACACAGTTAATATCAAGAACTAAAATTTAGTTCAATGATATGAAAATAATTTTTGGTGAATAGTAACTTTTTACTTTTTTACCACGTTTAAAAGTAAATACGGTAATTAAGGGTAAAAGTGTTATTATTATTACCCTAACACATGTCCTAATTCTATTGGATAAATTTAATTCGACCAAAAACAACCTTAGGAATTAAATATGACCATTTAGGCCCACATAGATTAGATTAGGACATTTATTATCAATGTATTTAAAGAAGGGTTAAAATAGTTAAAATCAAATTTTAATAACTAAATCATTTTTAATATACGGTTATACATAAGATAAATTCGACTATAAATATTAATTGGAAATATAAAAAGATTTCCAAAATAATGGTATTTTATTTGTAATTTTTATACTTCAAATAATTTAATTTATTTTTGATACAATGATGATGCATTAATTATCTTATTAATGAAGTATTGACATAATTGATGTTATAAATACCCAAATAAATGTAATTTGATACTTTTTATGAATTAAAATAATTTTCTATGTTAATATTACATTTTAGTGTTGATTAAATTAATTCTTTTTTAACTAATCATCTGTTATGATTTTCAGAAAAATCAATTACCAAATATTGTCAAAATTGACATAAAATAGTTTTTAAAACAAATATTATATTATTAATTGTTATTATACTCCAAAAAATATAAGTATCATACAAGATAATTATATACTGATATTTTTATCATTAATGTACCACTTTGGGGTCGCTTGGATGTATACGTTATTTTTATTAACTATATAATATAAAAATACAAAGTGACATTGTAAATGTCAATCTAATTAACAAAGAGTTAAAACTAAAGTATAAGGGTAATATAATGACCTAAACTTGTATAAATTCTATTTTATGAGAGGATTTAGACCCATACCCAACTTAGCTTCGAAATATATCAATTTAGAGCTATTAAAAACTGAATTTGACATTATGATAAAATAATATTTTTTGTTATTCCAAAGGTACCCCTCTCCTCCCTTATAAAAGGGAACCTCTTCCCTCTTTTCCTCACACCAATTTGATCTTTCAAACTCAGATAACACCTGACAAATTCTCTTCTACACTTCCCTAGAAACATCCTATAGGTCCTGGTCTTCTTTAGAAACCAATTTTATTTCCCTAAGAGGAGGTCTCAATGAGGCGCTTCAAAGAAGAGGTAATGTCCGTTACTGATTCTTTCAATGTTATTACTTCTTCCACTTTTTCTTCTTTAGTTGTTTCATTATGAAGTAATAACATCAGTATCACTTATATAATTATATTTTATTATAAATATGAAACAACCATATTTCACCATCTATCCATCCTACGGAAAACGAAATCACCGCACGTGCGTACGTACGGAATACCGTATCCACGCTGTGGTGTAATCTATTTTCACCCCCACCTTACTTGGATGGGTATAATGGTGTAAATAATGACTATATATGATTATTTTAAATTGATATTTATTCTGAATTAGTATACATACACTCCAATACAATTCCACGATCATGGAAACGATATCTTCTAACGTGTGTACGTACGGAATACCGTCTCCATGATGTGATGTGACTCGTTATACATGATCTTCATTGCATAATAATTATATAAGCGAATTGAATGAATGAATATGATATAAATTACACTAATAACATTTTGTAAATCTGGTATCTATAACCTAAAATAAAAATAAGAATTTATTCAACAAAACACGCATAAGAACAAAAAGTAATAATCACTCGAGTAACAAGTAGTAATGAAATAATACTAATAAGAAGATAAGAATATGACCATATATGATATAACTAAAATAATTATGATTCTGTAATAATTCAATAACATTATTTAAATCATTATACAGGAGGTTCGGACACTTACGATTCAAATCGGACCTAAGGTAAGGGAAAATATCACAATCTCATTTTATCTGACATTGTTTATACATTGGGATTTACTAGGGTGTATTTTATCATCTACATCCTTGTTTCATCAATATGTAATATTATTTACATCCACCTACAATTGTTTAAATCCAATTTTACCCTTAGGTGAGTTTTTACTAAAAGATATGAAAATAATCTTTTGTCATTTTTCATACGAGGTACTTTTCGACTTTTCTGACAAAAGTACGAGAAGAATGTTTTTTAACTTATATGGTATAAATAGATTTGTAAAAAATTATTTCCAAGAATATTCCTTTACATGTTTTCAAGTTTATTTTTAATCACCTTCTTTTAGATTAAAATTTCATGACATGTTAAGAATGGAAAATGTTTTTGATAGGATATTTTCCTCAAGAATGGAGGCCAAGTGTTTTATTGAATTTATTTTCCATATAAGATAATATAGGGTTCTGTTTCTATCCCTATTATTACATTGATTTTATTATGTTGTTATGGAATTATTTTTATGAATTCCTTTATCTTATATGAATTTTTTTATGATGTGATGATGTTTTAGAGTCCCATTTTTATTACATGGGTTATGCAATGATGTATGAATTATGATTTTCTGGCACACATAATAATGATATCATTATGAGATGGGAGGGACCTATATCTCCCTCAAATGCATTGGGTAAAAATTCTATATCTCATGAGATAGACATGGTTGGAACTCCAGGTTAAACCGGTTTAGTGAAACAGGACTGAAATGAGGAGTGAACTCGGTTCAGAAATAGACTTTTCCCACTAAGATAGTCTCGGAAATGAGTCTTGACAAATAAGAAATGATTCTCTATGATTATGTGTGTATGCCACAAAGTTTTTTTGAAGTTATGATTATTGGGATTAAATTTCACTACTAGGATTTATCCCATGTTATGAAATTATTATCTCTTTTGCAAGTTAAGATTTCCAAAAGGTATGTTCTTATGTTTATGATTTGATTGATATTTTTTTTGTTTACCCTTACTGAGCATTTGAGCTCACCCTTTTGTATGTTTTATTTCCCTAGGTCAGGAAGAAGGTTATTATGTAGGATATGCCAAAAGGGACTCTAGATATGATGAAATAAATGGGAGGAAAAGTTGATGCTTTATGAACCAGTTGTTTATGTTTCCAAGTTTATAAAGACTCTATACCTATACGGTCCTTTATTGGTTTTTTTATATGTTGTAATAGGTGTGCTTCAATTCTGAAGTAATAACAATTTATGTAATGTATGGGTCGTTATAGATGGTATCAGAGGAATGGTATAGTCAACCGTTGGAATCTATGATGTGAAAGCCTTATTAAGAACCCTAAGGATAAGTCTAAGCATAGAACACAATCTTAGTGTTTTAGAAATGGCCCTGAATAACCTAGGATAAGACCATAAGTGTGAAATTTTATTATTTATTATGTGGTTTTCCTATAATAATTAGTGTTGCTCACACTATTCTTCTTGGTTTTAGTTAATGGCTGGAACCCGAAAGAACCGTGTTAATGTGGAATGCGATGGGAAATGAAATGATTGTCCCCCTGAGCAACCAAACGTTATGGGATCTGGAATGAAAAATCTTGTATCCATGCTTACACAACTTTCTCAAGCTATGAATCATGCTGGACATCCAAACGAGCAAAGGAAGGAGCAACATTCTGTTGAATCCTTCATGAGGTAGCATCCACCTTCATTCAGCGGGTCTACTGATCCATTAGTTGCTGAATAATGGATTAGTACTACAGAAATGATATTTTCAGTTCTTCGTTGTTCTGAACATGATAAAGTCATCCTACTAGTGTATCGTTTGGCAGGAGATGCTGAACAATGGTGGAATATTATTAATAATACGAGAAAAAGGGATGAAATTGAGTCCATGGAATAGGACGAGTTCAAGAACTTATTTTTCAACAAGTACTTCCCTCGTATTCTCTGAAAAAAGATGGAGAAAGAGTTTCTTGAACTGAAGCAAAACGATGATGAATCTGTTGGTACCTATGAATCAAATTTTACAAGACATTCAAGGTACGCTTCTGGTATTATTATCCAACTTGAGAGTAAGATCGATTGACTAATTATAGGATTAAAACCAAGTCTTCGATGGGCCATATCCATAAGGGACTTCAATACCTACGAGGAAATCGTTTGATGTGCTCTCAAAGATGAGATGGTGATTTGGGTAACCCATCAGTCATATGGGTTTGATAAGAAGAGGAAAATGGAATTCAAAGGAAAATATAAAGAGCACACTGAAAAGAATATGGGCTTTCCCTTATGCTCAAATTGTGGAAAGAAACATGGAGGGAGTTGTCTTTATGGGACAAGTAAATGTTTCAAATGTGTAAAGGAAGGTTATGAGGCATTTGAATGCCGCAATGATGGAAAGAAGATTTCTAATGATGAAAACAAAGGAAGGGATACACAAAATGAACCTAGTACACTTCAATGTTTCAAGTGCAAGGAGATGGGGCATTATGCCAATCAATGTCCAAATCCAAGTGTTGATGATGATGGTCGATGTCAACAAACTCTTAAGGCTAAAGAAAAAGGAAAGTCACATGAAATTTCTATCAACGATGTGGAGTACGATAACGATGTGGTGAAAGGTACACTTACCATCTAATCTAATGTAGCAAATGTTTTATTTGATTCTGGATCCACCCACTCTTTTTTTTCTGAATAATTTTCTAAGAGTATCACCATATTACCTCAACAATTAGTTTTTGAGTTAGCTGTGACAACCCCTAATGGCACAACAGTCGCATCAAAAGTTTATAATTCTTCCCCGATTGAAGTTGATGGGAAAGTGCTTCCTTCAAATCTTGTGATCCTCACTATAGTGGAATTTGATGTGATTCATGGCATGTATTGGCTTTCTTTATATGTATCTCATATCAATTGCCGAATAAGGGAAGTCATAATTTATATTCCAGATTAGTCTATGATCGTCTATCGATGCAAGGATGAACATAACCTTCCAGTAGAAATTTCTTCCATCTTATGGGTCTTGATTCCACTAAATGAGGGTTATTTATCTCAAATGGCTGGAGAGAATCTCACGATTAAGAATATGAACGTTGTATGGGAGTTTGATGATATCATTATAGAGGAATTTTCGGGTCGTCCACCAAATCGTGAAGTTGAATTTTCAATAGAACTCGTACCGGGTGCTTTGCCTATTTCAAAGACACCATATAGAATGGCACCAATTGAGTTTCAGGAATTGAAGAAGAAACTTCAAGAAAATATTGATAAGGGATTCATATGCCCTAGTGCGTCACCTTGGGGAGAACCTGTTCTATTTTTTACGAATAATAATGGATCAATGAGACTCTGAATTGATTATCGAGAACTTAACAAGATCACTATGAAGAAAAATTATCCTCTCCAGCGCATTGATGACTAATTTGACCAACTACGCGGAGTTCAATACTTTTCTAAGATTGGTCTTCATTCGGGGTATCATCAATTAAGGGTCAAAAGGGAGGATATACCAAATATGACTTTTCCTACAAGGTATGGACACTATGAATTTATAGTGATGCCATTTGGTCTTACTAATGCAACTTCTATCTTCATGGATCTGATGAATAGAGTCTTTATAGACTATCGTGATCAGTTTGTGGTTGTCTTTATAGAAGATATTCTTGTCTATTCAAAGAGCAAGGAAGAACATGAAGATCACTTTAGAATTCTATTAAATACCCTAAGAAAAGATAAGATTTATTCAAAATTTACCATGTGTGAATTTTGGCATAAAAAAGATGCATTTTTGGGTCACATAATGTCAAAAGAGGGATATATGTGGATCCTGAAAAAATAGAGGTTATCAAAAGATGGTTGAGACCAACAACATTAATCGAGATCTGAAGTTTTCTTGGTTTGGATGGATATTATCGACGTTTTGTGAAATATTTTTCACGATTATCTAATCCACTCACCAGGTTGACTCGGAAAGGAGTTAAGTTTGTTTGGACGGTGGAATGTGAAGTGAATTTCAAGGAGTTTAAAAGAAGGTTATCCAGTGCACTTGTGCTCACACTGCCTTGCAGTGGAGAAAGGTTTTTGATCTACACTGATGCATCTAAGAAGGGATTGGGGTTTGTTCTTATGCAAAATGATATGGTGATAGCTTATGCTTCACAACAGTTGAAAATCCATGATAAAAATTACCCAACTCATGAATTGGAGTTAGCTGCGGTAATCTTTGCATTAATGATTTGAAGTCATTATCTTTATGGAAAAAGGTGTGACATTTATACTGATCATAAAAGTGTAAAGTATATTTTCACACAAAAGGAGATGAATATGCGCCAAAGATGATGGTTAGAGCTGATTAAGGATTACGACTGCTCAATTCATTACCACATTGAGAAAGAAAACAAGGTGGAAGATGCATTATGTCGACAAGACCATGCCAGTTTATCCATGATGAGGATCACAAAATATTCAATATTTAAGGATTTACAAAGGATGGATCTTGGAATTATAATGGAAGGGGGAAAATTGTATCTTTCTCAAATGAATGTTCAACCATTTATACATGTGAAGATTAAAGAGGCACAGAAAGAAGATGTAGAGTTACAAAATAAGGTGGGAAATGTTCCTGAATTCAACCTTGATTGTGATGGAATGATAATGTTCAGGAATCGGGTTTTTGTTCCTCCCATCCCCGAATTAAAGAAGGGGATACTGGATGAGGATCATAGTTCTTCATTCTCTATTCATCCTCGAAGCACAAAGATGTATCGGGACCTGAAAGAGTACTTCTGGTGGGATGGAATGAAAATAGATGTTGCTGAATATGTCTATCGATGCTTGGTTTGTCAGCAAGTTAAAGATGAGAGACAGAAGTATAAGGGGATGTTACAACCATTACCCACACCTGAATGGAAATGGGAAAACATCACTATGGACTTTGTCATAGGAGTTACTAAAACATCCAAAGGAAATAATTATATCTGGGTCATAGTTGATCGTCTTACAACGTCTGCACACTTCATTTCTATTAGAGAGGATTTCTCTCTGGATCATCTTTCCAGGATATATGTAAAGGAAGAGGTAAATTGCATGGAGTACCACTTTCTATTATATCTGATCGGGATCCTAGATTTACCTCAAAGTTCTGGTGAAATCATCAGTATACTCTGGATATAGAGTTGAGTTTCAGCACTGCTTATCATCCTCAAACAGACGGTCAGTCTGAGAGAACAATTCAAACTCTAGAAGATATGTTGAGAGCTTGCACAATGGATTTCAAAGGTGGTTGGGATCAACACCTACCTTTGGTGGAATTTTCTTATAACAATAGCTTCTACTCCAGTATTCAGATGGATCCTTGTGAAGCTCTCTATGGAAATATATGAAAGACTCCAACTTGCTGGGATAAAGTTAGGGAAAGAAAGCAATTTGGTCCTGATCTTGTTGATTAGATGGCATAAAAGGTCTGATATATACAACAAAACATAAGAGCATCTCAGAGTCGATAGGAAAGTTATGCCGACAACCGAAGAGAAGACTTAGAGTTTGAAGTGGGTGATAAAGTGTTCTTACGAATATCTCCCTGGAAGAGGGTCATGAGATTTGGAAAGAAGGGGAAGTTGAGCCCTAGATATATCGGTCCTTTCGAAATACTGGATCGTGTTGGAAAGGTATATTACTGATTGTCGCTTCCACCGAATCTCTATAAAGTACATGATGTGTTCCATGTATCTCTTCTGATAAATTACATACCTGATCCTTCACATGTACTCATCTCAGAAGTTGTTCCGCTCGAGCAAGATCTTTCTTATGAAGAACAGCTGATAGGGATTCTGGATCATAGCGAAAAAGTCCTACAAAACAAGACCACTCGATTGGTGAATGTTTTATGGAGGAACCACCAATTAGAAGAAGCTACATGGGAGATTGAGGATATGATGAGGGAGAGGTATCCTCATCTTTTTGTTACAAAGTGACGAATTTCGAGGGCGAAATTCATTTTAAGGGGGGTAGAATGTAACACCTGAGAGTTTTATGAGAAATATTTTGTTTTTATATTATATAAATCATCAAAGGAATATTTCACTTCACACAACACTAGCTTGGCTTGATTTACACGCAACTGCGGCCTTCCTCGATAGCTTGTGTCGTACGCAATACCGAGTTTCACTAAACAACGATATGCTATTAAAATATTATTAAAACTAGCCGTTATGAAAAGTAATAACCACTTTTTGAAATTTTGTTAATTTTATTTTTCAAAATGGACCTCATTTTTGGATTCGGAATATCGATATTATCTTAGGGTAAATTTTGGTACTTTTCAGATAACTTTCATATTTTGAAAATTACTAAATTTTAATTAAAAACAACTTTTTTAATCGAAATAATTAATTTTGATAAATTATTATTTTGAGTGGTTTTAAAGTATATTTAGAATATATTTTTAAAATTTAATAATTTTTTTTTCATTGGATGTAATTTCACATTTATACCAGACATAAACAAGTGTCAATATTTTGATAGTTATTATCTCCTAAAAACAGAATACTTGTTTTGATGACAGGAATTAATTTTTAAATTAGTTAATGTAACTAATATGTTTTGAATTTTGTAAAATAGACATCATTTTTTAATTCATAATATCAATTATATCTTAGGCCTAATTTTTGGTATATTTTCTGGAAACTATCATTTTTTTGATTAATACTGAAACCACTAAGTGGTAGTTAAAAAAACTAAATTTTTGATAAAAATTAATTTTACCGCTTATGTGAGGAGAATTTATAAAATCTTAGAGACATGTTTAATATCAAGGACTAAAATGTGGTTCAATGTGATGAAAATAATTTTTGGTGAATAGTAACTTTTTACTTTTTTTACCACGATTAAAAGTAAATAGGGTAATTAAGGGTAAACGTGTTATTATTATTACACTAAAACATGTCCTAATTATATTGGATAAGTGTAATTAGACCAAAAACAACCTTAGAAATAAAATATGACCATTTAGTCCCACTTAGATTAGATGAGGACATTTATTATCAATTTATTTAAAGAAGTGTTAAAATAGTTAAAATCAATGTTTAATAACGAAATAATTTTTAATATATGGTTATAAATAAGATAAATTAGACTATAAATATTTATTATAAAGATAAAAAGTTTTCTAAAATAATGGTATTTTATTTGTAATTTTTAGACTTAAAATAATTTAATTTATTTATGATACAATGATGATGCAATAATTAACTTATTAATAAAATATTGGCATAATTGATGTTATAAATACCCAAATAAATGTAATTTGAGACATTTGATGAATTACAATAATTTTTAATGTTAATATAACATGTTATTATTGATTTAATTAATTGTTTTCTAACTAAACATTCTGTTATGATTTTCACAAAAATCAATTACCAAATAGTGTCAAAATTGACATAAAATAGTTTTTAAAACAAATATTATATTATTAATTGTTATTATATTTCTAAAAATCTAAGGTTCGGTCAATATACTTATATCATGATATTTGTTTCATTAATGGACCACTTGTGTGTCTCTTGTATGTATATGGTATGTTTATTAACTATATAATATAAAAATATAAAGAGAAATGGTAAATGTCAATCTAATTAACTAAGAGTTAAAACTAAAGGATAAGTTTAATATAATGACCTAAACTTGTATAAATTCTATTTTATGAGAGGATGCAGACCCATAAACACCTTATATTCGAAATATATCAATTTGGAGCTATTAAAAACCGAATTTGACTTTATAATAAAATTATAGTTTTTGTTATTCCAATGGTGCCCCTCTCCTCCCTTATAAAAGGGCACCTCCTCCTTCATTTTCTCAAACCACTTTGAGCCTTAAAGCTCGACCAAACCCTGAAAAATTCTATTATCCACTTCCCTAGAAACATACTATAGGTCCTGGTAATCTTCAATGTCCTATTTTAGTTCCCTAGGAGGAGGTCTCAAACAGGCGCTTCAAAGAAGATGTAATTTCCGTTACCGATTCTTTCAACTTTAATTCTTCTTCCACTTCTTCTTATTTTGTTGTTTCATTATGATTTAATAACATCAGTATCACTCATATAATTTTATGTTATTATAAGTATGAAAGAACCCTATTTCACCATTTATCCATCCTATGGAAAACGAAATCACCGCGTGTGCGTACGTACGGAATATCGTCTCCGCGCCGTGGTGTAATCTATTTTCCACCAACACCTTTCTTGGATGGGTATAATGGTGTAAATAATGACTATATATGATTATTGTAAAGTGATATTGATTCTGAATTAGTATACATGCACTCCTATACAATTCCATGATCATGGGAACGATATCATCGCTCGTGCATACGTACGGAATATCGTCTCCACGATGTAATGTGACTCGTTATACATGATCTTCATTGCATAATAAATATATAAATTAATTTAATGAATGAATATGATATATATTACACTAATACCATTCTGTAAATGAGGTATCTATAACCTAAAAAAGAAAAATAAGAATTTATTCGACAAAACACGCAAAAGAACAAAAAGTAATAAAGACCCGAATAACAAGTAGTAATGAAATATTACTAATAAGAAGCTAAGAATATGACCATATATGATATCATAAAAATTATTATGATTCTGGAATTATTCAATAACATTATTTAAATCATTATATAGGAGGTTCAGACACTTACGAAGCAAATCAGACTTAAGGTAAAGGAAAATATCACAATATCATTTTATCCAAGATTATTTATACTTTGGGATTTACTGGGGTGTATTTTATCATCCACATTCATGTTTCCTCAATTTGTAATATTATTTACATCCACCTACAATTGTTTAAATCCAAATTTACCCTTAGGTGAGTTTTGAGTAAAGATATGAAAGGAATCTTTTGTTGTTTTTCGTACGAGGTACTTTTTGACTTTTCCGACAAAAGTATGAGAAGAATGTTTTTTAAACTTATACGACATAAATGGATTTTTAAAACATTATTTCCAAGAATATTCCTTTACATGTTTTCATGTTTATTTTTAATCAACATATTTTATTATAGAATTTCATGACATGTTATGAAAGGAAAATGTTTTTAAAGGGATATTTTTCTCAAGAATGGAGTTCAAGTGTTTTATCAATATTATTTTCCATCTACGATAATATTGGGTTATGTTTCTATCCCTATTATTACATTGATTTGATTATGTTTTGATGGAATTATTTTTATGAATTTCTTTATCTTATATAGATTATTTTATGATTTCATGATGTTTAAGAGTCCCATTTTTATTACATGGGTTATGCAATGATGTATGATTTATGATTTTGTGGAACACATAAGAATGGTATCATTATGAGATGGGTGGGACCTATATCTCCCTCAAATTAATTGGGTAATGATTTTATATCTCATGAGATAGACATGGCTGTAACATCAGGTTAAACCGGTTCAGTGAAACTGTACTGAAACGAGGAGTGAACTCGGTTCAGAAATGGACTTTGTCCACTAAGATAGTCTTGGAAATGATTCTTGAAAAATAAGAAATGATTATCTATGATTATGTGTGTATGAAAAAAAGTTTTTTTTAGTTATGATTATTGGAATTACATTTCACTACTATGATTTATCCCATGTTATGAAATTATGATCTCTTTTGCAGGTTAAGATTTCCAAAAGTTATGTTCTTATGTATATGATGTGATTGATATTTATTTTGTTTACCCTTACGGAGAATTTGAGATCACCCTTTTGTATTTTTTATTTCCCCAGGTCAGGAAGAATGTTATTAAGTAGGATATGATAAAAGGGACTCTAGATATGATGAAATAAATGGGAGGAAAATTAGATGCTTTATAAACTAGTTGTTTATGTTTCCCAGTTTCTAAAGACTCTATACCTATATGGTCCTTTCATTGTTTTGTTATATGTTGTAATAGGTGTGCTTCAATTCCTATGTAATAACAATGTATGTAATGTATGGGTCATTATAATATTGATAAAATATTATTGTATATGATAATTGGTGATATATGAACATATTAATGTTATGTTATGGTTATTTTTTGAGGCATTACTTTTGTTTTTGTTGGGTAATTTCATGTTCACAAAATTCATACATTTAATGTATGATTAAATAAAATATTTTAGTATATATATATATATATATTAACAGTAATTTAATTGTTTCATCATTTGGTATATTATTTATAATAATTCATTTATAATTGTTAGTCATTAAAAAATGTTTTTGATTATTTTATATTAATTTCGTTTAAAATAAAAAATTCAAGACACTATTAATTAATTTTTTTTGAAATGGAGTCTTAATTTAGGTATATTAAATTAAAATTACACAATAAGGGTTATTATATAATTTTAGTGACTGAATAAATTCTATTGTAATTTATTAAATCATGTACAAATAGTTAAAAAGTGGCAAAAATTACAAGGAATAGATGATTGATAATTAAATTAATACAAATGATTTGGATCCATTAACAATATCCATATTTTTGGATTAAACAATAAGAATAAATGGTAGAAAATAGAATAATAGTAATTATATAAGATAACATATGATTTATTAGATTTTGAAAAAATCACAATTTAAACTAACAGATAGACTCATTTCACAACATATGGGACTCGTGATCATTAGAAAAAGTGAGTGTGAATAGATTCCCTAAGTCAAAATATGCCTTTAAATTAATACATTATTATGGTAAACTATATTTATATTGTTAATAATCAAAACATTTGGTTAAATAATCTATAAAAATTGGGGATATAAGTCCAGAGAACTAAAATAATTTTATGGTGTCTCTAGTAATCTCTACTACACTACCATATAAATTAAAAAAATGATATAGTAAATTGTTTGTGTCATCAGTTTTCTCCACTATAGTATCATCCCAATGTCCACAATCATAGTGTTATAACCTAGTGTATTGAAAGGGCTGCAAGAAATTAATTCTATCATTGTTATATGTATTGTGGTCTACCGATCAAAAATATATATAAAATAAATACTGATTTATAAAAACACCTTCCATTCATTGTTCCATAATTATACAATATATATATTACATATCAAAAAATTTCATTTTTCTGTAATTTGAGATTTACCATTAATGGTTATACTAAATTCATTTTATTCTTGAAATACTAGTTACATTACCTTTAATATTATTGTATGTTATTTATATTCTTCATCCCATCATCCATAAATCGATAAAATATCATATGAATAACAATGCCTCAAATTATCAATCAAAATCATCATTATTTTCAACAATCCGAGATAATTATTTACAAATATAGTATTCATTATAAACAACTCATGTTATATAATAGTATAGATAAATGAAAAAAAACATAATTTACATCATCATTGCATGAAACAATTGGTCTATTGAAGTTTTTATAGATATTTATCAATAACAGTGTAATTCATTATCCTCTCTATTTCTACCCAATCCCTAAGAGGAAGTCGTTATATAGTCTATTTTCTTCCAAAATTATACATCAATATTGTACTCTGACTGTATTAAAAATAAATCAACCGCCTTATATAATTTTATTATATAAGTCACTATATTTCAATAACTATCAAAAATATATCTTTTTTCCCTCAATCTGTTGTCAACATTGCAACCAAGGTCAGTTTACAAATGCCCATGTATGGAATTTATTTTCCCAAATCACAAATATACTTACATATTTAACATTAAATTCATAAATATCCATTTAAATTATTCCCATTGATTCAGTCAAGGTATGAATATTCAAATACTCCTAACCATCACAATATGATGAATATGAGGTCATGTACAGACAATGGGATACATCATGACTCAATTAGTCAATGAAAAAATTACCTTTTCATTAAATTAGACAAATTAAAATATATTTTATTTATAAATAATTGATAATTTAACCTGGTTTTATTTAGAATAGAAATATTCAAGACCCCAAAAAAATAATTATGATCAAAACCATTCGAATGTAGTCTTCTCTTGATGAAATAAATGATTTATCAATACAGTCTCCCATGATCCTCATTCCCAAATTAATAATAGCTTCAACAACATATTTAATCATGATTTCACCATCCCACGTCCCCTTATGTCATTAATCCAATATATTCAATATATTATACATATAATTAATCTTCATATAAAAGTAATAACATATTTTCCCCTCTATATTACATTATATAAAAATAGTTATAATGTACACACCATTTGTATGTGTATTTACTCTTTGGATAATCATTCTTTTTTTCCTCTACCAGGGTGAATCCCTTATCTAATAAAATATTTTCAGTAGTTTTTAAACATTATTTCCACCTCCAAAATATAAAAATCATATAGTCATAAATTTAAAATATTCCTTCTAAAAATATCATTATGAATATTTTATGAATCATACATCTATTTATATATATATGTTAATGAAATAATTATATATAATCTATCAGATGTTGATAATATCCACTATTGGTGAGAAAAAATAATAGAAAAATGATCATTCCTTTAATAAAAATCATTTCTCTACCCCAATAAAAAAATTTCTTACAATAAATATTTTACATGACCATGAATAAAAATTTATTATAAAACCCATTCATTATTATCGTGTAATGTGTCAAATAGTATGCATATTTGTATATAATGATGAAAACAATTGTTTCTTATTTATCCCCCAAATTAATGAATCATTCACCTAAAATGATTCATTATAAAATTTGGGATCCCAAATTTTAGTCAATAAGAAATAATGTTTTGTATATGATACAAATTAATAGGACTTTTTATGAATATTTTTCTCAGAAGATTCAAATATTGAATATGGAAAACACGTTGTGCTAGTACATTATATGGTTCATCATTAACTCCCCCATTTTCTTAACTCAATGATTATTATTCACACTATAATCTAAAACATTATGTCGGTAAATTTACACTATATTTCACTTCATATCTTTAGATGAACATCTTATTCACATCATCCAAGAATCAGTGTGAAAACTCTTGAATAATATATTAAACAAAGAAAAATAAATTTTAATTCTACTGATGATTTCACCTATATCATCATCTACATGTACATATTTAAAATACTCAAATACTTAACAAATGGGAGAGACTAACATATTTTTTAAACCAGATATATAAACATTAACTGTCCACTATAAGTAAATATAGACTACAATAAAGGATACACTCCTCCACAATCACTAAATAAGCATGTGGGTAACAACTAGTATAGACTAATACTAGTATAATTCATTAAATAACATATTAATCATTTTAACAACAAAATTATAATGTGGTTAAATTCAAAGAGTCATATCCCACCAAATTCCATTATTATAATATAATTACTTCTACTATTTATTGTCATAGTCTCTTATATTTTCATCTAATGGATAGTCCAATGTTTCTCAAGAAACATTTAACCACAAAATACATACACTTCTATAAAATGGAAAATAAAATATATATTTTTCTTATGTAGTATCATAAAATTATTTTTGATTCATTGAAAATTTTCATATACTATTTTGACACTCTATATAAATGTATTAGTGGATAACCACATGAATTATTTTGAAGAGGGCCTCACATACTAGTGTTAACTGTTTTTCTTTCTTCAAAAAATAGTAAAACCATTTTAATTTCAATATATTATCATCACCTATGAAAACATCAATTATATTTTGACATGGTAGAATTACTTTTTTAAACACCATAATTCCAATGAAAATGATATCAACTAACATATATTTCAAAATTGTTGTCTCCTCAATATATATATATTTTATTCGTGGCTATAGTGTTTTCGATCATATTATATAATATTCCATTCTTTAAAATGCATTCTATACCCATAGACCCCATTATAGTTTTTCTTGATTCACCAAAAAAGGTACTAAATTCATCATGACAAATATTTTTGACAATAATATGATTCTATCAGGGTCCATTTTTATATAATGAATTTTTTAAATTATAAAAACTCCCATTATTTGTGTTTTTATATTCATCATACATTTCCCCAAATATTTTGGGTTCATCATTAGTAATATTTTTCATGATATAGTTTAATAAAATCAAATTAATTAGTATTCCTTTCAATAATGTGAAATATATGGATTTCATTGAGTATTAAATCCCAAACACAATAAGGATATCAAAACATAGTATTATGAAATCTATGGGTTCTTCGAATAATGTGTTATATATATATATATATTTATAATTATATTAGTTTTCTTGATTTTTTCTCTTCACTATAGGGATTTTACATTCTTGAAAATTGTCCACTGATTTTGGAAAAATCCACATTCCTTCCCTAGGAAATTTATTCTGTACTTTTATAAACATATACTATTATCTAATTTTATGTATCTATCTCCTCCTTTTATACGTAGAGTAATATATAATAATTAACCTTTATTTTATGAATTATAACCCATATCTTAAAATCTCACTCATCATCCAGTTTCATTCTTGTGACTAATATTGGGTATTATAATTTTTTACAGACTATTTTCTATTGAAGATTGAAATACAAAGTCAAATTCGTAATTTCCAACACAATTCTAATAGATATCAACTGACTTATGATGGTGTTTAATTCATTTATTAGTTCAGAAACAAGATACCATAAAAACATATTAAAATTGAATACTCTTCACATCTGGAATAATTTAGTTGATATAAAAGGATATATGTATATATTTCTTGAGATATTCCATCAACCAGTTTTTTGAATTTTCATCATTAATGTTAAATTCCTTATTTTTGAAAAACATAAAGAAATCAATTTCTAAAAACAATGAATACAGTATCTCAAAATAATTATTTTTGTTCTCCATAATATTAACACTCAAAGTGAAAGAGAATAATTTTATGATAATGAAAATCCATTATATGTACCCTGAAGTAGTACATGTTCACTATTGAAGAAATTGATAATTTCCATAATCTTTTATATAGACATAATTCAATTTATAAAATATAATTAAATAATATTAAACTCATTATCATATTCAATATTTCCGGAATACAATACGGATATCCAATTTATTGATACATAAATGTAGAGAATGAAAAATAACAAGAATAAAATTCCATGAAGAAATGCTTATTTAGTTGAAGAATAATATTATATTAATTTAGATGTATAATACTGTCACGTTGTCCTGTAGAAATATTACCATGTTAAATAAAGAAGGTAATGATATCCAAAACAAAATTTCTCATAAAACGATGTTGTGATATAATAAAATACAATGATACATAATATAGTGTTTAAAATGTGTCTATCATGGTATTGTAATTTCAAAAGTACGATCATATAGATACACTTCCATATTAGGGTATGTAATCAGGTCTCCTATAGTTCCATGATGATGCTAAAAAATTTATAGTTCCATATAGGCTTTTTTCGGTGATCTCTCTTTATGTGTAGAACACTATGAATTAAATCCCACTTCATATGATGGATTAGACTCCATGATTATATTAACTAAATATTTACTCGAGTCGTCAATAATGTATGGGGAAAAATATTAAAATCCCAACAATAATTTCTATACCAAATTCACCTTACACCCATGTGATTCTATATATACCATTCACCTATATTATATTTCTAAATAATTTCCCATATGTTTTCATATAATTGGATCTGAACTACACAAATCCAAACTACTTCAATACTTATTTATGAAATCCTTAACAAAAATTCACTTTTAATGTTTTTATTTACATTCGGTATAATATTTTCACAAAAATGAGGCATCGATATTTTATTTTAAATAACCACATTTTTAAAATGAGTAATTATTCAAAAAAATATATCTCTATAATAACTACTATTTTCATTATAAATTCCCATATAAAATCTTTAAAAATATAATTTAAAATATATTTATTTTACCTTAATATTCTTATATACATTTTAAAAATATATTATATTTATATCATTATAAATTCCTATTTATTCAAAATATTGCACATTATTATATGGATTAGTTCAACCACCTAATTAAATGATGTAGAACTGATGTAATTGTCTTTATAATGAATAAAAATGATCAAATCAATATTATTAAAATATGATATAAATAATTAGTTTTTCTCACAAATGTTGTTCTTTATGGGAGACACATGATAAAATGGGCATTATAAATTAACTTCTCATTATTAATAAATTTCATGACATATTCTATTAAAAAATTTAATTTTCACAAACCATTTGAGATTATTGGATGAAATTAGTTTTTTATTTACTATATCATTTATATTCAACAAATCCAACATATTTAATAATTTTTAAAAGATTTTATTTTTATCCATTACATTAAATTGAAACATCTATTATGAAACATGTAAGAAAAAATATAAATTACTAAAAAAATAATGATGAGTATTAAAAAAACTAATTAATATATGGGAAATATGAATTTATAATATAATATTATTAATGTATTTATAAATAATTATTTTTTGAAATTATTTTATTATTATTATTATGATATTTATTATAAAATTGGTTAGAGAACAATCTTGGATATCTGGAATAAATGATATTTTTATACCTATTTTATTATTTATTAATATGTTATCTAAAATTATCTTCTTTTATTTTATGTGATCCATGTAAAAAACCATGTATTTAGTTGAGCATATTTTTTCAGGAATTTTTTTAGAAAATATTATTCATGAATTCATCAATTAAATGTATTAAAATTCAAATAATACAAATATTGTAATAATATCTTAGAAAATCTAAATTTTATTGAAAAATTTTATATTAATATATTTCAATCAAGGGAAAATAAATTTTATATTTATATAAATCAGATTTTTTACTCTCATATAATTATCTTTTTGGTATACAATTTTTATGAAAATTTCACTCAAATTTGCATCATAATTCCACAGATATGATTCCTTATGAGGTAACATATATATCTACTATTTTGAGTTTGAAATAATATTCATGCATTCAATGTTTCTGAAATTTAATTCTACATTCTTACTTGATTCATTAAAATTATTTTATATGGAAATTAAATATTAATGAAATTATTTTGAATCCAAAATTTCTAAATTTTACAAAAATTCACACTTTATTCGACTACATATATTGATTAATTCATTGGGATTCAATTTTTATTATTCATAATAAACTGTTATAAATATCAGTTTCATTTTCATCATTTTTATAAAAATTATTTAATTATATATTAATATGTTGTTAAATTTATTATTATTGAAAATTAAATGAATTTATTCTTAAATTTTAGAGTAATTATATAATGAACTTATATGTTATTTTTCATCTATGCTAGAATTATTTACTGTTGTTTATGTTTTGGTGGTTATATGTTTTAAATGAATAATTAACGTTATTCTATTCATTCCATACAATGATTCATATGAAACCTATTTCATTCCAAAGGATAATTATGCTACGATGGAATTACAAATTTCATTATTTTCATATGGTATAGGTATATATGGAGATTCAAAATCTAATGAGTTGAAAAGAAATTATATATCTACCCAGTGCATTATGTAAATATTTATATTAATTATATGAAATATAAGGGACTCATGATTGAAAACAATCTACAATGGTACTCTTTAATTTATATTTATAGGAATTTGGAGTGAAACCAATCAGTTATGGGCCATTATTGAGTATATTTGTGAAAATGGAGAGTCATCACAATCTACTATGCGACTCTATCCCATATGCGATAATGGTAAATATAGGGATACATTGAATAAATATTTATTTTTAATTCCAATTTATGTGACACATTATTTTTCCATACCTCTATATTAGGCTTCATTTTTATGTTTAATTTTCCTAGATCATGATTATTGACTCATAGATCCACAATCCAATTTCTTGAGAATTTGTTCATGAAAAAGTATTCTTTCATGACCCATGACTTATGATCTGGGATTTATAAGGATAATTTTATCATTTTATAGTCATAATAATTGGTTATTCTCTCATACAACCTTGATAATCATAATACCCATTATAACCAGTGATTGTTATCTATTTTTATTACCCTTTTCACAAATAATAAATCACACATTACATATGATTCTAATCCCTATGACATGAAAAATTTTATAATATCAAAATAATTTAGAATGGTTTCAATAGTTGATTTCAATTATGGTAAATTTTAAAGATTATTTTTAAAATAATATGGAAAAGAATCTAATCAATAATGTCAATAATAAAATATGTTTTGGTAGGTAATTTGATAAAAAATATAATAAATTATCATGTAAATTTATAAAATATATATATATATATATATTATTCAATTTATCACAATTAGAAAATGATTATTTACCGTATATTTTATTATTTAATATTAATACTATGTTATTATTATTTAGTTATTGGTTGTATGTATTAAGGAAAAAGAAAAAAATAAATACAATGTAAAATGAAATGACTGGATTGATGAGAAATCAAAAGATATGTGTAGAATTGAATATAATAATTTGGATATGATTATATAACACCCAATTTTTTCAATATCACAAGAACCATATAGAACTCCAAAATGCTCAATGAAAGGACTAAATAATCATTTACTTATAGTAGTGAAATATTCTACACAAATTTATCGTAAATAAAATTCATTAATTTATGATAAATTAGATAGTGCATCATAAGAGATCAATTTTATTCTTTTTTTGTTCCATTTAATAAAATATTTAAGTTTCCTTTTACCATTTTTATATTGATGAGGATAAATGGGGGACCTTAATTCCCCAATATTTTACTATTTACATTCACTATAAATAAATTTTTTTGTTAGGTAGATTGTTTTTAAAAAATATCTATATTGATCCATGATTTAATTTATTGAGTTGAAATATTAAAATAATGGGTAATCACTAATAAATTATGTGAATGTAATATGAAACATCATTAATAAAATTAAAAGAGGAATAAAACTGGATATAAATAAAAATATGAAAAACCTAGCATAATTACACTAATGTTCTGTCCTAAATTACATCACCTCAAATTCAATTATTTAAATTAGGTAATTATTGTATTATATATATATATACATATATGTATGTGGAGGATAAAATGAATAGAAAAAAATGTTTTATAAATTAATTTATGAATGTCTTTTCGAAGGGTAATTTTCTATTATATATATTAACATTTGAAATATTATTTTCATATATTTTCTTATTAAAAATATAGGCATTCATTAATCATGTATCCAATAGGTATATTGAAATTTTCTAAATTTTTAAAAATTAATTAGAAAAAATATTGATAATAAATTATAATTATTAATCAAAATATTTTAAATTTTTATGGAGTAAGTATTATTATTATTATTTTATGATTTTATTTGAGTAATAAAATAAAATTAATGTTTTTAGTAGTCATGGATAAGTAAGATTAAACTGTTATATAACTAATTATTATATTTAACAGTATACATTTAAAAAAATAATGATTATTTTCAATGACAATTTTAATATATTGTTATCTTGTTCGTCAAAAAATAAATTAAGAACTCAAAAATAATTTTATTGAAGAAATATATTCTTAAATTAATAATATTATAAATTTATATTCATATATTTATTATTAATGGGTAATTAATAAAAATAATGTAATATATCAATTTTACACATGTAATCTTTGAGAATTATATAGTAATCGTATTTTATTGAAATCGTGTTCTAAGACGGAGCAATATTCTGAGGCCTTGTGAGATCAGAAATTTTATTAAAAAATTATTATATTATTATCATCTGTATACATTTTTCCTTAAATATTTCATGAAAAAATTAATGGATTCTCAAATTTGTTATGTGAATCCACTATAGAGTCTATAATTCTGTCTTTACCCTTGGAATGAAATAAATTTTTTTCAATGTGGGATGTTTGATAAAAAGATTTCCTATGCACAAATAATAATTGAAATTAAATTTATTTATTTCTATTTTATGTGATGATAGAAAATCCTCATAGTGACACAAATAAACATTATTATAAACTAATTTCAGGGTTTTCTTCATAATAATGAAATTTTATAAAGAAATCTTATGATGAGCATTCATGGATGATTATTGAGGGATAATAATTTTGTGAAAAATGTTCCAATGAAACTGGTGGACCACATCAATGACCACAACATGGATAAATTATTCCAAAACAATTATTCCAATCATGAGTATCATTGACTTATTTATAGTTATTTACAACATTTGATTTATCCCATGATGAATGTGAATCAATCAACACATAGATTTATTTGTTGGTTATTCATGTAGCTAGATTGGGTTTTTTTACATGGGATTTGGGGATATTTTATAGTTAATTATATAACATTTTCACATTATAATAGAATTTAGTCATGAAAACATGAGCATTAGTTGTGGTATGATCCTCATGTTTGTGGTTTCTACATTTTCTCTCCATTTTCTCCATTTTTCAATCAGGATCCCCCCATTTGGTTTCTAGTTTGAAAAATACCCATCCTACAATCATTGTGCATTCGATTCATGGAACAAAGGATCAATGCCATTTTTTGAGATCGAGATTGAAAAAATGATTATGATGAGTAGTGACATAAAAATATTGGGTTTGGGTTTTCAATGATGATATTATAAAATTAATGTGTAGTGATAGAAATACTTTAGGATGTGTTGGTGTTAGTGTTATTTGGATGGATAGAATTTTATTTATGGTTATGGTAAGGCTTTAACTTATGATATATGTGATCCCCAATGATATTGGTCATAGATATCATGGGTGGATTTTGTGGTGGAGTAAGACACAAGATAATAGGTATATTATTGTAAAATATTAACTACAATGCCTGAAATCTATAGATACACACTATATGGGTCCTTGGATACTGTTCTAGAATTTCTATGTAGATGAAATAATCAATTTAAATGAAAATTATATAACATAAAAATTAGAAGGATATGGTGGCTCATTATGTTCCATTAGTTAAACTAGAATGGAATTACTATAAAATCTATGAAAAGTATTAAACCCAAATAATGAATGTGGGATGAATCATAAACATGAACATGAATAAGTATAATGAAATTAAATTCGGCACATGAACATTTCAAGGTTTAAAAGGGAATTTCATTGAGTATATAATTATTTTCTACAACACATAGGTAGAATCAAGTCAGATAAGAATCTGCATGTTCATTTACAAACAAACATATGATTCCCTTATTTTCATTGTCATAGGTGTGTATACACAGGTTATTCCCTCAATCCACCCCTATGATGGAATATTTTCGTAGTCTATCCGAGGAAAATGTCTGCAATCCAGTACAAGGTATTTTACTCATATAGTGTACTCATGGATCATTAATTTTATTATTACTTGCCCTATATATTCATCAACCCTAACTAGGATTGTCTAATTTATTGTGCAAAAAATTAAAAAAACTTCAATCCATAACTTATTAGGTTAATCTAGGTTATGTTTTTGGTATTCCAATTTTCCCTAGGTGTGATCCCCGTATATACTATCAGACTGATAGAGTGGGTTCTCCTAGGTGACTATTGCTAGAAAATTAAAAGAAAATTATTATGGTGGTAATGTGTTTATTATTATAAAATCATTTATAGTCTATTCTATTATTATAAATATCAATTTTTGTTTTTCCCTAAATTTCGTGATTTAAATTCGCCTTTGATTATTTAACTACAACTATCTTGATAGATTATGAATACATATTTTAAGGTTTCTTGCTGGTTATTTTTATACTCACCCACCATGGTATCCTTCATCATGTTTTGTGTAATATGTAGATGAGTGAGTGTTTTATGGGGTTCTACATGGACCAGGATAAGAACAAGCATGTATTGGGCTAGGAAGATCATAGTTTGTTTCATGAAACCCATTTTAATATAGTCCGATGTTTCTTACATTTGGAAATCGTTAATGTTTTTTGAGTACTTTTATTTGGACCTTTTTTCATTATAATTTTTTTTATATATAGTGATTATCAGATATAGATGTATTCATGAATTTGGTAGTATTTTTTAAAATTTTATTATTTAATAGTCTTTTTTGTGTTTTTTGTGTCTTTATTCCTGAGGTTATATAATCCTAGTATGGTTCATACCAAATTTACAGTGGTCACTAGCTCATGGCATATTGGATTCAGGATTGGGGTTGTCACAATCATTATTTCACCATCATAGAGGTCCCTAGTTTCTCATGTTATGAGAGTGTATTATAATAGAAGATCTCATCATAGGAACAGATTTCATAGTTCTGTATAGTTGTGATATTTTACTGGATTTATAAAACTATTGTTTAGTGTTTTGCGATTGGATTTCATGCTAGGGATAAATGTTTTTGTATATAAGGAAAAATATCATTACGTCATGGATCTAAAAATCAACAATTCAGATCAGCAATTGTAGATAACTGCTTCAATAAAAACATTGGTACATTCATCATAAAGGAATGGAATTTCTTTTCATATACTTCTTGAGTCAGCTCACCATATATTTTTTCAGACATTGGTTCACATTTTACATTTCACGATTCATCCATTATGACTTCCATATACTATTCATAATAAGGATAATGAGGATAATCCACCTAGTTTTAGGGATTTGAGACATATAATTCATGATAAATTAGTTTGTTTATGTGGTTTCACATCACCACCTCCACACATAGATTAGAATATGGTACTATTAGTACCATCAGATTAGGTTCTCACGTAGACCATGCTTTAATGGTTTTAGAATTGGTGAACACATAGGTTATAGGAAGAGAATGACGCATTACCATTTGAGTATTTTATTGTTTTGGTTTCATGATACCTTCTTATCGTCATGAAACATACATAAACTATAGTTGTCATGTAGGATATAATTCTTCATTAATCCCTAGGGAGTTAGTGGAGACTTGTAGTTTTCAAAAGATGAGTTAACAATTTCATGGATAATGTCTGAGAAACCAGTCAATGTAGAGTACCCCCAGATATGATATGATATATGTCTATGTATGATCCATTATAGACAAATATGGGAAGAAATGTGTCTTATTATACATTTAGGTTACAGATAATTCATGACACATGATGGTTGTGGTTTTGGATCCGTACTTTGGGAAATGGTCTTTCATGAGAGATATAAAAAGAAACTTCTTGGCCATTTTTATTCCTCTAAAAATCATAATTATTATGGGTTATTAGATCATACCAAGGTTGTTAAAATATATATATCCAATAATACATAAGTAGTGGGTTCTATTGGTGGGAACACATTGATAGAGACAATGGTAGAATGTAGTCAAATGAAGTCATATGTATCTAGACACATGTGATATAATAAAAAGATTTCTTAGGTCAGTGTTTATTGGTCAAGGGATCTCTTAATAGTTATTTTTAGGCTTTGGAGAAGTGCTTTAACGATTGTAATTTTTTAATTCATATTAGAGGGGATTATTTGACACAACATATGGATGAATGAGAGATAGATGATGTACCAACTATGTATGGGAATCAGTTAGCATATGAATGTAACTATGGAGGAGGACATGGATGAAGAGAGGGGAGATCTACTAGAGGATTTATATGGTTGGAATTTTTTCCAACACCACCATTATGTGATCCGTTTTGGGATTAGGGAGATGGGAAACATGAGTGTGAGAAGTTGTTGTCTATGGGGGTCTATGATCTAGTGTAATTACGGATGAATATATGTAAAATATTTGTATTTTCTACCATATATTATATTTCATTGTCATTGTAATGAGATTATATTTTCATTCTATATCCCTAGTTCAATACATAGTTGTTCATGTTGAGTCCATTTATTTACCCTTAAACTTGAAGAATCATACATGATATGAAACTACCATCACAGAGTTTTACTAATACTCTGTGTAACAACCTGAGATTTTATCAGAATTATTATTTTTAATTTCATTGATGTCTTTGGTTGAACTCTACAAAAAAATTATCTTGTGCTATACGCAACACCGTATTTTCTTGTAGTATACGCAACACTATTCTTGTCTCATGTTACACACAATTTCAAGTTTGAAATATTAAGTATAGATTTTGTTTAATGTAAAAATGAAATAAATTTTGATTATGTTCTACGAAACACCAAACAGAGCTTTCTCTACACACAACACTGACTTGTCTTGCATTACACACAATCAAAACATTTTTCGATAGCGTGTGTAGTATGCAATACCGAGTTTCACAAAATGAGATATTATTATAATATTATTATGAACTAGCTGTTATGAATAGTAATAACCATTTTTGAAATTATATAAATTTTATCTGTCAAAATGAACATCATTTTTTGATTCGGAATATCGAAATTAGCCTACGGTGAATTTTTGGTATTTTTCTAAAAACATTCAATTTTTTATGAATAGTGAAAACACATGGTTACTATTTAAAAACCGACATTTTATTTAAATAGTAATTATTTTATTTAAAATTATTTTAGGTAAAAATTGATTCATAATACATATATATGTTCTATATAATTCATTGGAGTCATTTTATAATAATTTTAGATATATAAAAATTTTATTGAACTTTTCATTGTCTTATACCCACCTCCTAGGAGAATTTGAAAATTTACATAAAACGTAATTTTACCACTTATGTAAGAGGAATTTCAAAAATAAGAGATACACGTTAATTATCAAAGAGTAAAATTTGGTTCAATAAGATAAAAATATTTTTTTGGTGAATAGTAACTTGTTACTTTCATTTACCACGGTTAAAAGTAAATAGGGTAATTAAGGGTAAAAATGATATTATTATTACCCTAACACATGTCCTAATTATATTGGATAAATGTAATTAGACAAAAAACAACCTTAGGGAAAAAATATTACCCTTTACGTCCGCTTGGATTAGATTAGGACATTTATTATTATTTTATTTAAAGAAGAGTTAAGATAGTTAAAATCAATGTTTAATAACTAAAAATTTTTTACTATAGGGTTACACAATAGATAAATTCGACTATAACTATTCATTAGAAAGATAAAAATATTTACTACATAATGGTAGTTTATTTATAATTTTTACAAATTAAATAATTTAATTTATTTAGGACACAATGATTATGTAGTAATAACTTTATTAATAAAATATTAACATAATTGATGTTATAAACACCCAAATAAATGTAATTTGAGTCTTTTTACAAATTCCACTAATCTTTTCGGTTAATATGACATGTTATTATTGATTTAATTTTCTTTTTTGGAACAAATCATACTATTATGATTTTCACAAAAATCAATTACTAATTACTGTCAAAATTGACATAAAATAGTTTTTAAAACAAATATTATATTATTAATTGTTATTCTATTCATAAAAATCTAAAGATCAGAAAAATGACTTAGATAAGGTATCATATATTAACAATGAACCACTTGGGGTTCGTCTGTCTTGTTATTGTATAATTATTAGCCATATAGTGTATGAAAAGAAGAAGACACGCTAAAAGTTACATTATTTATCTTAGAGTAAAATCTAAATGATAAGGTTAAAATAATAACATAAAAATGTCTAAAACCTATTGGTTGAGATTATTTCGACCCATCCCCACTTTATCTTCTAAATAAGTCAATTTGGTGCCATTATAAACCAAATATGATTTTATTATAAAATAATATTCTATGTTTTTTCTAATGTGCCCCTCTCCTCCCTTATAAAAGGGCACCTCATCCCTCTCTCCTCACACCACATTGAGCCTTCTAGCTCATCCAAACCCTGACTATTTATCTTCTCCACATCCATATCAATATTCTGGAGGTTTTTTTATTCTAAAATGTCCAACTGTAGTTCCTTAAGTGGAATCTTAAAAGAGGTGCGTCGAAGAAGAGATAATCTCTTCTACCGATTCTTTCCTTTTTAATTATTCTTAAACATCTTCTTCTTTAGTTGTTTCATTATAAAGTAATAACAAAATTATCATTAATGTACTGATATTTTATTATAAATATGAAATAAACCCATTTCACCTTGTATCCATCCTATGTAAAATGAAATCACCGCGCGTGCGTACGTACGGAATACCATATCCACGTCGTGGTGTAATCTGTTTTTCCACCACCACCTTACATGGATGGTATAATGGTGTAAAGAATAACTATATGTAGTTATTTTATCATAATACTAATTCTGATATATTATATCATCCACTCCAATTAAATTCAATAATTATGGGAATGATATCATCGCTTGTGCGTACTTACGGATTACCGTCTCCACGATGCGATGAGATTCATTCTCCATGTTAACCACTCAAGAATGATTATATAGTACATATAATGAATAATAATGAAATATATGACACAATTAAGCTACTAGATTTATGTGTGTGTATATATATATGTCATCTAATTTCTTCCATTCAAGTCAGTAAGGAAAGGAAAACAACGTTCATGCGTACGTATGGCCTACCGTCTCCATGAACAGTGTGTTTCATTTCATTTATCTATCTATTATATATATATATATATTGAATATATATGATATATAAATCATGTTTTACATTATTTATGTAAGTTAATCATTATATAAGTAATAATAATATCATGAACTACAAGTCCAAACACGTACGATAAATAAAACGATTTTACCCAAAACACTGCTTTAACATTGAATTTACAATAGAACGGGTAATATAAAGTCATAAGTGAACCATAAATGATATCATAACAATTAATATGATTCTTTAATAAGTCAATAACATTATTTAAATCATTATACATAAGGTTCAGATACGTACGAAGCATATCAGACCTAAGGTAAGGGATAACTTTTCCAATCTCATTTTTACCCGAGATAGTTTATTTGTAAGTATTTACTGGGGTTATATTTATCATCCATGTCCCCGTTTTCTAAAAATGGTTTCATGTAGATTTAAATTCCGTTTACCCACTTTTAAATTTTAATAAATGGTATATAAGGAATCTTTCTTTGGTTTACGTTATGAGGCACTTTTTGACTTTTCCGGTAAAAGTATGAGAAAAATGTTTTTTAACTTATATGGCATGAATGGGTTTTACGGTTTAATAAGGCCATATTTTCATGAAGAATACTCTACAATATATAATTACTATTTTCATAAAAATCTTCTTCTTACAAAATTGCATGGAATTTTGTGAAAATAAAATGATTTTGAATAATAAAGGATATTTTCCTCAAGACTTAATTTCATGTGTTTTATCAAAACCATTTTCTATATAAGATAGAGTTATTTCATATGTGTATGTTTCAAGTATAATGTCTCTATTATTTACATGGTTTCACTTATCATATGATTAAATGATATCCATTTTTTATATGGATTATGTTATTATGGGATGATGTTTATGAAACCCATTTAATTCTTTGGGTAATGATGAATGATTTATATTCTTGTTGTGGCACACGTAAGAATGGTTTAATTATGAGATGGGTGGGACCTATATCTACTTCCAATTAACTGTGTATAGATTTATATCTCATGTGATAGAAATGACTGTAACAACAAGATAATACAATTTTGTGATACAAGAATGGAACGAGGAGTGAACTCGATTCAGAAAGGGACTTTTTCCACTAAGATGGTGTTGGTAGTAATGCCTTGGATACTATGGAAATTATATAATGTGATTAATGGTTTTCCTCAATTATATTATTTATTCTCATGAAATTTTATCTTGATTGATGTTCCTTTGTGATGTATTCCTCATGTACAATGAAGATTTATTTCTTTTCTCGTGATTTTGATATTTAGATTTTATGTTCAAGTTTTTGCATTCAAATGTTTATGGAATTTTTTATGTTCTCTATGTTTACAATTACTGATCATTTCAACTCACCCATTTTATGTTATCTTTCCCCCAGGATTTCGCGGAAATGTTTCAGATAAGAAAACAAAAGGGGAAGATCTTTATGGGAAATGTTGATGATCTTACACCATGATTAGATGATTATATTCCGAGTTTAAAAAGACACTAAAATATTACAGTCCTTATGTGTATATTTTTTTTGTATTAAGTATTCTGCAAAAGTAATGTAATGTCCACATATGTCAAGATATGGGTCTCTACAGTTGGTATCAAAGGAAATGATTAATCAACCTTTGGAAACTATGATGGGAAAACATTAGTAAGATCCCTAGAGATATTTCTATGGTATTTCTTGGGATGTCCAAAAGGTTAAGTATATGTATAGGTTATAGTCCTAGGATTATGGTAATGGTCATAGAATTAAACCTAAGATGTTATATATTGAAGGTACTCCCCCTTTATTATGTTTCTTTCCCTAAAATTATTTTTTCCTCTCTTCCTATTTTTTTGGGTTTTTGACGATGGCTAGAACCCAAAGGAACCGTGTTGATCAATGTAATGGAAAATGCAATGATTGTCTTCTTGAACAAACCAATTTTATTAGAGATGGAGTAAAAAATATTATTGTTGTACTTACACAAGATATGAATCATTATGGACATTCAAATGAGAATATAAGGGAAAAATATTCTATTGAGTCCTTCACGAGGCAACATCCACCTTCTTTCAGTGGGTCATCTGATCCACTTGTTTTTGAACAATGGATCAGGACCATTGAAAATATATTTTCCCTACTTCGTTGTTCAGAGCATGAAAAATTCATTCTGGATTTTTACCTTTTAAAAGGTGAAGCAGACCAGTGGTGGACTCTAATTAAGAACACAAGGCCCCAAGGTGAAATTGAATCCATGGAAATGGATGAGTTCAAAACCTAATATTCCAATAAGTACTTCACTCGTATTCTTCAAACAACGATGGAAAAAGAGTTCCATGAGCTTAAGAAAAAGGATGATGAATCTGTTGGTATATACGAGGAGAATTTTACATGGCATGAAAGTTATGCATCTTGATTTATCATCTAACCTGATTGTAAAGTTGATTTATTCTTCAGTGGCTTAAAACCAAGTCTTCAAAGAGAATTAGCAATAAGAGACTTCAGTAGCTATGATGAAATTGTGTGTTGTGCTATCAAGGTAGAAATGGAATTTGGTGTTACATATCCATCTCATGGTTTTGAAAAGAAAGGAAAGATGGAGTTCAAGGAGTAATCTCAGAACAATGGTGAAATGAAGATGATTGTTCCATTATGTTGAAAGTGCGGAAAGAAGCATAGTTTATATTGCCTTAATGTTACTAGAAAATGTTTTAAGTGTGGAAAACAAGGTCATCGAACTGTTTATTGTTGATGTAATGGGAAAAAGGTTGATAATCGTGTGAATAGAGAAAAGAATACAGAGAACACTTCACCAACACTTCAATGCTTCAAGTGCAAGGAAATGGGGAATTATGTTAACAAATTTCCTAATCCTTGGGTAAATGATGATCAACGTGAGCAACCTATGAAGGAAAAGGATAAAGGGAAGTCTCATGCAATTTCTATTTGTGATGCTGAGTATTAATGTGATTTTTTTAATGATTTAGTGTTTATGTAATTGGATTTCAAAATAGTATCATGGAATCTCATTTATGGTATTGTGGAATTTTGGAATATCTATTGGTTTTTGATAATTATTTGGTACTGGTAACCATGAAAAATTGATTGAAATATTTTTGGAAAGAATTTGATATGCACATAATGAATAGATAATGAAAAAAGGAAATGAACTCATTACTAATATTAGGACAAAGTTATATCATGGTTTGAGTATATAGAAATGTTGTGATTTTGGTATTTTTAATGTGTTAACTTTTGAATGCATTCATGTTTTCACTATGGTTCAATGGGTATTAGTTTTTCAAGAGAATACATGATTAAGGTATTAACATGTTTGGAATGCGACCAACATGAAATATTGGGGATAAATTATTGTATTCACGTGCTCGGCAGATGACATTTCTAGTAATTGTTTTCTTTATAGTATGATCTTAGATAGAAGTATTTTGGATAAGCCTAAAAATTGGAATGGATTATGTTGGAAACAAGTTTGTATTGTTTAAGTCTAGAACCTTTTTTGATATTATTTATGGAATGCCATAATGATATAATTTTAGAAAAAGGACAACCTGAAGGACGGGTGACAACCCGTCGCGTCGGACAAAGATACAAGAATCGAACCCACAACTGAAGTTCAACAGGCCTTTATCGCCTACCACTGGCCTACAGGAAGTCCCTAGTTAGTTGAAACTATTTTTGTTTTATTAATCGGTATGATAGAAGAAGTATAAGTTCATTTTTGGAATCGTATATGATTAACCTCATCATAGATGGACATATGTATATTTGATAACTTTTTATAACCTTTTGTTTGAAACATATGGAATGACCAATCATTCTATCACATGATCTACTAACACTTCATGAATAAAAAATTCAAATTCATTTATTTAGGAGATGAAGTGGTAATTGTTTAAGGCACGAACAACCATGAGATTATACCAAAATCATGTAAGTATTCTTTTAATTCATCAAATTTTTGGAAATGATCTTGAAAACCAAAAATGTTGTCCTAATGCCCTCATATTCTATGAATCAAATGGTACCTTAGATCATCACAAATTTATGGCTTTGTAATTGTTGGATTTTTCATAGCCATGTTCTCTACCACTCTCCATCACAATTTGATGGTTAGATTTCTCTTCCATATTCATATTTTCACCTATGTTCTTCTATGTGGAAACCCCGTGATTAGTTAATTTGGGTAACCCTTACATATCATAATTTAGTTTTTAATGTTCAGTTTTGGTATTCCTTTTTACGATGTGGGTTTCTATGAAAGAAACATTCATGTAGTAAACCATTTATAACCCCGACGAATTTTGAGGGAGAAATTAAATTTTAGGGGGGTAGAATGTAACAACCAGAGATTTTATGAGAATTATTATTTTTAATTTCATTGATCCCTTTTGTTGTACGCTACACCAAAATTATCTTCTGTTATACACAATATCGTATTAGCTTGCAGTATACGCAACACTATTCTTGGCTTCTGTTACACACAATTTCATGTTCGAAATATTACGTATAGATTTTGTTTAATATATAAATGAAATACATTTTGATTATGTTATACGCAACACCTAATGGAGATTTCACTACATGCATCCCTGACATGGCTTGCATTACACGCAATCGAGGCTTTCTTCAATAGCGTGTGTAGTACGCAATACCGATTTTCACTAAACGAGATATTATTATAATATATTTATGAACTACCAGTTATGAATAGTAATACCCACTGTTTTAAATTTTATAAATTTTTTCATTCAAAATGGACTTTATTTTTGGGTTTGGAATATCGAAATTACCCTAGGGAGAATTTTTGGTATTTTTCTGAAAACTTTTAATTTTTGATGAATGGTGAAAACATTGGGTTACTATTTAAAAAAATTCATTTTATTTAAATAAGTATTTATTTTATTTAAATTTATTTTAGGTAAAAATTGATACATAATACCTATATAAGTTCAATGTATATCATTGAAGTCATTTTAAAATAATTTTAGATATATAAAAAAATTATTGAAGTTTTCACTATCTTTTACCCACCTGCTAGGAGAATTTGAAAATTTATAGAAAACATAATTTTACCGCTTCTATTAGTGGAATTTCAAAAATCCAAGAGACACAGTTAATATGAAGGAGTAAAATTTTGTTCAATGTGATAAAAATTTTTTTTGGTAATTAGTAACTTTTTACTTTTATTCACCACTATTAAAAGTAAATAGGGTAATTAAGGGTAAAAATGATTTTATTATTACCCTAACACATGTTATAATTCTATTGGATAAATTTAATTCGACCAGAAACAACCTTAGAAATAAAATATTACCCTTTAGGTCCAGTAGCATTAGATTATGACATTTATTATTATTTTATTTAAAGAAGAGTTAAAATATTTAAAATCAAAGTATAATAACTAAAACATTTTCTATATAGGGTTATACATTAGATAAATTCAACTATATATATTCATTAGAAAGATAAAAGTATTTCCTACATATTTGTTGTTTATTTATAATTTTGAGACATCAAATTACGTAATTTATTTATGAC
The DNA here is from genome assembly GCA_963277665.1 of Viscum album. Classification (NCBI taxonomy): domain Eukaryota; kingdom Viridiplantae; phylum Streptophyta; class Magnoliopsida; order Santalales; family Viscaceae; genus Viscum; species Viscum album. Next base: position 1,757,521,504 of record OY728159.1, on the reverse strand, counting down.
ACAATGATGATGGAGTAATTACCTTATTAATGAAATATTAACATAATTAATGTTATAAATACCAAAATAATTGTAATTGTAGACTTTTTATAAATGAAACTAATTTTTTAGGTTAATATGACATGTTATTGTTGATTTAATTAACTTTTTTTCAAATGATCATTCTGTTATGATTTTAACAAAAATCAATTACAAAATAATGTCAAAATTGACATAAAATAGTTTTTAAAACAAATATAATATTATTAATTTTTATTATGTTGCTAAACAGATATGGTTCGAACAAATGACATAGAAAATGTTATATATATTAATAATTAACCACTTGTGGTTCGTTTGTCTTGTTATAGTAAGATTATTAACCATATAGTGTAAGAAAACAATAAGACACGGTAAAAGTTAAATTATTTAACTTAGAGTTAAATCTAAATGATATGGTTAAAATAGTAACCTAAAATTTCCTAAAACCTATTCGTTGAGAGGATAACGACCCATCCCCACTTTATCTTCGATATAAGTCACTTTGGAGCCATTATAAACCGAATATGACTTTATTATAAAATAATATTCTATGTTTTTCCAAAAGTTCCCCTCTCCTCACTTATAAAAGAGAACCTCCTCCCTCTCCTCCTCAAACCACGTTGAGCCTTCAAACTCAGCCAAACCCTACCCATTTCTCTTATCCACTTCCCTAAAAAAATTCTGGATGTTTCAGTCTTCTCAGAAGACCAACTGTAGTTCTTTAAGTTGAATCTTAAAAGAGGTGCGTCGAAGAAGAGGTAATCTCTTCCTCCTATTCTTTCAAGTTTCGTTCTTCTTCATCTTCTTCTTATTTAGTGGTTTCATTATAAATTAATAACATAAGTATCACTAATATACGTATATGTTATTATAAATATGAAATAACCCCATTTCACCTTCTATCCATCCTATGGAAAATGAAATCACCGCACGTGCGTACGTACAGAATACCGTCTCTACGCTGTGGTGTAATCTGTTTTTCCACCACCACCTTACATGGATGGGTATAATGGTGTAAATAATAACTATATATAGTTATTATAAAATAATAATAATTTTAAGATATTATATCGTCCAATCCAATTTAATTCAATAATTATGGGAACGATATCATCGCTCGTGCGTATGTATGGATTACCGTCTCCACGACGTGATGAGATTCATTCTACATGTTTACCACTCAAGAATGAATATAAAGTATATATAATGAATAATAATGAAATATATGACATAATTAAGCTACTGAATTTATGTATATATATATCATCTACTTACTTCCATTCAAGTCAATAAGGAAAGGAAAACACTGTTCATGTGTACGTACAACCTACCGTCTCCATGAACAATGTGTTTCATTTAATTTATCTATCTATTATATATATATATACTGAATATATATGATATATAAATCATGTTTTACATTCTGGAAGTAAGTAAATCATGATATAAGTAATAATAATATCAAGAACAACAAGTCTAAACACATACGATAAATAAAACGATTTTACCCAAAACGCTACATTAACATGGAATTTACAAAAGAATGGGTAATATAAAGTCATAAGTGAACAATATATGATATAATAACAATTAATGTGATTCTGTAATAATTCAAAGACATTATTTAAGTCATTATACAGGAGTTTCAGATACGTACGAAGCATATCAGACCTAAGGTAAGGGATAACTTTTCCAATCACGTATTTACCCGAGATTGTTTATTCGTATGTATTTACTAGGGTTATATTTATCATCCATATCGATGTTTTCTAAAAACATTCATGTATTTTTAATTTCATTTTTACCCACTTTTGAATTTTACTACATTTTCTTTAAGGAATCTTTATTTTTTTTACGTTACGAGGAAATTTTTGACTATTCGGGCTAAAGTACGAGAAGAATGTTTGTTAACCTATACGGCATGAACGGGTTTTTACAGTTTCATAACGCCTTATTTTCATGAATATTACTCTACAATATATAATTAATTTTTTCAACAAAACCATTTTCTTTTAAAATATCATGGCATTTTCTGAAAATAAAATGATTTTGAAAAAGAAAGTATATTTTCCTCAATAATTCATTTCAAGTGGTTTATCAAAACCATCTTCCATATAAGATGGAATTATTTCATATGTCTATGTTTCATGTATAATGTCTCTATGATTTACATTTTCTTATGATGAAATGATATCCATTTTTTATATGGATTATGTTATGATGGGATGATGTTTATGAAACCCATTTTATTCAATGGGTAACGATGAATGATTTTTGTATTTATTGTGGCACATGTACGAATGATTTCATTATTAGATGGGTGTGACCTATATCTCCCTCTAATGCATTGGTTAATGTTTCATATCTCATGAGATATACATGGCTCGAACGGCATCTTAATCTGGTTTAGTAATACAGGACTGAAATGAGGAGTGAACTCAATTCAGAAAGGGACTTTGTCCCCTAAGATGGTCTTGGTAGTAATGCCTTGGCTACTATGGAAATCAAATAATGTGACTAATTGTTTTCCAAAATTACATGTTTTTTTGTCATGCAATATTATCATGTCTGATGGTCCGTTGTGGTATATTCCTTACTTACTTCAAAGATTTATATCTTTGCTCGTGATTTTGATGTTTAGATTTTCTGTTCAAGTTTTTGCATTCAAATGTTTATGGAATGTTTTATGTTATCTATGTTTACCCATATTGAGAATTTGAGCTCACCCTTTTCATGTTCTCTTTTCCCCAGAATTTGAGGAAAGGTTTTAGGTAAGAAAAAAAAATGGGAAGATCTTTATGGGAGATGTTGAAGATCTTCCACCATGATTAGAAGATTATATTTTGAGTTTCCGAAGACACTAAACTGTTACAGTCCTTGTGTGTCTATTTTTTATGTATTAAGTATTCATAAAATGTAATGTAATGCCCATGTACGTCATGCTTTTGGTCTCTACATTTTGATATAATTATTGGGGACAAATTTTCTCATGGAATACCTTTGTGATAATAACGAGGCCTTATGATATTATATTAAGAATGGATATTATATATATAATTCCTGGAAAGATGGAATCATTTAGGATGATTATATGGTATTTATTAATTAATGGGATTTCATTTCACTTCTAGTATAAGCAGGAGACACGTGAAGAGGAGAATTTACTCATATATATGAAGGAAAATATGATTAATCAATATTTGACTAGAATTATTTTCTAATATGAGGATGATATAGGCTGCTAGATTCCTATTATAGTGGATGATTATGAGGAAATACTTTGGGAGGTTGTTCCAGGATTACCTACCTATCATTTTATATAATTTTTCATTTACTTATATCCTGGTAAATACTAGATATATACACTAACCTATCAGATAGAACCAACTTAGAATCATGTGATGGGGGTGAATATATAGAACCTTAAGAGGAAGATATTTTTTTACCCAATTTTATCCCTTGGGAAACTCCTATATTTTTCACGAATAAATATATTGATTGAATCAAGATGGTCATTGATTATATGTTCCAAAACCAACTAATATTTATGTATAAGTACAAAATATTGAAGATCGATGAACTCTTCGAGTATTTGATAGTGGTGTGGTAATTTTTATTTATAACCATAAAATCAAGATCTCACAAGCTCTGAGTATATGATGGGGATATAGAAAAATATGGAATTTATCTATCATAATTGTCACTTTGAGTACTTGGTTATGTAATTAGATGTGAATATTACACATGAAGTGTATATGGGACTCATGAGTCCAATCATTCATCATTTATGAGGAAATTTTTAACATTCATAATTGATTACATAATAGTGAACAAAACATCTAATTAGGATCACATGAGAAACATTAGCATTTTCTTAGATATAATTGAAGTGAACAATAATTATAAGAAGCTCTTGAAGTTTTACATCTAGATTTAAGAGTTCCACATTCCTGTTCATTTCACCTCAATAGAGGGAGTAGATGTGGTCCTAAGAATGTTTATGGCTGTGTAATCTTGTCTTATAACAAATTACAAGAAGTGTGAATGGATATTCCTTAGCAGGGTAGGATATTACATGATATTTGGTCATGACTTTTCCATGATATCAACACATTAGTCTTATTTAACCCAAAATTAAAATCCATGAAGGGTGAAAAAAAATTTAACATCATTTTTAAATGTTGTGGTAGGGGATGATGAGCATTCCAATCTTTATATTTTCATTTGATGGTGCCGATTATGTAGTGTAATGTGAAAATTCATAGATCAAACATGGTTGTGTATTAAGGCAGTGGAAGAATGAAAATTTTTTATGGTTCCTGGTATTTTAGAGTTGATTTTCAATACTACATGACACGTGGTATTGAGTTGGAAACATTGTTCTTCACATTGAATATATTATGTCCCCACTTTAAGGGAAATCCTATTATCATCTACTCTTACCACAAAATTATTATGTGTATCATCTCTTACTTGGGACACATATTCGTATTAAGATGATTTCAAGAGTTCCTCTAGTATTATGACATTTAGATAGTCAATAATATGTGGAAGAAGAAAATGATTATAGATTCACTTATCAAGAGATAATGTTATTAGTTTTTTATGAATCATCATAGTAGATATCCTAATTGTATTTGTTTTTTGATGATAAGGTTGGGGTATATAATGTATAGTCGATGGTGGTTACTGCACACCCCATATATAAATTTTGATATGGTAGAAGAAGATGGAGATACAGACTATGAGAACATTCATACAATGATATCAATGGGGATATCTTTTTATATACCTTATTTAGGATGGGACCACATTATCATATTATGATAATGGATAATTTTACCAGAAACACTGTGGTAGGGGTGATGAAGTAATATCACATGACCCCTTTGACAATAAATCTATGTATAGAAGTGACATACCAAGACCTCTGGCTTTTATTATCGTTGCCATTCCAAAAGATGTTAGTTGCATAGAATGTTGATATGCCACAAATTTCAGTAGGAGAATGCTGATTTCCAAGATCTGTTAGGTATAACTAAACCCCTTATGGAGATAGAGTGTAAGTGGGATTGTTTAACAATGGACTCTATGTTAGGGTGACCATATACATCATGAAGAAATGATTTCATTTAAATGATTGTAGAACAAACCAACATGTGCTCCCACTACCATTATATACGAGGATCGAGGTGAGTAGAGTGATTTCTACGCTTTTACATGCACATGATACTTTTCATAATGTAGTTCTCTTGATGATATTTTTGGAATATGATTCTATCTTCACAAAATGATCATTTAGTGTATTATGGGATTCATTTGGGATTTAGTTAAATTTGTCCATGGTCTTCCACAACCATGATAATTTTCTTATAGATCTAATTATTCAGCTCTTGAATTCAATGTCACTGACATTTATGATGACCTTTATCAATTTTTGGGAGGATAATCAACCCATAGTGTGTTTTTCATGCAACCACTACTATAATTCATCATTTTGTATGGAATAATTTTTGGATTTCTACATGAAGCCATATTACTAACCAATATGATGGATGGATCCAAGAGGGTTTTTTCTCATGAGTATTGATGTATTGATAGCTATGAAAGTGAAGGTCTATGTTATCTAGGTGAGGATGGAGACTACATATAGGTATAATAAACCTTATAGAGACCGATGAAAAGGGACTTTCTAGTTCTATGACGGTGACCATAGAATTCTAATGGAATCAATTCGATGAGGTCTGATGATATTATTCTTGGGAGGAATATAACTATGAGGTATATAGGTCCTTTCCAAATATTTTTATAGATTATGGGATGTGGAATACATCCTAGGGAGGTGTGTTCCATACCCAACGCATGTTATCAAATCGGGAGAGTTATGTATCAAGGATGGATATCTCATTACGGTGGTGTAGGTTAATATACATGGTCAGTATGAGAATATACATTATGGGTTATATAATCTAGTGGTCTATGTCAGATGGTAGTATGTGAATCTATAGGAGATTATCCACGAACTCGATATCAATGTATATGATAAGTTTCCACACATTTTTGAGTGGTACATTTTTGAGATTATGGATGATAGTACCTACACTACTGACAATGTAATTTATGGGTTGTTTCAATGTATGCATTGAAATATAACTGTTAATATTTTTATATCCAGACACTTTGACAGTGTATGACTTTTAAGAATGAGGTCCCTAAAATTAATATTTGAAAAATATTAATTATATTAATATCTCTCAAACGGATCGTTCTCGAATAAGTATAATTAATAATAAAAAGACTATAAAATGAGAAATAAGTAACACTATGAGTTTTTTAATTATGGATTCACATTTTCTATGACAAAAACATCAATGACACAAAAAGTTTGTTTAATATCCATCACAAAAAAAAATAATTACATAAAATAATTTAATTTGAATTATTTATTACGTTATGAAATATTTTACTACTAGATATTGATATATATCTAACTATATATAAATTTTAGGGTTGTACAAATAATCCTAGAATTGTTATGTTGAAATGGTGGAGGTTCTTTAATGTGTGAAAATGGAGGATTGATCTTTTGTGATTAATGCATAAACAAAACCTAAGGATCTCATCAATCAAAGGGGATAAAAATAATTCTTCATTAATGATCAATCTATTAATGATGTGTGATGATATTTTATGTGGATTTAACCACCTTTTATTTTTCCCTTGGTGAATGTGATACATTAATCAAAAAATTTGATTCCACAATAGATCATGTTGCATGTATGGGTTTTTATTATCATCATTTTGATGATTTTTATAATAGGTTATTTAAATTTATTATTTTATTCTGATAATGGAAAAAATTAAGTAATACATGAAAAATGGATAGGAGACATTCCTATTGTTGGTGTTTAGTAAATTTTATTTCCATTTTAAGCTTCTTTCTATCATCGATCTCATATTTAGCAAATAGTTAAAAATGGTCCCAATGGAAAATCACTACAAGTTCTATTTTTGAAAAAAAACTGAGGAAAAATATGGGGTTAGGATTAGTATTTGAATTCAAATTGTCATTTCTAGAAATGATAGAGAATTAGGTTTGGATTTTGTGACCATCATTGGTAGTTTTAATGTGAGGTGATGGAATGACTCAATGAGGGATTATTTTTAGTGAGAGTCATAATTCTGGTACTAGATATGCAAAAATAGAGAGGGTTGGATAGATGATATATATAATCATTGATTAAATTTTTGAAAAAAATCATTGGTGGTCACGATATATGCACAATATATGTGTTGAGTATTGAGTTCTTGAAAAACAAGTGGTACATGGTGAGAAATCCAGATATACACATACTGTCAGTCATTGGTTATGGAACTAAGGATTCCATGGAAAATATATTATCACACATCTTATAACTGATCTGATACACCAATAGTGTTACCTCGGGATAATGGGCATTTCTAGATGACATGGGATAATTCATGTACTGTGACCCGACCAGAGTACATGTGTGGAGTGGTGTACATAGATAGGTCTAAGTATGTGGGCATGGCCAGGGGTATACTGAGATGACCATTTGTACATGGAAATAGAATTTACTACTAGAAAAATCATTTATATTTCCGATAAAAGACTTAGGGTCCTTTTAATATAATAATATACTGGTTTCGATAGGGTGTGCTTGCTAAGTCAATCTTCACGAGGGTATAGTTAGGAATTAAGTCCTAGAAAAAATGGAATTGATCCTCTCAAAGGGTTTTGTTTCTTGTACTAATATCAATCCCACTACATTTCAATGGGTGGGGTCCTTTATCATCTTATGCACTACGGAGGGCCCAATTAATTCTGATGACCAAAATTACATAGGCGTAGATCCTCTAGAATGTGGATAATTACATATTTTATTGTTGGTATGTCCCATAGATCTGGATAGGATCCCCATTTTTATTTCAATATCATTATAGTTCCATGATATACTATATTTCAATGGGACATGACGATATTTCCATATTTTATATACATCGTATATTTTATTAGACCCAAGGAGTCAGTTCTCCCCTCTTAGAATTTCTATAAACTATATAGAATATTTTTAGGTTATTTATTTTGTCATCATATTAAAATGTGTCTTAGTGTCTCTCATGAGTATATGTGTATTTTTATTTATTAATATCCCATATTATTCATTAATATTAAAATTTGAGGAGTAACAACAAGTAAATCAATTTATTATTATATTTTATTTATTGTTTCCTAAAATGTATTTTTATAGTCACACAAATTTGGGATCCACCTACAATAAAATCATATCATATATATTATCAACCATTAAACTATGTTCTCGGTGGACTAAGAGTAGATGAAGATTATAATGTTCCAGACAGATACTGGTAAAAACCAGGAGTCAAAATTTAATGGTTCCCCCATGGCCATGTTGTTTGTAAATCATTACAGTTTTTAGTGGGGCTTGTATTTTCCCCTTTATATTTTCCAATATTATTAAATAATTCTAATTTCATCTATTAAGATGTATTCATGCATTTCATATTAGTTTTATTTAACATTTTTACATTATATTTTCTTGGATATGTGTGTGTGTTCACCTGTACCTTAGACTATTGAATCATATGTGACATTCATGCTTGTGTGGCTATAGTCTCTAGCCCTTTTTCTATTGGAAGTGGGTTGGGGTTGTCATAATAAGTTTCTCCTCAGCATGAAAGGACCTAGTGAGCCATTTCGGGGAAAATAAACTTAATTTATTTTTAAAAATTATTCATTTTAAAACAATTCTTACGCATTATTCATTTAATTATTTTTTTAGAATAAGAATTTAATACCGATAAAAAGGATTTCAATGCTGGATTAATATTATATATATTACATAATATATATATATATATATATATCATTTTATATCTACCGTTACTGATAATTTATCAAAGTAAATAACACTTCCACATTGGATAATAAATAATTAAATAAAATGATTTTTCCCTATTTTTTGTAATTGATAGAAAAATAAATTAAATTTTATGCATTTAAAAGTTGAACCTAAGGAATTTATTAAATAATAAAAAACTATTAAATCATATATGAATATTTATTTAATTTTAAATTAGAGTAAGAAAACCTAATTCATTAGAGGTAATTTTTCAACAACGATTGTTTTTCATTATACCATATGTTTAAATTAATGTTAATTTTATGAAATCCAAAAAAATGAATCAAATGTTCCTTTCTATGTTAGGAATCACCATTTTTGAATTATTTAAGATAAGTCAGCCTTTATTTTTATTAAAAAATAATTGATGTAATGAATTGTATAACCATTTCAAATTTTATTTCAAAAATATAAAACAAAAAATTTGAAAATAAAATTATAAAATAAAAATTCTAGATATTTTTTTTTTGTGAGACATATTCTCAAATTTCTCATCAATACATCAAGACAAAACTCACCAAAACAAAGTTTTTATTCCATAAATACCAATCAAAATAAATGAAATTCTAATGAAATGTCCCTCATATTAACCTATAAAAGGTTCTCTTCTTTATCGACTAAAATCCAAATATTCAAATTAAATTCTAGTTTTCTCCCCAGAATTATTTCATTTTTTTATTTCATGTTCACCATTTCTGACCATATTTTAAAAATATGTTATCCAATATCCTTAATTTCGAAGAGTAGAATCCTTTTTTTAATGATATTATTACCCACTCCCTGATCATTTATTCATTATATTGTTTCATACAAATCATCTATAATTTGATATATCTCCTCAGTAACATAATTATTATATAATTGAACGTATTATATTTTGATTTTATAATAAAATAAACACATTTTTAACAATAGTAAACCATAAATTATTTTATTTCCTTGTATTGGTTGGTTTTACATCCAATGTAAAAGATAAAATAAATATTTATGGTGGATCAAAATTGGGAGATAAGTACGTGTACTATATTTCTCAATTAATAAATATTTATTTTTTAACCAGAATATTACTATTGAAATCACTATTAATAAACCTTCTATTATTTAAAAAAATTACTGGTGAAATATCATTGTAAATTTCATCATAAAAAATATTACAAGAAATAAACATGGAATAAAAAATGCACCTAATAAATCATGAGGGTTATGTTATACATGTTACGTGAATGATTTGGTAATTGAAAACACATTAACATGAAATGAAATTGAAACTATTATGAAAATATGCCAGTAATGATTAAACCTATTATAAAACAGATTGTCCAAATTAGATAAAAATGAGTTAGATGAGAGTAATAAAATTATACTAAATATTAATGAAATAGATAAACAATATAAATTATATACCAAAATATATGTTAAATTAGTATATGATTATCATTAAAGAGACTAGAGTACATCTGACCAAGCCGTAATCCATGATATTTTTTTTATGACACGACTCCTTTCCATGAGTGGAAGTTATTCCTCCATGACTATATTATATATATATATATATTTAATAAAATAACTATATTAAATTTTATTTAATCCATCACTTCTAGGTAATTTAAATATTCACATGAAATTTTTCCTATATTGTTGATTTCAATCTGTAAAAAAATTTAATGTTTGATGAATTATTGACATCTTTTTAATTTCACATTATCTTCCATGTATAATTTTTTAATACTGTAAATAGATTATTCATAATTTTTTAAAACAAAAAATATATTATCTTCTTAAATATTTCACATATCTTTTTATCCCTTTGTAAAATTTAAATGTCTCTACTATCTCAATGATTTCGTTTTTGAATAAAACATCCTAAAATCTAAAGAGAAAATATCATACCATTTTTATAAATTTTATTTTATAGTACACTACACATTTAATTAGATATAAATTACTTATTCTAAATGTTCATTTATTTTTTAATCAATGAATGTGATATTTTAGAAAAGCATAACTACATTGAAATTATTTTCCAAAGTAATAAATAACATTATATTTTTATTATATTGAAATTATTTAATTATAAAATATCTATTAATGGTATTTTATTTTACTTCCACTCAATAATCATTAGAGTTATCACTTTTGGGATTCTATTAATAGTTTAATAGATTCAATATATCAAAGAAATTTTGGGTATTAGAGACTCTATATCTTGATACCATCTTATGTCCTACTATATAAAATTTTTATATATCTATTTTTCATCCATGGTTTCTAATGATGATATTTATGATTAATATTATGTTCCATAAAATATTAAATATAATAATTATATAATGGGAGGGAGATATATATCATTAAAATCAATTGAGATAATATTTAAATATTTTAAATAAGAAGGGGAAGCAAATTAGGATTCATGATTAATTATCTTATATGAATATTTATATTGATTCCTGAAACATTATAATATATAAAATAGGTAGTGATTCGTGATTCACCAGGATATGATGTTATTGGTTTATAAAAATTAAATATGATATAATTTTATATTTTTATGCATGTATATCATTTCATATTTCTTATATCAATTTTATGACACATGAATGTGTTATTCTATGTTTCTCCGGAGTTTTATCTTCTTTTCACACTAAGACATCATGATTTATGTTTAAATAGTATATATATTATATATGATTGAAATATATATTTTAAAATATAATAATTCCATATTCTTTTTATTTAGATATGTTTTCCAAGATCACGTCGTAAAATATTCTAATGGTATAATCCTTTAGGATAATTGAAATATTTTTCCTTACTAGGAATTTTATACCACTCTTAATCTTCTTAACGTTTAAAAATTGAATGATATACACAAAATTAAATAGAATTAATTATTTTTTTGATAATACATTAGGATTTTCGGTAACAATAATTTGTACAAATAATGTTGTATTAATATTTTCTAAAGAAACTAAACCTTGGTGTTTTAGGATTTTGATTTTATTTCAATGGTCTACATTTATAAATTATTGAAATGATGATAAATATATGAATGCTAATTTCATTTTTTCAAACTCTGTATCATAGTAGTGACTATATAATTTTGGTAATTTTTTTTAAGAATTCTAGAACCCATAATAATTCATCATATTTTTAGTCAAATGTATCATGACATATTTAGAGGAGTCCCTTTAGTAAGGAATCAGGAGTTAAAAAATATAACATGCCTATTCCTTGAAGATTTTATTATTTATTTCATTTATGAACCCTATTTTTTTTTTAATTTTTGGTTTGATTAGATGTTTTTTTAAAATGTATAAGAACAACAATGAAGTTATTGTACCATCTTACAACGTATCATGATGGGAGTTGGAGTAAAAAGATATTTATAAAGGACCATTAAACATTCCCATGTAATGAATAATAACACAATACATTTCAAAATCCCAAACAATTCTATCTATGGATCAAAAAAATGTTAAATAATTCATTGAGGATCTCCCAGTATCTGTTAGTAGGATATTAATAAGTTATTTTCCATGAAATTAATCATTATATGGGGAATTATTTTTATTATTATTTAGTTTTTAAAACATATTATGGATTTCTCAATTGATTAATGTATATAAGAAAAATATTACTGATGTCAAAATCTTTTTTATAAATACAAAGAAATAAAAATACATTTAATCATTGTAAGAAGAGATGTTTTGGAAAATATTCATCACAATATTTTTCCATTGAACTTGTCGTATGAAATTAATGTGTCGTAATAAAGATAACACAAAATGAGAATAATTATGTTGGTACATATGAAGAAATTATAATGAGATTTTAAAGTCACTAAAATAAAGATAAATAAATTTATTATAGGCCTTAACTAAATTTTGTAAATAGATTTATCTATAAGATACTTTTTTATATATTATGAAATTGTACGATGTGAATATAATCTGGAAATGGGTATAAGGGACTCTCATTTATCATATGGATATAGCCAAATGAATATAAAAATATTGATTCATAGAAACTAGAATGGTAGATAAAATTGGGGAAGTAAATTTCTCCCTAAAACATTCCCAAAATGTGTAATGAATAGCATGAGAAATTTCCAAAAGGTAATGGATGATGATTTTAATGTGGCGGAGTTTCCCCAAAAGAAATCAATTTTAAAATAAATTAATATTTTCCACAATCCATGATAGAGGTTAATAATGTCCCAACTAATGCACCTCCCACATAAAAATAGATTATATGTATATATATTTTTGGTATTTTCGGAAATAAATGTCATAATCTAGTGGATCAAATTTATGCTATATATCACAAAATTCTAAATTTAATAGATCAATGAATATTGTAAACAAAAACTAAAGTTGAAGTAAATCATGATAATTACATGGGAAATTTTATTCTATTTATACATAGAGGACATGGGAATGTCTAGTTTAATTATGTTTCACCATATTCATTGTTTTCAGGAATGTCTTCTAATAATGTTGATTCACCACCTCAAACATTGGATTTTGAATCATTTGTGAAAAAACAAGGTTTTATGAAAATTGTATATATGGTATGAAAACATTATCTTATAAAGGATTAAGGAATGTTATTTATTGAATATATGATTATACACACTATGGTTAAATTTGATGTTATACAATTTATGGTCATACTCAACTTATATATAGCTAATATCGATTATAGGTATTTTGAAATATCATTTCAAATCCTAGTTATATTGTTAAGAAATACCAATTCATGGATGATTATTAAAATGAACTGTGATTCCAAAATATATTATCCATAAATAGTTTTAATACTGTATATCATGTCTCAAAACCTATACCTAAAAATTTAAAATAAACTTTGGGTACTTTTTTATGTTAATATTAAAATTACATTTTCATATTTAATTTAATTTAACGATTGTTCAATGTCAAACGTGAAAGTATGAAGAAATGAATTCTTGAAGAATAATACTTCCATATGAACATACTTTATCATATCCCATATTGGTGGTAGATTATATAGGGATTTCTGAATACCAATAACAATTGAATCATAAATATTATGATTTATGGAAAACCATATACATTAGATGATTATGATTAAATTGATTTCTATAATAAATATTATAGTTGAATAACAAACTTAATCAACAACCAAACCTTTTCTAATTCATAGCATTATAATCAAGATCATAAGGGTTTATATAAGTAAAAATTAGTATTATATGAAAACAAAATAATGTATTTATATTTAATGATATATCTGGAATTTTTATTCTTATTATAATTAATTTTTTTTGTAAATTCATTTTATTATTAATAAATTTATTTTCAATAAAATATAAATATATATCTGATATAATTTTTTTATGATTTCATAACAACAATATGTATTAATACATGAATAATTGTTAATCTATATGTAGAAGAATCAATAATATAAGAAATGATGTTTATTTTTAAATTTTTCTTCTAATTAATTATATTACATGAATATTAATAAAATTATTGTGTATTAATATGAAATAATAAATTAAAATATTTCAATTTTTTTTTAAAAATAATTTAATAAGTTGAAATTTTTTTATTTGTCTAATTTTTTTAGGTCAATAGTGTAATATAGATTTTATTCAAAAAAATAATTATTTTTATGAAATTAATTTTTTATATGTAAAGATTAAAAATTTAAAAAAACTATTTCTATGCCTAAATATGAATTTTATCATAATATATATTTAAAATAAATAATAAATTGAAAACAAAAATTTTAAACCTTAGAACATAATATATATTTTTCAAAAAAAAAATTAATAAATAGTATAATTGTTTAAACAATTATTTTTATCGTATTAAACATTTATTCAATAAAAATAATATATAATAAAAAATAATTTGTTCCAAATTATATAATGAATAACATTTCATTTATCTATAATAAAGGATAATTTACCTTTGTAAAAACTGGTTACCATAGTGAAAACCAAATTGATAAAATGTGCAACCTAGGAGGTGAAGATCCAAATAAGAAAAAAAATTATTCTCAATTTTTTTTGTGGTTTGGATAAACATAAAAAATTATTTAATAAATTATCTATCTATTTTTTAGTCACATTTATTGGGAGTGACTTTTCAATATTTTACTGTGTTGGGTAATTACAAAAATGCCATCCATTCTCTCTTATAAAAGAAGAACTCCACATCTCACATCCGCTCCCTCCAAAATCCATTATAATTGGACAAAAAGTTTCCCAAAAATCTCGCCGACTCACCTAACCACCTTAAAGATGTAATAGTTTCCACTAAATATCATTTCTCAAAGATGTATTCCTAATCATAATGTATATAATATAAGTATTAATTTATAGTTCTCTAATGACTCCTCCAATATTTCAATTATATTATGAGATTTTATTCTTATTAAAATATAATCTACCATATTATACTGATAAAATAAACATAGTTATTATACTAATGTTATATTATAAATATAGAATGTGAATTAATCAATAATCCCATTTTCACAATCTAAAACCGAAAAACTGGATAGTTTATTTTGAGTACAACCACCTCCATGAAGAAACATGTTTGATTTTTTGAACCGACATTCATGTGTATTCGAACTATGACATTTAAAATATAATCATGATATTTATGAAATATTTTCTATTCTCAATGAAACAAAAAATATTAAAACATTTTCCCCCTTCTATGGATATTAAAATAATCAACTATGAATATATATTAATAGCCAAATCCATGGAAATAAATTCAATTAATTAATGGTAAAGAGATTTTATTTGGAATTTATATTATTTTTAGTGATATTAATATGTTTATTATAATATAAATTTTACAAAATTAAAATATTAATCCTAGAAAATCATTATAAAATTTACCATAGAAAACAAGAAGTAATGAAAATACAATTTATTCATATTATGGAATATGATAAAAAAATATTCTTATAAACCATTTTAAATAAAATATATCATAATAAAATAATTTAAATTTTTATTTTCATCATGGTGTAATGAAATTTCAACTATATCAATTCGTAATCATACATGAATCATGGTATATTCATCCATCAAATGTTGTGAAATTTTGATAAAAGGTAAACAATGATCGGGGCCTAAAAACATGTCATGGTGTTATAAAGTAGTATATACGTAAGGAATTAGTGAAAATTAAAATAAGACACTCAGGGGGAGAAACCCAGAATACATAAAAATAATAAAAGGATTTGTTAGTGGAGATCGTAATGCCAGTATTTTATCCCCCTTATTTCATTCAATCATTATGTGAATAAGATTAGTAATATCAAAGAGTAGTGTCCTATATTTTTGAAATATATTAGTCAATTCATAGGGAGCATTGTGCACACCTTGGAATGATTGGAGGGGATTCATATATTTGGGTGGAATGATTATATTATAGAAAATACACCTTTTATATCCAAAAAAACAAATTTCAAATCAAGAGTTTAAAATGTTATTCACAAAATTATGTGCTTCATAAATTAATTTTTTTTAAATTTTTTTAAGAAATGATCTACCCTTTAAAGGAAAATTATCATTTAGTCAACAATTAAAATAAACAATTCAAAACCATTATGAATCAATTTCCCACATTCCTATTGAAAAAACCCAATATATAATTTAACAAATCCCAATTGAAGATTTAAAATAGAACCTAAAAAATCATATTATTTCAAAATATTTTATAATTTATCTTTTCTATTTTAAATTTATACTTTTTCCCTTTAGAATTTTTATATCACTATAGGTTCAGGGCACATCATAAGTATCTTATGTTGTAATAACCAACTCATATTTTATTCATAAATGATTTATAACCATTTTTTTAAATTATAAAAATGTCATTTCCAATTTAAATAGTTTATTACATGATTATATTAAAATCCAATATTAAAAATTGAATGTTATTTACACGTATATTAAAATTAATTTATAAGATGTTTTTTGAATTACCATAACTTGTAATACTATCTTTGCTGATGATTGTTAGTGTATATCCCATCACTCCATAATTACGATGTGGGATCAATCTAAAGAATTCCTATATATAACATCCAATCATGAAATATAATATATGAATGATGTTATAGAATTAAATGGTTTTAGAAAAATGATCATAATAACTTCTATATTTTATAGATGAAAATATATGATATTCTTATCGAGAGTGGATGAAATCCTGATGTTATTTCATTTACTTGAGAGATGTGGGTGGAGAAATATATAGATCTCTTAATCAATCCACAATTATAGACTGTTTCGCACTCAACTGATTGTGAAAATCAATTGTGTTTAGGTAATGAAAAATAATTACATATTTATTGTTGTAGATATATGTTTTGGAAATTATATAGAATCCATTAAAAAAATTTATATTCTTATTTAACCCTACATCAATTATTAATAATATTTTAATTAATATTAATTAGAAATATGAAACTCATTAAGAATTTATAAAAAATTAACATTAATTTTATTTTATATTGGACTTTTTGACTCAGTCCACATTCCATTATCGTTATTTATTAATCATATTATAAATACTATTTAAAAATTTGAGTTTCACTTAATTGTTCTAAATAAAATTAATATAGAATATATTTTAAAAAAAATCAACATAATTATTTATTATTATTATTTAACTAAATTATTTTATCATTCTTTTAAAAATATGTTAATAATCTAAAAGGAATAAATCCCATTTATTTTTTCTTGTTAAATTCATTATTTTAATTTAACTAAGTTTACAAAATCACATATTATGTCATCTTATAGTCCTCATTATTAATGAAATTAATAATAACAAACTAGATACCATGGTTAGTGTATTGAAAAATACCAATCAATATATATTGTATATTGTAAATGTAAAAAAATGTAAATCCTCCTATGAATACTGACCATTTAGTATAACCCTTTTATCCAAATATCTCAAATAAAAAACGTTACGTGTTGTCTCCATCATCATATGTGGTCAATGAATATTTCATTAAATTTCCTGAAATTAAATTACCATGAAACATCATTTCTTGTTTTTATTTAGGTGGTTATATTCCAATAAATTGGAATTTTATATTTACATTCATAATGATATTAAAGGGATTAATCCTATGTCTCATTAACTATTAATTATATATCATCAATTACATTTCAAACATATCATACAAAACATTGAACAAATACTGTGACGGTTCACTTCATCTTATAATATTGCATGACTCATTGCATTCATTAATAATGAACTTAAATTCTGTGAATAAATATAATAAACAATTAAAATAATATCAAAGGAAAAATGGAAATTTCAATTTCTATTGGTGGTAATGTTCTCATAACCTCATATCATGGAGATTAAAATGGTATAGCAACATCATTAGGTGACTGAATTACTTATGAGAATCCTCCACCTAATATTATGTCTATCTATTCATATATTCAAACATTGTCTGGAAATGTATTATTATTTAGGAATAATGTATTGGAACATGTAGATTTTCATTATATTGGTGAATTACTATACTATTTTTGTGAAAAAAATTATCCTAATGAACTATGAAATAAAACTTAACATTGAAGAAAAAAATTAATCCCAGAAAAATTAAATCATTATCTAATAATGACACCATGTAATAATTTTCTAAAAAATATTTATACACAACACAAAAATTATCTTACACTCACATGAAATGATGCAAACTGACAACCACTTCGGTGTGTTAATTATCACATGATTCACATTCTTATTCTGAGATAAGTCCCTTATTAATTAGACAACCATGTTTTCATCTTTGGAATCACGGAACACTATACATTCCCTTATTGAAAAAGATATTTCAATAGGTGAAACATAAAATGTATGTTCTTTTTTTGGGATACTTTGAATCATTAGTGATAACCACAAAAGTATTTTTTTTAAAAATCATAGGGTCATTACATCAAAGTACCACATCAAACCCATGGAAAATATTCCAAACCCATTATTCTACTATTGATACATTGGAAGAAACAATACACTAAAAATCTATTATAGAACCAGCAATAACACAATGTTTTAGTTCATTTAGAATATAACTCCTCAATTCATACAAGTTATATATTGATTCTGGAACTTCGTGTATTTATGATCTATTTGAAATGTAGTATATATAAAACCTGAATGACATGTTATTCATTTACTCCGTAAACTTCGAACATATATTTAGTAAGACTCATATTAAAAATTATGTCCTTCATAAAAATTTAATGATGTTAATTATGATCTACTTGATAACTACCAACCATGTTCAACACATACGTAACAACAAGCATCATACATAACATGTAAATCATGATAGATTCTATTATATAATTCTAGATTATATTAATAATTACATTTCTCAATAATAATGTATGTGTAAATATATTATTTAAATGATGTATACCGTGTGATACTCCAAACAATAATCTATTGGATTGTTCTATACTAAAAAACTTTTTTATATAGTAAATCTATGTACATTGAAATAGTAAAAGTAGCCTTGTGGATCTATCAGACATTATCTTTTCTCAAAGAAGGTATAAAATATCACCAAATTTCTTCACAGATAATAAATTTCTCTACCATACCATATCCACATGCTGGGGTGGTGTGTCATTTTGAATTAGTAATACATCATCATTATATACTACTATTAAAACAACACTACTACTTCTTATCTTCTTCTAAAACATGGATATAATTTTTTCCTAAAAATAAATATATACCATTATGGATTCTAGAAATAAAAATTTCCATGATATAGATTTATACATTATGTCATAGATAGATCTATGTATCATTCATAAAATTTGGAATATACTAGATTCACACAGAATTCTTGTTCAATCAAATACACATACTTCTGAATGATCCCTTTATGGAATGTATTTTATGAAATATGTTTTCAAGATCTCATATTCTTTGAATGATTCATTGATTATATTGATCCTAATGTATGGAAGTATTTAAATTATAGAATGGGATTCTTCATAGTCAATATTGTGGTGTTTTCAAAACTCTATAGACAATATTCATCCATTTTAGGTATTTACATTACATTTTATGTCCATCCATATTTTTAATTAACTATTAAAAAATTTACAATTTATATACCAAGGAGGATTAAATCGATCCAAAATAAAATGTTTATACATAGAGTTATTTTTAGACTTATTGGATTCTATTCTTCTAGAAGAATATGATCTTCCAACCTCCTCCTAGAATAATATAGGTTTTTTGTATAAAACCAATAATTTGTATCCATTATTGGTGATTAGAAATCCATTTCAATATAGTCCACTTAAATTTCTATAACGATATTAATAAAGTTGTGTTTTAAGAACAAATAACTAAATGGGGACTTATATAATCGGTTCTTGTACCAAAAAATGATTATCTTGAGAAACAATTTCATAAAACTAAATATTTATCCCAATATCATCCTTGATTTTGTTCTCCCTATTATTATAATAATCATGTATTGTTGCGGTCAACTTATTATTTTAAGGGTAATATAAGTTAAAATACCTTGTTTTTATAGAATATCCTATAAGACAAATTCCTTTATTGGGGATCTAGTCTGTTTATTCAGTAATCCTTTATCAAACCCTCAAAATCCCATGCACGAACATGTGAAAAATTGATTCTATTTCCATTCCATAATTTGAAGAGACAATTATTTTCCACTTTATATAGAACTTATACTAATAAGTATATTACCGTCTATAATACATATTCTCAAAAGGATAAATAAAGAGTTTTATGTCTCATATTCAATGATACAATGTATATAATGGTATGGTTCCACCATTTGTTTAAAAAATTAATTTTTTTATGAATTTGGTGGATTGTGTTATGCTAAAATCCCAAACACCAATAGAATTTCATTAATGTGTTTTTTAGGTTATTAACCAACTCGATCAGATCAAATTTTTTCATCTTCTCACATGAATGACTCTTAGCCTCATTTTTGAACTATATGAGATTCTCAATGGATTCGTACTTGTACATCATTAAGAATACATAACCATACATACTCATGAAATTAGTAAATGTAATATGGTATCAATATTCATGTACATATTCTACATGAAATTTTCCACTAACATTATTATGTACCAATTCTAGATGAATTATACACCTTTTACATTGACCATTGAATTGTAATTTTGTCATCCTGCCTTGTAAATAGTCATCAAATATTTCTAATGGATTATTCTAAATTTTTTATAAATAACCATCTTGATTGTAAATTTTCAGTTCTTATAATATATTTTTCCAATATTGTGATTCCCTATTTGGGTGTAATATGAGTCCCATGTATTTGTTTCATTATATAATTCTAATATATTGTTATCATATTTTATCACATTAATACTTATATTCATATATGACATACCATTACATATGAAATCGCTATAAATGTAACACCCTTTATTTCAAAGGAAGAAAATAAAAACCATCCATATGTAATGATGAGAAACAAAAAATGACCTCAGCAATAGTGTGAACATAATAATAATATTTAACATTAAATAAATCACATTAGAATGGTGATATTATAGTAACCAATTAATTTACACAACATTTCCACTACATTGGATTCCTATAGATTCACCAAATCTCATGTATTCTTATAAAATCAACTTGGTTACCAAATTTGGATATAAATGTGAGTACTATAAGTATATTCTAATACAAAAACTATATATCTATATATGACACACAATTAAATATGCACAATAATATTATCATTACTTATTGGTTTGTCTGACATTATACTTCTAATGAAATTTGTTTCCACAAGAGAAAACATACTACAATATATTCTTTTCCATAACATTAGATATTATTTTTCTTAGGAATTAAGGCCTTAGATATGGAATAATTCTCCAAATCATTTTCCTTATTTTTTCTCTAATTATTATATATAATTAATTAAAATATCTCATACGGATTATCTTTACCAATTTGGAGGACAATAGTAATATGTTTCCATATTGTATAATCACTATTTCAAAAATTATAATTCACAAAAAAATAGAATCATTTTTGGGTATTTATGAATGAATGTAATATTTTCATACCTAATTAGAGATTTTAAAATATAAGTTCCTTATTATTTCAATTTACCCAATCATCAAGAAATTATCTTCCCCATATGGCATCGACTCTCTAAGCATGCTTGCGAATAGTGGATTGGAGATCTCATATATCTCTGATCTCACCTTCTCTTGATATAGTTCTTTAGTGTCGTGTATATTTCTAAATTAATCTATATACACATATTTGTATAGATTCAAATTCAGCATTGAGTTTAAATGCATATCATCACCCACATGCTTCAGGTAGAAGGAAAAATTTGACACATTACCTATTTGTAAATTAAATTTGGATGTGAAGTTTCTAGAATGTATAAATGTTGTTGATGGTGTAGTATAAAGTGCATGATAATATTCCATTCATAAAAAATGAAATTAAATATATGGTTATCCTCATCATGTATGAATCACAATTTGATTTTTTATGTTTCATTATTTTCCATTTCTAAAGATTATTATAATTATTTTATTAATATTTTTGATTAAATAAATATGAATCAATAAAAAATTAATTAGACTTTTTAAAATTTTCCATTATTTTTCAAAACCCATTATCCCATAACATTATTTTCAAAACACATTTTTGTTTTATATTATAGGGGTAAGGATCTATATTCCCCATCTAATAATCAACAAATTGGTCTTAACAAGCTATTTCATGGGTTTTAGGTAGGTGTACCTTCTCAACTACATTATCTCGAAAATTATTGATATATTAAGTGGTCTCCCTAACCATTATATCACCATTTTGATATTTCATCATCCTTTCTCACAAGATAAACTATGTCCTTCTTGGGAAGTCATCCATTGAAGTGTACTATGTTATTCCAACACAAAACATTGACCAAATTTTTCAATGACATCTAAAATCACACAAATATGGGTAGGTCAAGGTCTTTGATCTATGATATCATTTATAAATTAGGTAGTTGAATTATATGGTGACCTAAAATGTTAGTCTGATGGTTTTTTATCCTGATGTGTAAATACCATTTTTGACTTTTCACATAGCATATTAATTTTTTTGTATTATATATATATGATCTATCAATGCTGAGAAATTTTTTTTCTATAATAAAGTTAAACATAAGTATATAATTCATGTTTATTAATTTATTTATTAGGTGATGTCACGACCCCCTCCCATCAAAGATGCCCCTCCTAAGCTGGAAATGGTGAAAGGGAGATAATGACCCCCTGAGTCCCGCCTCCAGTAGGCCCCGGGGTGGCGACTAACACCAAGTGTATGAGTTCTCACAAATATGGTAGGCATTACCCTTTTATTATTTTAAGGTCGGGAAATAGGACAAGTCAACCACCAAAATGGAAAAGAACAAGTGTATAGAAATAAACCAAAACCAAGCCCAAATGAATGTTTAAACAATTATATAATAAGGTGCAAGTACAAGAAATCTCAAAGTATAATAAAAAAAGAAAACAAGCGTACATCAACTACAACAACTCCAACTGTCTGACTAGTAGGGTCTCGCACGACCCTGGTATTCCTCCTGGAAACCTGAAAGTAAACGTATGGTGAGCATAAAAGTGTACTCAGTCGGGAAACCTAAAGCTCTCATGCACAAGTGGGGAGACATCCTAATGTCCCGTGAGAAGAACAAAAGAAACCTTGCAAAGAATTATATCCAGCCAACCTCACTAGAAACACTCACCAAAAACACAATCACAAGAGGTATTAGTATATTAGAAAAAAATTATTGGGTACCGCACACTATTTCCCTTTAGTTAGCTTCTCTTACTAATGGAAAACGTCCTGATGTTGCCACACTCTCACCACCCGCACACACCTGGTCCTCACAACCACATATCCCGTTCGCAAACACCTGGGCCTCACAACCACGTATCCTGCCCAAACACACATGGGCCTCATCCCGATGATTCTTGGGAAACAGTAAAACATGCCCGAAGATTCTTGGGCTAGAACTACCCCTAACCAAACCTACCCGAAGAGTCTGGGGTGTAAGGTCGCCTCAAGCCATCATAGCCTAGGGAAGAAGGAGAAGGAAGGATCTAGTAACTATGCAGAAACACCCTCTCCCATGAAATGGGAGTGTTCGACTCTAAGTGCTCAACATGGGAGGGGTTCTTTAAAACACAATGATACATATATATATATATATACCAAACACTCACCCCATCGTATGGATTCTAAACAGAGAAACTAAGCACGTGCCTCGGCACTACTACCACAAAGCATGGATATAAAAACAACAACCCCAACCACATTTAGGTTCTCACGTTTCAGCAGATTTACATTATTTAGTTCCTTATCTACTGGGAATCCAACCACAACCAACCATATCAATCGTTCGTACATCATATCCCAGCCATCCACAAATCAAGTTAGGAAAACACAAGCAACACAAACAAGTCCCTTCTTATTAACCAACCAACCCCACTGATTATTATTCCCATTCCATTACCAGGCCCCACCATTCATTAACGCTTACAGTTTTTATTTATTATTCACGACCAATAGTCTCTTCACATTCCAACCCATCCCTGCAGCCCCGCTGTCAACCACCATAACCACAACCGCACCGAATCCCATACAACATTATCCCATTAATACCATTTATCATAGCCCCACTGCCAATCACCAATATAACATTCACACCAACCCACAACCAAGTCAACCAGAGCCCCGCTACACACCCGATCCACAATAACCCACAAAACACCGGCATCACATGCCACGTATCCAACCCATCACCCACATGTTCATTATTCCATTTTGTTTAACCGGGGTGATCACACAAGGGTTCCAGATTTTAATCATCCAACTTTATGTGATTAACCGAATTCCACATTCAACAAATTTCCATTCATATAAACAGTCTAGAAATATAGGGAAACATTTAATTGCGCAAGAAAAGGACCCAAACGACCGTGACTTTCAGTATGCATAAGCCTACTCAATTCACAACATAATATCACATGATATAAATAAAAATAATGTAACAATAATCACAAACTTCCCAACCCTGTTATATAAGCCTGTTATTATCTTTATTAAATTGGTTAAAAAGTGATTCACCTAAAAAAGAGGACACCCACCCCGCATGATACACAAATTTATAGAGACGAAGGTAGGATCCCTACTTCAATAGGTTCTGATAACAACGCTCCCCCGGATCAACTTTAGAAGATGTCCGTCGATGTCCGTCACTTCTACCGAGTCCCGGAAAAACCTCCTCGGGTAGAAGTTGGAATGGAAGGGCCAAAGGAATGACAACAGATCCAAGATCATAAGTTCTACCTCATCATTACGATCATGTGGCCGCTGACAGATCGTAAATCGGAGCTCGAATGAAGAAGTTATGGAAGAAAAGAAGCCTTTGAGTCTCTTGGGAGAGCTCTGCTCAGAGGAATGGGGAGGAGAGGTGTGAGTTGAAAAAGAGGATGGGACCCCTCCTTTTATAGGCGAGAAAATAAAAAGTATACAGTGTGTACTTTATGGTACATGGCATGTACTCGGCCATTTCACACGGTTACCACGTGACTTCCAACACGGCCTTCAACACGGAACGCGGCCATTGACTGGTCAACACATGGCCTGAAGGTAATGCATATGCGGGGATAGACTACCCAGCATGTAGTATTGGATACATGGCGTGTACCCATTTATTTCACATGGCAAGGACATGGCTCCATCACTGCACACGGTCGTTGACCTGTCAACACACGGTAACACGTATGCAGGGAGAGACTATATGGAGTGTAGTAATGGATACATGGTGTTTACCCATTTATTTCACACGGCAAGGACACGTCCTTCAACACGAGTTATACCTGGAGAGGGGGTTCACGGCGTGTACTCACACTACGCGACGTGTAGTTTTAAAATTCATAAAAGTGTGGGAAAAGTCCATTTTACCCTCTAGAACACTTTCTGACATTCTTTTTGACAAAAGAATGGGCCGGAGAGGTCTGAGCCATTACATCAGATACCTCTTAAAACATTATCATCCCCGATAATTCAAAAAACAACACAGAGGAACCCAAAAAAGATACCTCATAGGGTTCTCGTTATAACAAGAACCCAGCCAAGAACCCTAATCATAGGTGTAAGAAATTCCTTCTCCTATGTCTTGATATTATCAGCTTTAGGTGGAACTGACTCTCTTAGACGGGTTTAATCGCATCCTCATTAATGCGTCTCGATTAAGAATTGGGTCTTCCCACTTTCATATATTAGGTTTTTCAACTTGCACTACCCCCAACACCACACAACAAACACACTGCCCGAACATGTGGTTTGGGGAAAAATTCATTCTCCTATGTCGAGATATTATCTACATTAAGCGACACTGACTTGCCAGCATGGGTTTAATTACACATTCATTAATGCGTCTCGATTAAGGATCATGTTTTTACCTTTCCCCATACATCCAGACATGCTACACACTTCCATAGAACAAGGAAACAAAATTTCTCATAACCAACAAGGCATGCATTCCATAAATCAAAGGTAGAGAGTATAACACCAACACAAAGCTCAGAAGAACAAGGAAAAACAAAAGTCAAAACAACTCTGGGGTATAGAGCATGCATCTGGGTCTCCCACTCCCATGTGCTCTCCTCGAGGCCTCCATGCCTCCACAAGACATGAAACAACGGAATGGTTCGTCCACTGAGCACCTTCTCTTTACGGTCCTAAATTTTAAATGGTCATTCCTCGAAGGTGACGTAATTTCCCATGTCTAACTCTCCCCAGTCGATAACATGAGAGTCATCGTGCAATTATCGGCGAATCTGGGATATGTGGAAGATGTCATGAACCTTCTCCAACTGAGGTGGCAAGGCCCGCTGATATTCCACCTCACCGACTCACCTCAGCACCTCGAAAGGTCTGATGTTCCTAGGGGAGAGTTTACTCCCCTTCCTGAACCTCCTTTGCCCCCGTCGAGGGGAAACCTTCAAGAACACATGATATCCTACCTCGAACACCATGGTCCCCCTCCGACGATCAGCATAAGACTTCTGTCGGTCCTAAGCCGCTTTAATCCTCTCACGTACAAGCTGGACATTCTCTGTGGTGTGCTGCACTGCCTCTGGACCAAGATCACCTGTCTCACCAACCTCTACCCAGAAAATGGGTGAACGACATGGTATTCCATACAAAGCCTCAAATAGTTCCATGAAAATAGTAGAGTGTGAGCTGTTGTTGTAGGAAAACTCTACTTAAGGAAAGTGTCATACCCATGATCCTCCGAAATCCAGAACGAATGCTCGCAGCATGTCCTCCAGCATCTAGATAGAACGCTCTGTCTGTCCATCAGTCTGGGTGTGGAAAGCAGTGTTAAGGCGTAGCTGGGTGACAAAAGCATGATGTAACCCCCTCCAGACTCATGAGGTAAACTGAGTATCCCGATATGAGACTATAGTCTTTGGGACTCCATGCAACTGCACAAAATCTTCTATATACCTCTGTGCTAAGGTACTCATCGGGCCCGACTCCTTAATTTAAAGGAAGTGAGATGATTTCGTCAGTCGATCCACCACTACCTAGATAACATCATAACCATCCTGATCTATAGCTAGTCCTATGACGATTTCCCTTGAGATTTCATCCCACATACACTTGGGAACATCTAAAGGATGCAACAAACCACTGGGAACACAGTGTTCAACCTTCACTTGCTGACACACTAGGCATTTAGCCACAAACTCTACCACTGCCTGTTTCACCCCGTGCCACAAAAACTGTTCCCTCAGGCCTCGGTACATTTTTAAAACTTTTGGATGTACCGCCAAGGCTGAGCTATTAAACTCACGGAGAACTCCCTCACGCATTGTCTCTAGGTCAAAGAAACTTCCATGGAAAACCAACCGATGTCGGCTGTCCTCTGACCATCCTTCTAGAGAATTCCCCTGATCGACACGATCCCACATCACTTCTACCTAAGAGTCCCCCCACTGAGACTCTTACATCTTCTGTAACAAGGAGGGATACCCCGTTATCTGAAACAGATAGCCTCTAACACCTTCTACCCTTGCATCCAAGTGCAAGGAAACCAACTCTCCCAATGCCTTCCAAGCATTAGTGGATTCTTGATCCACTTCATGATGTGACTTCCTGCTCTGGGAATCAGCCAAAAAATTTCCCTTACCTTCATTTTCAGAGATCTCAAAGTCATAGTCTTGGAGAAACTCGACCCATCTACACTGCCGTAGGTTCAGGTCACGCTGGGAGAAGATATAACGTAGGCTCTTGTGATATGAGAAGACCACAAAGCACTCCCCAAAGATGTATTTTCACCACAAATTCAGTGCGAACACTACTACTGCAAGCTCTAGGTCATCGGTGGCATAGTTACGCTCGTGAGGGCGTAACTGCCTAGACCAATAACAGATCACTCCCTTATTCTACATCAGCACGAACCACAGACCAAGGACGGAATCATCACAAAACACCTCATACAACAACCCTTCCTCTGGAATCCTGAGTACGGGAGTACTGACCAACTTCTCCTTCATGTTTTCGAAAGTATTCTGGCACGACTCGCTCTATAAGAACACCTGGTTCTTCCTATTCAAAACTGTCAATGGACTAGAAACTTGAGAGAAGTCCGAAATAAACCTCCCATAGTAACCTGCCAACCTAAGGAAGCTACGATCATTCGCCACACTCTTGGGTGCCCCCCAAGAAACAATTGCCTCCACCTTCGATGGGTCCACTGACAATCCATGCTGAGACACTATGTTCCCAAGGAAGTGTACTTATTGTGTCTAGAACATACACATTGACAATTTCCCATAAAGCTGGTGGTGTCGAAGGACTTCCAAGACTGCCCTGAGATGCTCAACATGCTCCTCCTTTGATCATGAGTAGATCAGGATGTCATCAATAAAAACAATGATCAACCAGTCCAGAAACTATCGGAAGACAAAGTTCATAAGTCCCATGAACATAACCTGTGCATTTGTGACTCCAAATGGCATCCCTACAAACTCTAAGTTCTCATACCTACACCTAAAAAAATTCTTCGAGATGTCACTGTCCTTTACCCTCAGCTGATGATATCCAAATCATAGATCAATATTGGAAAACCAACCTGCTCCCCTCAGTTGGTTGAAGAGATCATCTATCCATGGAAGGGGGTAACAATTCTTGACTGTTACCTCATTCAACCTTCGGCAGTCTATGCATAGCCTGAGACCACTATCTTATTTCTTCACGAACAAAACTAGAGCTCCCCATGGAAATACGATGGGTCAAACAAAACCCCTCTCTATCAGGTCGTCAATCTGAATCCGCAACTCCAGTAACTCCGAAGGTACCATCCAATAAAGGGACATCGAAATCGGACGGGCACTAGGCTGTAAGTCTATCCCAAACTCAACGTCACGTCGGGGGGGGGGGGGGGTAGAGTCAAAACCTCCTTAGAAAAAACATCGAGGAACTCCCCAACAACCTCTGGGAAATCCATAATCTCTGTATTAGCTGGAACCATTGATACCCCGCCTAACAAGGAATGGAGAGGCTTCACATGTAGGCTTTCTACCTCATAGATCATCTTGCCAACAAAAGATACACGATGCTCATCCATGTCAGAGAACACGGCTCTTCTCTGGAAGTAGTCAATAATGGAGCTAACAGAAAACAACCACTCGATGCCTAAGTTGACATCGTATGGTAGCATCTGTAATAGAATAAGGTCCCCACTAGATCGATGTGGTCATAACGTCATCTTACATCCCCGGAAAACACAAGATACGCTGGTCTGGCCTCCAACTGGTGTACTCAAGAACCGTGGTACGGAAATTCTCTCTACATCTAGTCCCAAAGAATGGGCTAGACCAGGTGAAACAAAGGAGTGTGAAGCTCTTGAATCGAACAAAGCACAAACAAGATTGTTGAACAAACAAATCGTACCTCGCACCAATTTTGGTCATACTAGAGCTGTCAACTCTGCGACGTGCAACTTTCCACGCCCAGCTCCTCTGCCTCTCGGATGTTGACAACCTTCCCGAACCCGCCTTGGTCGATGTCCCTAAGGAGCACCCTGAGGTCGGCCTCCTCCTGCATAGTCTGCCCTCGGAGGGGCATGCTGTTGTTACTGCTGGAAGGGCCATGCTGGAAACTGGTGTTGCTGAGGTGGGTGCTGAACCTACCCACCTCCACCGTAATGAGCCCGGGTCGGGCACCGACTCTGAATGTGCCAGAAACCTTTACAAGAAAAACACTTCAGTCCTGGGCTCTTGAAGAAGGGATGAGGACCTGAAGATCTAAACATGAACTGCTAGGGCATGCTTCCCACTAGCCTGAACCTGGAAGGTCCCGTCGCAGGAGACCTGCAGCTGACTGCCTTCCCCTTCGACGAAACTGTCTGGATCCCCTCACGTGGTGCACCTCCCTGTGAGTGCATCCTATTAACAACATCTTCATTCTTCTGTACTACCATGTACGGCATAAGGGGGAAGGGGGTAACAGCATACTAGAGAGAAGGACGAGGCACCTCCTCCAAAGGTCTCCACCGAGACTCCTCATCCGGAATGAGATCCAAAGAAAAGCGCAAGAGATCCTTGAACATGATCCCCAACTATCGTACTGACATACTCCCATGCTGAAGCGAGACTAACTCCTTCTTCTTATCTCCCATGATAATGGATGAAAGGAATTCATCTCGGAATTCCTTCTCAAATTCATCCCATGAATCCTCTTCCTCTATCCTCTCTCCGAGGTAGAGCATCAACCACTGTCGCACCACATCTCTTAGCTGAATGACTGCTAGGGTAACCCAGTACTCCCTCAGAACATGAATCACGGTAAAAGATATCCCTAGCTCCGCAAGCCACCCTTCCATATTTGTATCTCAAGTACTACCCTCATACTTCATGAGGGTTTTCTACTGGAAAGAATGGAGATTCTTCTACCACTGGTTATCTTCCTCCTCTCGGTCAATCCTCAAATGATCAACAGCCTGAATCTACTAGGCCTCAGCCATCTGAGCCACCCGAGGATGACATCCAGGTGCCATAGCTGTACTGTAAACAGAGATCGCCTAAGCCCAAGTAGTAAGGAAATTTCTCAGGGTTTCATTTTATCATTTTATTTCAATTTCATTCGAAGAACACCCAAATCAATTAAAAACACTCATGATGTTGCATGTAACTTCCCTAGGGTTTCTACCATGCAATCAATGTAGTCTCACTTGGTCATTCGGTAGGCTCAATTTCCTTGCATCAGATCATGGGGGGCCTTAAAATCCCGTGTCATAGCCGGTCTTCCCTGGCCTATGACACACACCAAGATTAACCAAAACTATTGCCCTACCATCCAATGCAATCCTCACTGTTCCTAACTCCAGACTCCATCCTATATCTCAACCATCATCTCTGATAAAATTCTATCACAACCCCCTCCAACCAAAGATTCCCCTCCTGTGCTGGAAATGGTGAAGGGGGGATAATGACCCCCGAGTCCCGCCTCAAGTAGGCCTCGGGGTGTCGACTAGCACCAAGGGTATGATTTTTCACAAATATGTGAGGCATTACCCTTTTATTATTTTAGGGTCAGGAAATAGGACAAGTCAACCACCAAAAAGGAAAATAAAAAGTGTATATAAATAATCCCAATCCAATCCCAAATGCATGTTTAAAAAATTTTATAAAAAGGTGCAAGTATAAGAAAGAACAAAGTACAATAGAAAAAAGAAAACAAGAGTACAACGACTGCAACAACTCCAACTGTTCAACTAGTAGGGTCTCGCACGGCCCTAGTAGTCCTCCTTGAATTTTGAAAGTAAATGTAGGGTGAGAATACAAGTATACTCAGTAGGGAAACCAAAATATCTCATGCACAAGTGGGGAGACATCCTAAGGTCCTGTGAGAACAATAGAAGAAACCTAGAAAGGAATTCTATCCACCCAACCTCACCATCCAGACACACCAAAAACACAATCACAACAGGTAGTAGTATATATGAACAAGAGTATTGGGTACCATGCACCTTTTCCCTTTATTTAGATTCTCTTCCTAATGGAGAACATCTTGAAGCTACCACAATCTCCTCGCAAGCACACACCTGGGCCTCACGACCACGTATCCCGCCCGCCCACACCTGGGCTTCACAACCACATATCCCCCCCTGCACACACCTAGGCCTCATCCCGATGATTCTTGGGAAACAGTAAAATATACCCAAAGAGTCTTGGGCAAGAACCACCCCAATCAAAACCTACCCGAAGAGTCTTGGGTGTAAGGTCGCATCATGCCATCACAACCTAGGGAAGAAGGAGCATGAAGGAGATAGAGACTATGGGAAGACACCCTCTCCCATGAAATGGGAGTGTTCGGCACTAAGTGCTCAACATGGGTAGGGTGCTTCAAAACACAAATATACAGATATATATATATATATATTACAAACACTCAGCCCATCCTATGGCTTCTAAACAGAGAAACTGAGCATGTTCCTTGGCACTACTACCACGAAGAATGCATACAAAAACAACCCCAACCCCATTTAGGTTTTCACATTTCAGCAGATTTAGTATATTTAGTTCCTTATCTATTGGGAAACCAACCACAACCAACCATATCAATCGTTCGTAAAACATATCCCTGCTATCCACAAATCAAGTTAGTAAAACACAATAAACACAAACAAGTCCCTTCTTATTAACCAACCAACCCCATTGATTATTATTCCCTTTCCATTATCATGACCCACCATTCATTAACTCTTCCAATTTTTATTTATTATTCACGACCCATAGTCCGTTCACATTTCAACCCATCCTAGCAGTCCCGCTGCCAACCGCCATTACCACAACTGCACGGAAACCCATACATCATTATGCCTTTAATACCATTTATCACAGCCATGCTGCCCATCACGAACATAACATTCACACCAACCCACAATAAAGTCAACCGCAGCCCCGCTGCTCACCCAATCCACAACAACCCACATAATACCTCCATCACATGCCACGTATCCATGCCAACACCCACATATTAGTTATTCCATTTTGTTTAACCGGGTTGATCACAGAAAGGTTCAATATTTTAATCATCCAACATTAGATGATTAACTAAATTCCACATTCAACAAAGTTCCATTCACAAAAACGGTCTAGAAAGATAGGGAAACATTTAATTGCGCAAAAAAAAGGCCCCCAACGACCGTGATTTTTAGTTGGCATAAGCCTATTCAATTCACAACACAATATCACAGGTTATAAATAAGAATAATGTAACAGTAATCACAAACATACCAACCCCATTATAATAGCCATTTATTATCTTTATTAAACCGGTTCAAAAGTTATTCATGTAAACAAGAGGACACCCACCCTGCATGATACAAAAAATTTTAGAGACGAAGTTAAGATCCCTACCTCAACAGTTTCTGATCACAATGCTCCCCCGGATCAACTTTAGAAGACGTCTGTCAGTGTCCGTCACTTCTGTCGAGTCTTGGAAAAACCTCCTCAGATGGATGTTGGAAAGGAAAGGCTGAAGGGAAGAAAATTTATCCATGGTCAGATGTTCCACCTCGTCTTTACAATCCAGTTGCCATTGACAGATCATAAATCGGAGCTCGGACGAAGATGTTATGGAAGAAAAGGAGCCTTCGAGTCTCTTGGGAGAACTCTACTCCGAGGAATGGAGAGGAGAGGGGTGTGTGGAAAAGGATGAGGGGACCCCTCCTTTTATAGGAGATAAAAGAAATAGAAAATGGTGTGTACTTTATGGTACACGGAATGTACTCGACCGTTTCACACCATCACTACGCGGCTTCCAACAAGGCCTCCAACGCATAAAGCGACCATTGACTGGTCAACACACGGTTTGAAGGTTACGCATACACTGGGAGAGACTACACAACGTGTAGTATCGGATACACGGCGTGTACCCATTTATTTCACAAATCAAGGACACAGCTCCAATACGGCACATGGTCATTGACTGGTCAACACATGGTAATGTGTATGCGTGGAGAGACTACACGACGTGTAGTATTGGATACCCGACGTGTACCCATTTATTTCACATAGCAAGGACACGACCATCAACACGTGGTATACCTGGCGAGGGGGTACACGAAGTGTACTCACACTACACGGCGTGTAGTTTCAAAATTATGAAAAGTGTGGGAAAAGTCAATTTTACCCTCCAGAACACTTCGTGATCTTCTTTTTGATAATGGAATGGGCCGGAGAGCTCCGAGCCATTACAGGTGATCACAAAAAATCAATAATTATAAAGAATTAAACATGACATAGACAAAAAATATACATGGAATGATCATGATATTTTCTAGTGGTTACTTTTTCTAGAATAGGATAAGCATACCCTCGAACCAATGGAAAAATTCATGATCCATGAAATGGTTCATGATTAAACATTGCAATATTTCTCCTCTGAATCTCTTTAATTGTATTAATCACATCTCCCTGAATTAAACTACATCCCATATCTTAAGAGATCTATCCTTACATATTATTTTATTCCATAACATGTGACGAGATCCAATTGATTTGGTAAATGGGGTTTTCATAAATAAATTTGTGGGCACATAATACCTTATATAATAAGTTGGAGGGTATGAATAAATTCCATCAATAATATTTTTGTAATAATTAAATAAATGAAACTACTAATACATAATTTTTTTTCTAATATCATGAGCATCCACACATCCATCATCGATAATACACTCCAAAACATATTATCAAATAACATTGTAGGTTCATTAATTAATTTTATACCCCATTAATTAATCAATGTGTTCCAATTATCTTAATTCTATCAAACCATACTTGATACATAATCAACCATTATTTAATTCAAAATTTAAATCATTTAAAATAAATGTATTACACAATTGTACATGGGGGAAAACTCTTGTGTTCTTCAAAATATTAACAAAATAAATAATTTAATATATATTTATTTTTCCTATATTTTGTCTTGTATTGGAGAAATAATTACAAAAGTAACACATACTGAATAAGATTAAATATTTGATTAATTATTATTAACATGAAAATTGGACCCAACTTATCGTTATAAGACTACATAATTGTAAAAAAGTACATTGTGTGTACTTTTCCTCTTCCCTTTTCTATATCAAACCCCATGGATATGGACACGATTCCTACCTCGTTTCGCATATTGATATAAAATGATTATAGGGAATACATATTATGTTATATTGGATAGGAAAAATTTGTATGTCTTTGAATAATAAATCTGAAAAAAAAATCAATATAGCATACCATGATCTTTGATAAAATAAGGCATATGATACCTAATCTGTACTATAATATTGTCATGTGTATTTTAATATTCAATGGTCTAGTCTATCCAAATATACACACTAAATTGATATATTAGGATCATATGTCCAATTTTTTCATATCACAATCAATGGTGTATGATACTGACCTGGAAAAATTATGTGGTGTGTATGTTCAATTGTTACAATATTTATTCCAGATTTGGACCTTGTAAAAACTATGGAACATCAATAATGTGTTCTTTAGATGATTCATCATATTTTACCATTAACCGATTAAATGTTATGTTATCAAAAATATGATTAGCAGATTAAATTTTGATTGAATATTATATTTAATAATATTATCAAATGGAAAATCCGAACACATTTATCCAATCAATGAAGGATAAATAATTATAAATTAACCATATTACTCAATTAATACCACATTAATGCTCTATGTTTATTGAAATTATCCTTTTCCGGTATGACATACTCTTTTTTTTCTCACTAATCACGTGTAGTTATTAATTTAGATGTTCAAAAAATCATTTGAAATGATAATAGTATAACACTATAGTTTATTAAAATACCAAAAATATTAATGAATCTAATAATATAATTTATCATTAATTTAAAAATATATACATAATTACCGTAACTTGTAATTATATATTTAATTACAACTACTGGAATAAATCTCATAAAAAATTCATTATGTTGGTATATACATGTTTTGAATGCCTCTAGATGTGATCAATAGATTCACAATAATCTCAATATGACATAATAGAATCATCGGGTTCAAGAATGAATGATCTGGATCACATGCGTTGTTCGTGGATGACCACATCCATGATTCTTCCCCAGATAGCAAAAACTATTGATGAAATCATATTGACATGTGAGATGAAGGGAGGAGATCCCACTATATCTATTTACCGAACTAAATGGATTAAAATTGTATAACATTATATTTTTTTCACAAGAATTGTTTTTAGCAAAGATATATAATTAGATATTTATTATTGAATGTAAATGGTTATATAATAACTTACATGTCCCTAACCATATTTAATATTCTTGGTTGACCACATTTACATAATGAATAATAATATAATTAATCTTAATGAATGTGAAACAAATTTATAATAAATACATAAATAAGTAACATTTATATTACCTCCAACTGGAAAATTAGACTCATTCTTTATTTTCATCATCATTATTTACTAATCCTTGGGTAATTATATTTAAAATTAAACATACACAACATTATTCTAAAATAAATACCTTAAATATCCCATTTTACAAACATGAAAATACATTATTATTATTATTAATTCAATTCAATATTATTTCTAATCACTTTTGACTAAATTATGATGATCAAAAAATATAAAAAATAACATTTATTGTCATCATATAAATATATAACATGAATTTAACAATGATTGTTGATACCCTTATCATGTAAGATTATAATCCATATTCTAAATGGGATTTCGAAAAACCTCCTAACTTCCAAGGTCATCATTAGCTATAATTATAAGGAATACATGTAGAATTTCAATGAAATACTACATTTTCTAAACTCTAAATATGTAATATATTTCTCATTTTTACAATATCTCAAATCACACTGGTCGCATACTGGTGGAATCAACCTATATTCTGATAATAATATTATTTTACTTTTTGAAAATGAAATGTATCATGTGAAAACATTTAGTTATATATATTAAGGTAGTTCCATTCTCAGTAATGTATTAGAGATATTAACATTCATCACTAGACAAATGGGATAAATCCTTTCTCATAGTTTCCATTAATGATATATCAAATAGGATTCCCCCAATATATCCTATATCATCATGAATATATATATATATTCATGATATTTTTTAAGAAACTTAAATTATGTGATTACTTATTTACATTAATGTTAATAATAATGTTAAAGGATTAATAGAGATGTCTACATTTATGAATGTTCAATAACAATGAAATAATTTGAATTTAAATTTACAGACCTAATTACATAACCATGTATCATGGATGTTACCACATGTGTAAATAATTAGATTGTGTCTCAATGCCTTATGCGCCTCGTTCCCCTACTAAAATTCAAAGTCTTGGTCCCATAAAATAATTTCATCAAACCAATGAATCATATTTAAGAATAATTTCATATAACCATTCTATTCACTATATATAATGGGAGATACTCTAACTTTTTAGTGTGACATATGTTATTTGGTAATTATCACATTCAAAATTCATGTAGAATAAATATAATAATTTTATCTAGAAAGATTAGTTAATTAATTTTGAGAACATATTATCAATTACTGATCGAGTAGGTTGTTAGGATATAAATTCAACAATAACTCAAAATAACAATATTTATAATAAAAAATAATTTATATATTAATAGTATATATTATTAAGAGCATCAAAATTGTCATACAAAACCTTAAATTGATACACCCTTTTCTATGAAAAATATTTAATTAAATAAATCCCATATTTTAAAAATCGTGTTATAATAATTATAATTATATATTCATTATAAATTCTAAGAAAGAACATTTCTCTTTTAAAAAATAGTATCGGAATACAAATGTAGAATTTTTCATGTAAATATTTTTGGGAATACATATTTTTAAATAAAACGCAATGGTATTTGAAATACATGATTTAGTGTCAAAACTCAATCATTACCCAAGAAAAATTATATATCATAATAAAAAATTATTAAAATAAAACAAAAAATATAATTTAATTTGGGAACTACAATATATTTTATCTTAGATACATGGGTTTTAATTAAATATTATAACCTCCTATCTGCCGCTTTGTTTAATTTCCAAATAATGGTGCTCAAAATAATTTAAATGTCTAAAATATTCAACAAAAAAAAATTCTTTATAATGGAATTGGAATAAAAATATGACCTTTCATTTATATGGACTAAATAATAAAAACCAAAATCAAGGGCTCAAAGTCAAACATCCCGAGGAATGTACTCATTCAGTACTAAATGGGATTGGAAAAAAATCATCATAACTACCCCAAAATATATGATAGTGCTACATATTCACTACCAAAGGGAAAAAAGAAAAGGATCTCTATATTTTTTTACCTCTATTGTTTGTTAAATTTTCTAGAATCAATTCTTGAAATAAACCTGGTTATCAATTTATTAGAAACCCCAGACACACCACATCGTGGTCCAATGGGAATTCACAATCTCGGTGGGGGTAAAAATTAGTGCCTATTCATTAAAGGAATCCAATGGGAAATGTTGGACCTTGAAACAAATTAAACTAGAGAGAATCATAGGAAAATCTATAATGACCTATCCATACATATAACATCTAAAATCAAATATAAAATATTAAATATTACATAAATAGATAATCAAATTAAAATAGATATTCTGAAAAGTATGATTTCGTAATGATCTTGCAACTACCATTGTATAATGAAACCATGGGAACCATCACACAATGTAGAAATATATAATTAACCACAAATTATAGAACATGGAAGTGAATATTGAAAATTTGGCTTCTGTGATTAAGAAATCAAAATAAAACTAACTACTAAAAAACATCCATGTAAGTAAACAATTCAATATCTATCCTCGATATGAAATCACTCCAATATTGTTAATATGTGAATATCATAACCAAAAAATAAAATAATATATATATAATAATTATAACACACAATTTTTCATGTAATAAACTGTTTCATTATTCTGTTTATGTTTTTAATATGTTTGAGTGTTGTTTTGGAGGTTTTAAAAGAATTTGGGATTTTTTTTGTATTTTAAAAAGTTCATGTTTGGTGGAGAGTTTTTGAAAACCAGAAATATCATTTCGGATATTATTGAAAATTAGATAGGGGAAAATGGGAAGAAACACATTTAGGCTCATGTTTTATCAATGTTATGCAACCACCCAAGAGAAACCATTCAACGTGGGTCACTGAGTCTTATTATGTCTGGAACATAGTTTCTATAACTATGTAGGAAAAAAATATGAGGTCATTATTGAGGAATAACCTTGTGTATGGTCATTTACCAGTTTTCCTAAATGTTTGACTAACCATTCAGGGTAAAAAAACTAAATCCTAAAAAAGATGATTCAGGTTGGTATTAACATAAAACACCTCTTTTTTCCTCAAAACAGAAAAAACATAAGATTTCATTACTATAGAGGTTGTAGAAGCATCCCCCCATTGAATTAGAATCCATTCAGAGTATTATGATGTTGTATTATTGCATGATTCCCTTTGAAAGTTCTTATTTATGTATATCCTTACAAAAATCCCAATGGAAACATTTCACTGGGAGTACAAATTATCATCCTCAGATGGATGTAAATTCTGAAAGGATAATACTTACATTTGAAGAATTATTGCATGTGTGTGTAATGGATTATTCGAGATCATGGGATGAGAACAACCATTAATAGATTTCTCATATAAAAACATTCATCCAGTCAATATATATATGTATCCTTTTGAAGCATTGAATGGTCATCCTTGCTGGTATCCTCTTTTTTTTGGAAAAAGGTTAGACAATTGTAGTTGCTCCGAGCCTTATCCAACAAAAAATAGAGAAGATTCAGTTAATCCATAAGATAATGGACATATTCCAGACGCATCAAAAATCTTATTTGGATCATCGTTGATAGTAGTTTTCATTCATGGTGGGTGATCATGCGTTATTGTGAATATCTCCAAGGATTGGACATAGACTAATGAAATTGAAGGGTATCTTATATCAAAGATACATAAGACCTTTTTAGGAATATGAACATGTTGGAGCGGTTGCATATCGATTGGAATGTCCATCATGGTATCATGTTGTGAATAAGATGTTTCATGTGTGTCAACTAAAAAATTATCAACCAAATCTTGAACATGTGAATTGATGGTATCAAATTTTCCTAGAGTTAGATTCTTTAGTTTTGTAAGATCTAGTGTGGATTTTGTATAGGTGAGATAATTTCGTACATTGTATAATATTTTGATTATTATGGGTTTTTTGGAAACCAGGTTTGATTAAATAAGAGAAAGAGGAATTGGAGAAGATAATGGTAGAATAATTGATCAAAATCATTGAGGAAAATTGTGGTTTTCGAATTCATGATGATGGAAATGAAAATGCTGAGGAGAATATATTACCCTTTTTATCAAGTACATAACAATTTATTTAATCATTTCATTTCTATAATGATTTTA
Source organism: Viscum album (assembly GCA_963277665.1). Classification (NCBI taxonomy): domain Eukaryota; kingdom Viridiplantae; phylum Streptophyta; class Magnoliopsida; order Santalales; family Viscaceae; genus Viscum; species Viscum album. The sequence goes on along the minus strand of OY728159.1, from coordinate 1,757,480,861 downwards.
GGGTAATGTTATGGATGGTTTAGAACACTATTCGATTGTTTTTAGGGGTTTTCTAAATGTTCGCAGTGGGTGAACAATTAGAGAAAATTCTGAAAATACTATAAGTATAAATGAATAATAACACATGGTAAAAGAAGAAGAATACATTTATGTATATATTTTTTCCAAACTATGTATCCAACCAAGAGAATCTGTGCAATGTAGCATAGTGAGATATTTCATGGTTGGTGTGCAGTTTGTCTAACTGTGAAGTCCATCTATGTGATGTCATCATTTAGGTACGTCTAAGTGCATCATTAGAACATGATTTTCTCAATCTTTGAGACTAACCATAAATGATTTAAAAACATTATCCTACGAAATTGTATCAGGGTTGGGATTAACGTTTAACCTTTTTTTTCAAATTGTCCCTAACTCAATTTTTTCCTCTCTCAGTGGTTATAATAAATTCAATAATAAAATTGGATGTGATATATAATAATTTATTGGTGTGTTCAACCATACTTATATTGATAATCCCTCAATTATTGATTTATTTTTTTGTTTTTAGTAGATATACATTCTACCCTCTCCCAGTTTTATAGATATAGTCATCAATAGATACAGTTAATTTTCCTAGTTCAAATCAAGGTTAGATTTAATCTTTTTGATATTATGGTTAAAGATAAATGGAGGATTTTTGAAGATTGTATGTGGTTTTGTGAGTGTTTTCCTGATGTTAATCATTCTCTATATAATTCCCAAGTTAGGTGGCTCCACTCCTGACTCCTCATACAATAACATGAAGGCTAGATTTAATTTTTTTAAAATTGATATTGATATTGAAGGGAATATAATTGTAGAAACAATTTTTATTGATGGTATGATGATTTTTTTGGATTTTTATTATTATTAGACAATGTTATCAATTGATTGAAATTATGAATATGTTTTTATAACTAGTTGTATGGTTTTTATGCATGTGAATTTTTTTAAATTTAAGGTAGTATATCGTGAAATAGTTTTTTGGAACGTTTTCAATAAAAAGTTTTTAATTTCAAATGGTTTTGAATATATGTTTTTGGAATGTTTTTTTTAAATGGATAACTATTACTTGAATGTGATTAATATTACATAGGAGGTACCTCCATCAATGAGATGGCTTATAGATATATTTTTCCACCATAAATGGTAACATTAAGATTGTGTGGTTTAATGATCATGATTGGTCATGTGAAAATGGAATAAATTATGCCAATGTGGAATTTAGAATGGTCAAATGATTTATTTGGTTACTTCCTTAAAACTGAGTTATGTTTCGTATAAATGTTTTAATATAGAAAATGTTTCATATTTTTTGTAAACAATTTCCAATTTTTCTTTTGAAATTGATTTTTATAAATTTGATAACTTGTTTTATCAAAGTTGTGTGAGTATTGAATTCATTTGGGGTCTAATTATTTTCATTACCCACCCCTTATTAAGAACATTTGTGATTTCTTAGATATTATTAATTCGGACACAAAAATAAGGATGTTATCGCACCTAATTAATGTTGTGCTATGATACTGGGATGTTTTTTTTGAGTTAGAGTATCGATCATGTTGGAGAATTGGAGTTTTATGGGTTATTATGGAGCTTTTTTGGTTTGGTGTAATTCTGTGTACATTCATGTTAGTTTCCATATGTTGTGGTACTCTATTAGAGTTTTTTATTAGTGCTATTGATATGAGTTTTTATATATTAATATCATTCATTATATAGTGGTTTATTTTGGTTATGTAATTTTTGGATTTTTTTTATATTTCTAATTTGAAAATCATCCCCAACTTTTGTTGATGATCATGGAATTTACTTCCAACCATTGGCTACTTGGTGATGTGTCATATGGGAAATTAGAAATTTTACCTCAAATGTACCTAATGAGGGGTGGGGGTGATATGTTACATGAATTATCATTAGAGCCGACTATGAATTTAATTAGGGAACCAACCCCATTTAATGTAATTAAATAAAATAACCATTCTATGTTTGTTTTAAATACTATTATAAAAGTAAATTATTACTTCTTATATATATCTATCAAATTCGATATGATCATTCAATTTAAAAGGATAGTCCTCCAATTGAAACTTCTTATTATTCTAAATAAACCACATTCAATTTGGAACTGTACTTTTAAAAATAATAATTTCTTTAATAACTACGAGGTTTAGGCAATTAAAATAAATCAATGACCATATGTATTTAAATAAGGTAAATCATTTAATTTAAGGATAGTTCCTTATTTTAAAATTAAACATTTAATTTTTATTTAAGGGGTATGTGAACATTTTTGAATGATGGTTTAGACAACATTTTTCGTAATAGGATAACTAGTGCTAGGCCACCCCTAATGATACTTATTCTCATAGTTATCAAAACCGACATGAATTTTCTAAGGAAATTCTTCAAATAATGGACCATTACAAATATATATCTGTGTATAATCTATATAATTATATTTTTTAGTTACTGTTGTTGAATTTTTCAAAGTCTATAGATAGAATTCATTTTCAGAGAGTATTTTTTTGAGTCATCCATACTATGATTTTGAGGATCCCATTTTCTATTCATTTTTTATCAATTTAATAGAAAATAAAACTTCAATATATATATTTTTTAACTATATTAATATAATTAAAAAAATTATACTATAAAACCATTATCTATGATACTGGTAAGAAACCGAATGGTCTTTTATTTATGATCTATTTAATAAAAAAACATTTTCAAAATTTAAATAATATGTCATAAAATATATCAATAGCATTAATCACATTTTACAAAAAATAATAAATTTATATCACACATTAATAAATTTAATTTATAAGACCTAAATATAAATAAAAAACATGATATATTATTAATATATTTAATTATAATAGTTATCAAATAACTACTGTTCTTGGAACATGGAAAACAAACTCCTTTTCAATATTCCTAATGGAAAAAAATTTCATCAATTCAAATTGAGAGGATCTCTATATTTATCTCTTTAAGATATATAAACATGTAATATCATCATTAAGAACCAAAAATGTTAATTTAGGGGAATGGAATCATTGGTCCAAAAAATATTAGTCTTATGGGATAGCTAACATACCTATATTCTGAAGAAACAAGTCATTATCAATGTTTCATGTTGGATGTGTTTTAAAAATTATTCTTATGGGGAAAAGTTTCCTAAATTAAAAAAATTAATAACTACCCATTCTAATACGTTTTTTCTAAATGATAAGAAATCCCATGGAATAAGAGTGAACTAAAAGAAAATAACAATTAAAGATGATATATATGATATTGGGGTCTATCAAATTTGAGCTGGACAACAAATTCAATGAAACCCTTGGAAATAACTATGGTTAGAGTGTGGGAATGGGGAGAGATTCCTGATATGACCCATACAGATTTTTTACAACACATGAGGGAGGAGGATATAGAATAATTTGTTTTGGAATTTAAAATTGGGATGTGTACTATAGGTATTTAATATTTTTAATATTATGGAGTGTCCATACAGTTTTTCTTCATAGTTTGGTAATATTTGAATCAATCATGTTCCCGTTAATCAAATTTGGTGTAATACACAATATTAGGCCACAAGGTTAGAATATGAGTTATCCAACCATGTGGTTTTGGTATGTTAAAAATTAATGGCCATCTATAAAGTCATCAAATTGATAATTCTTAATATACAGGATAACCAAACCTCGTTAACTAAACTATAAAATTTCAAAATATAAAATGGATAATGTATGTGGATTTATGTTATATAAAAATGAATGGTTAATTAAAAAAATCATGTTCAATGGTGATAATTATATTAAGTATGTATATTTTCATTTTAAATGTAACTCCATGGCCGTAGAATCTGGATGTCGATACATTATTTTTTTAAATTGGCATGATTTCATGGAATAAAATCCCAATGGGACATTCGGTTTAGCATTCTAGGAAGGCCACATCATATAAATTACACCCATAATACACCAGGAAATAAGAAGTGTAAACATTATAAAAAAATATAAATAAACTTCATCCTTCTTAGAATATTCATATATTCATTCTTCAAAACCTATAGAAAATAATACAAAATATGGGTGACCTCAAATGCTCTATAAGGTCTAGTAAATAGAGATAAATAATGAATTAATTAGAATATGATTACATGAAAAGGTAATTAATTGGTAACACATTAAATTCAAAAAACTAGATAAGAAAATATCAATATTTAATAGTTTGACGCCAAAAACACATTCCATTTAATAAATGAACTGAAAATGAAAATCACTTATAGATATGTCGATGAAGAATCTCCTGAAAAAATAATAATAAATGAATTCTCATCAAAGAACATTTTTAATAATCATAAATCATATTTCCCTAGAACATGATACCTTTACTTTCAAGATACAATTTAAACTTTTCTATATTTTCCAACTAATCCATCCCATGAGACTACTGATGCATTGACGGTATCACATTAACCAGTCTCAACACATAGGGAAATCCTTATACTCTCTCCACCCAATGTATTGCATGTCCAAGTCATTCATCATATATTAAAAAAAATTACCCTGATGATATATCAATAATGATTAATTAATATATCTTTATAAAAAATATATCTAAGGATGTTATGTTAAAACAAGGGTTGTTGACATTAAATCATTACCGAGGAAAAATGAATATTAATAATTACAAAGTGTCACACACAACTCGAAAAATTCAAATCATAATTCCATGATAATTAAAGTAAATATATAATATCATTATAATATGTTCATTCATGATATATAATCTCTAAGGAGAGAATATAAACTTAATAACAGTGAATTGGTGTAAAACATTTAGTCTCAATGGAATGTAAAATCAGAATGAAATCCCATACAACTATGCTAACATATTAATTTAAAATCCCAAATGTAGTAATCATAAAATGAATCTTTTAAAGACTACTATTATGATATAATTTTTTAATTTTCATGTAAATGTGTCATTATGTACACCACATATAACAAATTATGTGAACAATAATATGGTTTTCCTCACAAAAAGAAAAGTTAGACTAGAATTTATTACCCTAAAATTCCATCTATTTTTTTATCTTTGTCATACATTATAGTGGTTTCTAATATGTTACTAACTTATACTTGAATAATAAATTTTTTATAATATAATATATTGACTTCATAAAAAATTCTATTACCCTTCTGTTAATAGTATTTCATTATTTCAACTATTATGTGTTGTAATTTTCTTCTTTTCTTTAGTATGTTTTTACTTTTTTTCTTGCTATTCTAATTTCATAGATCATCATTTAATCATATCCAGGTTTTACTCCTAGACATAATTATCCTATATTTTTTGTACAAAAATATTTATAATAGTACATAATATTTGGATATAAAAAATTAAATGCACCGTTCGTGGAGACGGTTGGCCATATGTATCAAGGAATGATACATTAATTACAATGACATAATAAAAGAATGAAAAATAATGGATAAATATTTTTATTATAATTAATGTATCATATAAAAGTTATATATCTTACATATTACTATTGAAATCATCCTTAATTCATTCAATGTATATATTGAATGAATCACAACACTTTTAGGGGTGGTACACCACATTTCCTCCAATGATTTTATTGTATTAACACAAAATGGGATGCATTAAATTCATGAATTATAAAATTATTAAATAATTTTATGCACATAATACAATTTTTATATATCATATATAAACATAGTTTCCATAATAATGGATTCTATGATACGTAGTAAAGGAAATCATTGTTCAATCATTGTTGTGTGAAGAAGTAGTTCACCATACCAAGAAATAGTATGCTCATTACTTATTAGATAGAGGTCTGTGTAAGCGTAGGTCTACCATTTTACATCAAAATATCCTAGTATATTTATGATAATGGGTTTTTATATAATAATTTAATAATGTGATTTTAGGAGGAGTATAATTCAAATGAAACTAGAGAGCTTGAGGGAATCTGTTACCTCTTAACTGGGTAGCTTCTATTTGTTCATACCAAATGGATTATATGGAAGGAATTCATCCCTAATGTAAGATAAATGGTAGATTTAGGGGTATAGGGAAGCAATATGGTTATATATTTTAATAAATCTATGTGTCTTAAGAGGTTTTATTAATGGAAAGAGTTTTTTTTCTTTTTATAGTGGAGGAAAAAGACTCACATGGTATTTAGAGAAAATATTAGGTGTACCAACCTTCTTACCTGTAATAATTTATGAAAACAAAAAACACTCAATAATGGAGGGTTAATGCATGAATTATGGCTAGAACATTGGTGTTGTAATAGTGAGTAGGTCATTCAGGGCCCTAATTAAATAATTTAGTCATATATTAAGCACAATTCTAACCTAATAATTGAAAATAATTTTATTCACATTCACTAATATTTTGGGTCAAAAACAAAGTTATTATTATTAGAAATTATAATTTTTTCTGATTTAATATATGGAATAATTTTTTTTCAAATTTTTGGGCAAAAATTCATCATGTAATCATTCAAGAATTTATGAGGTGATTCTGTTTTTTGACAAAGTGGGCATCTATGTTCTGTTTGTTAACAAAGAAGACAATGATGTACAAATTTGATGACAAAGTGGGTTTACATGGTGAGTTTTCTAGTTCATGGGATGTTTTCCACAATATATGATTTATTGAAGAACCTAGACCAAGGAATGGTTGAACTAGTGGTGGTACAGAAAGAGCAGATACAGGGTGGTGTAGTTTTCTAGTGTTTGCCAAATTTTTGGGCCTCAAAAATCGAAAAATAGATAAAAGTATTTTTGGAATAGGTACATGCACACCGGTTTTTTGGATAGTTGGAATCCTATATGCCATATGATTTTCATGATCAGATCCTCAAAATATGGAAATGGTAATAGGGGCGCCCATGTTTTGGTTTGGGCGTGCATGGTGAATAGGGCGATAGAGACTAGGGTGGCTGGACTTGCGTGCCGGATGGAGATAGGAACACGTCACTCAAGGTTGTCAAAAGGGAAAAAATGTAGGTCCACCTCTCCCCATTTTGGATGAAGCTCCACACATAGTGAAAATTCTAGCTCCAGTCACGCATGTGGATTCGGTACTCAAGTGGTGGTTTGGAGGCCCAAATATAATGATATTAATAATTTGCGTGCCAATTGATATTTGCAGGCCAATATTGGTTTGGGCATAAAAGTGTGTGATTCTCACATGTTGTGTGTTTAATATGAGAGTGTCATGCAAGTGGTTAGGTGAAACTTGTGTTCCAATATAGGATAAGTGCTCCAATATATAGGGAAGCATTCTAGTCACTCTAGGGATGTGTGAATGGTGGATAATTTCTTGTTAACTTCCATGAAAAGTTAGGTTCAACTTCAGTTGAAAATTGGACATCAACAGATGATCTACATATATATTAATATGCATTAATTATAGATAATTAAGGGACCAAAAATCCCATAAACTGTAAGTGGATCCCTTCTAGAGAAATGAGAAAGGAAGAGGAAGAAGGTGATCCACTCCACCAGTAGTGAACTAGAGCGGGGGGAAATAGGGCATAAACCTTGTGAATGATGTGAGTTGACCATAATGTATGTAAATGTAGTAAGCCTGGGCATAGAAGTGACTTATCCCGAACATTGTCAATTGCTCGAAAAAATTAGTTAATTCGGTACAGCGGCACATCACCATTGTATGCTCCTTGGACGTATCTCATTGAGGGTGAACTGAGTAAAAATTCTATTTATCTAATTTCTTACTTCCCTTAATTTCATCCAAAGCATCATTATCAGATTAATAAGTAACTAACAAGGTAAACCTAAAAAACATTAGATCACACAATGAGACCCAAATAACATAGAGGGAAATATCTAATGGAGAAGGAAGAATTATAAAATAGAATATCATTATCCTTATTCACCCCCCTCTCTGGGTAACTAGGACACTTTTGTTCCTAGCAATCGGTATCAGAGGAAATGATTATTTTATAATATTTTTTATCCGACATGGTTTAGTTTATTTGTGTCATTAATGATTCGTACTGACATTAGCGTATTATATCATGGAAAAGGGAATAACATCAAGGCTTAATCATAAGTTAGATGGTATTCCTGAATGTGGATGTGTTTACGAAAAAAATTATGATTCACCTAAAGGAATCAAATAGCGTGATGAAAGAATGCTTGGATGAATCATATAGTTAAAAGATTGATTCACTCAATAATTCTGTAGGAATGAGTGATATACATGAAATTAAATGTGATTCTGAAACTACTAATGATGATGAAGATTCAAGAAGGCCACTAGTAGATGATGTTAGCATGAAAAATGAATTGGATTAGAATTTGGATGAAGAAGTTAAATTTAAATATATTTGAATCTGGGTACTAGAAATTGAGGTCGTGAAGCTAAAAAGCTTAAATCAAAGGCTTATTTATTTGGATTCTAACTCGAGGGATAATAATGATTACCAAGATGAATAACTACAATTGATTTCTTCAAAGATATAGCAACACGAATCTAATGATAAGGTAAATAATCTCAACTCAGATTACATACAAAATTAGAAATCAAAAAAAATATCTTGTTGCATAGCTAAATGAACTAGTTCAAGATATTCAATACTACAACATGAGAGTGAATTCAATGCTGATTGTATTTCGCAAGGAAAATTTTTTGTAATGGAGAAATGTGACATGGTGGATAAGCACCCTCATGAAAATCTCGAGAGAGAACTCAATGATAAACATGAAGCATGGGATATAATGATTCAATAGTTTGAGGAAGAGATTGAGTTAGTGAATAAAGAAGTGGAGAAATAAAATTCCAAAGGGATGTCTAAAATGAAGGATGCCCTGCAGTTACTATTTGGTTATCATTCTACTGAAGATAATGAACAAAAATGAAAATATGCTATTTCTGAAAATAAGAAAGAAAACATTTTCTCATCTCAAAGACCATATAGTCTTGGAATATCTGTTATTGGATATGATGATCCCCCTTACATTAATGATAATAGAAGAGCTGAATAATATTCCATATATTAGAAAAATTCTAATGGTTCTACAAATAGACTTAAAAATAATTACACATGAAGTAATGACAACATGTATTATTTATATGAAACTCATTTCCATACATCAAGTATCTGTTCATAGGCTTTGGAATATATTTCTTGTGGCAAAAAATAAAATCATTTCTAAATATGAGAATAAGATTAAGCATCAAGAGAAATATGAAAGTAGATATTCTCAGAAGAAAGTGTCCATGAAATTTTTCTATTGTGGAATAATTGGACACAACATGAGTATGTGTTAGGAAGCCGAAAAGCTCAATGATAGAAGAATAATTCCATATGAATCAAGAACTCAATAGATAAATGATAAAATGTGGTGTGACATTGATGGAAACTATTTTTATGTTCTGATTATGTTCATTAGGAAATATATTATAACAAGAAGAATGTACGAAATAAAAAATTCTAGAAAAGAGATTCTCCACTCAAGTTGTACATTATAATAAATTATGATTTATAAGAAAATGTGGTAAGTTAAATAATAGACATATAACCTCATTGAAATCACACGAAGCTGTAAGAATGGTGTATCATTCACCTCCTCTGTCACACTCACAATAGATCTCTGGGAAAGAACATGAAACAATATGGAGGAAGAAGATAGAAGACACTCCATCTGTATGTAAGAAGAACAAGTGTTCAATGGATGAACTAGTACTAGAACAAAAGTTTGTAGTGATTCAGATATCTGATTAATGAATAATGAACAATGAATGGATTGAAAAATTCACCTATTGTGCTTGACGACAAGAAGTGGAAGAAAGAGGAAGATCCCTACAGTAGATTAAGGAGAACGAGAAGATGATAAGTAGGGAGATTTCTACTATGATATGGAATTAATATATGTGGAATGATGGTGAAGCATCAAATAATTAAATGTGTACCAATTTGTTTAAACCTCAACATGTGAAAAATTACAAGCCTGCAGAATCTACATATCCGAAAAAGGCTCAGTATGTGTGTATTTTATACGTCATCATATAGACAGAGTAGTTGAAGATGGATAGGCATCTCGAAAAATCATATAAGGATTGTTATTATATTAATGAACAGAATCGATGGTTTGACCCATCTGTATCAACCATAATCCCCATCTTGAGGATTTTGGAAAAAACCCACTCCCTATGTATATCAATGTTGTTAACCAATGATTCATGTGTTATAGGTTTTAGGACGAAATTATCCAAGGGGAAGTAGAATCAAATGAATTAAAGTAGTGATGTAATGTTATCCATTGTTTCTACTGATTCAAATCAGTTACCAGAGCTAAAGAATTATTTAGGGAGAATTCCATGAAAGGAGTTAATGTTATATGGATTCATGAGATGGGATAATTTAATTGAGAAAAATAGACAGTGACAATGTTATTAACATTATCTCTTGTTTCACACACCGATTTTGACTAACTATTCTTTTTGATTTGAAGGATAGCTCATTTATAAGTGGTGAATTCACCCATTGATGATCTGGTTGATATAAGTGAGCTGAAGATGTTTCTCAAACATGCAATCACATGTGAAGAGACAATATAAGAGAAATTTTTTTTATGTGTCTAAACAATAGTCCTTATAACTGGAAGAGCTAGACATCATAATGGGGGATTTCAATTTACTAATTAGATTCAACAAGTGTTTCTACAAAACATTTATATTTTTCAGATCTGTATCATAAGTCTATGTAATATAAGAAAACTGGATTATATGATAAAGAGTCTACATTGATGTTGAAGATCATTCAACGATATACATGGATGATCCAGTGGTTCTGAGTTGCAATGAATATATATCCATTGGTATAATTCCGTAGTTCATGTGTTCATTTCCAGTTGAGAGAAGACTTATTGTAGTGATTCCGCAACAATAATGCATTTTATGTTGATATATTTTGTTATAACTATGTAGTATTAGCTGACTATTTTCAGGATACCAAGAAGCTACGAGATAATACCAACAATATTTTGAGAAGAACATAATAAATTATGTTGAATGAAATGATGTTATTGTACAATGACACTTTGAATAAATTAATATTGAATGTGATGATGTGGTAAGAGACTGAGGGGGAGTAGAAGTGGATAATCCATATTTAAGAGAAGATACAGATAGTTAGCATGAGGATGTCAAGACTATATCTACAAAGATGCTAAAGAGTCGAAAATAAATTTACTGGAAGTTCATCATTAGTGATCTGATAGTTTCAGTCTAGATGAAGATAATGGTAATTTTATAGAAATCATGATAATTATCATAGGTGGAACATAAATGATAAGTTGATTTGGTATTGAAATCTCCACAGAGATGATAACTCGGTTTTATACCTCGAAGAAGTTAAAGAAAAATGATGAATGCATGGCAATTAATATCCCAGAATCGTGGAAAATTTGTGGAATTATGTTGTACATGACAAAAATAAGTCTTGGTATTGTATTTTCCACATGCCAAGTAGCATGATATCATAGTAATACCAAGGAATTACACATGCATGATGTGAAAATAATACTTCAGTATGCCAATGGCATTGTGGATTTTGGATTAATATATAATGTCAAATGATATTCAGAGTTATTGAGATATACTAATGCGAATTGGTCCGGTTTACCCTATGACAGGAAATCAACGTCATTTGGTGATTTTTATCTCTGTGGATTGTTTATTTCATGGTTTAGAATGAAACATGATTGAATTTCATTGAACACTACAGAAGCTGGGTATATTTCAGCCATGCATTCCTGCAAATATTTATTGAGGATGAGGTAACAACATTATTATATGGGATATGAAGTGAAGTATCCCATCAGAATTTAGTGTGATAAAAAACTACAATAAATCATAAAAAATCATTTCTATCAATCAATAACAATGAAAATTGATTTAGAATATCATTTAATCAAGGAGAAGGTTGAGCAGTGAATTGTGAAGTTGGAGTATGTTCCTACACGGTTAAAGGTTGCTGACATTCTGACAAAGGCCTTACCCAAGGAAGCATTTGAGAGACATCAACAAGCTCTGTGAGTCATGTCGACTACCCGCACTTGAAAATTTTTGATGTAGAATACCCTCTCCCCGAGTAATGGTGTGTTTTCCATACTATACTGATTTGTGCTATCTACATTGTTGTAGCACACATAGGAGTGGCATTTGTTTTTGTTGAAGAGGGGGTTTGGCTAATGAAAAGAAATAATTAATTTTACAAAGACATCGGGAGAAGATAATAGGTGGAGTAGTGATATATGAAGAGTTTATCAAGATAGGTGAAGAAGATGATAATGGGAATACCATGATGAGAATATATTGTAACACCCTCGAATGATAAAAGGTAAAATGGATAAATTATATGACTCATCTAAACTAGGTGCCCCTTATTTTTAATGAGCATGTCTGATTATAACACCATAGTTAAGTATGCCTAGCCTATAGTAGAGATCCGGATGAGTGTACTCCTGGGAAGTTTTCCATGGTATGTGTGATTGAGGAAAAAGTACACTGGAAAGGACAAGTGTTGATCTGGGGGTATTATCCTTAGTCACATGATTCATTAAAGCATGTGGGTTGGCCCTAGGGTGGGGACCACATGTCTACGGGGAGGGTGGGGACCATGTGTTTGTGGGGAAACTGGTGGTACCTGGTGGGCAAGGACCATGCAACCATGTTATGGTGGGGTCTCTATGCTGTCATCGGCGCCCGGTTATTACATTTGATATTAGATGAGGAACCTAGCCTTAAGGATGGTGCACTAACCGAGTTCAAATGTAGGGCCCACAATGAGGATATTGTGCTGTAATGGTGGGGTAAATTTATCGCCCCTAACTGATAAAGGGTTAAATGACTAAATGATATGACTAATGTCAACATGGTGAACCTTCTTTTTTGAGAGCATGTCTGATTAGAACACCATAGTTATGTTTGTTTGGTTTGGAGTAGTGATCAGGATGGGTGGCCTTCTGGGACGTTTCTCAGGGTGTGTGTGAGTGAGTAAAAAATCACACTGGATAAAAATGTGTTGGCATGTTAGGACACACATTAGTCAGATGAACCTTTTAGGCATGTGGGTGGACCCTTAGGTGGGGACCACATGTCTGCGGGGTTGGAGTAGTGATATAGATGTGTGACCATCAAGGAATCCTCCTAGGGTGTGTGTGAGTGAGGAAAAAGAACAATGTAAAGGACAAGTGTTTCCATGTCAGCACATTCATTAGTCAGATGACCCATTCAGTCATGTGGATGGAAACTTGGGTGTAGACCAGCTATCTGCATGCTAGCTGGTTGTACCTGGCATGCGAGGACCCGACGACCATGTTAGGGTAGAGTGTTTGTGTTGTCCCCGGGACCCAGTTGTTACATATGCGATGTGCGATGTAATCATCCAGAGAACAGATTCTTCAAATGAATAACCCAAGATGTGTATAAGGAGATTTTTAAATTTCACGATGCTAGAATTTGATCAAAAAATGACTATATCTCTCGAGAGATGTGGATCGTGATAAGAGGAGAAGAGTGTTGTTGGGAATATTTCCTAAGTATTCCTTCAATCAAAAATTAGTATATGTGTGGTATAAATAATTGGTGTCAGATATGTAGTGATTCAATGATGATCTTTTCATTTTCTCTTATTTATCATGCAGAGCATTGCATGTGTGAGCTTACAGTATCTATTGATTAAATCCTTGATTTCTATCTGAATCGTAAGAGGAGAATTATGGAAGGGTTTGGAAGAATCTTTATTGAGGTATCAATGTGAATAAAATTTTTATGGGAAGTGTTTTTATCATACAAAATGGGAAATATTGATGGAAAACCCCCCTCAATGTATCATTGATGAATTTTTTAGATGATTATGATTGTTGACAAAGCGGTCCTCCGTGTGGTTACATTTGATATCAGAGGAGGTACCCAACCTTTAGTGTGGTTAACATCCTGGGTTGAGATGTATGGCCCACCATGAGGACGTTGTGCCCTATGGGGGGGGGGGGGGGGGGTTAATCTAACACCGCCAAATGATAAACAGTTAAATGACTAAATGATATGGCTAATGTCAATGAGGTTCACCAAATTTTTCGAGAGTCTGTTTGATTAGAACATCATAGTTAATCGTGCTTGGCATGGACTACTAACCAGGATGGATAAACATATTTGATGTTTCCTAGGGTCTGTGTGAATGTGGACAAAGCACTGTTGAAATAACATGAGTTGTCATGTGGGTATTTTCATTAGTCAGATGACTTGTTAAGGTATGTTGGTGGAACTTTGGGTGGGGACCACATGTTTGAAGGGAAACTTGTGGTAACTAGTGGTCTAGGACCTGACATCCATGTTATGGTGGGTTGTCTGTATTGTCACTGTTACCCAGTTGTTACATATGTAGTGTTCGAAGTAATCATCTTGAGCATATCTTGGAAAACATTTGATCCCATGAAGTTTAGAAGGAGAGTTTTAAATATGATGATACTAGAAGTGATCAATCAATAACTATATATCACGACAGTTGATAATCATGATAAAAGTATAATAGTGGTGACGTGATTATGTCAGATGGATTCTAGAAATCAGAAATTATTATTAGTGTGGTATCAACAATTGTTTTCATAAATGATGTGATTCATTGATTAACATTTCATTAACTATTGTTTCTCACATCGAGCATTGCTAGTGTGGGATTAGAGTATCTATCTTATAAATCATCAATTGATCTCAGAATCATATGAGGAAAATAAAGGTAGCGTTTGGAAGAATCCTAAATGAGATATCAAAGTGAAACAAAATTTTATAAGAAAATATTTAAAAAATCAAATGGGTGATATTTTAGGGAAAAATCCCTCATGGTATCATTGAATCATTTTTGAGGTGATTTTGTTTTTTGAAAAAGATGGCCACTATGTTGTGTTTGTTGACAATGCAGACAAAAAGAAATAATTTTTTTGACAAAGGGGACTTACATGGGGAGATTTAGAGTCTAAGGGATATTGTCAACAATCCATGATTTATTAAAGAACATATACAAAGTAATGGATGATCTGGAGGTAGTAAAAAAAATAAGATATATGATTGTATTGTTTTCCTGTGTTAGACAATAATTTTGGCCGAAAAATCAATAAATAGAGAAAATTATTTTTGGAAATGGGGCTGGAATGCTAGTGCCATGGAGACATGGGATCTTGTGTGCCATATGTTTTTCAATATCATAAGATCAAAATTTTGAGAAGCAAAATAGGGGTGCACATGTTTTGGTTAGGGCACACAATGTGACTAGGGCGACAGAGACTTGGGCGAGTGAACATGCGCGATGGTAGGAGACATGCATGCAGAGCCCAAGGTGGTAAAAATTCCTATTAATAGAGGTCCAACCCTCATATTTTTCGATGAATCTTAACAATTAGAGAAAATTTGAGCTTCAGTCGGGTAGGTGGATTGGGCGCACAAGTGTTGGTTCGGTCGTGCATGTATAATGTTATGTAGAAGTTACACACCAAATGATAGTTGTTTTCCATTATTGGTTTGGTAGTAAAAGGGTGTCAGTTGAAACTTTTTTTTGTTGAAGGGGAAACTGTCGCACAAGTGGTTTGGTGGCAATTCTATTCAAATCTTGGAGAAGTGTGCCAATTCATAGAGAATCCCATCGAGCATTAGAGAAGTGTATCAAACATAGAGAAGCACACCACACAAACTAGGGCTGCGTAAAAGGTTGAGAAATTTCTTTTTCCTTTGGTTAAAATTGGGATACATCTATTGTTGAATGGTGTAATTAAATAGAGAATCTACATACATAATAAGATGCAATCATTAATGGTAATGAAGGGACCTACAAGTCCATAAAATGTGAGTAGATCCCTTCCAGAGTAGTGACAAAAGGAAGAGGAAGAAGGTGATCCTCTCCACTTACTACGATACAGAGAGAGAGATAGGGAGTGTCCCATGAGAATGCTTTGAGTGGTCCCTAAAATTTTTAATGTTAGTATGCATGCGTATAGAAAAGATCTAGCATGAACATTGTAAATTGGCAGTGAGCTTTAGTGTATTTGGTACAGTGGAAAACCACTGGTGTATGTTCCATGGACATAGCCTAGTGAGGGTGAACCATGTAAAAATCACCTTGTCTGCCTGCTTTCTTCCATGCATTGAATCCAAAGCATAATTATCAGATAAATAAGGAATGAACAAGTTAATCCTAAACAACATAAGAAAAAAAAGTGACCCTTATAATATACAGGTAATGATCCAGTGTTGCATGATGAATTATGAAATATAATATCCATACATAGATTCCCCTCTATTAGGGTATCTAGTACCCTCTTTACCTAAAACACATTAAAATCACATTATTGGATGATTTTTTTTTAAATTAAATCGTGTAGGCAGGATGAAAATACTATTTTTAAATGTAAGAACTTTCGAATGTTTGTTTTGTATTTAAAATCATTTTCAAATGGAAATTGATCCCAATAACATGAATTAAATAAATTGATAAAAATATTATCTAACTAATATTAAAATCCAATATAAAATATATTTATCATTATAAATAAATTAGAAGAAAAATAAGTTTTAAATAGAAATACATTGTCATCACTATTCAATAAAAATTGAGACTTAACAGAAAAACAAATAAAATTCACCCAAGCATAATTTTTATGTTTCATTTTAAAATATTATGTTTATTTTGGAATATTTGATTTATATAAGATAAATATTTTGATTAAAATGTATTCTTCATCAAAAGTCTACAAATTTATTTTTAAGAAAAATAAAATATTTTAGGCATAAAATTAAGTTTTTTTTATATTATGCATATCAAATAGAATTGATGAATATTAAAAATAATTTATTAAATAAAAAATAATTTATTTTTATTTAATAATAATACAATTGAAAATATTTATTTTTATTACGGTATAAATATTTTGGATTCATAATAATAAATATATATTTTTATATCTAATTTTTACTTATTTTAATTTCTCATTAATTGATAACCCATCAATACATTTTATAATTATATAAACAATATATTTTAATAATTTATATTTTATTATTTGTTGTGGATTTTTTTCAATTATTATGTTACATTATATTATATAAATAATATACTATTGTTTGACAACTCTAGGTCTTGTGTGTAATGTATTCCATTCCAGAACCTCATTGTTGCGTATAATTTTTTCTAACTAATTGTTGCATAACATAAAAGATGTAAAATATATTGAAATTATTGAGATAATAAATATATTATTAATTATTAAAAAATTATATTCCCTTACGCACTTGGACTTCTGTTTCATGCATGTTTCTGAATTCAACATTCTTACTCCAAAATTTCCAGTTGTTACATTCTCCACACCTTAATTAAATTTCTTCGTCCCAATTTAAACACGAACTATATAAACATGTTACTAATATTTTAAAATAATCTATTCGTTAAAATCATACGTCATGAATAGGGTTAATAATACAAATTCTTTATAGGAGAGAAAGAAATATACAATTGTCACGTAAATAGGTTCCCTTTTAGAAGAACAAAAGTTGGAAAAAAATAGGGAGAATGAAAAATATATAAAAATATGTAGATGAAGTGTTCTACAAAACATGGTAAGGATACTTTTAAAATATATCCCTAAATTTGAGATGATATATGGGCCATTTGGATCATCATAAACGAAGGTACTATGAATTTTTCTTCTTCTAAAGATCATAATTTCTAAAGTTGAATAATTATTTCATTCACTAATAATATAAGTAAATACAATTTATATATATATATATATAAGAAAAATATTTTCTTGTTCTTTTTCCGTTTATTTATTTCTAGATCATCTATCACAATATGATTCAATAGATTTTGGTGTAATATAGAAATCTTTAAAACTAAATCCGAATTAATTCATAGAGAATTCCATAAATGGTTAACCTTCCCAAAATATTGTGATTCTACAATATATAATGATGATCAATGAATTTCCCAACTAAAATGATTATTATCCATTAAAAATTATAATGTAGCTCAAAAATTTCAAATTCCAAACATGTTAATAACATCATCTGGTTTTCTCATAAAATATGGTAGTAACTAGAATCTCTGTATAAACATATCGGAAACATGCAGTCTAAATTATTCTCTTTGTTTTAAACATGTTATTGGTTATATTATATAAATAAAAATGAGTTCTAAAGTCCGTAAATAATTTCATAGAACACTTTTTGGCAAGTCATTATTTAGTTACAATGTATTTAGCACTTATCCAAATCAATCATTTCTTCATAATTATCTCAACATCATGATAATATAATTGTTGCCTTAGAATAAATAATTTATTTTCCTAAAATATTAATGATATAATTAATATAATTGCATGGTAAATTTCCAAAATTTATTCTCAAATACATAATGAAAATGTAATGTAGTATAATATATATCTATTTCATAAATTATATGATGAGAAAATCCTAAACCTAATACTTTTAAAAAATATTTTTCTCTCAAAATTCATTTGTACATTAATAATTACACTTATATTGTGTTAATGAAATATTCTAAACCATAATCCCTTATCTTTTTCATAGGTATATTCTCTTGAACTCTGGGTTATTCATTTGTGTAGTGACCCACATGGTTGTTTTTGTAACACTGATCATCAGTTTTTTCTTTATTCCCTTTGTATTATTTTTCATAGTTACCCTTTAATCGGAATACATAACGAATATCTACACTTTCAATCATTTTACAAGGTTACTATTTCAACAATTATCACAGGTTGAAAAATCCATCGTTCTTTTCATCTTCTTCGATCCATTTCATTTTTAATAGTTTTTAGAAGACCTCTTATGCTCTTGGTTTCCCTAAAATATATATGATATCTATAATTCATTCAATTTTTATAGTACCCAAAACTATATATTCTTAATATGATGAATCCAAATCCACTATCCCCCATAGATGATTTTGATTAAGACCTTAAAATAATTGGTTGATCATGAACATAGTCTTGTGTTTAAAATATGTATCATACCCATGTAACCTTGTAGAGGAATCTTTATAATCTTCAAAACATTATTATTCCATCTAATTTTTTCTATGGAAAATCATCTTCATTTAATTTTTTTTCATCACAAGGGATTTATTAATGAGATAACAAGTCCATAAATGTTATCCCTTCCATTAGTTCAATTTACTCTTCCTCCCTTGTATTCTGGATTAGAGACCACCACAAATCAACATCACCTTGAATATAATATACAAGTGTTTCCTTTTCCTTTTCACTATGTTCCATGTCTGTAAATATAACCATCCTATACTTAATCTATTTCTCATCAACAATTGTATTAGTAGTACCACTAATCAATGTGGATTCTACAGCATAAAGTGATTTATAATTTGATATTCTCTCTATGGAATTGGTTCCTCCAATCAGAAATGATTATTTTTCATAAAAACACTATGATTCCCAAATATATAAATAACATTCTTAGTTATAATATTATCCAAATTTTCATTATTAGGAGAAAAACCTCTACATTGTCCATGAGTATTGACACAATTTTTTCTTCCATGTTCCATTTATAAATAATTGAATAAACTATATTAAATCATAAAATTATGAAAATTGTATAACTCTAAATATAGTAAAGCATATAATAATAATTTATGAATCATGAATAATAGAATAAAAAAATATTTTTAATTTGGGGAAATCGTTAATTATAAATCCATTATAACATAGGTAAATAAATTGGGAACTATCCTAAGTTTATCACCATGTAATGTAAAAATAGACTTTTATTATGTCCCATTGTTGTGTACCAGGTTACCACAATTAAGGAATGGGACACCTTTTTAGTGTTATAACCTATATGTACATCTATTCTAGATCCACGTCCAGTAGTAGTATCCAAACATGGACATATTTCTCAAAATACGACCACAATAACTACACTACAAAAATTTTAGGATGGGCATGTGTGCTTATCTTTATTTTTTATCATAGGTTTGTTATCCATAATCAATGTTTTCAAAATATACATTCCAATGTTTCTAATAAAAATCCTTTGATACCAACAGTAATGATCCAGTAATATAATAACTCAACTGGTGTGTTATTTTATTACATTTACTTGATTACATGAAAATATACTCAAGGACAATTCAGTTTAGTAGTATTCTAAATCCATGTTACATACATAAAACCCATTATACATTGTGAAATATAATATAAAACCATCATGCATAAAAATAAATTAATAATTTTTTTTGGTTGGTTATTCGTATATTTATTCATTATAACCCAGGGATAGGAAATATAATAAGGATGTGCTGAAATACTCAGTATGGATTGAAAGGCGGAATCAATAATGATTCATTATGATTAAATTCACATAGAATGTTATATAACTGAAAACACATGCCATTAATATAACTAGATAAGGATATCTCAACATGTAAAGGTAGGAGGTTGAAATAAATTCTATTCAATCAATGAAATTAATATTAAATGCATTCATTGATATATTTCTGCATCAAGGGGCTTGCATTAACTGATCCCCAACACGGAGGTCTTGTTTTAAAAGATCCACAACCTATTTATTTAATATGAATAGAATACATCACATAATGAATAAATATTGTTCCATATCAATTATTAATATTGAACTATGAATTAGGATTTATCATTAATAACTCAATAGAGGATAAGTAACAATTAGTTTTGTATACAATAAAAATTTCTTAAGGAAAACTAAATACAAAAAATCCAATGTGCTTCATAACACTTGAATCATTTAAATCATAATTACCCTAGAATTTAAAGATACTTATATTATATGGATAATATTTATATTCATGATATATCATGTCTATGGTCATAATATATAGAAAATAAATGTTAGTTGGTTCATAACCAAAAAATTAGTCTCAATGGAATGCATATTGAGAAGTAATCCCTTGCAAATATGCTAATATAAGAATTGAAAACCCTAAATGTAATAATAATTGAATTAAATAGTTAAATAACATCAATATGAATCAATTCAGGATTTTACATATTAATTTGGAAATATGTAGACCATATATGAGAAGTTAGGGGTATAATAATAATGTATGCCTGACGGGAAGAAAATTGAGACCTGAATCCATTAAAGTAACACTACATTTCTTGTGTGGTATTTATTGTAACATCCCAGGTAAATAAATAATAATAAATTTTAATATTTATTAATTTTACTTTAAAGGGGTTTCTATGTTAGATAGCGTACCCGATACGCAACAAAGAGTTTCTATGAAATCGTACGTTGCACACTAGTAATAAAATAATATTATTTTCAATGTTAGTTAACACGTAGCTGTTGTACTGGCGGCAGTGGATAGAAATAACTAAAATATGATTATATATGTTTGTTAAATGTTTTTACAATTATCTAATAAAGGATAAAGGCTTAAAATAAGAAAAGAATTCAATTTTAGGCTTATATACTCTAATTTTCACGAAAGGTCCATTTATCAACATTTGATGGAGAACCGTCATTAAATATAGTTTTGGTCACTCTTATACATTCTATTGGACTAAATAAAACTCTTCTATAGAATCGGGACATCAAATTTTACTTTGTGTAAATTTTTGGTATTTTTCCGATAATGTTCATTTTTTAAGGAATGGTGTAAAATGTTGTATTTTAATTCAAAACCTCTTTTTAATCTAATTTATTTATATGATTAGGTTATCTTTTTAATTGGGTTTAAACTTAAATTAGAATATATTTTTACAATTTAATCCAATGTTGGTCATTGGAATCAATTTCACTTTGAAATTGGACTTAAACTTGTGTAAATCTTTTGATACATATTGTTTCATAAAAATAGGCTATTTGCTCTGACAGCAATAATTAATTATTAAATTAATTAATGCAACTTATATGTTTTGAATTTTTTAAAATGGACTTCATTTTTGAATTCGGAATATCAAATACAGCTTAGGGTGACGTTTTGGTATTTTTCTGAAAAACATCAATTTTTGATGAATAGTGAAACCACTAAGTGGTACTTAAAAAACTGATTTTTCGTTTAAATGAAAATTTACCACCTCTGTATTTTGAATTTCAAAAATCTGACATAAATGGGTGTCATTAATATGTAAAATTTGGTTCAATTAGATTAAAATAATTTTTTGGTGAATAGTAACTTATTAAGTTTTTAATCGCGATTAGAGGTAATTAGTGCAATTTAAGGCAAAAATGATATTATAATAAAATGAAAATACCTTGACACATGTCCTAAAATTATTGGATGTGTCACGGCCGAACAAGAAAAGCCATGTGTCAACTTTGGGGCCACATGGAGCCACTTTGGTTGTGAAATGACATAAATAACTTTTTATTTAATGTTAAAGAAAAAATGACACACACATGAGATGTTTTACTAAAACAATTTTTACATGGGGTTATACAAGTCAGATTTTTGACTATAAATATTCATTAGAAAGATAAAACTATTTCCTACATCATAGTATTTGTTTTATAATTTTTAGACATTAAATAAATTAAATTGTTTATGACATCATTATGATGCAGCGATGACCTCATTATTTAACGATTTAAATAAAATGGAAATATAAAGTACAATCTAAGACCTACACATGGAAAAAACCTATTGGATGGGTGGATTTCGAACCCTTATCACCTTAGCCTCTAATAACATCAATTTGGGACCCCTTAAACCCTAATACCATTTTAAAATAAATTGACTTTTCTTTACCTTCCAAGAGTGCCCCTCCTCTCCTCTTATAAAAGGAACCCACCTCTACCTCCTTACCCACACTCCCAAAGCCTTTGGATTGACCAAAACCTGACCATTTTGGCTCCCCACATCCCTCTATTACTCCTTGAAGCCTCACTTTGGGATGAAGTCTTCCCAAGTAAGCCATTGAGCTCAAATCTAAGAGAGTTACCCGATTTTAAGGTAATGTCTTCTTTTGAGTCCTTTTGTTTTATTTTGCTTCTCCAACCCCCTAAACTCTTTTTATTATTTTCTTTTGTAATAAATACAGTATCCACAATATACTAGTATGTTTTTATAAGAAGGATTCGAGATACACATACACACACCTACATCTAATGGTTAATGAACATACTGTTTCCGTGGATGGCGAATTGTTGCCTCCCGAAACGATGATTGTTCAACATTCTTTTAACACATTCAAATGTGGCCATTAAGATGAAACTATATTTATATATGATATATAATATGTTTATGTTTTCCTTAAGCTTCTGTATTTTTCATTTTGGGCATACCTTTATGGTTTCCATTATGGGTAAACGCGATATCTTCATTTAAGGAAGTGCGGACTACCGCCCCCTCAAAGTGATGTGATTCGTTAATGCCATATGTGGGACGTATAAAGGATGGTTTAAAAGTTATTATATATGATGTTATACTGTAATTATAATATACCTCTATATCATTATTATTTCTTTCCATTAAAGTATGAGATAGAAATGAAAGTAGCGTTCATGCGTACGTACGGCTTACCGTCTCCATGAACGGTGCATTTCATTTCTTATCCCTACATGTAATGTACTATTAAAAGTACATGTATATAATGGATATATATAATTAATGATACATCTAAATGATGAATATAATTATGGAATTAAAATACACATACCTCTCATTTAATTTTAATTCCATTAATATGACAAAGAAATGAAAGTAGCGTTCATGCGTACGTACGGCTTACCGTCTCCATTAACGGTGCATTTCATTTCTTACCATTAAATGATTATATAATATTATAAATACATGTATATTCTGGTTATATATGATATATATTCTATCCAAATCAGGAATTTAATTCTGGATATAAAAAACCTTTGACCACACGAACAACATGTAATTGTAAGAAGTCCACTTTCGACTTAAGAACCAAATATCGACAAAACAAACATTATTAATGTAAATGGTTACATAATGTTTATAACATGTAAAATAAGTTATATAAAAGGAATAATGAACTTTAATAAGGTTCTTAATCAAGTAGAAATTAACTCATGTTTATTATTCAGGACGTTAAAGAATGATCGAGTCAAGGTGGACCCGGCGTAAGGGACTTCATCTCAATCTCCATTCATTGAGGCGTATTTTATTTTATACACAACTTTATTTTATACGGTGTATAAAAACATTTGACTTTTACTTTTATACAAAAGGAATCTTTTTCTACGAAGCGTTTTATAAAACTACAAAAAGGAATGTTTCTTTTAACGTACTTGGTGACAATGGCTTTTTCCGCCGCCACGAGTATTATTTGGTCTTTGGCTTCCTCAACAAGCCGTAATGTTTTTAAAATGAAATAAATACCATATAATCTTTTATATATTTTGGTATTGAAAATGTTTTTTATAATGGATTTGTTATGTCAATATATTTGAGTGATATATTGTGATCAAAGTGTGGAAATGTTTTCTTTCCATTATGTTTGTTTTATGTCTTATGATTTTATAATGGTACTTGGACATTTTACGGGTGGTTAAGTGATAAACCATATGACGGGTGGTGTCGTGAATACCAGGACGGGTGCTTACATTATAACCTCGAATGCATTGGGTATGGAAGTCGTCCGTATGGATATTCCATTAAGTATGTGTGTAAGTTGGCCGAATGGCTATTCCATTAAGTGATATGTGTGGAAGTCGACCGTATGGTTATTCCACTTAAGTATGTTTATGTCCCAAGTTACCTTTATATGTTATGTGTCTTTATATGGGTTTTATGGTAATCCTTTTGCTACACAAGGGTAAGTAATTATATTTTATTCAATGAAGAGTTTTTACTACTTCATGAAGGTGAAGGTATTACTTTGATAAAGTATACGTAGTTTACTTGATGTTTGAAAAACTAACAGTTTTCATTCTTTGTGTATCCCTTACTGAGATTTTTATGCTCACCCCATGTTTTTTGAAATGTTTTTCATAGGACTTAATGTGGAGTAGGGTCATGGATGGGATCAAGGGAATGTCATGTTATATAAAACATGGAAGTAGACATGTTTCTTTTCCGAGTTTTTTATTCTATGGAAACTCAGTAGAAGTGTGTACTTTGTAATCTTTTGAGAAGTAACAGTTATGTCCTAAATCTCTAAAACTCTATACCTAATAATATCCTCAATGTGAATTATTTATTTAATTCAATATTAAGAGATGTTTAAGGACGGGGCCTTAAAGTTGGTATCAGAGGTCGGTTTAGACAACTTTAGGAGTTAGAAAAGTGATAAATTATAATATTATTGAAATGATATACCATTTAAGGATTACCATGTTGCTTCGCCTAAGATATTTCTATGTTCAGAATGGTTTTCCGCAGAGGAAACAAAGAATCTATGTTTGGAAGACATCAGGAGGAAGACATCCTTCCAAATCAGCAACCTGATATGGTTGGAATCGGAACTGAACAGTTTGTTGCAGTGATGGCATAGTTGACTTAGGCTATAAATGGTGGTGGTATCCATGCATGAGATCAGCCAGATCAATCGCAGAGGAACATGTCAGTGGTGGAACATTTCATGAGGCAAAATACCCCATCATTCAGAGGATCATCTGACCTCGTACAAGATGAAGGGTGGATTTAATCACTGGAGAAGATTGTTGATTTCATGGGGTGTTCAGAACATCAAAATGTTAGTCTTGTTGTTTACCATTTTGAAGGTGAAGCGGATTAGTGGTGGTCGATGGTAAAAAATATCAGGGATAGTGATGAGATTGAGGATCTCCACTGGGACGAATTCAAAGGTATGTTTCTTGAGAAGTATTTTCCTAAGGCTGTTTGACTTAGGATGGAAAAGAAATTATTGGAATTGAGGCAAGAGGAAGACTCAGTGGCTGCCTATGAAGAAAAGTTCACTCGATTGGCAAGGTATTCTCTAAACATCATACGAGATCTTGATAGTAAAATAAACCATTTTTACTCAGGGTAAAAGCCAAAGAATCGAAGGTCTTTAGCTTCTCGTGAGTTTAAAAGTTATGAAAAACCTGTTCGATGTGCGGAGAAGGTGGAAATGGAGTTTTCTGATGATCAGGTGTTCTATGAAAAAAACAGAATAAGAGGTCCAGTTGGCAGGCAAAGGGGAAGAATTCACCAAAGAAGCAAGGAGGTAAGAATACCAAATATCCATCCTGTGAGAAGTGTGGTAAAATGCATCATGGAGAATGTTTATCAAATTCGGCTAAGTGCTTTCGGTGTGTTAAGTCTGGTCATATTGCTCGTAACTATAAAGAATATGACCAAGAAGGCAATGAAAAGTCTGCAGTAAGATGTTCTAAGTGTAATGAAATGGGTCATAATGCAAATGAGTGTCTATCAAAGAACTCTACTGGGGGAAAGCAGCCAGACTACAAGAAGAAAGGGGTGGTGAAATCCTTTGCCACAACTTCAGCAGATGTTGGGCCATCGAATGAAGTAGTATCAGGTACACTGTTTGTTTTTTCAGATTATGCCAATGTGTTGTTTGATTCAGGGTATACACATTCTTTCATTTCTGAGATGTTTTCTATAAAATTGGAAATTCCATATCAAGATCTGAACCCTGAACTTATGGTAAAAACACCCGGAGGGAACATTGAGACAAAAAGGAATTATAAGAACCTTCTTATCCTTGTGTGTGGAAAGAATCTACTAGAAAACCTTATTGTTTTTCCTCTAGTAGAGTTTGATGTTATTTTGGGCATGGATTGGCTTTCTGTTTATCATTCTAATATTGACTGCAGATCTATAATGGTTTCTTTTTAGAAATATTTTCAGCTTGTGTACAAGAATGAACCCTTACTTTTGATAACATATCAGGAAGTTGAGAAACTAGTCAAATATGGAAATGAATGTTACCTTGCACATATTGTTGAAAATGAAGGAACTGTTCAGATTAATTATGTGCCATTGGTAAATGAGTATCTTGATGTTTTTCCTGATGTTTTGCCTGGTATTATTCATGATCGGGAAGTTAAATTTACTATTGACTTAGTTCCTGATTCTATGCCAATTTCAAAACCCCCTTATCGAATGGCTCAAGTTGATCTTTTAGAGTTAAAGAAACAATTGAAGGAGTTATTAGATAAAGGTTTCATTCGACCTAGCACATCACCATGGGGTTATCCTGTCTTGTTTCTTAAAAGGAATGATGGATCAATGAGACTTTGCATTGATTATAGAGCCTTGAATAATATTACTATTAAGAACAAGTATCCTTTACCTCATATCGATGATTTGTTTGATCATCTCCAGGGAGCTCAGTATTTTTCGAAGATTGACTTGAGGTCGCGGTAGCATCAGTTGAAAGTAAAAGAAGCAGATGTTCCGAAGACTGCATTTCGTACTAGATATGGCCATTATGAATTTGTAGTTATGCCTTTTGGGTTAACCAATGCATCTGCTGTATTCATGGACCTTATGAATAGGATTTTCCATGGGTTCTTGGATAAGTTTGTGGCTGTTTTCATCGATGATATTTTGGTGTTTTCTATATGTAAAGAGGAGCATGAAAGTCATTTAAGGGTTATCTTTCAAACCTTAAAAGGAAAGAAACTATATGGAAAATTCAGCATGTTTGATTTTTGGTTACAACAAATTTCTTTCCTGGGTCACATTGTTTCAAAAGATGGCATAATTTTTGATCGTGCTAAAAAAAAAGTTGTTGAAGAATGGCCAAGACCCACAAATGTAACCGAGATCCGTAGTTTTCTTGGTTTGGCATGTTACTACCGAAGTATTGTTGAAAATTTTTCACGGTTATCTTTTCCAATGACTAAGATAACTCGTAAGCGTGTCAAGTTCATCTGGACAAAAGAATGTGATGATTCTTTTCAGGAGTTGAAAAGAAGATTGGTGAATGCTCCAGTTTTGGAACTTCCTTCTAGAATGTTGGGCTTGTTATCTACAGTGATGCTTCATTGAAAGGACTTGGTTGCGTCCTAATGAATAATGATCAGGTAATTGCATATGCTTCACGACAGTTGAAAACTCATGAGGTAAATTACCCTACACATGATTTGGAATTAGCTGCTGTTGTTTTTGCTCTAAAAATTTAGAGGCATCAATTGAATGGAGTAAGGTGTGAAATATTTACGGATCACAAAAGTTTAAAGTATATATTCACTCAGAAATAATTGAACATGAGATAGAGGAGATGGCTGTAATTAATAAATATTATGATTGTACAATTCATTACCATCCGGGAAAAGCTAATAAAGTGGCTGATGCTTTGAGTCGAAAAAGTAATGCTTCATTAACGATGTTGCGTTTGGAACTTGATCATTTGGTTAAGGATTTGATGAACATTGGAATAGAATTTGTTGGTGCAGGATGTCCTTCTTTTTTGTTTCAGGTATCAATGAGATCTTCTCTATCAGACAGAATCATGCAAGCACAGAAGAAAGACAGTGAGTTGCAGAAAAAGGTAGAGATGGTTTAGAAAGGTAAGTTGCATGAATTCAACATAGATAGTGATTGTGTTTTGATATTTTGGATTAGATTGTGTGTGCCTTGTGATTCACAGTTGAAGAGAGAGTTGTTATGTGAAACTCATAGTTCTCCGTTTTCAGTTCATCCTCACAGTACTAAGATGTACAGAGATCTGCGGACGTATTACTGGTGGGATGGAATGAAAAGAGATATTGCTGATTTTTTTGTGAAGTGATTGACTTGTCAGCAGGTTAACGTAGAGCGGAAGTTACCAAAAGGGAAGCTTCAGCCTCTACCAGTTCAAGTGTGGAAATGGGATAATATATCCATGGACTTTGTTGTGGGATTACCGAAGACATCTCGAGGTAATAATGCAATCTGGGTTATTGTTGATCGCTTGACTAAATCTGCTCATTTCCTTTCAATACAAGATAATTTTTTCCTAGATCAACTTTCCCGTTTGTATCTTAAAGTGATAGTCAGGTTATATGGATTTCCACTCTCCATTGTATCTGACAGTGATCCCAGGTTTACTTCTAACTTTTGGAAAGGCCTTCAGAAGTCGTTGGGTACTGAATTAAATTTTAGTACAGCTTTTCATCCGCAATCAGATGGGCAGTCAGAACGAACAATTCAGACCTTGGAGGATATTCTATGAGCTTCTTCTATGGATTATCATGGATGTTGGGACCAACATCTTTCTTTGGTTGAGTTTTCTTATAATAACACTTTTCATTCCAGTATACAGATGGAACCATTTGAGGCATTATATGGGAATTGTTGTCAAACTCCAGCATTTTGGGATGAAGTGGGGGAAAGGAAGCTGATGGGACCAGAATTGGTAGAAGAGATGGTAGAAAAAGTTCAGTTTATTCAGAAACACATGAAAACAGTTCATAGGAGACAGAAAAGTTATGCAGATAACCATAGGAAGGATCTATCTTTTGAGGTAGGTGATCATGTTTTTCTCAAGGTTTCTCCATGGAAAAGTGTGATGAGATTTGGTAAGAATGGAAAGCTGAGTCCAAGGTTCATTGGACCATATGAAATTATGGAGAGAGTTGGATCAGTAGCTTACCGAGTGGATTTACCTCCGATTCTATCTCAGGTACACAATGTTTTTCATGTTTCGATGCTGAGAAAGTATATGCCAGATCCATCTCATGTTTTGTGCCCAAAGGTAGTTCAGTTGGAATAGAATCTCACTTATGAAGAAAAACCAGTCCAGATTATTGACTGAAGAGAGCAAGTATTGCGAAATAAGGTAATTCACCAGGTAAAGGTTTTGTGGAAAAACCATATGGTTGAAGAGTCAACATGGGAATCTGAAAATTCTATGAGGGATAAATACCCCCACTTATTTTGATAAGTGAATAAAATTGCGAGGACGTAATTCCCAAATGGGGGAAGGATGTAACATCCAAGGGAAATAAAGAATAATACATTTTCATATTTATTAATTTTACTTTAAAGGGGTTGATATGTTGGATAGCGTACCTGATACGCAACAAAGAGGTTCTTTGAAATCGTACATTGCACACTAGTAATAAAATAATTTTATTTTAAATGTTAGTTAACACGTAGCCGTTTTACTAGTGGTAATGGATAGAAATAACTAAAATATGATTATATGTGTTTGTTAAATATTTTTACATTTATCTAATAAGGGATAAATTCTTAAAATACGAAAAAAATTCAATTTTAGGCTTATATAATCTAATTTTCACGAAAGGTCCATTTATCAACATTTGATGGGGAACCATCATTAAATATTGTTCTGGTCACTATTATACATTCTATTAGAATAAATATAACTCTTCTTTAGAATTGGGAAATCAAATTTTACTTTGTGTAAATTTTTGGTATTTTTCTGATAAAGTTCATTTTTTAATGAATAGTGTAAAATGGTGTATTTTAATTCAAAACCACTTTTTAATCTAATTTATTTATATGATTAGATTATCTTTTGAATTGGTTTTAAAGTTAAAATAGAATATATTTTTACCATTTAATCCAATGGTGGTCATTGGATTCAATTTCACTTTAAAATTGGACTTAAACTAGTGTCAATCTTTTGATACTTATTGTTTCATAAAAACACGCTATTTGCTCTGACAGCGGGAATTAATTATTAAATTAAATAATGAAACTTATATGTTTTGAATTTTTTTAAAATGGACTTCATTTTTTAATTCGGAATATCAAATACAGCTTAGGGTGACGTTTTGGTATTTTTCTGAAAAACTTCAATTTTTGATGAATAGTGAAACCACTAAGTGGTACTTAAAAAACTGATTTTTCGTTTAAATGATATTTTACCACCTCTGTGTTTTGAATTTCAAAAATCCGATATAAATGGTTTTCATTAAGAAGTAATATGTGGTTCAATTAGATTAAAATAATTTTTTTGGTGAATAGTAACTTATTAAGTTTTTAATCGCGATTAGAGTTAATTAGTGCAATTTATGACAAAAATGATATTATAATAAAATGAAAATATCGTGACACATGTCCTACCCTTATTGGATTTGTCACGGCCGACCATGAAAATCCATGGGTCAACATTGGGACCCCATGGAGCCACGTTGGTTGGGAAATGACATAAATAACTTTTTATTTAATGTTAATGAAAAAATAACACACACATGAGATGTTTTACTAAAACAATTTTTACATGGGGTTATACAAGTCAGAATTTTTTTCTATAAATAATCATTAGAAAGATAAAACGATTTAATAAATCATAGTATTTGTTTTATAATTTTTATACATTAAATAAATTAAATTATTTATGACATCATGATGATGCAGCGATGACCTCATTATTTAACGATTTATATAAAATGGAACGATAATGTAAAATCTAAGACCTACACTTGGCCGAAACCTATTGGATGGGTGGATTTCGAAACCTTATCACCTTATCCTTTAAACACATCAATGTGGGACCTCATAAATCCCAATACCATTATAAAATAAAGTGACTTTTCTTTACCTTCCAAGAGTGCCCCTCCTCTACTCTTATAAAAGCCCCCCACCTCTATCTTCTTACCCACAATCCCAATGCCTTTGGATCAGAGAAACCCAGCCCATTTTGGCTCTCCACATCCCTCTATTACTCCTTTAAGCCTCAATTTGTGCAGAAGTCTTCCCAAGTAAGCCTTTGAGCTCAAATCTAAGAGAGTTACCCGATTTTAAGGTAATGTCATCTTTTGAGTCCTTTTGTTTTATTTTGCTTCCCCAACCCCCTAAACTCTATTTATTATTTTCTTTTGTAAAAACTCTAGTATCCTCAATATACTAGTATGTTATTATAAGAATTACTAGAGCTACAATTATAGACACCTACATCTAATGGTTAAAGAACATAATGTTTCTGTGGATGGCGAATTTCTGCCTCCCGAAACAATGATTGTTCAACATTCTTTTAACACATTCAATAGTGGCCATTAAGATGACAATATATTTATATATGATATATAATATGTTTATGCTTTCTTTAAGATTCTGTATTTTTCATTTTGGGAATACATTTATGGTTTCCATTATGGGTAAACACGATATCTTCATTTAAGGAAGTGCGGACTACCGCCCCCTCCAAGAGTTGTGATTCGTTAATGCCATATGTGGGATGTATAAAGGATGGATTTAAAGTTATTATATATTATTTTATACTGGAATTATAATATACCTCTATATCATTATTATTTCTTTCGATTAAATTATGAGATAGAAATGAAAGTAGCGTTCATGCGTACGTACGGCTTACCATCTCCATGAACGGTGCATTTCATTTCTTATCCCCAAATGTAATGTACTATTAAAAGTACATGTATATAATGGATATATATAATTAATGATACATATAAATGATGAATATAATTCTGGAATTAAAATATACATACCTCTCATTTAACTTTAATTCAATTAATATGACAATGAAATTAAAGTAGCGTTCATGCGTAAGTACGGCTTACCGTCTCCATGAACGGTGCATTTCATTTCTTATCTCTAAATGATTATATAATATTATAAATACATGTATATTCTGGATATATATGATATATATGCTATCCAAATCAGGAATGTCATTCTGGATATAAAAAACCTTTGACCACACGGACAACATGTAATTGTAAGAAGTCCACTTTCGACTTAAGAACCAAATATCGACAAAACAAACATTATTAACATAAATGTTTACATAATTTTTATAACATGGAAAATAAGTGATATAAAAGGAATAATGAACTTTAAAAAGGTTCTTAATCAAGTAGAAATTAACTCAAGTTTATTATTCAGGACGTTAAAAAATGATCGGGTCAAGTCGGAACCGAGGTAAGGGACTTCGTCTCAATCTTCTTTCATTGAGGCATATTTCATTTTATACACAAATTTATTTTATACGGTGTATAAACCCCTCTGACTTTTACTTTTATACAAAAGGAATCATTTTCTATGAAGCGTTTGACAAAATGAAAAAATGGAATGTCTCTTTTAACGTACGCGGTGACTACGACTTTTTCCGCCGCCGCGAGTATTATTTGGTCTTTGGCTTCCTCAACAAGCTGTAATGTTTTTAAAATGAATTAAATACCATATACACTTTTATGTATTTTGGTATTGAAAATAGTTTTTATAATGGATTTGTTATGTCAATTTATTTTAGTGATATATTGTGATCAAAGTGTGGAAATGTTTTCTTTCCATTATGTTTGTTTTATGTCTTATGATTTTATAATGGTACATGGACATTTTACGGGTGGTTACGTGATAAACCATATGACGGGTGGTGCCGTGAATACTACGATGGGTGGTTACGTTATAACCACCAATGCATTATGTATGGAAGTCGGCCGTATGGCTATTCCATTAATTATGTATGGATGTTGGCCGAATGGATATTCCATTAGGTGATATATGTGGAAGTCGACTGTATGGTTATTCCACTTAAGTATGTTTATGTCCCAAGTTAAATTTATATGTTATGTGTTCTTTATATGGGTTTTATGGTAATCCTTTGGTTACACAGGGGTAAGTAATGATATTTTATTCAGTGAAGAGTTTTTACTACTTCATGAAGGTGAAGGTATTACTTTGATAAAGTATACGTGGTTTACTTGATGTTTGAAAAACTAATAGTTTTCATTCTTTGTGTATCCCTTACTGAGCTTTTTTTTCTCACCCCATGTTTTTTGAAATGTTTTTCACAGGAATTAATGTGGAGTAGGGTCAAGGATGGGATCAAGGGAATGTCATGCTATATAAAACATGGAACTAGACATGTTTCTTTTCAGAGTTTTTTATTCTATGGAAACTGAGTAGAAGTGTATACTTTGTAATCTTTTGAGATGTAACATTTATGTCCTAATTATCTAAAACTCTAAACCTGAAAAGATCCTCAATGTGAATTATTCATTTAATTCAATATTAAGAGATGTTTAAGGTCGAGGCCTTATATTTATCCTCATTTATAGAGTATTAAAATATTCTAATAACATATACTAGAACCATACTCATGGTTATAATATCATATATTGAACAATTAAAATATTTTATTACCCTTTTTAACCCATGTTTGTTATTTTAACTATTTTGGGTAATAATTTCCTTGTTTTCTCAAGTATGTTTTGACTTATTAATTATTGTTCATATTTATTAAATAATTATTTAATAATATCCAGAATTTGAACCATTGTGAAATTTTATTATATATTCCATTTATATTTATTTATAATATTTCTTAACATTTATAGATAATAAGTGAATTTCACCACTAATGGAGATGACAGGCCGTATGTACTCTTGGGCTATAAATTCATTTGTTTTTCATATTAGTAGAATTTAAAATAAATAAAAAATATTTATATTATAATTACATTTACATATATGTAATATATATGTGAAATAGGTTTATTAAAATAATCATAGTTATGATTCATGTATAGCTTGAATGACTCACATCATTTCAAGGGGCGGTAGTCCACACATCCTCAAAAGATGCTATCATATTAACCCAAAATTGGATGTATTGTTGGTATGTGATATAAATGGATTAAATAAGTATAAAGACATAATAAATATCATATTTATCATATATAAATAGATTTTACATCATAATTTCTACCATTATATGATGTAAATTAAAATTGAACAATCATCATTTTGCGAGGCAATAGTTCAAAAAACACAGAAACAGTTTGTTCATAACCCATTAGATGGAGGTGTGTGTATGCATTGGTCAAAACCATTACCTAAAAACATGCTTTTATATTTATTAAACTAGTTTGAATATATAAATAGGAAAGAAATATATTTTACAGGGTGTATATTGGAAATTAAACTATATATCTTGACCCAAGTCATTGCTTTTAAATCGAGAAGCTTCATTTGGTTTGTATCAAAATCATTCCTTAGAAAGATCTTGGCCCTAAGGGAGTATCCAAGGTCTATATGAGGGATTTTGGGAATATATATGTGTAGGGATTGGATGAACCTATTTTTCTGGAGAGGTATGATGAATTGGGAGATGTGGTGGACTTTATAATGGAGGAAAAAGACTCACTTGGTATTTTTAGAATAATTTAGGGTTACCCATGTTCTTACCTAAAATAATTTTTAAAAAAACAACAAAAATAAATAATATAAGGTTATTTGAATAATAATTTATATAAAAAGGGTGTTGGACTGCTGAATATTTCATTTGGGTTCCAAAGTTAATGATTTAGTTCTTTATTAAGCTAAATTTTCCTTAATAATTATAATTAATTTTATTCACATTTATTAATAGTTTCAGAAAAAATAAATTTTTCATATTATAAATTATAAATTTTTTCTAATTACTAATTGCAATATATTTTACAAAATTACAATAACATAATTGTTAGATGTTGATTTAAATTTATTCTTATAAGCGGGACGACAAAGCAGGGTTTGAAATAAAAAATATTTGAATGATTTCACTGTTTTTATTATCAATTTCAATGGAAAATTTCATCCTATAATTAATATTTGAATAATATATAAAAATATTATATATTTAAATATTTTAACCCTTAAAAAGAATAATATGTACCTTTAAAATATTCAGATGAAAAAATAGTGTGGAAAAATATTTTTTATTTTCATTATTCCTTAAAAAACATGACGTCAATGAATTATAAAAAACCACCCAAACATAATTTTTAGCTTAATATTTAAATGATTAAGTTTTTTTCCATATGAAATATATAATAGTTACAAAATTTGTAATTAAAATAGTTTCTCAATCAAATGGCGGCAGTAATACTTCTAATATAAAAATATTTTATCTCAAATAAATTTTAAAATCTATCATGAAAATAATTAATGATTATATGTACCTATTAATTATTATATTAATTATATAGGGAGATCAAATTTCAAGTTTCAAATCGAGTTAATTTAGCTAATCATATTATGTGAAAAAAATTGAAATTTTAATACCATATATTTATGTGTTTTTATGATATGACTTCTGATTGAAATTATATGGTACACAAATATTGTTTTCAATTGATTAAGGTGGGACAATATATGAACATATAATCCATAATTAAATAATTATATATCAATATATCACTATCGTGAATGAGTGGGGATTACTTATCCCCTACGACATCGATTTCTCAATATTAGGTCAAATATGGTGTAGAAAACATATTTAATATATTCATACAATTAGTTATGATATTATTTCTTGCTAACTATGATATATTATATGATTTATTATTTTTAACTAGACACAAAATATTTTCTTCCATAATGATATATTTTTCAAAAATCCTATGTTGTGCTCCATGGAAAAGGATTATTTTTAATTACACATACACACTTGTTCAATGAAATATATTTTTCATGTGCGGTAATATTAAATTTTATAATTAGTTACAGGAAACTCATTTGAATCTATATTTAACTACATTAGTTATTTTTTCTATTCTAATGACATCTGATACGATTATGATTAAACCCTCTATGACATAATAAATAAACTCCCCTTGCTAATCATATGATATCACTCTTTAATATATCATTACCATAAGAAATTATGTGTATGATTTTGATTAAATGGGATTAATGTGTCCCGAATTATTCCAAATACATTTGATTAATAGTTTTTATAATTCGCTTATATTGGTACTATTCAAGAACATTAAACCATCATGATATATGAATTTCAGCGAATTAGTGTTGTGTAACATATTAAGAAGAAAAAATGTTGTAAAATATCTGAATTTTATTCATGGGATGTTTCAATGATAATCATCAACAACCCTATGAAAATGGATTAATTATTTTTACTAAAATTGTATTTGTTCGGAAATATATTTATTAATAATTATTTTCCTCAAAATATCAAATTAAATTAGAGTGTGAATTTCCGCTGCCATAATAATGTGTTGATAAATCCATTACTGATTATAAAGATAACAATATTATATAAGTATATTATAATTTTGATTTAATATTGATACATAATGAAATATAATTCACATAATTAGTGTTAAAACCCATCATTTTTGGATAATTATGTGATAATTGGTAAATATGGGTTAATAGATTAATGTCCTCTCAATACTGAAATAAAAAAACTAATACTCTTATAATAATATTTTTGGATATTAAAAATTAAATTATGTCTCATAGAATATAAACTAATAAAAGGGTTCTTCAAATTTTGACGTGCTTAATATTCACGTATAATAATCATTAAATTCACTCAATTGAATATATAAAGTTATCAATTTTGAAAAATATTTCTATAATAAAAAATATTTAAAAAAATATATAAATGTCTTGTATACTATAATGTAATAGGTGAAAGTTCCCGCAATGAAACTCTAACTCGTTATTGTTTATAATTTAACAGATTTTTTATATATAAATAAAAATAAATATAGAATTGGGTTAATATGGGGTAGTTGAAATCAACATCCTCCATGAATAAGGGATAAATATAATTCTTATGAGACCATGATGGTTGAGATAAATCTTGAAAATTACGTGAGGAAAAATAACTCATCATCAAATAAAAATTTTAATATAATTATTTTTAAATTGGATATACATATTCATTCAAATATGGAATTTTTTCTAAATGAAATACATCCCCACTCCACTCATGGGATAATGAATTACTATTTTATAATCTAGAATTTTTTGATTGAATTCTAAACCAATGACTCATCCAAATTTGATGATTAAGGGAATGTGGTCCAAGATATATCATAATACACAAATTAAAATAATTGATATGATATTCAATATCTATTATATTATACTAAAATTATCCACATTTATTATTTTGGATAGGGAAATGATATTTCATATTAAAACAAAACCCATGAACATCTATATACATAATAATAAAAATGAACTCAAATTGAAAATTACATATATATGTGATTAAGTTCTTTATTATTATGTTAATTCAGCTCAAATGTTTATGAAAAAAGATAATGATGAATATTTTATCATTATGCATGAATTGATCAAAGAAAAAACATAAGAGTATCCTATACATTCCATGTAAAATAATATTTATAAAAACATATTTGGAGATTTTTAATTATATAATACTCATTATAAATTAGATACCACTAAATAAAATGAATTAAATATGCAACAGGAAGGTAATTTAGAGAAATATTTTTGTAATCTAAATTAACAACTCAATTATTAGTGATTGTATTTTTCATGGGATGAATTATGGATAAATGAATCTTTGAATTGATTATTAGGAAGAAATTGTTATTTTTTTAACCTTTGCTCGAGCCCTTGTTTTTCATTTCCCACAATTGACCATTTTAATTTCTCAGGCCATTAAAGGCATCATTATAAGTATCGTTTACAAAACAATCTCATCTTAAACATCTGGTAGCGATATACTGAACATTTTTGAAGTCGTCCTCTACATCATTGACTATATCTCCCCCCACATAGATATTAGTGTTGCTTGTACACTCATAGTATTAGGTGTCTTTTTGTCCTCCTATGAGCGCCTCTATATTGGAAGCACTAGAAGAAATGACATCTATCAAGGAGTATATTATTGGTGAGAGGATAATCATATTCTAGTTCTACACCCCCTCTATATGATAGCATGTTTTCCTGAAAGGTATGTATGTCATTTATGGGTTTCACTATAGTGAATGTTTTTACATAAGATAGAAATAATTTCTCATTTAATAGGATTATCACCATCATTTACTATATTTTTAATTATGATATTTCATTAAGTGGATTCTAGGATAATATTTATACAAAAAATTATTTTATAATGGATGAATATTATATATGAAATTGGATGAGGTTTTTTATTGATTATTATACTAAATTAAAATTAATCTTGAATAACTCTTCATAGCCAAAAATTTGAGGTAATCATACCAATTAAGAACCCTACATTTGTAAGGATCCCTAATTTTATAACCCTAAATTTGTAGTAGACTTATGGTTTAAGAAAGAAAATATTTTAAACTATCAAAAAATAATGTTAGTAACATATTATTCATCACCACACCTTTTAGAATCATCAGTACAATATCAGCCATACCTTTCTGTATTATCTAATTGTTATTCCACCATATTTTACCCTATTCATCATTGATATTTTACTTTTCAATTATTTATATGATTCCTAGAATGGATCCCTTAGAGATAATTTAAATTATTAATACCATTTATACCAAATAAAATGTATTTATTCCTCATATAAAATATTTCCAATTTATATTTGATATTATTATATTCTATGGGAGTTTTTATATTCAAATTATTATTATTTTATGATGATTTTTTAGATCAATTTAATATTAATTCATTCATTATTTATGTCATATACTAATAATTTATACTTATAAATGAGTGGAATTAGTATAATATTTTGATGTTATCTTTATTTAAAAAATAGGTAAATATTAGATACATTAATGGTCTAAAACATTTGTTTTATAATCGTGATGTTACTTTTTCTCAAATTGTCATTATTTTCATCAATGTTCATCAATGAGTCTATTATAATGAAACATTATAGACATTCATTCCCTTATTTTGAAATGTTCTCACTCTATTATTCTTTAAATGGATTTCATTTTAAATTTTATTTCAATAAAATAATATAAATCTTGCATCACTTAAAATTTATTCTTTCATATATAATTTTAACAATTAATAAAATGATGTATTATTTTTTCGTTGCTGGTGTAACTGTGAAATGAATTTTATTTCCAAAAAAACAATCAACCATGTTATCATGAAGTATTAGATAGTATTTAATAGTTTGTGTAGAGTTTTAAAATCATAATAAAATAAGTGGTTTCAATTATCCTTCTAAATGGACAAGCCATGGTTTAATATGACGACTATAACCAATGGGTTTAAAATGTGTCTAGAGAAGAGGACATATATGAATGAAAATAACAAATCTCATTGAGTTATAGTTGGAGGAGAGAACTGTGGGATCATTAATACCTATAATAATATAACAATTTAGGTGTTCTATTCGTGGATTTTTTACATCATATTGACTAGTAATAAAATAACATTTCAATGAATTAAAAATAAAAAATGGGGTTTAAGTTTTAATTTATGATTTAATTATAAAAAATGACACAATATCCTCCCTTGCGTGTATTAATATTATTTTTGGAATAATTATTGGTGTCAATGGAGTGATATATGAAAATTTTTGTTAAGATCATGTAATAATTACATGAATTTATTTTTAGATTAATATTTCTATGGATGAAATCAATGAATGAATGGGAATTATTAGGGAAGAATATTTAAATGAAGAAATTTAATGGAAGTTTGAATCTAAGAATTATAATATAAATAAATTTTCCATATTTTAGATTTTTATAATATGAATTTAAAAATGTTTGAAATATCTTCAGAACATGTGATGTGTGATTCTATAAAGGATATTAAATAGGATTTTAATTAATTAACCATTAATGATAATAAATTTGTACTTTTACCCAATGTATTTATTCATTTTTCATGATAATATACTACTTATAAGAGTAGTAAAACAATCATAAATTAAATTCAAGGTACTAAAAATGGAATACATTTAAGATGTAATAATTCTATGATAGATTCTAAAATTATTAGCATGTATGATGGTTATATCATCTCAAAAATTAATATATGATTGAATAAAATAGTCTATAGCATTGATACCATTGGAGATCAAATTTCCCAACATGATCTAGAATTAATAGTCATATGATTTTTTTTATCAAAGTGTAATGAAATATATGCTACAATTTAAAAATAAACTCATATAAAAACCATTCAATGATGGAATTTTATAGGCACTAATGATATAGCATTTTGAAATGAGGTATCAAATAATTAGGATGAAAAAATGGGGTATACTACACTATATGTGATAGCTAGTCTAAGGGAATGTTTTTTTTTCAGATACTAATATAATAAAAAAATTCTAATATTGAAACTATAGAATGGATATAACTCATTTAACTCAAAGATTACATATTATTTAAAATAATAAAAAATTTCATCAAAATTCCTTTTATTGATTCCAAGAAAAAATAGTTACGAACTCAATGATAACAGTAGTAGTGAATGGAAAAATATAGGGAACATCAGACCAGATTTCCCCTGGTTTAGAGCTTTCAAAATAATAATTTAAAAGAAAAAAAAGAATATTTAATAAATAATTATTGTAATTTCCGTGGAAATAAATATATTTTTTTTATATTGAGTTTTTTAATACTTCAACAACTTTTCCAAATATGGA
The DNA here is from genome assembly GCA_963277665.1 of Viscum album. Lineage (NCBI taxonomy): Eukaryota > Viridiplantae > Streptophyta > Magnoliopsida > Santalales > Viscaceae > Viscum > Viscum album. The sequence goes on along the minus strand of OY728159.1, from coordinate 1,757,439,519 downwards.
TAATAATGGAACCATCACATCTGAATACAAATATGTACTTTATAGAATTGAAGACATATGTTTTTTTTCCAATTTCTCTTATGGGTCTAATTTATAATGATTCACAAATACTAAAATATATTCATACTCCCCTATATTATATAATAACTATGAAACCATAGTGATAAATCTTAAAATATTACAGAATATCAATTACGATTTAGTAAATTAAAAAATGTAATGTAAAAAAAAACAATCAGAATGTAATGATTATTTTAATAAATTTATTTAAAACTAAACAATACAATAATATAGAATTAATATATTTTGGGAAAAACAAAAATCCATTGAAAAAAATTGTATACATTCGCCATAGAATAGTAAAATATGTAATTGGTGGAAATGTAAAAAATACAATCTTTTATAATAAATATATAGATTCTATATTCAAAAAATAAAACATATCATTAATAACATAATAATATTGTGAAATAAATGATTAGTATGGTAATAATTTCATCATGAGAAAACCTAAAATAAGTATAGTAATAAGATATTGAATTTCTAAATTAATTTCTGATAATGTTTTTTGAAATTTTGTAAATAAATCTGATCTGGTATCTGAGACCAAAACATTCAAACACAGAAAAATATTAATTGGGTACGCAAAAATATTTTTCATTTTTGTTTCTTAATAATAAGGAAACAATAATAGAAGAAAAATATTTAATATGGATATTGGATGATCAAGGATTATGAGTAGAGAATTTTTAAAATTACATACACTTTCCCAAGATGATGGACTCTTAGTCACCTTATGTGATAATGCCAAAGACATTTTAATTATAGATATATTATTAAGAAATATATTATATGTCATAATTTGAAATGTTCAATATATTTATTTATTAAATAAATATAATATATATATATATCATCATTCTGATAATGTTTTTTATGCTTTTTAATATTTTATTATATATATGTAATGGAGAACAGTTAATGTTTTAGGAACCAAGAAATAAAAATGATTATCCATTAGATCATAGTTCTATATTTTGAAAAAATGGGTTTTATAATATGAATAAATAAATAATCATTTTTTATAGAATAGGTTACCTTGGAAATATAATGTATTTTTATACATTATTATTTCAAACAAATTAGTTTATATTTCTCCTTCAAAAAATTTGATCAGGATAGACAATGTTATTCAATACAAATATGAAATAAATAAAAATCACATTATCAATATAGAACATTATATATATATATATAATCTTTGGAATATATTAAATATGGGTTTTTTGGACCAGCTAGATTATAAATTGTGTAGATAGAATCATAACATTTCAAGATTTACCTTGATCTATTTTAATGACATGCAATTTTCAAGTAATATTTTTATAAATTTATTGGGGAATGTTTGATACTAGGCACTGAGATAGCGTGTGATTCTGAGGCCCAGTGTGCCTGAAAAAAAATAATTTAAATATGTTAAATTAATAATAAAGTACCTGATATGTTTTCCTAAAAAAAGTGGAATAAATGTTTAACAGTTTTCTAGAATAGATATCAGAAGGAATCGATGAATTTGATATAATTTTGTTACCCTAGGAATGACTTAAAATTAGTTTGTGTGGGTCATTAGTGGAAATACTGAGAAGGTTTTACACATCATTAATAATTTAATTTAAAAAACTTATTATTAAAACTGTGGATTCCATTTTATAATGGATATTCCGGATTCTAGAGTAACCACTATAACGCTAGAATTCTTCTAACACACCAGAGAGAGTGAGAACATCTGGATGACGCTTCCAATGAACAAAAAATGGAACCTGGATTGAAGATTGAAAGATCAACCAACAATTACGATGTATCATCGCACTTCATCGAAGCTCATTCCAACTTGAGATATCGTGTTGTTTTCATCATGACATTCTACGATCATGAATTCAATAATGAGTGTGGACCAACCCATGATATGGTCGACATTCGTTTCACTCATTATTGAGGAATAGATAATTGTTGTTATTTTTAAATAGGATATATATCTTTTTTATTGAACATATCTTTTTTCTTCATTATATGGTGTCTATAAATAATAGAGGTAGAGGTTCGTTCCTCCATGATTTTTACGGCTTCTCCCCTCCCTGTCCTTGGAACTGTTCATCATATGCACCGTGTGGTATGGGATTGGATTCCTAGGAGGCACTAAAAATGATTGGACCCCTATAGTGTTGGAAAGTTGAATCATAGACCAAATTATTAAATATTGAGTCCCAATGATCACAGACCATGATCTGTTTAGAAAAATGGAGAAACAAAGAAAAAACAATGGCCCATAGAGTTAGGGGATCTGGTGGTGGCGACTAGCCGCTCATGATGACCTGGCGCAATGGTGACGCGCTGGATGTAGCTCATCCACATGGGGAGTGTCTAAGCCCTGGAGGATTCTCACATTGGTATATATACCACAGAGCATACGATACTAGAGGGGGAGTAAGAACATGGTGTATCGTCCAAGTTGAATGTGGCAGTGCACGGACGTGGTGTACAAACCATGTTGAATGCGGCCATGTCGTACAGACCAGGGAGTCACGTGGTTGGGGGGACTGCATGTGGTGGACTAGGAAATCTTGTGGGCATGTGGGATAGACCATATTAGTTGGGCCACTCTTGTATCCTATAGGGATGGGCCAGGTTGGTCAGGTCATTTTAGTCGGACATGGTTGGGTCGACCGACGGGTCATATAAAACCCAGAACATACCCACATCAGACCATTTTATGAAAAAATCATTAACAATCAAATCATTTGTTGGTTTGAATTTTTATTTTTGAGTTGGACCCTTGATACAATATTTTCATTTTTTATATCATATTTTTTTTAGGAATTGTTCATACGACCGAATTGCTTGACTAGTAGGTTCTCCGGTAACAATAGTTCTATTAGTGGAATCCCATGGATGGTAGTGACTTGGACACTATATGACATTCTAAATCTACGTGACTTACAACACTACATATCATATCGAATATACCTATATTATTGATACTTTGTGGCTTATTTGGATAGAGTGACTCATTAGGACTACATGTATTTTCAATATTGGGTGTTTTGTGGATTATGTCTAATAGTTATATTTTGCGTTCTATAAAACCATACTTATGTGATCCAAATTGACTATTTATTTGTGATATAGTTCTTGTAAATAAGTGTGGTATACATCATGTATTTATTTACAGTTTACTTAATGTTTTTCTTAGTGGAATTCATGTGTTCTTTTTGTGTGTCCTACTAAGTATTGTTCAACTCACCCTTGCATGGGATATGCCTACACGTGTCATGTCTTGTGTAGGAAAAAATGCATTGAAGGAGTCATAGGTCGACCAGTACCAGGTAGTTATTATAGGGACTAGACATTATATTTTCATTTTTTCTGCATTAGAATGTTATCCATTACATTTTCTAACGGTTAGGGTTTTCTACATATGAGTTTCAGGAACACATTAATTCAATTTTATATACACTATATTTTGGTTATATGGTTTTCATACATGTCCTCCTTTCATTTTTCTACTATTGTACTATATTATTGGTATCCCATTATTTGAAATCATTGTTTACTGAGGGGTTTTTTTTTAATTTTATGCACTTTTTTATTGGAAGTGTATTTGTACATGTACTAAACAAAATGACTCCCATTTGTGGGATGTGCCGACTATATACTAGTCTCTATCCCCTGACACACATTTGATTTAGTCATGGGGTTTCCTCATAATATAACTCTATAAAATGGATCATTAAATAGTTTATTTAGAGCCATGATAGATGTGTTTCATTCTTGGGAAAACAAATATTATTACCGAGGTGTTGATTTTCCTTGTATTGTCTAGCTGCTATCTGAAGTGTGTCCCTGACTTTTCTAGGGAAGAAGCAACTGTGACATCATTGACAAGAAATTGACATCGATTTACATAAATAAATAAGTAAAAAGGGAATTTTTATAGTTGAGGTAGATATTGATGAGTTCTCCTATCTCGAGATTTCCAAGGGTAGGGGTCAAACAAGTTGTTTTCAGAGATGCCTCAAGAATAATAAATGTTTTTTTTTCAAAATTAAAGGGAATTTGGTGATTGCATGTGGTTCATGAACATTGAGTCCGCAGGAGTAGAACTATGTAATCCATGATCTTGAGTTGGCATCGGTAGTCATCAGTTTGAAAAAAATGAAAAAACTACATTTTTGGAATGTGGTTTATCATCAACACTAACCACTAGATTCTAATGCATATTTTGTCTCATAAATAAATTATTATGGGATTGTGGAGATGGATAGATTTTCTAAATGAATAAAATTTTAGATTTTCTATACTCATGTAAAATTGAACGTGGTGGGAGATGATCTTATTTGGTGATATAGTTTGATGTTTCCATGTGAGCCATCTGGAAAATTGGACACATTGCGGATATCCATTGTGGGTGTAGATAGAGAATTATACCCCCTATCGAAGGTTTTGACCCCTCTACATTAATTGTGATTTAGGGAGGCATCATTTTTGGATATGAATTGTGATACTTCACATGCCTAGATGACCTTATGGAATTCTCATGATGGATACTCAAATTGTGTGGAGCACGAAGTTCCCTTTAGAGTGTGCACTATTGTATGAGTGGCATTGCTGGAGGAGGTTATGAGATAGTTACACACATCACCTTTGGTGGTACATATTGGTGTGAAAAAATTTACCAAGACCTCAGGATGTATTTTTTGTTGCGTTGGATGATAAAAGAGGTTTCTATGTTCCTTTCTCAATGGATTAATTATCAATAGGTGTATGTTGAGATGTAGGTTCCAGTGGGTTTGACTCAAAATGTAGACGTTCCAGAAAATATGTGGGATTATATATTGATGATCATAATAATAGGATTACCATGTACATTTAGCGGACATGCTACAATCTAGGTGATCATTGACTAGAACAGCATGTAGGCCCACATCATAGCTATTTTTGAGTAGAGTTCAGTAGGGAGCGTGGGAGGACTCCACCTAAAATAGGTAGATATACTTAGTTGTCTTCCATCATGGATAGTCTTAGACTGTGATTATTTAACTACATACTATTTGTGTATTGGATTGTAGGAAGTGTTTGGGATACCATTATGTACGGTCATGATGATTCATCCTTTGACAGAAGACTTTAGAGTTCAAGGAGGGAGAACATTTTTTCCTTTAGGTCTCTCATCAACAAGGAAAACAACACCGTATTTCAGGTTTTTCATATGATGAGGTATATTCTTGACACATTGCTCATCATTGACTAGGGTGAGATAGACATCGATGATTGGGAGTCATTTTTAATGTACCTGTTGGATATTGGGGATCGAATGCATTGGATCATTTGTGAATGTCCAATTCCTCTTGTGTGTGTTCAGGAGAATAATTAAAATATCAAAGATATGGAATGGGAGCTACAGACTAATATTCATGCTTAGTGCCATCATCTATTTATTTTTTTAACCCATATTTTTTTATTTTAGGGATATAAATTATTGTGGTTTGTAAAATTTAATGGATTAGATATTTCAAATTTTATTTTAATAAAATAATTTTGAAAATTAAAAGACCAAGAACTGGGACACCATGTGATTCTAGTCCCAGGGTTCTTGGATCAATTCATTGAAAAAATTTCAGTTATTAATATAGCACATCGGTAGTTTCTAGTAAAAGTAAAATAACTCTTAATTAAGCACTCAGATTATAAATATGATGGAATTTTTTCGTTTGTAATGGCTCGTTTCCTACAGGTATGACATAACATTAGTTGGTGAAGTTCATTAGTTGAAAAACATGAAAAAGGGCGTAAAAATCCTTAATAATGTTATTTTTTAGAAAAAATTATTATTGACACATCATTTTATATATTATAAAAGATTTTGGGGATTCAATGGATATAACCATTACCCTAGTATCCCTATGAGATACTGAAGAAAGAGATAACCTTTAGAGGATCCATCCGATGAATAACAATATATACTTTCATCGATGATCACAGGATCCAAAAATGATGATGATACAACATTCCCAACATCATGTTCATCTAAAATCAATGTAGGGAATTTTTTTCCCCATGATTTTCCTCATTCATGAATTAAACGACGAACAGGACCAACACTTGAACATATTTACCTGTGGTTCGATCATTCATATGGGATGAATAATTGTTGAAGTGTTAAATGGAGATAAATATCGTTGGGATTATCCATATCGTTGTTCTTAAAGATAATAATAATGGATCAAGGATAACATGAAAAGAATCTAATGTTCATTACTCCAGGAAATTTTTTGCATCTCCCCTACCCCATTCTTGGTTTTATTTGTTCTTGGACCCTTATGGTCGCAAGTTGACTTCCTGGGAGGCTACAAACATGATCGGATCCCCAAAGAGTTGGAAATATGAATCAGATCCCAAATATGTGTATATTATTTCCCGAGGAATGTGGAAGTATATTTGTTTAAAAAATTTAGAGAAATATGGAATGAAAGAAGGCTTGTATAGGTAGGGCACCAGCATCCGGCACCACATTAGAGGTAGATCATCCACATTGAGCATGACATGGCTACGGAGGCCTCCCATGTTAAAGGTCAGGATGCGTGGAATACGAGGCATGTAGGGGAACAAAAATATGTTGTCCCGACCGTGTTGAAAATGGTTCTACCTCATTGACCATGGAGCCACCTAGTCGGGGAGGACTGCATGAGGCAGACCACACCTGCTTGTGTGGGTGTAGGCCAAACCAGAGATTTCGGGTCACTCCAACGGCCTAGAAGACCAGAAAAAGTTGACCAGTGGGATAGGGGGACCATATTGGGCTACGTTAGCTGAACCTGGCTGGCTGGATAGTGTCGGGGCTTATCTAACAGGTCAGATCAGACTGGAACTAAACTCGAGTAAGACCATTTTATGAAACCAACCAAAACATTCAAACGTTGTTTCCGTTTGACAATCCATTATCATCATTAGGACCCTGGATGTGAGAATATACATTTGAGATATCCTATGTAAGTTTTTTGTTAAAAATATATGCAACCTAATGGATTGAGGATTTGGTTCTCCTGGTATGAGTGCACTATGAGCAGAATTTCATGGCTCGATGTAACTTTTGTGACTATGTGACGTTCTGAGACTACATGACATACCATGAATATTTTTCTTACCAAGAATATGTGTATTATAGAGACAAAGTGTATACCCAAGACTGTGTGGCTTATCAAGACAATGAGACTGATTTTGACAATGTGTCTTATCGATACTGGGTGTTTTTTGAATTACACATGATAATCCTATTTTTCTTTTTATATACATATACATGTATGAGTTAAATGTACTATATTAGGGTTATATAATTCATGTATTAAATGATTTATACATTGTTTATTTATTTTTTGTAATCATTGTATAATTATTATTGGAATTTATTTAGTGATGAAGGGGTTCTAACTAATTATTGCTTTACTCACCCTAGTATGGGATTTTCCCTCTCATTTCGTGTCTTTTTAAGATGATCCACACTATGATGGAGTCATAGGTGAACATGAAGTAGGTGGTTCTTAGAAAGACCTGACAGTCATGTTGTGCTCCTATTTCTTTAGACTGTTATCCAGTTCCTTTCACTTTTTGTAGGGTATTCTTCATATGAATTTCAGGAAAATGTACATAAACATTTAAAGACTCTATCTTTTTTCGTGATTGTATTCTGGCCCATTTTACGTTCCAATTTGAGATTTTCATACTCTGTGGTAGGTATATAATTGTATAAATGAATTTTATACTTATTCTTTTTACATTTCATCATTTTCGGATTTGATACGTTTGTGTGTGTTTGTACAGGTATATAGGAAAAATGCCTCGCATTTGTCTTATATTCCATCTCGGTCGACTCACCAACTCCATTCCTATTCGAGGTGCGATTGGGGGATTCAGTCCACAGTCAACTCTGATATGAGTTATGAAATCTATTTTAAAAAACTAAAAAACATAAAATAGTCTATTTATATTTATATTTGAAAAATAATTAAAAATGTACACGATTTTAGAAGAATTTCATTATGATGTAATAATGGGGGGTAGTTTGAGAATCATGAATTTAATTATTTTTTAATCCAAAATTTTTATTAAATAGATATGTAATTTTACCAAGACACCATAAAAATGTAGTTTTTGGTAATAATATATACGAAACATCAGGAAATGTAAATAACTATGATAGATCAATATAGTCTTACTAGTAATTATTGGAAAGTTGTTTTTTTCAACGAATTTGATCTGATGAATAGATATTTAATGTGGTCCTTTTTTTAAAAAAACCATATAAAATATATAACAATTGAAAAGCAATAAATGGATAGTTTAATACGTTTGGATGAAAGGTGTATATCTTGAATACTGTGTAATGACATAATAAATTAGATCCAAATGTTGTTGAAGAAATATTTATAATATATTCTATTAAATTTAATGGTTAGATATTTTTTCAATAAAAAAGAGGATGTATAAATGTTTAATCAAATAATGTGATTTTTTTGAATGTGGTCGATTTTATTTACATTAAAATCAATAAGTTGAACTAAATATTCTCTTAATAATTTGATATCTGATAGTTAAAAATATATTTTTTGAAACAAGTTAGAATATAATGGAACTAAATATAATTTAGAAGAACATGAAACTAGGTAACCAGAATATGTCTTACTGATACAACCTAGAACCATAGAAAAAATCCACAATAGGTCATTATGGGAGGCTATAATAAATGAATTTGGGCTAGGATGAATATATAAATCCAATATAAATTTCAGTTTTTCCCATTCATATTGAAACAGAAAATTGTAGATGAAAAATGGGAATATGAACGATAAATGAAAACAATGAAAGTATAAGTAAATATTTTGGATTGAATTAATGTTTTTTAGTTATATAATTGACTATAAAATCATCTAATAATATATACCAAATGGGTGTTTATAAATTTGAATTATAAATGTGGTCTAATTATTATAAATAATTTTGGAGTGTTTTCTTAAGGATATAATTATAATGGAGGAATACATTTACAACGTTTCTTAATTTTATTCCTATATGATCCTTTTAGAATATATAAATTACCTTAATATTATGTAATATTATTTGGATATTAAATATATTAATTAAAATATATATTTTATTGGGGATTTTGTTGTGAAAAATCCTCTTGTATTTAGAAACACTCTTCTACCAAATTATATTTTCAATGATTCTAATAATATTTATTAAGTTAAAAAAGGACCATGGGATTTGTATGAATGATTAATATTTTTATATTGAAAAATGGATTTTATACGATTTTCATATCCTAAACACAAAATAAAATCAATTTTCATATTACTTAAAAAGAGATGATTTTTTATATGACATAACTTTATTCTAATATATTAAATTGATTTTAAATGATCACTCATAAAATTGGAAAATAAAAATAAAATTATAATGATTGGATAATTAAATTTTTTTCATGGTTTTAAAAATTAAATAACTGATTTTAGATATATTTTGTATCAATTTAAATAAATAAATATTTATTTTAAATGTTTCGACATTGAAGTTGTAGTACTTATGTAACTCTCATATGTACAAATATATAAAATGATTTTGATGAATATGGAAACCCATTTGAAAAAAAATATAATGGTATGACTCGAAATATTATGCATCTTCCTAGACATAGGAAATAAATTATGTTTGAGTTTATTCTTGGTGAAATATTTTAATCAAAAAATATTTAAAATCATATTACTCTAATCAAATTAATTTCTGATATATTCAATTAGAACTATTTTTAAATAATTACTCTATAAAAAAATTTGATAAAAAATTAATTTCATATTCATATGTTGATTTTTGGGGGACTAGAATTTATAGAAAAATAAACATCATAGCTAGTTTCATTTTAGGAAAATACTTTGTCTCATGATTTAGTAAGAGGAATTGTTTATTTTCATTATCTATCCCTATGGAAAAAAATATTTCAACTATTAATTATTATAAAAATGTGTGGTGGATGAAACATAATCTTTTTGAATTTGGACATAATTTTATTCATTTTATTATCCTATTTTATAATACATGAACTATTAATTCTTCTATGATTCATTTAAGGAACTCATGGACTATGAATATTTATACAAGGTCATTTTCTAAGAGATATTGACATGAAGTGTTATATATAATTTGATTTTTCAAATAGTAAATATAAAATAGCTTATAAATTTATTAAACATATTCCATGAACTAATTTTTATTTTATGAAGATTGAGTACGGTAAATTCATTTTAAATAAATTCTTTAATCTTCCTTCTAAAATTATTTAAATTTAATATATTTTCCATTATAATTTTTGATTGAATTTTATTCTATTTCTTTTAAATCACTATATATAAATGTTATTATCTTGGTCATATTTTATTTTTAAAATTTTATATTCATTTTTTATCCAATATATGATTGCAAAAAATAATTACATAATTTAATATTTTAAAATTCGATTTAAAAAATTGACAATATAGATGATTTATCAATGTTTTTTAATCGCGAAAATGAAATGAATCTAAAAACATTGTCAATTATAATATACCATTATTAAAATTAATCTTGAAACCTTTAATCCTATTGAATCTTGAATATATATTTTACCAATATTATTCATACACTCAACAATATAATTTTCCAAAATGGGAAAAATTATAATAAACAATGAATGATTCTTATGAAGATCCATGAAACAAAATTATTTTAATTATTAAATAAGAGATATTAAAGGAATAGTTATAGATCATGAATGGACAATCTCTATGATTCATATTCTCAATATACCCCTATTCATTTATGTTTAATATTCATTTTATTATAATTAAAAAAAGGTTAATTTCAATTACGAAATGAAGGAGGTATTTGAATACTAAAAATTTAATTTTTGATATGCCAAGGATGTCGTATATTCATAGGTAAATAACCATGAGTATTCTATTTCAATAGGTAATCCAATCTATTAAGATATGTTAATAGTAAATTCCATGGGGAGATTGAATATTATTGAAAATTTATTGAATATCATGGAAGATTATATATTCCTATTACATATATAAAACCATTTCAATATTAATTTCATATGTCAATAGAAAAATAAGTTTATGGAATAGATTTGGATTTTTTGAAAAGGGTAGAAATGATCAAATATGGGAGCTCATAAGTAAATCAATATAAAATTTTAATTAATGATATCATAAGAATTATTTTCCTAGTCAATTATAATCAATTATAAAATTTACAATCAATGGAAAATATTTACATTATGCCTCACAAAAAAATTAAATGTAATTATTGTACCTTTAATAAATATGTTTTATATGATAAGTGAAGGAATTGATATTTTACATTTTGATAATATCCCACGTTACACCCTTATAGATAATCATAATGAAATTTTATTGATGTTTACTTATACAGAACTTGGTAATAAAAATCAATAAAATTTACTTAGAATAATGGAGGACATGTATTTTTAAAGAGATAAGTTTATTCATTAGTTATATAGTGTTAAATAAGATGAATATCTGATAATGTAAAAAGAGTAAAATATTTATTATATAATATTATGTGGAGCCATTGAATCATAATTTTGAGTTGTTAATGTTTATTATGATGGATTCCCTATATATTCACTATTACATAACCAGAAATTTATGTTCTAGACATGATCATTCACACTCTTACAATCCTGATACATACCTTCTCAAACCATAAGAAAATTATTTTATGTAATCAAGACTAATTATTTAGTGAAATTAATTTTCATCTAATTCATATTTATTTTATTTTTTCTATTCATATTAAAATTAAAATTAAAAATTATATTTGGATTCAGAAAAATAGTCACCTCAGTTTTGGGATACATTGAATGTATTTTAAATTATCTATCTACATTTTATATAATATCATGAAATGCAGAGAAAAAGAGATAAAAATTAAATTACAATTATAATAATGTGATACTTCTTTTCTAAATTAATATCTATCTAAGAAATTATAATGAAGGGTTTATGAGAAGAAAATTTTATTTTTTTGAATGATAAAATAACTTCTATTTTTAGAATCATTTTTGTATGATAAATTAATTATAATTTATTTCTTTATGATAAAAAGTACTATAAATATTTTTTGATATGTGTATTTTGAGGATAAAAAGGAAGATTTTTTCCATATGTTAATACAATAATTTCCTTATATTTCGATTAATTTTGATACTCACAAACACAATCATTTTTTACTCATTATTTTCCGTATACAGATTTATGGATAATATTTCAACGATTAAATATTTTATTTCCACCCCACACATGTTTTGAATTTGAATGAACATTGTTTTTCTAATGAAATAAATAAATTTTAATGTTGTCTATAATCTGTATTCATAACCTTATGTTAGATTTAAATTTTTAGATTAAGAACCCAAATTTTTAAATGATTGATACTTTATTGTAAAAGTCTTTGGAGAGAACATATGGTTATTGGAACCATAATTTTATCAACTAATATACCTTTATATACATAACATATTTTTTATGTACCAAAATTTTGGAATCAAATCTATATTGCTTTCTATTTTTTCAATATTATATATATGTAACGAACCCCTATATTTATCCCAGTATTCTTTGATTGTTCATTTTTAGAATATTTAGGTATATCCAATATTGTTTTGATTGAGTTATATTACCATTTAATATTGTTTTAAGACTTATTAAAAGGTGAAATTAAATGGATTAAAAAATATCTATTTATAAGGGAAGATGTTATTTTCTTCAGGATAGATTAAATAAAATAGGTCACAATTTTTCTGGATAATTAATGATATTTGTTACATAATTTAAATCAATATTCTTGACAAATACACGTTGTTTCTTCTTCTATATGTGTGGGATATATCTGATAATTTGAAATTATATATAGATCATAACAAAGATAGAAATTATATAAATACATGTTTTGATCCTTTTATATTTCATCCATGTACATATTCCATTATATTAATTTGTAACTTAGTTACTCTAGTTTGTTGATGTATCTTTCAAACCTTCTCATTGGTGGATTTGTTATTCATTTTCTTCTATGTGTTATCTCTATTATTTTGAAAAATAGTGTTATACTATTGTATAAATTCAAAAAATATCATTTCAAAATATGATATATTTGGAGCTATAATTTTGTAACACATTTATTTTTGCTGAAATAATTTCAATTAATTGTTAGTTTCTAATTCAATTGTCGGATGTATTTATTTCCTAAAAATCTACCAAATTTATTTTGTGAGGTTTCAGCTTCTTTTTCTAAATTGTAGTGGAATTTAATCTTCTATCTATAATATTTAGTTGTCAAAATATCCATTAAAATATTATTAATATTGTTAAGGTGAGAACAATTGACAGTCTATTGTGTATTCCTCAAGAATACATGACCTATCTTAGTAAATATTTACCTCCTTGTGGGGGGGGAACAATTTTAATGATGATATGGGGATCCATTTTCCCAAAAATATATATATGTTTCGGTTTTGTATCATATATATTTTAAATTCCTAATTTTTATATATCAAATAATGGTTCCTATAATTATAAATCATAATAGTTTATTATTATTGATTTTACATGATTTTTTAAAAATGAGGCAATTCACCACAACCCTCCCCTCTTGTGTGTGATAATAATATTTTATCTATAGAGTCCAATGATTTAATATACATGGGTGATCTCAATGATTCTTATCCTTAAATTCGATGGAGCCTCACAAATATATTTATTGATAATTGGTATTCTTTAACAATATTATTAAGATTTGTTATCTCTTGGTAGCTTTCATATCATCTATCCATCTCAATTATGAATTGAAATAATTTAATATTTATATAATCTTAGTGGAAAATTTTTTTAGGTATTAGTTATGGGGGGATCAATCATAGGATTACCAGTTATTACTTTATCTTTAATGGACCGTGTATGTTCATAGTGACGAAGACATCTCTCTCAGAGTGCTCTAGATTCTCAAACAATCTATAAAAAACATTTTAGAACCATCCCATTCTCAAAAAAATTTGTGAATTCCTTATGAATTTCATATAATATAATTAATATACACTACATGATTATTTGAATATGGATACTCTATAAATCCACATATAGATCTCATATAGGTCCTTATATAAAATATTATCATTTGACAGGGTCATCATGTAGAAAACCAAGTATTTATAAAATTTATATTTTATAGTGGAATTAATATTTTAAATTAATTAATTATTTATAATTAAATTATTGTTATTTATAGAAATAATGAAATTTATATTGATGTAATAGTAACTTGAACATACAAGTAGAAACATGTCAATCGGGAAAAGAATTATGTTCAATATAATAGTAACACCATATAAAGTATAAATAAATTTTATCCTTCCTATAAGTGAATATATGATATATTTATATCATTGAACAAGTAAATAATTTTTTAGATAAATATAAAATTAAGTTATGTTAATTTTTTTATCATAAATATTAAATTACAATATTATTATTAATTTTAATTATTTTAAAGAAAATTTATTATCCAAAAATATAATCATATATTATTATTATTTTTTCTTATAGTTATTGGATAATTTTAGGAAATCTTGATTTAATTTCCATGGTCATATATAATGAGTTATGTTTTTAGAATTGCTATATTTTTAATAAAAAAATATTGAACATAAAAATTATATATACCAAACATTGAAAATAACAATGATATGATGGGATTGATTTTTTTCTATACATAAAAAATGGTTTGGGTTAATTTTTTATATTTTTCTAAAATACATGAAATTTTAGAGAATAGTGAAAGAAGAAAATTTATAAAATAAGATAAATACAAAAAATATTGAAAAAATGTATGATGTTCTTTTATTGTAAGCAGCCTTGGATCAAACTCACATACACTAATTAAATTATTTGTCCATTATAAACAACAATATTTCTTGACTCGAGTAAAATTATAAACAATGATTAAAAAAATGGACCACCCTCGCATCCACTGTTAATACAACTGATCACCCCTATTCTCCCTCCACCTTCCAAGATTTTACAATAATCTAAATTATACCAAATACTCTTACCAAGACACATTCCCATGTCCTAAACATACTGGTCTCAAAAAAAGATCAAAACCAATGGCTTTAAATACGATCTCTAGGAGGGTAAATCAAGAGTTAAAAATCCTCTTTAATTTTCTTTTATTTTATATTCAATTATTTTTCATTTCATATACTTTCATCCCGTCGACATATACATGATTATAGAAAAAATTGTATGTTATATATACTTTTATGTTATAATGTTTTTGGAAAAATTCATCACCATAGTTCTTCTCCAATCCCTTTTTTCAAAAAATAAAGGCATTTCCTCTGATGTGTCGATTTAACCACATCATTGACATTGTGTTTTCAATTTCCATTACAACTGACAAGGATTTTAAAAAAACCATATTAATTATTTTAAAATATTTTTTTATTATATAATATTTATTATTTCTTAGATTTAACCTATATATGTAATATTAAATTATATAATGATACCAGTTCATTATTATCAAATAACTGCCAAAATGATCTGAATGAATATTATTAATGAATTCTCTAATAAATAAACATCATATATGAAAAAAATGGTTTGAATTATTATATAATATTTTGGAAACATATGAATAACACATCACTTAACTTCTGTATTTTTTATTCAATTAGACATGAAAAAAAAATTACAAACCAGCCATGGAAACCATGTAAATCACGCACCTGAAACTATGGAATTAAAAAAAATTATTAATTAATGGGTGAAATGATGTTATAAAACGATCATATAATGTGTTAGAAGCATTAGTATGTTTTTTTAAATATTATTAACAACATTTTAACAACTATGGATATTGTTGAAACACATTTAATGAAAGAAAAAATGATGTAATGGAATTCATAATCCAATTTTAATTTAATAAGTCTGCCTTACACATTATAGATTATGTTGTACAATGATTATCATTAAAATTAATCATTTATTATGTTATGTTTTATTATGTGTAATTATAGTTTATACACATATTCCATTGATTCTATTAATTCTCACTTCAAATATGTGGTATTTGTAAGGGACATTCCCTAAAAATAATCATTTTTGTTTCTTTTTTTAAAGGGAATGATTTATCTAATGTAATTATTCTTGTTTTATAATTATATTCTAGTTCATGGGATTTTCTTATAATGAAATATGGGAACTATATCTCCATCCAATGGATTGGGTATGTGTATGTTTTATGTTGGTCGTATGGTTACTACTTCAGTAACTATTGTGGTTACACCATAAGGTAGACATGAGGGTATCATTTTAAGGTAGTCATGATGATTACAAATCATATGTTTTCTATGAAAGTTAAAATATTAATTAACTAAATCCCCAAGATAACATTATGGGTTTATTTATGTTTTATTTGTTTTATGGAAATATCATGCTTCACAAATAAGTTTATGATACATTATTGTTGAGAAGTATATATTTTTGAAAATGATTCTATATGTTTATAAGTATTCATCAATTTATGGTGTGTCTCCTTTTTTTAATACATTTCCTGATATTTTTGTGCTCATCGCACGTTTTAATATATTTTTATTAGGGACTATGGATGGGAATGGGAAAAGTAGAATCCAAGATGAATACTATGAATATATTTTATGAAATTATTTCATGATTTTATTATAATTTTATTTATTATGAGATATTTATATTGTTTTAGTTGTACCCAATATGAATTCTTGGGGCCTAATATGTATGAATTATATCTTAAATAGAAAAAACTATAAACATAAAATATATTTGAGAATGTAAAATATGAATTATAACGGAATACACTAGATTATTTAATGATTAAGGTTGTGCCTTTATAGTTGATATCATATCCTAGTTTAAATAACTCTAGTATTTATGATGATGATAACTGAATACCATAAATTATTTGTACCTTATTTTTTACTTAAATTTTATATATTTTTAATATTACCATCTTTCTTCATCTAATATATGTATTTTAAAAATGGGTTTTCATAGATGAAACAAGGAAAATGAAGTTAGATTGAACCGAGAGACTGATATATTTTTGAACCCACAACCTAAAATGGTACCTTTTTAAATTCAGTTGTTTGATATATTAATTGCTCAGATTATGCAGGAAATAAATGGTGGTGGCATCCTTGAATGTGAACAACCAGAACTGTAACAATGGAACATGATGAAATTTTTTGATTTTATGAGGCAACACCTTCCATCTTCGGTGGATATTTCGATGTTGTTCAGGATACAGGATAGATTTAATCCCTTAATAATATATACGATTTTAGGGATTGAGAGGATATACATGATTTTGAATTTGATGAATTTAAATATCTATTAATTGAAAAATTTATTCCTATGTTGGTTCTATATATGACGGAAAATATATTCCATGTATTGATGAAAAATTAAGAGGATTCAGTGGAAATGTATGAACAAAAATGTACTCATTTGGAAAGGTAATCTCCAAATATTATTTGGGATCATCATTGAAAAATATTTCATTTTAACTCAGTATTGAAGAAATGATATATAAATGAATTAACATCCCATGAATTCAAAAGTAATGTGAAACCTGTCTGAGGTACTGAGAGGGTAGAACTGTATTTTTAAGATGATCATGTGTACTTTGATAACAAAGAGAAGAAGACTTATATATGTAAATAAATAGGTAATAATCTATCAAATAAAACTGAATGTAAGAATGTCTAGTTTCCATTTTGTGAGATGTGTGGTAAAAAATACCCTTGGTATTTCCTTACTAAAACATGGAATAGTTTTCAAAGTAGAAGTTTCGACATATGGAATGAGATTATAATGAATATAATCTTATGTTTTTTCCTGATAATAAAACAATACATTGTTTTAAATGAGATGATATAGATCATTATTGAAATACATTCCTGTAGAAATATTTGAATGATTGAAAACTATCAGATTATAAAAAGTAAGGTGTAGTGAGAACCTTTATGACTACATCAGTAGATTTTGGGATATCCAATAATGTGGTCATAGGTACATTAATTTTCTATTTAGATATATTGATGACTTGTTTAATAAGATGTCTGTACATTCCTTCATTTTTTATATTTTTTTGATGAATTGAATAATTCACTTCAAGGAATGAGAAGAGAACTTATGGATAAAACACAAGGGTAAAATATTATAGTAAAATGGAATTATAAGAATATTCTAATAGTTTTGATTTTAAATACAATACCATAAACCCATAATTTATTAAATTTATTTTAGTTTTATTTCATTATACATATTGATTTTATTTTTTTAATCATGTTATGATTGATTGTAGAGCTAAAAAATATTCTCTTCAAAAATGGGTTCACTTTGTATACGAGAATGAACGAATACAGATGATAACATACCATGACACTATGAAAATCGTAAAATACTGAAATGAATGTTATCTTGACCATTTAATAGATAAAAGAAATTATATTCATATTAATGATGTGTATGTGGTAAATGAGTTCCATGATGTTTTTTCAAATGAGTTACTCAGTGTTAAACCTAATTGAGAATTTGATTTTACCATTTATTTGTTCCTGATGCTTTTCCGATTTCAGAACCCCCTTATAAAATTGTTCAAATGGATGTTCATGAATTGAAAATTAAGTTTAATTAGTATCTTGGTGAGGAATTCATTAGTCTTATCACTTTAATTTTGGGTGCTCCTATAATTTCATTAAAAATAAATATGGTTTCATATCACCTTTAGTTGATTATTGAGCATTGACTAAATGTACTATTAATAAAATGTGTACATTGGATCATATCAGTGACTTATTCGAACAGCTGTGGGGTGGTAATTATTAATTGATAAATTTAATTGAAATATAAGTACAATCAGCTAATAGTGAGGAAGTTAAAATTACAAAAAATGGATTTTCGTACTAGATTTGTATTTTATGAATTTCTTTTAATTCCCAATGGTTTGAAAAATTCCCCTTTTATATTCATGGATCTTATTTATATAATATACTGTGAATATTTGGATATGTTGGATGTTATTGTAATGATTGTGTTTTGTCCTACATAAAAATTAATGAGGATAAAGATAAAAATTTCAATATTGTATTGAAAAATATCAAATAAGACATGTTCTATGGAAAATATAGAAAACATGATTTATGATTGAGATATATTTCATTTCATGATAACATTGTAAATAAGGATGGCATAATTGATGATTTTGAAAAAAAATAGTGATGATGAATTTCCAAGGCATATTGATGTTACATTGATTCATATTTTTCATGTATTAGTTGGTTATTTAGTTGTTTTTTAAAAACATTGAATTGTTATCTATATCGCTAACTCTGTTAACAAAAAATGGTGTTAAATTAACTTGGATGTATGAATGATATTTTTTTTCATGAAATGTTGAAGATAAGGGTGACTGCTACAGATTGAGACCAACCATCTAGAAATGTCATGTTTCTCCTCTAAAGTGATTCTACATTTAAGTGACTTGGTTGTGTTATAATAATGAATGATCGGGTAATTTCTTATTAATCAAGGAATAAATACCTCATGAGTTAATCTACCCCACACATGACATGGAATTAGATTTTGTGTTATTTAATAAAAAATATAGAGTCATCATTTATATGGGTCCATATGTAAATTATATACCGACCCTAACATTTTGAAGTATATCATTACTAAAAAATAAATGAAAATGAGGAAGAGAGTATGTCTTTCATTGAAAAAGGATAATGATTTCATGATCAATTTACATCACAGAAAATCAATAAAATTAGTAAATTTATTATGTTGACAAAATCCTGTTACATTAATCGTGTAATATTTGGAACATAATCCCTTGATCAATGATTAAATATAATTGTCTAGGAAATTATTGGTTCAATAAATTCATCTTTTTTGATTCAGTTGTTAGTGTAGTCATCTCTGTTAGACAAAATTAACAAATAATATAAGGAAGACGACAAGTTAAAAATGAATGTAGAATTGGTGAAAAAGGTCATGTTCTCTTAATTTAATGTGGATAAATATTGTGTTTTGAGATTGGGGAATAGATTATGTGTTCCTTTATATTCTCATGTCAACAATTATTTTCTATCTAAAGATCATAGTTCGCTATATTCAGTTAATCCTGGCATTTCTATGTTATACAGAGACATTGTGGAGTTTTATTGGGGGGATGGAATGAGAAGTGATATTGCAGATTATATAGTGAAAAGTATGAAATATCAATAAGGTTAAAAATAGTGACAACTACCAATGGTGATACTTCACCCTATTCCATATCCTAAGAAAAAATGGTAAAATATATCCACAGACATCATGTTGAGACTACATATGACATGTCGACGCAACAATGCGATTTGGGTTAATATTGATCGGCTGACTACATATACACTTTTATAACCTATTCGAGAAATTATTTCATAGGATAATCATTATTGACTGTACATCCAATATATTTTCATGTTACATGGATTTCATCATTCCATTGAATAATACAACGATAATAGGTTTTCGTACTTCGTTTGGGAAGCACTTCATTCGTCATTGGTGATAGAATTAAATTTCATCACATCTTTTCATCCTCAATCAGATTGACAGAACAAGAATAAAATTTTGACCATAGAAAATATGACTCTATCTTGTTTGACGGACTATAAGATATTTTAATATTAACATTATCACTAATAAATTATTCATTTAATAAAATTTTTATTCTCGTATATATATGGATCTTTTTGAGGCAGTTTATGGAACGTAGTATCAACATCCTAATTTTATTGATAAATTTATGGAAAGGATGTGGATGTGAAAATATTTAGTAGAGAAAGTTTCTAAAAAAGTGATGATTATACCGAACCCATGAGGACAAAACAAATAATGTAGAACAATTATACAGATTATAAGAGGAATGACTTTTCATTAGAGGTTTGTGGTGATGTTTTTCATAAAATATGTCCATTGAAAAGTATCATGCATTTTGGTGAGAAATAAATGTTATGTCCATAGTTCCAGGGACTATATGAAATCATGGATCTGGTTAGACCTTATCACCTATAAATAATCATTACCTAAATGTTTATGTCAGGTCCCCAATGTTTTTCATTTTTTTCTATAGAGATAGTATGTGCTACATTCATCTACTATTTTGAGCCCAGATGTAGTTCAGCTGGATGAGAAACATTATTATGGTGAGAAACTGATCCAAATTCATTATCATTGAGATAATTTATTAAAGAATAAGGTAATCCATGAGGTAATTATTTTTTTGAGAAACCACATCGTTGAAGAAGAAACATGGGAATCTAAAAATGTTAAGAGGGAAACATTCCCTAACTTGTTTTATTAGTAGATAAAAATTGTGAGGTCACAATTTCAAAAAGGTAGGGATAATTTAATATCCCATGTAATTATAATATAATTTGGTTTCATTCTAGAATTATTATTTTTTATTCGTTATATATTTAAAATGAAATAATTCATATTTAGAGAAATTAATAAATTTATACTTATTGAATTGTAACATGACCATAAAAATAGTAACATGAACATTATAAATAAAAATTCGGCCAATAGAATAGTAACCAAACCTATTTATTTATAAATAACATTTTTCAATCCTATAAGTGAAATATTATATATTTATATTATTAAAGAAGTAAATAATATTCCTAAAAAATCTATATTAAATGTTGGTATTTTTGTGAGATATAAATATGTAATGAAACTTTTCTGTATAATTAAGTAATTTAAATAAAATTTATTTTAATAAAATTTGTTAGTAATTTATTATTATTTTTTCCTAGATTAAGAAGTTAATTTTATAGGAAATTGATTAATTTTTCAAGTTGTTATGATAACAAATATGGTTTTATGATTTTTACTTTTCAAAAAAATTTATTTTCCTTAAAAATTAAATTTCTCATATTTATAAAATTATATTCAAAATATGGAATTCATTTATTAATTATAAAATTTTTAAAATTGTAGGGTTGAATTTTTTGGATTTTTAGGATATACATGAATTTTTGGTACATAGTGATATAAAATAACTTACCAAATAAGCTAAATACATGAATTTTTGAGTAATGAATGATTTAATAAAAAGGTAATCACCATTGTATTGAACTAAGATCCACTAATTAATATATATAGTAACATGAATGGACAATATTTACTTTCATGAGAAAAATAATAAAATAATTATCAATATAATTGAAATGCCCACAACTCCTCTACTATAAATACATCCCATCACACTTTCTAATCCTCACACCTCTTAAGAATTAATCATGGTCTAAATTATTCTGAAATATCATCCATAGAATGTTCCCCACGTCTGAGACCTCTTTGTCTATCCAAAACACCAAAACCAAAGGCCTTGACGAGGTCTTAAGGAGGATAATTAAAGAGTTAAAAATCTTTTTTCATTTTTTTCCTTTCAATTTTTTTTTTTAATATAATATATTAACTTACCCATACCCTCGAAGAATAAAAATTATCATATATTTTATATAATTAAATTTTATCATTTTTGTGTAAAAATCCATCATCATACTTCATCCCCTATAACATTTTTTCAAAAACTAAAAACATCACCAATGAGGTGTCAAATTACAGGCATCGTCAATGATATGCTTTAAACATCCATTACGGACTTAATGGATGGTCATAAAACCATTTTAATGGTTTTAAATTTTGTAATGTGTATTATATAACTTCTTTTATCTTATTCAACTAGAATATATAATTAATATTAAATTATATAATTAAACAAGTTCATGATTATAAAATAAGAAAAAAAATAATGTAAACGTATATCAAACATGTTTTATCTAATGAGTCATAATCATATCTAAAAAATGATTTAAGGTAGAATATAATATTCTGGTAACATATTAATACCATTTCATTCCACTTATGGTGTTACCATTCCATTTCACAGGAAAATCAATTATGAATCGACCATGGAATCCATGTAAAACACCCAGCTAAAATAAAGAAAATAACAGAATATTATTAATAAATTGGGTGAATGATGTTTTGAAATGATAAAATAAGATGTTATAAACATGATTATATATTATTATATTATTAATAAAATTCATGTAACCATTATATAGGAGGGTTTTACACATTTTTTAATGATGTACCCTATGTATGGGAATTCATAACTCAATTTTAATTCTTTTGGTTAACCATATAATATATTGATTATGTGGTACTAAGATTATTTGTGAAAAGAAATTTTTATTATATTATGTTTTATTATGTGGAATTATAGTGTATACATATTTTACCTTAATTTTATTAACTTTCACCTCAAATATATGATATTTGTAATAAAAATTCCTTTAAAAATCTTATTTCTATTTGATTTTTTTTATAAGGAAATTAATTATTTGATGTATTTATTATTGTTTTTTAATTATTTTCTAGTTTTTAATAATTTTTTATGAACATGTTCGGGGCCAATATATATCTCCAATGAATTTGTTATGTGTATGTTGTTGGTTGTACCTATTTTTAAACCATGTGTAACTACAATGGTTACACCATAATATAGATGTGGCAGTTACATTATAATGACTCCAAGAGGGTTACAAATCATGAAGTATTTTTTAGGGTTACAGTAATATGTTTCAAATTACCAGGGTTAAAATTATGGTCTTATTTATATTTTATATGTTTTATGGATATTTAATGTTTTAAAAAAATTATATTTGAATCTTTATTGGTGATAATAATGATTTTTTAAAATTATATCATATGTTTATAAATATACATGGACTAATGGTTTCTATAAATTATATTTATATCTGATACTGATAATTTTGTTATCATACCATGTTTTAAATTGTTTTGATAGTGTTTATAGATGGGTAAGAGAAAAATAGATTACCTGATGAATTATCTGAATACTTTTTATGAAAATATTTCGTGTGTTTATTATAAAGATAAATATTATGAAAAAACTGATATTGATTTAGTTTTACCCACAATGAATTCATGTCGGTTGATATGTATGAATTATTTTCTAACATTCTAAAACTATTAACTAAATGGATCTTTGGGAATGGAAAAGTTAAATTCTAATGGTATTTACTATGGTATGTAATGTTAAATTTCGGGACCTAATACCTCATAATTCATTCGTGAATAATATTTTATATATTAATCCATCAATCCAGAACAATAAATTCCACATTATATTGAACATGGTTCACCATTACAATAATTTTGGTTCCATATTATTCGCTAATACATTAACATATTGTTATAATGGAATGAGTTTGTGGGAAATGGATCATTTCAACTTGTTTATGGAATATACTATATTTAATGTGGGGGTACTATTGTAGGAATAATATGAAATAGTATTTTTGGAAGGTTGATCTGATACTAAAATGTATCCTTCTATATTAGGATTGGCTCCCTCTATATGGATTATAGATCCTTCAATCCTTCCATCTCCATCCATTCCCATTCAAATATATTTTAATTATGTATAAAACTAAAATAATCAATTGTTAAAGCATATATTATCCTTCTATTGACCCCAGATAATGATTACCCAACATCTATCAATGTTGTGTTAAATGAATAATAGTCATATTACATTTTACCAAATGAGTATTTTTTTTAGGGTTAAGGTTTCATGTTCATATCCGTATCCCATGTGATTCCATATCTAATTATAACATATATATATATTAACATATCATAACAACTATGATGTTTTTGGTCTTCATGAAGACATACATTTCTCACTCTTAAACCACATGATAGCTTAAGGACTTCATGATCCATCTCATAAAAAATTATTATATGATTTTGATTTCAAAATAATAAATTAGAATATAATGTACTGTATACATCTGAGGTTAAATTGAACAATGATTGTACTCTAATTTCTAATAGATTTCCACAATTATATGTAATACAATTGAAATTTATTCCTTATAATAAATCAAATTCCACTAAAAATATATAAATATTAACCACACTTCTTTTTGGGTAATTTTTTATATCATGATAAAGGTGTCATGAATTAACGAACTTATTAAACTATTTCATATATCTAACTGCATGAAAAGCATATTCGATTATTCCAAAATATAATTATTTAAGAAGAACCTAGTTTATATTGATTTCTATAAATATTAGTCAAAAAAACTAACAACCTAGTTTATATTGATTTTTATGAATATTATTTTACATACTCAATTTCAACATTTTCTTCATTCCATCTATGAATTATCTAAACAAATCTACAACATATTATTTTTTGTCATTCCCTTATTCATGTTTTCTCTAAAAAGTTTCATTTACGTTATGTAAATTTACAATCCTATCAAAATTATTTATCGTTTCTTTTCAAATACTTAAGGAATATTTTTTTGGGATTGAAATTATATGTTTTATTATTAATAATACAAATATATCATTGATGATACACTCTTTATAAATAATTAATGATATTAAATATATTAATTCATAAATATTTAAACAATAACTGTAATAATTTTATAATCATAATCATATCTCGTTATCATGTTCATTGATATTTATCATTGTATATTAAGATATTATATTGAATAATTTCCATATCCTAATATATAAATCATTGGATATTAATGGGTTATTCTATTTCCATGAATTCAAAATACATATGAACCCTTTCCCAAAAATGAAAATAAATAATTTTTCCATTATGTAATTTCCCAGGAGATTTTATTTCTATATTTCACTACACATCATTTTCTTCAAAGCCCTTTTCATTATAGAAATTAACAATATTATTAATTTTATGTCCATTCAAAACATATGACTTGGAGAAATTTGTTTATCTCGATGGTACATGATATATTATAATCTTATTCTAAAAATGACTGAGAGAATATTTCCTTTAAAAGGATAGTCATAATCCATTAAATGAAAGTATCAATATTACATTCTAAAATAGTTACATATTCCATATAAAACCTTTCTAATATTTTATTTTTTTTCAAATACACAATAAAACATTATTCTTCAACCATCATTAATTTGAAGAACTACCTATCCATGTAATCTCACTATTTTATTTCTCAAAAATATTTAAAAATAATATTTCTAATTCCTGTATTTATATTAATTCATAAAATCAAATGTTTTTGTTCAATGGACATAATTGACCAACATCTTATTTCACACAATAATCATCTAGGACAACAATTTTATTTATATTTCATTCAATACATGAATTTTTTTTCAAAGGACTTATTAATTGTTCAGCGGCCAAAATATTAATAGTTTTAATAAAAATATGTGGGTTCTTTTACATGAAGGGTTAAAAAATATTTGAATAGTGATTTCTAATAATATGATATATAAATATAAATCCATGGTTATTTTCAAAAATATATTTCAACATACCTAATAGGTCCATGACAGGCATAGTTCCATTACAAGATTTTTTCCATGCATTAATGGAAATATATATATTTACAATCATTATGGATACATTTTTCTTAATTAGGTGAAATCACAAAAAAAGGTCACATATTGAGTTATCTGGGAATCATACTGATTGTTCAACCACCAAATAAAAAACCCTAAAATGGAAAAATGTATCAAATTCTAAAAGGGATTGTCCTAAGTCTTTTTTGAATAAGTTCATTTAAATTATAGAAAAAAATGTTTCTACTAAAATAATCTTATAAAAAATATAATGTCACTAACAATAATATCCCAGTACTTGTTTATAATATATTAAATTGGTATAATATAAAATAGATTTCATCCTGATGAACAAATCAATATTTATACTTTTGAAGAAAGGCATACATGATTCTAATATAATATTGGGATGATAATATAAATGGTATAAAAACATTAATAAATCCTTGGTATTATTATTAATACCTTTATTCTTATGTTTGTGAATGAAATATAAATATTTCATGAGATCAGATGCAACAGATGACATTATAATAAATTAATGCATTTTGAGTAAACTGTTATTAGTCAATTAAGTGTGGAATATAAATGAAAACACCTTCAATTTAATATGTTAATTGAGAATAAAATGATTCAACAAACAACATAAATTGAATAATACCATGAAAAATAAATAATGATTTCTTACTAAAGGATTTTATTAGTTTTTTATTTCATTATATCATACATCAGAACAATTTTATCAGTAACACCATATGCCAAAACCATCTAATCGATTTATAGGATTACACCAAAATGATATTTAATTATACAAACCGATTTATAATTAGAGAAATTTCAATGCATTGAGGGGAAATCTATAACATGGATCCATCCCTAATTCTATGGTAAATAAATTCATTATATATTGAATGATCAATTCAACTCCAAAACAAAATTCATTGTTAAAAAATATCCATATTTATTATTGAATATGGATTCATAATGATTTTATCCTACCTATTAATAAAATATTATAGTACAACACCATATGTAGATATGATATATGTTTTATGAAATAATTATATCCCTAATAGATATTTAGGATAAATATAATTCAATAGAGAATATTATCACAACAATGTTAATGTTTTGAGAGAATGTAAATGAAAAATATCAATAAGTGATAACAAATTAAAATCAATTTATCTGAAATATTGTTTTTGTAATAATCACTCACCATTTTTAGAAATAATATAAATGGAATAGAAATATTAAAATAATACATTATTCAAAAGTGTTTTTAATAACCACTGAATAAATATATAATAAAATGTGTTTATAAAATAGTTGTGAAACTGAGATTTTCTATTAAAATCATATTCATTACAAAACATTGATTTTGAGTTTTTATAAAAAATGTTGAAAATGAACCCTTTAGAAAAAATGGATAGATTTGTTCCAAACATTTTAAATACTAAAATAAAAAAAATTCTATGATATAAATTTTCATTGAAAATTAGGAATTCTTCCAAATAGTTTTGAAAAAAATGGTTATGGAATAAAAATATACCTAATTAAAAAAGGGACTTAACATCAGAATTTCTTGTAATAATTCCTAATTTAAGATTAACATTAATCGAATCAGTTAAAAACATAATGTAATAAATAAATATGTATCATACATAATAGTGAATTTTATATACTGCATAATGGAAATATTTTCATAATTCCAAATATATTTCTATAGTAGGTAAATTGAGATGGCATCCCTTTCCTCACATCCAACATGAAATGTATGATATTATAATTTTTTTTATAAATTGTGGTTTATTATAATTATGTACTAGAACCTTATACCTATCTATAATGTCATATATGATCATGTTGTTATAATATATATCGTGTTTGTTAATAATCTTTTTTAATTATCATTTTTTACATGTTAACTACTTCATTATTCATGTATTCTTTTATTATTTAGTTTTAGTTCATCTGTCATTATAATGATTTCATCACCTCCATAGTATTATTTAATGAATATATCATTAATATGATATATATAAATATTTATTTGTATTTATATATATTCATGAATATGTTTTATATATTAAAAAATTAATTACAACATTCATTGAGATGGTATTTTGTACGTACATTTGATCACTATTTTCAATTCTGAATGGATTGAACAAAATAACTATAATGGATATTTCATCATTATTAGTTAATTTTTGTATAATAAATATCATATATATACATTAAGTTTATTCAATTTACCATAAAACTAATGTTCAAATGAAAAATTGACCACATCACTTCATGGAGGCTGTAGTCCACCTATAATAACGAGTGATGTTATCTTTTTTTAACAGTTATGATAGTAAGAATATATATTTTTTATTATAATTAATTTAATATTTTTTATTTAATAAATATAATATAATTTCATTATTTCAATTTTTATAACCATCCATGTATTGTGTTGATGGAAATTTAATTAGAGTTCTTTGTGGAGATAGTAATCAATATGAATTCATGAACGATTTGTTTTTTTTTATTTGAGTGAAAAGATATTGAATGTGCTTTTCCCAATATAATAATAAAATATCATTATGTTCATTATATTTGAGTTATTAATTTATAAAATTTTTATCACATTATGAGTTAGTATAATAATATATAACCTGGAAAGAGTCAGAAATGGATATTATATATTCTATAATAGGCTTTTTTTATATTTCCTCGTAAGGGATGTAGGGTCTGTCTATACAAATGGAAAAAACTTATATAGAATTTCTACATATTTTTAAAATTTTATTGGGTATGGTATGGTCAATATATGTTTGATGATGTTTTAAAAGGGACCTAAGGTATTATTACTGTTTTGAATAATGATATTATTTAGAAGGAAGTGTATTGATATAGATGATTATGGATGGCCTAGTTGGAACATTATGATGGTCCTCAATTCTAATAAAAATTACTGTTCATTTGTTTACTCTTGTACTTCACACTATTAGGTGTTGAATAACTGATTATTCAAACTGTGAGAATTGGTGGGTAAGGGTGCGATGTGATATTTGATCCAACACACAACCTTAATAAGGCTCCTAGTTTTTTCCTCGTAACATGATTATATCACTCAACAATTTTGACATTTAATGTGAACTGTGATCGTAAAATAAGATAATTTAGATATATTATTCAATAGTTTTCCCACAACATTCTAGTGGATCCCTACAGAATGTGAAGGGATTATGCTATGGATGTGAGACTAGAAAAATCTAGTGTGAATAAAACATATTTACTTATTAACCATTAGATTATATGTAATGCCAAATAATAGTCATGATGTAATATGATTATAAATTTTTTGAAGGAATGATTTGCATACCTAGGTTGTACATATTAAATCAATATACCTAAAAAAAATATGTGAAAACATTTATTTTCATTATTTTGATCTTCAGTTTAGTTAATCAATTCATTTATTATTATTATCCGCCTTGACTCGATTTTATTGACTCTTGTTCATATTTTACTACCGGATGCATATTCTCATAATTTGTTGATTATCTTACTTTTTCATGTGAATTGGTTTTCAAAATTATCAGAAAAATGATAAGTTAAAAAATCTGAAAATGCGTGCTTTAAAAGATTATTTTAACAAATAATTTTAAATGTTAATAGCTATATTTTTAAACAAACACTAATTCTCCATTAATGTGTACAAATAATTCTTCATATTTGACTTATCTTATTAATTAATTTTATTGAATATTTGGTGGAATCCTACTGGGATATTTATCTCTCACCAATATTGTACCATTTGGGTTTTATTTCCATTTATAATATTATATATTGTGTTCATTTGTTTATATTATAGTGTCGGTTCATCATTGAGTGACTAGTTGTTGGTGTCTCCAGACAGGACAGTGATCATGGATCACTATGTGCTAGTTCTTCATTGTTATGTTCCACATTCATTTTCCTTAGTGTCTATATATACATTGATAAAAATATATCGATTTATATATTTGATGAAATTTCAATATTCAACTCTTTCATTGTATTATTTTGATAAATAAATCATCACCACTGATAATTAATTAATTCCCCTGGGTATGTATCTATCCAATATATATTAGTAATTCTCTTTATATTAGTGCAGAGTTGGATAAATTATCAGTTCATAAGTAATTCATGATTTATTATTTACAAGTTGTTTCAAATGATGTATTTACAAAAAAAATGGAATTACTTTACATTAATATCATTATTTAATTTGGGTGAGTCATGGAAGAAAAAAGATTAAGAACATGATCAGACTCAAGAGGTAGTTTGTCAGTGGGTTCTTGATCACCACCTCCTCATGATTAGACATGAGTTACCAGGGATGTTGGGACTATTGTTTTTTATTTAACTTATTTGTTTACTATTGAAAAATTAAATCTTGATTTCTTATGTGGATATCGTTGATTTGGGTAATAAATTATGAGTTCTGGAACGAGAATGGAGGGATTACCACAATCACATCATGTTTTCATGATATGGAAAATTATGAGGAATCAATACGATTGATCTATAAATCCCCACATGAAATTTATGAGGTTGGTGTGTGTTCTACCATCATGTTAGAACAATCTATTTTACGTTCTAACATGGTTATAATCAAGAAACATTATAAATTCTCTTACAAGTGACATCATTATGTGCGGTTTTTTATATGGGTTATGGATGTGAGTTATTTTAGGCTCTTTTGTGGGTTCATCATTATTAATAAATTGTTAATGAATTAAAATATTTTTTGAAATCCATATTGGAGGAATGAAACAAGGTTTGTTATGTAAATTGATAAACATTTACAATTACCATCAAATAAATATTATGAATATAATGGTTTTGAGAAACTGTTATCAAGGAATCTTATATGATGTAATAACACAATGTTTTAAGAAGAAATTTTTTTATTAAAGGATTTAAATTGATATATATTTGATAGTTTGAAAATGGGATCAAATAATCTCAATACCATAAAATTAATTAAATGTGATAATAATTTTGATTATTGAAACATTAATGGATATATATAAATATTTAAAATTTTGAAGGTAATGAGAAGTATTTTTTATATGGTTAGATCTTCTATGTTTTGAAATCAATAAAAAAAATTAGAATGTTTTTTTGTCATATTTTAATGTTTTTTCATGGTTTTTTAGTTAATGTGATCCCTATGTTGATATTTCTAATGACCCAAACATTCATTAATGGAAATTCATATTGATAAAATTAAATGTCTTATTACGGTTATATAAAATTTAAACATCATTGGTTTTATGTTTTTTGATTTTGAAATACAATTATGAATTGGGATGGTTGCTAATATAGTCATTGAATAATGATCGCAAGATTAGTATAAATATAGGGCTTTAACAAATCCAATTTACTCAGAAAAATGATGTGATGGCCTCATCTATTGGACTTTCCTCATACGAAGCCCATTTTTTAGAGCTCTAAAAGGAGGTGGCGTCCTTGGGATTCACTTTAAAAGAATCCCATGTCGAGCTTGAACAAGTTAAGCATGATCAGAATCGACTATGAGAGAAGTGGAAGTTAATAGAGATTATCACCTGAGTAATGGGATCCGAGCCACCCCAAGAGTCTGTTACGATCATAAAACTTACTCTTCAGTCTTATGCTAGTGTTATAAGGGGTTATGTTACAAGACCCTTTCACTGTGACTTTGTACATTTTTTCTTATCAATAATGTGAATTAATTTTATTATTGTTACTTTGTAAATAGTTTTTAAACAAAAATAGTATTTTTAGTTATTATAATACAAAGAAATAAATTTTGATGAATTAATGGATTTTGAATTAATTAATATTTTTATATTATAATTATTATTATTATCAAATTAAATTTGATTAAAAATAAATGATCATATAATTTTATTAATGCAACTGTCATTTTTATTATGGTTTGAAAGCAATTTTTGTCAAAACCCATGAATTTTCGATAAATTTATGTTTTTATTTTAAAAGTATAAAATTCACATATTTAGAAACTTAGTTAGATAAAATGAATATTATTTTTTGAATAATGATGTCTAAAATTATCCAATGGTGAATTTTTCATAATTTTCTATGATAGTCGAATTTTTGGGTATACAATAAATACTGTTTAAATATATAATGTTTTTTATGACATCATAATGACACAATAGTGTTGTTATAAAATACTATAATCATTATTTTGGAAACAATATATGTTTTACCATTAAAATAATATGATTTTGAGTTTATTTAATTTATTTTACAATGAATTAGTGATCCCTTCAAGGCTTATTAAAACATTTTGACTTTAAAATTTTTTTTACTTGAGGGTGTGACTCAACATCACATGATAATCTCTATTATTATAATAATTTCGGCCATTTCCCTTATAAAATAATTTTTCTACTCCCGTTTGTCCAAACCATGGGAAAAACCCAAGCACTAGTTTTTGGTTTTGATTAGTTTAATGTGAGGTGTCCTAAACCTAAATAATAAATAATTCCCTCTCATTTCATATATATTCCAACTAAGCTCCCACGTAATCATCACTAAAAGCCTATGGGGTTAGACCAAACACAACCATCTTATCTTTAGAATCCTCCCAAGGTGCCCTGACCTCTCATGAATACTCTCTCAATCCTCTCACAAGACATTGGGATAACACCTCCATGTAAGGGATTTCATCCTTTATCATTTTTGTCCAATTTTCATTAGGTTTTTATTACCTTTTATTTTCAATCTAAAATATCGGTGTATTATTTCAAACCTCCCCCAAACATTCCTATTTATGTTTGAATGATTGGATAACCCTTTATGTCTCATTAATTCCTCCCATGTACACCTGTTACAATGACGAAATTCCTTGAGGGATTTCTCTCTCCTAGTTTTTCATCCATGTAATTCTTTTGTATTATGCATTCAAATTACATTACATTTGTTGGAACATGTATCTATATGACCCCCTTTCTGTATATTTCATGTAAATACGATGATGCACCCATTTCTCTCATGTCAACTATTTTCATGAATCCCTGTGTCACGCTGTTATATTGCCGAAATTGCCCCACATTTTTCCATTCCATGATCATTATGTAGTGAATACCATATCCATGTCTCTATCAAGGGTATTCACCTTTATTCACATATACATATTTAATGGTAGTTTAATTTATTAATTACACATTACTTAATCATGGAATAACCTATGATGTTGATTGACTCTAAGTTATATGATACATGTGGCACACTATTGCATGAAATGAAATGTTTAAGAATGGTG
The DNA here is from genome assembly GCA_963277665.1 of Viscum album. Lineage (NCBI taxonomy): Eukaryota > Viridiplantae > Streptophyta > Magnoliopsida > Santalales > Viscaceae > Viscum > Viscum album. Next base: position 1,757,405,547 of record OY728159.1, on the reverse strand, counting down.
ATCCATGATAGTGCTCCAATGCATTGGGTAATGTATAGTTTCATGATAATTCATTGGAAATGAGTGTTGACTCATGCTAATTCATGTTTAATGAGTGTTTACTCGTGCTTCATATGCATTGAGGGTTCACTCAGGCTCCATGTTCAATGAGACTTGGCTCATGTTAATTCCATGTTAAGTGTTGTTTCCACATTTCAATTTATGATTATCATGCTTTTACATGATTTTATGTCTTTTTTCTATTGTTCTCCATTGATATGACTATTCTCTAACATGTATTTTATTCCTCATGTTATTCTATTTTTATTCCCATACTGGACATTATGGCTCACCCTTTTTTTATTCATGTCCTCAGGTTGTCCCATGCAATGCAAAGTACGAGAGAATGTAGTGGTCAGGTAAAGGAAGTTTTCATAAAGATGTTTTAATTTCATATGTATGTTGTCAATTAATGATCCTAATCCCAAAATAAACTAGACCACTCGGTCTTCCAAGTTGTATCATGTGAAGAGTTTATGTAATAAATCTAGTTTATGTGTATAATAAAGAGTTTGGTTGTCATAGTTGGTATAAGAGAATAGGTTTAGTTATTTTTTTGATTATGATTAGAAAACACTAGTAAATCCTTAGATAATAGAACAATTATAATAAAAATCCTTCAATATTGGTTAGTATTGTGTAAGTGGTTAATCAAGAAAATACATCCTTGTCTGGATATGAGCTGGTAGAGATGGCTCTGGCACAAATATATCCTTGGGCTAAAACCTGAAAACACAACTTTTATCAAGACTTTAACAAGAACTAGTGAAAAACAATGGGACATGTTGCACTCTTTGTTATGAAACACCTGGGGGATATGCTTCTATAAATTCACAAGCTTAGTACGAACCATTATTAATAGAATTAAAAAAAGGTCTCGAATAATATATATCTAAAAGTAGATCATAAATAGCATAGATTGATGCCTATGGATTAAGAAGTTATGGAAATAAATGATATTTATAAGCCATCTATTTTTGACTTTGGATTACACTTTATTTGTTTAATCACTATATATCCTTTTTTAGGATGATTTAAATAATTAGAAATAGAATCAAAATGTGTAAGGTATGGTTATCATCCATTGTTCGATATATTCTTTTATATCTCTAAAGTTTAGTAGAACAATCCCAACATCCCCACAAATCGTGGAAGTAATGATGTCAGTGAGTACGACAAATGGGGAAATCATTTCATCCAACCAATATAACTCCTCACTTATTTTAATCTGTTGATTGTATTTCCCAGTGAACCTCATCATACTGCCTCTAGTGTAATTTGATGCAATTCTTGGCATAGATTGGATTTCCTTATATAGAGCCAACATAAATTGTCATGAGAGGGAAATCACTCTCCATGTGGATAATTGACCCTCGATTCTATACAAGTGCAAAGTGGAAGATGAATCTTCTATAGCTCCATCATCTAAAACATGGATATTACTTCCATATGAGCATGTGTATATCGAAAATACGATTGAATCTAAGGATGAAACCATCATTAAAGACATGCCTAATTTGATGTAATTCACTGAAATGTTTCCTGCGATTTTTCCTAACCTTCCTCCTAGAACAGATGTTGAATTCTCAATTGATAGTATATATGTGGAATTCCCAATATCCCGACACCATAATGAATGGCTTTTGTAGAGTTTGAGGAGCTGAAGAAACAAAAACATGAGTATCTGGATAAAGGGATTATACACCCTTGTGATTCACCTTGGGATGCACCAATCCACTTCGTAAATAAGAAGTATACGTCCATGAACCTTTTCATTGATTATTGTGAGCATAACAATATCATGATAAAGAACATGTATCCACTCCCAAGAATTTATGACTAGTTCAATAAGCTTCATGGAGAAAAATACTTCTCCATGTCGGATTTGAGGTCGGGATATTTTCATGTAAGGGACAATAAAGAATCTATCCCTAAGACGGCTTTTCATAAAAGATACAGGCACAATTAAATCATAGTAAGGCCTTTCAGACTCACTAATGCTCAGGAAATTTTTTGGACGTGATGAATAGAGTCTTTAGGTATTACCTTGACAAATTTGACGTAGTATTTATTGTTAATATTCTGATATACTCAAAAACCAAGAAGGATCATAAAAAGCATCAAAGAATATTACTGTAGACCTTAGAGAAGGAGAAGCTCTATGAAATGTAAAACAATTGTGAGTTCTGGTTGAAAGAGGTATTATTCATGGTCTATATCATCACAAGAAAATGGGATATCTATGGATCCACCCAAAACCAAATCAATTGAGGGATGGTCGAGGCCAACATCAGTAGTGGATATCTGTATCTTCTTTGGGATTTCTAGATATTATCGCCAATTTTTGAGTAATTTATCATGATTTTCCAACCCTCATACCAAGATAAAATGGAAGGGAGTATTGTTTCCTTGTAGTGATGAATGTAATGATTGCTTCAAGGAGTTTAAAAGGAGGCTTATCAATGAACCAGTGCTCACTTTACCAACATGTGGAGAACATTTTGTGGTATTTAGTGATGTTTCAAGGAAGGACATGCGTTGTGTGTGGATGAAAAATGACAAAGTAATTGCCTATGCAAAAAAGGCAATTGAATTTTCATGATAGGAATTATCCAAAACATTATCTAGTGTTAGCAGTCGTGATCTTCGCTATAAAAATTTGGCATCATTATCTCTTTTTTTGACGTGTGAAATATATATTAACCACAAAATCGTCAAGTATATATTCACATAGAATGAGTTCAACATGAACCAATGAAGATGGTTATAGATGATCAAAGACTATGAATGCTCAATCCATTAATACCTAGGTAAATAGAACAAGGTGGAAGATGATCTATGTAGAAAGGACCAATCCATTCTATCATTGAGAAGGATCTAATCGTCTTATAATTGGTGATAATGGACATGCAAATAATAAAAAAGGGAAAAACATCAATCCTTTCACAAATTATTTCTCAACCGTCTCTTTTAAAGAGGATAAAGTATGCTCAAAAGAATAATGTGGGAATTCAGAAGAATGTGGAATCTATTAGAAAAGAAAAATCCTTTGATATCATTGTTAATGAAGAAGGAATTGTGGGATTTGGGAAAGAAAATTTGTTTCATCTAGTCCATAGATGAAGAAGGAACTTTTTGATGATGAACATTGTTCAAATTTCTCTATTCACTTTAGAATCAAAAATATGTATTGAGACCTCCAAGAGAATTATTGGTGGGAAAATATGAAGAAGGAGATTTTTGAGTATTCATCAATGTTTCTGGTGTTTTATCAAGTTAATTCAGAGAGGTATAAGTCTAAGGGGATGGTGCAACCATTGGCCATACAAGCACAAAAATGGGAGAACATGACTATGAAAATTGTCACTAGACTTATGAATACATCCAAAGGAAAATATGCAATCTAGGTTATTGGGGATCATCTTACAAAGTCTGCAAAATTTATTGCAATCCGGGAGGATTTCCCATTTGACCAACTTGCACAGATATATATCAGGGATGTGGTAGGGCCACATGGAGTACCACTATCTATTGTATCCAATCGAGATCCCAGATTCACCTATATGTTTTGGAACAGTCTTCCACATGCTCTGGATACAGAACGGAACTTTTGTACGGCCTATCATCCACCAATAGATGGACAATATGATCTAACTATTCAGACACTAGAGGATATGTTAAGATCATGTTATATGGACTTTAATGGAGGGTGAGACTGACACCTTACACTATTTGAATTGTCCTATAATAATAGTTTCCACTTGAGAATCTGATGTTCACCATATAAATCCCTATATAAGAATAAGTTCATAACATCAGCATGTTGGGATGATATCGGTGAGCGTAATCTTCTTGGACCACAAATGGTCGAAGAAATGTTGGAGATGGTGAAAACCATTCAACAGCATATCGAGGAAGCCCAGAGTCCACAAAATAGTTATGAAAATAACTGCCTATGAGACCTAGAGATTAATGTTTGAGACATGGTATTTCTATGCAAATCTTCATGGATAATGGTCATGAGTTTTGGAATGAATGGGATGTTAATTCCCAGATACATCGCCCCCTTCGATAATCTTCATCGTGTTGGGATTGTGGCCTATCGACTAGTACTTCCACCTACTAGGACCAAATTAAATGATTTATTTCATGTATCCCTCTTAAGGAATTACATACCACACCCACCACATGTACATTCTTTAGAGGTAGTACATTTAGAAGACTATATTTCTTACAAGTAGCAACCAGTGAATATATTTTATCATAGAGACAAAGTTCTATGAAATAAGATAATTCCCCTCATTAGGGCATTTTTGTGAAACGGTGAGTTTGTAGAAGAAACGTGAGAATTGTTGGAAATGATGAAGCAGAGTTTCCCACATCTGATTTAATATGGGAAAAGAAAATTTCAAGGGTGATATTTCTTAATGGCGGAAGATTGTAACGACGCAAAATTTCATTAATGTAAATTCTTCTAGATCTAATTAAATATATTTTTATGGTTATATAAATTTTGAACTCCATTGGTTTTATATTTCTTGATTTTAATATACCATTATGAAACATTAATTTTTCTAATATTTCTATTGAACATTGATCACATTATTAGTATAAATATGGGCCTTTAAAAAATACAATTTACTCAGAAAATGGAATATATGGCCTCATCCAGTAGACTTTCCCCATATGTATCCCATTTTTCAAAGCTCACAAAGGATGTGACATCATTGGGATTCACTCTTGATGATGCCCAAGCTTAGCTAGAACACGTTACGATTTAGCAGAACAGACTACGGGAGATATCAGAGTTAATAGATATTACCACCTGAGAAATGATATCTAAGCCACCCCAAGTGTTTATCACAATTGAACACCTAACACTTTGGTATTATGAAGGTGTTATAGGGGGTTATGTAACAATACTCTAGTACTATGACTATGCACATAATGTCTTTATAATGAATGTTCATTAATGTTATTATAGTTACTTGGAAAATATTTTTTAAAAAACTAATAGTATTTTTTGTTAGTATTCAACATAAAAATATATTTTGATGAATTAATGGATATTTGAATTAAATAATAATTTAATAAAACATTATTATTATTTTTATTAAATTAATTTTTATTATGTATAGATGATCATATAATTTTTTCAATGCAATTGTAATTTTTATTATTTTTTGAAAGTAGTTTTTGTCAAAACCCATGAATTTTCAATAAATATTTGTTTTTATTTTAAAATTGAAAATTAATATATATATATATATAATTATTTAGATAAAATGTATATTAATTTTTGAATCTTGATGTCAAAATTATCGAACGGTGAATTTTTCATAATATTCTATGATAGTATAATGTTTGGGTAAAAATTAAATATCGTTCAGAAAAATAATGTGTTTAATGACAACATAATGACACAATAGTGATGTAATAAAATACAATAAACATTATTTTCGGAAAAAATATATTTTAATTTTAAAATAATGTTATATTGGGTTTGTTTGATTTATTTTACAAAGCTGTAGTGGACCCGTCAAGGCTAATACAACATTTTGTCTTATTAAATTTTTTTCCATGAGAGTGTGACTCACTTCCACAAAGAAAACCTATTATTTTAAAATTTTTGTCCATTGTCCTTATAAAATATTTTTTTTCATTCCCCTTTGGAAAAATCAATCGATCAAAACATTGGATGGTATGGGGTTTTTATTAGTTTAATGTGTGTTTTCTCAAACAAAAATAATAAAGAATTCTCTCTCCTTCCCTATATAAACCCACCCATGATCCCTCTTCCTCTTCAATAAAAGACTTTGGATTTAGTCCATCCCCTACCATCCCATTTATAGAATCCTTACAAGGTTCCCCAAGCTACCATGATTCCTCTTTCAAGACTCTCTGAAGACTTTTGGGATCACACATTCCATGAGGGATTTCTCTCTCCTCTTTTACATCCAAGTAATTCCATTTTATTATTCATATAAATTCCATTAAATTTGTTAGGAAATGTATATATATGACCCCATTAATGTCCATTTAATGTAAATATGATGATATACCAATTTCTCTCTCATCAACTATTTTCATGAATCCTTATGTCACGATGTTATCCTACAAAAATTGCACCACATTTTTTCAAGACTGGATCTGTGTGTATTGAATACCATACCAATGTCTCAATCGAGGTTATTCGCCATTATTTATATATACATATTGAATTTTACTTTCATGTATTCATTAAAAATTACTTATTCTTATAATAACTTATGATGTCGATTTATTCTATTTTATATGATCCATGTCACACACTTATTCATGAAATGAAATGTTTAAGTAGGGTGTTCCCTAATAATTCCCCAATGCATTGGGTAAAGTATAGTATCATGATACATTATGTGAAATTTTAATAGCGCTCCAATGATTCTTGGCTCATGGTAATTCTATGTTAAGTGTTGTTTCCACATTTCCATGTTATGATTATCATGCTTTATCATGATTTCATTTTCATGTTTCTTTTGTGCTATAATGATATGACTATTGATTAATAATTATTGTAATCCTCATGTTTTTTAATATTTATTCCCTTACTAAAATTATTGCTGACCTTTTCTTTAATCATTTCCTCAGGTAATCCCATGAAATGTTAAGTACGAGGGAATGTAGTGGTCAAGTAAAGAATGATTTCAATAAAGATGTTGTATTTCATGTTTTATGTTGTTTTGTAATGATAATAATCCCCAAATATGCTAGACCTCTCGATCATCCAGGTTTTATCAAGTGATTAGATTATGTAATAAATCAAGGTTAAGTGTGTAATAAAGAGAAGGGTTGTTATAATATTACTATGTTTTTTGGGGTTTAAAAAAGCATCATGCAATGTTTGAACACAATGATAGAATGTTTGTACAACTGTATGGTCTGCATGTTAGTTATTTATGTTTTATAGAAGTTTCATGTAATGGTGTTGACTCTACCTAGAATATAAATCATGTATTTGATCTAGTGTATATACTGCCATTAAATATCATCATTGAATTCATGGATCATCATCCAAATTTTTATAAAGTAAAACATTGGTCACTTGGGGATATTTAGTTCCATGAAGAAATTTATGGTATGTTTAATTATCCAAAGTCTACAAAATCTATTAAGGTTGTGTCTTTATAATCTTTATTTAAGAGACCTAGTAGGGGTGGTGGGATTTTGTGATTCTACCATGTCATTGTGAATTAATTTCTTGGGACATAATTATAGTAGTATTCATTTGATTCCATAATCCAAAGGAAGTTAATAAGTGGAGTGATTTTTAGTTCTCATGTTTTGGTTAAGATGAGTTATCATTCACTGAGTTTTCGATGAAATTATCATATATTCTAAATTTCACACCGGTGATTTTTAAAGATTGTTTTATTAAAGAAATATTTTTTTAGAAAAGGTAATATCTTATACCTATTAAATACTATTCTTATAGTGGGGTTTTTTCTTTTTTCAAGGATTCTCAATAAGGATTTATCAGTTAATTTAGATCTAGTTAAAAATGAATGGATATATTATTCATTTGTGGATTACAGAGGATGGTTCCCTATGGAAAAGAAGGGGACTACCATTTTTTCAAAATAAGGATCACATGGTTATTCTTGGATGTTTACTTTGAAAGTCCCATTATAATGTAAATAATTTAAGGAACAATCATTGGTAATGTGGTATTAACCAATATGATGAATGTGGGACTTCAACAGAGAATATATCTACAATTATGGATGTATTCATTAGTTATAATGAAGAGACTTATGTATCCCTTAATTGTGGGTGAATCCCTTCCTATAAAGATGAGAAAAGGTTGTTGAATATGGATATCCATTCTATATGTTGTGTTCTAGAGAAAGAGACTATGGGAGTGAACATTGGGAAAGAAGGGAGATACCAATAATCATTGTAAAGGAAGTGAGATTGGCCATAGAACTGATCTAGACCAAAAATCATTTTTTCATTGATCCACAGTAGATTTAGTTAATCAACCCATTATTGGTTTATGGTTCTAGGATATATCACATTGAGGGTGAAGTAAATAAAATCAATGTGTACATGTTATTTCATTCCATTTTAACATACAGTGCATCGTCATTGGATAATGAAGGAATGAAGAAGATTAGAAAAAATATTTATGAGAAAAGAAAGCGACCCTCATAATAAAGAGTTCATGATCTAGTGGTGTAGGTAGAATTTTAAACATAATATACAAAACATGATTCATCCCCTAGGGAATTTAGTGACCTTTTAGACATAAAATGTTGTATACGTTCAATGTTTTCATTAATGTGATTTTTTCTTTGACATGGTTTAGTTTATTATTGAAATAATATTTCAGTTTTCACTTATCTCAATGAACCATGGAAATGGGTAGAAAACCAATGAAAAGGCTTATGTCTAGTTGTATTACATAGTTTTTATGTGTCTATTGATACATCTTGATTCGTATGAAGGAAACAAATACTATAATGAAGAAATTTTTTGTAGAACCATATAATGAAAATATTTACTCATTCAATGATGTTCGAGTAATGAGTAATGAACCAGATATTACATGTGATGTTTGTACTACCAATGATGAATAAATTACAAGAATACCAAATGTGTAATTATTCATCAAAAATTGTAATTGGATCAAGAAAAGGATGAATAAAATAAATCTATATATATCAGAGTCCTAGTAGTTAAAATATAACACAACATGTAGAATGTGTTAAATATTATTATTATGGATGTTAATTCAGAAAAAAGGGATAATAATGATTCCCATGATGAAGAAGTAAAAATTATGTTTTCAATGATAGAAAAACTCCAACCTATGACAATGGTAAGATTCTAAAATCAAAATAAATTTTAAATTTTAATGATAGAAATGATTATTTTTCCAGACTATTATATTAAATATCTCCCAGGAAAAAAATATACATCTTACAAAATCATGTTATAATGAATTTATTTAAAAAAATTAAATTAAAGGATTAAACTATCATGATAGGTAATATTTCCCAGGAGTTTGAAGATGAGATAACTAGTGGGAAGACTCTCAAAAAAATAACATAATTCAATACTTCTGTCTAGGTACAATAATTTTAAAAAACTAGAAAAACTAATTTATTAATTTAGGAATGAATATGAGAAATCTTATATTAAAGGAAATACTAAATTGAAGGATGTGTTCCACATAATATTTAAATATATTTCAGTAGGTGATGGTGAAATGAATATAAAATATACAACTATAATGTAGATAAATTAAATGATGGTCTCATCATAAAGGCCAAAAAAATTGGAAAAAACATGTATTTAATATAATGATCCCTCTCACACTGATGGTAGGAAGTGTTTTTTGAATAGATCCAAAAGTTAAAAAAATCATATAGGACAAAAATATAGAACTAAAAAAATGATTTTATAGTTTTTAAGCACACCATATACTATTTATATGGTATTCATGGTCATAAAAAAAGACTTTATTGAGTGGTACATGAGAAAATTTCATTTTATGATAATTGAAATATTTCTAAATATTTGAATAAGAAGAAACATCGTGGAAAATATGAATGAAAATATCTCCTCACATAAAGTATCCCCAAAATGACATTATTGTGGAAGACTGCAACACATATTGATTATTTTACAATAATATTAGAACAAATATCTCAGAATAAAATATCAAAAAGATTCAACATTTCAACTATTAAATAATTATAGTATGTATGTTTTCAATAGGACATGTTTTATATTCTCTAATAATTGAAATTTTATGAGAGATTGAAGCTTAAAAAAACAACAGTAAACACAAGGATCTCAATGAATGTAGTGCCAATCACCACATATGTGAAACTCAAGAACTATATTTTAAAATGGATATGAAATAAAATTGAAGAAAAAAGAAAGAGCTACTCCAGTTGTGATAAATAATAATGTTCATCCATTGAAATACCCACCACCATCACTACAAAATAGTGTGTCGACTCGGATAACTTATAAAATTAAAATGAATAAGTAATTTATTGTCAAAAATGCATGTCATGCCACAAGGTTATAACTGATGGTATAATAAATAGATCTCCAATTGAGGTGTACAAAGTAGTAGATGTCCAGTGGAGAGACTCTTGCTCAAAGAAATATTCTTGAAAATTACCATACATGTAGAGAATCACATAAGGAAATTTCTACTATGCGGTGTAAACTCCAAATTTGGAATAATTCCATGCCAATATAACCAAAATATATAAATATGTCTCATCATGTGGGGAAAAATATTTATTCACAATCGAGACCTGTTGAAGATGGATGGGTGGTTGGAATAAGAAAAAAAAATTACATTTCTTTAAAGAGTGTATAAAAGTGTTGATCCATAATGATCAACCAAAATCTTTTTATTTGGTTTTATTGAGGTTTAACTCTCCCCATTAAGAATATGTTTCTAATATCTACTATATGTTGTATTGGACTAAAGAGGTTATTCAATCGATGGGGTGTGTATTATAAATGGTCACGATTGCATATATTAAATAGAGATACATGTGGATAGAATATTATGATGAATTTTTATTCATATATGGTATCAAATTAGAAAGTGGTTATATCAAAAAAAACTTATTTCTAAATATATATTTGATGGTTGTGAGATATGGGAAAAGGGGATGGTATTATGAATAATATTCTTCGAAACTCAAGAACTATCAATGAACTATAAGGATGATCTAGGGGTTTTATATTTCATGGAATATGTAACCATTGGTATCATTCCCCTTTTAAGGGTTAGTTGTCTACTAAATAAATACTGGTTGGGAGAGAAAAACAGTTTTTAGGGAGATATGGTGACATGGACACAAGTTTATATAGAATCATCTAAAAATAGAGTCATCTAAATAATATAAGAAAATCATTCTATTAGAATAAAAGGATATAAGTGAGTAATATAGAAATCACTGAAAAATATTTTCGTATACTCTTTTTTCCTACAATGAGTTCATACTGAGTAGGCTTTGATGATATGTCAATAACTAAGTGCCAAGTTGAAATTTCACTTTCTAAAAATCATATAGATCTTTGAATCTATAAAATATTAATATCAATCATATATTAATATGTGGTGAAATAATCAATGTTCGAATTCAATGTTTATAAAAAGAGTCAAAGGGTAAATTGTGTGTAGTTGAAATGGTTTGGTTGTATTCAATATTCATCCAATGGTGTCCCATGAGTAATGAATAATTCCATGATCAAAAAGGGATTATAATTTCTATTTATTATGATTATAGGGGGATAATGATGAAGAGGGAAGATACATAGTGGATATTTAAGTGGAAAATTCATTTTTAGAAGTAGTTAATGATGATGAAAAGTAGGATGTAAAATATGTATTTACACGAAATCCATAATTTCAAATGGAAATTTCTAGAAGAAAAATTAATTGTTAACAGGTTTAATTAGTTCAAATATGAATAATGATGTTATTAAATTAGGCTTCATTTTTATCCTAATTAGAGCCTAACAATTTTGAGGGAGTAGTAGAGATAAAAACTAAGTTCAGGATATGAATGATGACCATGTCGAACCTGTGAAGAATCCGATATGGGAGATTGATTTGAGGCCCACAGATAAGAATACCATTGGGTCTAAAAGGGTCTTTCACAACAATTTGAATGAATACTGCACAATGATTCGAAACAAAGAATCATTGAAGTTCAATGCTCAGTCCTTGTTAGAGCCTATCAATGCAGATGATACATTTTTACTTGTCGATATGGTAGAGACAAATTAAATATTCCGGGACAAAATAGTACATGTAATGATAAGTGTTTTCTAGATAGATGTTTTGCACTCTTTTCAAAATGGGGTTTGGGAATAAATAATTTTACATTGATCAGTCAGATGATTTTATCATTCATGGAGATGATAAAAGTGTTTTTCAACTGAATAAGGAGCTATATGGGTAGAATCAAGAACGAAGAGAATAGTATTCAAGTGTAGATATGTTTTAAAAGAAGGTCAATATTTAGTTTGGTAGAGCTTATTAATAAATGATAATAATATAAGTATGAGTGTGATAGTATAAGTCAATGAGAAAATATATGATTGATTAGATATGGTGAAATGAAATCTGTTCACGGAATTCAAGAGTATTGAATATGGAATTTCAATGATTAGTGAAATATAATTTTTTTCGTGGTTTACATGTGACACACAAATTTAAATTCACATTTATTTCCTTATGTAAATATTCAATCATGGTATTGAATTGATTTTGAATGGATAATTCCATGGAGATGTTGACTATGTTAGCTAATAAGACGAAACAGTCCTCAGATGATGATGTCAAAGAAGTTAATGTCACAAAAAACATGAAAATCATTTTTTGTCTATTATATATGACTGTGAAAAAATCTGATATTGTTTTTCGAAATTCCAAAAAACATGGAATCAATTAAATCCCACATAAATCCAAATTAATTCAGGGAAAATAATACGTTAGTATATCATGGGTTCAATGGATTTCAGTTTTCTATATAGTGATAAATCGTAGTAAGAGTTATTTGGATATTTAGATTAATATTGGGATAGATCAGATGATGATAGAAAATCAATTTTAGTTTGTGCACTCAATCATAGCGTATTGTGTATTTCATTCTTAACAAACAACCTTGATTTCAACTTTATGATATGGGAGTGGAAGTGATGTCCCAATTAGAATCCATTGAAATAATTCATGTGATATAAATAGTAGAAAAAATATAGTCTATAACCCAAGGAAAACTGAAATTTAAATAATGAATCATTTAATCAAGGACACGGTGTGGAATGGGATAGTGATGTTGGATTATGTTCCTACACAACTACTAGTTGTGGACATTTTGTCGAAGGAATAATGTAACGAATCATTTGAATGGGATCGACTAGCTCTGGATGTTCTGTCAACTCTCCATACATAAAACTGTGGATGTGGTACCTTTATCTCTATTTTATGGTTTTCTTTCCCTAATGTTCCAATCATGGCTCATTACCGGGTTGTAGACATTAATGAGGATACCATTGGATTTGTTGACAAGGGTTGTAAAATTGAGGCCATTAAAATGGATAAAATTTCTAAAGCAATGAATGGGTAGAAGATTATTGGGTGAGTCACGAAGAGGGGAATATTCTTCAAATACAACCCTACATGAGGTGATTTATCAAAAAGATATATATAAAGATAATTAAGGTTTGTTTTTAAAGTTGTTGAACGTTATTAAATGATGTAATTCATTTATGAACAATACATAATACTCTGGTTTCCCACATCGAGCATGGATCATCTGATATTACAGTGTATGTAGATTAAATCATGGATTTCTATATGAATCACACGAATCAAATATTTTTATAATATGGATGAAGCCTAAATGAGGTATCAAAATGTAAAGAGTTTTCAAAAAACGTAAAGGGAGTGATTTTAGGGAAAACCCCATCAAGGTAATAATGAAGCATTATTTGGTGGATTTTTTAAATTGAAAAATCTCAAATGTATGTTTCTCGACCACAAACATATTTTTGACATATTAAGTTATTAATGATCCAAGAAAAAGGGATATATTTCTTATAAATGGTATTGAAAATTCCATAAACAAGGTGACTATAATTCCCAGCGTTTCTCAAATTGTTGGGATCCCAAAATTATATGATTCCATACATTGAAAAACAAGGATTCTCTTTAAGGTCATATGAAAATATGGAAAATTAATCAGTTCTGGGAAGAATGGATTTCACAATGGTTGTTTAATAATGGTACTATAAAAATAATTGTAATCATTCTGACTACAACATGTAACACAAACAAGAAATTTTAAAAGTAAATCCCATGATATGGACCTTCTCGAAAAATTTGTTGGAGCATCATGAAATGGTGAGGATGTGGATGGAATCTTATCAAATCATTTCAAAATTTTATAAGTTTTAATATACCCCCTTAAAAAGATTAAATACATAACAGATATCATAGTTTCATTGATTCATGATGGTATTTTGTGAAGGTGGTTTTTGAGAAAATGATCACAAAGTAATGAAGATTCCGAAGTCAAGAAGATCCAAAAAAAATCCCAAGCATCGAGAATTTTGGGGAGTTTCTGAATCCTATAAAAATATGATCCGAATATGTGACCTTCATGGAGTATAATAATTCATTGGTAAATAGTTTAGATTCATGATGTCAGAGAGAATCCTGAATGTAAGGCTCTTTGTGAAGGATAAGTGAGAATTGTTAATTATGTGAGCATCTTTATGGAAGTAATAATCAGGAAAATATTCAAAATATCTACTAATGTGGTATTAATCAGTTGGATAAAATTTATACTATATTAATTAATCTATCTAAAATTGAGGATTCATTAATTTTTTATAATAAATAGTTCACCATGTTAATAAACTATGGGTGAATCCCTTCAATGAGTAGTGAAAATAATTGGATGAAGAATGTGGTCCTTTCCACTGATAGTGATCTAGAGAATGAATCTCTAAGAGAGTGACTGTTGTGAAATTAGTGAGATGAACCAAAAACCTATAATGGCAGTGAACCTCGACATAGAAGTGATTTATCCCAAATATTATTATGACTGTGAACCTTAGTTAATTTTTTTCATCATCAGATTTCTATTGTATTTTCCTTGGATGTAGCCCAATGGGGATGAAACATATAAAATATAAGTTTCTTTGTCCCGGAATTCCATTTTTACATTTATTGTGTCATCATGAGATAAATATGTAATGAATAATATCAACATAAAATATTTAGATAAATAAAATTGACCCTCACTATAAAGAGGAAATTATCAAGTGGAGTAGGAAGAATTTTGAAATGAATATAGATACTCTGAATCACCTCCCCTGTAGTACCCACGTTTTTGGGTACATAACACCATTCATTTTTTTTAATTGGTGTGTCTTTGATAGGTATTCCATAAAATAGAGGGTTTCCATAAAATAATGATTATCAAAATAATAGATAGTTTCTATAGAATGGAGTTTCCATAAAATAGAGAGTCTCTATAATATAGAGGGTTTCCATATTTTTGGGTGTTTCCATAATGTTTTTTGTTTCCATAATGTTTGTTGTTTCTAGAAATTGGAGTGTTTCAATATTGTGGGTTGTTTCCATAAAGTTGAATTTTTCCATAATGTGGGATGTTTCCAAATAAGAGTGTTTCTATGAAAATGTTAAAGGTGAAGGATGAGATGGTTTTGGGGCATTATAAAGAGTTTTGGGACCAAAAGGAAGGTCGCATGATAAATAAATAGTTGGCCCATATCGTGTGGTCAACCCTTGCAAAAAGGTCAAATCTAGATCATATTTTCTAGAATCTTACTCATTTAGGATCATTATATTTATTTTTTGCTTCAAAACTCCACTATTTCGGTATTTATGTCCCTATAAGGCCTTAGAACCCTCTCTACACGAGTTGGAGCCATCCTAGACCCTTCCCTTGTTGATTTCAAGCCCGATTCTAAGGGTAGGTGCTGATCTTCTTGGTTATTTTTGTTTCCTGCAAACTACTCCATCTATCCTTCTCATTTTCATAGATATACACATATAGTGGGTAGATATAACATTTTTGACGTCATATAAGGCTAAATATGAGTTTTCTCATCATAGAGGAAGAGATCTGAGCTGCTTTCTTTGAATCTTGTTCTGATTCTTGAGGTATGTCACCATTATTTCCTAATTTCACTTTTTTTCATAGATATGCTTTGATCTACTTGTCTCATCTCAATTTAGTCATAGATATTAACCTATAGGAGGTAGATCAACATTTTTTATTCTCTATAATTAAATTTTGAGTCATGATCATACTCGGATAAGAGAACTATGGTTTTTCTTGGTGAATTTACCATCATTTTGCTGCGTTCTTCATCTGTTGTCGAGATTCATCAAATCCTTCAAGTTAGAGGGCTTCTATCTCAACTCCAATAGCTATAATTTATTTGCATAGATTCAAATTGTTTTATTTAAAATAAATTTATTGTGAAGATCATGGAAAATCTTCTTTAGTGATGATTTATGGTTTTTGGTAAATTGCCTAATATTGTTGAATAGTTGTGGAAAGGGTGTTTAGTTTTAGGAATATAAAATGCTGATTTTAAATTATGTATTTTATGGAATTTTTAAAAGGATGATAAAATGGGGGTTTTGATTAAAAGGGGTTTCAATAAAAATTTAGTTTTATTGAAACTGTTTCTAATTGAAATGGTTTGGCATAGAAATGGTTTTGATGGAAATGGTTTCCAACAAAAAGGTGTTTTCTTTGAAATGGTTGTTTCGGAATGGTGATTGGGTATATTTGGTGTGTGATCATTTTTCATATATAGGTTTTGGTTAAGATACGACCTTCTTAATGGTGCCAATGGGTTAATGGAACATGTAAAATGCATATACGGGGCTGGGTTGAAATATGACCTTGTTCATAGTGTCAAAAGGGTTAATGGAACATGGGAAACAATTACCTTGTGATGACTTGGTTGATCGACGAGAAACTACTCATGATTATGGAACTTTCATAACATAGCATGAATGGTTGGTTTCATGGGTTGTGTAATGGTTGGGTATTCTATGAAATGGATTTCGTGAAATAGTTTTAAATATTGTTTATATATTTTCTTGGAAAATATCTTGTTGGGAAATTTGGTTTCAACTTCACTTGTATAATTTTGGTAAGGATTGGTTTTGGAAACTTGATTATATTAAGTTAAAAACTATTTTTTTAAAAATCTATTTATATAAACATATGTATATAATTGTTTCTAAGTCATCTATCCCAGTGGTGATAGTAGGGATTTCATTGTGGAAAAACCTACCGAGTTTTATTCTCACCCCTGCATTGGCACTTTGGTGCTTTTCTAGATGTAATCTTCTGGGATAAGGGAAAAGGTATTTTTTCACATGTGCTAAGCACTACCTCATTGTGTTTGGGATGTTCGAAGGTTGTGGAACCTGGAGCTTGTGGAGCCTGGTGTTTTGAGGTCTATTGATAATGTATTGTAGTTTATCCACTGTTTTCTTTGATTAATTGTTGTACTTCTGTTATTGTTTAAATTGATGTGGTTTTTAGATAAATGATGTTGTTGAGTTGTCTTTCATATATTCATGCATTATATAGTGGATTTTTGGTTATGGATGGATGGATTATTGGTTTATATATTAAAGTGTTAATCATCCCCCATGTATTTTTGAAACACTTCAGCATTTATTATCAGCCTTTGGCATCTTGGTGAAGTCGCTTAAGGCCTTGTAATGAACTGTTGTACTCTCAAGACAATAAGAATTCACAGGTCATTAAAAATGGAATCATCTTTTTTAGTTCATTCCTAACAAGTAGTCATTGATGTTCCTATTATTTGTGATAAAATATCTTCTTATCAATTCCTTGGGCGTTAATCATAGAAAAGAGTAGTATTGTTGGAACATGAAATGTATTGAATAAAATGACTTAGGTAACCCTTCTATGATGAACTTCATGTTACAATTGGGTTGAGTAAATAAGTGTTTGGTGACACTTCTAGGATTTCAAAATCATATTTTTATTGGTTTATCCAATGAGAAGATCATGAAAAGCATTGTAAAAGAATTACATCCCACTAGAAGTGCATACATTATTTCAAGGAATGATTCATGTTATGAACAAAAAGTGTTAATTTTTTACAAAGTATGAAATTTTTTTTCAAATGAAATATTTTGAAAAGGATTATTCTTATCATATTTTGAAAATGGTTTAATTTTCAAAATCATATTAAGTGTTTTCATTAATTATTGAACAATGAAAATAAGTTGTTTTGGAAAACGTTGTTGTGATAGTTGATGTGCTAAAATTTGAAATTATAAGCCATAATATTCTAGAGAGTTCAACTTATAGAGTATCTTATTGTTTTATAAAATTGCACCTAGTAGGCGTCATAGGAACTAGTCATAAGAGGTTATTGAGAATTTAGTGCACCCGAGCGATATGTGAACAAACAGTTTGTCCAAATAATCATTCACGCTTTTAAAACTGTTGAGTTGGGACTTCAACTAGATACTCTATTTATGATATTTGTTACTAATGAAAATCCATGTGGTGTATGTATGGATGTCTTCACTAGAGGAGATGAGTAATCTATAACTAAGATGAAGAGTAAGTGGGGCACCTATTAGATACATTCAAAATAATAAATGATGCCTTCTATGATAAAACTCCAAACTTCTCTTGGTGAAATAGAATTTCAAACCATTATGTGTAGATTTTTTTCAAAAACTGTTTATGTAGTTGATCAGAAATGGGACTTCTCGATGATGGAGATAGATGTCTATGAGGTAATCCTTGTTATGGATTGGATGGAAATGTTCAAGGCTCAAATCGACCATTATAGGAGAATATATAGTTTCAAGACTAAGGATGGAATCGAGCATATCTTCAGAGGAGAGGGGATTATAAAGAAATGTGCATAGAGCTTGTTGGAACCAATGTTGGGAATGATATATTATAAGTTGGTATTATTGTAATTGGATTCAATATAAGTGATCTAGGAAAAATATTTTTCCAACTATTGTGGATCAATTTCCAGATTTCATTCCCAAGAACATCTATGGGTTACCACATCGATGGGAAGTTGATTTTACGATTGATCTCCTTTCGGGGAACAATCCTATTTATCTTCCATAATAATAGATAGAACCAAGACATTTACATGAATTTAAAGTGCAGTTAGAGGATCTAGAATGTTAGGGTATCATTCTACCAAGTACACCTCCATGGGAAGCTCTTGTTTTGTTCGTGAAGAATGTGGTTAGAAATCTTATGATGTTTTTTTATTATCATAAGCTTTACTAAGTTATGATAAAGAAAAAATAACCACTTCCACGCATTGATGATATGTTCAATCAATTAAGCAGTTCTCAATGGTTCTTCATTATTGACTTGTGATCACGATATCACCAATATATAGCTGGAAAGAGGATATTCCATAGACATTATTCAGATGTATATATGGCTATTATAATTTGGTTGTCATGCCTTTTGTACTAACAAATGCACCAGGGGTCTCTATTGAATTTATGAATAAGATATTTCTTCAATATCATGATTCTTTTTTTTTATTTTTTTGGACGGCATTATGGTCGATTTAAAGACAATGACTAACCATGAGGTGCACCTGGAAATAGGGTTAAAAATATTTAAAGAAAATCATTTGAATGCCAAATTATCAAATTATAATTTTTGGATATAGGAAGTACATTTTATTGGGAATGTTATTTCTAGTAAAGGTGTTTCGGTTGATCCTGGAAAGATAGAATACATTTTCTAGTGTCAACCACCAAAGAATGTTTTTCGAGATACAAAGTTTTCTTGGTCTAGCTGGTTACTACAGACACTTTGTGAGTAATTTCTCATTAAAAGATTTTCCAATTACAACTCTGAAAAATAACAATGCCCCATTCTAATGGAAAGAGGACTGTCATAATTCCTTCCAGGAAATGGATGTTCGGCTTACATCGACACCTGTCATGATCTTTCAAGAATCGCGACTGGGGTATGTGGGGTATTTTGATGCTTCAGGATCAGGGTTGGGGTGATTTCTCATGCAAAAAAGATCATATGGATTTTAATTGTTCAAGGAATTTGGGGGTGCAGGAGATGAGTTACCCAACATATGGATTGGAGTTAACTGCAATTATCCCTTCTTTGAAAACATGAAAAACTTATCTCTCTGGTGAGAAATTTACTGTGTTTACAAATCAATAAATCATGAAACACATTTTCTCAGAATGAGGTTTGAATCTGAGGCAAAGGGGATAGATAGAGTATCTAAAAATGTTTTTCATTGACTTTATGTACACACCACAGAAATAAAATTTGATGTTGGTTTCATTGAGAATAAATTCATATGATTAGTTGGAAATCGAAGCATCAAATGAATGGTAGTTGATGTCAGACATAGCCAACCTGCATCTGGAATGTGAAGACTGAGGTGATGTTGTGCTTTTCTTTCCAGCTACACTTGTTCCTGATTTAGTAAAAATGGTCAAAGAGGCACAAACATCTGATGTTGAACGTCAGGTTGTAGATTCAAATCTCAAAGGTGGGAAGACCATTGAGGACCAAAATCTTGATGAGGGTTCAGTTTTGTGTTGCAGATATTGGATGGTTGTACCTATGGTTCGTCAGGAATGAATCCTTCATTCTTACCACCATTCGAGATGGGATGTACATCCAGGTACAGAGAAGATGTATAAGGCATAAAATGTGTATTTTTGGTGGAGCTGCATTAATTGGAAGGTTTCTGAGTTCGTCTAGTGGTGCTTAATATGTCAATAGGATAAATCAAAGCATCAGATATTGGCTGTTAGGTTACAATCCGTTCCAATCCATGTGTGGAAATGGGATCCGATAACAATGGATTTTTTTATGGTCTTCCATGATTGGTTCAGAATCATGATGCCATTTGGGTGATATTGGATTGTCTGAACAGGTTGGCCAATTTCATCCCTATTCGTGGAACTAATACTATGTAGTATCTTTCAAAAATCAATATCTGAGACGTGTTAAAGAATCATCGGGTACCAGTTTCAATAGTATCAGATATAGATATGTGGTTCAAAACTCGTTTCGGTAAATACTTAAAGCAATCCCTTGGTACCCAGTTGACTATGAGGAAAGAATATCATCCTCAGAGAGATGGGCAATCTGAGTTGTAGATAAAAACATAGGGATACATGTTGCAAGCTTGTGTAATGAATTTTGTGGCTCATGGGCGGAGTATATACCCTTAGTGTTGTTCTCATATAATAACATCTATCAAGACTTGAAACACATGGCTCGGTTTGAAGTAATGTATGTATGTCCATGTCTTTCTCAACTATTTTTGGAGTAAATGGGTGAAAGGTTATTAGTCGGGAGAAGCCTTGTCCTCGAAACAATGTAGAAGGTCCAGTTGATTAGAAAGACGACAGACTCAGCTAAAATTCTTCATAAATCTTATGTAGTCACCATCAAAGACCATCATCATTTGCGGTGGGTGATCATGTCTTCTTGGGGATCTCTCCAAGGCTACGACATCATATTTTTGAGAAAAAGGGGAAGTTATCTCTGAGATACATTGTCTCTTTTGAGATACTATAACTGGTTGTAGAGGTGACATATCGGTTGGAATTACCTCTACAGTTTACCTCATTTCATAATGTGTTCCTCGTATCAAAGTTAAAAAATATCACCCTGATCCTGACCTTTTGATCAGAATAGATCATGTTGACCTAGAGCTGGATGCATCATTGGTACATATCCCAGTGAAGATCATGGATAGACAATAGAATTTCCTAAGTGGGAAAATAATAGGCCTAGTGTAGGTTTTATGGCAACATGATCAGATTTATAAAGAGGCATGGGAACGTGAAAAAGAAATGAAGGGGCATTTTCTGAAACTTTTTTTTGGCGAGTGAGGGTTTTTTACATTCCGTGGACAGAAAGACCAATGCTGGGACGAATTTAGTACCCCCTTTTTTTGATACATAACCCCTTTCCTCGTGTTTTTTTAAATGATGTGTCTTTGATTGGGTTTCCAAAAAATAGAGAGTTTCCAATGATTATATACTTTCCATAAAATATATTTTCTTTAATATAGATAGTTTCCATAATATAGAGGGTTTCTATAATGTTGGGTATTTCCATAATGTTGGTTGTTTCCATAAAGTGGGGTGTTTCCATAATGTGTGGTGCTTTAATAAAGTGGGTTGTATCCATAATGTGGGATGTTTCCATAAAGATGGATGTATCAATAAAAAATGGGCTTCCATAAAAATGGTAAAGGTGAATGATGGGAGAGTTTAGGGGGCTTATAAGAAGTGTTGTGACCAAAAGGAAGGATGTAAAGACCCGAAAATTTAAAGGAATTTTTTTTCATAATTTTCTTTGGAATTTTACCAGAACGCAGTTTCTGACTGCGCCTGATTCCGAGGCCCGGTGTGCCCGGAATTAATTTTATAAGTTTGGCTCGGGTACGTTCAGTGAACGAGCGAGCGGGAATTTCTATCTTTTGAACCGGTGCTCGGAATTGAAATCTGATTGCACCGATTAACTCGCAACGCCGGTAATCGCTTAAGAGAACCTTTACCGTAGTTGCGTTTGTGCGGGAGGAGAAGTTAATTTTTGGGGTTTAATTAAAAAAGTGAATAAAATTATTAAATCAAATTTTAACAATGTTAAGTGGTTATCTTCTCCCATGGGAAGTTGGTGGTGGGCCCACATCCATCCAACTTCCCATGTGTGGATATTTGAAAGGGTGGGGCCCACACGAACCCCCCCCCCCACCTTTTCAAATTCCTTAAACTCCCTAACCCTCTTAACCCCTCACATTCCAACTCCCCATTAACTCACATTCTTTAATATTTGACAACATGATTATTTAACGAGGTGAGTTAAATATGGTTTATTTGAATTTCAATCTTTCGAAATTCTTTCCAACAGTTTGCAATTAATTAATCAAACCAACTTAATTAATTATTTTCAGTGTATTAATTCTTTTGAATTCATTTTTCCAACATTAAAAAGAGAGATTATATTCTTCTTTTTGGGTTGGCATAAACCTTGTGGAGAGAACTAAGGAGAGGAGAAGAACTGTTGGAAGATCACCAACCTCTCGAGGAAGAACGTTCCACGTTTCCGAAGAACGTGAAGAAACATCTCCGACCATCTTCAACCGGAGTAAGGAAGGGAAGCACCGCCGCCAACGAAGTATACAGAGGGTGACGTCTCAGATCGACTTCACCGAGCTCTTCTCCCACCAACCTAGACGGAACGACGCCCGACCTCCGCGACGCTTGTCTTCCGCGGGTCGTTGAAGAACTCCGTTCTTGAAGCCGAGGTAGGGGAATTTTATTTTGGAATTCTCTTATCTTTTGAGAAAAGAACGATGAGCGCGGACCAACCAATACCGGGTTGATCCACGGATCGTCCGATCAAGCGGTAGATGATTGAAGGTTTTTATTTATATAATTGTTCATGAATACAAACTTGGTGATGATCGTGGATTAAACCCCTTTTTGTTATCGAATAACGCGAGGGGGTCGGACTGCACAAACACGACCGAACCTCCTCCTTTGTTTTTTGTGATGGTTTCTTGAGGATGATACGAGATAACGTGGTGTCGTCGCACCACGCAATTTATTGCTGATGATACGCGTGTCGCCGTCGCGCCGCGTCGTGGAAAAAAATCCAAGAACGCGACGCCGTCGCGTAGCGTCGAAGAAAGTCAAAGGCGCCGCGGCTGGAGCGGGCCGCGGTGGAGGGAAGCGATGTCGTCGCATCGCGCCGAATGGCATAGGTCGCGGCCGGTTCCGGGCCGCGGCGGAGCAAGATGACCGGCGGCCGGCACCGGGCCGCCGGTGTCAGCGAAGGAAGGACCGGTCGTCGCCGGTCCTTGCTGGCGAAACTGGCCGGCCAGTGCGGGCCGGCCAGGCAGTGGAGACCGGGGGAATTAATTTCCCCCGGACGGGTCTCAAAAGTAGCCCCAATTAAGGGGTCGCGGTTCACAAAGGGGAGGGGCTTTTCCCCCAGCGCGCGACACCCGAACGGCGCACAGGCCACGCCGCCGTGCCGGTTCGCGCCGCCGCGCCGGACCGCGCCGCCGCACCGGCCCGCGCCGCCGCGCCGCCAGCCGGGCCGGGTTTTCCGAGCCGGGCCGGGTCGTCGGGCCGGGTCGCCGCCTGGGGCGGGTCGACCCGGTTCGGCCGACCCAGGGGGGTCGGGCCGGGTCGGCCCGGGCCCAGACCCCCAGTTTCGGACCACTTTTGGTCAAATGCCTGTATCATGGGCTACGGGCCTCCAAACGACTCGTCGTCAGCGGCAACGCGATCCTTGGATCGAGACGGTCGTTTCGGTATACTATAGTCAAGGTAAACCTTCCTTTTCGGGAGCCTACGTGGTTAAAACTCCATAGTTAAGTGTGCTTGGCCTATAGTAGTGATCAGGATGGGTGACCTCCTGAGATGTTTCCCAGGGTGGGTGTGAGACGGAAAATCCAATAACTCTCAGACCGGGCGTCCGATTGACGCGTCGTCTGTTGCGTTGAGTTCCTGTTGATGATACGGAACTTTTGGCATCCTCCACCCGAGAATTGGATGCAGATGGATAGTGGCCGGGTTGGATCACACCGAAATCCAACCGGGCCCCTGGAACAGAAAAGCTGTTATCTTTCTGACAGAACGTCCGTTTGACGAACCGTCAGCGGCATTTGTGATCTCGTTGAGAAGCGGTCCCTATGAGTATACCCTATGAGAGTTCGGGGTACAGTAGAGATACGGCCGGGTTTGGTTCGCTCACGAAACCAACCGGTCCCCTGGGACGAAAAGGATAATAACTCACAGACCGGGCGTCCGATTGACGCGCCGTCTACTGTGTTGAGACCCCTATGACGAGGCGGTCCTTTGAGATAATTCTTCGTTGGACTTTGTGATACTTGGAGTATCGACTAGTAGCTCGTGGAGCGGACCCTCCCGGATACGAGCGTGCGGAGTACGGAGACCGTGTAGCCAGCTGAGACTTGACGACTGCTTGACCGACTCGACTTGGAGTGAGTCGACTAGCCCAGTGGACGGAGCGCCCGGTATTTGGCGACAGACCCACGGCGGACGGAGCGCCCGGTAGTTGGCTGCAAACCCGCGGTACTCGACAGGATGAGTACCTCTGTAGGCTATTAGTGGGAGCGCCCGGTATTTGGCGACAGACCCTCAGTGGATGGAGCGCCCGGTAGTTGGCCGCAAACCCGCAGTACTCGACAGGAAGAGTACCTAAGCAGTCTTAGGTTAGTGAGCAGTACCTCGGAGTCGTGACAGGACCACTGTACACTCCAGAGACTGAGCTCTTCAGCAGTTACGGTTCCGATAATGAAAATCCTGGTTTGAGCTGAGACTTTTGACCTTGTGTTTACCTCATGAATGAGATGGGTCACTTTCTAACTTAGGTATATGTATGGGCATATACCTGGGTAGTGGTTATCCGTTGATTTCACAATCCTTGTGTTTCCTCATGATTGAGATGAGTTACTTGATAACTTAGGTATATGTATGGGCATATACCTAAGTAGAGGTTATCTGTTGAGATCTTCTTTGTGGTTATCATTGTTGGTTTTAGTGAGACCTTGAGGGTCTTGGGGTCCCTAATGAGTATCGTTATACTCACCCCTACACGGGCTATGCCCGTACCTCGTTGTGTTGGTTGCAGATGACGGGCAGTGCTGACGGAGGCCGAGTGTTCGAGGACTGGACGGTACCCAGAGGTGGACAACTCGACGAGTCAGTACCCGGAGGTGGACTACACGACGAGCCAGTACCCGGACGTGGACTACACGACGTGACGACTCACAGTGGAGGTTGACGGACGAGAGCATGGAGGAGGCTATCTGTAACTACCCTTCAGGTAGGATCCGTGGTGGACGACCAGGAGCTGCGATATCTGTACCAACCCTTCAGGTAGGATCCGAGGAGGACGACCCAGGAGCTGCTTCCTTCTTCCAAATGTTTTCCTTTTTGCTGTTGTACCTTGTTCAGTTGTAGTCGTACTTTCTTTTGGGTTTGTATTATGGCCCATTTACTTTTCAGCATTTCTTTTGTACTTAGTGTTTTGCTTCCGCTTGTACTCTGTGGTGCTTGTTTTATTTTATAAATTCAATGCCTTCCCAGTTATCAGGATTTTACGCCTTTGGTGCTAGTCGCCAGCCCCTGGCCTATGGAAGGCGGGCTTGGGGAAGTCACGGCACGGTCCCCGGGGACGGTTCATGACAAATTTGTATCAGAGGAGTTCGGTTCTACCGCAGAACTTATGACTCTGACTTTTTCTTTCTGTGAAGCAATAATGTTAAGAGTACCGAGTGTGGATTTCAGTTCAGGGTGTCCAGTGTTGGTGCGGGCGGCCGACGTATCAATACACCAGGACCCTGACAACTGATTTCCAACTTTGTGCACGAAAACACTGATTGCGTGTGTGTTTTCCAAGGTTTTCCCTTAAAGCATCTCAAACCAGGTCAGCTCACCAGGTATAAACATTTGACCGTGTCACGATATTTCTTTCAGGATGCCTTTTCACGGATGACCAGCTAGAGCCCAGAGGGATGTACGTGCTGATAGCCTGTCGAGCGACGAGGCTTCGGTACAGGGCCCTCTTGCAATTGAGGCACCAGCGGTGGCACCAGCGGTACTACTACCAGTTGGGCCACCGATGCCACCAGCCCCAGCAGTAGGCGATGCACGACGCTTGATCGCGCTACACGAGTTCCATCACCAGAGGCCACCCAGGTTCCGGGGAGAGACGGACCCGCAGGCGGCTGAGGTTTGGCTGGAGGCTGTGGTGAGAGTCTTCAGGCTAGTGGGGACGCCGGTAGGTTTCATGGTGTTCTTTTCTACCAGCCTCCTTCAGGTAGCAGCAGGTAGGTGGTGGAGCCACTTGTTTCAGTTTTGCGACGGGATGAACTTCGCTTGGGAAGACTTCGAGACCTTCTTCAGGGTGGAGTTTGTGCCAGTAGCTCTACACCCCGAGCATGTACATGATCTTCTGCCTTTGCCACGTGATTTTCGATCAGTAGCCGAGTCATCTGTGGGCAGTAGACAGATGATGCAGAGGTCCAGGAGGACCAGACTAGCAGTTCGACTATCTTGGGTTTTAAGACCGGTGGTGTGGGGCACACGGTGTGGAAACAGAGCTAGGCGTGCCAGAAGCAGGTTGTGTTACTCATGCGGCGGAAAGGGTCACCTGGCACGTGACTGTCCGACTCCTCGTACAGTTGATCCGCAGGCTTTGGAGGAGCAACCAAGGCAGTAGAGCTCTTGGAGCTGGTGGAAAGGAGAAGAACTAGTGGATATGTCTCTTGTACTTCTATTTCCATGTTGTTGTTGTATTCATGTCTTTGTACTATGAGCTACAATAATAAAAAGACACTTATCTTTGATATGTTTTCTTTCCTGTCCTTTTGTTTGGTTGATACTGAGTGGTCCCGGTTAAACTGTTGACTTGACGCTCACTTTAGATATTTCTACTGGAGGGGACCCAGTGACCTCACACTGATGCCGATAGTGTGACTCGACCCTTGGAGGCGAGAGTGACTGTTGGATCTCTTAGTAGTTACGTCGAGGCCTTACGATGTCATCCATGGCATGAATGCATCATTCATGTCAGGATTGAATGTATTAGGCAACGAATGTGGTTCATCCAGGAGATGAGACCAGATTTCTCTTATCGGCAAAGAAGAAATCGTAGTAGCTCTTGCGAGACTAAAGGACATCCAGGACATCCAAGAGAGGATGAAGACTGCGCAGTGCAGTAAGAAACAGGAAACCGGTGCGAGTCTTAGAGACTCGGGCGTCTTAAATGTTTCAAGAAGAGGAAGCTTTAAATAGGGATGAGTCTGCGAAGCGGCAGACGTGGAGGCAGAGCTAGGAGAGCATCATGAGGTGATGTACATCATAACATGCTACAACCACCCGCCTTAGTTATCCCCGCCAAGCTCAGGAAGCTGGAGGGAGGTGGAAGAATGTGGCTGCATGCGGTCAAGTAGTGTGACCCAATGGCTCTAGAAATGATTCAAGGGACAGTCTGTTTCCACTACTAGTTGCTGTAGTAACAGACGTCGATATGAATCATTCCTCGCTTTCACAAATCTTGTTCCTGACCAAGAGTTTCCGGTAAGCCGTGGACTTGACCCTCACGTCTGGATATACCTTGGGAGGGAACTCGATAATCACACTTACGCTGATGGTGTGGTCAGACCCTCGAGGCTAGAGATTCGGTTGGAATCTCTTGGTGGCAGCGTTGAGGCCTTATGATGTTAGTTTTAGTATGGAATGGGAAATAACTGTTCATACTCAAATTGACGGTTTTAGGCAAACGTCGGGAGGGGTTTTCCTTGGTCGGCGGAAAAGGAAACCCCAGGCAGCGCAGGGTAACTCTTGCACAGGAGGGTGCGACCGATCACTCTTGAGTCGGTCAACCTTACCCTCGTGGCAGAAGCCTTTCGAGTTCCAGTTCTAGCAGAAAATAGAGACCTCTAGAGTTCGAGGATGACGATCACGTCCTTATACGGGTCTCACCTCGACGAGGTTTACGGAGATGTGGCCAAGGCGACAAGTTATCTCCGGGGTTCAGCAGACCTTCTTAGGTCCCCAGTTGGGTAGGCAGGGTGGTTTACCGCTTGACACATTCACCGCAGTTGCACCAGGTGCACGATAGAATTCCACGTATCTCAACTGAGGAGATACGTGCTCGACCCTTCGCATATCATCGACCATGAGGAGTTGGACGATGGCGATGGGGTGTATTTCACGGAGGTTCCAGTGGGGATCGAGGATCGACAGGAGCAGATTCTACGAGGACGATCGATTCCTCAGGTGCACTTTCTTTGGCAGTACGGAACCTCCAGGTAAGCACATGGGAGCGGAAGGCTCAGATGCATGCTCTGTACCGCTTTTGTGACCCTAGTTTGTGTTGAAGCTTTACGAGGACGTAAAGCCCTGAGGTGGGAGTAATGTAAAGATCCGTAAATTTCAAGAAACAGTTTTTCTTAATTTTCTTTGGAATTTTATAAGAACGCAGTTTCTGACGGTGCCTGATTCCGAGGCCCAGTGTGCCCGGAATTAATTTTCGATGTTTGGCTCGGGTACGTTCAGTGAACGAGCGAGCGGGAATTTCTATCTTTTGAACCGGTGCTCGGAATTGATATCCGATTGCACCGATGAACTCGCAACGCCGATAATCGCTTATGAGAACCTTTACTGTAGTTGTGTTTGTGCGGGAGGAGAAGTTAATTTTTGGGGTTTAATTAAAAAAGTGAATAAAATTGTTAAATCAAATTTTAACAATGTTAAGTGGTTAACTTCTCCCATGGGAAGTTGGTGGTGGGCCCACATCCATCCAACTTCCCATGTGTAGATATTTGAATGGGTGGGGCCCACACGAACCCCCCCCCCACCTTTTCAAATTCCTTAAACTCCCTAACCCTCTTAACCCCTCACATTCCAACTCGCCATTAACTCACATTCATTAATATTTGACAACTTGGTTATTTAATGAGGTGAGTTAAATATGGTTTATTTGAATTACAATCTTTTGAAATTCTTGCCAACACTTTGCAATTAATTAATTAAACCAACTTAATTAATTATTTTGAGTGTTTGAATTCTTTTGAATTCATTTTTCCAACATTAAAAAGAGAGATTATATTCTTCTTTTTGGGTTGGCATAAACCTTGTGGGGGGAACTAAGGAGAGGAGAAGAAGTGTTGGAAGATCACCAACCTCTCGAGGAAGAACGTTCCACGTTTCCGAAGAACGTGAAGTAACATCTCCGACCATCTTCAACCGGAGTAAGGAAGGGAAGCACCGCCGCCTACAAAGTATACAGAGGGTGACGTCTCGGCTCGACTTCACCGAGCTCTTCTCCCACCAACCTAGATGGAACGACGCCTGACCTCCACGACACTTGTCTTCCGCGGGTCGTTGAAGACCTCCGTTCTTGAAGCCGAGGTAGGGGAATTTTATTTTGGAATTCTCTTATCTTTTGAGAAAAGAACGATGAGCGCGGACCAACCAATACCGGGTTGATCCGCGGATCGTCCGATCAAGCGGTTGATGATTGAAGGTTTTTATTTATTTAATTGTTCGTGAATACAAACTTGGTGATGATCGTGGATTGAAACCCTTTTTGTTATCGAATAACACGAGGGGGTCAGACCGCACAATCACGACCGACCCTCTTCCTTTGTTTTTTGTGATTGTTTCTTGATGATGATACAAGAAAACGTGGTGCCGTCTCACCACGCGATTTATTGCGGAAGATACGTGCGGCGCCGTCGCGCCGCGCCCTGGAAAGAAATCCAAGAACGCGACGCCGTCGCATCGCGTCGAAGAATGTCAAAGGCATCGCGGCCGGAGCGGGCCGCGGCGGAGGGAAGCGATGTCGTCGTATCGCGCCGAACGGCATAGGCCGCGACCAGTTCCGGGCCGCGGTGGAGCAAGATGACCGGCGGCCGGCACCGGGCCACTGGTGTCGGCGATGGAAGGACCGGCCATCGCCGGTCCTTGCTGGCGAAACCGGCCGGCCAGTGCGGGCCGGCCGGGCAGTGGAGACCGGGGGAATTAATTTCCCCCGGCCGAGTCTCAAAAGCGACCCCAAATAAGGGGCCACGGTTCTCAAAGGGGAGGGGGGCTTTGCCCCCCGCACGCGGCACCCGAACGGCGCCCAGGCTGCGCCGTCGTGCTGGTCCGCGCCGCCGTGCCGGACCGCGCCGCCGTACCGGCCCACGTCGCCGCGCCGCCGGCCGGGCCGGGTTTTCAGAACTGGGCCGGGTCGTCGGGCCGAGTCGCCGCCCGGGGCGGGTCGACCTGGTCCGGCCGACCCAGGGGGGGTCGGGCCGGGTCGGCTCGGGCCCAGACCCCCATTTTCGGACCACTTTTGGTCAAATGCTCGTATCTTGGGCTACGGGCTTCCAAACGACTCGCCGTCAGCGGCAACACGATCATTGGATCGAGACGGTCGTTTCGGTATACTATAGTCAAAGTACACCTTCCTTTTCGAGAGCCTACGTGGTTAAAACTCCATAGTTAAGCGTGCTTGGCCAAGAGTAGTGATCAAGATGGGTGACCTCCTGGGAAGTTTCCCAGGATGGGTGACCTCCTGGGAAGTTTCTCAGGGTGGGTGTGAGACGGAAAATCCAATAACTCTCAGACCGGGCGTCCGATTGATGCACCGTCTGTTGCGTTGAGTTCCTGTTGACGATACGGAACTTTTGGCATCCTCCGCCTGAGAATTGGATGCAGATGGATAGTGGCCAGGTTGGATCGCACCGAAATCCAACCGGGCCCCTGGAACAGAAAAGCTGTTATCTTTCTGACAGAACATCCTTTTGACGAACCGTCAGCGGCGTTGGTGATCTCGTTGAGAAATGGACTCTATGAATATACCCTATGAGAATTCGGGGTACAGTTGAGATACGGCCGGGTTTGGTTCGCTCACGAAACCAACCTGGCCCCTGGGATGAAAAGGATAATAACTCATAGACCGGGCGTCCGATTGACGCGCTGTCTGTTGTGTTGAGACCCCTATGATGAGGCGGTCCTTTGAGATACTTCTTCGTGGGACTTTGTGATACTTGAAGTATCGACTAGTAGCTCATGGAGCGGACCCTCCCGGAGACGAGCGTGCGAAGTACGGAGACCGTGTAGCAGGCTGAGACCTGACGACTGCTTGACCGACTCGACTTGAAGTGAGTCGACTAGCCTAGTGGACGGAGCGCCCGGTATTTGGTGACAGACCCACGGCGGACGGAGCGCCCGGTAGTTGGCCGCAAACCCGCAGTACTCGACAGGAGGAGTACCTCTGTAGGCTATTAGTGGGAGCGCCCGGTATTTGGCGACAGACCCTCTGCGGACGGAGCACCCGGTAGTTGGCCGCAAACCCGCAGTACTCGACAGGAGGAGCACCTCAGTAGTCTTAGGTTAGTGAGCAGTA
This sequence comes from Viscum album, assembly GCA_963277665.1. Lineage (NCBI taxonomy): Eukaryota > Viridiplantae > Streptophyta > Magnoliopsida > Santalales > Viscaceae > Viscum > Viscum album. Next base: position 1,757,373,976 of record OY728159.1, on the reverse strand, counting down.
CCTCGGAGTCATGACAGGACCATTGTACACTCCAGAGACGGAGCTCTTCAGCAGTTACGGTTTCGATAATGAAAATCCTAGTTTGAGCTGAGACTTTTGACCTTGTGTTTACCTCATGATTGAGATGGGTCACTTGCAAACTTAGGTATATGTATGAGCATATACCTGGGTAGTGGTTATCCGTTGATTTCACAATCCTTGTGTTTCCTCATGATTGAGATGGTATACTTGATAACTTAGGTATATGTATGGGCATATACCTATGTAGAGGTTATCTATTGAGATCTTCTTTGTGGTTATCCTTGTTGGTAATAGTGAGACCTTGAGGGTCTCGGGGTCCCTACTGAGTATCGTTCTACTCACCCCTACACGGGCTATGCCCACACCTCGTTGTGTTGGTTGCAGATGACGGGCAGTGCTGACGGAGGCCGAGTGTTCGAGGACTGGACGGTACCCGGAGGTGGACTACTCGACGAGTCAGTACCCGAAGGTGGACTACACGACGAGGCAGTACCCGTAGGTGGACTACACGACGTGACGACTAACAGAGGAGGTTGACGGACGAGAGCTTGGAGGAGGCTATCTGTACCTACCATTCAGGTAGGATCCATGGTGGATGACCAGGAGCTGCGATATCTGTACCTACCCTTCAGGTAGGATCCGAGGAGGACGACCCAAGAGCTGCTTCCTTCTTCCAGCTGTTTGTCTTTTTGCTGTTGTACCTTGTTCAGTTGTAGTCGTACTTTCTTTTGGGTTTGTATTCTGGCCCATTTACTTTTCAGCATTTCTTTTGTACTTAGTTTTTTCCTTGCACTTATACTCTGTGGTGCTTGTTATCTTTTATAAAGGCAATGACTTCCCAGTTATTGGGTTTTTACGCCTTTGGTGCTAGTCGCCAGCCCCTGGCCTATGGAAGGCGGGCTTGGGGTAGTCACGGCACAGGCCCCAAGGACGGGTCGTGACAAAGGATGCATGATCCATACACAGTTGGCCCTGACCATGTAGTCAAACCTGGCATAGAGGTCAAATCAGGATCCTATTTTATAAGTGCTTACTAATTTTTTCTCTATATATTTTTTTTGGATTCATAACATCCATATTTCGATATTTCTATCCGTAAAAGGCTGGAGAACCCTCCCCACTGGGGTTGGAGACAACCTAGGTCCTTCCCTTGGTGATATCCAGCGTGATTATTGTGGTATGTGCCTATTTTCTTGGTTGTTTTCCATTTAATGCAAACTCCTCCTTCTCTCCTTCTCATTGGAATATATCTAAACCTCATTTGGGTATATATAATCTTTTTTAAAATCACGATAAGCTATATTTGGTTTTTTTCATGATATAGGATGAGATTTGATCTTCTTTCTTTGAATCATGCTCTTATTCTTGAGGTATCTCACCATTCATTCCTGATTGTTCTTGTTTTCTTATATAAGCATATATCTACCTGACCTATCTCTATTTTTTCTCTTATATGAACCTACAATGGGTATATCTATATTTGTTTCCAAATAATTCATTGTATAGTCATTATCATTCTAGGATAAGATAACTAAGGCCATTCTTGGAGAATCAAACCGCATTTTTCTACATTCATTGTTTGTTGTTATGTTTCATCATAACCATCGAGGTATGAATATTCTATCTTGACTCCCCTACTAGAATTGATATTCATATATTAAATTTTTTTAATTTAAATGAAATTTATTTTGAAAAGAATGGGAAATCATCTTTAGTTATAATTTATGGTTTTTGTGAAATTTTATGATCTTGGTGAATAGTTCTTCAAAGGGGTTTAGTTTCCTGAATTTAAAATGATTATTTTAAATTATGTATTTTATGGAATTTCAAAATGGAGAATGAATATGGTGGTTTTCAATTGATTTCATTCAATAAAAATTATTTTTTATTGAAATTGTTTGGATTTTATATAGATTGGCATTGTAATGGTTTTGACATAAGTGGTTTTCAATAAAATGGTGTTTTTATTGAATGGGATGTTTTCACATTATTATTGGGCATATGTGTTGTGTGTTCATGTTTGATATACAAGTATTGGTTGATATATGACCATGTTCTTGGTGCAAAATGGTTATTGTCACAAGGTAATTTCATATACGGGACTTTGTTGAAATATGACCTTGTGCTTAGTGACAAAGGGTTAATGGAACATGGAAAAAAATTACCTTGTGACGACATGGTAGATTGACTAGAAACCGATCTTGTGTATGGAACTAGAATAACATATCATGCATGGTTATTTTCATGGGCTGTGGAATGGTTGGCCATTCAAAGAAAGGGATACTGTGAATTGATTTTAAAGGTAGTTTAGTTATTTTTCTGGGAAAATATCTTGTTGGTAAAATTGGTTTCAATTTCACTTGTATACTTTTGGTAAAGAATGGTTTTGGAATCTTGATTATATTTAGTTATAAAATATTTTGTAGAATTTTTTTTATAATCTATAATAATTAATTGTGGCTAACTCTTCGATCCCAGTGGCATGATTAGGGAATTCATTGGGGAAAAACCAAATGAGTTTTATACTCACCCCTGCTTTGGCACTTTGGTTCTTTAGAAAATGAAATCTTTAGAGACTAGGGAAAAGGTATAATTTCACACATGTCTTGAACTACCTCATTATGTTTGGGCTATTTGGATATTATGGTGTTTGGGGCTTGTGGAGCAGGGAGTCCTGGGGTTTTTGAGAGTCTGGTGTAGTTTTTTCGATGTGTACTTTGATACTTGGTTATTCTTCCATTGTTACTTACATTGATGTGTTTATGAGATACGTGAAGTTGTTGAGTTGAATTTAATTCATTCATGCATCATATAGTGAATGTTTGATTATGGTTGGTTATTTTATTGGTTTATTTATTTAAGGGTAAATCATCACCCACATGTAATTTAAACCCTTCAGCATTTATTTCCTGGTTTTGGTGTCTTGGGGATGTCGCTTAAGGCCTAGTAAGGACACATTGTACTCTCAATCGAATGATAATTGGAGGTTCATTACACCCCCTCTATGTATCTAGCACCCTTTTGGAACTAAAAATCTGTTTGAATATTATAATTGAGTCCCAAATTATATATTCTCTTCATGAGTTGGCTCTACTGTTTTATGGACATTTTTAATGGATTATGAGCATGTTCATGGTATGAAAATGGTTTGATGTCATTTCAAAATAGTGTGGACTTGGATAGAAGGGGATCACATGATTGTTTCATATAGTACCTATGTGTGTATCCAAACCATTCAACACCTCCAATGGATCTATTTCAGATACATGGTTTTGTTCACAGTTAGTATAAACCTTGTGACCTAACCTATGAAACTATGATTATGATTATTAAAGCACAAAAAATATTAATTAAAATCCATTAACCAACATAATTAATAAAAAAATCTTATCACTCAAAATTAATCAGATACATTGGCATTCGGGTGCCCTCAAGATCCATTTTGGGTCCCCAAACCACATATATTTTCATATAAATGTGCCAATTGAAATAGCGATCCTCTCCACATGTTCTCATAACATCATGATCATTGTTCTCTTTTATTATCTTGATTCATTCTTCTTAATTGTTATCATGTCCTTGAATTTCATCGTATCATGTTATATTGTAGTGGGAATTATGATCTCGCAACTCTTCAATAAGATTATAATATATATCTATCAATATCAGTGGATCACCATCATAAGATATACCTTCTAGATCCAATGTGGATGTAATCATTATTTTCCATGTAGCTGTATCTAATTTTTTCCTATATTTTATAATTTATTTTTCATTGATAAATTCATAGATGTGTTCTTATGGATATCTTACAAATAATATATATTATAAATCCCTGAAATTCCATGTGAAATATTATCTTAAAAATTTATATTTTCATTAAACATGGTATTATTTAAATACATATGGCCTTACTCAATCCCCACATTTTCTAAAAAATTTAAATTCCATGTTTTTTTGTTTTATATTCACAGATACTTTTATTGATATATTGGTGGTGTGGAGTGGTTTTTCTCATGATTTGATTTATAAAATGAACATTGTTGGTTTGAGTTATAAAAATTAAACTATTTATGTTTTTTAGATAGATAAGAATTAATGAATTTATTAAATTACCATAAACACCCAATAAATATTTTAACCCTTATTTGGAAATGTATTTTCTTGGGTTATTTGAAATAAATGATTTATTAGGATTGAATGATGGGGTAAACCCATGTTTTGAAATCTATTAAATCCATTTAAATTTATAATAACTATTTGAATGCTTCATGGTTTCATTTGAAAAATTAATATTTTAAATTCCCTATTTTTATTTATAAATAATTTCCAAATGAATCTGGTATGATTACACTTTTTTATTTATTAAATAATTTATTGGATTTGGATAGAAATTGGTCATTCTTGATTGCTCATTGGGAACATCATGATGTTCCTATATTATAATAATCCATTAATATAACATTATTGATTCATGTATGTAACATAATTGGGTATTGAAATGGGATTATCTGATTCGAATGAATTTTGGGTGTGAGAGTGAGATATGATATTGGGGTCAGTGCCCATGATTGATAATCATCCCAAAGTGATCCTCAAAATTTGGTAATCTCACTCACATTTTTTTACTAGTAATTAGAACCTCTATATTTTTATTTTATGACCTATATATATTCTTCACATGAGGAATCATACCCTTCTAGTGGATCAATAGAGAACCAGAAATGATCAGGCTATAGACATTCTACTATGTAAGATGTGGTGCATGGAAATGGTTTTCCTAAGACCCAAGAGACAAGATGTACGACTAAAAATTATTAATGGTTTAGTTTAATTATTAATAATAATCTAGACCAAGAATCATTCGTATTTTATATCCATTCCATCCATATACTTGATACTTGATACAAGTAATGGTTTGTTGTCACAATTTAGAACAAGAGATTTACTTTGATGATGCATTTATTAATATTATGTAGATTAACTCTATTGTATTGACTCTTGTTTATCATACCATATTTTGTTATTATTCTCATATTTTCTTGATTGTATCACTTTATAATATGTAATGGTTTTAAATGATTTTCAATAAAACTATTAGTTTTTAAATTTTTAAATGGAACTTTTTAGTGGATTACATTAATAAACATTATTTAAATGTTCAAAATAAAATTTCAAAACTATTCCACATACTCCCTTTATTTACACTCATATTTTAGCATATTTATCAGGCCTTTGGATGTAATTCAATAGAATTTTTCGTGATATCGTACATGGATATATATAACACACCATTACTCTACCTTTTGGTGTTTTGAAACCCTTTATGATCTTATAGTAGTTGTTCAAGATTTCGTCTTCATTTCTTGGCTCATTCTTGGGTGACCAAGGGTGGGTGACGTGCGACATTGTGGGTGGTTGTAGACAACCAGCTAGTGTTTTTTGGTTGTTATGTTCTCCTTTAGGTTTCCTAATTATATATTTTTACATTGATATGTATATATTGATTTTTAAATATTAATATGTTTCTGTATTATACTCTATTATTCCAATTTTTTGAAGTCTGTGATATTCTAAATAGTAATATATTTATACCTAGGTAATTTTTTCTAGCCTATAGAGATCATTAACACTCTTTGATTTAGATGAAAAATGTCATGGATATCGTTTTATATGGTATTATGGTTATTTATATTTAGTGGATGGTTAGTAAAAATTAACCTTGGTAGAAAGTAAAATTTTAACCAGATACACCCTAGTTGACCTCATGAATTCTATCAAAAGAAAAACATGGGATACCTAAATGAAGATTCCAAAATAACTTATATTATATATAACAAGGGAATATTAATTAAAATCATTGTGAAAAAAATACATTCTTCTATATCAAATAGAATTTTGATCAAGTCATTTTAAAATATTTTCAATCCCACGTATGGGTCATGTAATCCATAATTGCATTATTTCAAACCATAATCTCAATATTCAAATTCATTTCAATCAATGTCTCAATGTAATTATCAAAAAAATAAATCCATGATCATACTATTTATCTAACCTTTTATGTTTTTGAAAAATACACTTATTTAATTAATCACTACCGAAAATCTATATTCACATTACACATTTTTGTATTTCATCTTATTACTTACAACAAATACTTAAATAAATTCAGGTACCTTTATTAGATGATCTATGACCATTCTATTCTAAATATGTAAATATTATTTTCTTACATTTTTATTTTTTGTGGGTATTATCCATATAAACCTAAACGTTTTTTAATTTAGTGTAACTTGAATGGAATATAAATTCTATAACATCAAAAAAATTTATGGTAGGTTTCATTTTAAACTCAATATCTTTGAAAGCTTATGTTTCAAGGAACACCGTGAATAAATAGTCCACGATATACAATTAATATAATTATTTAAAATGAAATTATCTCATATAAATTAAATTGGTGGTTATTAATATGATTATATTACTTGTAAAAAATATTTTATTTAATTCATCGATCATGAGTTAAATTATAAATAAATACAAGAACCAATTTTCCATAAGAAAAATATTTTTTTTAAAAAAATAAAAATTTGAAAAGTGTTTTTTATACAAATAAAATGAACAATTAAATAAATTTGATTGTATTAATGAAATATAAATGTATAATATAATAAATATAATTATAATCATTAATCCCTTTTGTTTTCTATACAATATATTGTATGAAATCCCAATTTATTCATAAAAGAATTATTTTTTATAAAAAGACAATTTTACAACCTTTTGATAGATCACTCATTTTGAATCCATTTTAACACTCGTATAAATTATAATTTAAAAATTCATCTTCTTTTTGTGTTAATGTAAAACATTTCTTTGGATGAATTTTTGAAATGTTTTTATAAGTTTCTCGTTTTAAGGAATAGTGATAAATTATTACATTTTAATTTAAAAATTTTTTTCTAAAGAAATAATTATAAAATTATATTTTAATTACTTTTAATGTATAATTAAATCAATTTCTTATCAATCAATCTAATTTAGGTCATTTGAGTCAGTTTCAAATTTAATTTTTCATAAAAACATTTCAATATTTTGGACGTTTTCAGATTAAAAACATATGTTACCATACCATTAACGTGATTAATAATAAATTTATTTTATCCCATTATGTGTTATTAATTTTGATAAATAGATTCCATAATTTATATAATTTCGTCCAAATTTATTATATAGATTGCTTAATTTTTTAACAGTTCAAAAAAATGTTATTTTTATTTTTTAATTACCATGGTTTTGTGTAAATCAGGCCATTAAGAGTAAATATAATATTATAATTATTGTAAAATTATAATAAAAATTTTTCATATTAAATTGGACGGTTTCGTGTCATCAAAATCCATCTTTATTTTGTTTTAATTTCACGATAGAGCCAAATTAATAATTTTGGGACTTTTTCAATATTTTTAGGAAAGTCCAATATATCATAATCATATTTTTAAAAAGTTTTATGTTTTTATATGTTTTTCATTAGAATATACCTTTGACTAAAAATAGTAATATGAAATCAATATTCTTTATCTTAATCGGATAATTTTTTAAAAAAAATTTAATAAATAATTAATTACCCTAAAGGCTTACCCAATGATGGTGCAAAAAATGTATAATTAATTGAAATATAAAATAAATGATATTAAATATATTAAAATAAATATAATATGAGATAATTAATTTCCTACACAAACATCATATTCTACCTGGAAATATTATGGATTCACTATATATTTTTTATTTTCATTTACATTTGTTTCATCTGGAAATGGTAATGACCTCGTTGATTTAAGGTTTAAACATTTCAAGCGGTTTCTAACGAGTTTTTTCGTATAACAAGAAACATTCAATGATTCTATATCCATTTGGACCTACATTACAAAGGTAGGTTCTCATTAGTTGTGAACTGCTAAGGCTTATGAATTTGAATTGGTCGAGAGGATGGGAGGTCGGACTCATCACCATTTTTTTAGGGAAATTATTGTCTACTCCCGGACTCTGTTTATGGATTAATGTTTTGTTCGTGAATGATTTTTAAATTACCAAGTATAAAATGAGCTTTCCTTTAGATTTGACAATCCATGATTGATATGTAGGAAATTTAGAGAATCTTTTTATATGTATTCAAGGTTATTCATCGATAGAGAATCATCTGTATTTTTTAAGGATTCTTAGTCAATGGAATCCTTTAATACATTATATCAAAGTCTCTTGGTCATTATGATGACCATACTGGTTTTAAAGCCACTCAGTGGGGCACTTGAAGTTTATTTTCATTCAGAAGGACATGGATTATTTCATAGTTGGGATCGTACCCGCAGATGGGCTACCTATGTATCCTTTGTTTGGAATAGGGATCATCTCCCATGTAGTCCGAGTAAGAGAGTATGATGTTTATGTATGATTTATAGAACAAAGAAAGATATCATAATTACATTTAAACTCAAATCTCACATGATTCATGCTTAGTGTGAGAAACAAGAGGTATTGGTAAAACTAGACAATTGTGCCATGAAAGATGCAATCATAAGAAATGATGTGGGGCCTATGTATGTATGACTGCCCAAATAGATAAAGATCGGGGCTTATTTTAAATAATAAGTCCCAGAACATGGTCCATAAAAGTATATGTGTTTTTTTGGAGATTTTGATAATCAAACATGGGGATTAATCCTGAGTAAAATGCCCAAGTTTGGAGGGGACTTATGATTGGGTTTTACTCTTGAGAAGGAATCCCAAATCAAAAGTAAATTAAGACTTGTTAGGAGAAATTATGATTAGGGCTTATTTCTGAGAAGGAGTCCCAGGTTAAGGGAATTTGAAAACTGGGGCTTACTCTTAAGGAGGACCAGGTTAAGGGACATGTGGCTTACTTCTAAGGAGGATTCCCACATTTATAGATTTTGATACTGGGGATTACTCCTAAAAAAGAAGCCCAGGAAATTGAGGTTGGGCCTTAGTCCTGAGGAGGATGCCAATATTTGGGAACTTTAAGACTGGGGCATACTCCAGAAAAGGAAGGCCATATTTTAGAAATTATGAATGGGGCTTATTCCTAAGGAGGATGCCGAAATTAGGAGACTTGGGGATTATTCCTAAATAGGATTCCCAAATTTGTAGATTTTGATACTGGGGATTACACCTGAAAAGGATGCCTAGGTTAAGGGAATTATGGTTGGGGCTTACTCCTGAGGAGGATGCCAAAATTTGGGAAGTTATGACAGGGGAGTACTCCTAAGGAGGGTGCCCAGGTTTAGGGAACATGGGGCTTACTCTTAAAGAGGATTCCCAGATTTAATGAGAACTTGGACTGGGGCTTACTCTTGAAAAGGAGGCCCAGGGTTGGGGATCCTTTCATCTTAAAGTATGAGGTTGAATGAATGAATTATATAACCTTAGTGACATAAAGTTATGTAAATCACTATGTTTTATGAAATGATACACGGAATTACTTTCAGATAAGGAATTGAACAATGTATACATGCCATAAATGGCTTTGATGAGGGGTGTGAATGATTAATCTTGAATAGGAGAGGTGGATAGGGATAAGAGAGGTAAAATGGGCAGGAAGGGCACCCAAGAAGAGAGGGGCGTGCAAGTCCTGCATGGGTGCGCAGGTCCTGGTCGCGGAGGTGTACCAGCATGAGACATGTGTACTTACGCGACGGTGAACCCATAAGGTAATAATTGGGAAACACTTGGATCAAGCTCGTAGTACTATCCCTAGTGGCTTCCAGAAGAGTGTCACACAAGCTCTGTGGAAGGGGTAAGGCGACATGCAAGTATGGACATTTCCCTTAAGGGATGGCCACTTAGGTGCACAACTGTTGATGAGTTTCAAAACATAGCCCATCCTCCCTCCTGTTAGATTATCCGTTCTAGGTAAGAAACTACCTTAGAAGTGTTCAGAATCATCGAGAAGAGTCTAGGGAGCCATGAGCTCAAATCTACGTTTCTGGAATTTTTCCTTCGAAATGGGGGGGCACACCGGGGGTATTGATAGGCTGGTGAAGACCCTGGACGAAATTCGTAGAGGTCGTGCAAGTCACCTGCGTGACCATTTAGGTGGTGCGCAGGTATACTTGCGCGAACATGGTGGAACTTGCATGACCCAAGTGAAAATGAATCTTTGTTCATTCCGTTGTCAATTTTTTCTTTTTCTATAAAGGATGAATCACTTTGGATTAAAGTTATTTCCATTTTCAATTAATTAGACTCTGTGATGGAATGGAGAATCAACAAAATCCCCCCCTCATAGTTGGATCCTAAATAAATGAGGATGTGACTCTGAGGAAAAGAAGAAAACCATGGAACATGTGGTGCGCAAGTGTTGAGTGTGCAGATTGCGGCACACAAGTGGGAGTCGTGCATGCATTTAGGCACATAGTGTTGTGTCTTGGCCTATATATATGCGACCATTCTCACGAAAAGCATCCGGATTTCAAACTATTGAGCTCTCTCCGCGCAAGTTGCCTTCATCGCTCAAGTTGCTCTATTTACCGCTATTTCTTTGTTGTCGCGCTGAAGTAGAGTTATTAGGACTTGCACAGTAATACCTGCGCACCAAAAACTTGTGCGACACATCCATACTTGTGAGACACATCCATACATGTACTCCAAAATTTATACTTGCGTTCATTAATTCCTTATCCATTTATTCAAATTTCATCAGAAGTTTTATGAAAAATCTACCCATTTGAGAGTTATTTTATTCAAATTTTGTGCAAGTTCAATGGCTTCCAATAGAATCATAATGGCTGATGAACTGGCTAGCCAGCGAATTGACGATATGATGAGCATCATTGTCCATGATTATTATACCGTCTGCGACAGAACTCTCCTGGATTTGGCCAAGTACCAGAAGAAGTATCATCTTCATTTTCCACCAAGCATTTATATACCTTTGTATGGCTATGGTCATATACGAGAAGTCACCATTTCAGAGGTAAAGAACTATCTCCCAAATTATTGGTTTTAGAATTAAACCAATTTTGCATCAGCAAAATATCTCATGTGGAAGAATATTTGTAAATTTTGGATCAGTGGAAAATGCCTATATAATGCATCAAATCCCATGTACATCAGATATGAAACCTCATAAGCTCGAGAAACAACCACATTGTAATCCCTCAATTTTCTGAAACTCTCAGATGGTTCAATACAAATGCTGGAATAGAAGTTTGGGACTTTTTCCCTGGAGGAGGTGTGAAGCCAACGTTGATGTAGGCATACTGGGTGTGACAAACCTCTGCAGAGTTTGTCGAGGATTTGAAAGGAGTTGCAATATATGAAGCCATCTGGGCTGGGAAAACATATTTTTATAGGCATGATAACTTTGTGCCGGAGATACACACCCATTAGAGCCCCGAAACCGATTCTTTCCATCTGACTCATGGAGAAGTAGGCATCAGTCTGTGGGATGTCCACAATATCTCAGGGGCACCAATTTTGGGTGATATGTATGATGAATTCATCCTTCCTAAGGAGACTTGGAATGATTTGGAGAAGACTTCGGCTTTAGATCGAGAATTATTTAAAACCTTCCACAAGCTCAAGAGTTCAATGACCTCCTTAACTCATTCTAGAAAGGATATTCATCCAGATGGGTTGATGAATATGTTTCTTATCGAGAAGAAGATGATGGAGCTGAAGGAGAAGGGATCGAAGGATAAGGGATCCATGAAGAAGGGGCCCAAGGAGAATAGGACTACTCGTCTTACCACCTGCCCCCAGAAAAGAGAAAATGGGTGCTCCTGGCACATTTTGGCCGACACTAGAAGCAGGAGAATTTGAGAAGTGGGGACACGAAGTGAATCAGAGAATCCAAAATAAGACACTTCTGGAGGACTTCTTGGCCTTGGGGCTCAGTGTTTATATTTTTTCAGTCAGGGACTCTAAGGGAGGCGTCAGGCCAAGGACCTTCGTTATTACAGCCATGTTGGCTGAGGGGAAAATGGTGTGGCTGACTACCCCTATTTTAGCAACGATTCACAGGACTTTACTCCATGTATTCATGAGTAAGTCTCTTTTGATAATAGTGGGACCATTCCATGTTTTCTTGGAATGGATCGCCACTCACTTCAAGAAGTATAATGTATAGAATGGATTATATATTCCTAGAAGTTCTTTCAGGAAATTAGTGAATGCATTCAGTGGAATTTCGTCACATGCTCCCAATTCCTATGAATTGAAGGTGAGGCTAATAATGCAAAAGGAATTCAATTTCATTCCTTATTGAAATCCGCCAACCAGGAGGTTTGTTGATGACGGAACAACCATCCTGGAATTGATGGCAAACATGCTGGCCTGCAGAGATGGTGTACTGGTCACCAGGATTGACGGAGAGATTATATGTGAGTCTTATGATCCATATATATTTGCACACCAATTAATGTGTTTGCAGAAGACCATTGTATCTCCCCCTATGCATGTCAGGTCAGAGAAACATCTGATGGTTGCCAAAAAACAATTGTCGCTGATATCTAGGGAGAAGACTGGGGTAGTGTTCGATCTACCAGTTGATAAAGCGGTATATAACTTTACTACATGGTATGCCGAGAACTGGATAGTATCATACCCTAGAGGAGTGCTGAATAGCCTAGTTTATCAGGTGGGGAAGAGGAAGAGAACTGTAGATAAATAAACTCTTCCTAAGGAAGGTGATGCTTCCCCACCTAGAGATGATTCACCGGATTCCTCATCTATGAATTACTCACCAGATTCCCATGATGGGGATAATGAGGCCCAACAAGTAGAAATGTGGCCTTGTGCCCAATATAATCCCCCTATCAAAATCAAAATACCCACTCCATCAACTCCTAGAGAGTTACTTAATTGGGGAATTTAATCACCATATCTTTGTAGAGAAACAAGACTTATTTTCTTATTCTATATTTTTAGTTGCAGGAGCTAGGAAGAAGCTGAAGTCCAAGATTGAAGGACCTTCCTCTCATCCTTCTGGTACACATACTGAATATCTACGACCAGAGGCTGTCCGGACAAGGCAGAGATTATACTATGGTGCAAAAACTGCCTGTATGGATTTGTGAGAGGTGCTACACCTCCCTGTAATAGAGAATCTTATGGTTTATATGGATATATATTACATGGATAACCCCGATGAAGTGCGGGATTACATCAGAGAACTGAAAATGCTCATATATGCCACCGATGATTCCATTCATATAACCAAGCGGTTGAACGAAATGATTGATCATGGCGCCACTGAGGGGACTGGTGGTTCCAGATATGAGGAGTGGCATGATTATGTGCCTCTTAAATATGTACGATTCATTTCTTATTTTCATTGGAACATGATTTCAGTAAAATATTTGTTACTCATGGAAATTATTTTCTTCATCCTGCAGCTTGCAATGAATGTAACTACTAAGGTTCCTTCACCACAGTATAGCTCTGGTGGTACTTCCATTGGGGTTAATGAATCTCCCCACGAATCGGGCGATATATCTCAAGGCCAAAAGGCCATGGAAGAGGAGTTGCACATGGATTTCCATTCCCATATTCATACACCTGTAAGGGAGACTGTCGACACTCCCAAAAAACCAAAGAGACAAAGGAATCGAAGGATGAAGTCCACAACTAAACACTTCATCAATAGTGTTATGTCCTTCAGATAATGATGAGTCTTAACCTATGAAAAGGTTTCTCATACTTCATGGGATTGAATGGGCTTCATCAATTTCCCCACTGAGGGAGAGGAATGACCCTCCTTTGAGGACCCCAGAGGGTACAGGTGAACAATTACAAGTTCAGGCTGACATGGCTGCTCTTGGAGAAGATCCAGCATGTGTTCCCAGTATCCCTCCTGCTACTGTTGTAAGAAGAGAAGAGCCTGCTTCTGGTAAGTTAACAATGCTTCATAAAATGTTTAATTAAACATCAACTAACTTCCATTGTGTGATACTTTAGGTTCAACTACTGCACTAGATCTTTTGGAGGCCATTGCAATTGACGACGCTACTTTATCTAAAGAGGTTGTCCAGGCTCAAAGACCCAAGGATGAAGGTCACCAAGAAGACATATCGAATGCTCTCACTAGTGAGATTAACTATGATTCTTATATTACATTGGATGAAATGATCGAAATTGGTGCATCTTTTGAATATTTTTTAGATCATGTTAAATTAACATGTAATTTAGAAGATTATACCAATTCCTCAAGGCGGTACAGAAACCCCTACTATTACAGAGACATTAGCCCAAGTGGAGCTGAACCCCGTAGAGCTTCCACAAAATCACCCTGAAAATTATGTTTAAGACAGGAATGACGGGGAGGAGCATTCTCAGGTTACTGATATACTGTTGGGTAAGGGATAACAATTTTTTGTGACTGTACTTAATTTGCAAATAGCCAATCAAATTTTTTTATTCTTTGAAACTAACCAATGCTTTCAATTGATTATGCAGGGATATGAATTTTAGTGGCTAGATCTGTATGTAAAGCCTCAGTCTCCACCCCAGAGGAAATTGAAAGTGAAGAAACACGTGTCATTTGGGAAGGAGTAGAGCAAGGAACTTTCCTAAGTGCATTAATCCCGGATTATATTCCCCCTGTGATAGTGATGCTGAGTCGGATCTAGAAGTACAAAAGGCACTCCGATTTTCACGACGCAAGGCATGGAAAAACATATGGATGATCATATCTGAAGTTTCTCTTGAAGATCTTTCATCGAAGATCCCACGACTGTCATACCTGTTTGTTATGTTGGGACTTGGTGGTTTTGGATATAAAAAAATCCATTCTGCTGTAAAGAAAGATATCTTAAGAAGGGATAAGGAGCATATATACAATCAAGATTTGAACAGGGTGAGGCTGTCAGCAAATATCAGTGAATTTGAGGTTGTGGTATCCCAATATGAGGCTGATAATGCTTCCAAGATAAAGGAGCTGAATCATATGATCAAAGATAATGTCTTCCAACATATGCACCTTCAGCAACCGTTAGATGTTGTTACTGAGGAACTTGACCAAATCAATAATTCACTAGAGGGATCTCAAACAAATGGTATGAAATCCATCGTATTTTCCAAGAAATCACTCCATCAAGCTGAAAAGAGTGAATTTGGTCGAGTGCATGAGCATCAAGTGGCTGCTGATGAAGCTCGGGATGTTGTACATCTAGTGATGACTTATGTTGACAACCTCTTGTAATTTCATTGAAAAGATAAGAGAATCCAATCTATGGAATTCCTTCTAATTCTTGTGTATCTGATGAAAATCATTTTCAACTACAACCATGTGTGCCTGCATTATTTTTCAACTAGCATTATATTTTTACCTAAGACAATGGAAATAGTAAGCATGGTTTGATTTTTTCTAGGATTATTATAAATAACCCTACAAACATTTGAAACTTTTTATTGGTCAATATGTCCTAAAATCATAAAAAATATATGTTTATTTAGTTGGAACATGACTTTTATTTTGAGTTCCCTTGTCTTTTATGGGCAGTTTAATGTCATGAACATCAGAAATAAAAAGGATAATGTTTAAAGTCGAAATAGATTTGACTGAATGGATTAAAATTGACTCAATTCCTTAAAACTTTATCTGAAAACATATTACCACACTCATGTATGAGAAAAATTTGTAAACTATGACTTATGAAATTTTTAATCTGATGAATGATATGAAAACGTGATAAAAGGAATTAGAATAATTAGTTCCCAACAATGAGGTTACCATTATTTAGCAAACCCGTTAGGGGGTTGAATTATATAGGGCCACCTAAGGGCATTGGCTGCAGAGTCAAATAATAGAAACTTTTGGCTGACATGTCTATTATGTAGACTTCTTATGCAAGGCCGCCTAAGGCCACGTACTGCATAGTCAGGAAAAAGAACTCTTAGAAATTTACATTTCTATTAATAAAAATCCAGTAAATGTTTATGGAGAATCAAATTTTCCAAAGCATAGAGTTTTCCATATGGAGAAATGTGCTTGAATATAGAGAAGATATTTCCAAACAGGATTGTCTAAGAACAAGATGAATATCACTCCTACGAAGGTATGACCCAAGCGTATGGAAGGAAAATATAAACCATATAATTTAATACCTTCATATCACGAAAAATAATAAGGGAAAATATGATAAGGATTGATATTTTTATGGATCACTACATATTTTCTTTAAGAAAAATAAAGACAAAAGAGGTTTTCTTCCCAGTAATGAAGATACAATTATTTAAAAAACCCGTTAAGGGGTTGAATTATGTAGGGCCACCTAAGGGAATTGGCTGCATAGTCAAATAATAGCATATTTTGGCTGACAAGTCTGTTATGTAGACTATTTATGCAAGGCCGCCTAAGGGAACGTACTACATAGTCAGGACAAAGAACTCTCATAAATTGGACATTTTGTGACTATAAGTCAAGAAAATGTTTATGATGATCTGAAAATATTTAAGGTTATGATTATGACACATAAAAATGGGTATTGTCCAATGTATTTAGAGATACATATATCAATTCTAACCATAATCAAGTTATGGTTGGGTCCTGAATTGAAATGTTGGACATCACTACGTATACCATAAGTATGGGAATCAAGCCATAAGTAGTTCTTAAAATATAGTATAACATCATGTACGACGAAAGTATAAGAGATCTTAGTTTAGGGTCATAGAACTCGGACCACTCAAAGAAATACACAATGTGTGTTTTCACAGGGACTTTTCAGCCAGGGGACTGAAAGTTGAATTTGGGGTTAAGCCCAAAAGACTTGGGGCTAGATTTGAGGGACACTTGAACATTCCTACACATCCATTAAGGATGAGAATCAAGCCCACGTAGTTATAGAAATACTCTTTGTTCATATTTGGTTCATACAAATGGAGGGTTAAAGAGACGTTAGTGTAATTATGGTTTCACCAAAGATAAAAGATTCAGGAATTGCCATGTATGCATGTAGTCTTGAAATATAAAATGATTGGAAATCAATGTAAATAATGATTCCCTTTCAGGAGATGGTATCAAATAATGATGTAGTTTATTGTCGTACATCACAATAGTGTTGTACAGTTTCACGTCATATAGCAAGGACAACGGTGAACCAATGTAAAGATATTGATTCTAGGGGCGGTTTCATGAATCAACATCGTATGAGAAAGAGGTGAACAGATGTGAAGAGATTGTTTTTGGGATTAAACCATGGGAGGTTTCCTACACAGCAAACCTAGGAGGTAAGGATCAAAGTCTGCGTAGTTCAATTAATTAATCAATTAGTGATAAAGTTGTTCTTGGGGAAAACGACCTAAAAAATGGTGTTGGGTATTACGCATGGATAGAGGCCCCGAGAGGATGTTATTGTTGAAGCTTACACTAAGCTCTCGTGAGTCATACTCGGTGTGAGAAAAAAGTGGGAGAAGAAACCCTAACGATGCACAGTTTAATGCCATGTAGGACATATGAAGGGACTATGCAGTTTAAAGTCTTGCAGTGAGGACTATTGGTGTTGCACAATTTAGTGTCATGTAGCATGGAATAAATACAATTTAAGGTCATGTTGGACGTATTATGGGATTTCTGTACAGTTTATCATCATGTAGTTAAGACGATGGGGATAGTACAGTTTAATGACATGTTGGACGAATGGGGGACTGTGTAGTTTTATGTCATGCAGTAAGGACAAAAGAGGACACAATTTATCATCTTGTTGGATGTATTAGGGATTTTTTCACAGTTTAACGTCATGTTGGACGATGGTGATAATAGTTTAATGTCATATTCATGGACCAGATATGGTGCAGCTTAATGTCATGTTGGACATGAGGGATGAAAATAGTTTAATGTCATATGCATGGACCATTGAATATGCAATTTAATGTCATGTTGGATGTGAGGGATGAAAATAGTTTAAGGACATATTCATGGACCAGAGATTATGTATTTTGTTTTTATACAAAATACTTTTTCAGAAATATGGCATTGGTTGGAGTAGTGATGAGTTCTCTATCCATTGATATTAAAGAATAAGCTCCATTGGAGTAGATCTTATGTATTGAGTAATGTCCTTCCAATTTTGGTTAAAGCATGGTTGGTTTTATTCCTGGTATCATTGGAGTTCTGATAACCAATACCAATTATCCCCAAATGAATGAATGAAGATGAAATTTTTTGTTGAAAGCTCGTGCTTTTCGATTCGGATATACTTCCAAGTGGTGTTGGGTGCACAATCATTTCACATATAACCGTTCCAGTTCATCCGATCGCATTTTAGATTGTTCATATATATATGACTGATCACAAAGGGCTACTATGAGTGAAGATAATTGAACTTCAATGGGAAAGACTGCTTATGTTCCATATATTAGTGAATATGGAGTTGACCGCGTTGTAGTGCAGGTGGTGGTCCGATAAGCCCATAAAGCATGAATGAGTTTGTCTGGCCATAACATCTTATCTTTACCCACCATCTTTTGAAGTATGATGGAATGATTATTTTTGAAGGCTTCTATCTGGCCATTGGCCGCTACATGGTACTGAGATGAATGATTGGATTTGATGTTGTATTCTTGATACAACATCATCACCTCAGATGAATAGAATTTGGTTCCATTTTCCGTCAATATGGTATGAGGGACACCAAATCCGGTAATTATGTTAGAATTGTGAAAGATAAAAAAGATATTAGAAATAACTTATTTAATAGGTATTTCATCTTCCCATTTGGAAAATAAGTCACTAGAAGTAAGAATATTCTTAAACTACTTGTTTGTAGTTGAAGGGTGAGGTCCCACCACATCCATTCCCCATGTGGCCAATGTCCACGAGTAATTAGCTGTATGAAGCAACTCTGGGGGTGATTAATGAAGTTGGAATGTAATTGGAAAGAATGACACTTCTTTGTGAAATCAACACAAACTTGTTTCATTAAAGGACAAAATTATCCAAGCCTTTGAATTTGATAAGACAGTATATGTCCACACTAGTGAGCACCACAGACTCCTCCATGATCTTCTTTCATGACATCCATTGTCTCTGCACCATCAATGCATCTGAAGAGAACTCCTTCAAAACCACACTTGTATAGAATTTTCTCTTGGTCATATGGGCCATCATAAAGAGTAAAAATTGCCACACGTCTCTGGACTTGTTCTTTCCCATCTTTATCAGGTGGAAGTGTTCTATTTTGAAGGTATTCCCAAATAGGTGTCATCTATCCTATAGTATGACCATATGTTTCAGGAATGTGACTAATTTCATTGATTTCCTCTGTTCTGGTTTGAACATATAGTGAAATTGTACGATAGTGGGAAATACTGATGCTTGTCTTGTCCTGATTTGGATCTTCCAGAGCTGTGGCTATACTAGACAGTGCATCTGCTTGGGCATTTTGTGATTGCAGGACATAAGAAAATATTGGTTCCCTAGGAATTTCCGCCATTAACACTTTGACGTAATCATAAAAAGTGATTAGTTCTTATTTTCTGATGGCATAATCCCCATTAACTTGTTTTGTTACCAGATATGAATCACCTTTCACCTTTATGTTATTCACGTGGGTTTGAAGTGCCAACTCAATGCCTACGATGAGAGCTTAGTATTCCACTTCATTATTTGTAATTCCTACCAACAATGAGAAGGAATAGGGTAACAATGACTTTTCTGGAGAAAAGAGCACAATTCATAACCCAAAGTTGTTGAATTTAGGATTTTCCATTTTCCTCCCAGTTGGACTTCTGGAAGCACCATCAAAGTACATTTCCCATGTTTGAAAAATTATCTTGAATAAATAATATTTCATCATCAAGAAGTTTAATATCAGAATATGGATCTTCTACTGAAGGATGTTTAGCAAGGAAATAAGCTAGATCATTGCCCTTTATTGCCTTTTCAGACACTTATTGGATATCAAATTTCAGCAAAATAACTGCCCACCTTGCTAGACGTCCTGTAAACATTGGAAGACTACAG
Source organism: Viscum album (assembly GCA_963277665.1). Lineage (NCBI taxonomy): Eukaryota > Viridiplantae > Streptophyta > Magnoliopsida > Santalales > Viscaceae > Viscum > Viscum album. Next base: position 1,757,353,965 of record OY728159.1, on the reverse strand, counting down.
ATGAAATTGAGCGTGTTATTGCGAGACACCAATTGGACCTCGTGATGTTACAGGTAGTGTGCCAAATTCTAAACTACAAAAATTAATACTAGGTATCACTTCTCAATACTTGAATATCAGGATTGTGCTTCAAGCATAGTCCGACTGAGATAGTAGAGGCAGTTTTCTTTCCCAGAATCATTCTTCTACGAAAGAAATGCACCCAATGATCCCACTAAAGCTATAACATAGAGGATAAGTGGTATTCCTTCAACATGTGGCATAAGTATCAGTGGATTAAAGAGATACATCTTGAGAATATCGAACGCTTCTTGACATTCTTCAGTCCATAGATAAGGGACTCCCTTATTTATCAATTTGGTGAAGGGTAAACTTTTTCCTTCCAAACTTGCGATGAAATGCCGAATATAGGCAATGTGTCATTGAAGCCCTCACAATTATTTCAAATTTTGAGGAGGTGACATACCAAGTATTGAATTTTTCTTCTCAGGATCGACTTCAATACCATGATGGCATACAACAAAGCCGAGAAATTTTCCTGAGGTTACCCCAAAGCACATTTTAAGGGGTTCATCTTCAAATTGTGTGGTAAAAGTTTGTGGAATATTATTTCCAAATAAACCAAGTGATTAGAACGTTTCCTAGATTAAACCACCAAATCATCTACATGACACTCAACAAACATCCCTAAAAAGTTTTGAAGATACGATGCATGGCACACTGATATGTTGTTCATGCGTTCTTTAGGCCAAAGGGCACTACCCGATAGAAAAACACACCCTGAGGGGATATTAAGGCTTTAGATTCTTCATCTTCTAGAGCCATTTGGATTTCATTATACCTGGAATATCCATCCATGATGGAATGTGCTTCATAACCAACTGTTTCATCAATTAAGAGTTATATGATTGGAACTGTAAAATCATCCTTAGGACAATGCCGATTAAGATCTATGAAATAAATAAAATCTCTAATTTGTCTATTTTTCTTCTTCACAGGGACAATATTGGCCAACCATTTGGGATAGTGAACTTCTTGGACGATGTTTTCTTTGATAATAATATCCACATCGGCTTCAATTTTTAAGCATAAGTTGGGTGTGTTCATTTTGGAGATTGCTTGATTCTTCGAAGATCTTTTGGAAAACCCAAACTATGAGTAGCAACATCAGGATCAAGGGATAGAATCTCTATATTTTTCCAAGAAAATATATCTTGATTTTGATTCAAAAATGAAATATACATCTCTTGGTCTTTGATATTCATGTCCACACTAATTAAAGTGTAGTGTTGATCTTCTTTTGTATCCAGATTTATTTCTATGATTTCATCCACAGTGGTAGATATACCATCTTCCAATACTTGAAAAGCATACCTGAGATCTTCCTCCTCTTCTTCAACATGTGTTATTTCTTCTTTTTCAACGTGCATAGTAGATGATAAAGTATAATTTCCATGATTCGGAGAGACGTTAAAATTTGAACATCTTGAACAAGAAGCTTACATTTCCGACCCGATTGATGATGAAGGGTCTTACTTAGGTAATAAAAAGGAGATGCTGGATTGAGAATCGACATCACCATTCACCTCTGGCATTGCTATAACTTCTTCTGGCCTTGTTGGTAAAGTATAGACTTGCTGGATTTCAGTAGATGAAATGAAGACATCCCCATTTGAACTTTCATCATTTCATGGTGAATAAACAATTTATCCATTGTTGTATAGCTTGATTTCCGTAATTGACAATATGGAAGTTTCCATAAGAGTATTTTGATTTGGGTCTATCCTGTCAATTTTTCTAATAGGCAACACATAATATGTTCTCACATGTGTAAATGGAATTACTGGAATCATTTCCAAACCATAGGGAGCATTAAATTTGGTAATCTCCCTTGATGTTGATTTCTCATTTCCATTCATGTGATAGAATTCCGCCTCAATGTATTGAGATTCCCATGTCATGAATGGGGCTTTATCACCATACAATGTCCCAACTTGACCATCAAAATAATATTTGAGACATTGATGATGTGATGAAGTGACAGCCGCATGTTGATGTTGCTAGGGTCTTCTAAGCAATATGTTGAAGGCTGAGTCTTGATCATCAACCATGAAATATGAATTGGATACAAGATCTCCAAAATAAGTTTTGATTGTAATCTCGCTCAGTGGTTCTTGTTAATATTTATCATATTCTTGTAACATCACAGTAGAAGTAGATAAATTAGATTCTGTGAGGCCCAATCGATGAAGTGTACGAATGGGTATGAGGTTGACTCATGAAACATTATAGATGAAATCTCTTCGGATGCCTACACCATTAACCTTTCCAGATAAATACAAAGGTCTAATATGTCCATGCATGACATCATCTTCATCTTCATCTGTGATAGCTATCACTGCATGGAATTTTGCAGGATTATTCTCTACATGGTAGGATTCAGCTGCAGTAATTCCAGTTTCAAACTCCAGAGGACTTGAAAAATCCCTAATGAGTGCCTCCCGAATATCCATTGATAAATTAAAGGCATCAAAAACGGATAAATTCGCTGATACATGGGCAAGGAGTTTCATTAAATCATACTTTTGATCCAAAGGTCTGAGTTTCCCAATAGAAACATGTGGTCTAGCAGGTTCCTTGGATGTTGATGCTTATGAAGTTGATGCATCTTGTATTGGGGTAAAAGTTCTTAATACTCATGGATTTGGAGGATTAGACCGATTAGGTCTATTTACTTTCTGAGAGGAAGAAGGTGTAACATCCAACCGATCCACCAGAATAACTATGCCAGGACTGAATATGCCTTGTGTGGAAGAACATGCTTTTTCTTGATGAGCTCGTTGAAGGGCTCTTCCACGAGTTTATGCCGCATACACAGTTCTAGTAGGTGTAGAATTGGAATAGTGTCTTCTAAATGATCCACGTCTTCCACTATATCCTGAGCCTCTAGAACTCCCTCTAATTCTTTTTTTTGATATAGGGAACCCATGTTCATTGAGATCAAAACTGTACCTGGCATAAGGATCTGTTATGTGAATCATATTAACATGACCAAAGATTAACTTTTCATCCGATGAAGACACTGTCTGACTAGAAAATTTAGGTTGTGTCGTTTGGTGGGATGGTGCCCATGGCATCGAAGTAGATGGAATACAATCTGCCAGAGTAAAAGACAACTTGGTCTTTGACATGATTTCAACTTATTCTAATCGTTCCTTGTTATTTGAATTATGCTGTTTCATTGAGTATTTTCCCTCTGATGAAAAGGGTATTGATGTGGTATTCAAATAAGAAGACACAATTGGTTTCTTCAATTTTGATCGCAAAATGGAATTAATTCGTTTGATCATATTTCTGACCATCTAGTCATCATATTTCTGCTCATTTTTTATTACTTTTTGCCACTCGCCTTCTTCCTCTGGATTTGTAGCAGTAACACATGATACCTGAGCTGATGAACCTTTCAATTTGACTTGTCTCGAGTCGACCAATTTTTGAAGGAGGACCTTAAAGAAAAACACTCATGAATGGGATTCCCCAGCATATGATGAAAGTTGAAATAGCTGGGATGATCTTCATCTCCTTCCGTATTCGGCATTTTTGGCCTTGGAAATTGAACCAAATTATTTTCTAGAGCTGCAATGAAGTAGCCAAGAACTTGTTCATTTCAGAAAGAGTAAACTTTGCTTTTCAATTCCTCAAATTTTTTTCTTCTTTGATCTCTTTGATCATATTGACGAAACAAATTATGTTGATGATGATCTGGAGGTGGAGACCTTCGAGAATATGAATGTTTTGAAGTAGAAGTAGGTACATGTTCTTCTTTAAGCATAACTATAGCATTCTATACTTTACCCACTCTCCTTCCTAGAGTTGATGGAATTAAACGAGTTTTGTTATTATTATTCATAAGAGAATCTTAAATCTGTTGAGCGATTGAAGTAAGGTCTCAAAACCCTCTGGTGTATTTCAAAGGGACCAACGGCGTGCATAATTCTTCACAAAAATTTTCCACACAGATTGGCAAAAGTTCTTCTTGAGGGAGTGCTATGCTCCGGGAATATGCTAATCCCTTCCAGCAAGCAATGAAATATGAAACCCTTTCATTCTCCGTTTCCTTATATTTTTTAAGATAAAAAACTGTTGTCGTTGGAAAAGATGAGCTTAATTTAAGAAGGAATCATTGATGACGATCCTCACATATTGTAATTTACCGGGATTGCATGCTTGTGTACCAGACAAATGCAGGCCCTTATAATGACTATACAATACACCTGAGCATAACTACTTCCTATTGTTGGGGGTTCCCATCATAGGATCGCAATGAGAAACAAAACGTGTTAAGTGTTTCTCTGTGTCTCCCAAATCATTAAAGATTAGGAATGTGGTACTTTCAAAATTTGATGGGGGAGGAATTGCATCAACCCATTCAGGGTAAGATCTCTTTTCTGGTTGAGTTTGAGAATTCTTTCCCTCCATTGCATCCAACCGAGATGTTAATGACTAAATAGTAGTTATTAACTTTTGAGAAACATCTCGTTGAGCTTGGACATGAACAGGTGCAATGACTGGAGCTTGGAGAGATTTGGTTCCTGGTACTGCTACCGAAGGTAGTACTGCCGATTGTTGTTGCACCTGACCAGTAGGATTAGAATTGTGAGGGTGTACTGGTAGAGGAGGATATTCTTGATCCATCTCAGAAGATGCAACAAATTCCCCTGGCTGACTGACTCTAGCACGCTTAAGAGGAATACTACCTTAAAGTAGTTCATCATTAAACCTCCTCAATCCCATCATTTCTTCCTCTTGTTGTGCAAATCTTTTCTCTAGTGAGAGCAATTGGAATTCTCCATAGGAAGGGTATGTAACCTAATTCTTTCCATTCCCCTGGTTAGATCCCTTTCGGAGAGGGGGAAGTGGGTTACTTGAAGGAAAACCCAAATTCTGGGTAAGCCTTGGATTTAGTGTACGCACACCTTCTTCGTTTTTGTATGTGCGTACATATTCTTGAGCATGAACTTCTTCATCTGATCCCTATGAGTGAGCATCTTCTGGTGGATTAGAAACAACAGCATTGATGAAATTAATTGATGCAAAACTCATTGCATCTTTTATATCTGCATTTCTATGATATATTCTTCTTCCATGTATCTGATGAGACATTTCCTTTTGCGATTTCATCCCTCAGGAACATCTTGACGAACCATAATTTAGAGGGAATCTCCTGATAATTTGGTTATTCGTCCCTCTTGGGGCTTCTTCCCTAATCGATAGAAGATTGAATTTCTCTAATGGAGAGATTGAGGATTTGAAAAAGTCCATAGTTCGATGGACTGGGGCTGTTCCTTCTATTCCCCTTCAACTCCTCGAATCCTATTTGTTGATTCTGAGGGTTGGGTTAAAAGAGTCCGCAATCTTTCAATATGGGGTGGTTCTTGACATTCTATATTTGAGAGATTATTGAAATATCTCATGATATTGCAAACTTTAGTCTGTAAATTGGTTGGATGCATCAACCTACATCCACTTTTATCACCCAGCTCAAAAGACCGTTGGAAGATTTTTGACACTTCAGTCACTTGATGATGTGCTTTCTCTAAATGAGAGGCCTACTCAATATTCTTGTTTTCTTAATGTAGGATTTATTCAACAACATTTTCTATATATGCTTGATTTTGAAAAGAACTAGTTGAGGCATGTTCTTCGGAAAGCCTTTGATTACAAACAAATCCAATTGACTATAGCCAGCCATGGGAAATAACATTGCATGAGACCATTTTCGGTGGCCTTTTATGACTTGAGATTACAGTGAAATTCAGTTCTCAATTAACACCCCATCCCCTGACATGAATGCCAGATGGGGAATTGGAAACTAACTGATGCAATCTTCTTAGTGCACCAAGGCATGAATGCTGAAGGGCTCTCTACTGAGAGAGATGCCAAGTCAATTTGGAATTGTAACCCTTATATTATCTTGACATGATTTTCATATTCATCGTAAGATATTATATTATTTTTAAACTAACAATGAGTTTTCAATATGTTGAGATGAATATCATGAATTTCATCTTCTGTAAACATCTATGTAATGTCATAGTGAGGGTCAGCCAGAGGGCAAAGCATGATTGGAACTTCACCTTTTCCCTGCTGTTTTCTCATATTCAGTACTACCTCATTATCATTTGACGTAGATTCTTCTACCTGATTAGACCATAGTTGGTGATTATTTGTTGCTTCATCAAATTCAACAAGATTGGTATAGAATTCACTGATCAAACTAGAAGTTGGATAACCTAGGGGTGGTTCGGAGAATGACCTACACCCTAGGCTATCTTCTAATTGAGATAGTATTTCACCTGCTAGCAGTGAAGCATCAAACATGACTGGCTTCACAATTTCAGGTGCCTCAAGATAAGAGGGCTTTCTCATCACTACATTGTCCATTAGAGAATTTTCCAGCTAATGTGCATTATAACTCCAGAGAGGACTTTCACAGTTAAATTCATCATCATAGGGAGGACCACAATGGTGGGTTACAACAAACAATGAATCATTTTTCTCTTTGGTCTTCAGGCCACACAGAGGGTACCTATGGATCTCATCTGATGATGAAACATCGAGATCGACCGAATTTTCATGAAGAAAGCCTTCATGAGGAAGTTTCTGATGAATACTTTCAGAATTAATGTTCCCACAATTGGGAAATGAGGGAGTATAATCTTTAATTACAACAGATAATTGTCTGATGGATTCAATAATTCCAGTATCGAGCAAGGCCTTATTAAATATTGGGTCATGATTTCTTGACTGTGTTCGGTGAGTCTTCTTCTTAGACTCCTTATTACTCGCTTTAGGAACAAATTGTTGACAAAAGTGGTCATTTTGCATAGGTTTATGTGCCTGCTAAATAGAAATTATAAGGTTAGGCTGATTTTCTCCACTCAAATCAGGTGTTTGTTCTAGAATAGTTTGTCTGCATGATATGGAGGGGTAAGCCTCACAACCTACTTGGAATGGAACAAAGGTGTGTGTCTTTTCCGGAGTGAACTGTTGATGTGTCACTCCACTGGTAGGGATAGATTTATGTGTCTTTTCATATGATACTATTGAAGCTATTATAATATTATGGAAGGCATCCATAATATGAGCAGGGATTTTCTTCTTCTCTTTCAATAGTGACCGAATGTTCTTGGTGACTTCAACTACCAGAACGAGGATATACATCCATTCCGTGGTTGGAGTAGGTGTGTGTTCATACTCCTATCCTCCTTTTCCTGTTAGTGAATCCGAATAGTAGTCATGTGTGGGGGTAGAGAGTTGAGTCTGCCACATGATTGTCTCCGGATCTTTCCCACTGACTTCTATGAATGCTACAAAACGAGATTGTTGGTAGGCTTGATCAATACTAGAAAGTGTATGTGCCTACTGATTGCCCTCCTCCGAACATTGTAGACGAGCTTCCTTTAATAATGATAGGAGAGGCTATTGGAAGGATTGATGAGTGTAAGAAGGTGTATGTGAATGTTTACCAGTTGTCAACCCATTGGGTTGGTGAGCTTCATCATATGTAGTCAGACAACCCTACTAACTAGCTAATGATTTATAAATAGGTGTATTTTCTTGCTTAGAGTACTCCACTAGAATTTCCTGGTGGGATTGGCGTGCTGCTTCCAGACGAGTCTACTGGACAGTGGAATTAAAAGGGATGGGTGTGTGTGCCCTCTCATTTCTTGCCACCAAGTTTTTTTGGTGGACTTCTCCGGAGATGGAAGAGATGTGGACCTGCTCACTATTGACCAGATTTCAGCTCTAGCCGTTTACCTTTCCTGCTCAGGTTCTAGGAATGTGTGTCGAACGCCAGGAGATGATATCGTCATCATGTTGAGGGTGCACTGCCGCACGAGTCTGGCGACGATTATAGATGGGATCCCTCAGGTTGGACTCCTGTATCCATGAATTAAGGCCTTGATGGACCTTCTCATTCACCACCTCAAAATATAGAAGGTAATGGTGATTTTGTTCTGGGGATAATGACCCGAAACGGTTGGAGACGGTGGTCGGCACCACCTTCTTCTTGATCTCTTTTCATCACTGTCTGGACAACCTGGGTGAATTATTGACTTGAAGAGCTTGTCGAGCGGCCTCTGGAGTCGGAATATTATTGTTTTGATGGTACTTATTTACCAGCACTTTTGTTACCCAGTGCTGAAGATGCTGATTCGGTGATATCATCCTCAAAGCGGACGGTGATCCAGAAAAAGTAGCAGTAGAGGCATTCACAGTAGAAGTATTTACTACATAAGAATTCCTGGGTGTGATCTTCAGATAATCCATTTATGTACCATATAAGATCTTAGAAAAGTGTTCCCATTTTATATAAAAGATGTAATCAAGTATGTCTAGCCACTACATCTTTCTGATATGCACATATGTTATTGATTTTATCATTGTCCCTCTCACTGAGTTTAAATAGGGGCCTAATAAATAGGTAAAAACATCATTTGTACTTTGTTAAGGATTCTCGTCGGGTTCACCATTTTATTTTTTCCTTTATAATTGGTAATGACCTTGTTGATTTAATGCTCAAACATTCCAAGCGGTTCTATGGGGTTGTTCGTAGAACCGGAAACATCCAATGATTCTAAATCCATTTGGACCTAATTTCTAAAGGTATGTGCTCCTTAGTTGTTAACTAATAAGTCTTAAGAATTTTCATTGGTTGAGAGGATGGGAGGTTAGACTCATCACACTTTTTTTAGGGGAATTATTGTCTACTCTGGGACTCTCTTTATAGATTTAAGTTATGTTTGTGAATCCTTATTAAATTACCAAGTATAAAATGAGATTTCCTTTAGATCTGAAAATTAATGATTGATATGTAGGAAATTTAGAGAATCTTCTTATATGTATTCGATTTTATTCATTGATAGAGAATCATCTGTATTTGTTAGAGATTCTTAGTCAATGTTATCCTTTAATACATTATATCAAAGTCTCTTGGTCATTATGATGACCATACTGGTTTTAAATCTACTCAGTGGGGAACTTGAATTTTATTGTCATTCAGAAGGACATGGAATATTTTAGAGTTGGGATCGTACCCGTAGATGCGCTACCTATGTATCCTTTATTTATAAAAGGAATCAGAACCCACGTTAGTCGAGTACGAGAGTATGATTTTTATGTATGATTGATGGCTCAATGAAAGATATCATAATTACTTTTACACTCTATGCTCACGTGACTCATGATCGGTGTGAGAAACAAGAGGTATTGGAAAAACCAAACAACTCTATAATGAAATATGCAAACATAAGAAATGATGTGGGTCTTATGTATGTATGACTGCCCAAATTGATAGATATCCGGACTTATTTCAAAGAAGAAGTCTGTGAACATGGTCCATAAAAGTATATGTTCTTTTATGGAGATCTGGATACACAAACATGGGGTTTACTCCTGAGGAAGATTCCCAAATTAGGGGGGGACTTATGATTGGGTTTTACTCCTGAGAAGGAAGCCCAAATCAAAATTAAATTAAGACTGGTTAAGAGAAATTATGATTGGGGCTTTTTCCTGAGACGGAGGCCTAGTTTAAGGGAATATGAAAACTGGGGCATACTCTTATAGAGGAGGCTAAGGTTAAGGGACTTGGGGAATTCTCCTATGGAGGATGCCCACATTTTTAGATTTTGAGAATGTGGCTTACTCCTGAAAAGGAATCCCGGGGAATTAAGGTTGGGGCTTACTCCTGAGGACGATGAAGAGATTTGGGAACTTTGAGACTCATGATTACTCTTGAAAAGGAAGATCAGATTTGAGAAATTATAAATGAGGCTTACTCCTAAAGAGGTTGCCCAAATTAAGGGACTTGGGGCTTATTCCTAATGAGGATACCCACATTTTTATATTTTGTGGCTGGGGCATACTCTCGAAATGTCAGACCATGATAAGGGAATTATGGTTGGGGCTTACTCCTCAGGAGGATTCCCAAATTTGGGAAATAATGACAGGGGATTACTCATAAGGTGGATGCCTATGTTTATAAAACATGGGGATTATACATAAGGAGAATGCCCATATTTAATGAGAACATGGACTAGGGCATACTCCTGAAAAATAGGCCCATAGTTGGGGATTCCTTATTCATAAAGGATGATGTTGAATGAATGAAATCTCTATCCTTATTGACCTAAAGATATGTAAATCACTATGTTTTAAGAAATTTTCCATGGAATTCCTTCCATATAAGGAATAAAACAATGAAAACATGCCATAAATGGATTTGAAGTGGGTTTTAAAGGCATAATAATTAATAGGAGAGGTGGATAGGCATAAGAGAGGTGAAATGGGTAGGAAGGCACCCAAAAAGAGAGGGCGTGCAAGTACTGCGTGGGCGGGCAACTCCTGGTCGCGCTTGTGTAACTGCGCGACACATGGGTACTTGCGTGACATTCAACCCTTAAGGTAATACTTGGGAAAGACTTGGCTCAAGCCCTTAGTATTATCCCTGTAGGATTCTAGAAGAGTGGCACGCAAGTTCTGTTGAAGGGGTAAGGCGGTGCACAAGTATGGAAATTTCTATTTAGGGATGGCCACTTAGGTGCGCAAGTGTTGATGAGTTTCATCACTTAGGCCTTCCTACCCCTCTTTAGGTCTTCTGTTCAAGGTATGAAATTACCTTATAAGTGTTCAGAAGCTTCGAGCATAGAGTAGGGCGCTGGGAGATCAAATCTGAGTTTTTGGAATTTTTCTTTCAAAATGGTGTGACCATCGGGGGTATTAATATGATGGTGAAGTCCCTGGGAAAAATTCAAAGAGGGCGCACAAGTCACCTGCACAACCATTTAGGCGGCACACATGTATACATTCATGAACATGGTGGAACTTGTGCGTCCCACGTGAAAATGAATCTTTGTTCATGCCTTTCTCAATTTTTTATTTTTCTTCAAAGGATAAATCACTTTGGGTTCAAGGTATTTCCCTTTCCAATTCTTTAGATTCTGTGACAGAAAGGAGCATCAACAAAATCGTTCAATGATATTTTAAAAAAATTCGTTTAATAAATAGTGTCAGAATTGATATTTATTATATTTATTGTAAATTATCTTTTTCTAAATTATATAAAATTTAATAAATAAAAAATATATAAAATTATTTTGTCTGGGGTATAAATTTTCATCCCAAGCCCATTTATTGTACATTTTTGTTAATAAATATATAAATTCTTAAGAGTAAATAACCATGTTGTCTCTGTAAGTGTTAAAGGGATTATCTAAGGGTTAAATCCAAATGATAAGTCTATTAATGTGACATAAGAATATCTAAAATTTTTAGGATGAGATGAATTTGATCAATCCTCATCATATATTAGAAATAAATCAGTTTTTACCATTTATTATTGGAAATGTAGTTATATTAATTTAATATTTTGAAAGTTTCTAAAAGTGCTTCCATCTAAATTAAAAAATGGAATCTTCTCCCACAGTTATTCTAACATTGTTTATCCTTATATATCAACCAAACTATGACCATTTCTCTTCTAAAATTACCTCCCTTCAATATATAATCCTTACTTTTGGATGATATCTATACAATGAAGTCCTTTTTTGTAAAATTCATTCGGATATACCCAAAGAAGAGTTGTCGTTCATTGATGGACGTTATGTTTTTTTCCATAAACCAATTTAATTATTTATGTTTAGTGTTAATATAATATGATAAATAGCATAAATATATTTATTATTAATATTAATGTTTTTATCTACACTCACACACACATCCATCAAATGGGATTTAAAATCATTATTCGTTTGTATGAAAAACTACTACATTGCGAAAAAAATTCATCATTTCTTCCATTTCGATATTTATGGTATCTAATAATTTTTTAAATGATATTTTAAATTATATATATGATTTATTTTATGTATTTATTCTTCACTAAATATTATATAACACCTACCATCATGATTTCCATTTTTGTAAAGAAGATAACTTGGTTTGTGGGCATGTGGACTACAATCGCAACAAAACATGATGGATTATTCACAATTTTCATGGAATATATTTATCATAGGTTTAGTTAACATATATTATATATTAAGAATAATTGTCCTACTATAATTGTACTATTTACATTCGATATTTCAATTTTATTGGAACCCGGAAATAATATTCATGTGTTTACAAAAAACCTCCGGCATGAATGGAGTATTTCAATTAATATTTCTGTAATTTATATATTATTATATATACATATATAATAAATATATATTATATTTATTTCAAGGTTATCATTCTAGATATGATTAAGTCATCATATAGGTAATAGGATTATAAATATAAAAAATCTTAACATATATGAAAAACAAATCGATGATTACTTGAATTATAATTTTGAAATGGAATTGTTAGTCAAAAGTTAATATAATGTCATATGAAAATCATATGTTGTATTATAGAAATGAATATGCTTCTTTGATATATCATTAACAATCATATATCTTTTTACATGAGGTTTTAATGAGTATGGTAAGAGTCATGAGATAAGGTACGGGACTTCACCTCAATCTCATTATATTATGTCATTATTTGATGTTATACACCTAGATTATTTTGTTATAATATTTTTAGTCAAATTGACTTATCATTTCAATAATTTGTTTTTTTCATGTTATTTTATGTTTTTTAATATTTTTCTTTGATGGTGCATAATAATGAAATGTTCAATGTTTTATGGTACTCCTTGAATGATTAATGATTTAATCTTCATTTCATTCCCTCCATGTCAATATTCTAGATATAATTTTACACACACAAACAAACATATATATATATATATTTTCTATTGATATAAATGGATTATAAATAAAATATTATATCTATTTTTAATATCTTTATAAGGTTTTGAAAAAGAGCATATTTACATTCTTTATATAGAATGTTTTTATAAAAAAATTAATTTTCTATTTTTACATTTACAAGGTGAAAACAAATTACTACAACATGGACTATTATTTGAATTATAGATTTATTTGAAAGAAAATATATTTTCTTAAATGAAATGTCATCTTCTCTTTTTTATATATTTTTTTTGGAAATGTTTATTTTGAAAGGAAATATTTATTGATTTATGAACCTATTTTTTCATATGGGATTTACAAATGTTTTACATTAATAGTTTTTCTATGACTTTATTAGAGTGTTTTCTGCTATGTCAACAACCTTTGTTGAACATTATTCTTAATTGATGTTGATATAATATAATATCATCTATTTAATTTTATTTATATTTTTTGGTCATTGTTACATTAGATGTTGTATTTTCATAACAATTATGGTTTATGGTTAAAGTATTCATAACTCATATTCTAGTTTCTCAATACGAATATTTATGATTCTTATGATACACCCAAATAATATGAGGAATGAGTTTGAATTAGTAATTGAGTGGGATTGGACACTATATATCCTTAATGAATTTGTAGGTATCATGAGAAAATGATGATGTGAATTTGGAAAATAAATTATTGATTTTTCTCAAATATGGATTTGGATGAGGTCTTTAATGTTTATATTCAGATGTCATGGATGAGTCATCGATTGTAGGTTTCAAATATCTAGCATTAAGCATTCCATAATTATTAATTCAGTTATTTTAAAAATATGTGATTATTCAACTTTTTTATTATCTATGGTTAAGTCTCCAAGATCCTATGATTATTTAAATGACATTGATTCAATAATTTACCACCCGATATAGTATATGCCAAATTTACAAATAGATTTAGTTTTATTCATACCCTTACTGATAATTTGAGCTTACCCATTTCATATGATTAAATTTTTTATAAGTATTCAACAAAGTATATTATGACAGATTTGAAGGGATACACAATAAGATAATAATGGTAGATTTAATTGAATTTTTTTATATTATGTTTTAAAAAATAATGTAGATTTTATGTAGGTATATAGTTTACAATGACTAATATATTATTCTTTCCTTTTCGATTCAAATTGTTTTCTCTTTTGACAATTTAATAATGCAATGAACCAGCTCTGGGATACATGGGTCAAGGTTGTTATTTCTGGTATTAGATAATTTTTAGTAGAAATGGGGAAATATATATTTTAAAAAAAATTTAATAGCGAGTGAATCCCTTTGATAATTAATTGGATATATATCCAAATACATTAGCTTATGATTTATATATAAGTAATAAATAAATTTTCAATTTATGTTATGTAATTCATTAATACTTTGATTATAAATTATGTATTATGATATTATCATCTAATATAATGTATTAAATACTTTAGAAGTGGTGTGAATTACATTAAATAAGAACATAATATATCTACATAATTAAAATTGTTTGAATAGTCATTTCATTGTTCATTTTAAGGAATTAATTTGAAGGGAACTGGTCTCAATAAATTTCATATAAAATACGCACATATTATCACGTGATTATGGTAAATATAATAAAATATATAAGAGTAATATATTTTTATATAATCAAAAGAAGAAGATAATAAATATGAAAAATGTGGATAAAGGAAATAAGAGAACAATTTATTTCCCCTAATGTAATAATTTTGGAATAAAACACCATGTTACTTGAATAAAATGAAATGGAGTTTTCTATTTGTGCGTATTGAAAGACCATAATTCTTTTGATTTCAAGGCTGTGAATTTTTTTTTTCCATTTTATAATTCTTGAACTACAATGATATGAGAAACTATGAAAATCAATGTCACTAGTTTGAATGGAATATTCCCCAAAAGTGGATAATTGATCAAAATTACGTTTTTTCTACTACCAAATATTAAGAGGAATTATTAATGTAATTATTTTTAGATTAATGAATTATGTTATTTCAGTATTTTATAAATTATATAATATTAATAAAAATTATAGAATAAATAAGGATTGTATTGCTTTAATTATTATTTATAGATTTGGAAGCATGAATTTTTAAAATATGCTTTTATAGAGATAAATGTATTCATTTTTTTGGTATGTGGAAATATAAGAACAAATAGATATTTTGGAAAGTATTTTTTTGAATTGATATGGGAAATTTAGTGACCTACCATATGAATTTTTTGAATGTGAATTTGGACATATTTATATTGGGCAAGTCTTATGGTTGAAATTGATTATGTTGAACTATATATATTGTTATTTTTTTAAGACTAACTATGATTTATCATATTGCATAGAATATGTATACAATTTTGGTTTCACTAAATATTTTTAATATGAAAAATTTATGCATTGACCATATGATCCATAAACATGCTTCACGCAAGAAAAATTCATCATGATCATTTTTTTCACGAGTAAATGATGAAGTGAAATTAGATTGGTATACCACCAATGGATGAGAAAATGATATAGAAATTAATCACATATGTTTATTTTTTAATTTAATTGTATCCTTATTAATGATATCTCACTTATATAGGGTAATTAACTTCGATATATAATAATATCCATATACTTTTCAATATGAGAAATCAATAGTCTTTTAACAGATACAAAATTATTATTTATTCATGGTTATCATTATATTTAACATGTTCTTCACCACTACCAATAAGAACATAATGGTTTAATTTCTTGTATATTTCTATGATTTCCCTTAACATTAATGTTATCCTTTTATAAAGCCTATTTTTTCATGGAGACATTCACATTTCCCATTCTTTATTATTAAGATGATGTTTCATTAACCCAATTTTAGAACTCAGTTTCCCACAAATAATTGTTCATGTATTAAAAATTGAATGTTGAAGTTAAATTAATATTTTCAATGATGAAATTATTTGTAATATGGGACAGTGTAACAATCCAAGATTATATGCTATGTATAATTTTAAATTTAATCACTTTTATAACTTTCGATGAATATAGCCAAAAGATTATTTGAACCATAATATACTATTAATATTATTATTTAAAATGAAATTATATATTTGATGTTAATTTAGTGGTTAGGAATAGGATTATAAATGATTTTAAAATATATTATTGAATTAAATGGTTACCAATTGATTTATAATTAATTATAAAAAAATTAATATAGAGAAATTCATTTTTTAGAAACTATTTAAATGTTCACAAGTGTGTTTTATAACAATAATATAATAAAATCACACTTTTCAAATTATATTAATGATATATACATATATATAATATATTGAAACTAATTTTTAACATTCATCCAATGTGTTTTATAGACAATATATAAAAACAAATATAATATTATGTATAAAAGTTTAATTTTTATAAAAAGTATATTTTATCACATTTTGATGAAACACTTATTTTAATTGTATTTATTTACATTACTATTATTCATATTAAGAAAAATTATCATATTATTTTATATAGAGATATAATAATGTAAATTGGTGTATTTTTTAGGTATTTGTTTTTGATAATATTCATGTTTAGATGTATATTGAAAAAATATTGCATTATAATTAAAAACTAATTTTTCGAGTAAATAATTTATAGTGTTAAATTATTTTTTAAAATAATAAAAAATTATCATTAAATAAAATATTTATAATTCAATATGATGTATATTATTTTAATCAATTTCAAATTTAATCAGGATATTAAAACATTTTTATATTTTGAACATTTTCACATTAGAAACTCATTTTATCGTTATGTCAATGATATAAATTTTGAATGTTATTTATACAATGTAGTGTTTTTAATTTATAAAAATGGATAATATTAATCAAATCAAAAAATTTAAATTTAGTAAATAATAACTTTTTATTTCTGAAAAATATGAATAGTATCTTTAGTATTTTTCGTATTACCACTATTAAGGGGATATCATGTAATTATAGGTAAAAATAATGTTATATATATTATATAATTATGATAAAACATATCATAATTATATTGGATGAGTCAGTATAGACAATAACCATCCTTGTGATTGTTTTTTTCTCTTTGAGCCACATCGATAAATATAAACATTTTGTAGAATGTTATTATAATTAATGTATTATATTTCATACTAATTATATTGATAAGTATTACATTTTTTATATGTTGATATTAAGAAGATATATATCAAAATAAATATTAATAAGTAATATTAAATTTTTATCATCATTATATATATTTTTTGGTAATAAATAATTACTTTAAGGCCTACACAATGATAATGTATTAATTAATTATTTAATATAAATATTATATAAATGATATTAATTTTTTTTAAATTAATTAAATTGGAGTTAATTATTTCTATAAATTTATATTTAATATGATTATTAGATATTATGGGTTTATTGATTCTTTTTTAACTACTGTATTGATATTTTATTAATAGTTGTGAAATGAATTGTGTATAAAATTTGCATTAAAGAAATGTTAAAATAAATTAAATTTTATTGTATGATATTAAATTCATAAAAATATAAGAATTTTAAAAAATAGTGATATAATGATTAAAATTTCATCAATTACTCATTTATGTTTTGTTTAGAATTTTATAGTAACTATATTACCCCTTAAAGATTAAAAAATCATTGTTGTCACGGTATGAGTTATAAGGCTTATCTAAGGGTTTAATCCAAAATATAAGGGTAATAATGAGACATAAAAATTCAAAAAATTTATTTTATTATATTATAGAGACCCATCAACATCATAGGTCAAAAATGAATAACATTGGAACAAATTTTTTGTTTAAACTATAATTATATTAATTTAATATTAATTTTGTTTCAAAAAGTCCATTTGACCTCCATTATAAAATAGAACATCCTCCATCACTTGTTAACAACACATTTAGCATTATCTATCAAACAATAATATAAGATTGATCATCTAAACTACCCCATCATTCCAAATTCATTTATTTGGGGGAAATTCCACCAAATAAGTCATTTTCTTTAAATAATAATGAGATATGAAAAGAGAAGGTAACGTTCATCATGAAACTTTTTTGTTTTATTTCTTAATTAAAACAATTTAATTATTTTTATTTCATGTTTGTATAATATTAAAATTATCTTTAATATATTTATATGTTTTTATACAATGGGTTTTATCTACACTCACACACACTTTCATCAAATTGGATACACTATCATGGTTCTTGTTTACGGTAAACTACTGCCTAACGAAACGATGTTGTTGGTTATTCAATTCAAAGCATTCATAGATTGTAATAATGATATAACTTCTATTTTAAAATGATATAAATTATATTTATGATGTTTTTATTATTCTATTATTATTATTATACATTATTTCATGTTATATATTTTTTATAATTAAGATAACTTTATTTGTGGATTTTCGGACTACCGCCTCCTCAAAATGATGAAATTAGTAGGCAAAAAACCTATAATGTATTTAGGGTGAGTTTAGAAAAATATTAAATATATTAAATAACAGTTGTAATTTAATTATATTATTGACATTACTTCTTTCAATATGATAATACAATGGAAACAATGTTCATGTGTTCGTATATCCTACCGTCTCCATAAATTGTGTATTTATTTTTATTATTCTATATATTAAATATTATTATAAATTAATTTATAATGAATATATATGATATTAATTTCATGTTTAACATTATTGATATGATGAATTAATTATATAATCATGAGTATATAAAATATAACAAATAAAAACACATCTAAAAAACAATACATCTATTACATAAAATGTAATTTTAAAAAGAAATTCTAAATAAATATGTAATTTAAATTAAAATTAAAATCATATATGGTTTTATATTAATTAATATTCTTCTATGTTTTATATATCATAAACCTATTTTTATTATATTAACTGTTTAAATGAGTATAGAGACAGTCAATAGATAAGGAACGAGAGTCTCTCTCACTCTCCTATCATTGAGACATAATTTGATTTTATACACTTATATTCATTTATGAGATGTATATATAGACCATGTCACTAATAATCTAACTAATTTAAATTTATATCATATTATATATATATTTTAGATATTATTCATTCATTTGGATTAGGAATTAAATGTTAAATCTGTTCTGAGACACCTTTAATCATTGATGATTTAATTATCATGTCATTTTTCCCATGACTATATTATTTATATTAATTTTTATTTTTATTTATATGGATTTAAAATTATTATAAATTAAAAGTAATACCTTTTTTATTTCATTCCACGGTTCTAAAAGTTAATCTTTTTATGTTTTTTATACTGAATGTTCATACAATGGAAAAATGGAGTGTATATTTTATAACCTATATAATGAGAATAAATTTTATTATAAGGACCTTGAATTAATCATTACATAATCATGAGTTAAGTCAAACATTCACATGGAGGATCTTTTTAAGTTTATATTTATATATAATTAGGACAAATATATATATATATATATATATATATATACATAAACATAAACATTACAACAAGACACTTCTACAACCTACCCATTTTTTCCATAAAACAAAAACTCTATAAAAAGAAAGGGGGTCTAATTTTATTATTTAATAGAATAAAATTCCATTGATCCCATCCATGACTCTATTAATAATCAATTCCTATGAAAAATATTCAAAAAAAGGGATGAGCATAAAAATCTCAGTAAGGAAAATAAAATAAGGAATAAAATCTTCAGTCGATAAATATTTAAAACACATGATTTTTTTTCAAAAAATCCTACCTTTCACTAATAAATCATAAAATATATATCTTATATTATGTAATAATAGATTCCTACAAAACATAATATAAATCATAAAACCTAAAGGTATCTTGTGGAATCCATATCATATTTACACTGAAGCTTTCATATCTCCATAAGCAGAAACCTTCATGGTTATGTTTGGAATACCAATCAGATTATATTACGTAATTCAACTAGGGGACACAATATCATTTACCTCCATCAAGTTACCCAATTCATTGGAGATCTATCTTAGGCTCACCCTTAGTCTGTTTATCATTGTACCACCCATATACATACACAATTTCCATGAACCATAACCTAACCATGACAAATAAAACAAGAATAAAAGATAGAAAAAATTTCCACATAATAATAAAAATATATATGATTTTGGTATTGAAATAATGAATCCATTATCAAAACCATTTTCAATACCAAAATACCCTAAAATAGAAGATTTTATTTACTTTTATTTTTAAATACATTACAACTTGAATAGGATGCTACATATCAAATAATGTGTGTGGTGGAGGAAAGGTCGTTTTTACCTTGTAAATTAGAAATAAATAGTTCTTTTTTTATATTTTAAAACAATTTATAAAAAAAATATTCCTCTTTAGAACCATTGACTGAAATTACAAGTCAATGTGGCTGATTAAATATCATATAAATGAACATCCTATATAAATAAAAATATTTCTCAATTAATAGAGATTGAGATGAATTCCTTAAAAAAATCAAATCATTTGATTAAAAAAAATTTAATGACATAAATATGTGTGAAAAATATAAATACACACAATATATGTGGATATTCATTATAAATCAATCATAGTCCATTCACACATATTCTTCGAAAAAATAAAACCTAGGACAAGGATTGTTAACACAATGAAATGAGATTGAGTTATGATTTACCTTACAATGTTCATAAAATTTTTGTTAGAATTTATCAATGGAACGTGTTTGGGTATTAATTGTATTTCCACAGAATGAGAATACTAAATTAAAACATTAATAAATATACATTGATTACACACATGATCTTGGAATAATGTAATCGAAAAAGTATGTGTAAAACCCAATGATAACAAATTGTGTATAGAAATTCTCTTACATAGATAATTTAATAATAAAAAATTGATCGATTATGAGTATTAAATATAAAAAAACATATATCATGTATAAATAAAAGACCATACATCAAAAGATATTTCTCGCAAAATCACAGGACAACATAGTCAAGAAGTAGAAGATTAACACAATGAATGGAAATTAGGTAATGAAGTTCCCTTACATTGAATCTGACTTGTCTAATTCATTCTATATATTCATGAATAATAAAGATATTTTACTTTATACATTCATAAAAATGAATATTTATTATTGACTTTATATTACTTACCATCCATTTTTCAAAATTATATAATTATTTATGTTCATATTGGATGGTTTGTCTGCAAGAACCCAGTTCTTAGTTTTGAGGTATGAGCTTCTTCTTTTCCCTTTTCCTTAAGTGTTTTGAGAAATTATTGAAAATGGGGAAAAATCCCAAATTTTGGAACTACACATCGTGTCCTTTTTCCACATGCCATGTACTTGTGGCCGTGTTGGGATTTGTACACAGGGCGTGTAGCCATGTCAGTGACGTAGGGTGTAGGAACTGACTACATGCCGTGTAGTGGTCCCTTACACGCTGTGTAGTTAGTCAATTGTCCAAAACAGTAAGGTGGTGGAGCAGCTGCCAACTGGGCGGCAGTACACGCCGTGAACTCAGAAGTGCATGCCATGTACTCATGTCGACGGATGAATAGTGTGGCAGTGCCTCTAGAGGAACAGTTAAATTAAGGAATACACTCCATGTACATGGAAGTACACACCGTGTACTTTGTTTTTTCGCATAAAACAAGAAGTAGCCAACCATGTTCACAGGATTGTCTTAGAACCAGAGGAAGGAGCTCGGGAGGATGGCAAGGTCTTCGTGGATCAACCGATCGAGCACCAGGAATCTGATATCACTTCCGTCGATCAAGTTGGAACCATGCAGGTAAGCCCACTCTTCCCCAAGCATGTTGCTGACCAATTCATTCTCTAACGGGAGTTATTTGAGGTTGAATTATAGTTTTCTTACCTCATATCTACGTCATTCCTGGGCATTTCTGGAATCGACATTCAGGTATACCTCTAGTTGGCGTATAAGGTAGGTGGCTTGGTGTTAATTTTTTCAAAAGACATGTATTTTCTATGTTTTTGTTCCACGAAACCATGTTGGGGTGACATGTGGCAAAGACTGTTGCTATATAAAACACCTATAATTGATTATGTATTTTATTATTATATTAAATTGCTTTTTGGGATCATTGCTTGGATCCGGAACCACCCCAGGGGTGTGTTCCATTGTTTATCCATTTGGACAGAATACCCGAGGGTATGCCATTAATGTAGTAATTGTAGAATTTCCTTCAGAGTAATTGCTTGTTATTGGTAATTTACGTATTGGGCATGGTCCGTTTACCTGTTCAGCCTGAGGGCGTTGTTGTGATTAGACTATGGGCACTGCATTATTTTGCCTAAGGGAAGTAGATATTTTCTCCCTGAGGGAAACTTCTTATGTGCCTGAGGGAAATAGACTCTATTACTGAGGGAGAAACTTCTTACGCCTGAGGGAAGCTTCTGTTACACCTGAGGGCTATACCTTCGGGATGGATTCTGCTTACCTGATGATTTGATTTTTCTTGTCTGAGGACGTGGACTGTTTACAAAGAAATGAACTGTGGTGATTTCTAATATTTAATGAATTAAATGAATAATGAAATGGAAATTTTACTGTTAAGTTAGTTATTGTTTAGTAGTGCTTAATTTATTGCATTTTACCATTTCACACTATTGTTTCATGCTTAAACGCAGTTGGGCACGAGCCTTTGGTGGGTGCCTACTGAGATATATTTCTCACACCCTGTTTGGGTCATGCTTTTCGGCCCAAACATATTACATCGCTGAAGGTGTGGATAGGGGCAAGAGTCCCTATACAGGTACTTGACTGGTGTTGTGGAGTTGGAGGACATGGGACCAAGCCTAGGCATGTGATGCTGCAGCCAGTTGTTTGCTTGGTTTTGCGGTACTCTGCTTTTTGTTGTACTGTACTGATGTATAACATGTTTTGGAGGTTTTCTTAGAACATGAGACATGTTTCATCATTTTATATATACTGTTGGTTATATCCACTTATATTGTTTATTTCAGTTTATTATGGTTTACTGCTTCCACTGACGATGTATGTTTTATTTCATATTCTACTGCGCTACACTTTGACAAATGAGGGCATAGTTTTCCCACTATTAGACCGGGTCTCTCGCTACTAGTCAGCAGCCTCTGGAATTTGGGGAAATTTGCTTGAGGTCACATGGATAACCGAGTTGGGGGAACCCGTTGAGTAGCACCCAGAACCGAGACGATACAAAGAGGTGTCAGAGGGTTTCTTTTCTGTGACTTACTATTTGGATATATTGTCAGGAATAGGACGGATTTGTAGTTGGTAATAAGCTGTGACCGGGCATAGCTAACTCGTGTGTTGGGAAAAATCAATTTACATCGTGTTGCAATCTTAGTGATTTTTCAATTTACAGTTGATTTGTTTTCACCGTTGGGTGACGCACATGAGGTTGTGTTGTTTATAATTTATCTATGGGTTCTATTTAGTTGCCACCTGGTGAGACAAGGGTATTACGTCTCATGCATCATATAGGCACATGCCAGATATCACGTGCGATGCATAGTTTCCATTCCATGTATGTGTATTAAAAATTGTATGTTTTTGTGATAGTTGATGTGTGAGAAAATCATGATATTGTGATAGATGCTGTGATAAAATACCTGCTCTATGATAGGGTAATTTTATGTGATATTGTTTATAGAATGAATTCCAAACTTTGGTCATTGGGGATTATGGTCCCTCATTGACCAGAATATGGTGGCTCATTGGTTGTATATTAGTTATAGCATTGATAAGATGTCAAAATTTGATTCGTGGGGAGTATGGGCTCCCACGGGTCGGAATTTGACACTTAGGTGTTGTTTTCCGGTATTTTCTGTGTTCCGGGGATGTTTCTGAGGAATACTATCTAGAAAATCCAGAATACACACTTTGTAGGACCTTATACAAGCCATTCTTGTTCTTCAGTTCGGGAAGAAATATAAAATTTTTGAGTACACACCGTGTAGTCTCTTCCCCTTCCACAAACCGTGTTGGCGGCGACACGAGGAAGGGAAGAGCTTTGGGCGAACATGCCGTGTAGCTTTTTTACACGCCATGTAGTGTTGACCCGGAGTCTGGTCGTGTAACGAACAAAATTGGTCGTTGAAATCATGTACAGAACACACCGTGTCAAATATGAACACGCCGTGTAGTGTGATCTGGGTAATCGACCATGTAACTAATATCACGGGTCGGTGTCTTCTCTTCTTGAGCAAGTCGTGTACCTGTGGGACACACCGTGTAGTCTTGTCCGAGAAAATACCGAGTGGAGTTAGACGTGTGGCTAGGTAGACAGGGTGGTGTACACACCGTGTTAGGGTGTAACACACCATATAGTGTCATGACGGGTTTTCGGCCGTGTCACAGACGACACTGGCAGTTGGAAAATAGCAATTTACATGCCGTGTAGATATAATACACACTGTGTAGTTTTTGTTGAACAGAAGTCGTGTGGAATAGTCGTGTAGAAGGACCTGGGCAGGGGAAGGGAAGTCAAGTACACATTGTGTAGTCATTGTACATGTCGTGTAGTCTTGTTTTGCAAATTTTGAAATTCGTTCATCTTCTTGTTCCCTTTGTGGTTCCTTCTTTTTCATACTTTGATAAATCTTGAATCTAAGGCATGCCTTTGGCCTTGTAGTGTCATGCTGCCTAGACGACCGCACGTTGTTCTCCGGTAGAGAGGCAACGACTATACTGTAGAGATGGTGGGACATGGGATACATGTAGATCCTCCAGTAGAGCCAGATGTAGTGCCAGGTGTTATACCAGACACATGCATGGAGGCGCAGTTCCGTGAAGGCTTTTTTCGGTTCATGCAGACCGTTCAGGGGGCACCACAGGCTGCCACATCTTTGGCCGAGCTGACTCGTTTCTTGCAACAGCTGCATCCCCCTATGATTTCAGAGGATGGAGGACCATAGGCTATAGATTCTTGGTTGGGGTCTATGATGAACATTTTCGAGTATCTTGATATGCCTCCAGAGCGGAGGGTCAAGCTCGCGACTTACATGTTTCGTGATTCCACCAAGAGGTGGTGGGATGTTTCCACCCACTCAGAGCATCACTGGGACATGGCGTGGGATGATTTCCGGGAATTCTTATAAAACTTCTTTTTCCCAGAGATGCTAAGGTCAGATAGAGCTCGAGATTTCATGAATCTATAGAAGGGTGTTATTTCTGTGATGGACTATTCTGCTCATTTTACTAAGCTTCAGCATTTTACACTCGTGCTAGTGGTCGATGAGATGTTGAAAGACAGAAGTTTTGAGGATGGTATTCGGTATGACATCCAATTTATGGTGAATGTTTTAAGGTTTCCTTCAGTACACGCTATCATCAATCAGGAGATGATTACAGAGAGGAACCTGCGGTAATCTAGTGGTGTGGGCCAGGTCGGTTCAGCACAAGTTACTGGAACTATTTTTCCTGGAAAGAGGAAGAGACGGATAGACATTTCTCAGGGTGGCAGTACTTTCCAGGCAGCTTCTTCAGGTGGTCCAGTCAAGTGCTACCAGTATAGAAGAGAGGGGCACAAGAGGCCACAGTGTCCACGAGATCCATTGGAGTGCTGAGCTTGCGGCAAGATGGGTCATCTGCAGCGCTATTGTAGGGAGTTTCCACCAGTGGATAGTGAGAGGGGTTCTATACAGACTCCGTGTGTGGGAGAAGGACCAGTTGCTTCTTACCAGTCGGGGAACTTGAATGCATCAGGGCATGCATGTAGAGATGGTGGTCGTGGTCATGGTAGCCAAACACTAGGATCTCTGAAGTAGCACAACAGGATAGCTCAGGGTAGCCAGGTTGTGTCGCAGGGCCGCAACATTGGGTAGGCATATGTAGTTAAACAATCTCAGAAAGAGCAGGATCTCGGACCTTCTACAGTCATGGGTACTATTTTATTAGATTCTGTTTTATCTTCAGTACTGTTTGATACGGGTGCTACGCATAGTTTCATATCTGTACCCGTTGTGGAGAGCCTTGGGCTCTGTGTTTCTTCTTCTTCCTATATCATGTCAATAGACATTCTGTTTGGGACTAGAACAGCTGGTGTGCATCGGAGAAATGAGTTCCCTCTTGAGGTTAGTGGGTGTCACTTTCCTTGGGTCCTCTATGTCTAAGAGATGACGAGATATTATGTCATTTTCAGTACGGACTGTGTGGTTACCTATCGATCCTTTGTAGACTACTATCGTCGCAAGGTGAGTTTAACTTCACTAGAGGGTAGAGAGTTTCTATACAAGGGTGAATGGGATGTTCAGGTGAGTCGAGCTGGACCAGATCATCATGGGCGAGGTGGAGTAACAGTCCAGATTGTGAGCTTATATCTGGATGACCACTGGACTTTTCAGACAGATTTTCCTCCCGTGGTTGATTATTTCGGGGATGTCGTCCCAGACGACTTTTCGGGTCTACCTCCGGTGCGTGAGGTGGATTTCTCTATCGAGCATATGCCAAGAGCAGCACTGGTGTCGATTCCTCCATATAGGATAGATAAACCTGAGCAGCAGGAGCTCAAGATAAAGTTATAGGAGTTATAGGAGAAGGATTTTATCAGACCCAGTACTTCATCATGGGGTTCGCTGGTACTTTTGGCGAAGAAGTTAGACGGTACCCTCAGGCATTGCATGGATTATCGGAAGCTAAACCAGTTGACGGTAAAGAACCGATATCCCTTACCAAGGATTGATGATCTTTTTGATCATCATCGTGGAGCACGAGTGATCTGGAAGATTGACTTGAGATCAGGATATCATCAGTTGCGCATTAGGCCATCTGATATACCTCTCACATACTTCAAGGGTAGGTATGGTCTATACGAGTACTTGGTTATGCCGTTCGGACTCACGAACGCACCAACAGTTTTCATTGTTATAATGAATCGTGTGTTCCATCCTTATCTTGACCCATTTGTGGTAGTATTCGTAGACGACATCTTGGTGTACTATTGTACTCGACAGGACCATGCCACCCATCTTGGGATCATATTGAGTACACTGAGAGAGCATCAGCTATATGCTAATCTCTAAAAGTGCCACTTTTGGATGGACTTGATTCTGTTCCTGGGTAACATTATCTCAGAGGTAGGAGTTGAAGTAGACCCAGAGATGGTGAGAGAAGTAGTTTCCTAGGAGAAGCCTAAGAACTTGTTTGAGATACAGAGTTTCTTATGGATGGCTGGTTATTACAAACACTTCATATAGGACTTCTCCCGTTTAGCAGCACCGTTGACGGGTCTGACTAAGAAGGGTGTGACGTTCGTTTGGTCAGAAGCCTCCGAGGCAGATTTCCAGGACCTGAAGGGAAGGCTGACATCAGCACCGATCATGATACTCCCTGAGCAGGGAATGAGCTATACAGTGTACTGTGATGCATCAGGTATTGTGCTGGGAGTAGTGTTGATGTTGGGCCACCGAGTTGTTGTGTACGGGTCTCGACAGTTGAGGCCACATGAGTAGAATTACCCAACACATGATCTCGAGTTGGTTGTAGTTGTTCATGTGTTGCACTGCTGGAGACACTATCTGTTGGGATAGAATTTTGTGGTTTTCACTGAACACAAAAGCCTCAAGTATATCTTTACTCAGTGTGACCTATATCTGAGGCAGAGGAGGTGGTTTGAGTACCTACAGTCCTTCGATTATGAGCTTTACTACACACCTGGTAAAGGTAATGTAGTAGCCAATGCACTGAGCAAGAATAATCAAATACAGACAGTGCTGGAGGCCATTAGTGAGTGGGAGTTCATTGCCTTATTCTTTGAGATGCATATGGAGGTGCATGATAGTCAGGGGAAGACTTATCATTCATCTTTATCTTTTACTTCTACCCTCCTGGACAACGTGGGGATGAGGCATCAATATGATCCAGAAGGCCTAGTTCTACCGGAGTCAGTGGAGAGTGGGGACCCTTCTCTTGGTTAGACGACAGGCGATGAAAAGTTCCGGCATTTCCATGGATGGGTATGGGTTCCGTGAGATATACGCGGGGAGCTAATTCGGGAGTTTCATGCTTCAGCTTGGGAACTTCATCTCGGGATTACCAAGATGTACCGTGACTTGAAGCATCAGTACTGGTGGCCGGGTATGAAGAGAGAGATAAATGGATTTGTTACGAGGTGTTCCACCTGTCAGCAGGTGATGGCGGAGCATTAGAGACTAGCTGGGCTATTACAGCAGTTGCCCATTCCCGAGTGGAAATGGGATGATGTCGTGATGGATTTCATGATGGGTTTACTGAGGTCACCTAGAGGCAATGACGCCTTGTGGGTTGTTGTGGAAAGACTCACAAAGGTATATCACTTCTTGAGGTCAAAGAGACTTTGGTGTTAACGAGCTCGAATAGTTGTATATCCAATAGGTCGTTCATCTTCATGGGGTCCCTTGTTCTGTCGTTTCAGATAGGGAAGCCCGATTTACGTCTCTTTTCTGGATGAGTTTTCAGAGGGCACTGGGTACATAGTTGCTTCTGAGGACAGCATACCACCCTCAGACCGATGGACAATTAGAGCAAACGATACAGGTTCTTGAGGACATGTTGTGTGCATGTGTCCTAGACTTTGGGGGCTCTTGGGAGAAGCATATACCCTTATTCGAGTTTTCCTATAATAATAGTTTTCAGGCGACTATAGAGATGGCACCATATGAGGCCTTATATGGTAGGTCATGTCGTTCTCCTTTGTGCTGGTTAGTGACAGGTGAGGCAGCTTTACTAGGGCCACGTCTCGTGCAAGAGACTTCTGATCAGGTCCAGTTGATACAGAAGCATATGGCTACCGCACAATCTCGACAGAAGTCATATGCAGATTTCCACATACGACCTTTGGAGTTCGTAATCGGGGATCAGATTTTCTTGCGTGTTTCGCCAAGGTTGGGAAGAAAACGGTTCAGGAGTTAGGGTGAGCATTCACCAAGTTATGTGGGGCCATTTGAGATTCTGGAGAGAGTCAGGCTGGTCGCCTATAGGTTGAAGATACCGCAACGGTACCAAGCCATGCACGACGTCTTCCATGTGTCTCAGATGCGTCGCTATCATCCAGACCTGTCTCACATCATTCAACCTGATTTGGCTGAGCTTAAGATGATGAGTCCTCTGAGGAGCATCTGATTCGTATCGTTGATAGGAGCATGATGGTTCTCCGAGGCCGGTCAGTTCCTCTCATACGGGTGCTATGGCGGCATGGCCGAGTGCAGGACGAAACTTGGGAGCAGGAGACCGACGTATGTGCTCAGTGGCCAGAGTTGTTCACGGCTATATCTTTTCCACCCTTGGAAGGGAAATTCAGGGATGAATTTATATAAGGGGGGATGTTTGTAAGAACCTTGTTATATGTTTTGAGGTACTAGCTTCTTCTTTTCCCTTTTCCTTAAGTGTTTTGAGAAAATATGGAAAATGGGGAAAAATCCAAAATTTTGGAACTACACGTCATGTACTTTTTCCACACGTCGTGTATTTGTGGCCTTGTTAGGTTGAGTACAAAGGGCGTGTAGCCATGTCTGAGAAGAAAGGTGTTGGAACAGACTACAAACCATGTAGTGGTCCCTTACATGCAGTGTAGTTAGTTGGCATGCCAAAACAGTAAGGCGGTGGAGCAGCCGCCAGTTGGGCGGCAGTACACGCCGTGTACTCTGGAGTACACGCCGTGTACTCTGGAGTACACGCCGTGTACTCAGGAGTACATGTCGTGTACTCATGTCGATGGATGAAAAATGTGGTGGTGCCACCAGAGGAACAGTTAAAGGAAGGGAGTAAAGATCGTGTACTTGAATGTAAACATCATTTACTTTGTTTTTTTTGCTTAAAACAGGAAGTATCCAACCCTGTTCACTGGATTGGCTTAGAACCGGATGAAGGAGCTCGGGAGGAAGGTCGAATCTTCGTGGATCAACCGATCGAGCACCGGGAATCTGATCTCTCTTCTGTCAATCACGTTGGAACTGCGCGGGTAAGCCCTCTCTTCTCCTAGCGTGTTGCTGACCAATTTTTTTCCCTAAAGGGAGTTATTTTAGGTTAAATGAATTTTTTATTACCTCAGATCTACACCGTTCTTGGGAATTTTTGGAATCGACGTTCGGGTATACCTATCGTTGGCGTATAAGGTAAGTGGCTTGGTGTTAATTTTTCCCACTGTCGTGTATTTTTTTCATTTTTGTCCCATGAAACCATGTTGGGGTGTTGTGTGGCTGAGTAAGTTTCTATATTAAACACCGAGAATTGATTAGGTATTTAATTATGATATTAAATTACTGGTTGGGATCGTTGCTTGGATTTGGAACCACCCCAGAGGTGTGTTCCACTGTCTATCAATTTGGCCAGGATACCCGAGGGTATGCCTTTAAAGTAGTAATTATAGAATTGACTTGAGATGAATTTCTTGTTACTGCTAGTTTACATGTTGGGCATGGCCCGGTTACCTGTTTAGACTGAGGGTGTTGTTGTGATTAGCATGTGTGCACTGCACTATTTAGCCTGAGGGCAGTAGATATTTTCCGCTCGAGGGAAAACTCTTCTATGCCTATGGTCAATAGACTCTATGCCTGAGGGCGACACTTCCTACGCCTGAGGGAAACATCATTTACGCCTTAGAGCTATACGTGTGGGTTGTATTCTACTTACATTAGGGTAACAATTTTCTTGTCTGAGGACATGGACTCTTCACATAGAAATGACCTATGGTGATTTCTAATATTTAATTAATTAAATGAATAATTAAATGAATATTTGACTGTTAAGTTAGTTAATTTTCAGTACTGATTACATTATTTCATTTTACCATTACACACTATTGTTGCATGCTTACACACAGTTGGGAACAAGACTTTGGTGGGTTCCTACTGAGATATATTTCTCACACCCTGTTTGGGTCTTTCTTTCCCACCTAAATAGATTACATCGCTGCATGTGTGGATAGGGGAAAGAGCCCCTATACAGGTACTTGACTGTTGCTGTGGAGTATGAGGGCATGGGACCGAGCCTAGTCTCGCGATGCTGCTACCAGCTGTTTGATTTCTTTTGCTGTAATCTGGTTTTTGCTGTACTGTACTGATGTATAACATGTTCTGGCTGTTTTCGTAGAACATGAGACATGTTGCATCACCTTCGATATATTGTTGGTAATCTCCAATACTATTATTGATTTATGTTTTGTATGGTTTACTGCTTCCGCTGACGTTTTATGATTTATTTCGTATTCCGCTACGCTATACTTTGACAAACGAGGGCATAGTTTCCCCACTATAAGACCTGGGCCCTCGTTGCTAGTCGGCATCCTCTGGTGTTTGGGAAAATGCACTTGAGTTCATGTGGTGAACCAGGTTCAGGGCACCGTTGAGTTGCGCCCAGAACCTGGACGTTACATTGTCGATATTTGTTACTTGAAAGAAATATTAACTTGTTTGATGTAAATTTTACATGCGGTCAATGTTACTTCATCTCCAGAATATTATTCATGATATAAATAACATATTTATCCAAAATATATGTATTTTATAATATTCTTTAATAGGTGGAGATAATAAATGATATGCATATTTCAAGGAGACGGTAGGTCGTACGTATACATGAAGGCAACTTTCTTTTCTATGTCATATTAATGGAATGAAAAATTAATGATACATTATTATGTTATTATTACAGTATAGAATTTATGCTATATACATTGCATATGTTCATTAACTCCATCCATTATATGTTCTGTGTATGGAATGAAAGAGTCGTATCACATTGAGGGGGTGGTAGTCTGCATTTCTTCAAATGAAATTATTGTATTAACACATTATGGAAAACATAAATATATGAGGTAAATAAAAAATAAAAAAGAATAGAAACAATATAAATAATATATATATCATATATAAATATAGTACCATCCTAATGTCCACCATGAGAATTTGTATGCGATAATTGAACAATCATTGATTTGTGCGGTAGTAGTTCTCTTTACATAGAAACTATTTGTTCATATCCATTATATGGAGTTCTGTGCGAATATAGTTCAAATTCTTCTCATAAAAAAACTAGTGTATTTATTATACGAGATATGTCGTTTAATCATAGAATAATAATATATGGAGTTGATAATGAAAATAAGGAATGGAACATGATTGAAGACGTTACCTCTAAATTGGGTAACTTCATTTTATTTGAGACAAATGGATTTCATGAATTTCCTTCTAAAAAGGTATGAATTATTGGATAATGGGAGGGATTTCAAGAGATTATTGGAGAATAATTTGAACAATCCAAGGGGATTTAGAGGTTTGAGTAGGTGGGTAGAGGTGGTGGCCTTTAAAATGCAGGAGGAGTGGATCTTTAGGAAGGTCTTAAAATATTAATTTATAATAAAATATAATTCGTCTAAAAAATGTCCAAAACTCATTTAATTCGAATTTAAAATGATTTTTGTTCGAATATACATCATAATATATTTTTTCGATATGTTTTTAGTATTTACTTTATCATTATTTTTTTGTCTAACCCTTACGGGACACTTTTTAATCTTATAATGCTATCATGTTATTTACACATTGTGGGTTAACGTAATTACCATATCATGAAAAAAGACCATGAAATAAGTCATTTATTTCTTATTTAGACTTTTATTAATCATTTGAATGAATCACTGATTTATATGAATTTAATATAGTATAATAAACTAATTTATTTTTTTGTTATGACTTATGTCAATTCTGGAAACTATCCATACTTGACTTTTTTTAATAATTCACCACAACTTGATTCCATCAAAAAAACTTTTAATCAATACTAACATGTCATATTAACCTATTTAATTCGTTTATAACACTAAATTTTTTAAATAATATTTATTTTAATACTTATAATATAATTTATTTGAATCCATTATTAATGATGAAATCCTTACATCATCATTTTGTCATAATTATATGGATTTATTTGATCAAAAAAATTAACAATAAAATGCCTAGATTTAATAAATTTTTTTACTATTATAATGATTATTTATAGTCAATGAGATTTTTATGACCCTATATTAAATTGTTTTAGTAAAAGATACATGAATGTGTTATATTTTTCTTTACTTTAAATTAATTATTATAAAATACCATTATCACTTCAATGTGGCTCTATGAGGAGCCAAAAACTACCTATGGATTCCCATGGTCGGACATAACACATCCATTAGGTTTATTACATGTTTTAGGGTTGTTTTATGTTCTTTTAATATAATGCTTTTACAATTATTTACCTGATTTACCCTTTAGTCATGGTAAATAAAAATAATTACCAAAATTACTATTCGTAGTGTACAAAAATGAAAGGTACATATTTACAGAATTTAGATCTTACGATTACAAATATGGGATCCATTATTTTAATTCAAAACAACTAATATTAAGAAATTAATTTTAAAATAATTTATCTTGTAAGAATGGAAAACAATGTTTAAAAGAAGTAAAAACTATCAAAAGATTGACATGTGTTTATGTCTCAAATCAATGTAAAATTACTGAAAATGATAAATATCAGATTAAATGATAATGAAATATTATATAAATATTTTAAAACCAATACAATTAACAATTTATCTATATAAATATATGAGACGAAAAAACATTATTTTATTAAAATATATAATTTAAACTATTAAATAAAATATGAATATTATCAGAAATATAACCAAATTTCATCCAAAGTAAATTTTTATGTTTCTATTCCATAAAAGATATTTATGTAAAAAATATAACTTATAAAAGTGATAAAACTAAATTTACAAAGGATTGTTTATTAAAAGGTGGTAAAAGTACATTTTTATTAAAATATTTATTTATCGGAAAAATGAATTTTTTCTAATATCATTTCTAAAAATATAAAATATTAATTTAAAAATGTAAATTTTATATATATCATAGATTTTTCATTTAATAAAAATCTATCAAGAGTTTTCTGATTTTATAAAAGAATTATTCTCTTTTAAATAGGTATTTATAAAAGAAGATATTTTATATTCAATTGGTATTTTTTTAATTCTAATTAATATGGTAAATGATGAATCATTATTTAAGAATGTGTAAACCCTAATTCAAAATCCAGTTGATACTAAGAATTCCATAAATTCCAAATTATAGGCATTAAATACCTTTTAAAATTATAAATTTTTTGTTGTTCTATTTTTCAATATAACTCAATGTTGTGTGAAACGTATGTGTAATGTCACTGAAATTTCAAGGAAAATATTTTCGTATTTTCATTGGAATTTTACGAGTCCGTAATTTCTGACGGTGCCTAATTCCATGGCCCGGTGTGCACAGAATCAACTTCTAACTTTTTGTTCGTGTACGTTCAGTAAACGTACGAGCGGGTTTTTATATCTTTTGATCTGGTGGTCGGAATTGATATTTGAGGACACCGATGAACTCGCAGCGCTAGTATTCTCCTAAGGGGACCATTACCGCAGTTGTGTTTGGTCAAAAGTAGAAGATATAATTTGGGGATTCATAAGAAAATAAATAAAATTGTTTTGTTACACAATTTTATTTTTACGAGGGGGTTAATTCCTCCAAAGATGAGGTGGAGGAGGGGCCCACACCCCACATAACCTCCCATGAGAGGATAATGTGTGGTGGGGATCAAATGCACACATAACCCCTTAAAATCCTCATTAACACCCCTTAATAAATTTTGACACCTCTGCTATTTTATTTTAAACTCTCCACAGTCCACCCTCCCTTATTTCATTTCCAACATGCTCCCAATTAATGAGTAATTAATTAATTGGCTCAACCTTTCGAATTAACTTGAAATTCATGTTAAGGATAATATAATAGCCTAATCTATGATTATTGGGGTTGGCACATGTTGTGTTGGTGGAGCCTTCGAGAATAGAGGAGGACTTCATCCCACGAAGTACGTTTACCCTCTCCAACGAAGAACACAAGGCCTGGACCGCCTTTTTCTTCTTTATTCTTCTTCCTCTGCATCAAGGGAGTAGACACCGCCCAGGAAGAATAGACATCGCCCAGGAAGAACGTCTCCAATGATATTGAATCGTTCTCCAATGTTGATGGAACGACACCATCTTCCGTGACACTGTCATCTGCGACACCGATTTCCGCCACTAAGACAACATACCATGAATCGAGGTAGGGGGTTGTTAAGAGTTTTTCATATATTTTATAAACTTCATCATTCTAATTGCAGAGTCTAAATCTTCCAATTTTTAATGTCATAATGGGGAGGGTTCGGTCCACACGAACACAACCAGAACCTCCCCATACTTGTTGGTTTTATTTGGCGACGGAGTCCGTGTTAGAAGAGGCTAGGACGGCAGAAGTCGGCGGCGACCGGAGGCGGCACCTAACTGAGGCAGCGACGTCCTTGCGCCGGCCGTGTGAAGAGACCGGCCCGCCAAACCGGCCGGCCCGTTGGGATCCACGGAACCTGCAAGTACAATGTGGCAGAGAGAACTACGGAACGCAACTGCGTGATTATTTATAGACGAAACAGCCATCTGTAGCCGACTAGGCAGGAGACCGCGGCGCCGCATGGCACCGTGCTGTGGAGGAATCGCAGCCTGCGTTGGGCGGCTCCTTCAGCGTGCGAACCTACCGGCCGGGCAGAAGAAACTGCGGTGCCTAAGTGTGCCGCATTCTGAGTAATTGTAGCCCGCAACATTTGGTCACTCACAACATACAAACTAGGCTGCTTCGGCCGGCCGGATAGAAAATATGGGCGGCGCTGCTCGGCACCGCCGGGCAAGCCGGACGGGCCCGCGACCCGAGCAGGGTCCGCGGGCGGGTCGAGCCCCACTAGTCCAGGCCGAGCCCCTATTAAAGTCGTACTTTCCAGGTCGGGTCCCTAGGTGGGCCGCGCTCTACCAGTCCAGTCCGAACCCGACCAGGTCGGACCCACCAAACTAGGTCAGACTGACCCGCTAGCCCACTGGGCTTGATGGGCCAGGCCCGTTTCGGGTAAACGTGAATATCATCTAGAATGTGTATCTAATTAACGCACCGTCTGCGGCATTGGGATCCTAGCGATGAGGCGGTACTTTTTCGATTATCTAGGTGAGTTTTGGACAAATTTGGGAAATGTACCGGTTTGGAACGAGCGTAAATCCAACCAGGCCCCTGAAACAGAAAAACAAATAACTCTCAGACCGGGAGTCATATTGACGTGTTTTCTATCACGTTGGGTTTCTTTTGATGAGTCAGAACATCGGGGTACATAATCTTGGGACATCATGATAGTTTATGTATCAAACCCTTTTCTTGAGGAGCATACCCTCTTGGATCGAGCGTGCTATGTGCGAGAACCCTATAGGTGGCTGCGACTACAATGACTACTGTACTCGAATCCTCTGTGAGTTCGACGATGACGACAACTGTACCAGAATCTTGTGTGGGTTCAACAGTTTTGACAGAGTAGCTAGAATGTATCCCGTGTGGGTCTGACCACTTAGATGAATTAGTAACTACATCTGATCATCTCTATTACTCTACAATACCTGGAATGTATCATGTGTGTGTCCGACAGCTTACACGATATTTCTAGACTGTATCCAGTGTGTGTCTGACAACTTAGATGATATAGCCGGAATGTATCTTGTGTGGGTCTGATAGCATAGATGATCCAATGGCTATATCTTATCATTTATATCTCTCTACAATTTTGGCATACCTGTGTGAGCTGAGTCATGTCTTTCAATCATTATCACCATGGTGTTTGACATTACATCCTGTGTGGAATGAGTAGTGCTTTGGCTCATGAGTTGGAGTCGGACTGTGATTGGTAACTTAGGTATATGTATGGTCATATACCTATGTAGGGTTGGTTGATAATTCATGTTGTATATTTCTTATTTTTCTTTTCCTTAGTGGATATTGTGAGACCTCGTGGGTCTTGGGGTCCTAACTGAGTTTCATTACACTCATCCCTTCACGGGCTATGCCCACATCTCGTTGTGTTGGATGCAGACAACATACAACGCTGACGGAGGCCGAGAGCACCATGAATGGATAATATCCGAAGGTGGACTTTGTGACAAGTCTTCAAATGGTAGAGACTGATAGACGTGGGTGATGAGGTGTCCATTTGTAACTACCATTCAGGTTGGAATCCTTGGAGGACGATATAGGAGCTGCTATTTACGTTCAGTTGTTTCTTCCTTTACATGTACTTTTTTTTTCCGTTGGGGTTGTATACTATACCATTTACCTTCCAACACGCTATTTTGTATTCATTTCTACTTAGTGTTTACTTTTTGTTATGTACTCTGTTGTGTATGTTTACTTTCATAAAGGCAATTCCTTCTATGCTTAGGGATTTACTCCTTTTGTGCTAGTCTCCAGCCCATGGCCTATAGAAGGCGGGCTTGGGGACGTCACGACATGGGCCCCGAGGATAGGTCGTGAAAAATTTGTATCCGAAGAGTCAGTTTTACTACAGAACTAAGGACAATGATCTTTGAAGAAATATTTTAAAGAGCATTGAGTGTGGTTTTAAGTCCATGGAGTCTGGTGTTGGTGCGGCGGCCGACGTATCCATACACCAGGACCCTGACCTATGATTTCTGACTCAGTGCACGAAAACACTGATTGTTTGTGTGTTTTCTTTGAAATTTTTTCTTTGTGATTACTTTATTTCAGTTCACCAGGTATTCTTTTTAATCGTGGTGCACCTGTTTTTTTTTCAGGATGGCCACACGAAGGCAGCCAGCTAGTGTTATGAGTTTTGTATGATATTGTAGCCCACCGAGCGATGAGGCCTCAGTGCAGAGCCCCATCACAACGGAGGCACCAGCGGTACCACTACCCACTGGGCCACAAAATCCACCAAACCCAGCAGTAGAAAGTTAATGCCGCTTGAGTGCGTTGCATGAGTTCCAGCGACAGAGTCCGCCCAGGTTCCGTGGATAGACGAACCCAGAAGGAGCTAAGGATTGGATGGAGGCTATAGTCATACTTTTTGTATTGGTAGGGATGTCAGCCGACCATATGGTGATCCTTTCCAAGAGTCTTCGGTGCACATCACTAGGTAGATGGTGGAGCCTGATGCTCTAGGTGCATGATGAGGAATCACTACTCTGGATGGACATCGAGAGTCTTCTCTACTCGGAGTTTGTTCCAGCCACCATTCGTGCAGTGCAGATTCCGGAGTTACATCATCTATAGGAGGGAAGAATGACAGTAGCTCAGTACTCAGTGAGATTATCCAGCCTCTCAATTAACTCCATTGATATGATTTGGGATCCGTTATTTAGGGCATGTACCTTCGAGTAAGGGCTCGGACATGAGATCATGGCTGCAACGAATCCCCACATCATTCCGACTTAGGCATGGGTGATGTAGCGAGCCCTTCTAGTGGTGAGCTTTCTCGCTGAGCAGTCACCAGCAGTGAGACCCAGCACAGGGCGTCACATAGTGGAGTCTTCTGCAGCCGGCGGTAGACAGATGGCGCATAGGCCCAAGAGGACCAGTCTATCAGGTGGGAGAACACAAGATACATGTTAGGTTTTACGGTGCACACGAATCAGAGAAAGAAATATGAGAAGCAGGCAGTGAAATGCATGCGGCGGGTAGGGCCACATTAATCATGACTGCCCGACCAGCCATGCAGATGAGTATAAGGTGATAGAGGGAACTCCAAGGCAGAGGCATAGGTTCGACCCTGGTGGTCTTCTGGGAGCAAGCGGTCAAGGCAGAGGAGCTGGCCGAGCAGCGGGTTGTGGACGACGTTCCATGGCACTACCATCACCACCACCAGCAGGAGGTTCTCCCCGACCAGAGGGAGCTGGTGTATAGAGGCGGGATCAGCTGCAGGTAGTCGAGGCCTACAATTACAGTGCACTAGATATGATTTGAGGTACTATATTTTTCTACTCCACCCTTACTGCAATACTCATAGTCACTGGTGAAAGTCATTCTTTTATTGTTGCTGCACTCGTTTAGAGATCAGATATTCTGACGGAACTGTTGGCTCAATCCTTATGGCTAGAGACTCCTACAGGAGCAGACTCGATGATTACACATTGGTGTCGGAAGTGTGAGATTACTCTAGTAGGTGAGACCTTCGGTATGGATCATCTTGTAGTGGTGTAGAGGCCTTACGGCATCATCTTTTGTTTGGACATGTTATCTACAGTTCATGCTCAGATCCACTGTATTAGGCTCAAAGTGTGGTGTGTCGGCACGAATGGGACGAGGTTCACCTTCATCGATGATAAGGGAGACTTTACAGAACAGGATGGACTTACACATAGGAGGGGGTAGCTGATCACACATCAGTTGGATAGACTCATCTTTGGAGTGGTTGATGAGCGGAGTCCGATTTTTCCATTTGTGGTGGATGAGTACACGGTTGTTTTTCGTGACGACTTCCCAGGACTACGCCCTCACAGAGAGGTAGACTTGTACATTGATATATACCCCGGGAAAACACCGATTTCTACTCCATCATTTTGGATGGCTCCCGTCGAGATTCGTGAGATGTGATTATAGTTGGAGTACTAGTAGGGGAAAGGATTTATCTGACCCAGCGTTTCACCTTGGGCATCACCGATTTTGTTCTCCAAGAAGGCGGATGGGAACTTGTGACTATGTGTCAACATCCGTCGCCTATATCCGGTGACCGTGAAGAATAAGAACCCACTCTTGAGGATTGATGACCTCTTTGATCTGCTCAAAAGAGCATGATGGTTCTTGAAGATAGAACCCAGGTCAGACCATCACCGGCTTAGAGTTTGATATGAGGATTTGCAGAAGACAACCTTCAGGTGACGGTATTGAAACTACAAGTTCTTGGTTATGCGCATTGGTGCAACCAATTCTCCATGAGTGTTAATGAATCTGATGAATAGGGTCTTCCAGCCTTATGTCGATCGTTTTGTCGTAGATTTCATCGACGACATACTGATTTACTCGACTATAGAGGAGGAGGAAGCCTACCATTTGTGGGTGGTACTGGATACCCTTCGAGAGAACCATCTTTATGGTAAGCTCTCAAAATGACATTTCTATATTTGAGAGCTTCATTTATTGGGACACATCATCTCAGAGGCTGGAGTTGCAGTGGACCGAGCGAAGATCGAGGTAGTACGTTATTGGCAGCCACCCAAGACTGTGATGGAGGTGTGGAGTTTTGTGGGAATGGATGGGTACTATCGAATATTTGTGCTAGACTTATCCAAAATTGTAGCACCTCTTTCAGCGTTGATGAATAAGGGGAAACCCTTCGTGTTGTCAGATAGATTCCAGTAGAGCGTTCAGGAGCTGAGACAGAGGTTGCCAAGTGCGCCCATCTTGAGGCTACCAAAGTAGGGGGTTGGGTATGTAGTTTACTACGACACATCAGGGACCAGAATCAGGTGTGGCCTTATGCAGGAACCTTCAGTGATTGCATAGGGTTCACGTCAGTTGAGACAACATGAGAAGAAGTAATCTACCCATGACCTGGAGTTAGCAGCAGTGGTCTTCACCTTGAATATGTGGCAACACTATCTGATGGGAGAGCAGTGTACAGTCTATTCTGACCACCAGAGTCTTAGGTACTTCTTCTCACAGATGGACCAGAACATGAGATAACGGAGATGGCTTGAGTTTCTCAAGGACTATGTCTTCTAGATAGTCTATACTATTGGTAAGGGGACCGTTGTAGAAGATTCACTAAGCAGGGGGGTGGGCATTCATCTGCTAGGAAAGGCGATAGAGAATCCAGCCACGTTGCCAATATCATTTGTAGATAGATATGGAGTTGAAATTTTTAGTCTATCATAGTCACTCCTCTACTACGTCAATGATTCAGAGAGGAACAGCATGGGGACGTTGACTATGAGATGCGACATGCTCAGATATCCTCAGGTCAAGCACCTGAATGTTTTTTTGAAGGTGGGGAGCATGTCATCCTGTTCAGAGGATGTACCACAGTACCATATGCATTATAGGAGGAGGTGTTGATGGATTTCAACACTTCCCCTCTAGTGGTACATCCCGAAGTGGAGAAGATGTATCAGGATCTTAGACGATAGCACTGCTGTCTAGGTATGAAGAAATAAATAGCAGATTTTTTCACTCAATATCTCACTTTTCAGGAAGTGATGGAAAAGAAACATTTTCCAGCAGGCTTGGTTCAAACCTTGGAGGTTATATAGTGGATGTGGGATGATATATCCATGGATTTCATGATGGGACTTCCACATAATTCCATAGGACATGACTATATCTGGGTGATCATAGAGTGACTCTCATTGTAGGCCCACTTCGTACCGATCAGAGTGTAGGGCGTAGTAGAGAGCTTGGGACACATATACATTAAGGATATCATGTTGAATCATGTTTTACCGTCGACTATCGTCTCCGATCGAGATTCCCAATTCACATCCCAGCTCTGGAAGGGGTTACATGAGGCTTTTCAAATGCAGCTTCGGTTGATCACCGCCTTCCATCCTCAGATGGATGGTCAGACTGAGAGGACTATTAAGACTCTCGAGGAAATACTCCATACATGTGTCCTTGAATTTGGTCATAGCTGGAAGGATCACTTTCCCATGGAAGAGTTTGTGTGCAACAACGGCTACCACTCCACCATTGGGATGGCACCTTAGGAGGCACTGTACGACCAACATTGCAGATCACCTTTGTGTTGGACTGTCCCTGGTTAGTCACCACTTGTTGGACCAGAGATGGTGCAGGCTAAGATGGAGAAGGTGTAGATCATCTAGGTACAGATGAAGACTGCACAGAGCAGACAGATGTCCTATACTGATAGGAGATGGAGTCCACTATACTTCAAGGATAGCGATCACGTCTTCTTATGTGTCTCACCTCGATGAGGTCTACGGAGATTTTCCCGAGGCGACAAGTTATCTATGTCGTTCAACAGACATTTCCAAGTCCTCAGTAGAGTAGGTGAAGTGGCGTACTTCTTGGCCCTTCCACCTCAGTTTAAACGGATGCACTACGTCTTCCATGTATCTCAGCTAAGGAGATACGTGCACGACCCATCCCACATCATCGACCATGAGGAGTTGGACATAGATGACATGGAAACATTCAAGGAGGTACCGGTGGAGATCGAGGATTGACATGAGCGGGTCCTAAGTGGATGGTCGATTCCTCTGGTAATCATAGGCTGGTAGCATGGGAAACTCCAGGAGAGAACATGGTTGTGGGAGGCTTAGATTAGTGCTCAATACCCTCTTTTGTTTCCCTAGTGTGTGTTGTATCTTTATGGGGACGTAAATCCCTGATGTGGGGGAAATGTAAAGACCCGAAAATTTCAATGCTTTTTTTTTCTTATGTTCATTGAAATTTTATGAGTCTGTAGTTTCTGACGGCACCTGATTCGGAGGCCCGGTGTTCCCGGAATCAACTTCTGAAGATTTTTTTGGGTACGTTTAAAAAACATACGTGTGGGTTTTTCTATCTTTTGTATCGGTGATTAGAATTGAAATATGAGGACACCGATGAGCTCATAGTGCCGGTATTCTCCTAAGGGTACATTTACAGCAGTTGTGTTTGGTCGAGAGTAGTTGTTATAATTTTTGGATTTGATAAAAAATAAATAAAATTGTTGTGTTACACAGATTTATTTTTAATAGGTGGTTAATTCCTCCAAAGAAGAGTTGGAGGTGGGACCCACACACCACATATTCTCCCATTAGAGGATAATGTGTGGTGGAGACTACATGAGCACCTAACCCCTTAAAATCCTCATTAACTCCCCTTAATAAATTTTGACACCTCTTCTCTTTAATTTTAAACTCTCAACATTCCACCCTCCCTCATTAAGTTGCCAACACGCTCCCAATTAATTGGAAATTAACTAATTTTCTCATCCTTTTGAATTAATTTGAAATTCATGTTAGGATAAAATAACCTCCTA
The DNA here is from genome assembly GCA_963277665.1 of Viscum album. Classification (NCBI taxonomy): domain Eukaryota; kingdom Viridiplantae; phylum Streptophyta; class Magnoliopsida; order Santalales; family Viscaceae; genus Viscum; species Viscum album. Next base: position 1,757,311,129 of record OY728159.1, on the reverse strand, counting down.
AGGTATTTTTTTTGGGGTTGGAACATGTTGTGTTGGTGGAGCCTTGGAGAATAGAGAAGGCCTTCTTCCCATGAAGACCATTTACCCTCTCCAATGAAGAACAGAAGGCCTCAACCATATTCTTCTTCTTCATTCTTCTTCCTCCATGACAAAGGTAGAGTCACCTCCCGTGAGGAACATCGCCAATGGCAGTGAATCTTCCTCTGAAATTGACGGAACGACACCATCTTCTGGGACACTATCATTCGGGATGCCAATTTCCTAGACTACGAAAAAGTACCTTGAATCGAGGTAGGGGGTTGTTTAGAGTTGTTCATATATTTTCCGAACATAATCATTATAATAGAGGTGTGTAAATTTTATGACTGTTAATGTAATAACGAGGCGAGTTTGGGCCGAACAAACATGGCCCGAACCGTCCCAATACTTGTTGGTTTTATTTGGCGATGGTGGCAGTGTTGGAAGAGGATAAAATGGACGAAGTCAGTGGAGACCAGAGGCAGAAGCTGTTGGAGGCAGCGACATCTATCCGCTGGCCGCGTGAAGAGACTGGTTGTCCATATCGGTCTGTCCACTGGGTACCCCCGCACCCGCAGGTGCCACACGGCAGAGAGAACTGCGGCCCGAAACTGTGGGCCGATTGGTGGACGAACTGGCAGGCCATAGCCGGACAGGTAGGAGACCGCAGTGCCGCTTGGGTCCGCACTAGGGAGGAACCACAGCCCGCTCTGGGTGGGATGCTTCGGCGGGCAAAACGGCCGGCTACCTATCTGCTGGGTGGAGTAAACCGCAGTGCCTAAGGGCGCTGCCTGTGGAGGAATTACGGTCTGCAACCACGGGCCGGTCCCTCCGGACAAAACGGCCAGCTTCAGCTAGCTAAGAAGTAATGAGGGGTAGTGACGCGAGCCGGGTCCACAGGTGGGCAGCGCTCCACTGGGTTGGGCCGCCCCCCAGCTGCGTCGGACCCTCCAAATATGGCCAGGCCAGTATCTCTTAAACACAAATATCTTCAAGACCTCGCATCCATTCAACACACCGTCTGCAGCACTGGGATCCTCACGATGTGGTTGTACTTTTATGATACTATTGGTGAGTAATCAAAAACATTAGAAAATGGCCATGTTTGGAATGATTGTAAATCCAACCGGGCCCCTGGAACGGAAAAGCCAACAACTCTCAGACCGGGCGTCCGATTGATGCGTCGAATGTCGCATTGGGTTTATTTTGATGAGACAGATCTTCTGGAAACATCAGCTCTGGAATTCGTGATAGTTGATGTATCGATACCTTTGCTCGAAGAGCAGACCCTCCCGGAATCGATTGTGCTGGGTGTGGGAACCCGAGAGATGGCTGCGACTGTGATGACTACCGTACTTGAATCCTCTGTGGGTTCGAGGATGATGACAACTGTATTGTAATCATGTGTGGGTTCGACGGTTCTGAAAGAGTAGATAGACTGTATCATGTGTGGTTATGACAGTTTAGATGAATCAGTAACTACATCTGATCATCTCTATTATTCTAGAAGAGTTGTACTATATACTGTGTGGGTCCGACAGCTTAGACGAGATAGCTGGACTATATACTGTGTGGGTCCGACAGCTTAGACCAGATAGCTGGATTGTATCCTGTGTGGGTCCGACAGCATAGCTAGACTGTATCCTGTGTGGGTCGGATAGCTTAGAGGATCTGGTGGATTCATCTGATCATCTATATCACTCTATTATTGTTGCATACAAGTGGGAGATGAGTCATGTCTTTTAACCAATATCAACATGGTGTTTGACTTTAACTCATGTGTGGACTAATTTGTGCTTGGGCTCGTGAGTTGGAGCCAGACCGTGATTGGTAACTTAGGTATATGTATGGGAAAATAGCTCAGTATGGTTGGTTGATACTTAATATTTTATCTTCCTTCTTTTTCTTATTCTTAGTGGATATTGTGAGACCTTACGGGTCTCGGGGTCCCTGCTGGGTTTCGTTATACTCACCCCTGCAAAGTCTATGCCTGCACCTCATTGTGTTTGATGCAGATGATGGACAGCGCTGACAGAGGCGGAGAGCACCATGACTGGATGATATCTAGAGGTTGACCTTGCGACGAGTCGGAACACTGTGGAGACTAACAGACGTGGGTGCTGAGGTGGCCAACTATACCTACCATTCGAGTAGAAATCCCTATAGGACGATGCAGGATATTCTCTTTACTTTCAGTTGTTTTTTAAATTACATGTACTTGTTGTTCAATTGGATTTGTATACTGGCCCATTTACCTTCCAGAAAAGTATTTTATATTCAGTTATACATAGTATTTACTTCTTTTTTCGTACAATGTTTTGTTTTTTTTACATTCATAAAGGAATTTCCTTCTCATCATACTGATTTACGCCTTTGGTGCAAGTCTCCAGCACCTGGCCAATGGAAGGTAGGCTTGGGGTAGTCACTAAACAGGCCCCAAGGACGGGTCGGGACAGTATGATTTTGGAGAAACCCATTATTCTATCTCAGGTGAGCTATCAGAAAAGGCATCACCATTAACTTAAAATTAATTTCATATTTATAAATATTATTAATAATAAAAGTGTATTATTCTATAAATACACAGTTCGTTACATCATTCCCCCATTTGCGAAATTACATCATCACAATTAAAAATTGGGATCAAAAACTTTATTGAAAATCCAAAATCAAAGATGAGTCAACAAAACATCCCCTTTAATAGAAAGTAATATCAGTACAAATTACTCTCCATATAACACAAACTAGAGATCCATGTAGGAAAAAATTGATATTTAGAAAAAAAATAGTGTCATGTTTTGATGGAGACAGATAGAAAACATGTTTAGGATAAAGTTAACAACTATAAAATCATAAACATGTGATGGATTAAACAATATTTGATTTCCAAGTTGGAAAATAAACAAATTTTTTATGGTCCATTTCATAAATTTGAGTAATTTTTTTACGATAATGACTATGAACATAAGTTCAAATAGTTACATCTCAAGTATAGTTTATTACATTAATAATTATCAACCACAAACTCACATTTTCTCCAAATGATGAGTATTCATGATTATTTTTTCACACCAATTTCACTAGAATAAACATCAATATAATCTTATAATCCCTAAAATATTAACTATGTAGTTTCCATATCTTCATACATTAACCGAAACCCAAAAATTATAGTAAAATACCACCTAATCCCCCAAAAATATTATCCTTTGAATGGAGAATGGATACTTTTAATCTCCAAAATTAAACAATAAAACCCATGATAAACATTGACCATCCAAAATTAATTCCCTAAAATTCAGAAAAAATAATCTAACTTATATTGAAGCCCAAAAATATGAAGCATTTAGTAACGTTGTTTTTCAATATTAATTTTTACATTTATCTCCAAATAACATCATCCACACTTAATGTGTCATGCCAAAAGTAATTAAACCAATCTCATTTTATCCATGATAGGTTAATCATATCCTTAAATATATTTATTCACCATAATTCCATTGTTAAAATATGATATTTCCCAAAAAATATAATCCAACCTTAAATCCTCAATGAAATACCACATTATTCTATTTACCATAATAATATAAATTTACCAAATTAATGAACATCGTCTATGACCACATTAATCACCTAATCCTGAAATATTTTTCATATAATGTGAATATCTATTTTATAAAACATTTGTTCCCAATATAAAATTATTCATAATCCATAAAATCAATTAAATACATATAATAAGTCATACTAACTAGGGACTTCATATAAGCTAGTGGTAGGTGATAAATCCCAATCTCACATAGGTTGTGGATTCGATTCCTGCAGCTTTGTCTAATGCAACGGGTTGTCACACCGTCTGGGTGTTGTCCTTTTTAATAAAAATTATAATACTACTATCATTAATAAATTGTGAAAAAATCCTCAAAAATAAACATTGCATGTTTTAACGTCAAAGGTTATTTAATACCTCAAATTTTACATCCCAAAAAATAATAACCCATAATTTATTCAAATGTGGAAGTCTCCACAATTACTGTTAATCACCTTGAAATTTCATATTATAATCCCCAAAAGGGGTTTCTATGTCATTGAACTTAATATATACCATTAAATTATTAACCCATGATGATATCCTTATCCCTTGAGAAAACATCCTAATATCCAATGTTGTCTAAACCGACCATTGAAACCAACTATAAGGCCCCAGCCATAAACATTACATAATCATGAGACAATCAAGAATACACATTATGGATCATTTCATGTTTATAGTAATTGAGAATTAGGTCATAAATATATATAATAACAGAAACATTACTAGTAAAAACTTCGACTCACTATCCATTTATTTAATAAAATAAAAAAACATTAAAAATAATCATGGTATCATTTCATATTTTAATAGAAAAACATTCCCCTGATCCCAATAATGACTCTATTCTTCATTATGTCCTATGAAAAACATTTCACTACATGGTATGAGAATAAAAATCTCATTATGGAAAATAAAATAACGAATAAAACCATTAGTCCATGAATATTTAAAACCCAGTAAAACATTTTAAAATAATCACACTTTTCACCCATAAAACATAAAAATGATGGATTACATAATCTATTCATAATATTCCTACAAAACATCATATAAATCTTAAAACATAAAGGTAACTTGTGGAATCATTATCATACATATATTGTATCTTTCACTGATACAAAGGGATTGATCATCATGGAAATAGTTGGAATATCCATCGCAGTATATTTTATAAATCTTATAGGAGAAACATTATCTTTTAATCCTATTACATTACCCAATTCATTAGAGGGTTATCTCTCTCTCACCCATCTTTGGATTATCCATGAACTACCCGTAGACATAATTGAGGTCTAATAACCATATCGTAATCATAAAACAAATAACATGCATAATGGAAAGATAAAACATCCACATTAAAAACAAAACATATAAGTTACTGATATTGACATAATAAATACATTATCAAATAAATTTTCAATACTAAAATACCCTTAAAAATTAGTATTTTATTTTCTTTTTTAAAACATTACACCTTGTATAGGAAGTCAGATATCAAATAATGCTCATAGTGGAAGAAAGGCCTTTGTCGCCACATACGGTTAAAAGAAACATTACTTTTTTCATTTAGTAAAACACATAATGAAAATGATTCCTTTTTAGAGCCATTGTATGAAAATAAATGTCAATGTGGTTGATTATATACCGTATAAAATAAAGTCATGTATAAATCATAATACTCCTCAATGAATGTATATTGAAAGGAAGCTCGTTAAAAAAACATATCATTAGATTAAAAGAAATAAATGACATATATGAGTGTACAAAATGTAAATACACCCAATATAAGTGGATATATTGTGTAAAAAAATCAGATTTAATTCAAACATATACAAGAAAAAACAAAACCAATGATATATGTATTTATATCAATTAATGATATTGAGTTATTATTTCCCTTAAAATGTTCATATAAATTATGTAAACAATTATCAATGGAGATATTATGTATATCAACAATATATCAACACAACTAGAAGAGGAAATTACAACATTAATAAATAGTGATTCCCCACATAGTCTTGGCATAATAAAACAAAAAAAGTATGAGTAAAACCCATTGAGCGGAATTTGAGTTTAGAAATTCATTTACAAAGATCATTTAAAAAAATAAATATGTTATGTGTATTTACTAGAAGTACATATAAATCATGTATAAATACAATATATAACACAAAAATTAATTTATCGCATAATTATATGATGACATTATCAAGAAGTAGATGATTTACCCAATTAATGGAAATTGGGTTATGAAATCCCCTTACATTGATTCCGACTTGCCATGTTTTTTATTCATATTCCATAATAATAAACATATGCTAATTTATAATTTCATATGAATTATTTTCAATTTCATTATTCATTTAATATTACTTATCATATTATTATAAATATTATATAATTATTTATGTTCATATTGGTCAGTTTGTCGGTTTTTTGTACTTGAATCGAAAAGGAACTTGTTTGAAGTAAAATGTCAATGTATTCAAAATTAAATCATATAAAGAATATAATTAAATATTTAAATATCATATAAATCCATTATAAATTTATTTTATAACAGTCAATATAATTTGGATATAATAAATGAAAATCACTGGTTATGGAGATTGTAGTCTGTGTATATGGATGAACGCTACTTTTATTTCATGGTCTTATTAAAGGAATGAAAACATAACGATACAAAGGTTTGTTATAATTCCAGTATAGTGTTTTTTATATATATTTCCTAATTTCATTAACTTAATCATTTATATGTTCAATGGATCAAATTAATGAGTCATATCACTTTGAGGGGGCGGTAGTCCGCAGTTTCTGAAATGAAAGAATCGTATTTACACATTATGGACTGAATAATGGTATGATGTAAATAAGAAATTCATAACATTACATAATATATATATATATATAATATATAATTTCTAAATATAGTTCAATCATAATGGCCACCAAGAGAGGTGGTAAAAGATAATTGACCGATCATTGTTTTATGAGTTTGTAGTTGGTCGAACACAGAAACATTTTGTTTGTATCCATTAAATGGAGGTATGTATAAGAATAGATTAAATAATTCTCATAACAACATTATATTATATTTAGGACACTTTATTTATTAATACATAAAATAAAAAAATAATATAGGATGTGTATAAGGAAAATAATGGGAAGGAACTTGAAGGAAGGGTTTACCTCTAAATTGGGAAACTTCTTTTGATATGAGCTAGAAGGATTTATTGAATTCCCTTCTTCCCATAGTTTGGATTCTATGAGAACAATAGAGGGATTTAATAAGCTTATTTGAGTATATGTAAGATGATTCATTGGTATTTAGAGGTGCGAGAAAGAGTGTAGAGGTGGTGGCCTATTTTAAGAGAGAGGAGGGGCACTTTATGAAGGTCTTGAAATATTAATTTATTATAAAATAAATTTTAAAAATAAAATGTCCCATAAATAATTTTATAATAATATATGATGATTTTTTATACTAATATAAATCATCCAATTCTTTTTATACATGTTTATAATATTACATTATCCTTATCATTTTTGTTTAACCCTATTTTGACCATTTTTTATCTTATAGTTATAACATGTTATTTACACATTGTGGGTTAATGTAATTAACCTATCATGTAAAACTACACAAAAAAATTTCATATATGAAATATTTGAACTTTTCTATACCATTGGGCATAATATTAGGATTTTAGGTATTTAATATCATTTAAAAAATGATTTTATATTATATGTCATGAATTATGTTAATTTTAGACAATATTCAATGATGACTTTTTACAAATTCATAACAACTTCATTCCTTCTAGAAAATAGTCAATCGATCCTAACATGTCATACTCACCTTGGTAATTCATGTATGATATTGATTATTTCAAATTTTAATTATTTTAGTTTTTATAATATCATTTATTTGAATCCATTATTAATGAAGAAATCACTACATCATCATTCTGTCGTAATTAAAATTATTATTTTAATTTAAAAAACTAATAAATAAAATACAAAGATGTATGAATTTTTATTCTTTGTAGTTAATATTTATAGTCAAATGGGTCATTAACATATACTTATATTAACATTATTTTAGTAAAAGATAAATGTTTATTCCATCTCTCTCATTACATTAAACTAATTATTATAACATGTCATTATCACTCCCACGTGGCTTTATGGGGCCTCAAAATCGATCCAATGGTTAATATGGAATGACTTAACCCATAAAATATGATTAGTAAACATTTTAGGATTGTTTTATATTATTATAATATTATATTTTTACACTTATTTACCTGATTTAACCTTTAACGCTTGTTAACAAAAAAGTACTAAATTTACTATTAATAATGTCTAAGAATATAAGGTAATTTTTAAACTATTTGGACCTTCTGATTCCAAATATGGAATCCGTTTTTTCTAATTCCAAACACATAATTTTTCGAAATTAATTTAAAATTAAATCCTCTTGTTGAAACCAAAAACGAGTTTTTAAGAAGTAAAAACAATTAAATGATTGACATGTGTTTATGTTCAATTTCAATGTGACATTACTTATAATATCCAACAATAGATTAAATGATAAAAAAATATCTAATTATTTTTAAAAATAGTTAAAATTAAAATATACCTATATTAATAAATGAGTTTAGATTATTGTTTTGAATTAAAATTCAGTATTTTTAACTATTAATTAAAATATGAAATTTATCACAGAAAAAAATTTCATACAATGAAAATTATCATATCCCTATTCTAAAATTTTATTTTATTTTGTCAAATAGATCATATAAATATCCAAAATAACTGATTATAAAATGGTTACACAATAAAAATTTGTAAAATGTCATTTTTAATAAAAATAATTTTTTTATCTGAAAAATTTAATTTGTTTATATATCATTTGTAGAAAACATATAATATAAATATAAATTTTTTTAATAAATATAAAAAATATATTTTTCATTAAATAAAAATGTTTAAAAAGTGATATGACTTTAAAAACACAATTATTCCCTTTTATATTGGTTTTCATGAAAACACATCAATTATATTCAATTTGTTTTAATTACCATTTCTAATAATTTTTTTTAAAAATGAATTATTAATTAATAATATGTAATGAATATGTCATAATTTCATTGTTACTATGAATTCCCTCCATTCCAATTTCTATGCATCAACTAAAATTTAAAATTATAATATTGTTATGGTATTATTTCTCAGTATAAATCAATGTTTTGTGGAGCATAATATTTTGAAGAAAATCATTGGTGTGTGTCAAGTATGCTATGTGAAAAAGAGTCAACATTAACATGAAAGTATTATATTATTCATAAATATTAATATAAATGAAACAAATATTATTCTATAAATAATTTGGTCGTTACATTTATGACACCATGACTTGTACTTATTTTCAATCATCCTTTGTTAGATTATATATTTTATTAATTTAACAAAATATTATCTTTTTAGATATTTGGTATTATAAAATTATATTTTTAATTGTTAAAGGTATTTTTATATAGTGGTTTTTTATATTTGTTGAGAAAATGTTTTCCTCAATAATTTACTTTAAAATTATTATTGTATTTTCATTTATGACGACACTCGTAGTTGAATATTACTCTTAATTGAGGTTGATATACTATTATATCATCGACCAAATTCTATTAAAATTTTTATGTTAATTTTTACAATGGATATTATATTTTATTAGAATTTTTGATTTATGGTTAATGTAAACAAATTTCATATGAATGTTTTTAAAAAAAATATTAACGTCGTTTATGTTTCAAAAAATTTATAAGAGGAAATAATGGGACTTAGTAATTGATGGGAGGGGCCCGATATAGTCCACTGATGCATTAGTATGTCTCAAGACATAATGAATATATGGATATTGATGGTGATTTTCCCATTTATTTTAAAATATGGATATATATAATTCCTTACCCATTTATTTATAGATGTCTTATTCAATGTCTTGATGGTTTGTTTTAAATATCCAAAATTATAAATTTCATCATTTGGAGTTCAGTTATTGATATTTCATGTGATTGTTTTACAAGAATAAAATCTATTGTTAAGTTACCTAGATCATGTGATAATTAAAATGGAATATAATTAATTTATTTACTTTCCAATAACATTTATTCTATATTGACTCATATCTTTTGTTGTATGCTTACCCTTACTATGCTTTTGAGATCACCCTTTCATATGTTCTAATTTTTCTATTGGATTGAAAGAAGTATATTATGACTAATATTTAAGGTTATATCAAGGGTCAATAGTGGATAACTCATTGAAACACTTCTTGTTTTTTATATCCTAAAATGTACTATGGATTTAAAATATGTATTTATTTTAATAAAACTAATAACAAATTATGTCCTTTAGGATGTGGATTTTGGTATCAAATTCTAATGTAATAAATTAAGGCACTATATTAGGGCTACCGGTATAAGGTTGTTACATATCAAACCATAGCCATTAAATCATATTTAAACCATTCTAATGACTCCTCAACAGGGATATCAGTCTCTAAAATTGATTTATTATTATGAAAAAAGATACAATAAAAAAATATTCCCTACAGTTTTTTATTGAAATATTTGTGGTTTTGTTTTCTATCACATTCCTTATTTTATGGTATTGACAAACTTTATTTGATCCCCGAAGATTTCCTTACCTCCAAACCCCTCATAAATCACCACATGATGTACATTGTGTGGAGAAGTGCTGAAATTATATTTCTAAAAATATGCATGATCACAAAAATTTATATGTGTGTAAAAAAATTACCCTTGATTCTATTAAAATATGATTTTATAGTTAATGATATTTTTATCCCATGTGAAGGGTCATCAGGAAAAATTTTAATATTACTACTTTAAAATAAAATTTAAATTACTCAAAACACTAATTCATGCACAATAGAATTCTAGAATATGAATCTCACAATAAATTTACCTTAATCAATATAGTATTGAAAATATTTTTTTTAATAAGGTAAATACATGGGACGTTTTAAAAAAACCATAAAATTAATATTATCATCATTAATAGATAACATAACCTAGTGAATGGATTAAATGAGAGAAAACCAATAAAAAAATAAAGATAAAAGTAAAAAAACATTTAATTAACTACACATTTATCTATAATAATTGGATTTCAAAGTCCAAATGTATTGTTGATAGAAATCCTAGGAAGCTATTAAATACAGTTCAAAAAATAACAATTCTACCAAAATGTGATAATATATACATAAAATTTAATGGATTAAAATATTTTTCTCATTCCAATATATGGATCTTACAATGATTTAATGTTATATTGAAGAGGCCCAAACCCCTGCTGATATAATGATTATATGTAATTATGTTATAAAAAATAAACAACTTAATGAATTTAATTTTAAATTTTAGAAACTCTATATGAATGAAATTAAATGGACATGTAAATTCAATTTGAAGGGAATTTCCAATTTCAGTAAGTATATATATTTAATTATTATGAGATTTTGATTCTCAATTTTAGTACCCTAGGATTCTGTTATATAACTCATAACTTTTTATTTTTATGTTTAAAATGATTAAGGGTGAAGGATGGGACAACTGGGTGAAGTTTCAATAAGTTTTGGGGAAAAGGGTGATGTACACTGGCTGCACACAGTTTTTCTAAAAAATCTAAAAATCATACATTTAATCATATGGAGTATCTTTTTTGAGGCAATAGCTTCACCATAGTGGCTGCCTAGCTTTGGAGGCTGTGAATGGAGGTTGGGTGAGAGTTTCTATAAGGCAGTTGATAACACACAGTTAGAACTTATTTTGTCTAACCGTGTGAACTAATCATGAAAAGAGTTAATGTTATGTCCAAAAAAATATGATCTCACTCATATTTTCCTCTAACTTCCTCGTGTTTTCTCATGTTTCCTTATATATATATATGTATACTTTTTCACTCTTCTAGAATTATCATATATATTCTCATTATAGGTTGATATATGATTTTTAATTCTATAGGGGATGATATATGGTCTTTATCATTCTATGTGTAGATATATATAAGTAGGTTTCATAGAGAATCTACCCGGTTGTAATAGAGATCAATGTCCTTTTTCAATTTTCATCAAAACATTCATAGTATATGGACTCAATCTCGACTCCCCATTGTATAACTGAATGTAGTGATTTCAAATTGATCAATTTGTGTTCATTTTATTATGACTTTACTTCTTAATGTTTGATAGAAGCCATATTTGTTGATGTTTTTGGTTGTCTAGAAAATTGGTCCCTTTGAATAAAGTGTCTGATCCATTATTTTAAAATGGGAAATTTCTAGAATTATGATAATTTAATTTGAATTATGTTTTTTCAATAAAAATAATCATCTTTTTTGAAATGGAATGCTTTATTACAATTGGATTGTTTTTTGTTTTCCAATAACATAAACTTTTTATTGAAATGTTTTGAAATTGTTATCTGAACGATTTTTTTCATACATTGTGTTGTGTGAGTTCATGTTCAATGTGACCCTAAATATGGAACATTTAAAATTACGGTTGAAGTTGTGGAACCCTATATTTGAGGATTGATTCATTGGGATACATGGAAATTGGACATGAGAACACTTCTTAGTATAGATCTTTCATAACAAAGCATGCATGAATGGGTGTGTGAGAATGTAGAATGGAATGTATATGTCGAAATTTTATTGAATAATGATTTTAAAGAACCTATTTTTTATTCTTACCAAATTAATAATTTCTGGAAAATGGGTTATCATATCACTTATTTACTTTTGGTTATAAATGGTTTTGTAACTTTTTTATATTTAGTTATAAAATTTTTGTACAATTTATTTTAAAAAACTCTTTTAAATAAATATTTCTAACTATTCTATCCTAGTTGTGTGAGTATGTAAGTCATTGTAGAAAGCCTACTATGTTTCATAATCACCAGTGCATTCGAAACATGGTTCTTTTACTGATTATATTTTTTAAGACATTATAAATTTTAAATTTTCATGCATATTTAGCACCAAATTTTGATAACTGGGATTTTTAGTGACTACATAATAGAGATAGTGGATCATGTAGTATTTTTATATATTTAGGTTTATTAGTTTTATTTTTTATATTAAATATTATTTTTTCATTGTATTTTGTTATTGAAAACATTGCTGTGTTTTTTATATAAATGAAGTGGTTATGTTGTCTTTTATTTATTCATTCACTATATAATGAGTGGTTTTCTTATGGTTTTCTAAGATAGTATTTATATTTCATCAAGGGAAATTATTTACCCACTTTTATAAGAAAATCCTTTAGTATTTATATCCATCCTTTATCATATTTCATTTTTCACTTAAGGACTTATAATGATTCTTTTAATTCTCAATCCAATGAGATTATGTGGTTTATCACAAATGGTATGAATTGTTTTGGATCCAATAGTTTCTTTTTGGATATATGTTATCAGCTTATTCATTTCCTTGTAGAATAAGTATCCACCCATTTTATTGGTGTTGGAGATTAACTTTTTTTTATGCATATGCATTCAGTTATCATTCTAGAAAAAAGTAGGATTGTTTGAAATTGAAATGTATGGCATAAAAAGGATTGCATAACCATTTCATGATGAACTTGATGTTTTCAGGGAGGTGGGTGCATATGTTTTTTGGAGATAGTAATAAGACAATGGAATCTCATTGTCTTGGGTGTATATAATGAGGTGATAATGACATGTATTATAGTTAATTAAATCCCCCTAGTATTTTATATTTCTTATTGAGTAATGATTTACTATATTTTGAAAATGTTATTTTTTTAAAAAAATGTTGCTATTGTTTTCAAATGAAAGTTTTTATAAGAGCATGATTGATGCATGATATTATAGTTGATGTGAGAGAATTTGAAAGGCTAATAGATCATTTTCTAATGACTGTGACTTACAGTGTGTTTTGCTGGATTAGAAAATGGCACCCTGTAGCCATGTAGAAATAGACTCGAAGAATTTGTAGGGAATGGGGATGCACTTGATCCCCATGTGAACTATGTGTTGTTTCAGAGTACCATTCAAGTGTTCCATGATGTGGACATAGGGAACCAGATGGGTGAGCCATGGAGTAATGTCCATGACTTGAACATCCACCCAAATAGTGCTAAACTGGTTGGGTGTTACTACCTGAGGTGTACTGCCTTGAACGTCGAAGGCTGTCGACTAGCAGTGAGGGTTTGATAGGTATAATGGGGAGGTTATACCCTATCAGAGCATAATAATGGCACTAGTTCACAAAACGTATATAACATGAAGTATAAATAAATTAATTATCATACTCGAACTAGACCCACTAAAAATCCCAAAATATTTTCTAATGGACAAGAAATCCAAAAGTCCACGAAAACTTGAAAAAATGAATGCACAACCTGCTTCATACACTTATGATGATCTTGCTCCAGTAATAACCTCCAATTCAGTCTAAATTGAGGTAGATCTAAAAATGAAACAAAAAAAATCAAACCCACATAACATGGTTTAGAACAGAAATCAAGAAGAATGGATAAAGGGGAATCAAGGCCTTACTGAGGGGGTTCCAATGAATTAAATGGTGTTCAAAACATGTTTGAGGAGATGATCTGAGAGGAGATTGGTGTACTGACCCGCTTTTTCGGGAAACCCAACGACTCTCACTACACTCTGCCTCAAAACGAGTATACTACCAAATTTCAGTGAAAAAAATACACATCATGTACTTTTGACTATAAATCATGTGGGTTCTTTAAATATTCCAAAGATGACTGGCCTATATTGCCGAACTGCCGAAATGACTACATGTCATGTACCTAGGGGTAGATGGCATGTACATACCTACTTATCTAACATCCCCAACATGACATGTATATCACCATACATAGCCCCGCTACAAGGTGTGTATAAATAGTAAACAGAGTGTACATGGTAAAATCATTCTACTCAACCAACAAGACTACACACTACGTATGTCTTTTACACATAGATAAAGTACACAACAAGTAGATAAAAGTACATGGATTTTAACATTGAAATTTAAAAAACTGCATTAGTTATTCCAAAACATAGCCACTGTTACATGTTTTCTCAAAAAGCAACCCAATATTGAATTAATAAAGAAATAGGTACCATAAACTAAGAACCAGGTTATTTAAAACATCACCCCTTTAAAACATTCATCCCCAAATTTCCCTTCCAATGGTGACGATGAACGGTCCGGATAATCTTGAGAAAAAGATCAAATCAAAAAAATTCCAAATGACATATTTCTAGACCCAAGGTCCCCCTATTACACATGGACACCCCTACACATTATCAGGTGATCCTGTGTCTTTATTGACACAAATACATATCCTGTACCACAACAGTGTCCAACTCCACGAGGTCTAGTATTCCAGGGATGCTGAAAAAGAACATGGTGCCTAGCTCCAAAACTAATTTGCATCCACAATGCCCTGTTGTCCACAACACCTCATGTAACCTTCTCCTCAATGCCCCCAATGTCTAAGGAACCTCATGTTACCCACATCCTAGATGCCCCTCATGCCAGGCATCTCAAGTAACCCTCATCTTCAATTCCCCTGATTCCTCACATCTCATTCATATATATAAATATATCATGCACCAAAAATGGTGCTGATCCCACTGAGTAGCATTTGGTTAGTCCAAATATATCATGTACTCTTAGAGAACTCAAATTTAAATGCCTGAACAAGCCATGCCAAAAGAAAAATTAAACGAACTATGGCCAAATATGTGGAATACCTCTGACAGTCGTCAGCACATTATCCTACTCATCCCCTAGAAGCTCCATGACATGCACCTGAACAGACACATGGCTACCTGAATCCTAACCTCCCTATGTTTCATCACCAGTCACTGACCACTGACCCCTCAGCAGGGTCCCACTATCTCTGTCACATCCTCTGCATGCAGTAGAACCTCATCTTCCACCACCGTTTACCAATCACAATCTGGCCACATACATAACTATCTATCGGGGTCCCTACCTATTGGATATCAATGAAAGCATCCTACAAATCCTCTCAAGATGCCCGAAATATCCATATTCCTGAAACCCCTTTAGAGGCTTGTCACACTAAGTATGAACATGACTTGGAAGCCCACATTGATATGAAACCACTGTCGAATTTCCACGAGGTGTCCTAGATGATTCATTGTCCTACATACCCTTCTTGAACACATCTCGTCCTCGTTTAACACTATCTGAACCACCATCTGAAGCTGCCGGCTGGCTCACATGTGATCTGACCATCCAGTTCAACTCGGCTCTGAGCACTAGATTCCCCTCCTAAACAAATGAGGCCAACCTGAAGATGGATTCCGTCACCCATTTGGCATGTTGGAATCCCTCCTCAAAGCGCCTCACCATCGTGGTGTCATTGGGAAACATAAATGCTGAAAAGAAAGATTGCTCAGTGAATGTAGCAGCAATGTTCATGAAGGACATGTGACCCTATAGAAGGATCCAGAATACAAGAGGTCTCTACACACTAAGTGTCACTAAGAAAAGGTGCATGAAAAAACAATCCTAAAATTTATTCCTGGATAATCCATCTAATCTACGTGCCTGAAACTGAAAATCCCACCATCACATTGTTGGTCCACTCAGCAAGTACAATGCTAGCTTGACCCTCTACCTCGAAGGCATATCGACCGGCAAGAAGATCATCAGCATGCTCTCTATCATGTATTAGCTGAATGTGGACCACCATCATCCGGAAAAAAAAGGTCACTTCTATGACTTGCACTCACACGTCAGATAATCCATAGAGGGATATATACCATGTGCCCCTCTTTCGATATCTAGAAAAACATGTATTAGGCTAGTCTGGATCTACTTGTCGAGCCACGTCCCAAACGCTAACCAACCCAACATTTGATATGTCTACACTGGATCTTGAACCAGATCATGTCTCTAAGCCAATACCTAGAGATTATGTTCAATAGTAACTTTGGATTCTAATCCTGATCGTGCTCCTCATGCACTGTATCATCTCTTGTGTGACCCTCCATTAATACGTATAGGTGGAACCCACTGAATATCAAAAATGGTCAAATGGACTATATATATATAACAATATATTCAACACATATTGGAAAACTAGAAAAAGGTCGACCATAAAAACAACCCTTACTCTCCCCCACTGAAACTCATGCCCATAGAATACCAACCACATGGACATTTTAACCACCCTCAATAGAGCCATGTAAAACAGTACCTTGGTCCATTTCCATGCTAAAAACATTTGTTTCCTCAAACAGACAATTGAGTCTCCCAATCATGACATCAAAACTACCTCAAACCAATGTCCAGGACACCCAAAACCGGTGATCAATCATCACCTCAATCATAGTAACTACTAGAAATTATAAGTGGCTAGCCCAAATACCCTTCCACATTTAATTATAAAAATAAATAATTCATGGTATAACACATTTCAATAAACAATCAATTACATCGAGAATTTCACCTATTCAAAATTTAAATGAAAATAAAGTATGGAAATTAAAATTTTTTACAATGTATTATCACATCACAAATCATACGTGAAAATGTGAAATTGAATAACCCTAAAAATGTGCCTATCAAAAAACTAGAAATCACACCATGCCATACCGAGCCAGGGTCCAATTATTCCCTTCCCACAATGGGTCAAGGGTCACATATCACAACCAATAACACCACATATAAGGTCATGAAAAAAAGGTCAAAACCATTAAAATAGTAATCTGAACCAAAAAATAGAAATTCCCACCCACGGAAACTAAATCTGTCCCTTGTACATGGGCATGCTGGAAACCAAGCACAAGTTCGACATCCATTTCCAACAACAACCTATCTCAAGACTAACATATCCCAAATAGTAATACATGTAGAAATAAAAAGAATTAGTATTCAACTCATTGGTATGAATTCAATACACCGGTAATAAATCCATGTCAAGAAATCTGCTGATATAACTCTCTAACATCGTAGACCCGAACGACTACTTAAATATTTCCAAACAGGTCAGGTGTTACTACCGAAGTGCCACCTTTCTGAATGCCAAAGGATGCCAACTAGCAGTGAGGGTCTGAATGGTATAGTGGGAGGTTATACCCACTCAGGGGAAAATAAAAGTACTAGTCTCAGAAAATGTATATAACATGTGTTGGAAACAAGAAACTTTACAGAATTGAACATGACTCCCCCAAATTTGCAAATACACGCTAAATGATGCACCACAAAAAAGTCTACGAAATCATGAATCGAAGTATCAAACACATTCCTAAAAAATGTATGATGATCCTAATATATTATAAACCTCCAATTTGTTCTAAATTGGGGTAGATCTACCAATGATACAAAAATTCTCAAACCCATATAAAATATTTTTGAACATAAATGAAGAAGAACGACATCAATGGAATCAAGTCCTTACTAAGGTGGTTCCAATGAATCAAACGGTGTTCGAAACAAGTATATGGTGATGATCTTGGAGGAGATTGATGTCCCGACCAACTGCTTTATAAAACCTAGTGACTCCCACTACTATCTGCCTGAAAATGAGGAAACTGTCTATTTTAAGTGAAAAAACTAAATACATGGCGTGTACATAGGGATTAAATCCATGCAGGATATTCAACTTTTCTAAAGATGACTGGCCTACATTTCCGACTTATTGAAATCAATACACAATGTGTACCTAGTGGAATATTATGTGTACTTCGCTAGCCAACCGACATCCCCATCATGCCATGTATATCCCCATACACAACCCCTCTACACTACATGTGAAAATAGTACATAGAGCATACATGATAACATCATTCTACCCACCCACCATGCCTATATTCCATGAATGATATTCACATATGGCTATAGTAAATGGCATGTACAAAGAAGTACCCTACATGTAACGTAGAAATTTCCAAAACTGGTTAGTTTAGTCTAGAACATAGTCAGTGTTACCTATTTTCTCAAAAACAACCTCGAACAGAACGAAAAAAGAAACGTGTACATTAAAGTAAGAGTCATGTTCTGAAACAAGGAATGGAGATCATTCTATCCAGTACAGGGAGCATAATCCACAAATATTATAGGGTGATTATAAACCTGATATGGAGGACATGTGGCTATATTTGATGAATATTATCATTGATTTCATTGACACACCATGGATGTTGAAATTCAAAATTTTGAATTTCATGCTCTAGGATCTCTCTAGACAGTGGGTGGATTTGGTGGTGCAGGCGAAACTATGTCACAGTCTACGTTGGATGGAATTTTGAATCATTGTTTATCAAATAATTATATCCTCAGAAGTTTAGGATCTAGAGAGAAATTGATTTTTTGCATCATGATTCCGGAAAATATCTCTACCAGATAATCTGCATATTAATTCTTGCATTTAGTCTACATTTCTCCGGAGTTTTCATCAAGTGTTCCCTTCAAGGGATGCATCATTAAATCATGGATATGGAATATCACTCTATTGAAGATTTAAATACTCTATATTATATATTATACAGAGACGGTAAACAGAGTGATAGTGTTTTAATGAAATTACTTATGATATACGGGAGGAGGATATATGAATATATCTATTGGAAATGACAGGAACATGAATGATTGGAGAAAAAAAATAGGGACACCTATTTCCAAGGTGGATGTGGCTATCAAAATCAGATGACTAGATCAGTGAACCTTCCTCCATGATGAAAGAAAAAAGTGGGATGATTTTAATTTTGATCACATAACCACATAAATCAATATTGTACAACACAACCAAGAACATGTCATACCTGACACTATATGGGTCATCATTAATATTATTGTGACAGTGCTTCAGGATAGGTGCACAAGGCACTTTTTAATTGTGGTAGAAAACATATTCTTTGACGTGGTGGGGGAAAAACTTAGTCATTCCTTCAGAGTTGGGCTATTCATGGGTTTTCTAAAAACACCATGAATCCCCAAAAAAGAAAATCATAGAATGTTAATAATGATAAGGGTGTTGAAATAATGAAATTGTATGTATCTAATCTGATGATGTAAGATGATCAGGTCGGACCAGCAATAATGAGCAATATAATGTACTTGAATTCTAGGATTATGAAATTGTTGTTTGATATAGGTTCATTTCATTCATTCATTTCACCTCATGCTACTGACTCAAAAATATTAAAATGACGAATGATTCCTTCATTGATAAAATATCAAACTCCTCAATGTGAAACAGAACGTTGAGTCGTTTCTATAGATCATGTTCTATAATTATTGATAGAGCTATGATAAAATGGGACTTCTCTATCATTGAGATGAATTACATTGATGTAATACTGGGTATGGACTGGTAGAAAATGCTGAAGGCTCACATCTATTGTAATATAATATAAATTTCATTTTCTACTGAGGAAAACATAGATTATTTAATTTAATGAGAAACAGTTATAAGGATGGGTGAAACTGGATTGTTGGCATCGGTAGTGGGAATGATATATTACATATTGGAGAACTAAAATTGGCATCGATAAAATAGATCAAAGACGATGGGTGAAACTGGATTGTTGGCATCAGTAGTGGGAATGGTATATTACATATTGGAGAACTAAAATTGGCATCGATAAAATAGATCAAAGACAACACATTTCCAATGGTCATGGATCGATTTCTAGTTTTCATTCCAAAGATCATATTTGGTTTACCACAAATAAGAAATGAAGTGTTTCTGATTGATCTTCATTTGGGGACTACAAATATTTCCATTCCATCTTACAGGCTAGAACCAATAGTGTTAAGGGAAATAAATGTGAAATTGGAGGAGCTAGAATGAAATGGTACCATTTGGCCGTGTACATCCCCGTGGGAAACACCAGTGTAGTTCGTAATGAAAGAATATATGAATCACCAACTATGCATTTATTATCGTAATATTAAGAAAGTTTTTTATAAATAATAGATACCCCCTTCATGGAATCAATGATATTTAATATCATTTTAGGGGATCCTAGTGTTTCTCAATAATTGACTTGGATCAGGATATCATCAATTGTTAGTTTGGAAGGAATATAATCCAAAAACATATTTTAAATGTAGATATGGCCACTAAAAATTTGTATTAATTCCATTTAATCCCATGAATTCACCACAAATATTTATGAATTTTATTAATCAGATATTTCTATGATGTCTGTTTTATTTTATTTTTTGGTGTTTGTGGATGACATATTTGACTATTTAAAGACAATGGATGAGCATGAGAAACACGTGGACACAATGTGGAGATTAATGAGAGACCATCATTTGTATTCCAAAGTATAAAGGTTGATTATTTTATTTAATATGTAATCTTTATTGGACATGAAATTTCTAAAAAGGTAATTTTAGTGGATCATGAAATAATATATGTTGTAATCTATTAGACACCCCTAATGAATGTCATTGAAATTGAATTTTTTCATGGTCTAGAAGGCATTTAGTAAAACATGTTTCATGAAAACTCTATACTATATTCGTCGTTGATAGCTTTGAGAAAGAATAGTGTTCCATTATGATGGACTAAGGAATTATATAAGTCTTTCCAAGAACTAATGGTTCATCACACATCATCACCTATATTTTTTTCCCGGAATCATGATAGGGGTTTGTGGTATTCTGTGATGATTTAGGATATGGGTTTAGATATATTCTCATGCATGGAGACCATTTGATTTTTTATGGATTAAGTATGTTGATAGTACAAGAGAAAAATTACCCAGCACATGATTTTGAGTTAGCAGCGGTCTTCCATGACCTATCTACTTGTAGTCATTATCTATTTGGTGATAAATTAACTATATTTATGGAACATAATATAAATAAACACATTCTCTCAAATAAATATTTATATATGAGATAATAAATGAATGTATTATCTTCAGAAGTATGACATTGACTTTTTGTATACACCCGAAAAAGGTAATTTGTTGGATGATTCATTAAGTAGAAAATATTTTTCAAAGCTGGTGAATAAAGCGTATGATGACTGGAAGATAATATTGGTCCCAATAGACATTCATGTGGAATGTGAAGACAAAGTTGGTGTTCCTATTTTCTTTTCAATATTTATGGTTCCAGATTTGGTAAGTATAATCAATGAAGCAGAATCATCTAATGTAGTTTGCCTGGTTATGTGATAAAAAATTAATGGTTGGTAGACTATTGAGGGCTGGGAACAAATTGGGAGTTTAGTTTTGTGGTTCAATGATCGGATAGTAGCACATATGTCTTTTTAGGAGATAATTCTTCATGCTTACCACCATTCAATATATGATGTACATTTGGGAATTCATACGATGTATAATGCGTCAAAGGTAGTGTTTTAGTGGAGTAGAATGAAATGGAATGTGGGTTTTTTTTCAATATTCATAACATGTTTTAAAGTTAAGGTATAACATCCAAGTCCAATGGGTATGTTGTATTCTTTACCTATTCAAGTGAGAAAATGGGAGTTGATAGTGATGGAAGTTTTTACAGGTTTTCCATGAATAGTTTGGAAACACAATTTCATATTGGTCATAGAATTTATAATTACCATGTCGACCTATTTTGTTCATATTCATGAAATATATATTTTGTATGATCTATCCAAAATATATATCTATGAAGTGGTAAAGGGATATATAATACCAATTTTGATAGTCTTAGATAGAGATCTCAGGTTTATGTCTTATTTCTATAATTCCATATAGAAATCCCTCAGAACATAGTTGACTTTGAGTTTGACATATCGTCCTCAGATCGATGGGTAATCTGAAAGCATAATACGGACATTGGATGACAAGTTTCTGGTTTGTGAAACATTTTTTGGTGGCTCATGTGGGTGAATTTACCCTTAGTAGAGTTCTCATATAATAACATCTATTAGGACTCGATACATATGCCTCTTTTTGAAGAATTGTATTGGTGTATGTGTTGTTATATACATTTTTGGGTGGAAATAGGTGAAACATAACTATTGGTTTCGTTCTTTGTCTAGGAATCAACAAATAAGATCATGTTGATCTATAAATGGATGTTGATGTGTCTGAGTCATTTGAAAATGTATGAGGATCATCTACAAAGACCATTTTAATTTTCAGTGAGTGGACTTGTGTTTTTAAGGATATCTCCAAGTCTTTGTAATAATGATTTTAGGAATTAGGGAATGATGTCTCCTCGATATATATGACCTTATATGATATTAGGATGGATAATATATGTGTCTTATAAGTTTTCATTTCCATTATAGTTCATTGTGGTGCATAATTTTTTTCATGTGACTTAGTTGAAAAAAGTATATACCTGATCCAGATCATGTGTTCAGATGGCATGATAGTGATCTACATCTAGACGCTTCGTTGGAACATATCTTGGTACGAATTATCAACAGGATAGATAATGAGTTGAATGAAATAATAATAAGTCCATTGAGGGTTTTATGGAAATGTGGTCATTTTATTGTGCTCAGTAGAAGTTTTGAGGTAGTATATTTTTCTTGGTGGGTGCATGGTTATGGATACTGTTTGAGGAGGTTATTTATTGATTTCTATAAAGTTTTTGAAAAATCATGGTTATCAGAAAATTTTTTTAACCGTGTATACTAAACATGCACAACGTTAAAATTTGATCCTAAAAAATAGTATCTCACATGTTTTTTTCCACTAACTCCCTTGATTTTTCTCATCGGTTTCCATAACATTGGAATATTTTCCATCAAAGGTATTATAACCTCTCCCCACTTATTTGATATTAGTCTCAAGACCTGCATTGGTGTTCGGATTCCCAATTCTATTGATAAGTGGCATTCTTCATGGTTATTGTTACATTTTCTTAGAGTTAATTAGATCTACTTATATTTCCGTCATGGATTCCCATATCTATGACCATTGTGGGTTCATCTAGGATTTAGAATGTGAAATATGATTGTATTTGGAATTTTTCATGCTAGGGGAAGATATCTAAGGTTGTTTCATTGAGATTCGAATGGGTTTCGTGAGTGTTCTTCATCCATTTAAGGTTTTCATCAAAACCATCGAGGTTGGTGTCTTCACTCTCAACTCCTCTTAGTAGAACTGAATGGAATGGTTTCAAGTTGAATTATTTTTTTGGATTCGATTTTGATTTGGATTATTTATGATTTCATGAATCCAACTTCGGGGATGGTTGTGGAGTGATAGCAAATTGGTACTTTTGAATAAAGTCAATAAATTTTTATTTTAAAATATTGTATTTCTAAAATTGTGTTCATTGTATTTCATTTATGTATTTTCAATAAATGAAATTATTTTTTTGAAATTGAATGGTTAATTTTAATTGGATTGTTTTATTGTTTTCAATAAAGCCAATATTTTATTTAAATGGTATTAAATGGTAATTTGATTTGGTTTCAGAATACATTGGGTTGTCTGAAATCACGCTCAATGTGCCCCGGAATAAGGGATGTGTACTATTTGGGCACGAGGTGCGTTACCCTAGATCAGGGATTGTTGTAATTGGGACACATAGTTTTTGAATTATAGACCTATCATTAATAATGAACTGTCATAATGAATCATTCATGGTCAGGTTTGGGAGGATGTGGAATGGAATGTTTGTGTCGAAATTATATTGAAAAATGATTTTGCATCTTTTTTTGTTATTATTCTAGAATTTTTCATTTTTGGAAAAAGGGTTAACATATCACTTGTTTTCATATGGTTATAAATTTTGTTGGAAGAGATTTATATTTGGTTATAAAATATTCTAGGAAAATGTTTTATATAAACTATTTTATAAAAATATTACTATTTTTCCATCCCAATGGAGTGAGTAGGGAAGTCACTTCGGAAAGGATACTGAGATTGATACTCACCTCTTCTTTGGATCATTTTTACTTTTGTAGATACTATATTACATAACTTGGGAAAATATAATGTATCAAATATATTTATACCCATCTCATGTTACATGTGATATGTGGTGATTGAATCAAGGAGCTTCTGGAACATGGAGTCTTGATGTCTTCATAATGTTGAATGTTATTCATTTCCATTTTTTCATTGATAATTTCTTTGTCTTCCACTGTTTTAAACTATGGAGTGGTTTTATATAAATTACGTGTTTGTTTTATAGTTCATTCACTCTTGCATCGTATTGTGAGTTGTGTGGGTATTGTTTTCTGGGTTAATTGTTTTAGTTCATAAAAGTTAAATCATTCCCCACATGTATATGCAACCCTTCAGTTCCTGTTTCCAGCCTTTGGAATCATGGTGATGTCCCTTAAGGCCTTTTAGTATTTAGTTTTATTTTCAAACTAATGAGATTAATTGGGTCATTGCATAATGAATCTTGGACACTATATCCATGTTTTTATATAGAAGTTAATTTTTTTTCATTCAATGATAATAAAATTATTTGTATCATCAGTATATGAAGTGAATGACTGCATAGGGTTTTTACCATTAGGATTTTAGGTTATTATTTAATCATAATATTTATTAAAGAAGTATCGCAACCCATTGTTCTCAATAATATATTAGGTGGAATTAAAATCATTCTTTTATAGTACCCAATGGGGATTCTTTTAAGAATCGTTATGGGGCCACTATACTCGTATCCCATTAAAAAATTACTATCCATTATATTTTAATGATTAATCAATATATTAATTATTAATAATAGTTATTGTTTATTATAAATATCTTTTTACTTTAAAAATGTTATATTAAAGTAGTACATCAGTATAACTTTTCCCATCAATTAGTTTAACATATTCCGTTTTTGTATATATCCCCCACGTGAATAATGTTATACTATCATAGTGTTTCATAAAATGAATGAGTATGAATTAATTAATACTATAAATATATACAATTAATTATTAATTTCATTGTGTATTATTGTTTCATGCCTAACCTAATTTTTATTCTAATTATAAGGTAGATCATTGTAATTGACCAATTACATTAAATAACATTGTCATAAATTCCTTTCTATAAAACGAAAACAAAAAAATATATAAAAAAAGTCAAAGTGAAAAAATAATTTTATTAATATGATTCCAATTCCGTGAATAATACCAAAATGAAGAACTTTTTATCAATGAATGAAGGTTGTAATATCTATTATAAACCATTTTTCTAATAGTCAATGTTACTAATATATGGTAATGGAAATAAAAATTGAAAATTTACATATATAAAAATAAAATAAATTTAATGTTATAGAATTTAATGGAAATTAATAAGGTTCATAAATAAATCATTATGGTGGTTATTTTTATTGAACATAAAATAACATGATTTGTTGGGAGTCATGTGTAAAATTAAATGTCTTTTTCCACAATTTTCAATCATTGGGAAATATTTATCATTTTTAAACAATTATTTATTATCATTTTTTTATTTATATACCATTTAATAATTTATCATTAATTACTTTTGATTCTTTTGATTTAAATTTTCAATTATTTATCAAAATTTTCTATTCTTTTTAATTATCCATTAATACTTCCATAATAGTTTCTATTCCAATATTCAATTAAAATCTTGTTTCAGATTTTGTATGTTTCAAATAGGGAATGTAGAAGGTTTTTTCTCTATAAGACACCATATATACCACATCATTTATTTGTATTTTCTTTTTAGAGGTCTTCATATGAATTCCCATTTTAGTGACACATAATTCACCTAAGAATATTCTTTAATGAGAAATTCCATTAACATTAAAATATTAGTAGAAAATATATTATTTCATGATCATCTTCCATATTGTGTAAAATGTAGACATTATATACATATATATACATAAATTTATATGATTTGTAAAGAATTATTTTTATTCACTGTGACTTTATTTTATAATACATTGAATGTAATTTTTTTTGAATTCCCACATTAAATTTTATAATATTACATACTTGAAATATTTTAGTTTATTTTTCTCTAAAAATATTACTTTATAGGCTTCATATACATTTATTTATAAAAACTAATCATCATAAAATAACATTTATAAAAAATCTAAAGGAATAGTGTTTTAATTTTTTAAAAATATTCAGCGTTCTTCTGTTGTTTTTTCATAAATTAAAAAAACAGTGTTATTTTTCATGATTAATTGGAGATATTCATTAATAAATCCATACATATATATTATATGAAAAAATTATTGAGGACCAATGTAAACATTCTCGATAAAAATTCATTTCTTATGTTTTTTATATACTATAGTATATTTCAGAATGAGTTATTTTTAATCTCCTTTGTTTTGGGAGGGATGAAAGTTTCAAGATAAATAGTGTTTTCCCATATGGTGGACTATTCAAATAATTAATTGAGACTCAGTATGTAAATATTAGAATTATAAAAAATAAATATTTTTTAATTGGCTTTGGATAGAGGCTTTTGAGTTTTCTATGATTTTTTATAAATTTGGAGAATGTAGGCTTCAAAAACTCTGTTTCTATTGAAAAATTGGATTTGAATATATTTTGGATAGTTATTACAGACAGTTTTCTAAAACTATGATGGATGTTTCTATGGGGGAACATTATTTAGGAACTATGCATACCCTCAAGGGAATCCATGATTTAATGCCATTTGTGTCACATGATTTGATTAATATTGCATAGAATTGAACACAGTCATGAGAAATGATTATATAAAACTACAGAGGTGGACACATTAGCTATGAATGGTTTGAAAAACATTTATCTTATTCTTCATGTTTACTTCCACATAAATAGTAGAACTATTTGTTTGGAATATTTGTATCGCAAACCAAGATGATCAAATGTTTGGAGGTATAGATCCCTGATGGAGGAGAGTGCATAGTTGGATAATAGTATGAATAACCGGGTAGCCAAACAATTCAGTTCATTTATGTGGTGGATGTAATTGTTACTCCCATACATCCATATTTCATATTTTAAAACACTTCTCACCCATTACACATATACCATGATGCTCGAGATCCCATATCCTCCTTGTATATTCTTACATGTGACCCACTGTTTGATCTCTAAATCAATCACCACTAGGTGAATTGGATTCCTATCAATAGTCTCTTTATTGCATTTGGGTATTATTTCATTTTAACTCACCTTATATAATTAAATATACATGTGGGTTCTTTTTCAAATTATTTATGATTATTGATGTTTCATCTAATTTCTATTATTTTGGAATGAATCAAATAAGGTAGTGGATTAGTCCAATATCCTATGAATGAGTTAGGCAATGTATAATATTTTCCATTAATACCTCACTATTAATAAAATGATTTGTTGGGTTTACCTTCATACATTACATGCATCCTATCCTAAATGTTTAATTAATATTATTATATAATAATGTCATAAATTAGTTATCCCATTCACATCATTTTCCATCATTGGATGTTGTATAACATGAAATGAACCTACCACTACAAAATTATGATACATATGAATGTTCGTTGGCATTAATCAACTTAATAAATGTGTGTTAACATGATTCATACTAAATTAGTCAATACATAATAAAATATAATGTAATCATAGTTGATGGATAACTTATCATTAATATATAATTATATTATTCTTGATTAATCCATTGTAAAAAAGTTATAATTGATCAAAATGAATTTATAAACCTTGTAGAACCACACATGATCATGTCCCACATATTAATTATAAGTGTTCCATCATATTTACAAGAAAGAAGAATGATAGATTGGTTTATGTAAATTTCATTGATGGTTGGAAATGAGGTTTTATACCCATTTTTCCTTTATCATTCATGATGGACCATTTTAATTAGTTATTTTTATTTTATTGTGGAATTATTCTTAATATTAACTAAATTTATATTCAAATTTTGATTTATAATTATTTCTAAAATTCCCAATGTAAAATTTTTCAATACAAATCAATTCTTATTATTTATAATTACTCCCTTATTACCAGAGGAATGGTGTCAATCATTATTATTGTATTGGTTTCTCTCATTATTATTGGAATTACATACAATAATACTATAGAAATTGTATCCCTCATTAATAAGTGAAAATAATCCGATGTAATTACTAGAAAATGATTTCTTATTAATATGGGCATTGTGTCCCATATTATACCTGGGAATGGAATCAATTATTCTCCTATGATCAATGGGAATGATTTCTCATACTATTTATGATACTCATCCATGTATTCCCTTTAAAAATGTTAATATTATTATTATTATTCATATGTCATCTCCTTGGATCTATGCTGCAGGTCCACTCTTTTTCAGTTATATATCGAAAAATAGATCCCCTTGAATGATTATATATAAATTATTGAGAGTTTAGTGACATTTAAGCTACGGATGAGTCATGTATAGTTATCTAGGTCTCCTTGAGGAATTTAAAATGACATTATTATATTATCATTTAATTCACTCGATTACTTTGGATATGACATCACACTAATATATTTTATATTTTTGGGATGAATAATTTGAAAAGACAGAATTGGTGGTTTTCTGTTGTGTATATATCACATTTTTTTTAAATTCTGAAATTTGAAATATGTCATATGGATTTTGGTTCTGGACATTGGATTGTGTTGTTGAATGTTTTTCTTGTTCATCGGATATTAGTGTAGGTTCGAAATAATGATGTAGATGCTCAATGTACAAGAGGGGGGGTGAATTGTACACTTTAAAAATTCCCTTGTAACCTTTAAAGTTTGTTGCAGATAACTATGTTTTCCATAGACAAGGAAAAATATATGTTTAACAATGTTAAACTATGTAAATTCACAACACCTCTAATCACCAACTGGAGAATTGGAACCAATGTTAACAATATAAGATTCTACCTTAAAGCATATAGAATCTAAACTAATCAGAGTACATGTGTAAGGAAATATAAGAAGGTTATACATTCCTTAGAAAACAATATGCAGTAGAAAAAAACAAGTAGTAAAACTACATGTAACAAGATATAATTATTTTAACCCAAAGAGAAGGGTATCCAAAAACCATGGATAAAGTTCCCTTGATTTATACTTTCATGCAAGTCTGTCTTACCCACACCAGGGTATACCCTCAATACGACGATCAGAATCTCTGTCATGCTATCTCCACAAGCCCTCAACTTCAAGGTTCTTGGAACCTCTGTATTCCTCATAACGGAAGCCCTCGAACTTCAAGGTAGTCGACACCTCTGTCTTTCTATCCTCGAATGTCCTCAAATGTAATCACCAACATTCAGAGTCGTACGAAACAATCTAAACGAGTAGTTCATTACGCACAAGTCATGAAAAGATTCTCTCTCTAGAAATCACCTTAACAGCATGTGGTCTCTAGATCGATCGACTCGTTATCTTCCAATTTTGTTATAGATATCTTTCAAATGTGCTCCTATTTATAGCCAAATTTCCAATGGTCGGCTCCCTCCTCCAACGGTCATATTTTCCATGAAATTCGGAGGGACCTGTACCTGTGTAACTCAAACAACGGTAAATTAGAAACAGAATAGATGACATCGTTTTATAACAAACCATGTATAACTAAATGCACGACATCATTTTGAAATGGAGAAAATGTAAGTAAAAGCTATACAAAATTTCGGAGTGTAATCAAGTTAAAATTTCAGAGTCTAACCAAAATTAAATTCGGAGTCTATGTTAAGAAATGTTGGGATTTTATTTTATAGGAATTCAGAGTCGGTTTCACAAGAGATCAGAATCTGACCTTGAAGAGTTCAAAGTCGAACTAGTAAAAGTTCATAGTCGAACATCTTAAGAGTTTGGAGTCCAACTACTTAAGATTTCGGAGTCGAACTACATAAGAGTTTGGTGTCAAACTACTCAAGAGTTCGGAGTTGAACTACTTAAGAGTTCAGAGTCGAAATACATAAGAGTTTGGAGTCGAACTTCTTCTGAGTTTGTAGTCAAACTCAGGAATGTTCGGAGTCCAGAATTCGGATTGGAACTTCATAAAAGTTTCCATCCAGAATTCGGATCCTAAAACTAGAATGCTCCAAATCATTACATGATATGGCTCCGTGATTTTGGGTATGAATCCAGTTTTTTTACTTAAAAAAAATATTTTTATGTATAAGGAAATCTTGGTTAGGGTAAATTTCTTTAAAGAAGTAAATTTTACTTATGGAGGTAAAATTTATATTTCCTTATGTATATGGTGTTTGTTATTTTCAAAACAAGAAGGAATGGAAAAGTCATAAGGAAAAAATTATTTACTAAACAATCACCCCCTTCTTGGAAAGCACAAACATCCTTATGAAAAATAATATAAGGACTTTGAAAATTTTATTTAGTCTTTGAAATTAAAACAGATATCCCTTTGCTCATGAATGAAATTGAATACAACTAACTCCCCCTTAGGAATTGAAACACTATGTATTGTATTCTGAATTTTCAGAGTGATGTTTTCATTATTGTAAGAACAAAAAACTTCGTAGTGGGAAACCCCCTTCCTTTAAGGATATTTCACATCGAAATTTTCCTTTCTCCTCCTTAGGAGTAGTTTATTTTCCTTCTCCCACTTTGTGAATTTCAAAAAGAATTTAAGGGAATGGAAAAAAATATGTTACTTGAAACAATAGTATATAACAAGATACATCCAACCAAATAACATTTCATTAGAGTTGGGAAAAATTTTACAAAAAAAGAAAACTACAAAAAAAGATCGGTGTGGTTTTATTTGTCTTCCTTTTCCTAGGAATGCGCTTCTTTAACAAGGTATTGAGCTTCTTCAAGTATCATTGGTATTCCTCAACATGCCTCTCCAGGGATTTTATCTTTTGTTTATGGACTTTTAAAGCTTCTTCTTGAGCCTCCATGGCTTCCTTCTGCAACTTTATTATTTCATATTGATGAATGACTCTTTTCTCAAGCTCAATCCAGAGATTTCTATCATTTATAAGATTTTGAGCCAGAGAATTTGCCTTGTGATTTCGTTCCTTCACTTGTTGACTCCGGGAAATCTGCTCAATAATCAGCTCATCTTGAAGATTCTTAATCTTTTTATCTACTGTGTCAAACGCATTTTGAACTTCGGCCTGAAAGATTTCATACTGAAATAAATCTTCATCAGCTCTCTTAGACCACTTTGTCACCATACTTCAATACATTATATGCACATCATAATCAATAAGAAAAAATTTTCATTCAGATTCGAGCTTAACAAACTTATCCATGAACATGGATAAGGAATCCGATTTCTAATTCATAATTTGATGGAGAATTTAAAACATGGAATCTATTATTGGAAGAATCTGAATTGTGTCCACCAATTTCTTTAGAGATTGAACCACAAAATCATTCCCATGAGATGATGATTCCGAATCAGATATATCTCTTTGAGATTTATCTTCTTCAACTTGCACTAGCTTCCTTCTAGAGGTACCAAAAACCTCTTTACTCCTGATGACATCTTTTATTGGTGTCTCCATGAGGGCTTTCTTCCCTTTAACAGATTTCTTAAGGGGTTCCTCATTAGGAGATACTTCCTAGGATTCAGAAACTTGAATAATCTGATCTTCATCTGGTTTTTATTTTTCTTGACCTTCCTCAATAAAATTCCTCCCATAGGATTCCTCTTCATCATACAAGACATTTTCTTCTTCTTCTTCTTGCTGTTGTTTGCTATCTTCCTCATCAACCTTTCCTGGAGTTACTAACTGTGTGGATTCATCCTTATCATTATATTCATGTACTTTCTTGATCAGGGTATCCAAATATTCACTTCCCTCCTCCTCCTCTTCTCTTTCTTCTTCTTCTTCTACCTCTTCAGAAAATTCTGTTTCATCTTCTTCAACTACGTCATTACCCTTGGCATTTTCCAGAGTGATATAGTTATTGGCTGGAGTTTCTAGTAAAGAAGTCTCTATGAGGAAATATTTCGGAACTAGAATAAGCTCAAAATCTAACTTTGTAGCTCTCAGCAATGATTTTACCTCTTCAGCTTTATACATTTTCTTTTTCATTTTCATCTCCTTCGCCTATTTATCTATCTCTTCCGCTGCTTTTTCTTTTAAAGCATTGGCCTCTGTAGGGTCCAATCCTAATAGAGGATCCCCTTCCTTCCTCTTCTCTTTATCTTCCCTCCACTTGGCTACCAATTCATCTATATAAGTTTTCTGCTTCTTCGTCTTGGGGGGAGCATATCGATATTCCATAGCCATAGGATTTTCTTCATCAGCAACCACTTCCTTAACCTTTCTCTTCTTCCTTTTCTTCTTTGTTGGTTCTGGAGTGTGTGATTCCTTCTGAGCTGCTTAAATCTCTTCCACAGATAAAGGGTAAAATTATCCAGATTCACCGGAAAAACCCATCTTCATCCTCTTCAAGGTATCATCACTTATTAACATGATCTTGAAATTCCGGATCATTGATTTTCATGAAACCTTGAAGGATTCTAGGCATCGAACAATAATACTAGATAGTAAAGAAGGATACATGATTATATGAGCTCTCAAATTTCCTTCTATGATGTTCTTGATTGTAACTAAGTCATGCCTCATCAAATTTATCTTTCATAGATTTACCAAGAAATCTATGACATAGATATCACTTTTCATAAAATTTTCTTTATCACCTCTTCATGGAACCAGAATTCCTTGTACCCAAAGCCGAAGAATTCTATTGTTCAGAGTGAGACGAGCAATATTAATGGTAAAATCATCCTTAATTCCAAAAAAACATCAGTGCCTTCTCCTTGTTGCAACTTCCTTGCACATAGAGATGTTTGTGTGAGAAAAATTAAGCTTCTACTTCATATGATAAACCAACAAATCTCGCGGCCTTGGTGTAGGATAGCTTATAAGTCTTCCCATAAGAGTTGAAAGAAATACACTCTCTGCCATCTTCTATCTGGAAGGAAACAGACTCAAAGAACTCGATCAGCAAATCAGTATACACCGGATCTGGTTTATCAGACTTTGATATGCAGACATCTTCCCATCCATTTAGTCTAATGTTCTTTGAAATAAGGGAATCACGCTTATAGAAATCTGGATGAACTAATATTTCCCTAATGACTAACCACATAGAGATCAGTATCACAGATGAAATATCATGAGAAGTTTCTTCAACATACATTCGGAGTGAAGTAATCTGAAAGATTCAAAATGGCTTTGGATAGTTCGGAACAGGCCTTAAGAAGAGCAGCAGTGCTTTGAGATGTGACGTCTTGAAAAAACGATGAGGGACGAGTCTTGGGGTCCCCTTTATATAGGCGATGGTTGTGACCATTGGTCTTCCTAAATCCATATAATGGTTGAAAAAGCTTTGATCTGATCTGACGGTTGAGAACAATCCTAGAAGGAAAACATGACTCTGATCTTTTGATGGTTTTTAAAGAAAACATTTGGATTTGAAGAAAACTAGAATCCAATTTTTTTTAAAGGAAAATACCAGCGAGAAAAATATGACTAAGAAACTATAAGTAAAGAAATCATATCTTTCAGATTGGCTAGAAAGACTGTTCGTAATTGGTTATATTCTTCTTGAAGAAAATGAAATTTAAAAATTAACTCATTACAAAAGTTCCAGTACAAAAATCTCGTTACTAAAACTCCAGTCTGAAAATCTCCATTCTGGAAGTTCCAGTATGAAAAACCTCAATTCCAGAAGTTCTCATTCCGAGAATTTCAATACTGAAAATTTCAGTTCCGAAAATTCCCATTCGGGAATTTTTTTTTTCAGAACTTTCTATTCCAGAAACATCAGTTCCGAAAGGTTTGAAAAAATAAATACGAAAAATTTTAGTTATACTAAGTTTGAAAAACATAATCTGAAAAGTTAAATTACACTATGTTTGAAAAACATATTCTGAAAATTTTAGTTACACTAACATTCAAATGTACCCCCCCCCCTATGAAAAGGAGTTTATTATTGTTAGGAGAATTGTTCAACAAGAAGTTAATGAAGAAAGTTTACCTTATGGTTATCATTACTAACTTTTGTTTAATGTATTTAAATCTATTTTAGGGTAACGATTTTCTGAAAATATTAGCACGTTGATCTTGCGTTCTGATAAACGGAAGAATGATATCTCCTTTAAGTGTGTGATCCCTAAGAAAGTTAGGCCTAATATCTATGTGTTTTTCACGATATTGTTGTGCAGGGTTCTAACATAGGGAAATGGAACTTGTGTTATCACAAAAAAAAATTAGTCTTAGTAAAAACTAGGCCATAATATGTTAGTGTGTGTTGCATCCACAACACTTGAGCACAACAACTTCTAGCTGCTACATATTCAGCTTCAGCAGTGGAAAGTTCTACATAATGTTGCTTCTTGTAGGACCACGAAACTAATGAATCTCTTAAAAAATGAAAATTTCCAGATGTACTTTTTCTATCCATTCTACATCTACCGAAGTTAGCATCGGAAAATCTTTTTAGAACAATATCATTTCCATAAGTATAAAATAATCCTAGATCCACGATTCCCTTTAGGCAGAGAAAAATTCTTTTTACCACCTTTATATGGGATTCCTTAGGATTGGATTGATATCTTACACATATGAATACTGAATACATTAAGTATGGTCGACTAGCTATTAAGTAAATTAAACTTCCCATCATACCACTAAAATATGTTTGATCTACTAGTTTCCCAGCTTCATCAAGACCTATAGAGTTTGAGGTACCGATGGGAGTACTTATACTCTTAGTGTTGTCAGTACCATACTTTTTGAGAAGATCTTTAATATACTTATGTTGAGATATATAGGTTCCTTCTGGAATTTGAGATATTTGAAAACCATGGAAAAAATTTAACTCACCCATCATTCTCATTTCAAACTAAGATTTCATTAGACTTGTAAAAAAATCAGTTAAAGATTGCTGAGTTGAACCAAATATGATGTCATCAACATAAATTTGAACAATCAGAACATTTTTCTTATCATTCTTTATAAAAATGGATGGATCTCCATTTCCCTTAACATAGTTATTTTGACGCAAAAATCTTATTAGTCTATCATACCAGGATCGTGGGGCTTTCTTAAGACCATACAATGCTTTTGTAAGTATAAAAAAATGATTATGATGTTATGTATCATCAAATCCAAGAGGTTGTTCAACAAAAACATCCTCTTGAACATAACCTTCAAGAAAAGCACATTTCACATCCTCTTGAAAATGTTTAAAATTGAAGAAAGCTGCAATGGAAAGTAGAATACGAATAGATTCAAGTCTCGCTACTAGAGCGTATGCTTCTTCATAGTCTATTCCCTCTTGCTGGTTATAGCTTTTAGCAACAAGTCTAGATTTATTTCATACTATGACTCCATTCTCATCACACTTGTTTGTGAAGACCAATTTCACTCCAATAACAGAAGTTTACTTATGTCTTTCAACCAAGGTCCATACTTTATTCCTCTCAAATTCATTCAGTTCATCTTGCATGGCTTTTATCCAATCATCATCACCTAAATCTTCATCAGTGCTTTTTGGTTCTAATTGGGAAAGAAATGCTAGATGTTCTACTTCATTTCATAAGGAACTTCTAGTCCTTACAGGTTTATTTACACCACCAATGATACTATCCCTATGATGATTCTTAAGAATCACCTTCTATGGGTTTTGTAAAACGTGTTCATCAATATAGGGTAGAAAGTCTTCTAGGGTAAATGTTTCAGAAGTATCTTCTTGAACATTTTCCTTATCAGAAGGATCTTTTATCAAAGGTTGACAATCAGTTTTTGAAAACACATCCGAGGATATAGGTTGGGATTATTTAAAAACAAGAGGATCAGACTCATCAAATTTTACATTCACTGTTTCTTCAACAGTACAAGTAATTTTATTGAAAACTCTATATGCCTTAGAAGTTGTGGAGTAGCCTAAGAGAATTCCTTCATCATATTTTGGTGCGAATTTATGTATGTTATCTTTAAGATTCAGAATGAGTACTTTGCAACAAAAAACCTTGAAGTAGGAATGTCTTGGTTTTCTACCATTCCATAACTCATAAGAAGTTTTATTAAGAAAAAGGTCTAATCAAAACTCTATTTATAGTATATCAAACAGTACTTACAGCTTCAGCCCAAAAATTTCTAGCTATAGAATATTCAATCAACATGGTTCTAGTTATCGCTTGAAGAATTCTATTTTTCTTCATTCATCTACACCATTTTTTTGAGGAGTTCTATGTGCTGAAAAGTTTTGAGTAATACCTTTTCTAATACAAAAAGTTTCAAAATCAGAATTTTGAAACTATCCTCCTTGATCACTATGAATTATTTTCAGTGGAAGATTTTTCTCATTTTTAACTTGTGATCTAAAACTTTTGAAATAAGAAAAATCTTCAGACTTCTTTTCTAGAAAATAGACCTATGTAAATCTAGTGTAATCGTCAACTAAAACAAACACATCGTGTTTACCTCCAATACTTCCAGTTTTTGTTAGACTAAAAAGATCCATGTGCACTGACTGTAATTCATCAGTCGATGAGACTTCATCGATTTATTTAAAACTAGATTTATCTTTCTTTCCATATTGACAAGTATCAATAACTTTAGAAGAATCAATTCTATGCTGCTGTAGATCCTTAACTAGTTTCTTCTTCGAAAGATTACACAACTTTCTAAGGTTATAGTGACCTAGTATTCTATTCCATAACCAGGAATGATCTTACAATGCACTTAGGCAAGTTAGGTCTTGGATTCTACTGTCTTCTATGTTTAAATTTTAAACATTCTCATGCATATTGGCTGAGAAAATAAATTCTTCCTTGGAATTGTGAACTAAGCACTTATCATTCCTAAAATTCACAAGGTATCATTCATCACATAACTGACTTATGATAATGAGGTTGTGCTTAAGAACCATAACAAATAAAACATTTGTAATAAAAGTTTTACCAAGAAGAACAATATTACCTATACCAACAATTTCTCCCTGCGCATTATCTCAGAAATTTACCTTTCCACCTTTCGTTTTGATAATATTTTCAAAGTAGCTTTTGTTACCAGTCATGTGTCGAGAAAATCCACTGTCCATGTACCATGTATTTTTATTGGTACTCCCTCTATCTTCTTGAAAACAAGAAAAGAAATAGACTTTTGGAATCCAGACTTGTTTGGATCTGAGATTTCAAGACAACAAAAGTTTAGGAACCCACAATTTCTTATAAAAATAGGCTTTATGAAAACCTAGAGATTGTGTTTTATTTAAAGAACAATTCATTTCCCAGGGACCACCACATTGACACTTGGTACAAAATGGGGCACTTTGTGGAACAAATTAATTGTTACTAAATGTTGGTATTTCATGGGTATAACCAAATCTGGATTTGTTTCCTAAAGGTCGTATATGAGAATTGATTTTATCAAAATTTTCATTACCATAGGTAATGATTGATAAACACTTCTTTAAGGAAAAAATTTAAGACTTGAGTTTAATAAACATGTTTTTATCATCAAAATCATTAGATTTATAACTAGAGCTAGACTCAAAAACACTTTTCATAGAAATTACTTTTCCCTACTATTTAGAATGTTTGTTCCTCTCAGAACTTACATCCTCATGATTTTTTGAAATACTTATTAAATCAGCATTTTCCATAAAAATATCTTTAGAATGATCTGATATTTTTTTTGTAAGAATATAATTCCTAGAGTTATCCTTATCATGTTTTTTATTGAGTTTAGAATTCTCAATCACAATAAGTTCAGCAAACCTAGACACTTCTTCATAGGTAGGTGATGTATCTTCTTCATCAGAAGAGGATTCTTCACCTTGAGAGTTATAATATTCTCTCTCATTTGAATTTAAAGATACATTGGTCAATGATTCCGCATTTCGTACCTTAGACATAACGCAATGATTGTCATTGGGTAATCTGGCTATAAGACCACGATTCTTCTGTCCCGAGGATTCATAATCAGAAGAATCATCTGAAGAGTCACCACCACAGGCACTCCAGGTTTCATTTTCTTTTAGAACCTTCTAAGCATTGGTTTTGTAATACTTCTTTCTGTTCCTATCATAATTCCTTTCTTTCCTTTATTTCTTTTTGAGTAGAGGGAAATCTAGTTTAATATGTCAAGCTCTCCTGCATTTATAACACGTAACATATCAATCATTCTTGACTTTACTTTCCTTTTTCTTATACATGGATTAAAAATTACTCTAACCAGCTATCGTGTTCATCCTTCGAGCAAGATTTGCTAACTCATTTTCTGAGATTTCACTTTCACTGGATTCTGATTGAATAACCTCCTTCATAGAATTAGATCTGGTTACTCTCTCTAGAGTCTTAGCTTTCATATGATTCGATGTTGTTGTAAAAGCAACAGTACCATTCTCATTCTTCCTTTTTATGTTATTATCTTCTCTCTTCATTCTTGTTTCATGTTGGAGAAGAGTTCCAAATAGTTCATCTAGAGAAATTTGAGTGACCTTCCTGTTCTCATCAATAGCTGTTCTTTTTGATTCCCATGCATTAGGCATAATATCAATTATCTTATCCACAAGGGATTCATCATCCAATCCTTTATCTCCCATATACTGTAAGCTGTTGACTATAGTCCGAAATCTCTGTAGAACCTTACAGATTAGTTCTCCATACGGAAAATTGAATCCATGGTATTTATCTCTTAGCATAGCTCTCATAGTCTCAATCACTTTAGAAGGTCCAAACTGTGTAACTTCTAACTTCTTCCAGATACAATTAGTTTCTTCACAAGAAGAAATTTTGATATATATATATATCTAGTCATTGAACATAGTAATGTATTGCGTACCTTATAATTGAGTTGATATTCTTGCTTTTCCTTGTTAGTGAGAGTTTTAACTTCCTTATCAAGAATTTTATAATCACCA
The DNA here is from genome assembly GCA_963277665.1 of Viscum album. Taxonomy (NCBI): domain Eukaryota; kingdom Viridiplantae; phylum Streptophyta; class Magnoliopsida; order Santalales; family Viscaceae; genus Viscum; species Viscum album. The sequence goes on along the minus strand of OY728159.1, from coordinate 1,757,271,632 downwards.
GTAAGCATAACGAAATTATCCACAACAGTATTCATAAAAAAAGTAGTCATTCGATCACTCCAGTACTCATAGTCATTACCATCAAATATTAGTGGTCTTTTAGGGCTTAGATTGTTAACAGAACCAACATTGACTCCTTCCATTATAAAAAAAACTTGGCAACCAAACATGTTAGTTGAAAATTTTCTTAACCACAATGTTCGGAATGACAATTTGGAATGATAATGTTCAGAAAGACAATGTTCAGAACAACAATGTTTGAAAGGACAATGTTCGGAACGATAAAGTTCAGAACGACAATGTTCGGAATGACAAACTTTGGAATGACAATGTTTGGAACGACAAAAAACCTTTCGATGCAAGGGTGAAGAACAAAGAAAAGGATGAGCAATAAAAACTTATATGTGAGTATAATTATTTTTGAGACCTCCTCTGATACCAATTGAAGGATAGAAATAATGATGTAGATGCTCAATATACAAGAGGTGGTGTGAATTGTACTTTATAAAAATTCCTTTGGAACCTTTAAAGTTGGTTACAGATAACTATGTTTTCATTAGACACGGAAAAATCTATTTTTAACAAAGTTAAACTAAGTAAATTCACAACACCTATAATCACCAACTGGAGAATTGGAACCAATGTTAAAAATATAAAATTCTACCTTAAAGCGTATAGAATCTAAACTAATCAAAGTACAAGTGTAAAGAAATATAAGAAGGTTATACATTCCTTACAAAACAATATGTAGTGGAAACAAACAATTAGTAAAACTACAAGTAACAATATATAAGTCTTTTAACCCAAAGAGAAGGATATCCAACAACCTTGGATAAAGGTCCCTTGATTTATAATTTCAAGCAAGTATGTCTTACCCACACCAGGGTAAGCTTTCGATATGATGATCAGAATCTCTGTCTTGCTATCCCCGCAAGCCCTCAACTTCAAGGTAGTTGGAACCTCTGTCTTCTTTAGCAAGGAAGCCCTAGAACTTCAAGGTAGTCGGCACCTTTGTCTTCCTAACCCCGAAAGTCCTCGAATGTAATCACCAACATTCGGAGTCGTACAAAGAAATCTTAATGAGCATTTCAGTACGCACGAGGCATGAAAAGATTCTCTCTCTAGAAATCACCTTAACAGCGTGTGGTCTCTAGATCGATCAACTCATAATCATCCAATTGTGTTATAGAGCTCATTCAAATGAGATCCTATTTATAGAAAAATTTCCAACGGTCGGCTCCCTCCTCCAACGGTAATATTTTCCATGAAATTTGGAGGGACCTGTACAAGTGTAACTCAACCAACGGTTAATTTGAAATAGAATAGACGACATCGTTTTATAACAAACCATGTATAACTGAATGCACGGAATCGTTTTGAAATGGATAAAATGTAAGTAAAATCTATAAAAAACTTCAGAGTGTAAGAAATTTAAAAGTATGGAGTATAACCAATATGAAATTTGGAGTCTATGTTAAGAAATGTTCGGATTCTGTTTTATAGGAATTCGGAGTCTGGTTTCACCAGAGATCAGAATCTGAACTTGCAGAGTTCAAAGTCGAACTAGTAAAAGTTCGGAGTCGAACTACATAAGAGTTCAGAGTCGAACTACATAAGAGTTCAGTGTCGAACTACTTAAGAGTTCGGAGTCGAACCACATAAGAGTTCGGTGTCAAACTACATAAGAGTTCGGAGTTGAACTACTTATGTGTTCGGAGTCGAACTACATTAGAGTTCAGAGTCAAACTACATAATAGTTCGGAGTCGAACTACTTAAGAGTTCATAGTCGAACTCATGAAAGTTAAGAGTCTAGAATTCGGATTGGAACTTCATTAATGTTCTCATCCCGAATTCAGATCCTAAAAATAGAATGCTCCAAATATTTACATTGTATGGCTCCGGGATTTTGGGTATGAATCCGGTTTTTGTACTTAAGAAAAATATTTTTATGTAAAATAAAATCTTGTTCAGGGTAAATTTCTGTAAAGAAGTAAATTTTCATTATGGAAGAAAAATTTATATATCCTTAAGTATATGATGTTTGTGATTTTCAAAAAAAGAAGGAATGGAAAAGTCATAAGGAAAACCTTATTGACCCAACAATTATGAGCACATAAATGATCTGTTTTTCTAGAAGCTCATGGGGTTATTGTTAGAGGTTTTATATTTCCATTATTAATCATTGGATTAATTTACAATATACCTTATATATTCCTCTTATTTGTTGTATAATGATCATTCATGATAACCTATTCATTTATTACGAACGATCAACTGTTATCATATTCCACTACTCATTATTTTATATGGAACCCACTATATTTATTTCCAATTAATAGGGTATAGTATCCTTATTATATAACTTTGATTCCAAAACCTCTATTTGAGGCCTTTGGTGATAGGTATCACTTCCTGGGGCCATGAGACCAACAGATGGGTCACTATTTCTTCGTATTGCTGAAACGGAAATTACAATGTGCTATTATAGATTCAATTATTTTTTTAATTCTACCTTGGAATGGTGATCAAGATATTTATAATGATTCCTCACATGGTAAATAACTCATTTATATGTATTTCAAAGCCACACATGAGAGAATGAAAAGGTTTAATGGGATGGGAATGAAATTTATAGAGTTTAGTATTATATATTATTATAATTTCATGTTGGGTTATAGTTGTTATTAAAATATTTATTGATTTATGATTAATAAAATTTATCCTTGAATTTGTGTGGAATGTTTGTATTTCTAAATGCATCCTTACAAGCTCATTAAATTCACATTCCATGCATATTCCATTCCATATAGGTTACAATAAAGATTTTGTGGTGCATTATAATTTGTATACAACTAGTAGGTAAATTTTTCTTAGGATTACCAATATATCTTATTGTTTTATTTACCAGAATGTTTATTTGTATTCCACTCATATATGTGTCTGAATTTTCATTTCATTTTAATATAATGAATAATTTTAATTAGAAATCAATATGGTTATATTATGTGACTTCATGATCCTAAAAATTGTTTTCTCACATATATTTATCATTTATTTATATTTAATAAATCGTTTTGGATTTTTTAAACACTATAAATTGGTTTTATTTAATGAAAAATTAATATTTTTGAATAAAAAGATTAATATTGGTAATTTATAATATTTATGAGATCATTAAAAACTGGGAGTAGTGACATGTATAATAAAACTATCTATTATAGACTAGTTAAACTATAAGGAATTTTAAAACATTGGTTGTAATTAGTTAGGAACCAATTGTGAAATTTATAAGGTGTTTTTGACTTAATAAATTGAAGAATGGAGACCCATGTTATTCAACCACCTTATACGCACTATTTTATTCTGAGACCATATATAAAAACCCATTTTAGGTTATATAAATTCTAATTCAACTAAAAATGTCAAATACGTTTTTAACATTAGAATTTTATTCTATCTTACTGATCCATGATGTCTATATAAATTATTAATTGAAAATCTTACAGAAAATGGATGCATATATAAAGGCTTTTACCCATATTACATTTGAATTATTCCCTATATGAATTTATTATTTCATACACATCTAGAAAAAATTAGGTCTGATATCGAATATTTTATTTGATATAAACCAATTTAGTTAATGGAAAACCAAGAATGAATTAAATCAAATATGGTTATACATAAATGGAATCTCAATTATAATTTATTGTTCATCAACTCCAAAAATTATGAATGATTTCCCATCAATTTGAGAACAATATAACATGACATGGGCTTCCACAGTCGCATAATTGTCTTGTTCCATAGTTCTTAAGACCCATTTGAGTATGTTTTTTCTAATGGGTTTGTGTTTTAAGGTTACTATAGAATTCTATATGTTGTTACTAAAAAATATATTGTGGCATCTTATAGACCCCCCATATTTTTATAAAATACATGTCGCATAATTTAGAGATTTATTTAAATTAGGATTGGGGTAATTAAAAATAAAATTACAACATAGTAGATTATTTTCATATATAAATTATAAATTGAAATGTATTGAAATAATATTGTTAAAATTAATTAAGGATTATTAAAAATGATGAAAATAAATTTTTAATACCATTTTCTTAAAAATATCCTGAGAAAAAACTAAATAATTTTGATAGTAAATTTTCAATAAAAGATAAACTTGATTCTTATATATTTATTAGTTGTTTTATTTTATTATAAAAAATGTGAATAATTTAAATTCCCGAGCCTGAATCCTTGTATACATGTTTATTGATTAAACCCTCTATTAAGACATTGATTTATTCATCCTTCAGAGCTACATAATATTGGAATGTGATCATTTAAATATGTCTTAGTAGACATCAATCCATACATTTTAGGGAATTGATATCTCAGGTATAGATATTTGTGGAATTTTTAGAATTAATATACTTTAATATATTGAAAAACTATGTTACATGTGGGGTCAACACAATTTATGTAGTTCCATAATAAAAAATGCATTGATTATTTTTTTTAATGTTTATAGATGAGGGTACATTTGGGTGTTCGTTGTCTCATGTATGACTGATGATAATGAAATTAATCCTTGGGTAAATGGTTGGTTATATAGAAAGATGAATCTAGAGGAGGTAATTCCATATTTTTATTCCAATGATATTCCATCCTTTATCCCTTAAATTAGTGATATAATAATTCCATTGGAATTACCCTACTCAAATGTGAATTAATAATGTATAAACCATTATATAATTATCCCAGATTTAGTTTCTTCAACAATTGCATTCGAACAATATACATGGAATCACATCCCGATGGAATGAATACATTTTTATTATTTTCCATCACGATATTAACTTTTCACTTACATTACAATTTTAATCACAAATTACTACATAATTTTTTAGAGAATAAATTTATTCCATCTAAAATATCTCAAAGTTACTATCATTCAAAACATCAGGACATCATATTAATGGAATCAAAATAATGGTGAGATGAAATATTCATGAAGGATAATCTTCAATAGAAGCTATAATGAATGAACTGTGAATAATAAATATTGAAATGTTTGTAAATGGACATGAATTTCCCATAAATAACATGATATCGAATAATAAATTTGAAATGATAAATTATTAAACACACATTATGATTATTCAATAAACTAAGAATGAAATGCATCCCTAGATTTATATTTTTTATCAAAATATAATGGATAATAATAAATGTAAAATTCATTATGAAAATTCATTATTATTGTACACCATGTATCCTAGGTACATGGATCCATTAGCGTCGAGATCTATTCCCCTAAAATATTAGAACTTCTACGTAAATACTTATCATATTTGGACAACTAATTCATCTCATAAGACTGCTAATGAATTAAGGGGATATCATTAATCAGGGCACACCCATTTCATCAGGTACAATTATTTCATCAAATATGAAATCATTTATTTATTATGTTTTTTATCACCAAAAAATAATAATGACTAATGAAGACCCATTTATCATCAGTTCCCCAAATAATAAAATAACTACGAAAGTAAAAACATTTTATAAAAATTCCATATTGTTTATTTAATAATAATAACCATGATGAAATAATATATATTTTGAAAATAAATTTAATGTAACAAAATGAACATTGAGAATCTATTAATTCTTCCTAATTTAACAATCATAATATAATGTGAGATTGCACAAAAATTTATCACCAATTACTAATTTTAAATTAATACACCATTTGACGATTTAATTCAAAGTGAAAAATATTATTCCGGGATATTTTAATGAAAAATTATACTAAATGAAATATGGGTAGTATATATAACACAATAATGACAACAGTTTCATAATAGAAAATAATCAGCATGGAATTTAAATTAAGATGAAATTTATTACATTACACTTTTTTTTATTAATGATCGTTAAAATTTTTTATAATGGTTTTAAAAAATTTATGAAGATAAATTGTAACCATATTTATATTTTTAGTATCTTATATTTTCCATTTATAACATCTTATCACCCATTTGAAAATAATCATTTTTTATTTTTTTGTTTTGGGTTCTAATTGCCTTGTTTTTCAAGTATGTTTTGAGTTGTTTTTTTGACCTATTACATAAATAACGATTTAATCATATAAATTTTTTTAAAAATGATGTAAAAATAAAATTTAATAAATGTATATGTATTTAAATTAATCCATTAAATTTTGTGAAAGGTAATGAAATGCATCGTTCATGCTAACTGTTGGTCGTACATCTACATTAATGTGGTTTCCATTTTATTATATTATTTAATTAAATAAAATATTATATTTAATCACTAAAGTATCTACATTTTGTAATATATCTCTCATATTAATATTAAATCCATCTTTAATACAATCCATGTAAATTTTTTATGAATATCATCACTTTAGGAGGTGATAATCCATCGTAGAAACAAACAATGTTATTATATTCCTAAAAAATTTAAATAATCAATGTGTGTATTATATAATATTTATATAGGAATAAATATATTATAAATATCATAAATTTTAGATGAATTTATTTAAATAATTATTCCATTACCTGATTTGTGGTAATGGAAAAGCAGATAACATTATTTCATGAGGTGGTAGTCCCTTATACAGACGAATGATTATTTCATAACCCATTTTGTGGATGTGTGTAAGGTTTTTGTTCATAAAAATAAAATAAAATTTTAAAATAGATTATATTATTGTCATGTTGTTATATACTACTGATATATGAATTATTTAATGAGGTAGATAAATAAATAAGATAAATAATTATTTTAAAAAACAATACCTCTTTTTAAAGTATCCTTCTTATGTTTATACCAATTCACTTATAAGATATATTTATTCCCATGATAAGATATATAGGAATTTTGATAAAATTGTTGTATTTTTTTCATAGGTATTGGAATAATAAATTTGTTTTGAGTGTTGTGATTTAGGGTTATTGATGGGCCTTTTATAAGTGGGTTAAGTGGGAAACATGTAATGTTTTAAAATACGGAATTGTACAGATGTTTTTTCAATGTCATGTGTCTCAAATAATGAAAAAAATATAATTAATAAGTTATAAGGACTATATATGGACATCAAATTGGTTTATAAAAATTTAAAGGTTATTTAGACCATTATGTTTAATGTTTCTTCCCTTAGTGATCTCATTTTTCTCTTAATCGCTATATTTAATTTTTACTTATTCCACTAATCAAGGCCGTTGGTGGTCTTTGCATGTGCAATTGATATCTGAATTGTTTGTGGTTGGTTTTGTTAAAACATGGAAAATGGATAAGCATGTAAAGACTGGCTGATTAAATGAGAATGAAAACCGTGTGTGATCACCCCGATTGAACAAAGTTGGAATAATGAACATGTTGGTGGTTTGGTTGTTTTGTGGAAAATGCCTTTATTTATGAAAAGTGTTTTGATTATAAAAAGTCTTTTGAAGTAAAAGGTGTTTTCAAATGCGGAAATGTTTTGTGTGTGGAAAGGGTTTTATGTGTGGAACTTTGAAATAAATGAATGATGGAATGTTGTATGGTTGTGATAATCTCTTGTAAATGAAATGGCATGTGGTTGCTTGTGTTTTACCTAACCTTGGTTGTGGATGGCAGAGATATGTTTGTGAAAGGATTTGTCTGGATGTTAGTTGCCCAGTAGTAATAATTTGTTAAACCATTGCATGAAACATGAAAACCTAAATGGGATTGGGGGATGATTGTTTGGTTGTTGATGCATGCTTCGTGGTAGCAGTGCCGAGGCACATGCTCAGTTTCCCTTTTTAAGAAGCCATAGGTTAGGCTGTGTGTTTGGTATATGTATATATATAATTTTATCTTTGTGTTTTGTCGCACCACACCCATGTCATGCTCCTAGTGCCGAACACTCCCATTTTATGGGAGAGGGTGTTCCCCCTTAGTTACTAGCTCCTTCTTGCTCCTTCTTCCATAGGCAATGATGGCTTGAGGTGACCTTACACCCAAGACTCTTCGGGTAGGTCTCGGAGGCTGTGATGGCTTGAGGCGACCCTTTGCCCAAGACTCTTCGGGCAGGCTTACCGTTCCCAAGAACCTTCGGGATGAGGCCCAGGTGTCTGCGGGCGGGTTAGTGGTTGTGGCCCAGGTGTGTGCGGGCGGGATGCGTGGTTTGGCCCAGGTGTGTGCGGGCGGGAAGAGTGTGGTAGCGTCAGGATGTTTGCCGTTAGGAAGAGCAGCATCTAATTAAGTGGGAAATGGTGTGTGGTACCCAATACTTTTGTTCTATATATATACTAAACTTGTTTGTGTTACTTGGTGAGTGTGACCAGTGAGGCTGGGTGGATAGTTTTTCCTTGTTAGTTTCTGGTTCTTCTGTTTTCTCACGGGACCTTAGGGTGTCTCCCCACTTGTGCACGAGAGCTTTAGGTTCTCTACTGAGTATACTTGTATGCTCACCCTATGTTGTTTCAGGTTTTCAGGAGGACTACCAGGGCCGTGCTGGACCCTACTAGTCAGGCAGTTGGAGCTGTGCAGTTGCTGTTTTCTTGTTTTTCTTTTGGTAATGTACTCACTTGTACTTTGAGCTTATTTGTACTTGTACCTGTTTCAGTTTATATATACATGCATATGGGACTGGTTTGGGTTTCTTTTTAGCAGCTTTGTTCTTTTTCCTTTTTGGTGGTTGACTTGTCCTATTTCTGATCCTAACTATAAAAAGGGTAATGCCTCCCATGATTGAAAAAAAATAAACTCATACCCTTGGTGCTAGTCGCCACCCCGGGGCCTACTGGAGGCGGGACTCGGGGGTCATTATCTACCTTTCACCATTGCCAGCTCGGGAGGTGCATCTTGGATGGAAGGGGGTCGTGACATCGTCTTCTAATTCTACCACCTCGGAAGAGAGTACATGTGAAGGGTCTGGTATGTACTTCCTGAAGTGGGATACATGGAAGACATCATGCACCCGAGCCATAGTAGGTGGAAGTTCTAGTCGATAGCCCACAACCCCAACACGATCAAGAATCTCGAAGGGGCCGATGTACATTGGACATAACTTCCATTTCTTTCCAAACCTCATGACCTTCTTCCACGGAGATATGCGTAAAAACCCCATGTCTCCGACTTTAAACTCAAGGTCTTGTCGACGATTATCTGCATAACTCTGCTGTCGACTTTGGGCTGCCTTGATATGCTGCTGAATGGTTTTCACCTTCTCCACCATTTCTTCGACCATTTCTGGTACAAGCAGCTTACGTTCACCGACCTCATCCCAACATGCTGGTGTTATACACCTTTTCCCATACAGGGCTTCATATGGTGCCATTTGGATGCTCGAGTGAAAACTATTATTATAAGAGAACTCAACTAGAGGAAGATGTTGATCCCATACTCCTTTAAAGTCCATTGATTATGATATCAACATATCCTCAAGTGTTTGGATAGTCCGCTCGGATTGGCCATCAGTTTGAGGATGATAGGCCATACTGAAGTTCAGTTCAGTATTCAGAGCATGTTGAAGACTCTTCCAAAACATAGAGGTAAATCTTGGATCTCGGTTAGACACAATAGATAGTGGTACTCCATGCAACCATACCACTTCCCCGATATATATCCGTGCCAGTTGATCCAAATAGAAATCCTCTCGAATAGCAATGAAGTGTGCAGTCTTTGTAAGACGATCCACAACAACCCAGATTTCATTGTTGTCTTTGTATGTCCTTGGAAGTCTGATGACAAAGTCCATGGTGATGTTCTCCCATTTCCATTCTGGTATGGGCAATGGTTGCATCATCCCCTTAGACTTTTGCCTCTCTTCCATCACTTTCTGACACACCAGGCACTTTGATGTAGATTCAGTGATCTCCTTCTTCATATTATCCCACCAAAAGTTTTCTCGGAGATCTCGATACATCTTTGAGCTTCTTGGGTGAATAGAGAAATTTGAACTATGTGCATCGTCCAAAAGTTCCTTCTTCAGCTCCGAACTTGATGGAACACATAGTCTTTTCCCAAACCGCACAATTCCTTCTTCATTAACATTAAAATCTGAGGATTTTCCCTTTTTGATAGCTTCCACTTTTTCTTGGATTCCCGCATCATCCTTTTGAGCATCCATTAACATTTCCAAAAGAGATGGTTGAGGAATCATTTGTTAAAGGATTGATGATGTTCCCTTCTTTATGATTCCCACATCCATCTTCATTTAGTCTAAGAAGATTGGATCCTTCTCAAATCTCATCATTGATAGAATCACTAGATCCTTTCTACTTAGGGCATCTGCCACCTTGTTCACTTTCCCAGGGTGGTAATGTATTGAACAGTCATAATCCATGATGAGCTCTATCTATCTTCTCTAGCGCATATTAAGCTCTTTCTGTGTGAATATATATTTATGACTCTTGTGTTCAGTATATATCTCACATTTCTCTCCATATAGATAATGCCGCCAGATTTTCAAGGAAAAGATCACCGCCGCCAACTCCAGATCATGTGTTGGATAGTCTCTCTCATGGATTTTCAACTGCCTTGAGGCATAGGATATCACTTTATCATTCTGCATCAGCACACATCCTAAGCCCTTCTTCGAAGCATTACTGAATACCACAAAAAGCTCCCCACTTGTGGGTAAATTGAGCACAGGTGCAGTGATAAGCCTCCTTTTCAACTCCATGAAGCTTTCTTCGCATTCATCACTCCAAGAAAACTTTTCTCCCTTTGGAGTTAGCTTGGTATGAGGGTTGGACAATCGTGATAAATTTCTCACAAATCGTCGATAATATCCAGCTAACCACAAGAAGCTACGGATATCAGTTACCGATGTTGGCCTCGGCCATCCCTCAATTGCATATGTTTTAGAGGGGTCCTCAGATATCCCATTTCATGTGATGATATGACCCAATAAATGGGACTTCCTTCAACCAAAACTCACACTTTCTGTACTTTTCATAGAGATTCTCCTTGCACAAAGTCTCTAGTACAGTTTTTAAATGCTCCTCATGGTCCTCCTTGGTTTTGGAGTATATTAGAATATCATCTATAAAGACTACTGCAAATTTGTCAAGGTAATCTCTAAAGACTCTATTCATCAAGTCCATGAATATTGCTGGATCATTGGTGAGTCCAAAAGGCATTACTATGAATTCATAGTGCTCGTACCTTGTACGAAAAGCAGTCTTGGGGATATCTTCATTCTTCACCCTTACTTGATAATATCCCCACCGCAAGTCCACCTTGGAGAAGTATTGTCCTCCACGCAGCTGATAAAACAAGTCATCGATTCATGGGAGATGATACTTGTTCTTTATCATTATTTTGTTAAGCTCACGATAATCGATGCAAAGCCTCAATGACCCATCCTTCATCTTGACGAAGAGGACTGGTGCACCCCATGGTGATGCACTTGGGCATATAAACCCTTTATCCAGATTCTCCTGTAGTTGTTTCTTCAGCTCTTCAAGCTCAACAACAGCCATTCTATATGGATTCTTGGATATTGGTAGCACCCTAGGTATATGTTCAATTGAGAACTCAACATCTCTTCTTGGAGGAAGACCAGGAAGTTCCTCGGGAAATACATCAACGAATTCCCTCAAAATAGGCATTTCTTCAAGGGTGGGTTCTTCCTTGGACTCAATCATCTGAGCCAGATATGTGTGCTCATAAGGTAGTAATATCCATGCTTGAGATGATGGAGCTAAAGGAGATTCATCTTCCTCTTGACACTTATAAAGAATCGGGGGTCGATTCTCCATATGGAGTGTGATTTCCCTCTCCCGACAATTTATGTTGGCTCTATAAAAGGAAATCCAATCCATGCCAAGAATTGCATCAAATTCCACCAAAGGGAGTATGATGAGGTTCGCCGGGAAATTCAATCCATAGATTATAATAGGAGAGGACTTATATTCATGGGATGCAATGATTGCCCCATTTTCCGTACTCACCGACATCTTTACATCCTGGATTTGTGGTGGTGCTGGGATTGTTCTAATAAACATTTGAGATATAAAAGAATGCGTAGAACCTGAATCAAAAAGTATGTCTGCTATTCTTGAATGAATAACTAGCGTACCTGTCACCACTTCGTTGTCGGGGTTCACTTCGGCAGAAGTGATGGCAAATGCTCTTCCTTGCTGTCTTGGAGGTTGTTGGTTGCCTCCGATAACCCATGGATTAGGGCACTGATTCACAAAATGACCCGGCTCTTTGCATTTGTAGCATTGAAAAACGCGTTGAGGTCCGAACGGAGCGTTCCGCTCATCTGTCGCAGCCGCGGGTCCTTCTTTCCGACAGTTAATAGCTAGGTGCCCTTCTCTTCCACACCTAAAGCATTTTCTCGTCCCCCTAAGGCAATTTCCAGGGTGCTTCTTTCCGCACTTTTGGCAAGTGGGGTGATGGAACTTCTTAGCACCGTTGGAATTATCCATTGGACCACCAGCATTGAAGTCCACCTTACGCTTCTTGTCCCCATGATACCCATGTGATTTTCCGATCACCATCTCAACCATGAGGGCAAATCGGACAATTTCCTTATAGCTGTCGAAGTCACGGATCACTAATGCTTTCCGCAAGCTAGTCTTAAGCCCACCAATGAAGCGGTCAACCATGCATTCGGGGGTAACGACAAAGGAGGAAGCGTATCGTGTAGGCCTTGTGATGTTTGCCTCGTACGCTCCCACAGATTCTTCATATTTCTGCTTGAGGGAAAGGAAGTCCCTTTCCATCTTAAGACGGAGCGTGCACAGAAAATATTTATTGAAAAACATCTTCCGGAATTCCTTCCATTCCAAAGCCTCGATCTCCTCCTCAGGCTCCGTATTTTTGATCAACGTCCACCATTGATCAGCTTCACCCTCCATATGTTAAGCTGCCAGGAGAACCTTCTCTTGTTCAGAAAATTGAAGGATAGAGAAGATATTTTCAATGGAGTTGATCCATTGCTCAGCGATCGTGGGATCTGATGATCCACTAAAAGTAGGAGGCCATTGTCTCATGAATCTCTCGATAGTGACTTGTTCTTTCTTAGGGGGGGTTGAACGTTCCTTTTGACCTGTTCTTCTATTCAAAACTTGAGTTAGCTGAGAGAGAAGCGTGACAATGTTTGTGATTCCCGTTCCCATTGAATTGGGCATCTCATTAGTATAATCATCACACTGATCTTCACAACGGTTGTTAGCCCGAGTTCTCCTATTACCGGCCATTGGCTGGAATACAAGGAAAGTTAGTGGTAACACATAAAGTGTAATCCAAAGACAAAAGTTGATGACTTATAAATAAACATTAATCTATTTAACTCATGAGTCTATAGGATTCAATCGAGGCTTTTCATGATCTTCCTTCTAACATATATTCTTAGGGGCATTTTTCCCTTAATAAGGGTTCATACTAATATTGTAAATTTATCAAAACATATCCCCCGGATGTGATGTACCCAAGAGTGCAGCAAGGCCCGTTGTCGTGCACCAGTTCCCGTTCGAGTCTAGCTCAAAGCGGTGTTTTCGCGTTTTACCCCTAGGATACATCTGTACTAGAGCCGCCTCTACCTGCTCATATCCAGACAGGGATGTATTTGTATGATAAACCACTTACTTAGTATTTAACAAAACTTAGGGATGTTTTTATTATGCCTAGTCTTGTATCTAAGGCTTTACTATGGTTTCCTAATCCCAAAAATAACTAAACCTATCCTCTGATACCAACTATGACTACACTTCTTTTTATTACAACTTAAACATGATTCATTACATAAAACTTCACTTGATACAACAAAGAAGATCGAGAGGTTTAGTGTCTTTGGAGATTAGGATCATTACATAAAAACTTAAAACATGAAATACAACATCTTTATTGAAATCTTCCTTTACATGGCCACTACATTCCCTCGTACTTAGCATTGCATGGGATAACCTGAGGACATGCATAAGAAAAGGGTGAGCTATAAAGCCCAGTAAGGGAGTACACATGGAATAAAATGAGGAGTAAAATACATTCTAGACAATAGGCATATCAATAGATCATAAAAGAAACATGAATGTAAAGGCATGATAAAGCATGATAATCATAACATGGAAATTTGGCAACAACACTTAACATTGAATTAGCATGAGCCAATGCTCATTGCACATGGAGCATGAGTAAACCCTCATTGCACTTGATGCACGAGTAAACCCTCATTGAACATGAATTAGCATGAGTCAACACTCATTGCACATGACTTATCATGATACTATACATTACCCAATGCATTGGAGCGCTATAAAGGGCGCACCCTTTTTAAACATTTCATTTCATGCATAAGTGTGCGACATGGATCATAAAACATGGATTCATAAAAAATAATCATTTATTCCACAATAAAGGGATGTGGAATTCATTCATGAAACATTATAATCAATAAGTAAATGTGCATATGGTGAATACCCTTGATGGAGAAATGGGCATGGTATTCACTACACAATGATATTGGCTTAGAAAATCGGTGTGATTTCGGCAGCGTAACGGCGTGACATAAGAATTCATAAAAAAAATTGATGAGAGAGAAAGGGGTTCCTCATCATATTTAAATGTAATGGACAGTAAGGAGGTCATATAGATACATGTCCCAACAATTGAAAAGGAATTTAGATTCATAATACAAAAGTATTGCTTGAATATAAAAGAGGAGAAAAAGGCTTCTTTCGGAATTTCGGCATAGTAACGGGTGTACATGGGAGGCATTTAGTGATAGAGAAAGGGGTATCCCGTCATTCAAACAATAAGAGGGAAGTATGGGAGAGGTGCAAAACCATACCCCAACATTCATAATTGAAATTAAAAGGGAAATACAACTTAAAGAAAATTGACAAAAATGAGAAAGGAAGAAAACCCCTTACTTGGAAGTGTGCTTCCAAAGGCTAGAGAGAGGCTTGTGAGAGGCTTCTTAGGAGCTTGGGGAACCTTGGGAGGACTATAGAGAGATAAGGGAAGAGGTTGGACTAACTCCAAGGGATTTTAGTGAGGAGGAAGTGGGAGCTTGGGTGGGTTTATATAGGAAAGGTGAGAGAATTCTTTATTATTTAGGTTTGGGACCCCTTATATTAAAATAATCCAAACCACAAACCATCCCATGGTATTTTCCCATGGTTTTTGGAAAAGGAAATAGGAAAAAAATATTTTACAAGGCCATGGTCCGAACTTATTAATAAATTAGGGTTGCTTATGTGGAGGTGAGTCACACTCCCATGGAAATTAATTTAAAAACGCAAAGTGTTGAATAAGTCTTGAGGGCTCCATTAATGCTTTGAAAAGTAAGTCAAACAAACCCAAAACCTCATTATATTAATGATAAAACAAATATTGTCCAAACATAAGGATTATGTTATTTTATTACATCAACATTGGGTCATTATGATGTCATAAAACACATTATATATTTAAATGGTATTTAATTTTTACCCAAAAATCTGACTGTCTCAGAAAATTATGAAAAATTCACTGTTGGATAATTTCGACGTCCTGATTACAAAAATAATATTTATTTTATCTAAATAATTTTCTAAATATGTGAATTTTCTCTTTTAAAATAAAAACCGACATTTATAAAAAAATTCACGGGTTTTGACAGAAATGGCTTTCAATCCTTAATAAAAATTTTAATTGCATTCATAAAATTATAAGATCATTTATAGTTTATAAAAAATTAATTTAATATTAATAATAATATTTTATTAAAACATTATTTAATTAAAAAATCCTTTAATTTAATAAAATGTAATTCTTAATTAAATAATAACTAAAAACACCATTTGTACTTTAAAAACTAATTAAAATGTATCAAAAATGACTATAAATTATATTCATTATTATATACAAAAAATAATGTACATGAACATGGTGCTACTTATTTGTTACAATACCCCTTAAAATAGCCCCATAAGACCTAAGGGTAAGGTGTGCGATGGTGACCGACTCTTGGGGAACCTCGGATAACATTGCTCGAGTGGTAATTTCAATCAACATCCACTTTTCTCGTAGACGATCACGGTCAAGCCTGACTTGATGAAGCTCAGCTTGGGATTGGTCAAGGGAAAATCTCAAAGACGCCACCTCTTTTCCGAGCTCTGACAAATGGGCTTCGTAAGGGGAAATTCTACTGGATAAGGCCATCGCTTCCTTTGTCTTAGTAGAAATGGGTTCGTTAAAGCCTTATATTTATACTACTCAGATGATCACTGTTCAATAGCTATAAAAGTAACGGTGACAAATATTAACGTAAAACTAACGAAGTTGACATCTTATAAAAACATTTTTCATAAAGAAACATTTAACTGGATCAAGAGGGTTTTTCTATTAATGAAACTTTGGGTCGTTACAATAACATTCAAAAAAATTGCGATAGTGATATAGAACATGATTAGGAGAGGGTTAATGGCTATAAATTAATGAATAATATGTGTAAAAAAGTCATTAATATCATTAAAAATAATGATAATTGGAAAATATTTTTATTTCATGGTCCATTTTTCTTAGAGTTGAGGAATTATTTCACCCAGTAAAAATATATTGAAGTATAAATACTAAATAAATTTATATTTTATATCACAATCTTATCCATTGGCTATTCCATTAACTATTTTAATTCATCTCATAATATTTTTTTCCTTACCTGGTGATGTAATACATTAATATCTATATCCATGTCTAAATGTAAATATATACCATTTTTTAAATGGATAAAAATAATTTAAATAAAACTGATTATGTCCAAATACATTAGATACAGTGTCACATAATTTCCAAATATATCATACCATTAATCTCCCAAAAGTAAATATTTTTCACATAATAATCTTTTTAAAAACATGATAATACTACCATCAAACATTATTTTCAAATATGGAAATAAATAGAATTACCATAAAAACATATTGAAATAATTCATTTTTATTTATTACATAAGGAAAAAATATATTTTTGTATTCATTACATAAATAATACATATTTGTTAAATAAATCATTCAGAAACCACTTTTTCAAGAATTCATTAATATTTTCTAAGTAATATAGTAATATTCAACTTACATTATTAATATAAATAAATAATTTTCCCAATAGAATTATTGTAACATCAGGATAATACTAACTGTTATAATTCCCCCAATATTATTTTTTTGAACAATTTAAACTTGTCAATAAAGAATTCAGTAGAACATTGATGTCGTACAACAAAAACAATAAAATCCTAAATGAAATTGTATAATAATACAATCTAAATAAATTTAATAAATCATATAACCATAACATCTACAATAAAATAATTTTAAAGAATTTATAGGGATCAAAATATATTATTACATTAATCAATATAATGTTAATGTATAAATTAAAAATTATACACATTGATTTCGTAGTTTATTCTGAGGTATATTCCCTTTATTCTTGGGGACTTCATTTGCATAGTGCCCTATCTCGTTACAGATGAAACATTTAATAATGGTTTTTTCTTTCCTCCCATTGAAGTATATTTCATGGTGACCATTTTCTTTGTACAAATAAAAAACTCCAAATATCATCAAGATTTTCCTAATATGATTCTTTCTACAATTATCACACGTGGAGAAACAATTATTTCCATTCATCCCATTATAAATTATTTCCACCTATTTCCACATATTATTTTTCTTCCCTTTTAAGACATAATATATGGATAATTATTTCTTTATTTATATATAGTATAAAACTAATTCATCACATGAATAAAAAAATTTAGATAATTTTTCTCATTGTATACTTCTCTTAGTACACTAAAAGAAGTGTTCAATGTAGTTATCCTTATTTCATATATATTCAATTTCATACCAAACTAACCCTATAGATTAATCCTCATAATCTATAAAACCATATATATATTTTTTATTTATTATATAGATTGTTCTATTTACCTCATAATATTTTATCATTATTGAAATATATGTTCAAGATTTATATTTAAAATCATTCCATTTCATGTGTTCTATGTTAACTTCATCCCTATTATTCTGGACCAATGATGACCATTTTTGATAATCTTAATTGTGATAATAGATGATAGGATCATCCTTTACATTTTAATCACATCTCAATACCATACATAACTTCTCCAAATATATAATCATTTTCACATATTCTATTTGATTAATAGTTCTACGAAATGTTGAGGGACACTAACACATAATCCAATATAGAACTGTATAATCACGTTATGCATGTAGATTCTACATCTGAGAAAATATATCTTCCATAACATGATTATGATTCCCTAAAATATTCATATCATTAGATGTTCAAAGACCATCTCAATAATCTTTAATAGTATATATATATATATATTGACCATGACTATTTCTACCCTTCTTTCTTTAGGGTTATGTTTCTTTTCAATGGAAGACAATATATTAGATCATAACAATATGTAATATAATTTTTAGTGAGGAAAATATTTAAAAACATAAAATAATATGACAAATTTTCCATAACTGATCTCACAATCACAGTCACTGTTTATTTTTTATTTCATTACATTCAATTCCTTCATAATGGTTTTCAAATAAATTATGAATTATTCTAAGAATATCACCTTAGTATTTAATACTAGTTCCACATTATGCCTTATTTTATTGTACCATGTTATTTTCATATAAATATTGTCACAACCTTTTTAAAGTTAATGCGCCTTGGTAGAAATGTTCTAGAACCAAATATTTATATAGTACCAAGATTTTTATATATTTATAAGAACATATATATATATATCATGACTTACAAATACTATATGTTATACTTCCATTCGTATAATCAATTTATATCATGAGGTTAGGATTCTTAATCTATGATTTCTTTAATGAAGTTCCCAGGGATTCTAATTTGATTCCGTTGATGAAAAATTTATCTTCCTCATATGTAGTATCTATAAGATATGTTATTTTATAATTACACTTGAATAATATTCAGGTGTTTTTATCCCATATGACCACATAATTTAGTAGTCCGGGTAAATAGATACATATATCAATATTATATAAAATTGTAAGTAAATAAATTTAAAAGTTAAATTTTTTCAGCAATTACGTTATTCCATATTGCATATACATACAAATCATTCATAGTAAACATTATAGATTCTTGAGAAAGGATGAAAAATAATTGTGAGATTAAATACACTATAAGGGTTTAGTTCAACAGAAACTATCACGAATCAACAATTATTAATCAATATGGAATGTTAAATAACAACACACACATTCCACATAAATAACATTATATAAATTATCAACATTCAAAGGTAAATAAAAAAACCCACATTCAATTTAATTAATATATTTTAAATGAAATGAATCTATATAATATATCATAGTGAAAATATTATGGATAATATAAATAGAAATATGAATGTAGAAAATTAATAATTATTGGAATCCATTTTTCATGTGTACATGGAAACTTTATCTCCAAGATCTATTTTCATTATAAATTTCAAAAACAATGTAAAATCCCATCGGAATGGGACAACTGATTTGTTTCATGATATTACAAATGCATTTGCGGGATATCACTATCTAAGACCCACCAATGTCTTTTTGTCTAATTTATTCTTCAATAATTAAATAATTTATTTTATACTATTCCTTATCATTTGAAATCCATATTTATTAGAAAATAATGACTTCTCAAAATTTACATAATTTATCAAATAACTATCAAAGTAAAACCCATATATAAAAAAAGTATTTGGGTTTATTAAATAATAATATCAATCACACAATAATTTGGATATTTAAAAAATTGAATTCATAAAATAACTATCATAGGGATGTGATTTATTAATAAAAATTTAACAATTAAAAAATAATGTGACACTAAAAATAAACGTTTCACAACTAAGTAAATTACTATTAAAAAAATGGATATGTTATTTCAATGCGAAAAATGTAATACCAGTATGTGTGAGTTAATGAGGATATTAAATTTAAATGTTTGTGTTTATTTACAAAATTAAATTTAATTGCTTTTAAATAACATATATTCCTCAATGGAATTTAAATAGAGAAGAAATGAAATACAATAAAATTAATTTTCATTGAATACCCTTTATACAAATTTATAATGGTTTTAAGAATGTTATTTACTCGTAAAATAACCATATAAATATTCATAATATCTTTTATTATAATTCTAAAATATCGTAACACCCTTTTTTAATAATATTTCATTATTTTAATAGATTTTAATGCAATGTCAATGATTTTAGACCTTTTTTACATGTCATATTTTTGTTCCTCCTATGAATATCATGAATACATATTTATAGATCGGAAACCATGATTTTTAAAACATAAATATTCAATATATATAAGTTTATAGTAATTTATAATATTTAGTGATCTGAAATAAAATTCACCATTTATGGAGATAGTGGGTCGTACATATGGATGAACATTGTTTCTATTTTCTAATTGTATTGAAATAATTAAATTTAAAAATGGGAAAAAGATTATATTTATATTTTCATTCCATTATTAATAATAATGTTTATATATGAAATATATTTAATAAAACCATACATAATACATTCTATGTAAATTGTGAAGGAATGACATCGCTTCGCAAGGCATTGGTTTGTCCTATACACGAACAATGTCATCATAGTCCCAAGAAATGGAAATCACAATGGTATGAATTATATAAAAATTAAATAATCATAAATACATCATATATATCATAAATTTATTAAAAAAACTTTATCTTCATCATAATCTTAATCCTTGATAGGAGGTAATGGATAAACAAATGATATCGGCTGACGAGGTGGTTGTCCACCGTAGACAAAAACAATGATTTTGTAAACCATTATATAGAATTTTGGGATGTTTTACATTGAAAACATAACAAAATAATATATATTTATATTATTTATACATATTTTATTATATAATAATAATATATAAATTATTAAATTAGGTGGAGAATGAAATATAATAAATACTATTTTAGAATAACATTACCTCTTCTTCAGGTATATTCTTTATTTTTATACTACATCCATTCTATATTATATTAATGGAAAATATAACCATTCAAATATTAGTTTAGGGAAATTTTTGAGTGAATTTGGATGGTATTTTATGAACAATAGTGGTTTGAGAGCTGTAAAGATGGTGTGGTGTGAGTCTTTTAAAATGTAGGTTAAGTATAAAAATTGTATCATTTTGACGGAATAAATTCTTATGAATGTATTTTAATTTAATATAGCTCAAATAATTTAAATCAAACTATATCATAGAAAGTATTATTCCTAAATAATAACATATAATTGGTTTTGGACAATATTCTAGGCGATTTATCTCTTTATTTTTATCATTTTGTGCAGCAGAAAAACTCATTTTTATCTTAATCACTCTATCTAATTTTAAATACATTTACTAATCAGATTGGTAATAGAAAAATGTTTGAATTATTAGATGTTTTATATTATTATTCAAAATATTTATTTTATATTTCATTATTCAATTTAAATTATTTCAAAATTTTCATATAAAAATAACCCCATAGACGGGATGAGAAAGGAGGGTCTTAATGTAAAAATGATCAATACATTACTATGATTTTATACTTTATTTCAATATTAAAATAATTAAAAATGACCAAATTCTATTAAAATCATTAAATTGATCCATTGTGAATTTAAAACTATAAATATTAGTTTTATTAATTTTAATTATTTATATTAAATGTTAGTTTTTATTAAAAATTCTTTATATTCCACTAATCATCATTAAGTGAATCTTCTCTAAAAAATTCCACCATAAGATAATTTTGAAAATATTATTTATAAAATTTATTTATTTTTTTCAATTTAATGTTAATCAATTATCAAAATTATAATTTTAAATCGTGTCTATTGTGAAAATGTGGTAAAACTACCTTTATGAAAACATTTATTTTTATTAAAAAATTAGTTATTTTGTAATATTATTCATCTCAAATAAATTGTATGAATGAAAATAAATTTCATTTAGTATTTAATATATAAATTTAATTAGCATTATCCAATAATAGTAATTAATTAAAATTATTATTATAAAACTACATTTGAAGATAAAAAATATTTTTTATAAACACATTTTTGTAATTTTTGATTGGTAATTTTAGATTTATAATTAACTATTATCCAATTATATCAACCATATATTTTAATAATTTAATTATTACTATTCATAAATATTATTCCAATGGATATGATATAACCATTATATTAAATAATAATATGAATATTATATTGTTTTGCTACAAATCAGTCTTCTGTGTAATACAATCCATCGAAGACATTCATTTTTCCATGTAACACATTCTAACTCATTTATGGATGCATTTAATGCTATGAAAATTATAGAAATATTTATAATTAGTAACTATACAATAAATTCAAGTGATATTATATTACAATAAATTCATGGGTTTTCATGTTATGTTCAAATTTATTATCATGTTCATATTTTAAAATTTATGGGTGTTACAAGTAATCATGTCCATATAGCCCAATTAGTGGAAAGTGATTCCATTTCACAAATGAATATAGATTCTTAAACAAGTAGGACAATTATTCCTTACCTATATCAATTTAACAACATATAAAAGAATGTTTATAGGCATGTTATACTCCGTGAGAGATATTACCATAAAATAGAAGTGGTTCAAAATGATTGAGACCATAGGGATAGGTTGAAGGATATTGAATCCCTCAAATTGAAATAGGAACTTGTAAGTCTTTAATTTTTTAATATTAAGAAAAATATTTTGATAGGGGTACCACTGGGCAATGGTTTCCTTATTTGTTAAGCAGAATTTTATACTCAGCATTAGGATGAGTCGCTTTAGGTGATTTAGTTTTTCATTTTTTCCACGGTGATACCCATTGGATATGAAAATAACCACGACTGATTTTTTCTTGATAAAAATGAATTTTTTGTTTCACAGACCAGATAACTGATGATAATAAATTTAATGCTTAAATTTATTAAAATTATGGATTGATTAAGGTATACACATAATGTATGATGGAACATATAGGTTCCCAATTTTGATGAGAAGTCACATGGGTACGTCCAAAATATTGAAATCGACATTGATTGTAGCATGATAATCAAGCAATTCTAGATGATCAAATCACAAAAGTCTGAGTTGGATCTCTAACTAGGTTGTATGACATAGTACACCAACATCAAATGATTTGACTGTTTTCACAAATTTCATGAAATAATTGTTTAAAAGTTTAACATTGGGGAATGTACGAGTGAGATATAAGAACCAATTGATTCAAATATCTGATTCACGAGGATATGGTGAACAAAATTATTATAAAATGATATATAATGCATGTTTTCAAAAAATGAATTCTGAAAATTTATCTCTGATGTGAAAAATTATACCCATGATTGAAACCTGAAATGAAAAATCATGAGATATGTTGTTATGGGTAATTAATCCACTGGATAACATGATTAAATGTTATTGTTTCTAAAAAGGTTTAATAAATTTATAATGATAAAAAACACCCAGTTAACACTATGTATAAATTCAATCATTCTCTATTTTATAATATCATAATGTATATAATGAGAGAATATTGGATTATTCTAAGAAACACATATAAAAATATTTTATGTTTTGATGTAAGTACTCATTGATATATATTGTTTAGGATAGGATAATTATAATACATCTAGTCAGTAGTATGATAGGGACCCCATGCATGTGGTGGAGGTCATTAGTTTGAAATTTATCATTTACTATGAGAACCAGCATATGGAAGTGATAATGGGAGAGAAATAATTTTTATTCAAACACTTTTGATGATAGAGTTCTTGTAAATTAGAGAAATATTTTTATAATATTCAATGAATTCACGAAGGTAATTTGTTTTCAATTTGATTAGGTGGAATCTAGGATGAAACTAAGGTGGTAGTGGTGCGTCTATTACTTGTTAGAATCTATCATTTTAGAAGTGACATGGGACCTTTATATCCATTATGTAAGGGTCTATTTGGAAATCCTATAATGTCATGTAAATTCATCAATGTATGGCTTGAATCTAATTAAAATTATGAGCATGTATTTAAATATGGATTTGGGTGAAATCTAGTTGTAGGCATTACCCGTAGTGTTGCTTATAATGTTCTATTGAAGTTTGATGGAGATATTGTTGTTTATTATTCTCTATAAAGATGAAATATTTTATTTGGGATATCATTCACAATAGATATGTCACTATAACATTGAATATGAATTAATGAGCATGCAGGGAAAAATCCCAGTACTCCATGGGATAAGTCGTTAGAATATGATGTTGGGATGTTTCATTCATAGTAGAACTGAATTTTCAAAAAATTTAACTAGATGAGGTTCATCCAAGATTCCATCAGGAATTTTGATGTAGATGGTGGGATATCACATCATTCATACCGTCAAGATGAGATATGTGAAGCTTAATGTGTCAGTCATGCCATTCAATTAATTCATATATTGCACTATAATTGTGGACCGATAGAAATTTTCACATGTGTCAATATGTGTCAAGGGTTGGTTTTTAATCACAAAGTCCCATTAGAATCATATATTAGTAATGACATTGAAAAATTGTGAGGTGGAAGTATTGTGGCTCGGAATTGGACACAAAAATCTAGGGACTATGGTGGGGAGTGTTATAGGATAGATAAGAAAAGTGATGATGACATGGTGAAGTATCATGAAATATGGGATTGTTTATGATAATTATCATTTTCTTAGTTTGAATATTAAAATATCCTTGGTTTTGGAGGACATTAATTCTGAGAATTTAATGTAGATCTGGGTGGTGAATTAGTTTTCGAGAAACACATCATTACCATTTAAATGATATTTCATGACCTAAGTAGGTATATTGTTGTTTTTACTTTTTCTCAAAAACATCATGCAGATGACAAGTTACATGGTGGGGGGGTTATTCTGTCACCTGTTTTTGAAATGTTGAAAGTATCAAGGGAAAATTAATTTTTTTCATTTTTTGGTCAATTTGAAATTTTAACTGAGCAACAAAATGAAAATATGAGATTCAACGTGGTTACAAGTTATTTTTTTGGATGTTGTTTAAATATAGATATGTTTCTAGAGATATTATAAGAGAGTGATGGGTGTTTTTTTTTGAAAAACACTGTTCTAGGAGATACCAGTAGAGGCGCACAATTATAAATTGTTAGCACTAACCGTGAATCCCAAATATTATGGCCTATTTTTTGGAGGGGTATAGATATTTGGAATAGTGATTCCCCTAAATATATATTGTGTCATCTTGGATGGGGGTTTTACCGTTTTTAAAATCGTTTATGGAGGGGCATAAAACCATGGATAATATCTATAGAAAACAAAACATTTCGGTTCACAGGTTGTGTATGGTTTGAAAAATAACGAACATGTTTTTCAGGATTATTTCAAAATAAAATGTATCACTTCATTTTTTGCACATGGATTTCCAAAACAATTTGTATATATTGTGTGGGATATGGATACTTGATATATGAAGGAACATGGGTGGAAATGGTATTTCAAACCATACATACAAACCATTTGGCTCATTAATGGTGTGTAAATGACATTTTTTCTATCAATACATATTTTTTTCATCCAGTCTATATTCCATCATTTACCTAATGCATGGATTCTCGAGCTCCCCTCTCCTCCTAAGATTGGATTATATATAACTCTATCATATTCACTTTGAATCGATCATTGATAGGAATTTTAATAGAATATTGATAAGATCTAGATTCCCATGGATTCATATTTTCATTTAAACCCCCATATAGAATAGAAATAATGGAAAAACTATATGACCCTATTTTTATAGATTTTAGTGATTACGATAATCTATATCCTCTCATCATGAATTGAAACCCTGTTCTAGAAATGTGGGTCATCCTAAGAATGGTTTTGGTGTCAAAAATTCTTTTCACGTAATTTAATACTTTTTATAAAATGTTCTAATAATCATAGTAGCAAACTTTTTTTATGTTTCCCTTAAAATCTGATAGTAATTATGTAAAATATAATTCTATAAATTAATTAATCCTTTTAACTCCATTCCCTATTTTGGATTGTTTTATACATTGAATTGAGCCACCCATAAATATGCTTTTGATCACTTCACACTAGAATTAGAATAGAACCAGCAATTCGAGGTGGGTTAACATTACTCTTAATGAATGAGAAATTATAAAATTACATAGAATATAAGATTGATTGGTGAATCACAAATATTGAAACCCTTAAATATTTTGTTCTCAAGTTATCCTTCTTAAATAAAAATACTAATTTTTTTAAATGTATTGTAATGACGAAACGAAATACAAATTAGCCATATCTCAGATATTAAATTTTAAGGACCAACCCAAATTTTAATTAACATGAATTCTATATGGTTTTAAGTGACATGGTAGGTGGGTTCAACAAGAAATTTCTTAATAATTTCTACATAATCATTACTGATGGACCTTTTTAATTAAATTTATTTATTATATTTTAGAAGGTATCATAACATGGCCTAATGGTATACAGAATTTTATCATTCCATGCATACATACAAGACATATCTTCTGTTATTGAATAAAAATACATCATTAATATGTTAAATACATCACTTATTATTATGTTAATAGAATTTTTCATTATTATTGGAAATGATTCGCCCATATTAACAAGAGAAGATACCATTATGGATACATTTATTTTAACCTAATTAATATGAGAATGGTGTCCGCCATTATTACAAGAAATTCATCTCATAATACAATATGAATCAAAACCCAATTTATTCATGTCCATTTTTACCTTATTATTTTATGATTTATAGGCATGAAAC
This sequence comes from Viscum album, assembly GCA_963277665.1. Lineage (NCBI taxonomy): Eukaryota > Viridiplantae > Streptophyta > Magnoliopsida > Santalales > Viscaceae > Viscum > Viscum album. The sequence goes on along the minus strand of OY728159.1, from coordinate 1,757,244,714 downwards.
ACCTTACTATTAATGATAGACACACATGGCACCACATAAATAAATTTGATTGTTATTAGTATTGATAGTAGGTAGACACATAAGAACTATGATATGTGTAAACACCATTTCATGAATATAATTATTATAATACAATCTTTTATTCATAAATAGAGTGGATGTAATGATTAGTGATATTACGGCATTAGCTCAAGATCATATGGTTTGAAAGGAGTCATTGAAGGACAATAAACGACCTGGTTATATTTATAGTTACTGTACGGAATTTCAATGGATAAGAATTCACCTTATTATTTTATATCCATTTAATATATTATGAAATGAAAAAAAAAATTTGGTGTAAATATGAGTATAACATATCTGAATTTCAATATATTTTTTATATTTATATGGAATTATATTGAGACCTCAAAATTTGACAGCGCATGATTCCAAAGTCCTATGAGTTTGGAAAGGAATAATGAACATTTTAAAGGTATGTTTAGTAAACGTGTGAACTAGTATTACTATAATTTCAACGATCACTCAGATCAAAAATCTAATGGAACTTTTGATTTTAGAATAATGGGATTCCCCTAGAAATGAATTAACATCGACTGGAAAGGTCCAAGATGACGAGATATCTTTTTGTCTTTTTGGAAAAAATAATACAATAATTTAAAAGAATTATTTTATTTTATTGCTCCATTTAGAGCGGTGGGCAGTGACGTTGTGGGGAATCGATATGGTGATAATGATTCCCATCAATGAGGATCATTAATGGATCATTCAACTCACAACGTAATGATTCTTTAATGATTCATAACAGTGACATTGTTACTTAAATAAAATAGTGTAACGACCTGAAGTCACATCATAATGGGAACAATGTGACTTATTCCAATTTATTATTCGATGATCTAGAAATATATGGATTTAAAATTGGGAGGAATCTCTAGAAAACCTATAACAGACTTCCACTCCAGTTAAGAATGATGAATTCTGGTAAAAAATCATCATCTTCGACCTGTTTCGATTATCAGAGTCGGGAAGCGGCATCGATGTCTTAAATCTATCGAGGACGAATGATGCGACATCAGACATCATAATAGGTAGAGTTCATTTGATTTTAATGTTTTCTCCATCCTTATTTCAAAATGTAAAATGTGGATTGTAGAGACCCAAATCATGACGTACATGGACATTACATTACTTTTGAGGAATACATAATACATGAAAAAACAGACGCCCAAAGACCGCATTAGTTTAGTGTCTTTGGAAACTCAGAACGCAATCTTCTAATCACGGTGAAAGATCTTCAACATCTTTCATAAATATCTTCCCATTTTGGTTTTCTTACCTAAAAAATTTCATTATATCCTGGGTAATGGAAAACATAAAAAGGGGGAGCTCAAATTCTCAGTAAAGTTAAACATAGATAACATAAAACAATCCATAAACATTTGAATGCAAAAACTTGAACATAAAATCTATACATCAAAATCATGAGCAAAGACATAAATCATGTAAGTACGTAAGGTATATATCATAAAAGAACATAAGTCATGATAAAATAGCATGGGAATAAAGCATGTGATTGTGGTAACCATTATTCACATGATATGATTTCCATAGAATCCAAGACATTGCTGGCAAGACCATCTTAGTGGACGAAGTCCCTTTCAGATTCGAGTTCACTCCTCGATCTAGTCATGTATCACTGAACCATATAAACTTACTATTCCAGTCATGTCTATCTCATGAGATATAATTCATTACCCAATTAATTGGCAGGAGATATAGGTCCCACCCATCTCACAATGAAATCATTATTTTGTGTACCACAAAATCATAAATCATACATCATAGCATAACCCATGTAATAGAATGGGATTCTTAAACATCATTCCATCATAACATAATACATAAAAAATGGATATCATTTCATCATAATAAGAATCAAACCATGTAAATAATGGAGACATTATACTTGAAACATAAACATGTTAAATAATGTCATTTAAGATGGAAAATAGTTTTAATAAAACACTTGAAATGAATTCCTGAGAAAAATATCCTTTCTTCTTCAAAATAATTTTATTTTCACAAAATACCATGAAATTATATAAGAAAAGGGTTTTTTTGAAAATAATCATGCAATCATGTAGAGGAAGATTCATGAAAATGAGGCGTTCTGATACCGTAAAAATCCGTTCATGCAGTATATGTTAAAAATAACATTCTCCTCGTACTTTTGTCGAAAAAGTCAAAAAGTTCATCGTGTGGTAAAAAAAGTAAGATTCCTTTAATAACATGTGGTAAAATTTATAAATGGGTAAAAAGGACATTAAACATACATGAAAACGTTTATATAAAATAGGGACATTGATTATAAGAAAACCCTAATAAATATTTACGTCTAAACAGTCTCGGATAAGTGCAAGATTGGAATAGCTATCCCTTATCATATATCCGATAATCTTCATACGTATCTGATCCTCATGTAGAATGATTTAAATAATGTCATTGACTTATTACATAATCTTATGCATTGTTATGATATCATATATGGTTCACTTATGACATTATATTACACGTTCTTTTGTAAATTCCATGTTAAAGCAGCATTTTGGGTAAAACGTTTTATTTATCGTACGTGTTTGGACTATTGTTCTTGATATTATTATTACTTATGTTATGATTAAATTACATACAGAATGTAAATCATGATTTATATATCATATATACCCATTATATATATATATATATAATAGGTAGATAAATTAAATGAAATACACCATTCATTGAGACCGTAGGACGTACGTACGCATGAACGTTGTTCTTTTTTCATTATTGAATTGACTGGAATTACGTAGATGACATAAATATATACATACATAAATCCAGTATAATTATTATGTCATATATTTCATTATTATTCATTATATATACTTTATTATCATTCATGAATGGTTAACATGGAGAATTAATCACATCGCGTCGTGGAGATGGTAGTCCTTACGTACGCACGAGCGATGATATCATCCCCAGGATCGTGGAATTGTATTGAAGTGTATGTATAATATTTCAGATTCAATATCACTTTACAATAATAATATATAGTTATTTATTTACACTATTATACCCATCCAAGTAAGGTGGCGGTTGAAAACATATTACACCAAGGCGTGGACACGGTATTCCGTACGTACGCACGCACGATGATTTCATTTTCTGTAGGATGGATAGAAAGTGAAATAGGGTTGTTTCATATTTATAATAACATATAAGTATATAAGTAATACTGATGTTATTACCTTCTAATGATACAACTAAAGAAGAAGAAGTAGAAGAAGAATGAATCTCGAGAGAATCGGAAGAAGGGATTACCTCTTCTTCGACGCACCTCCTTTAAGCTTACTCTTAACAAAGTTGATATGGTATTTCAAGAAGACAAGAACCTCCTAAATGTTTCTAGGGAAGTGTAGAAGAGAAATTGGTAGGTTTTGGCCGAGCTTAAAGGCTCAAAAGGGTGTGAAGAGAAGAGGGAAGGGGTGCCCTCTTAATAAGGTAGGAGAGGGGTACCTTTGAAAAAACTAAAAATATTATTTTATAATAAAGTCATATTCGGTTTTTAATAGCTCAAAATTGATTTATTTCTAATATAAGGTTGGTATGGGTAGAAATATACCCAACAAATAGATTTTATACATGTTTAGGTTACTATTTTATTCTTATCATTTAGATTTAACTCTATGTTAAATAATTTAACTTTTACCATGTCTTTTTGTTTTCTTACACTATATGGCTAATAAACATACTATAACAAGCCATAAGAACCCGAAGATGTTCATTATTAATATATATATATCCTTATGTAAATCATTTATCCAAACCTTAGTTTTTTATGAATAAAATAACAATAAATTATATAATATTTGTTTTATAAACTATTTTATGTCAATTTTGACACTATTTGGTAATTGATTTTTGTGAAAATCATAACAACATGAATAGTTAGAAAGAAGTTAATTAAATCAATAATATCATGTCATATTAAGTTAGAAAATTAGTTTAATTTGAAAAAAGTTTCAAATTACATTCATTTTCATATTTATAACATCAATTATGTTAATATTTCATTAATAAGGTAATTACTGCATCATCATTGTGTCATAAAAAATATACTTATTTAATTTCTAAAAATTACAAATAAAATACCATTAGGTAGGAAATCATTTTAGCTTTTTAATTAATGTTTATAGTCTAATTTATCTTATTTATTACTATATATTAAAAATGTATTAGTTATTAAACATTGATTTTAACTATTTTAACTCTTCTTTAAATAAAATAATAGCAAATGTCCTAATCTAATCCAAGTGGACCTAAAGGGAAATATTTTATTCATAGGGTTGTTTTTGGTCGAATTAAAATTATCCAATAGAATTAGGACATGTGGTGGTGTAATAATAATATCATTTTTACCCTTAACTACCATATTTACTTTTAACTGTGGTAAATAAAACTAAAAAGTTACTATTCACCAAAAACTATTTTTATCTTATTGAACAACATATTACTCCTTGATATTAAATGTGCCTCTCGGATTTTCTAAATTACACTCACAGTCGTGGTAAAATTATGTTTAATGTAAATTTTCAAAAATCTCCTAGGAGATAGGTAAAAGACGGTGGAAAGTTCAATAAAATTTTTATATAATTAAAATTATTATAAAATGACTCCAATGAATCACATTGAACATATATAAGTATTAGGAATCAATTTTTTCCTAAAAAAATTTAAATAAAATAAATAATTAGTTAATTAAAAAATTCGGTTTTTAAATAGTAACCTAGTCTTTTCACTATTCATCAAAAATTAAAAATTTTCAGAAAAATAAAAAAAAATTCACCCTAGGATAATTTTGATATTCCGAATCCAAAAATAAAGTCAATTTTGAAAGATTAAATTTATAAAATTTTAAAAATTGGGTATTAATATTCATAACTGTTAGTTTGTATAATATTTTAATAACATATCATTGTTTAGTGAAACTCGGTATTGCATACAACACACGCTATCATGAAAGGTCTTGATTGCATGTCATGTAAGCCATGTCAGGGTTGCCTGTATTGCAAGACTCCTTTGTTGTTGTGTATAACAGAATCCAACAATATTTCATTTATACATTGAATATATATATATATATACACTCAATGTTGCGTAGAATAACCACTAACAAACAAACTTGAAATTATGTGTAACATGATCCACGAATAGTGTTGCATATACTGCAAGCTAATACTGTGTTGCGTATAGCGCAAGATAATCTTGGTGTAGCGTACAACAAAAGACATCAAAAAAATTAAAAAGAATAATTCTCATAAAATATTGGGTTGTTACTTTCTACCCCCCTTAAAATGAATTTTTCCCTCGAAAAACATCAGGGTTATAAATGGTTTTCTACTTGAAAGTTTCTTTAATTGAAACCAACATCGTAAAAGGGAATACCAAACCTTAACTTTAAAAAAAAAATTGAAACGTAATGTTTTCCCAAATTAACTAATCACTGGGTTTCCACATAGAAGAACATAGGTGAAAATATAGATATGGAAGAGAAATCTAACCATCATGTTCTGATGGAGAGTGGTAGAGAACATTGATATGAAAAAACCAACAATCACAAATCGATAAATTTCTGATGACCAAAGGTACCATCTAATTCATCTTATATGAGGACACTAGGACAACATTTTTGGTTTTAAGATCATTTCCCAAACGTTGAAGAATTAGAAAAATACTTACTTTATTTCAGAACAATTTCACCGTTGATCGTGCCTTGTACAACTTCCACCTCATATCTAAATGAAATGAAGTTAAATTTGTCATTCTTGAAGTGTTAGCAGATCATGTGATAGAATGATGAGTCATTCCATCTATCTCAAACAAAAGGTTAGAAAAAGTTATAAGTCCATCTTATGGTGAGATTAATCATATATGGTTCCAAAAATGGACTTATAATTAATCATTCATAGTGCATAAAAAACTAGTTTCTACTAACCAAGGACTTCCTGTAGGCCAGTGGTATGCAATAAAGGCATGTCGCACATCGGTTGTGGGTTCGATTCCCACATCCTTATCCGATGTGATGGGTTGTCTCTCGTCCTACATGTTGTCCTTTTTCTAAAACAATACTATTATAACATAACACATGTTCTAGCCTTAATCAATACTATCTGATATCTAACTTAATCTATTCCAATCTTTTGGTTTATCGAAAATACTTCTGTCCAATATCATAGTATAAAGATAAAGATTACTTGAAATGTCATTTACTGAATATGTTAATACCATCATTTATCATACGATGCATCTTGTTGGTCACATTCCAAAAATTTGAATTCCTTAATCATTTATTCTTTTGAAACATGAATTACCATAGAACCTTAGTGAAAACATTAGTGTCGTCAAAAGATAACTCTTTCCACATACAAAAATCCCTAAAATTATATATACTCAAAACATGATATCACTTAGTCTTTATATAAATGATGAACTCATTAATACTATCAAACAATTTATTTTATTATTATCCCTTCATTATGTGCATATCATCTACATTCCAAAATACTGGAATTACTTTTCATGGTTTCCGGTACCATATTCTTATAGAAAGCCCCAATGGACCAACACACAAATATTTCAATATTCTATAAAAGTACCTTAACAACATTATTATTGAATTCCAATGCATAAGACTTTCAATCCATCATCTTCGATGATTGGCATGAAATAGGTCCTTCCATGATTTAGAAGTAACTTCTTAAGTCAGGGCATTGAGTTGGGTAATTCCCTTGTTCTCCGCAGATCAAACATTGGACTCCAAAAATGTCTTTTACTCTATGACCCTTTTCTCCACATAGATTTAATCATCCCCTCCATTTGATGTATTCCTCAAGGCTCTTCTTCCCGTCATTTGAAATCTCAATATTCCTTTCTCTATGCTCTTCACCATGGGAACATGCATAAAATTCCATCTTCCTCTTATTTGATGACATAGGAATACATCAAAAGTTCACCTTGAGATCATATATCGAGATGACTGATTCAGAATAATCACAATATTTTCCCTCTTGGAATTACATAATTTCTTTTATCATAGTCACCAATTTGTCTATTGGAATCAATGGTATCTGAATTCCTTCTTGTTCCCTCCATTGACAAAGACCAGAAACCATAGTATAAGAAATAGTTAAAATAACGAGGAACCACATAATCATAAAAATTCACTTATGGGATGTCTAAATTATAAAACATTCTTTAATCCATGACACCTTAGGTTCACCCTAGGTTATTCATGATCGTCAACATAATTCTAGGACTCTATCCTATACGTATACTTAACCTTAGGGACATACCTAGACATACCATAGAAATATCTCTAAGGTTTTCACTATGTTTTCGCATCCTAGTTTCCGAAGGTTACCTAAACCTTTGTTCTGATAACAACTGTAGATACCCAAAGGTTTACGTACATGGAAATTACATTACTTTTGCGGAATACTTAATACATGACAAAAATAGATGCGCAAAGACCGTATGAGTTTTGTGTCTTTGGAAACTGAAAACGTAATATTCTAATCATGGTGAAATATCTTAAACATCTCACAAAATGATCTTCACCTTTTCGTTTTATTATCTAAAACCTTTTTTTTATCCTAGGGAAAAGAAATCATAAAAACGGTGAGCTCAGATTCTCATTAAGGGTAAACATAGAGAACATAAAACAATCCATAAACATTTGAATGAAAATTCATGAACCTAAAATATAGACATCAAAATCGTTAGAAAAGACATAAACCGTGGAAGTAAGTAAGGCATATATCATAATGGAAAATCAATCACTGTAAAATACCATGAAAATAAATCGTTACCCAATTAATTGGATGGAGATATAGGTCCCACACATCACATAATGAAATCATTATTTCGTGTGTCACAAAATCATAAATCATACATCATAGCATTACCAATGTAATAGAATGGGATTCGTAAACATCATGCCATCATTACATTATCCATATAAAAAATGGATATAATTTCATCATAAGAAGATTGAAACCATGTAAATAATGGATACATTATACTTTAAACATAAACATATTAAATAATGTCATTTTAGATGGAAAATAATTTTGATAAAACACGTGAAATTAATTCTTGAGGAAAATATCCTTTCTTCTTAAAAATCATTTTCATTTCACAAAATGAAATGAAATTTTTAAATAATAGGGTTTTTTAAAATAATCATGAAATCTTGTAGATGAACCATGATGAAAACTAGGCGTTATGAAACCGTAAAAATCCATTCACGTCGTATACGTTAAAAATAACATTCTCCTCGTACTTTTTTCGTAAAACTCAAAAAGTAAATCACATGGTAAAAGAAGGTAAGATTCCTTTAATAAAATGTGGTAAGATAAAAAAACAGGTAAAAAAGAAATTAAACGTACATGAAAACATTTTTTATCAAACAAGGAAATGGATGATAACAAAACCCCCAGTAAATTCTTATGAATAAACAATCTCGGATAAGAGCGAGATTGGAATAGTTATCCCTTACCTTAGATCTGATATGCATCGTACATATACGAGCCTCCTGTATAATAATTTAAATAATATCATTGACTTATTACAGAATCATATTCATTTCTATGATTTCATATATGGTTCATTTATGACTATATATTACCCATTCTTTTGTAAATTCAATGTTAAAGCAGTGTTTTGGGTAAAACGTTTTATTTATCGTATGTGTTTGGACTTATTGTTCTTGATATTATTATTACATATATCATGATTTAACTACATACAGAATTTTAATCTAGATTTATATATCATATATATTCAGTATATATATATAATAGATAGATAAATGAAATGAAATACACCGTTCATGGAGATGGTAGGTCGTACGTACGCATGAACACAGTTTTCTTTTCCTTATTGAATTGAATGGAATTAAGTCGATGACATACATATATATATATATTCATAATTCCAGTATCATTATTATTTCATATATTTCATTATTATTCATTATATATACTTTATAATCATTCTTGAATGGTTAACACGTAGAATGAATCTCATCGCGTCGTGGAGACGGTAGTCTGTACGTACGCACGTGCGATGATATCATTCCCATGATCGTGGAATTATATTGAAGATTATGTATAATATTTAATAATCAATATAAATTTACAATAATCATATATAGTTATTTATTTACACCATTATACCCATCCATGTAAGGTGGTGGTCGAAAACAGATTACACCACGACGTGTAGACGGTATTCCGTACGTACGCATGCGCGGTGATTTCCTTTTCCATAGGATGAATAGAAGGTGAAATAGGGTTGTTTATTATTTATAATTACATATATTTATATAATTAAAAATTATGTTATTAATTTATAATGATACAACTAAATAAGATTCAGTAGAAGATGAAAGAAACTCAAGAGAATCGGAAGAAGACACTACCCCTTCTTCGACGCACCTCCATTAAGTATCCTCTTAAGGAAGTAGAGATGGTCTTTTGATAAGACCAGAACCTCTAGAATAATTCTAGGGAAGTGTAGAAGAGAAATGGTCCAGGTTTTCCATATCATCAAGACTCAAAGTGGTGTGAAGAGAAGAGGGAAGCAGTGCCCTTTTTTTGAGGGAGGATAGGGGCACCTTTGAAAAAACAAAAAATATTATTTCATAATATAGTCATATTCGGTTTTTAATAGCTCAAAATTGATTTATTTAGAAGATAATGTGGGTATGGGTCTAAAAAATCTCAACCAATAGGTTTTATACATGTTTAGGTTACTATTTTATGCTTATCATTTAGATTTAACTCTATGTTAAATAATTAAACTTTTACCGTGTTTTTAGTTTTCTTACACTATATGGTTAATAAACTTACTATAACATTCCAAAAGAACCCAAAGTGGTTCATTATTAATATATATATCCTTATAGAAGTCATTTGGCCGAACCATTGATTTTTAGATATAAAATTACAATTAATAATATAATATTTGTTTCAAAAACTATTTTATGTCAATTTTGACACTATTTGGTAATTGATTTTTTTGAAAATCATAACAACATTATTAATTATAAAATAGTGAATTAAATTAATAATAACATGTAATAGTAAGCGATAAAATTAGTTGAATTTGTAAAAAGTCTCAAATTACTAATATTTGGGTATTTATTACATCAATTATGCTAATATTTCATTAATAAGGTAATTACTACATCATCATTGTGTCATATTTAAATTAAAATATTTACTGTCTAAAAATTAAAAATAAAATACCATTATATATGAAATGTTATTAGATTTATAATGAATATTTATTGTCGAATTTATCTATTAATAACCCTATATTAAAAATGTTTTAGTTATTAAACATTGATTTTAACTATTTTAACTCTTCTTTAAATAAAATAATAATATATGTCCTAATCTAATAAACTTGGACATAAAGGGAAATATTTTATTCCTAAGGTTGTTTTTGTATAAATTACACTTATCCAATATAATTAGCACATGTTTTATGGTAATAATAATATAATTTTTACGCTTAATTACACTATTTACTTTTAACCGTCGTAAATAAAAGTAAAAAAGTTATTATTCACTAAAAAATATTTTTATCTTATTGAACCACATTTTACTCCTTGATATTAACCGTGTCTCTCAGTTTTTTGAAATTCCACTCATAGAAGCGGTAAAATTATGTTTTTTGTAAATTTGCAAAAAGCTCCTATGAGGTAGGTAAATGACGGTGGAATGTTAAATAACATTTTTATATATCTAAAATTATTATAAAATGAATGAAATTAATCACATTTAACATATATAAGTATTATGTCTCAATTTTAACCTAAAATAAATTTAAATAAAATAAAAAAAATATAATATAAAAGTCTTTTTTTAAACAGTAACACATTGTTTTCACTATTCATAAAAAAATGAAAGTTTTCAGAAAAATTAAAAAAATTCTCCCTAGGCTAATTTTGATATTCCAAATCCAAAAATGAAGTCCATTTTGAAAGATAAAAATTATAAAATTTCAAATATTTGGTATTACTATTCATAACAGTTTGATTGTATAATATTTTAATATAATATCGTTGTTTAGTGAAACTCGGTATTGTGTAAAACACACACTATCATGAAAGGTCGCGATTGCGTGTAATGTAAGCCATGTCAGGGTAGTGTATAGTGCAAGAGTTCTTTGTTGATGTATTTAATAGAATCCAACAATATTTCATTTATGCATTGAATATATATATATATATATACACTCAATGTTGCATAGAATAAATATTATCAAACGAACATGATATTATGGGTAACACGATCCAAGAATAGTGTTGCGTATACTTCAAACTAATATGGTGTTGCGTATAGTGCAAGATAATCTTGGTGTAGCGTATAACAAAATACATCAAAGAAATTAAAAATAATAATACTTATAAAATCTCGGGTTGTTACATGGATTAACCCATGATCATGTTAATCCACGGAACATGTGTTCTTGTGTGAGGTTGACTTAATTTGGGATTTTTTATCTTGGATTTAATTTTCATTTCTGCTCGAACTAAAATCCCAAGACCTCCCTTTGGTTATAAACATCTAACTCAGATGGAGCATGCTGATATGATCAAGCCCTGAGCCCCATCGTCATTTGTGCTCTTCATGGCCAAGCTATTGAATAAAATACAAGATAGTTTTGAGACTTTCATGGTGGAGAGGATGTACCCCGATGAATGATGGAATAATCAACAGGATGAATGGACCACTGGTGCAGACCTAGTGGTCTACGAAAGAATATGTCAGTGCCCTAGAGTCAGTAGTGGCACCTTTGAATGCTGGAGGTGGCCCATGGTGGCGACTGTGGGTGGGAGCCGGCACGCCATGATGGTGCGTTTAAGGAAGGGTTGCAGCTCACTAGGTTACGGTGAATCGGAAGAAGCGACCAGCATAGCCGATGGCTGGAGGCGGTGGACGTGGTTTCTCGACCGTATCGGAGGGTCGTGGACGCGACATCAAGACACATCCCGTGCGACGGTCCACAGTTGCTCGACTTTCGTAGAGGAGGCACCCGCAGTGTCTTTTGGGGAGATGGTGGCAGATGGATGTGGAATCCGACCATGCCTAGTGAGGCGGACTGGACCCACAATGCGGACCAAACCAACACCATGGGCCAAACCCAAACATCTATCTGGACTAGTCGATCATTATGCCAAACCCTCGCAAAAAGGCTATACCTACACCCAACAGGCCGAACCCATTCTTGTTTTGGTTCAGGTCGGACTAGGCCGGGTTTCCAAGTGACCCCGAGGGTTGGACCCTCAGCCAAATAGGATTGGTCCAGCAAGGCCTGATTGGAAGGGCCAACTAGTCAGGCCAGATAAGACCATTATCAACCCACACCAAGTCAGGTCATGTCCATCAAAATGAATAGGGGGAAGTCGGACACTTAGCCTGGGTTGGTCGGGTTGGTTAGGCCGAGTCAGACTGAGCTACATCGCAACAGACCACCACTATACTAAAATGATTGTATTTAGAAAACTACACAACCAATTGGTGAGTAGTTTGCAGTGTTGGGACCCTCTTAATGAGGTAGATATTTTTGAATGGTCTATGGTTTCTTTAGAGGATATTGAAATGTGATGAATAGCTTTAGTATTGGTTCTCTCCAGCGCCCTACAAACATAACCATAAAACTGGATGATAACTAAACACTACTAACTTTTTTCCCAGTGGGAGGAACCTATTTATGACATGGATGGCAAACGATGGGAAGCACCTCTCTATTAATTTTCAGAACCATGGTACTCTATTAGGATGAGTACCTTAGTTGGCCTTTACTAGTGGTTAGCACCTCTCTGTGACTTTTCAAGCCCACAGTACGCGATGGGGGGTGCGTAACTATACAGTCCATGGTTAGTGGGAAACACCTGTTCGTGACAAGGAAGGCCCACTATACTTAATAAAGGAAGAGTTTTCCAGTAGTAAAGGTGTTTGAAGATGTTATTGATGATTCTACTATAACTATCCTAGAATATACCTGGAGTAATAATTCTTGTGTTACGTGGTTTACATTGATAATTGTTGTGTGGCCTTTCCTTTTTCTATTGGGGACCGTACTGAGTATTGTGTTACTCACCCTTGCATGAGCTTCACCCACACATGTTGTGTTTGGGGTAGATGGCGGATGTTTCGATAGAGGTTATCAAGGAGGTGAGGCTGACATGCTCTATGATGGTGGACATGGTGGCCTAGGACCAGGTGAGGCCCAGTAGGACTGGGTGGAAAAGACGTACTACTTCGTCTTCCAGTAGCATCAATACTCACATGATCAGTAGATTTTTTCTGTGTATGGCCATCAATATTTCCTTTTTTAAATTGCAGGTTTTTGTTCATTGTTGGTTTTGTATTCGGTCACACTAACTTTCAGTTTTACTTTCACTCATCTTCGTTATAGTGTTACTTTTTTCCATTTTCAGTGTGATGGTATGTGGTTGGGAATGTGTTTTTATAAAAGTACTCAGAAAAATGCCTCCCACATCCAGGGTCACACATTCGGTGCTTGTCTCCAGCCCTTGGGATTCAGAAGGCGGGCTTGGGGTTGTAATATTGTGGGCCATGGGGGATGTGTCCTGAAAAAGTGGTATCATAGGGTGGTTGTTTCCCCCTCAACTCCCGAGTGTCTATGTTTTGTTTTGGGGAAAAAGTTGTAACTGTTACGAGTCTAACATTCAAATTTGTGGAGTCTATTCTTCAGGTAGTAGTCGATGCATCCATACTCCAGGACCATGAATTCTGTTTTTGGATCAATACATTGAAATTATTATTTCATAAGTGTCTCCTTATTTTCAATAAGAGTCATCTCAAAAGGTATAACCATATAACCATTGTAATCTAGATCTATCCCAGGAAGACTCCACATGGAATGATAGCCTAGATTCCGATACGACGTATTTAGGAAAACCCACCTAGTGACATGGCATCCATTCTTGGTCCAGTTCTAGAGATGGCCACATTGGGTAGTTCACAAGTGCTACCATAACCAGATGGTCATCATCTTTTACTTGTGGTCAGCATCTACTATCGGTGGTTCTAAAAGAGGACGTTCATAGGATCAATTCAATACATGAGATTTAGAGACAAAGGCCTCTCACGTTTAGGGGTGAGATAGATCCTCATGTCACTTAGGACATGATGGAGTCTATGAAACGGGTCTTCCATTTTTTGAGAACACTTCCTAACAAGAAGAAGATCGTGGTAGCGCGCCTTCTATAGGGCTCAACACTGAGATGGTAGAGTGGGACCATCAAGGATTATGATGAGGTGACCCTCGCGTTTTGGACTTTGATATGATTTTTCTGGAGGTTTTTCCCCCATGTCCATCCTCTATGTGTACGTCTAGTAGTTTATTGACATACATTAGGACATCATGAAGGTGGATGAGTACTCAAAAATGTTCACAGTGCTTTTCCACTACTGCAATGATATTGTGTGAGATCCTTTCATCCATGATAGAGCCATTAATCAAGGACTTAGGGCGAGAGATATGGGCTTTGGCGGTGTCTCTCAACATAACTAACCAGTCTAGAATGCTAGACAGAGCCCGTCTGATGGAGAGCTTCTTGGAAGAGAAGGAGCCCGTAGATAGAGCTACCGACACACAACATGTGTAAGAGTCTTCGACAAAAAACAGGTAACAGACGTGTGGGACCATGTGTTCTAGGTCTTTCAGTGGCTGACCATAACACTTACGGATGACATTGTGAGGCTCCTAGGATATAGAGAGTCAAATGGGGTGATTCTTTGCTACTCATGCGCATGGCAAGGACACATGGAACACCACTGCCCGACCCACCGTATAGATGACCACCAGATGGTCTAGGGGCCGCCGAGGCTGCATTAGTAAATCCAGTGAGCATGATCGTAGGGAGGTGGATGTGGATGGGGAGCTGGCTGAGCGGCATTCCATGGGTGATGGTTTGTAAAGTTACCACCAACACCCCTATGTGGTCCACCCCTCCCTTAAGGAGTAGGCAGACAAGGGAGAGATAAGCTCGAAGCAGTAAGGGATAATGACCACGAAGCTCTTGAGATGTTCCAAGGTATAATCTATGTCTTCTACACCCTAGATTCAGTTCATATAGATAGATGTCCTAGTCACTCTTTCCTTACATTAGCTCTCAATCAGATCTCAGAGATTCCGGTTGAGTCATTTACTCAATCCTTACGGCTAGAGATTCTTACGGTATAGGATTCAATGATTACACACTGGTGTCAGTAGTGTGAGCTTACTCTAGGAGGTGAGAGATTTGACTGAGATCTCAGAGTAGTAGTTTCGAGGCCATATGATGTCATATTGGGTATGGACTGGTTATCCACGTTCAATGCTCAGATTGACTATTTTTGGCATATAATGTGGTGTGTCAGTGGAGATAGAAGCAGGTTTTATTTCACCAGAGAGAATGAAACCCTTGCAGTATAGAAATGACTATCGTGGAGGTCGGTACAACTGAACACTCACAAGTTGAATAGATTAATCCTAAGGGTAGTGGAGGATAGGATTACATGCTTCCCTGTAATGTTAGATGTATAAGAAGATATTTTCCTGATGAGGTTATAGGGATAACTCCCCATAAAGAAATATAATTATCTATGGGAATAAACCCTGGAACATCACCAATATCCACATAAGAATATAAAATGGCTCCCATTGGGCTTCACAAGCTATGGTTACAACTGGAGGAATTTTAGGAGTTGGGGTTCACAAGGCCCATTGTATCCCCCTGGGAATCCCTTGTGATGTTTTCCAATAAGGCAGATGTGATTTCTATGTTGTGCATGGACTTCATCCACCTGAACCGGATATCTGAGAGGAACAAGTACCCACGACCGAGAATTGATCACCTCTTCGGCCAACTAATTTTATAGAACTTGTTCTCAAATATAGTCTTCATATTAACCTATCACCTTCACTAGGTAAAGAATGAGGATGTACCGAAGGAAGCTTTCAGTAATCGGTATGTCCAATATGTTTTCCTAGTGATAATTTTTTTTTTCATGACTAATGCCCTGACAGTGTTTATGGGCCTCATGAATAGTACATTTGAGCCCTACCTTGACAGGTTCATCATGGTCTCCATCGATGGAAACATTTTGTACTTAGCATTGAAGGAGGAGCAAGCTTTACACCTGCTGATAGTTCAAGATACACTTGGAGAGCATCAACACTATGGTGAGCTCTCGAAGTTTAAATTTTAGATTCAGGATATCTATTTCCTAGGAAACGTCATCTCAGTGGATGGAGTTGATGTTGATCCAATGATGGTAGAGGTAGTTCTTTCTTTAGAGCCTTCGAGAAGTATAACAGAGGTACAAAGATTCTTAGTGTTGGCTAGTTACTATCAGAGTTTCATGTCTAACATCTCTAGGGTAGATATACCCTTATCAGCTTTGACATGGAAGGGACAACCCCTCTTGGGGATAGAGAAATGATAATATATTATTCATTAGTTGAGCAGAGACTGATTACTAACCCATCATGAGACTTCTAGAGGAGGGTTTCAGTTATGTAGTTTAATGCGATGTATCATGGATCAGGGTCGATTGTGTACTTACATAGGAGAAAGCGGTGATCGCCTATGACTCATGGTAGTTGAGGAAGAATGAGTAGAACTATGCAACCCATGACCTAGAGTTAGCATTAGTGGTATTTTCCTTGAGAATGTTGTGGAACTTCATGATGGGTGAATGTTATATTGTTTACTCAGACCACAAGTGTCTCAAGTATGACTTCCCCCATAATAATGTAAACCTGAGGCATGGTTGATGGTTTGAGTTCTTCTTGAACGATGATTTTGGAATAGTATTCACTCCTTGAAAGGGGAATGTGGTGGACGATGCACATAGTAGGAGGACCGGGTAGTAGCTGCTGAGTGAGGCAATAGTGCAGTCAGCTACGATGCAGATATCATTCATGGATGATGGTGAATCAACTTACCTCCTATCAATGACTTTTACTCCCCCTCTCTTACAGCGAGTTAGGGAGGCATATCTGGGAGATGTTAATTATGTGGCCTAATGTGATTTTATATCCTTAGGACATGTCCTATTTAGATTTTCGATAGGTGCAGAGCATTTAATCCATCTCAGTGGGTGCACATTTGTACCAGTGGCATTGTAGGATGAGGCATTGACAGATTTTCATACATCTCCATTAGCAATACATCATGGAGTGGAAATGATGTAGAAAGACCTCCAGCTTCATTACTGGTGGCCAATGATGAAGAAAGCATTGCATGTGTTCATTTCATAATGCCTCACTTGTCTGCATGTGAAGGCCCAACACCGGGTTCCAACAAGCATGATTCATCCACTCAATGTACCTGAGTAGAAACGGCATGGTATCTTGATGGACTTCGTGATGGGGTTAACATGCACATTAAGAGGTCATGACACTATTTGGGTTATTGATTTCCGACAAACCAAGACAACTCACTTCATACCCATCTGCGAGAAAGAAACTATAGAGGGCATGTGATGCCTCTCTATCCAAGAGATAGTGAGGCTTCACGGGGTGCCTTTAAGGATTGTCTCAAATAGAGACACTCTATTTAAATCCTGGTTGTGGATAAGATTATAAGAGCAGTTCGGGACAGAGATCTATCTGAGAACAACATTTCATCCCCATATTGATGGTCAGATTGAGTGGAATATACAAACCGTTGAGGAAATTATTTGTTCTTTCATCGTAGATTTTGGTCATAGTTGGGAGTACCACCATCCACTGGTGGATTTTTCATAAAAAAATATCAACTCACAATCAGAATGGAACATTTTGAGGCCTTGTATGGGCAGCCTTGCAGATCCCCCATATTTTGGACAATCCTAGTGGAGTCAGCACTCATTTCCCTAGAGTTTGTATGGGCTACCACTGAGAAGGTGATGATAATATATGAGATGATGAGGGTTACAGAGAGTATTAAAAAGTATTATGTTTACAGGAGGTGGAGGAACTTGTAGTTAGAGGTGGGGGATCATGTCTTCCTTAGGGTCTCAACTAGATGAGGACTGTAAGGATTTGTTTTGGGTAGAAAGCTATCTCTGAGGTTTATCAGACTATTCAAAATCTTGAGGAGAGGTGGAGAGGTGGCGTGCTGCCTATCTCGGCCCCACAGATGCAATGGGTTAATGATGTTTTACATGTGTCACATCTGAGGTGGTATGTGCAGGATCCATTGTATGTCATCAACTAGGGCGAGCTGGACATTGACGAGGGTGAGATGTTTGTGGAGTCCCAAATGGAGAGTGTGGATCGACAATTGTGTGTTCAACACAAGCATTTGATTCCTCTAGTGCACGTCCAATGGAAATGCGGGAATCCCCAAGATATAAATGGGAGCTAGAGTCACATATTCTTTCATAGTACCCCTATGTTTCTGTTTAGTTGTTTTTCTCATTTCAAGGATCTATATCTGTAATGTGGGTAGAATTTAATGTCCTAGAATTTCTAAATTTTTTTTTATTTATATGGAATGTTTTCTAGACTGCGAAATTCAACAGAATGTGATTATGAGGTGTGGGGATCCCCGAAAGGAATTTTAATTTTTTAGTAAGGTACATTCCGTAAACGTGTATGAAATATTTTCAATCTTCAGAACAATTGCTAATATCAAAAATATTAGGCCACCATTGAATTCAGAACATCAGGTTTCACCTATAAATGACATACCTTTTTCCAGTAAGGGACGAGCGAAAAATATATTTTTCAGGAATTTCCAGAGAAATAAAAATATAATTTAAAATAATTCTTCTATTTAATTTTATTTATCACTATTTGGTGGCAGACGGTGACGTAGTGGGTCCCTGATAGGGCGGTGACAAGCCCATCAATGAGGTACATTAGTGTATTTGTCAAACATGTTGTGTAATGATGCATTTATGATACATTACATCGACATTGTTTCCTAAAAAAAATTTAAACGACGTGACGTCACATTATATTGGGAATACTATGATGTCCTCCTATTTATAGTTTGACACTCTAGAGAAATATGGATTAAAAATATGGGGGATTCTCTTGAGAACTTCTGACAGACATCCACCCCAATGAAGGATGATGAACGCTAGCAGAACATCATCGTCCTCGACGCCTTTTGAATATCAGAGCTGTGAAGCAAAAACAATGTCTTAAATCTCTCGAGGGAGAATGCCGGAAAATAAAATGTCATAAGTCATAAGAGTTATTGGATTTTTATGTTTTTCTTATACTTTTTACAAAATGACAAACACATATTAACCCACGAACAGGTTAACCCATGGACCATGCATTCTTGATAGAAGGTGACATGTTTGCGGGTATTATTCAGGATTTAATTATCATTGTTGTTTGAACAAAAATATCTATTACTCCATTGTGTTGTAAAATTATAATTCAAAGGGAACGAGCTGACACGAACAAAGACCACGCCCCTCCACTGTAGGTGTTAATTGTGGCCAAACTCATTAATTTATGACAAAATAGTTTGGAGAACATTGTGATGGAGAGGATGTTTCCTGTAGAACATAGTTGCAAGTGACATGTTAAACAGAACACTCGTGTGGGCCTGGTGATTTGACGATGAATCGGTCACCGCGCTAGCATCAGCGGTTGCACTGGAAACTACCGAAGGTAGTCCGTGGAAGGGAAAATGTGTGTGAGGAGGTGTGACATAACTATTACATAGAGGAAGGGATACAACCCACCAGGTCGTGCCACAGTGGAAGAAGCCATTGGCTAGACCACCAGTGGACAGAGTTGCCCGACCGTGTCTAAGGGCTATGGTCGTGGCACCAATCCGCGACTCATGCGACGTGCCATAGTCACTCGACCACGGTAGAGGAGGAACCCTGAAGTGACCCATGGGGTGATGGAATTGGATAGATATCAGAACTGGCCACGTGTGTTGAGGCGAATTGATTAGCCTTTTGCGGAATGGTCAAGGGTGTGAACCACCCAGCGGGTCGGACTCGCACCCAGCGGGCTGAACCCGTTCCATTTGGTAATGTAGGACTAGACCGTCCTCGAATCACACTAGGTTAGTTCTAGGACGTCTATATGAATCAATGTGTGTTGGAAACCCGGGCCGGGTTGTTCTAGTCAGTTTGACCATGTTAGACCAGGCCCAGTTGCAATCACCCCCTAGTTACTAAAATGCCTATATCATCAAACATAACATTTGATTGAAGAGTCATTTGCAGCATTGCGACCCCCTCGATGGGTCCAATTTTTTGGACACTTTATGGTGACTTTCATGTATTCTGAGAAGCGAGAAAGGGCTTGAAGAGCAGTTCTCCCATGAATAGTATGTACAATACCTTGCAACTAGCTAAGACCAAAAGACTGCTGAATTTTGGTCCACTAGGAAGCACCTCTCTTTGTCTTGGTAGGTCCACAATGGAAAAAATCACTCTAAGAATTTGTAGGCCCATGATATGTGATTAGTATAAGTTACTCAGTGGGACATGATTACATGGAAGCACCTCTCTATGACTTTGCAGCCACATGGTACCTGGTGAGGGAGGAGTATCTTTGCAGTTCAAGGTTAGTGGGAAGCATCTCTTTGTGACTTGGCTGGCCCAATATACTCTCGTGAATTAGAGTTCTCCTGCAGCCAAGGTGTTAGACAATGTGACTAATGATTCTATTGTTTCTACCCAAGAATATACTTGGTGTGAGTGGCCTTGTGTTTCATGATTTATGTTTAGAATTGTTGTGTATCCTTTCCTATTTGATTTGGGGTCCCTACTGAGTACTGTGTTACTCACCCCTGCATGGGCTTCGCTTACACGTGTTGTGTCTGGTGCAGACGACCGATGTTTTGACAGGGGTTCCCAGGGAGATGGGATTGATGGATGTTACGATGGTGGACTTGTTGGCCTAAAACCTGGTGGGTCCCATTAGGATAGGGTGGATATGACATACTAATTTTTATGCTAGTAGCTTCTCTACTGTCATGATCTGGTGGTATTTTCTATAGATGGCTCTCTGATTTTCCTTTTTGTACTAGTTGTTTTTAGTTCATTGATGGGATTGTATTATGTCCCTCTTACATTCAGGTGTACTTTCACTCATCATTGTTTTAGTGGTACATGTTTCCATTTTTGTGTTTGTTGGGATGTAGTTTGGTGTCTATGTGCATATAACTACTTCGAAAAATTCCTCCCACTTGCAAGTTTACGCCTTCGACGCTAGTCGCCAACCCATGGATCTCAGGTGGTGGGATTTCAGTTGTCACGACATGGGCCCCATGGGACAGGTCGTAACAATGAGTATATCTCATACCATAATAGGGCCACCATTTGGTTACATAACATAAATATTCTAGTTGTAGGATCCTTGCCTTGGGTTATACTATGTCTCAACTTACATGTTAATGGATTCATTAGAGAAATTTTTTGAGATGGTTCCCATGATGATACTAGGGATATAAATTAATGACTCTAGATTCATTTTTTAATTTTTAATTCTATACCATCTTCGCAATCTGTTACAATTATTCATTTTATCCCGATCATCCTTGATTACTGATTAATTTATTAAGGACTATTACTTGTTATCATATTCCACAACTTATTCTTTATTACTTCTTCCTATATATTAATTTCTATTACAAATGATATAGTATTTACATTTCATAAACACTATAACCTCACTAATATTTGGTACCCTCTTCCATATGGGGAGGGGTGATGGAGGATATGTTTCCAATCGGCTTAGGGAACATCTTTATTCGATCCCTTGTGAGGAATGCATTAATTTTATTATGGAACTCATATGTAATTTTTATCATTATTTTATGGGTGGTTCGTACATGCTTTTACAATTAATTGGAAGAAACATTATATATCATGAGTATTAATGAGTTATGAAAATGGTGATTACCTCAATTAATTGTATTATTTTTCATAGCCTCATGGACCAATAAACTAGGAAATGTATGTATTGATGGTTAACCGTCACTTTTATTATGATATTTTATAATAATGTTTTGAATCATTCATATATAATCTATTCATGGTCGATATTATTTCTTATAAATTGACATTCCATTAAAATTATAATGATTTATAATTTATTCTATGTCTAGAAACCATCTATTCTGAGTTTATGTAAATATTTCAATGAAACTTTTTTATGTGTATACCTAATCCATAATAATGATAATCATGATTTAATATATATACATGTTTAATACCACTTATTTATTATCCCTTGATGAAGTTATTCTCGATCACTTTTCTTCTGTGTATATTATTCAATTAATTAAGACCATTATTTTGTATAACATGATATGAGGAATATCCAGTCATGAGAATTTTATAAGAGGAGGTGACTACATAATGTAAAATAATATGTTTATGTTTATAATATTAAAAAAAATATATGCCTATTGTTTCTTTGGGTATTATTTATAGAGTGAACATAATTTCTAATCATGGAAATTATGTAATATAAATATGTTTATGGTCATGTTTCCTAACAAAAAACACCATATACAAAAAATAATGATTACAAATAAATATTAGTAATTAGAATAATGAAAATTTAAAATGAGATACAAATTAGTAAAAAATTAATTAAAATAAACTACTCATCATTAATTTTCACTATGATAAATAATTAATTTTTGTAATTATTTTTTTCTGACATTTTTTTTGGTTTACTATTGATTGAATTTTAATGATTCATATAGAAGAATGATTGTCTTTATAATAAACTAAATATATATGATGTTAATATATATATAATTCATTACTTAGTAGTGTAATTATACATTATATCAACAAATTATTAATGATTAAAAATATGTAATCATATATCGTTACCAAATCAATAATTATTAAATATTAATATATATCTTATCCAAAATAACATAACTCATTTACATCCCATATCATTAAGTAGATTTCAATTTAATATTCTTTTTTATGGGTTAATTTAATGTAATCAATATTATTGATGGATATTATTGACATTCCACACACATATGTGTCGATTTATAATTAATTTAACACATAATAAGAAAAATTAATTTTTATAATTTAATGATTTCTAGTTAATATTATATAATAATGTTTTATTAATATTTTCATATTTTTATACCCAATATAAAATTAACATTTGTCCTGAAATATATTTCATATTTCTCATATATTATGTGAAAACAATTTAACTTATTCTTATCTAAAAATACAACACAGATTTATATGATTTATGTTCTTTGAGGGGTCATATACTAAGGGATATAATAAAATTTAAAATATGATCACTATAAAATCTATAAAAAATAAAATATTAATTAAAAAAATATATACATTGTTTTGTAAATTTATTAAGATATATTTTTCCTCACCACATTTGTTATAATAAATCATTATAGATTATTATAATATATATGTCTGTGTTATATCATTATTGTTCCAAATCTAAAACCCAATGATTATATGGAAAAAAAATCAACCATGTATTGAATAAATAAAAATAAATGATTACAATTATTTGAATATACATTTTTCTTGTAAAAAATGTATAATAACATAGCACCCCCACTACCATATCCTTTATTGAAATCGTGAAAAATACATTACATTCTCTGATGCTGATAATTATGAAAAAAAATGTTTCCATAAAAATTATAATTCATCAATAGGAAAAATTGGATCACATACATTCGTAAGTATAATTTTTGTTTAGAGTTTTAGAGAATTATGAAAACATTTATATTGGTATTACAATTTCACAATATTTCATCAACACCATCCTTGTGAAATAATTTATAGACATATTTCATTTAGACTCATTTAGTATAACATGGGAAAAAGGATACATAAAAAGTGTGTGTGTATATTATCATTATGGATTAATATAAGAATTGAAAATTGAATGTCATCAATGATCATATGTGTAAAGAATTTTATGATGACCTAATCAAGGCGCATGAGTTAATCATAAAATAATTAATACCCATAAAGACATGGATTAGAAAACATGAAAACATTGAATAATATGTTAATAAAAGAAATAATCAAAAGAATTAATATTTGTGAGCCATGTGATATCAATATTTACTAAAAGAGCATCATAATCCCAAAAATAAAACATATTCATATCATGGAACATAATCTCATAAAACCCTTTATACATGAACCATTTCTGTTAGAATAACAATAAAAATGAATTCTAATATAATTTTCATAAAAATAATAATACTATAATTTGTTTGGAGTGGTAACTAGGAAAACCCCTCAGTTAAGATATAACAGGCTTACCTAGTCTTATATTGCTGCACTCATGGTATATAATGTCCATGAACAACAACAATAATAATGTATAAATATATTTGATAATAAAAACCATTGAAATAATAACTATTAATTTACAACTTTATAATCTCCTTGAACTGAATATTTTTCATATCAAACTCATTGAAACTGATTAGACAATGAAAAATAAATAAGTTCTTTAATAATCTATTTGAAAAAAAAATTTACTTGCAAAAATGAAATGAGTTCTGTAATAATCTCTTTAAAACAATTTTAATCCATATAGAAAAATAATAATGATTGTGTCATTATAATTTATCCTCATTTGATATTATGTAACCATAGTGTTTGTTGATGTGGATGATTGGATATACCATTAAAAGATAATGAATAATTTTTTTACGAAAATTACTATTGAAATAAAAATGAATCTGAAACTGAGAAATTTTTAACAATCATTTTATTTTAATATAAACATAAATTATTAAAAAAATTATACTATAAAACTAATATAAAAATCTTATTCTAGATAATATATATTCCTCTCGTAAAAAAACTCATCCAAATCTTTTTAAATTTTTTTTAGAATGAAATAAATTTTTGACCAAAGAGATAAATAATTTATGATTTTTAAAAAAAATATAATTATTATTATAAGTACAAAATACTACAATATGGTATTATTTCATGAATATATAATAATTAAATTGATTATATTATAATTAATTTGATTATAAGATTTCTACATCAGAGACATGGTCATTCACAGTCACGTGATGTGATGATATTCTAAAAAAAGAGTCTTACCATTGTCATAACATTGAATTGTGTTCCCCATAAAAGAATAACAATTAATGAAACATAGAATATCATGATAATAATTATATTAATAATATAACATGTAAAATCTAAAATATATACACCTCATAAAATAAGAGATGATCCAAATACAACATAAGACTCAAAGAAGTAAAATCTTTGACAATGGTCCATTTCTTCATTGGTTCATTGTAACACCAGAAGATTCTATTGTACATTTCTCATTTAATAATACAATAGCTTTTTTTGTATGCAACATCGAGTTCTAGTACACCAAGACCAATCAAACTAGCCGACATAAATAGTAATAAAAAATTTAAAAAATTTTAAAAATTTTATTTTTCAAAATGGACAACATTTGTGGATTCAAAAAGTTAGTATTAGCATAGGGTGAATTTTTTTGTATTTTTTTGAAAACATTCAATTTTTGATAAATAGTGAAAAACACTGCGTTATTATTTAAAACAGACTTTTTATGTAAGAAATTATTTATTTTATTTAAATTTAATTAAATCAAAATAGATACATAATATCTATATAAGTTAAATGTATTTCATTTGATTAGTTTTATAATAAAATTAGATTTATAAAAATAATTGAACTTTTTAACGTCTTTTACCCACCTTCAAAGAAAATTTCAAATTTTCATAAAAAATAAATATACCACTTCATTGAATTTAATTTAAAAAATCCAAGTGACATGGTTGACATCAATATAGAAAATGGTGTTTAATAGAATGAAAATAATTTTGGGTGAATTGTAACATTTGAATTTTATTTTCCACAGTTAAAAGTAAAAGTGGAAATTAAAGTTAAAAAAGATTTTATAATTACCCAAATACATGTAACAATTATATTGGACACGTGTATTTAGACCTAAATATAAATGAGGAATAATATATGATAGTTTTTTGATCCACATGGATTAGATTAGGACCTTCATTATTATTTTATTTAAAGAAGAGTCAAAAGTGTTAAATTGACATTTTAATAAATAAACCATTTTTAATATAGTGTAATATATATGATAAATTAGAATATAAGTATTAATTGGATATCTAAAATGATTTTAAAAATCTTGTTATTTTATTTATAATTTTTAGTCATTATATAATTAAAATAATTTATTGCACAATCATGATATAATAATTACATTTTTAATGTGTGATTTAAATAAATAATATTATATGTATTAATATAAATGAAAATTGATAATTTTGATGAATTTCACGAATTTATTATGATAATTTTACATATTATAGTTGATTAAATATTTTTTATGAAGTGATAATGTTGTAAAAACATTCCAAAAAACCAAATATTAAAAGTGTCAAATTTTAAATAAATGAGTTTTTAAAACCAATAAAATTTTATTAAATGATATAATATTATTAAAAATATATGGATCGGAAAAATAACATATATATGTATATATATGTCAATAATTAACAACTTGGGGTTCTCTTGGATTTTTATTGTAAGTATATTAGCAATATTTTATTATAATACAAGAAGACATAGTAAAATTTAAACTATTTAACTAAGAGTAAAATATAAATGATAAGGTTAGTATGGTGAACTAAATGTGTCTAAAAACTATTGGTTGAGAGGTTTTTGACCCATCCCCTCCATATCTTCTAAATAAATTCTTTTTGGATCTATTATAAACATAATATGAATGTATAATAAATTAATATTTCCAACTCATTCTAAAGGGACCCTAACCTCGTTTATAAAAGGGTACATCCCCTTCTCTCAAATTCAAACATCGAAATCCATTTTTCTAGGACAAAACTTTCTCTAATATCCTAAAAACTATCGTGACATCAACCTAGAGGCCTTAATTTTAGAAAAGTTAAAACATCGGGATCCATTTTGATAAAACCAAAAGGAACCACCCGAAGAAGATGTAATAATTCCATCACCTCAATCAATGGCCGTTTCTTCTTCCACTTCATCTTTATTTGTTTTTACATAAGAAAATAATAACATCAGTAACTTCTACATACTGTGATTTTAATATAAACATGGTTCAACCATATTCATTATTCTATCAATATGATGAATGACAAAGTCACCAAACGTCTGTACGTACGACTTCCCGTCTGCAAGTCGTGGTGTAATTTGTTATTCAAAAATTCATTTTTTGGATCTGTATAATATTGATTATAATTGATGTAATTAATAAATATAAAATGTTTATTATTTTTTATATATTATATACTATCCAATTATATACAAATTAACCATCAATAGAATGATATTTTCGCTCGTGCGTACTTACATATTACTATCTCCACAAACACGATTAGATTCATTCCCCATCGTAACAATTCAAGAATAACTTTCATTTTATTATTAAAATAATATTTTAGAACATAATATCATTCTGTATATGATTCATATACATCCTATTTATAACATTCATGACTTAGATAACAAAACTTATAAAGTAAAATGATTTAGTTAACACCCAAAACAATGATTCTACTAGAATATATTTAATAATGAAATATTAGAAGATCATATACGATATCATACTTATTTATGTGGTTCATGGATAATTTAAAAATAATTATTTAACTATTATACAAGAGTTTAACATACCCTTGACCAATTAAAAGTACAAGGTAATGGTTAATTTTACATTCTCTTTATTTATCCAAGGTTGTTTATACGCAAGTATATACTAGGACCTCATTATCATTCAAATCCATGTTTTATAAAAATGTATTTCAAAAAATTTTTATTATTTAATAGACTATTATTAACATTATTTTTACTATTTTTTTACTAAATATATAATTGTTTGAAATGAATCTTTTTTCACATTCCAAAAAATTTAATTTTTGTCCTTTTCGAAAAATTAAGGAAAGGATGTGGTTTATCTTATATTGAGGGTGAAGTTATTTTTAGCCATTATAAAGCTTTGAATCATCCCTTACAAACTTATATAATATTTTGAAAATAAATTATTTCTTTTATAATTACATGAGTATTAAATTATTTCATAATATATAGGGATATTTCTCTCAAATAGTTTTGATTTAATATATGTCAATTTCCATTGATGGATTCTACAATTGTTTCAAGTTGATTTATTATGATACAATCATCCATATTTTATTGAACTTTTTGGGATATGTTTATCTGTAGTTGTGTTAGTTTTAATCCTTTCATGATTTTTGGTTAATGTATTAACATTAGTATACTTGTTTTAATTAAGATGTTTTTATTATGATTCATCCTTTTTATATGAGGTATGAATTTGACTTAGTAAGTGACGGGTGGAGCCCACTATTGCTCCTTGATTATTCGATATGTCTCATTAGAAAAACTATTATCCTGCAACATGGTTTTTAAAAAAATCATATTTTTAATCATGGAACGATTCCTGGACTATGTGGTTAAGATGTCTGACATTATGCATTTCTTCATTATGAAAGTAGCTATTGATATTACATTTGATTATTCAACTAGTAGAATATCCATGTGAATAATTAAATAGAATTATTTGATTTAACTTTTCCATCTTATGCTGAATTTTACGTTTAAGTGTTTTTTTTAATGTTTTATACATTTTCTTTAATGAATATACTTATTTATGATAGTTTCCACTATTTTGTTATCCTTTCTGAGCATCTAAGGTCACTCCATTATTTTATTTATTGGATGAAAAGAAGTATATTATGATTAACCTGTAGGAATATGATATGATATATGAGTATGATCCAAGGGGAGGCAATGTTGTTGTTTTTCAATTTCATAATGTAACATAAAACTTATATATGAATAGTGTACTTCCAAGCCTACTAAACTAATATGTCGTTCGATACATGATCTATAAGGCCCCAGCCTTAAACCTTACTTAATCTTGAGTTATTACAAGATTACACATTGATGATCTTTTTGGGTTTAGAGTTTTAGTGAATTAGATCATAAAACTTGCATTACATTCCACATATAAACAAAGTGGTTACATAAAGATAGTATTCTTCATTCCCATCAATGGAAACACATTTAAAATAAAACATGGATTATTTCTTGACACTTCCTTGACACTATCATCGTATCATGTACCTTTCCCTTGACCTGTGAAAAACATTTCAAAAAAACTTGGGATGAGCATAAAAAGCTCAGTATGGGCTATAAAAACATGAAAAGGAAACATGGGTACATATATTCATAAGAGTGAAATCATACGTTACCAATAAAACATAAGCACTTTAACATACCTCATCAAATCATGAATAAATCATATAAATCATAAGACATAAAGGTAACTTGAGGCATTCATAACATTCTTACGTAGGGAGTAACCCTCTTGGTTACGTTTGGAATACCCATCACAGTATATTACCTAAATCTCTTCGGAGAAACCTTAACGTTTCACTCCTTCGCATTACCCAATGCATTGGAGAGCTATATCAGGCTCACATGCCCTTAGTTTATCACGGAACCACCCATCTTCATAATAATTCCCAAGAACCATAACATAATCGTATCACATAAAACATGCGTAAAGGAAACATAACATTTACACATTTCAATCACAAGATATCAATACAACATAGAAAACATTGTGAAAACCATTTTCAATACCAAAATAAAAGAAAAGTAAAACATGGTATTTATTTTTCTTTTAAAAAAAGGTATGGCTTTTAAAGGAAGCCGAAACTCAAATAACGGTCACGACTGCGGAGAAGTCATTGTCGCCGCATACGTACGACGAAAACATTCCCTTTTTTCGTTTAGTAAACGCTTCGTATAAAAAAGATTTCTTTTGAAAAAGTCAAAGGGGTTTATACACCGTATAAAAGATAGTTGTGTATAAAATAAAATATGCCTCAATTAAAGGAGATTGAGACGAAGTCCCATACCTCGGGTCCGACTTGACTCGATCGTTCGTTAGTGTCCTGAATAATAAACTTGAGTTAATTTATACTTTCTTAAGAACCTTTTTCAAGTTCATTATTCCTTATATATCACATATTACTATGTTATGAACACTATTTAATTATTTAAGTTAATAACGGTCGTTTTAACGATCATTAATACGTGAGTAAAAAATAATCCCTTTATAATTACTTGTTGTTCATGTATTCATTATATCTAGAATGGGATTAATGATTTAGATATCATATATGTCATATATATCCAGTACATACATGCATTTATAATATTACATAATCATATAGATGTAAGAAATGAAATGCACCGTTCATGGAGACGGTAAGCCGTACGTACACATGAACGCTACATCCATTTCTATTTCGTATTTTCTGGAATGGAATCATAATGATATAAGAGTATATTATAATTCCAGTATAATAAAATATATAATATCATTAACTTTATCCTTTACACATCCCACATAAGGTATTAACGAATCAAATCACTTTCAGGGGGCGGTAGTCCGCACTTCCTAAAATGAAGATATAGTGTTTACCCATAATGGAAACCATAAAGGTATGCCCAAAATGAAAAAAAAACAGAAGATTAAGGAAAACATAAACATATTATATATCATATATAAAAATAGTGACATCATAATGGCCACCTTTGAAGGTGTTAAATGAGTATTGAACAAACATCGTTTCGGGAGGCAGAATTTCGCCATCCACGGAAAACGTATGTTCTTTAACCATTTGATGTATTTGTGTGATAGTGTAGCTCAAATAAATATCATAACAACATCCTAGTATATTTAATATACTGGTGTTGTTACAAAATAAGTAAATAAAAAGATTTTAGGGGGTTGGAGAAGAAAAATAAAACAAATGAACATGAGAGAATAAATTACCTTTAAAAGTGTAACTCCTTTTAATTTGAGCCTAAATGATTCCTTTGAAAGGATTATGCCCAAAGGGAATCTTCTAGGATGAGGATAGGGATGTGGAGAGAGTAAATGGGCAGGGGTTGGCCGAGCCAAAGGCTTGAGGAGTGTGTGAAATGAGGTAGAGGTGGGGGCCTTTTATAAGAGGAGATGAGGGGCACTTTTGGAAAGTAATGATAAGTTACTTTATTTTTAAAATGAGTTTCGGATTATAAAGGTCCCACAATGCAATAATTCGAGGATAAGGTGATAATTCTTCGAAATCCTCTCATACAATTGGTTTTGGCCATGTGTATGTTTTATATTTTTCATTATCTTTCCATTTTATTTAAATCGTTAAATAATGAGGTCATCGCTGCATCATCATGATGTCATAAATAATTTAATTTATATAAAGTCTAAAAATTTTTAAAAAAAATACTATGATGTAGGAAATCTTTTTAGATTTCCAATGAATATTTATAATCAAAAATATTACTTGTATAACCCCATTTAAAAATTGTTTTATTAAAACATCTCTTGTTTGTGTCATTTTTACTTTAACATTTAATAAAAAGTTATTTATGTCATTTCCCAACCAATGTGTCTCCATGGGGTCCCCAAGTTGCCCCATGGCTTGTCTTGGTCGGAAATGACACAAAAAATAAGGTTGGGACATGTGTCTAGGTCATTTCATATTATTAAAGCATTATTTATACCTTAAACTACCCTAATTGCCACTAATCGCGATTAAAAACTTAATAAGTTACTATTCACCAAAAAATTATTTTAATCCCATTGAACCACATTTTACTTCTTAATGACAACCATATATGTCGGATTTTTGAAATTGAAAACACAATGATGGAAAAATATCATTTAAACGGAAAATCAATTTTTATAAGTACCACTTAGTGGTTTCACTATTAATCAAAAATTGATGTTTTTCAGAAAATTTCCAAAAATTCACCCTAAGCTATATTTGATATTCTGAATTCAAAAATGAAGTCTATTTTACAAAATTCAAAACATATAAGTCACATTAATTAATTTAATAATTAATTCCCGCTGTCAGAGAAAATAGCGTCTTTTTATGAAATAATAAGTATCAAAAGATTGACACCAGTTTAAGTCCAATTTCAAATTGAAATTGATTCCAATGACCACCATTAGATTAAATGGTAAAAATATATTCAGATTAAACATTAATACCAATTCAAAAGATAATTTAATCATATAAATAAATTAGATTAAAAAGCAGTTTTGATGTGAAATGCAGTATTTTTCACTATTCATTAAAAAATGAACATTGTCTGAAAAATACCAAAAATTTACACAAAGTAAATTTTGATGTCCCAATCATAAAGAATAAGTTTATCTTGACAAACATAGCTTATAAAGTTGTAAAAAAGATATATTTAAAAATGGTTTTCCATCAAAAGGCAGTAAAACAATCTTTTAAGAATATTAGTGTATTCCATGCTTAAGATTGGATTTATTTTCATTTTATGCCTCTAAAACACTATCTAATTCATTAATAGACATAGATAAAAATATCTATTATTCATTACTTACTTGGGATGTTACATCCTTCCCCACATTAGAAAATTGTGTCCCCACAATTTATTTACTTATCTAATAAATGGGGGTACTTATCCCTCATTGCATTTTCAGATTCCCATGTTGCCTCTTCCATCAAGTGGTTTTTCCACTAAACCTTTATCTGCTTAATCACCTTATTCCGTAACAATTGCTCCATCTGGTCAAGAATCTGGACCGGTTGTTCCTCATAAGATAGGTTCTCTTCCAACTGAACTACCTCTGGACTCAAAACATGAGATGGATCTGGCATATACTTTCTCAACATCGAAACGTGAAAAACATTGTGAACCTGAGATAAAATCGGAGGTAAAGACACTCGTTATGCAACTGATCCAACTCTCTCCAGAATTTCTTATGGTCTAATGAACCTTGGACTCAAATTTCCTTTCTTACCAAATCTCATCACACTTTTCCAAGGAGAAACCTTGAGAAAAACATGATCACCTACCTCGAAAGATAGATCCTTCCTCCGGTTATCCGCATAACTCTTTTGTCTTCTCTGAGCTGTTCTCATGTGTTTCTGAATCAGCTGACCTATTTCTACCATCTCTTCTACCAATTCTAGTCCCATCAACTTCCTTTCACCCACTTCAACCCAGAAAGCTGGAGTTCGACACCGCTTCCCATATAATGCCTGAAATGGTGCCATCTGTATACTGGATTGAAAAATGTTATTATATGAGAATTCAACCAAAGAAAGATGTTGGTCCCAACTTCCCTGATAATCCATATAACAAGCTCGTAGCATATCCTCCAATGTCTGAATTGTTCGTTCTGACTGCCCATCTGATTGAGGATGAAAAGCTGTACTAAAATTTAATTCAGTACCCAACGACTTCTGAAGGCCTTTCCAAAAGTTAGAAGTAATCCTGGGATCACGATCTGATACAATGGAGAGAGGAACTCCATGTAACCTGACTATCTCTTTAGGATACAAACGGGATAGTTGATCAAGAGAGAAAGTATCTCGTATAGCAAGGAAATGAGCAGATTTGGTCAAGCGATCAACAATAACCCAGATTGCATTATTACCTCGAGATGTATTCGGTAATCTAACCACAAAGTCCATGGATATATTCTCCCATTTCCACTCTGGCACTGGTAAAGGCTGAAGCATTCCTTTCGGTAACTGTCGCTCTGCTTTAACCTGCTGACAAGTCCAACACTTCACAGTAAAATCAGCAATATCTCTTTTCATTCCATCCCACCAGTAATACTCCCACAGATCTCTATACATCTTAGTACTGCCGGATGAACTGAAAATGGAGAACTATGAGCTTCACATAACAACTCTCTCTTCAACTTTGAATCACAAGGCAGATAGAATCTCTTCCCAAATCTCAAAACACAATCATTATTAATGTTGAATTCAGGAAACTTACCTTTCTGAACCAGCTCTACCTTTTTCTGCAACTCACTGTCTTGCTTCTATGCTTTCTTGATTCTATCTAATAGAGAAGATTTCACTGATACCTGAAACAAAACAGAATGACTTCCTACACCAAAAAATTCTATGCCAAAGTTCATCAAATCCTTAACCAAAGGATCACGTTCCAAATGCAACATTTCTAATGAAGCATTTCTTTTTCAACTCAAGGCATCATCCACTTTATTTTCTTTTCCCGGATGGTAATGAATTGTACAATAATAATCCTTGATTAATTCTAGACATCTCCTTTGACTCATGTTCAATTCCTTCTGAGTGAATATATACTTTAAACTTTTGTGATCGGTATATATTTCACACTTTACTCCATACAAATGATGCCTCCAAATTTTTAAAGCAAAAACAACAACAACTAATTCCAAATCATGTGTAGGGTAATTTACCTCATGAGTTTTCAACTGTCGTGAAGCATAAGCAATTACTTGATCATTCTGTATTATGACACAACCAAGTCCTTTCAATGAAGCATTACTGTATATAACAAAATCTCCATTCCTGGAAGGTAGTGCCAAAACTGGAGCATTCACATATCTTCTTTTCAATTCCTGAAAACAATCATCACATTCTTTTGTCCAGATAAACTTAACACCCTTCCGAGTTAGCTTAGTCATTGGACTAGATAACCGTGAAAAATTTCTAACAAACCTTCGGAAATAGCCCGTCAACCTAATGAAGCTACGAATCTCGGTTACATTTGTGGGTCTTGGCCATTCTTCCACAACTTTTGTTTTTTTAGGATCAACAATTATTCCATCTTTAGAAACAATGTGACCATGGAAAGAAATTTGTTGCAACCAAAACTCACACTTGCTGAATTTCCCATACAATTTCTTTTCTTTTAAGGTTTGCATGATAACCCTTAAATGTCTTTCATGCTCCTCTTTACTTTTAGAAAACACCAAAATATCATCAATGAAAACCACCACACACTTATCCAAGAACTCATGGAAAATTCTATTCATTAAGTCCATGAATACAGCAGTTGCATTGGTTAGCCCAAAAGGCATTACTACAAATTCATAATGGCCATATCTCGTACGGAATGCGGTCTTCAGAATATCTGCCTCCTTTACCTTCAGCTGATGGTACCCCGATCTCAGGTCATTCTTTGAAAAAAACTGAGCTCCCTGGAGCTGATCAAACAAATCATCGATATGAGGCAAAGGATATTTGTTCTTAACAGTGATGTTATTCAAGGCTCTATAATCAATACAATGTATCATATAACCATCTTTCTTTTTAACAAATAAAACAGGAGCACCCCATGGTGATGTGCTAGGTCTAATGAAACTTTTCTCTAATAAATCTTGCAATTGGTCCTTCAAATCTAAAATTTCAATTTGTGCCATTAGATAAGGGGGTTTTGAAATTGGCTTAGCATTAGGAACTAAGTCAACAATAAACTCAACTTCCCGATCTGGTATTATTCCAGGAAACTCATCAGGAAAAACATCAGGATACTCATTTACCACTAGCACATCATTAATCTGAAAAGTTCCTTTATTTTCAACGACGTGTGCAAGGTAACATTCATTTCCATCTTTTACAAGTTTCCCGACCTCTTGATATGTTATCAAGAGTAAGGGTTCATTCTTGTAAACAAACTGAAAGGCTTTCTGAAAATAAACTTCTTTAGCTCTATAGTCAATCTTACCATGGTAAATAGAGAGCCAATCCATACCCAGGATAACATCAAACTCTACTAGAGGTAGAACAATAAGGGTTGCAAGTAGGTTCTTTCCACATATAAGGATAGGAAGATTATTATAAATTCTTTTTGCCTCAACATTTTCCCCAGGTGTTTTTACCAAAAGTTCAGGAGTCATTTCTTGAGATGGTATTCCCATTTTACTAGAAAAGGTTTCATAGATGAAAGAATGTGTAGACCCCGAATCAAATAACACACTGGCATAATCTAAAAAACAAAAAAAGTACCTGATACATCTTCATTTGATGGCCCGACATCTGCTAAGTTGTTGCAAAGGATTTCACCACCTATTTCTGCTTGTAGTCTAACTGCTTTCCATCACTCAAGCTCTTTGTCGGACACTCGTTTGCATAGTGACCCATCTCATTGCACTTATAACATTTCACTAACTATAAATCAAATTTGTTCTTACCTTCACCTTGATCCTTTTCAGTGCAATCACGAGCCTTATGTCCCATCTTACCACATCGGTAGCACTTTCCAGAATTTAGAAGACATTCCCCAGCATGCCTTTTTCCACATTTATCACAAACTTGAAACTTAGTTTTCTTACCATAAAACATCTTTGAAGAATTCTTACCATTCTCCTGCCACCTCGGTCTCTTCTTCTGTTGGTTGTTATAGAACACTTGGTAATCAGAAAACTCCATTTCCACCTTCTCAGCACATCGAACAATCTTTTCATAACTTTTAAACTCACGAGAAGCTAATGCCCTTCGATATTTTGGCATTAATCCTGAGTAAAAATGATTGATTTTACAATCAAGGTCTCGGATAAAATTTGGTGCATACCTTGCCAATCGAGTGAACCTTTCTTCATAGGCAGCCACTGAGTCTTCCTCTTGCCTCAATTCCATGAATTGATTTTCCATACTAGGTCGAACAGCCTTAGGAAAATACTTCTCAAGAAACATACCTTTGAATTCATCCCAGTCAAGAGCATCAATCTCATCGGCGTCCCTGATATTTTTAACCATAGACCACCACTGATCTGCTTCACCCTCCAAACGGTAAATAGAAAGACTAACCTTTTGATTTTCTGAACACCCAATGACATCAAAAATATTCACCAGTGCTTTAATCCACCCTTCAGCTAGCACAGGGTCAGATGATCCTCTGAATGATGGTGGATGTTGCCTCATTAAATGTTCCACCACTGACATGTTCTTCTGCGGTTGATCTGGCTGATCTCGTGCATGGATACCACCACCATTTGTCGTTTGATTCAACTGCGCCATTTCTGCAACAAACTGTTCAGTTCCAATTCTGACCATTTCTGGATGCTGATTCGAAAGGTTATTAATTTCTGTACGCCTTCCTAGCACTGCTTCCCTATTTCCTCTGCGGAAAACCATTCTGAACAAACATGTCTTAGATGAAGCAACATGGTAATCTTAAAATGCTATATCATTTAACAAAAATTTGGATAATCCTTTAATAGAATTATAACTCCTAAAGTTATCTAAACCGACCTATGATACCAACTATAGGGCCCCAACCTTAATCCTTACTTAATAGTGAGTTATTACAAGATTACACATTGAGGATCTTTTCGGGTTTAGAGTTTTAGAGAATTAGATCATAAAACTTGCAGTACATTCCACATATAATCAAAGTGGTTACATAAAGATAGTATTCTTCATTCCCATCAATGGAAACACATTTAAAATAAAACATGGATTATTTATTGACACTTCCTTGACACTATCATCGTATCATGTACCTTTCCCTTGACCTGTGAAAAACATTTCAAAAAAACTAGGGATCAGCATAAAAAGCTCAGTATGGGCTATAAAAACATGGAAAGGAAACATGGGTACATATATACATAAGAGTGAAATCATACTTTACCCATAAAACATAAGCACTTTAACATACCTCCAAAAATCATGAATAAATCATAGAAATCATAAGACATAAAGGTAACTTGAGGCATTCATAAAATTCTTACGTAGGGAGTAACCCTCTTGGTTACGTTTGGAATACCCATCATAGTATATTCCCTAAATCTCATCGGATAAACCTTAACGTTTCACTCCTTCGCATTACCCAATGCATTGGAGAGATATATCGGGCTCACCAGCCATTAGTTTATCACGGAACGACCCGTCTTCATAATAATGCCCAAGAACCATAACGTAATCGTATCACATAAAACATGCGTAAATGAAACATAACATTTCCACATTTCAATCACAAGATATCAATACAACACAAAAAACATTGTGAAAACCATTTTCAATACCAAAATAAACGAAAAGAAAAAAATGGTATTTATTTTTCTTTTTAAAAAAGGTATGGCTTGTAGAGGAAGCCGAAACTCAAATAACGGTCATGACAGTGGAGAAGTCGTTGTCGCCGCATACGTACGACAAAAACATTCCCTTTGGTCATTTAGTAAACGCTTCGGATAAAAAATATTCCTTTTAAAAAATTCAAAGGGGTTTATACACCGTATAATATATAGTTGTGTATAAAATAAAATATGCCTCAATGAAAGTAGATTGAGACGAAGTCCCATACCTCGGGTCCGACTTGACTCGATCGTTCTTTAATGTCCTGAATAATAAACTTGAGTTAATTTCTACTTGATTAAGAACCTTTTTCAAGTTCATTATTACTTTTATATCACTTATTACCATGTTATGAACACTATGTAATTATTTAAGTTAATAACGGTCATTTTAACGATCATTAGTACTTGAGTCAAAACTAAGCCCTTTATAATTACATGTTGTTCATGTATTCATTATATCCAGAATAGTATTAATGATGTAGATATCATATATGTCATATATATCCAGTACATACATGCATTTATAATATTACATAATCATTTAGAGGTAAGAAATGAAATGCACCGTTCATGGAGACGGTAAGCCGTACGTACGCATGAACGCTACTTCCATTTCTATTTCATATTTTCTAGAATGGAATCATAATGATATAAGAGTATATTATAATTCCAGTATAATAACATATATAATATCATTAACTTTATCCTTTACATATCCCACACATGGTATTAACGAATCAAATCATTTTCAGGGGGCGGTAGTCCGCACTTCCTAAAATGAAGATATCGTGTTTACCCATAATAGA
Organism: Viscum album; assembly: GCA_963277665.1. Classification (NCBI taxonomy): domain Eukaryota; kingdom Viridiplantae; phylum Streptophyta; class Magnoliopsida; order Santalales; family Viscaceae; genus Viscum; species Viscum album. The sequence goes on along the minus strand of OY728159.1, from coordinate 1,757,205,838 downwards.
AACCATAAAGGAATGCCCAAAATGAATAAAAACAAAAGCTTAAGGAAAACATAAACATATTATATATCATATATAAAAATAGTGACATCATAATGGTCACCTTTGAATGTGTTAAATGAGTATTGAACAAACATCGTTTCGGGAGGCAGAATTTCGCCATCCACGGAAAACGTATGTTCTTTAACCATTTGATGTAGTTGTGTGAGAGTGTAGCTAAAATAAATCTCATAAAAACATCCTAGTATATTTAAGATACTGGTGTTGTTACAAAAGAAGTAAATAAAAAGAGTTTAGGGGGTTGGAGAAGCAAAATAAAACAAATGAACATGAGAGAATGAATTACCTTTAAAAGTATAACTCCTTTTGATTTGAGACTAAAGGCTTCCTTTGAAAGGATTCTGCCCAAAGGGAATCCTCTAGGATGAGGAGAGGAATGTGGAGAGAGTAAATGGTCAGGGTTTGGCCGATCCAAAGGCTTGAGGAGTGTGTGAAATGAGGTAGAGGTGGGGGCCTTTTATAAGAGGAGAGGAGGGGCACTTTTGTAAAGTAAAGATAAGTTACATTATTTTTAAAAAGAGTTTTGGATTCAAAAGGTCCCACATTGCTATAATTCAAGGATAAGGTGATATGTCTTAGAAATCCACTCATCCAATTGGTATTTTCCATGTTTATGTTTTAGATTTTTCATTATCTTTCCATTTTATTTAAATCGTTAAATAATGAGGTCATCGGTGCATCATTACGATGTCATAAATAATTTAATTTATCTAAAGCCTAAAAATTACAAAAAAATACTATGATGTAGGAAATATTTTTATCTTTCCAATTAATATTTATAATCAAAAATCTGACTTGTATAACCCCATGTAAAAATTGTTTTAGTAAAACATCTCTTGTTTGTGTCATTTTTACTTTAACATTTAATAAAAAGTTATTTATGTCATTTCCCAACCAAAGTGTCTCCATGGGGTCCCCAAGTTGACCCATGGATTTTATTGGTCTGCCATGACACAACCAATAAGGTTGGGACATGTGTCTAGGTAATTTCATATTATTAAAGCATTATTTATACCTTAAACTACCCTAATTACCACTAATCACGATTAAAAACTTAATAAGTTACTATTCACCAAAAAAGTATTTTAATCCCATTGAACCACATTTTACTTCTCAATGACAACCATGTATGTCGGATTTTTGAAATTCAAAACACAATGATGGAAAAATTTCATTTAAATGGAAAATCAATTTTTATAAGTACCACTTAGTGGTTTCACTATTCATCAAAAATTGAAGTTTTTCAGAAAATTACCAAAAATTCACCCTAAGCTATATATGATATTCTGAATTCAAAAATGAAGTCTATTTTAAAAAATTCAAAACATATAAGTCACATTAATTAATTTAATAATTAATTTCCGTTGTCAGAGCAAATAGCATGTTTTTATGAAACAATAAGTATCAAAAGATTGACACCAGTTTAAGTCCAATTTCAAAGTGAATTTGATTCCAATGACCACCATTGGATTAAATGGTAAAAATATATTCAGATTACACATTAATACCAATTCAGAAGATAATATAATCATATAAATAAATTAGATTAAAAAGCAGTTTTGATGTAAAATGCAGTATTTTTCACTATTCATTAAAAAATGAACATTGTCTGAAAAATACCAAAAATTCACACAATGTAAATTTTTATGTCCCAATCATAAATAATAAGTTTATCTTGACAAAAATAGATTATAAAGTTGTCAAAATATAGATTTAAAAATGGTTTTCCATCAAAAGGCAGTAAAACAATCTTTTAAGAATATTAGTGTATTCCATGATTAAGATTGGATTTATTTTCATTTTAAGCCTCTAAAACACTATCTAATTCATTAATATACATAGATAAAAATATCTATTATTCATTACTTACTTGGGATGTTACATGATCTCTTTGGATCATGCCAATGTTATGTAACAATGCACTAACTCTAGGTAACTGGGGTCGAGACATTACGGTTGGTATCAAAGAATGTTGAGTAAATTCTTTGGAAAATAGATTGAGAAATACTTTGATTAGAGAACATTTCCCTATAATAGACTTTGAGGATTAGTATAAAATATCTTCATGAATTTTTATAATGTAGAGATTTTGTGAGATTTCCAAGAAATACATCCATGTTTGGATATGAGCAGGTAGAGGTGGCTCTGACACAGATGTACCTATGAGTGAAAAAGTCGACAATGAGTTTTAGGTTTGACCTGAGGTATCCTTGTACCCAACAATGGACCTTACAGTACACTTGGTTATGAAACTCCCGAGGGAAATGCTTAGAATAATTCAAATATTAATTTCATTCCTTTATGAAGTATTTATGAGTAAATTTTTCCTCAAAGAATATATTTTTTATGATTATATCTTATATGCATAAACTGATAAATTTATGTTAGGTATTTTACATGTTTCGAATTTTGTATTGCGATTTATAAACTAATATAGTGCATGTCATTGTTTAGAAATGGTTTCTAGTGGAAGGAATTGAAACTGTATCATTGCACGTAATCCATGTAAGGATTTAAATCCTACTCAACATAGTTATAGTTGCGATTTTGATTCCACTGTTGATGAACAAATTTAAAAATACTTGGAAAACTTACTCAGGTTATGAATAATAACCTTACCCATATAGAGAACCCTAATTTATAATGTGGATAATCATTATTAGGCCACTTCATGAGGCAAAAACCACAAAAATTACATGGAAAGACAAATCCAATGGTAGCTGAACAATCAATTTGTTATTTTGAAAAAATATTTTATTCTTTTGGGGGTAGTGAATGGGAAAATGTTTTCATGGTAGTTTATCGCCTTATAGGAGATGCAGATTAGTGATGTTCACTGATTCAAAACAAAAATGACTACGATGAATTATCAAATATGTAATGAATGTAATTTGAAGAGATTTTATTAGAAAAGATACCTTCTTCATGAACATAGAGAAGATATGGAAAAGAAAAATTTTGAGTCGGAGGAAAAAGGAGGAAGATAATGTTGCAAAGTATGATGCTAACATTACAAGGTGAGAAAGGCATGCATTAGATTATATTCATAACCCAAGAAGTGATATTGATCGATTATTTGATGGTTTAAAACCATATATCTATCGAGAATTCATCTCACAACCCTTGTCATCAAACAAAAATAGTGTCTCTTGTGCATTCAAGATAGAAAACGAATTATCTAGGTCCTACAGCATTAAAGCAAAGAAAGAGGAGAAGAGATCTGCTAAAAAAATATAGAAATTTAAATAATTGTAAGAAGGGAAAGATGAATTTCCACCATATAAAAACTGTTAGAAAAAACACACCAGTACATTTTTGAAGTGGATGGGATTCTGTTACAGGTGAGGAGAAAAAGGTCACGAAGCTGGTGATTGCAAGGGGATATAAGAGTTTGTCAATGTTAAATGCTACATTTTTAGATAAGTTGGACATTAAAAAATGAATTTCTATATCTTCAAGGAAACCTAACTAAAAAAGGCCTAGGGATCAAAGCTAATCATATATGATCACTACTGCTAAGGTTGAAGCATTAAATTATGTGGTGCCGATACTTTAATCATTTCATCAAAATCAGGAAATGCATTATTTGACTGTGGATCATTACATTCTTTTATATCCTTCAATTTTGAAAAGAATACTAGAAATTTCAAATTTTATTTAACAAGGTAGTTTTCAATAAAAGCTCCTATGGGATGCATCATTGTATTAATGTGTTGTCAATCAGTTACCATTATTGCATATAAACATGTTTTATTTACTGATCTTATTGTCAGACAAATGATTGAATACGATATAATCATGAATATATATTGGATTTTAAAACATGATGTGAATATTTATTTTAAGAAGAAGTAGGTTACAATTTTTGATGATGATAGTGAATACCTTATCATAATAGAAGGAATGCCACCATATGATTCCCATTTAGATCTACCCCCAGCAGCCCTACTAAATTCAATTTCTGGGGAGTAAGGGAGTGAAATAACCCATGATGAGGGAAAGAATGTTTAAATAGAGAATGTACCTATTGTGAAAAAATATGATGATGTCTGTCCATAGGATTTACGAAGACATCCTCTAGAATCAGAAATTTTGTTTTCCATTAACTTAATTCCTGGTTCAAGGCCCATATTAAAGAACCCATTATTGAATAGACACAGAATAATTAGTGTAACTAAATAAGAAACAAGAGTAATTGAGAAATAGAGGATTTATTTTCCCTAGTGTTTCTATATGTGGAGCCCCCGTTTCATTTATTAGGAAGAAATATGGATCTATGAGGTTGTGCAATACCTACATAGAGATCCATGGTAAAAAAAAGAACAAGTATCCCTTACCTAAAATTTATAATTTATTCGATTAACCTCTTGGTTCAGAATATTTTTCTAATATTAACCTTTTATCTTGATATCATTAATTGTACAGGAATAAATAACACATTCCAAAGACAACTCTTCGAACCAGTTTTGGGTATTAGAAGTTTACATTAATGCCTTTTGGACTAAATAATTCAACCATGGTTTTCGTGGATCTAATGAATAAGGATTTTTCAGGAATATCTTGATGAACTTGTTAGTTTATATTTTGATGATATATTGGTAAACTCTAAAAGCTATAATGATCATGAAAACCACTTGTGCACAATTCTGAAAAACCATTGAAGAAATAAATAGTATGGGAATTTAGAACGTGTGACTTATGGCTGCTAGAGATTTTATTTCAGGTCCATATTGTCACTAAGGATGGAATATCTATTGATCATTCAAAGACAAGAGCTATACATGAATGGCCATCACCGAAGAGTATAAATAAGGTACGCTGTTTTATTGTTTTAGTTGGATACTATCAGGATTTTTTCCATAATTTTTCCTGATTTTCTAACCCATTTTTCAAGCTCACGCATAAAGGGGTTAATTTTGTATGTAAAAAATAGTGTGAAGAATGTTTTGAAGAAATAAAGGGGAGATTAATAAACAATTCTATCATGAATCTACCATTAGGGAATGATGGTTTTGTTATTTATAGTGATGCATTAAAGAAAGGAGTTGGTTTTGTCCTTTTCAAAAATGATAGATTTATTTCATATGCATCACAATAGCTAAATTTTTTTTGAACAAAACTAGCATACTAATTACATTGAGTTGGAAGCTGTAATAGATTCTTTGATGATATAGAGACTCTATCTCTATAGAAAAAAATTCAAGATATACATCGATCACAAGAGTTTTATGTAAATTTTTTCAAAGAAATAACTCAACATGAAGCAAAGGAGATGGCTGGAGTTACTCAAAGTTTATGATTTCATTATGCACTACCACCCAATAAAGGAAAATAAGGTGGAAGATGCTTTGAGAAAAAATAATCATGAAGTTTATAACAATATGAGAGTGGAACATGATCTTATGTTGATGGATATAGTAATGATAGATATAGGAATAATCATGGATGTTGAAACAACGATACTTTTCCATATGGTTTCCAATCCATTTTAACTAGAATGTATAAAAACCTCTCATACGGATGATGAGGTGTTTGAAAAGAAAATTAATTCTTTGAATGATGATAGATTTTCTAACTACAAATTTGAAGATATAATTTTGAAATATGGGGAGAGGATTTGTGATATTAACATACCTAATCTAAAATGAAAATTGATTTATGATGTTCATAGCCCCAATTTCTCAATAAACCCTGGTAGCATTAAGATGTATAGAGATTTTATGGAATACTTTTTTGGGAAAACATGAAGAGGGAGATGTCTTATTATGTGTCAAGAAGTATCATTTCTCAATAGGTTAATTCTAAAAGGTCACTTCATAGAGGGGTCATGAAGCCTCTTCTCAAACATGAGATGAAATGGGATGATATTACGATGGAATTTGTCATAGGGATACCAAATACTCCTAGAGGTAATGGTGAAAAATAGGTCATTGTCAGTCGCCTTACCATGCCAACACATTTTCATACTATAAGATAAGATTTTCCAATTTAACCGTTTGCAAGACTATATATTAATGAATTTTTATGAATTCATAGTGTACCCCTATCCGATGTTTCTAATCGTGATCTGTGTTTTAAATAAATATTTTGGAAAAGTCATCATAAATCCCGATATATTATACTTCATTTGAGCACTGCCTACAACTTTCAAACGGATAGACAATCAGAATGGACAATTCAAACCATAAAAGACAAGATGAGATCTTTCTCACAATATGTTCAAGATAAATTGGATAAGTATTTACCATAGGTAAAATTTTCCAATAATAATAGCGTCAATTCAAGTATTCAGATGGCACCAAATGAAGAATTATATGGAAAAAGTTGTTTCACAACTACTTGTTGGGATGATGTTTGTGAAAGAATTATCGTACACCAATAACTTGTTGAAAAAAATGGAAAATGTTAATATTATCCAAACCCACATCAAAGTATCTCAAAGTAGGTAAAATAGTTAAGCCGTTAAAATACGGAATGGTTTGGAATTTCCAGTAAGATATATTTTTTTCTTGAATGTATCTTCATGGAAGGGTCTTTTACAATTTGGTAAGAAGGGTAAATTGATTCCCAAGTACATTGGAAATTTCTAATGTCTAGAACGAATTTGAGTTGTAGCATACCATTTGGAAATGCCTCCACATCTCTCCAATGTTCATGATGTGTTCCATGTATCACTGTTGAGAAAATACATGTTTGACCCAATGCTTGTACTCACCTCTAAAGAAATTGAATTGGAACCTTATCTGTATTATTTTGAAGAGTCTTTCAAGATTCTTGATACTAGAGTACAAGTGTTGTGAAACCAGAGAACTCATCTAGTGATGGTTCTATTGATAAACCATAAGATGGAAGATGCAATGTGGGAAACCAAGGAAAATATGATGAAGAACCACCCAAATCATTCAATTAAATAATATTATAGAAATTTCAAGGATGAAATTATTTGATGGAAGGAAGAATGAAACACCCCAAGATTACATGGTATGCTTCTCTTTAAATAATATAATATCTTACCATGAACGCAACATCGATTCCTAGCACACCACATATAATAAAACCAGCCATTATGAATAGTAATACCGTCTTTTTGAAATTGTATAAAATTTATTTTTCCAAATGGACTTCATTTTTGGATTTGGAATATCAAAATTGGATTATGGTAAATATTTGGCATTTCTTTGAAAACATTCAATTTTAGATTAATAGTGAGAATCACTAGGTTATTGTTTAAAACAGGCAATTTATTTAAAAAATTAATTTTTTTATTAAAATTTATTTTTAGTCAAAATACATATATAATACCTATATAAGTTCAATGTAATTTATTGGAGTCATTTTAACATATAATTACATGTATTAAATATTATTAATCCTTTTAACATATTTTATCCACCTTTAATGAAAATTTGAAAATTTTCACAAAATGTAATTTTACTACGTCATTGAATTGAATTTAAAATATCTGATAGAAACAGCTGAAATTATTAAGTAAAATGTGGTTCAATAGGATGAAAATAATTTATGGTGAATAGTAACTTTTGCATTTTATTTACCACAGTTAAAAGTAAATATAGTAATTAAAGGCAAAATGATATTAATATTACACTAAAACATGTACTAATTCTATGGGATAAGTGTATTTCCACATTAATAAATCTTATGATCAAAATATTATCCCATATGGATTAGATTAGGACATTTATTAATTTTTTTAAAGAACAGTTAAAAGTGTTAAATTAAAATTTCAAAAACTAATACATTTTTATAGGGTTATATAGAAGATAAATTCAACTATATATATTAATTGGATATATAAAAATAGTTCTGACAACATGGTGTTTTATTTATATTTTTTAGACACTATATAATTAAATGTATATATGACACAATGATGATTTGGGTATTATATAATTAACAAATGATTTAAATAATTGATATTATAAATTATAAAATAAATATAAATTGGAACTTTTGAGTCATTAAACTAATATTTTAGTCTAATATAACATGTTAGGGTTGATTAAATAAATTTTGTTCGAAGTGATAATGTTTTTATAACTTTCACAAAAACGAAATACTAAATTGTGTCGAAATTAACATAAATGTGTTAAAACAAATACTATTTTATTAAATTATATAATATTACTAAATATCAATTCCCCTTCAAAAGAACTTATATAAGATTATATATTTCTATAATGAATCATTTTATGTTCTCTTGGATTTTTATAGTATGATTATTAACCATTTATTAGAATAATACTTGAAGACATAGTAATGGTTAAACTATTTAACAAAAAGACAAATCTAAATGTTAAGGTTAATATTGTGACCTAAACTTGTCTAAAACTTATTGGTTGAAATTTCGTCGACCCATCCTAACCTTAGACCAGAAATAAATCCTTTTGGAGACACTATAAACTTTATATTATTGTATAATAAATTATAATTTGAAGTTCTTTGAATAGAACCCCTCACCTCTCATATTAATGGTTACATCACCTGCTCTGAAATTCATACATCCTAAGCCATTATTGATGGCCAAATCCTACTAAAATATTCTCCAAAATATGATAAACTCAACCTAGCGTCATTATTTTTATTATAATTCAAACCTAAAATCCATTTTGGTCAAATCACATTGAAGCACCCGAGGAAGAGGTAATAATTTCAACACCTCTTTTAAAGTTCATTTCATCTTCCACTTCCTTTTTCATTCATGTTTCGATACCAAAATAATAACTCCACCACCTTATACATAATGTTATGTGATTATAAATATAGTATAACCATATTCATTATTCTATCCATCCTATTAATGAAAAACTCACGATACTTGTGTACCTATGGAATATCGTCTCCATGTCGTGGTGTAGTTTTTTATCCAGCACTTAATTATCTGGAAGGGTATAATAATGTGTATAACGGATGTACATTATAATTATAACATGTTAATGGTTCGGTATATATGAGATAACATCCATTTAAATATTATTTCACCATCAATAGAACAATATTGTCGCTCGTTCATACGTACGAATTATTATTGCCATGAATGTGATGAGATTCATTTACCATAGTAATCATTAAAGAGTAATTTGAATTTAATGATTAAAAATAATTTTTAGGAACATATTATATTTATAGATATGAATCATGTACATCCAATCCATAAAAAACCTATAATTCATACACAAAATTATAACGTAAAACAAATTAGTTAACAACCGAAAGAATGATACTACTAAAATATTATTAACAATGAAATATTAGAAGATAATATATTATAGAATATTTATGTATGTGTTTCTTGTATAATTTAATAACTATAATCTAACTATTATACAAGATGTTAATATACCCTTGACCAACTAAATGATCAAGGTAAGGTATAATTTTAAAATCTCTATATTTATCCAAGGACGTTACTATGTGAGTATCTACTAGGAACTCTTTATCATCCACATATGTGTTTCTTAAAAATGTATTTCAAAATAAATTACTATTTAATACACTGTGGGTTAAAGTAATTTATACCATTTTTGGATTTTTTTAAAATTTTATGAAAGAAATCATTTAATTTCTTTCCAAACCAGGTACATTATGTCCTTTTCGACAAATTAAAGAAAAAATATTTTTTAACATATAACACGGGTGAATCTATTTTCCGTTGTTATAACCCTTCGATGCTTCCCTTACATGATTTTAAGAACATTTTCAAAATCATTTTTTTCTTTTAAAATTATGTGACTTTTATATCATTTCATAATAGAAAGAGGTATTTATATCAAATAAATTTGATTTCATCTATGTCAACATACTTTGATGGATTTTACACTAGTTTGGAGTTTATTTGTTATCATACGATCATCAATACTATATTGAAGGTTTTGTGATATGTTTGACTGGGGATGTTTTATTTTTATACCATTCATGGTTTATGGTTAATTTATTAACAATTCATATGATATTTTTAATACAGATGATTATGTTATGTTTCAACATTTTCATATGAAGAATGCATTGGACATAGTAAATGACAAGTGGTGGATGCTATAGCTCTTCGATGCATCGATATATATAATGAGACAAACATGTGTCATGGTATAAGTCCTTGAAAAAATATTATTCTTATTCTTTGCAGAAGGCCTTGACTATATGGTAACGATATATGCAGTTAAGCATTCCGTCCTTACGAAATTATCTATTGAAATTTTATTTGATTATTCCACTAGTAGAATATCCATGTGAATAATTAAATAGAATTAATTGATTTATCATTTCCATATTATGCTCATTTTTATGTTTTAAATGTTTTTTTGTCATAGACATTGTTTTATATTTCTTTGCTTATTTATGATAGTTTCCTCATATATTGTTATTCTTACAGAAAATGTGAAATCTCCATTTTCTTATTTTTTTTTCCGAAGATGAAAATAAGTATATTATGATTATCCTTCATTAATATGATAAGGGATATCAGTGTGTTTAAATAGGACACAATGTTGTTTTTTTTCATTTAATAATGTAACGTAAAAATTATGTTTATATCTAGTACATCTAATGTAACTAAACTAATCCGTCATTTGAGAATTGATTTCTTATGTTCATGCCAATGTTAAGAAATAATGCACTGACTCTGGATAACTAGGGTCAGGGAATTACAAATAATGAAACTGTATACCAAATGAATGATAAATCCTAAAATGGAAATTTAAACATAAATAAATTTATTTATAGTTATTATTCAATAAATTCATTTACATTACATAAACTAGAAAACAATGATATGTGCGGAATACTATATATATTTCATAGAACAAATATGAGATGATAAAAACCATGACCTCATAATTCCTTTTGGTAAATAGTGCTTCAAAGATATGAATAGTGTTATTAAAAAAGTTAATATCTTATATAAAAATCATACTAATAATTTTAATAGAATATAATGAATTCTTATAACTTTTTATTACTTAGTTATCAACAATTACGTATTAAAATTATGTTACCGTTAATAAACTCAGTAATTTTAAAATCTATTTTTTATGTTCTATTTTATGACATATTACTTGAATGATTTATTCATAATATCTTTAATTTAAACCATAATATAAAGATAATATATACTCTTTATATATGTATTTAGAGTATTCCCTAATATTATATGGAAGTAAATGAAATAATCAGTTAATGGAGATGTTAGGTAGTACATACACTTGATCGTTGATTCAATTTTTGTTATCATATTTAATGAAAAAAAGTAATTGATATATATATATATTATAAAATTATTTAAATTATATAATATAAATAAAATATTTTTTATAATTCATTGTTTTAATAATTCCTTGTAATTCTTGAATGAATCTGATCGCTTCATGAGGAGGTAAAATGTTGTACATAAGAACGACATCATTGTGTTCCCAAAAAAATAAGGAAGAATTTTATATATAATATTTACAGAATAATAATTAAATATTAAAAATAATAAATATAATAACTAAATTGTTTTTTCCTAGTTATTACAAACCATAGTAGGTGGTAATGGGTAAACAGATTACCTTAGTTGACCAGATGCTAGTCTATATTACACATGAATGATGACCTCGTATCCAAATTGGTGGAAGTGTGTTTGGTTGTAGGTAATGATCTAAATATAAAGAGAATATCATTTTGTAATTATAATACTGTATTTATATATTAATGATATAAAAATAATTTAATTATGTAGATTTTAAAATAAAATATAAATCATTCATTAGAACATTACCACTTCTTCAGGTATCATACTTAGGTTCATGCTAAACTCTTGAAATGGTTGATTTTGACAAAAACAATTCTTCTATAATTAGCGTAGAGTAGTTGGGAAGTCATTTGTTTTTATATGGTTAATCCAAATTGGTTGAGAGGATTGAATTGGGGGATACAGTGAAATCCTTTTTATTGTTGTGGAGGAGTTACATTCTTATAAACACTAAAAATTATTTTCTATTTACAAGTCTACCATATCTCATGTGCCTAAAAATTGAATAAAAAAGGATCAGTGGGACTACATGGTAGAGAAATTACTCCACAACACAATGTAAATGAATTTCTAAAACAACATGTTCTTAAAATACTAGGATTCTTAATTTTTTACAATTTTATTTTTCATTATGGTAAATAGTTTTCTAACCTATGCATTTAATCAATTAAAAATAAATTATTTTGAAATATATTATAAAATTTATCCAATTTGATTTAAATACTAAAAAAAATTATAAAATAAATATATCATGTGTTTCGTAAATTTATTTTGTCATAAAAGCATGTATATGGAAAAAAAACTACTTGGACTCAAAACATGCCAATAGTGTTTTTACTCTCTATTCATAAATATGTTCATCATAAAAGACCAATTGGTCCATAAATTGACATTAATTGATGTTTCATAATATTTAAATATCATACTATGGAATTTATTTATTTATTATTTTATATCATTTAAAAAATAATATTTTATTATATAAAAACATTAATGTTGAATTTGACCTTAATAATATTATTTGAATTGAAAAAATATCCTGGAAATAATGAGATTAAAAAATATTAATTTAAAAGATATTTATAATTGTAGATTAATCTACAAATTAAAACAACAACAAAAATAATATTATTTATTCAACTTCTATTAATTTTAGTATAATTTATTCTATAAAGTTATTAACTAAATTATCAAAATATTGGAGTTTCCTAAGCATTCATTTTAAATATATTATTGTTAAATATTTTATACGAATTATTATGATAAATAAAATTTATTTATATTTAAAAATAATATATATAAATTAAAATATTTAGTGTCACCCTATCCTCAAATATTTATTGAAATTAAAAGGCATAAAGTGGTAGATTTTATCTTTTTAAATACTTAAATAATTTTAAGTGTTACTTTCTTAGATAAAATCCTATAAAACTCAAAAAATTATATAATAATTACATAAATTTCAAATTACATATATAAACAGGTTTTAGAAAAATTTCGGTTCATATTTACACTATATATGATAAGATTAACAACTAAGTAAACTTGTTATTACATTAATCATTATATTAAATTTTAATTCTTTATCTTAAATAACAATATTAAAAAAGGAATTTGACCTTGTTAGATCAAAAAAATGATTCATAACACAAATATGGAATACTTTTTTCTAAATTGAATGCACATAAATCTCAGAATTTAATTTATAATTATACATGTAAAGGTGACGAGAATGGGGGTTATGAAAGTGAAAATGTTCAAAGGATTTAAATGTTTTTAAATAAACATAAAATTTGAAAAGTATTAAAATTCATAGTATTTATTTAATATATGTATAATATGGATAATTTTAATTTATAAAATATTTAAAATATAATTTATACATATATAATATTCAGACTGAAGGTGTGTTTTCAATTAAAATTTAGTATTTGATACTATTAATCAAAAATGAAAATTCTAAAAAAATACCAATAAATCCCCCTAAAATAATTTTTACATCACAATTTCAGAAATTAATTTTATTCATTTAAATATATTTTATAATATTTTTAAAGATTACATATAAGACAAGTTCAACGTTAATAGGTGACAAAACTACCTTTAGGAAAATATGAATTTTATCTGTAAAATTAATTTTTTTTCTTTTATTATGCCTACAGAATCTATTATAGGAATTTAAATATATATTATTGAATATAAAATATAAAAATATCATAAATATCATTACATAATAGAGTATAATTTATTTAATCATGATACAGTTACTTCGGTGCATAAAAATTTAATCTTACAAACAAATTCCTTTATGTTATATTAGATTTCATATTCACCTCTAATTATTTTTGAATCCTATGAACTAAAAAATTTATATACCTAATCTAGTTAATCAAATTCATAATATTATATTTAACCGTTAGGTTATTATTTTAATTATATATAATAATGGTAATAGTATATTATCATTTGATAAAACTCGGTCTTGTATGTAACTGATGATATTGAAAAATTAATTGTTGCACGTATGATAAAAAAAATAATTTTATTTTGTAATGAAATATAAAAAACTTTTTCATTTCCTTTTGAAGAAAAATACATTTTTAATTATTTAAAATATTAGTGGGTTATATCCACCCCTTAAATATAAAATATTCTCGCACATATTTATCATTACCTCAAAATAAACTGTTTGACATTTGAAAATATGTTTATTGTAAAACTATATCCAAAAAATAGTTACTAAAAAATATTCTTTATAACATCTAATGGTATGTATGTGTGTAATTTGGAATAACACCTAACATGGTCTATGTGTTAGAGTGCATAGGTGGAAATGGATGAAGAACATATAGCCTAAATTAGTATGTCGAGTGACTGAGATCATTGATAACTATAATGTGAATGATCTAGTGCAAGATTACAAAAAAACCAAAGTGGCTTGAAATAAATCATCTATATCATCTCAGATGATGGTAATATGAAAACATTTATCTTGTTGGATCCTTTTCCTATATTTGAGAAATTATATTATCATTTAGACATAGATAATTTCGAAATATTATTACCATATGAGTAAAATTTCACCCAATAATATATTTTCTCCACAATATCTATTTTTCCTTAGTCTATTTGAATTTTAGATGAAATTTTCCATCCATAATAATCTAAAAGTTAAATTTATATACAAAAAAACTTAAAAGGGGAAAAAATATTTTCCCCATACCACTAATTGATAAACGCACAAAATTGATACCATATTTAAAGAAAACACCAATAATTAATAGTCCATTATATGATATAATAGTAATAAAAAATAAATACCAATTTCTAATGTCCGAACTGAATCATTCCATAAATGAAAATCACTAAAAACCATCAAAAAATTCAAAAATGTAATTTATACTCAATTATTAGATGGATTTGATCATATACGCTTGTAAGATAAAACAATCTTCATTCCTAAAATAAAATCCCAAATGATTCCATAATAAACATAATTTTAACCAATAATAATTCCACAGGAACACAGAAATCATGTAGTCTATTGGAAGGGATGAAACCCTTATTTCCTATATGTCCTGTGTTAAATCCCCAATTCCATTCAAAATGTGACAGGTTTTCACCCATCATATGGGTTTGTTATTTTTTTAGTACACATTTAAAATAAATATTTATAAATAAAACATATTGTTGATCATTATGGTTACAAATTATTATCCCAAAGTAAATTCTAAAAAAAATAATAACAACCTCAAAATAATTAAAGTATAAAACCCTCGAATGAGGTGTATATGACATTGAACTTATGTTAAAACATATTTTTATAGACAAAATTTGGCATGGAAAAGGTTATTATAACACCTTATGTGATATAATATTATTCTAAAATGCAATATAAACTGACCACTGATACCATCTATAATATCCTAGAATCCGTACATTCATATCCTTTATTGAAATCATGAAAATTTCATTTATTTCTATGTTTATAAAAATTATGAACCAAATTATTCCATCCAAAGAGTAAAAATTAATAAATCAAACATGTGTTTCTTGTAATATAGAATAACGTTTTGGTTTACTATATTTATGAATTTGGACAACTAATACATAAACAATACCCATTTCATTTAGTGAACATTTATCCAATTTAAACCATATTTTCTGAATTCATTGTATCTCATCAATGTAAACCATTTGAAATAATATGTAGAAATATATCATTAAACCTCATTGTGTATATCTATGGGAAAATTAAATATATGATGGGTGATATCAAATGATCAGTATGTGAAAATATAGGCATTACAAATTCAATGTCATCTCTGAGAATAATAGTTCATAATGAAATGTGGATATAATAAATGTGCATAATATTATAATAAAATAACTCATACCCCTAACAAAATATATTATAAATCATTAATAAATGGAATATGTCTTTAACAATGGATATTGTCAGTAGAATTAGTTATCATGAGCTATGTGATATAAATATTGATCAAAAGGTGCATAAAAAACCCTTAAGAAAAATATATTGGTATATTGAAACATCATGTCCTAGAACCCATACAAAACAATTCAATTTTAATTAGAATGTAGTCTAATTATAATAAAATCACTGGGTAAACATAACCATTACCCAATGAATTGTTGATCTATCTTAGTTCACTCATAATTAAAGCTATAATGGTCTCACATAACTCTATTTGGACACACCCATCATATATAATGTTGAAAAACAATAACATTAATAATGTACTTAAATTGTTCATTAAAAAACCCATAGAGACTGTAATTATTATTTTTTAATATTATAATCTCATGGATAATAATTCAATTTCCTATATATATCATTAATGAACTATTAATGCTTGAAAAAAATTAGTTCCATAAAAATCTCATTGATGCTTGGATAACCTGTCAATAAAGAAAAAAGTGCATTTAATAAAAATAATACTAGTTTAGTCTATCAAGATAAATAATTAGGATTGTATAATTAATTTAATAATCATTGTATAATGATTATAATAATGGATGTTGATGTTGATGAATTTAAATATCATTAAATGACCATTAAAATTTTTCGGGAACAAACCCATATCATTTTTAAAATGACTTCTGAAAACATTAAAACGTTTTAAAAAAATTTAATTTGGAAATAACCTTGAATGAATATATAATATTTATATAAAAATATTTTAACTCAATTTTTGGAAAATATAACCTTATGTCTTGGAAAAATAACCATATTAATTCATTTTTAATACATTTTTTTGGAAAAAAATAGATTTCTGACAGAAGGGAAAATTATTGTTATATTATTCTAAAACAAAATTTAAATTATTATAAGAACACAATTGTAATTTTTTAATATTTTGTTATAATATTATTTATAAAAATAGAAAAATAAAATTCAGTAAAACTGTATTATTTTGACATCAGAGACTTAATCTTTCACAAACTAGATAAATGATTTGATTTTAACAAAAGAGTCTTACTACTTTGGAAACTCTGAATCATTATATCTATGATGTAATAGTAATAAATTTAATTTATAACAAAATATTAATAATTATGTTTATTATATAAAATTTCAATGAATTATTATATACACAACATAAAAGAATATTGGTACAAAACATGAGATAAATTTCAAAGAATAAAAAATGTGATAAATATCAATTATTACATTGGATAAATTGAAACCCTAAACCCCAATAAAGGGAGATCCTAAACATGATGACTAAACCCCAATTAATTAATTTATATAAATCAAAAAATAAATTCATAAAAATTATATATACCACATAAAAATTTCATTTTGTTAATATGTCTTATATCTAACAGAAATAAAAGTTAGATGCGAAAAATCCTTTCGTCATGCTTTATTTTGGATGAATGTTATTTAACATCATGTGTATTGTTTTTAAACATGTTATTAACATGTTAAGTAACGAAAATAATATTTTTTAACATTAATTATAATAGTATGACCATTGAGTACCTTTTTACTAACAATTCCATGTTAATGTTACATTCATTGTAATAACCTCTTAGTTTATCTTATATGTTTTGAATTTATATGTTTGGTATGCATAATTAAATCATTGTTTAATATATATATATAATGTCATAAATTTTCAAAATATCATATATATGTACTATATGTGTATTTTGTGTAAACAATTAAAACTTTTTTACAAAATTAAATAAATTATTCATAGAGACTATAGGTCGTACATTAGGAGGAATAATGTTTCCATATTCTTGTCATTTTGAATAAAAGGTATGTTAAGGATACATATATATATTATAAAATGTATTATCATGTTTAATTAATATATATCACATATTTTTTATATTCATAATTAATACATTCCTTGCAATTCTTGAACAAGTCATATCACTTTATGAGGTGGTAGTCCATCCTACACACGAACAACATTATCATATTCCCAAAAAATGGAAATCATGAAGCTTTGTGTTATATAAAAATTTCAAAACCATAATTGAATACTATTAATAATATATATCATAGATTAATTTTGTTTCCATTATTATTTGCATCATTGGAAGGTCATAATAAAAAAACAGAAAACATTGTTTCATGATTAGACAACCTTATATACACACGATTGATGATTTCATAACCTATTTGAAGTATGTGTATGTGTTTGCTGGTTTTAACCTTAAAATAAAAATTACTAAATATCTAGATGAAACTTTTTTAATATATACCCTATAATTTTACACATAATATTGAATAATTATATGAAAAATAAAAAACGATTGAACAATATAGTGTCTTGGGATGAGTAGTTATGGTAATAGAAAACATTAAACTATAAATAAGAACATAATTTATTAAATATCATTAATAATAGAATAAATCACTTATACATACTATACTTATATAGTGCAACCTAGGTAATATATATATATTATAATTATGAGCTAAATGGTTTATTAAGGGTACAATTATGTGAATATAGAATAACACATGATTTGGAAGGCATAACATATTGAAACAAATGTCATGGATCATGAATAATAATACGGAAGTGAATCATATAAAAATGGTGTGACATGATAATGATAATATTTTGTTTTTATTGAAACATACTACATAACATAAATATGAGTCATGGATAACTTCTAATACAATATCACATGGTTTAAAAAGTCTCATAATGGATTAGGATTACTACATAATCCCATACATGAAAACTAATGAGACTAAACATTCCCCATTGAAAATGAGTGCTATATTTATTCACTTATAATAAAATTTTCGTCCATATTAGTTCCAAATGAGGAATCAATCATATATAATAAATATATTGGTAACCAATGGAAATAATTGTGTACCATAATCATTTCATAAGCCATAACTGAATGGTATTTTAAAATGGTATATATGGAAGAAGAGATAAAATAATTTATTGATGAAAATAAAATAAAATAAATAATATATAATGAATATTGATACCCAACTAATGATAATATATTAAAAACATATTAAAACTTATTTTCAAATATGCCATTTTTTTGAAATTTAAGGGAAAATATTATAGATTCATCAAAGAGGAAAAAAGATTAATTTGTTTCATAAAATTAAAAATAAAATAAAAAATTATTTCATGGTAAAATGACATAATTATAAAAAAATTTGTTTATAATAATATTTAATGGATTGTACTTGAATGTGGGTAAGAACCATGGGTTTCCCATTAATCTTCCATGCATTATCAGGATGAATTAACAATGGAGCATCTTAAAACATTTATTTCCAACAAAAAATGATGAATTAAACGGGATAAATATGTGTGGATGATGTATATAGAAAATTTATGAATTAAATAAAATTAAATAATAAATAAATTAGTTCCATGATAGATAAATCTTAACTAAATGGAAAAAAATGAGGTTCATAACGATCACTTATATTCTATCAGAATGTGTTGTACACTATCATTAAATGACATAGATAATAAAATTACATTCATTAATCACATAATAATGATCTAGTTATACATTATTTATATTTTTTTTATTTGTTTATAATTATTATTTATGGATATATAGATGTGTTATAGACTTAAATTTCACCATTCTAGTATCATTTGTTTTCATGTTCTCATGGTTATTTTACTTGTTTTTATTATTATAAAATTTCATTTCAAATGGGATTAAATGTATAAGATTGAATTTATATGGTATTAATTAAAAATAAATTTTTTTATATGGTGTCATATATCATTTTTTATTTATTATTTTGATTCTTTAGATTAATCAGTAATGAAAATTGTTTAATTTATTTTTTGGTTTTTTCGATCATCACAAACTAGTTTCTTTTTATTTAATATTATAAAGGTGAATTAGTTAGAGAACAAGAAAAAATTTCTAATATAAAAAAAATATTATTTATCTGTAATAATAATATATTACAACACATAATGTTGGTAGGTGAAAAATACATGTCATTAAGAAAGATGATGTACATAAATATCACATAAAATGTTTTCATTTTTAGAATAAATCGAGAAGAGAAGAGATTTTATGGTGGATAATAAATTAAAAAATATAATTCATGTATATATATATATATATCAATTTATTTATAATTTATAATTTTATAGTTTATGTGAAGATATTATAACATAAGAAATGGAATTAGTAGAGATTGGTTGATGATTTTACCATATAAATGTCGCATGTTTGTGAACCTCCCTAGGAAACATTCTATTGTACATTTTTTGGTCCTAAAGAACATGGAAATGTGGGATATTCATGGAAAATGAATTTGGTTTATTATTTAAATGATAAATGTCTTAGATGTTGTGAGGATACTGGATAGTATTTATAAGGGAAGAGATGGGTTTTTTATTTTTATAATCATTAGTTTAATACATTTTTATAAGAATATAATTAGTGTTGAGTCATATAACTAAGAATACTAAATAATTAATGATACTTATATACAATATATAATTATATAATCATAATATCATTAATTAAAAAAATTCCTTCATTTTTCATATAATATGAAATAAAAAATTAATCATCTGTCACTAGTCACAAAAAAAATTAAGTTTTGTATAATAATACCAAAAAAACTTCATAATAATTATTTAAAATTTATATATTAAAAATAGAATCCATTTTATGAAATGAATTTTTAAAATATGACAAATTTATTCTTTATATAAAATCATAATTTATTTGAAAAACTATAGATATTACCATAAATATTGATTTTATAACTCGTTGTGAAATTAATTAAGGTATTATAAATATATATATTAACAATAATGAAAAAATATTAATTTAATAATATAAATTTTGAATATATGTTTTATTATTAATTATTTTATTAATTATACAACTATATATTATGATATATATTTTTAAAAATATACCAACCATTAATTTATCACATTTAACTAAATTATTTTCATATACAATGATATAAATATATAATATTTTCATTTATAATAAATATAAATATTTTTTTACATTAATATGTGAGTTTACTATTCTGGTTTCCAATGTAGTATTCCCATGGTTCAGATTAATATTCCATATTTTAGGGTACTATTCTATGTGTCATGTTTCTTTAATTTATATAAATACCTCTTAATTTTAAAATTTTTCATTTACTTATACTTTATCATTAGTATACATATTTACTTATGCCTTAAAAATTATTATTATAATATTATAATTATGTTATATTTCTAATATATCTCACGATTGCGTCATTCTAGTGTATTGAGAAAATTTATGTTCGTCATTCTTGTTATCTTATTTTCCATATATTATAACATATAATATTTGTAATTTTTATGAGTTTGTTTTCTGTCTAACTTATCATTCATCATTTATGAGAATTTTTTTTATTATGCTATCTATCTGATGTGTGTATTTTAGGAAATCTATATAAGAAGGTAAATTATATTCATATAATTCATAGAAATTAAATTTGTCTCACCTAAAATACATTTCCCCTCAAAATTTATTTTTAACTAATATGGTGATAATATTTGTAGTTAAATTTAAAATTTAGATAC
The DNA here is from genome assembly GCA_963277665.1 of Viscum album. NCBI lineage: Eukaryota > Viridiplantae > Streptophyta > Magnoliopsida > Santalales > Viscaceae > Viscum > Viscum album. The sequence goes on along the minus strand of OY728159.1, from coordinate 1,757,184,181 downwards.
ATTAATTATAAAATAGAAATTAAATTGTGGGTCTTGATTTCTTAGTAAATAATATAATAAATTAGAAAATTTCTAAATCGAATGATGTACATATAAAAAAAAATTATAAAAATATTTTTACTCCCAATGATTTTTTCTACATTGTCAATGGTCATAGAATTATCCCTAGGGTTATTAATAAATTATTCTGTTATTAATACCCATAAATAACATAACCATGCTCTTATACAAACTATAGTGTCCCATTCCTTTTACGTATAATATTACATGACTTTAAAAACAATAGAGACCAATGATTGAATAGTATAGTGTCTTAGTCTGACTAGGTACATGATTATAAAAAATTAAACTAAAAAAAATTAAATCCGTTATTTTATCACTCTAATGATATCCTAACACCCTATGATCTTATATAACTGCATATGATAACCTGGGGAGTACATAAACCAAAGGGTTGATCTAAAAAGGGAAGTAAGAAAACAAATATTGTAATAAATCATAGTATATGAGTTTAAAGGGGTAATATGATGACATTAAATGCATCATTGAAGAATAAACATATGTAAAAATAACATATAACACATTCAATCATTAGATCACGAAAATATATGAAAGTGGAAATAACATATATAATGACATAGTTATGATTTATGGATTACATAAAAGGATATATAACATAGTAGAAACGGTCCGATAATTGATTAAATTTACCCCCTAATACCATGCGAGATGTATCATATTACTTAATATTACAAATGTCAATGGAGGGAAATTCTGGCATACCCTTCATTACATGTTCATGAATATATGTTCCACATGATGAATCAAACATAAGTAATAAAATTATTTGTTACCGATTAGAAAAATATGTATCATAATCATGTAAATTATTTATAGATCATGAATAATAATGTACAACTAAAATTAACTCATGAAAAGAGTGTTTAATAATATTTAGAAATGATCTTATTTTGTTCAGTTTAATAGAAAATATTAAAAAGTAATTAACGATGAAAAATGAATAATTGATGGTATAAAACAAAAAATGAACTGAAATACGTTTCATGGAAAATTTAGATATTTTATAAAGATATTGGTTTCATAAATGGTTTATGGAGTGTACCTGAAAATGGGTATGTTATGGGGATGTTTCCATCATTCAGGTTTTCATTAACAAGAGGAAATGGGAAGGGAACCTTTAAAAACTTGTCTTTTCCATCAATGAAGAATTAATCGAAATATATAACTCTTTTTGGAAAAATAAATAATTTTTAAAAGATCTATATTTATAAATAATTCATAAATAAATTTCATAAAAGGGAGATAATTCATAACCCTTTGGAAAAAATGGAGGTTCGGAGAGATCTCATACCACATGTCTGAATGTGCTTTTCACTAGAATTAATGTAATGGATAAAAAAATTATACAAATTTATAACAGAAATATGAAGCTATTATACTTTTATTTTAATTATTATAATTACATTATTTTCATTTATGTCTACTTTTATAAGCTATAGTGTTCAATTTCATCGTTTCGGGAGCATTCGTTTTCATGATGTCATAGTTGGCTTACAGTTTTATAATTATTTCTATTACATTAAAACTGGAATAATTCCCCATAAGTGGAATTATATGGTAATAAGAACTATTAAAATTTTTAAAAGTCCCATTATTTCATTTTAATTTTTATTATTAGGATTACTAATTTGAAACTACATTAATTATAACTCTTTAGTTTTTTACACATTATTTGTACATCATTATCTAGTTTCATTTTATCTTATATTATATATATATATATTTATAAAATGAAAAAATTTATAAAATAAATATTAAAATATTTTTTTAACAATAATAATTGTTTTATGATTATCCTTGAAGGTGGTAATGTAAATAAAAAAATCATTATCAATGAAGGTGGTGAACTGACATATCACAGACGTTGTTTTCATTTTTAAAAATAAATAGGGATGATAAGAGATTTTACAATTTATATTCATTAAAATAAATAATACTCCAATATTAAAGTGATACTATAGTTATAAATTCTCTATGTAGAATGAATTCATAGAGTGGATTATAATAGAAATGAAATTGAAATAGATGGATTGACAGTTTTATAAATTAAAATTTTCCATGTAGAGAACATATTTAAATAAATTTCATTTTCATTTTATTGAAAATTTATAATAATGGAAATGGGTAAGAGAATTGGGAATATATTTTTACAGAATTTTTGAAAAATATAAGGCTGTGATGGTGTAATGAGAAAGGTTGGTGAGTGGTGGTATTTATCAGAGGAGGAGAGGGTGTTTTATTATTATTATAATCAATAGTTTATTATTTTGGCATGTTTCTATCAATATTGGATATTCTTATGACTAAAAATATTAAATAGTTTTAGATAGATTGAACCAACAAGTTCATATTCAATTTATACGTCACCCATGAATCAACACTAAATGAATTTTTCTTATAATTATGAATATAAATAAATTTATTATTTCACTATTAACTAAAAATTCATACTTTTAAATAATAACAATAAAAATCACCATAATAATTTTTTTAGTTTTGTATATTAACAATATAATATATTTTATGAAAATAATTTCATAAATATGAGAATTTTAAATTTCAAATAAAATCATATTTTATTAAATACAAATTTTATTACTATAATCGATTTTATAAACATTAAAATTCTTATTAATGTCTAATAAATTTATCTTATAATTATATTACAAAAAATATTATTATATTAATATATATTATGGATCTAAATTTTCATTTATATCATTATATCAACTATATAATAGGAGATAATCATTTATGTTTTATAAAAATACCGACAAATAATTTAGAATTTCTAAAACCCTAATTGACTCATTCCATGTAATAAATATATAATATTAAAACTTTTTGGATATTTAATATCCTTTATTCATTTATTGGTGATATTAAAAATAATATATAAGGATTACTATACCTAATTGTATGATTATTATTCTAATTTTCATGTTCTTTTTCTAATGGTATTGGAAGTTAATTTTTCTATAAATACATCAATTTTTATTCATTATTTATTTACTTAATCATTAATATAATGTTAAATATATACTTCCATAATAAAAATTAATATTATATAATTAACATTATGTACTATTTATACATATTTGTTCATGGGAGTGGAAAATATAGTTGGTTATGTAAATCCATGTTTTTCCGTGCAGATTATCTTTTTTATATTTTTTTCACGCTATTATATTTTTTATTATTATTTTTTTATATTTCTGAATGGTGTATCATTACTCATTTATGATATTATATTTTTAATATTGATTTTTATGCGATCTATGTTTCTTCAAAAATAATTATAAGAACGAAAATCCCATTTATAAAATTATAATTCATTACATAGTTTATTACATTAGAATGATATAAAAATAATTTAATGAAGTAGATAAGAAAATAACATAATTTTTCTTAAATGAATATTTATTAATTTATAAATATGATCCTTCAGGTTTCATAAAAAAATAAATTTTTTAAATATATACAAAAAAATGATACTAGGATTAGATAAGGGATATGGAGTAATGATTTGGGAAGGGGTTGGAAAACCCAATAGTCTTGAGTGGTTTGAATAAATGGTGAGGGTGAGTTCCATGTATAGTTACAATAGATTGGAATTGATGTAAATACACAAAAATGTATAATATTTAGAAGTCTCCCAAACCATATGTTCCTAAAATATTGATTAAAAATTCATGAGAGGTATTATATTCTTGATACAAAAATCCATAATTGAGAAGTTATATATTTTTCTCACATTTTCCATTAAACCATATGTTTCATGATTTTATACATTTTGGATTTCATTATGTTAACTAGTTTTCAAACATATGTAATTATTCCATTAATATTAAATTATTTTTATATTTATTTAAATATTATATTTAAGGAAATTATATATTAAATCAAAACTAAAAATGTAAAATTTCATGTGTGTTGTCGGTTAATTTTACCATAAAATCACATGATAAGAAAAACACTATTATAGCCTTAGTAGGGAAAAACATGCTTGTACTATTTACTGGCCAACATGTTTATGATAAAACAATAATTGGTCCATTAATGGACCATATATTATATTAATTAATATTTTAAAACCAATGTTTTGATGATATAATATATTTTTAATTTTAAATCATTTAATAAAATTATATTTTATATAAAATAACATTAATATAAATATTGAAATTATTTATTTAATTTGAATTTAAAAAATTTTCATTAAAATAATTGTATTAAAATTTGTTATTTTCAAAATCTTTTAGCACGACACATTCATGAAAATGAAATAATGAATAAAATAACTACTTTGTTTAATTCACTTTTATTATTCATAATATCATTTATTTTATTTACTCAAGAAATAAATAATCCATGTATTGGTGTTTCTTTACATTTTAATGTAATTATATCATATCTAATAATTAAAGATGAATTATTGTGATAAAAATAATTTATATTTCAAAATAATATTAACAACAGAAACTATATTTTTCTATATTCTAAATTTTTTATAGTAGTTGAAAAGAAGAAAGGTACATTTCTATCTTTTTCTTTTCATGATTATTATAATGGTCACTATTATTAAAAAATGACCAAAACACACATAATTTTAGATCCTAATGACAAAAGTGTTTAAATATGTCTATATAATATGTGTTGGACAAGTTTTGGGTCACTTTATAGACTTATATTCTATTTTTTAAAAGTTTGTAAACTTATATTACTATAATGAAATTTTTTATATTTTAATTATTTTAATTAATAAATTTTGAAAATAGTTATTTTAAATATATTTGATAATATATATTTTCATGAGTCCAAATATGGAAAAAATTTCAAATTTAAATCAATGAAATATAATTATTTAATTTCAAATTTGTCTTGTAGAAGTGATTAAAATGCATGTTTTTAAAGTATAAATGTTCAATAACGAAGACTTTTTATCCAAATACAATATATAATTTATTTATATGATAAAAATGAATTAATAGATTTATATATGATATATTTGTATAATTGATAAAAAATATAACATAAGAAAGTTTTTTAAATTATATAAATGAAAAGTTTGTTTTGAATTTAAATTTAATATATTTCATTATTCATCAAAAAATTAAGATTCTCATAAAAATACCAAAATTTCTCTCTAAGTTAATTTTGGAAATCATATTTATAAAATTAATTTCATTTTTTCAATAAAATGTTATAAAACATTAAAATTTAAAATTTAATCAAAGCGAACCATTTAATGGAGAAAAATTTCCATAAAAATTTCTTTTTATGAGTAAAATAAAATTTTTATTATAAGATTACAATCAAATATATTGGATGAATGTGGATAAATATTATTTCATATATAATATATAGATTTTTGTATTATAATTATGTAATATTAATTAATTTATTTAATGTTGATTAAAATCCTTCTACACATAGAAATAGTTTGTCAATAAAAATTATTTCACACATATTCAATCTGTTTTGATATTAAATTTTAATTAATGGAAACCAGTTAATTCAAACATATATTTTCAGAATTTAGTTAATCATATTATTAACCACAAATTTAGCATATATGAGATAATTTTCTATTTATATAATAATATTATTAGTGAATGGGTTATTTGTAAAAAACATTCTGATATATATAATACAAGTTATTAATGAAACTCAATGTTGCATGCATCATAAGAAAAATTGTGTGTTGTGTGTAATCCAATATAAAATGAATTTAACAATCCTGAGTATGATTGTATTTTAACAACAATTCAAGTGTTTTTCAATGATTTAATTCCTTCCAAATAATCAATTTGATCCCATTTTCATCATTTTTTTATTTTTTGTAAATTTTGGGGTAAAATGTATAAATTTATGTAAGTCTAGAACATGTACTATTTTTTATCACTTCAATATTTCAAGAATAAAATTTATAATATTGATCTAATTTTAGTTTTTTATTTATTTTAATCTCTTTATAATGTGACTAAATATATTCTTCTGGACCAAGAGATAATTTGAAATATACAAGACTAGAAAAAACTATAAAGTTGAAAAATATCACTCGCTAATAGTATTGACCCTATTTTAGTTAATGAAGAATATCACATCCTATGAACCTCCAAATTTGGTTATTTCATATTTATTTCACATAGTACTCAATTTTACAAGAATAAAAAAAAATTATATAAAATTTACCTCCATAAGAAATCTATTGAACAAGATAAAATTGTTGCTTTTGAATAGTCTCTTCCACCATAAAATGTGTTAATGAGTAAAAAGATAATGATTTTTAATACACATTTACCATTTAAATAAAAATTTGGGAATATATAGGAAATGAAACTTATGCCAACTATTAATATGTTTCAATGTTAATTTTTGGTCATATTCTTGAAAAAACAGGTGAAATATTTTGGTGGAGAGATTATGGATGGAAAATTTTATATTCACTTATTTCAATAATTTGTTATTTTTAATTTTTAATGACTTCTTGTTACATTATATTCTTATTTTACCTTCATATAAAAGGTAAAAATTATGTGTTATTGGTTAAGGGGAAGTTTAATATTCTGTAATGATTTAGTTCAAGCATATAATGTTATATAAGCATTTAAATCTTTTGTGAAGATGGTTTCCTATACAAATAATGTGTTTTAATATCAATTATGATCAGATTTAGTTTTTCGTTCTATTAATGTTATTTTTTTCCTCAATCATATAATTTCACTCTCTTCATGTTTATTGTTTATATATGATAGAATAGATTGTGTTTTAGTGGTTATATACTCAATGATTGTTAGAATGTTTATGATGGGTATTAGTTTATTTATTCTTTTGGGTAAATAAGACCATATCAGTTATTTCCAATGTCAACTGAGAGTAATCAATGAAACCTTATTTACAAATGTAATAATAGTATATCAAGCTATGATCATGGAATTTTTTAAACTCATTATCACCATTTGACCATGAGAGTGAGAGGAAGAATTCATGGAATCGCAATTTAATATGTTTAGTAAAATAGGGTTGGATAAAATTGATTTAGTTAGAATTTCATTTAGAAAACTGACCATAACATTATTATCCAAATCATTTAACTAATTTATGTCACTCCCTAATTCAATTTACAACCCGAATTTATATTATTTCATGATTTGTGTTTATAGAAAAAAAATTCAAAAAAAAATATCCACTTCTTTCTATATTTTCATTTCAAAAACATGACTTTTGAGAGATCCAATCCTAAGAAAACATAGGTTAAAAACATTACAACTTATTAAATTTAGAAATAAATTTTTTTAGAAACCCATGAAAATTTCTTATCCAAATATATCTCTATTTCAATGGTGTTAGTGACGAAAATCAAACAGTAAATAGTTGAAATTTTCAAATTAAAAATTTTAAAAAACTAATTATCTAACCTCTTTCTATAAGTGATTGTGTTACCTTCATTGATAAAAAGATCAGGGGAGCTCATCTCTCATTAATGCTCGATGATAAATTCATGTATATCATCCATAAATTTAATGATTCACTAGAATACATTGTGATATTGTGATTGGATAAAATGATTACACACCTATATGATTTATAATATAATTTTATAGGGAAATGGTTGAGGTTTAAAAATAGACATACAAGATTACCACAAATATTTATGGAGAAATTCCAATAGTGAATCGTCTATTTGTGTGGATTAAATAATTATAAAATATATATTTCAATGTATTAAAGCTATGAGACCTGAGATGAATAGAGAAATGTAATAAATAGTGCATGTGTACTAAGAGAAACCAAAACATATATAATTAGTTGATTTGTAATATCTACACATCTTTGATGTTGAATAAACTGAGGAAAACATGATTGAATTCAAAGAATATCCTTTCATACTTACTCATCATTTTTTGGATGAAAAATATTAATAATATTTCCCTTCTGATGTATTTATATGTGATAAACCATATTTGGATGACTTATGTAATGAATATGAGGTGCAATATGATATCCATTTCACTTATAGGGAAAAAAAATCAACACCACATTAAATACAAAAATCATAAAAAGAAGATTAAAAATCCAAAGTGGGGGAAATTGTAGAAATGATAGATATGGATGACTACCTACATCTATCAAGTGTGTAAAACTCTTAAAGGAAACTTCCTTTAAAGAAATAATTTATTCTAATCAGATATAGGAATTTGGTCTTTTCATTAACTCTTTATAATCCATTTTTTTTAAAAAAATAAATTTTTTTCACCTCCCCTTATTTTAAATTATTATATATGTCCAACTCATGATTTTTATTTTATTATAAAGATTAATATAAATATGATGCACCTTATGGAGATAACATGGATCTCCATGAAAATGATGAAAATATATTGGATGTGGTAAATGATGAGATATTTTTTTCTCGAGCCAAACAAGTGTCATTGTAATCACATTTAAAAGGAATAATTTTATAGTATTTTTATCAAGAATTATTTTTGTTCAAAAAACATTACAATATTTCTATTCCATTGATTGTTCCATTGATTCCCAATACCAAAAAATCACTATTTAATAAAGGATATGTTGTTTTGGATACATATATGAAAAATAAGGACTCATTATTTGTGCTAACCCCATCATGAATTTTTTATCTAATTGACATGGGAATTTATTTTGATTATTTGATCCAAGGAGTACTCAAAATGAATAATTAAATTATGCATTGAGGAATAATTTGTTACTTATGAGAATAAATCTTCACCCACTATCTTATTTTGGAAAGGTAACTAAAACATCTCATCGAGAGGAAGTCAAAACACAGTTCCCATATATAGAATTAAATATTTATTCATGCATTTATTTTATTTATATTTCATTCAATAAATTTATTATTTTGTTTAATTTCTTCTTTTCGTGGTAGGTTTTCTATTTCCATCACATTAGAGCGTAATATAACGTTTTATAGAAAATAAGTTAGTATATACCACTCCATTACAGTTACATTTTTATTGAGATTCAGTTAAAAATAAAAACACATGATAAATCCACATGAATACATTGAGGAAAAATCAGAATTAGTGCATGGAGGGAACCTAGTTAGATTTGGAATATTAATTATTTATTTTCCTATTTAATGTTATTTTTCATAAATAAAATGTCACTATAAAATTATTCACTGTATGTTCTTCAATATTTGTGTTTTTACAAATCATGGGAGCCAAAATGATTATATTTTCATTTTAATAAATTTATTTGAATGAGTGAAAAAAATTATCACATTAAACTGGTCTTAAATGAATGCTAAAGATGAATTTGTATAATGATCAAGTCATTGGTTATTTTAAGAAAAGTCCACTGATTTTTGAATTCTGTATAACATTTAACTATCTATATCATTGAACTAACATTATCATGATTCTTAGGAACCAATTATTCCATATTAATTTTATTTAAATGACAAATTGATATAACCAAACATTTCCTTTTTATGTAGAATATGATTTATTCCTAAAAAACATAATTTTTGTAGTTCATCTCTTTTAATGATTGAAAAATTTCTTTGGTTTTAATGACCCCATTCAAATATAATCTATTTTAATTTGACCTTAAATGAATATTTAGTCATTTTATCCAAATAATACATCAAAATACTATTTTTTATCCACATAACTATCCATTTTATGATTCTATCCTTCTCTTGAAGATAAAATTCGTGATCTTTTTTATCATAAATTTTTGTGGATGTTATATTGTGTTTTAATATATAATATATAAATTCATTGGATGTAAATTGAATTGATAATGTCAGGTGTTTTCTCCAGACGCAAACCATTATGTTGAAATGTCTTCCGTTGTGAAGATTTAAAGGAACAAACTATGACTTTTTGGAGCTTCATTATTTAAAATATTTTATTTACCATTAGAGGATTTAATGATAAAATAATAATATAAAAGAAATATTTTTTTAGGATGACATTTTAATTGTGTGTAATTTACATGAGATTTTCAAAGATGATATGGAGATTATTTCTTTCTCGGGATAGTGTGGAGAAGACCATAATATAGTGAAAATTAGAATCATATAATTTTTCATAAAAACAAACAAAAAACATCTCATTTAGCTTTAGAATTTTTGAAACTAAATCCTACAAAAAAAATTAAATAACATCATATAAATTTACCCACAATAAAAAAAATTTCTTGTATACCATCCAATAGAGATGTAGGAATTTGTGACATGTTTTCTGAACCTTTCATGGGTTATGATGATAAAATCCTTTCATAATATTTATATTTGTGAGATGATAAAAAAAATATTCTAAGGTAGGTTTCATGTGTTAATGATATGATAAATTAAGATGAAAGATATTGAATGTTAATAATGTAGAACATGATATAATTGATTTTTCTTATTCATTATATAATTTTCATTGTTTTTTAATTAGTTATTTTCATGAATATGTGCATTGAATTTTCCTTGATTTGATTTTGATGATTAATTTTCAAGGATTGAAAATGATATGTGAAGGGTGAATTAATAGATCTAAAATTTTAATTATTTATCATGTGGGATTAAATGATTAAATCCCTTCCAAATAATCAATCATATCTTATTTTCGCTATTTTTTTGGGATACAATGTTAAAATTTATTAATTCTGGAATTTAATCATTTTTATGTCATGTATTCACTTAGAACACATAATTTACAATATTTATCAAAATGGTGGGATTATTTTTTAGTATTCATCTTATCATGGGATTAGACATCATTTTCTGGACCTATATCAAATTTTAAATAAAAAAAATATAATTTAAAATCATTTCTCGAAGAATTAATGGACCATACATCTATAAATGATGTATATATAAGATTACATATCTCTAAATTATTAAACTAAATATGTATTTGAAATACTCCTTGAATATGCTTCCATAAAATAAATATCATAGAGAATCCATCTCATAAAGGATCCATTGAACGTGAATAAATGGTGGATTTTGAAGGGTCTATTTAGCCATAAAATGTGTTGATGTTTAATTATGGAATAATATATTCACAATGATATAATGGAAGTAAAATTAGGATGGTCGAACAAAAAGTTATTTAAAGAAAAATTTATGAATATAATGCGGATTGTTACAGTATTCTAGATAGAAGAATAAGAAAAAACATTTGGTGTGAGGATTTTGGTAGATAAATTTACTATTGTTCTTTTCCAATATTATATACTTTTGGGTTTTTTAATGATATATCCAAACCCCTAATTATCATTCTCCTTTCATATGGAGTGGATAATTAATTATTTATCTTGGGGGTGGATTTACATTGTATAAATTCTTTTTTTCATTCTCATAATGTTATAAAATTAATTTATCTCTTCTAATATATTTTTTTAAATTTATATTACATGCTTTTATTCTCATACCATATTATATGGGTACATATTATATTTTTGTTATTTCTGAGGGTAATGATAGTGTTTCCTTGTGTTCTTGGTTCAATTTTATATATGTTCAAATAAACCATGTTTTAGTAGATATGTACTCATAGATCGGTAGTATGTGTGAGTTGGTTATTTGTTATTTATGATTTTTTAGTAAAAACAATATGTGATTATGTATTTTTGAATATAATTTATTGTATTCATTGAATCAATCCCATAAATTTTAATGGGATTATATTGAATAGATATTATATAATGGTTTACTATTACTGGCCCCGCATGACTAATAGAGTGACATGACATGATCAAGAAATCTCACTTTACATGGCTTAGTAGAGGAGGATTGGTTAAATTAGATGTAGGATAGAATTTGATTTGGCTAACTAACACTGACCTGATCACCCAAATAATATAACATCATTATATCAATAACTTTATTAAATTTTTATTTATCGATGTAATTACATTCATTATTTTAAAATTCAATAAATTTAAAATTTTAAAATCTGTTTATGTCTCAAATTTCAACTAAATAGCGTGTTTTTATTTAATTATATCTAGATAAAACCTCTGTTAAACAAACTAGTTCATATTAACATTAGAAATAATTTCTATTCCACACCTCATGACAAGAATATGTCAAAACATGTCATAGCTTCAAGGGAGAAAGTGGAAACTGTGAAATTGAAAATATTATACTATTATAAAATAAAAAAATCATTAACTCGCCATGATAAAAAGTGGATAATGTTTCTTTCATGTATAAATTAATAAGGAGACATAGACTATAATTCGTCAAATAGGAGGACTTTTTATATATTATATGTGAATATAATTATTCTCCCAAATACCCTACGATGGAGGAATTAATTAATTTAATTACATGAACTCTGGGAATAATTCATAGAATTTTATTGAGAAATTGTTGAGGTCTAAAATGTGGCTTCATTGTTTACAACAAATATTCCTTAAAAAATACACATGTGTAACATCATAAACATGTGTATTAACATAGTATAAATAATAATTTCAAATGAATTAATTAGAATATATATTATATTCATAACAAAATAATTTATAGTTTTTATGTATCAAGAGATACTAAAAATAGAATATATTGTGGAAGTGTACTGGACCCTAATATTTGTTGTTGAAGAACATGATGTGACATTTATTGATGTCCATGAATTTCCATATTTCCGTACTCAACATTTTAGGTAGATGAATGATGATGATGTTTTTTTGTTAATTATATGCAATCCTAAGGTCTGCAATATTTTTATGACTTATGAAATGAATAAGAGATTCTATATTATCTTCTCACCCATAAAAACGAATAATTATAAACACCATTATACTAATCCCTAACATTTTATGATGATGAAACCACCCATGTTGTGGAATATGAAGTGAAGAGTGAGATTTCTGAATACTGTCCTCTATCTCATTGTATTAAACACCACAAGTAATTTTACATTAAATAATATATTAAAATCTAAACATTCCCATGGACATTTTCATTTCATGAACTCATTATCTAATAATTTAATGATACTTAGTTGAGTTTCACCTCCCCTTGTTCTATATGTTTAGCTTCATCGAACTATTTTCTTCCATGGAGAATGTGGTAGAAGAAAAATATAATTCACGTAAATAGAAACACTTGGAGGTCCATGAATAGAATGAATTCTTTTTTCGGATGGAGTAAAATAGGATATAAAGGTTTATTTTCATAGGAAAATAAGAAACATACTACAAATGTTAAGAGGGAAAATTTTGATAATGTATATTTTTGACGAATTAATTTTATAATATAACTACTCCAAAAGTTTACATTTGATTATTCTATTTGTTTAAAACACCTATGGAAGAAACATTAGAATAAAGAAAAATTTATTTGGGTGGAATCCAAGAAAAAATAGGACTCATTATTTGTCCAGCCCCAATATATGAATTTCTATCTCATTATCATTTTGATATATTTGGTGAATTATATTCCCATATTCCTAAAGAAATTATGAATTTAATGTTATAAGGATAATTTTTTTTGGTTCATGAGCATGTAAATTTACTCATAATAGGATTTTGGATAACCTACTATAACATCAATTTTGGATGAATTCAGAATTAGGGGCCTAAATCAGAGAATAAATAATGATATATACATATATTCTCATTCTATTTAATTTATATTTTATTTTAATAAATTTATTGTGATATATTTTCTTCTTTTGGATTTAGATTTTTAGTATAATGCACATATGATCCTAAATCAACGTTTCAGTTATAATGGGACATTTTTTACCTATCCATAACACTTTCATGGATCAAGTTATTCAAAAAAAAATCTAATTACATGTTAAATACATAATAATAAATTGAGTAAACAACATCATTTTTTTGTGTGGGTATGGGGGCCTTTTTAATTTATTATTTTAAATATATTATTTCTATGATATTTTTTTATTTATTTTATAAAATATAAATTTCAAACTTTTATAATTTAATTTTTTAATTAATGTGTGGTTTTTTCACTCATGAGTATAAATTATTATTAATTCTATTTTCTTATCCCATGTGAATGAGGGAAATAATAACTCCCATGAAAAATATAATTAACGAATTATGAATATGGATTTGATTCAACATAAAATGTATTAGAATTTAATGAAATTTCCTTTGATTATTGATTTCCATGTACAATATCACTGTATTTAACATTGAAATAACTATCCCATGGGTCTTATAAACAAATTTTTTCATTTTTTATACATTAACATCAGATATTGAGAGATCAAACCGATTATTTATATACTAAAATTTGATTTATTCCTATCAAAAACATTTGGATAAGGGGTACTTTTGTTTTAAAAGATTAATCCATTTAATTAGGTTTAAATCACTAAATTCAAGGGAATTATTTTTTATTATATCATTCACTATACACTTTGTCCTTGTATAACTTATAATCCATGAATTTCTTGTCAGTTTAGCCACAATAAGAGTCATTTTTCATGATATAAAATAACTTTTATGTGATATTTTAGGATCTAGTTGATCATTAGTTTAGAGGAAAAATTTCATATGATCTACTACGTAATTTTATGATAGTCTTGGTGATAAAATAAACTATAGAAATAATGTGTATGATTCTGAAAAAAAAAATTACATTGACAGTTGCGCCTTTCAGAAAATTTCGTGGAAATTAGATTTTTCCTTTCATGACCTCCAAATGAAGAATGAATGTTTTGACATTGTGTAGTATTGATGAAAAAAATATTGTAGAGAAATGTAATTTTTAAGAAATATTTATTGTGTGGGATGTCCAAAATATTTTGAATGATTCTTGGTGTAGGTTCACATCCACGGGTACTGTGTATGAGACCATATTTGATAAAAAATTAGAATTGTGAATTTTAATTTAAAAATAGCTAAACACTTCTTATATGTTTACAAAATTTTTGTCATATTATTACATTCAATATAAAGATAAAGAAATAATTTTAAAATATTATATTATAAAAATATTACATTGACACACATTAAGTATTGATTGAGGAATTTATCAATCATATGGTGACTCTTTCATGGGTATAGATGAGAAAATTTTTATAGAAATTTTAAATTGCTATCATGATCTAAAATAATCCTGAAGTAGTTATATTTCTTAAAAGAATTATGATAGAATATGAAATTTATTGAATTATCTGAATGGGGAACATTAAATAATCGATTCATATGAGGCAAGTGATATTTCGTTACTTTTTGTTAATTTGGTGGATTTCATGAATATGTGTTTTGAATTTTATCTGAATTTATTTTTATGATTATTTTTCATGGAGTCCAAGTGGTATTTTTGGGGAATTTATAGTGATATTATTTTCATTATATATCATGTGTTTTAAGATGGTTTAATTAATTCTAATTAATCAATATTATCTTATTTTCATCGTTTTTTTATTTTAGGTAAATATTGGTAAAAAATGATAAAATTTTAAATTACTTAATTTTAAAAAATTTGTGTCACATTTGTATTTAGATCATAAAATTAAAAAAATGATCTAATTAGAAGTATTTTTTGTTTCTATGATTACCTTTATTTTGGTTTTCAACACATACTAACATACCTATAACTAATTCAAAATACATTTTTCAAGACAGGTCAATCATGTTGGGAAACATTTTTGGTCAACAGAATGGACCACATCTTCGTAAATGAGGAATTTTTCAGCTTATTGATATTTTTATTATGCTAATCTAAATGGCTTTAAATGGAGAATCAAAAAATCATGTGTAGAAAAAAAATATAGGGATTTTATCACATTAAGGAATCCATTGAATGATAAAAAATAGATGAATTTGACGAGTCTCTCTTACTATACAAGTAATTATTGATTAATGACAGAATAATGATCTACGTTATTGGGTAAGGGGAGGTTTTCCATTTTTTAATTCTTTATATCATGCACGTAATGGTATAAAATACTTTATATCATAAAAAATATGGTTACAATCATTAATAATGGTTTTTATTATCAAGCACAGTTATATTTGGTTTTAGATTGTCTTGAAATTATTTCATTGGACATTGAAAATTTTTCTACGTCATGTAGGTTATTGTTAATATAATATAGAATACACCATATAATTTCTTTTAAGTACTCAACGATTTTTGTTACATGTTGGATGAAAAGTGGATCTTATTGAATATTTGCAATAAGAATGAATTGATTAGTTATTTCCTTAATTGTGGAGAGTATTAATTAAAAATCTCTCAGACAATGAAGGAAGAGTAGATCTAGTTTAGATCTTATAAAGGTTTATTTGCAATGACTCTATGAGGTAAATGGTGTCAGATGATGTGATTTCTGAATCCCACTTTAATCATTTTAGTGGAAGAGTATTGTGTAAATTTAATTTATGATATCATTCCATTTTAGAAATGGATCCCAACATGATCAAAAAAATCATATCACTCATTTATATCAATGTATTAATCAATTTTTGGTCAATATTTATTTTATTAGTTTATTTCATTTAAAAATAAATGTGCTTAAATAACATCCTCCAAGTTATAATCAAATTTCATGTGACAACCCAAATTTTTGACTGTTTCCCTCTAGTAAAGAACTAGTTTAATGACTTTATGAAATTTTAACAAAGGAAATAATTATTTATTATAAACCTATTGACAATTACTTTTCATCCATTTACAGTATCAAATATATTTTTCTTATATTATTACTTTGGGCCGTAACAAGTTCATTCAATTATATTTTAATGCTGGATAAAAAAATATGCACAAAATAGTAAAAAAAATATTCCAATAAATACACTTCAAAAAATAATCATTCAACAATACCTTTATATAAAATTTATGTATGTGCAACTCAAATTAATATGACCATCATTATTATTCATAAGATACCGATATTTAATCCTAAAAAATGTAGTGTTGAATATCATATTTACTCAATAGAACCATATTGAAATAGTTTTTGGAATTTTAAAATTTTACCGACATTCTTATAATATAAAATATTCAGAAAAATAATTTTTTATAATTAAAATTACATAAAAATGAAAATATAATCACAAGTGTCAAATTTGTAAGGTAAACATTCCACTAAAATAAATAGAAAATTATATTTCCATTATAACATGTCATTCTTGTCTTTTTAACCAATTAGTATGATTATTTATAATAAAGAATAATATATTATATATATTTGATAAAAAAATATATAATTTATTTGATCAAATATAATTATTTGAATGTCAATAAGTCACTTTTATATTTAAATACATTTAAATATTGTTACATTTTAAATATTTATAAATATAGGCAGTAGTTCATTTTATCATGATATATAAAAACTAGGGGATATGATTAATATATTGTAGAATATAAAATACTCTATTAACTATTTTTTCAAATATATAACAATTAATTATAATTAAAAAAGTAATGTTTTGAAATCCAAAAACATTTAATTATAGGAAAAAAGGTACTTTTATTATTCCAATCATAATACTTCATAAATCCTAGTATTATATATAAATTTATATTAAATTCATAAGTAATTATTTTAATTAATATATTATATGATCAATATAAATTATAACTTTCAATAAAAGGGGTTTTATAATTAAATTATACTTTAAAATTTATTTTTATTCACATTAAATGGATTACCAATCGTGATAAACATTATATGGTAGACAAAACATGGTATCCTATAACTAAAAACAAGAATATTTAAAATATTCTATATAATATGTTCAAATGTTATTTCCATGGGAATTTCATTAAGATAACATAATATATTATAGTTATTGAATAACTATTTAAAAAACTTTATCTCTCTGTTCTATTTTTTATTGGAAAACATCATCAAATGTAGTCATAATGCCACTCTATAATAATACTAGTTCTTCAACCATTGTTTTTACAAAAAACAGTAATCATAATTTCCAAATGACAAATAATATAATTTTAATATATATATATATATATATAGCTCATATATTTTAATATTGATATGATTTTAATATGGATGTATAGATATTGGTCATCAAAAATATAATAAACATTATGTGAATATGATATTAACAATTTTTTACAAATGGAAATAGAATATTATGATATTTTTATAAATAATATGAATTTTGATGATCAAATGAATTCTAGGTGTATCAATTATCTGGGTGATTTTTTATAATATTATATAAATATATAATTAAGTCTTATAATGAATAATTATCTTAATTGATATATATAATCCACTAATTTTTTTTGTATAAATGTACATTAGTGTTTTTATTATAACATGTCGACATTTTTAATTATTGAATTTATTTATACCTAATTTTTTCTCATGTTATAATGTTAACAAAATATTCTTAATAAGTATAATATATGATAAAATAATTTGATTATGGTTGAATTTTTTGATAACTAATAATCAAATTTACCCAACCTATTGACATTTTTGAAAATTGCAATGTTATATACATTTAGGTGATGAATTCAGTTAATATAAATAGTAATTTGAAACTGAGATTCATGTTTTATTACTAATAAAATTTAATATAAAAATAATTTTTTCAATTTTTGATTAATTTTGTAATTATTCCAATGATGATTTCAGTATATATTAATATTTAGAAAATGAAAATATGTAATTACAATAAACATTTACGAATAAATAATGAGACATGATTATTATCACAGGTGTAGAATTTCGAAAATTTTATGGATCATATACTGAGAAAATTAATCTGGTTCTTCATAAATTTCCCCATATTGATATGAAAAAAAATTATTTATCATCATAATGTAGTATGAAAAACCCAACGGGGAAAAAAAATTATATCCTCTGAAAAATCATTTCCTATAAGGACTTTTTATCATTACATTATAATCAAATTATTTAATTGATGATGGGAATCAATAAAAACATTAAAAACTTCTACATATGTTATACATATAATATTACCATATGCATTTTAATGAATAATTATCATACGAAGATCATTTCCTCTAGATTACTTAAATTTATCATATAAATGTCCATATATTATTTTCATAAAATATGATATAACAATGAATATTAATATTTCTAAAATCAATCCCACTATTCATAATAATATATATAAATCAATTATAACAAAAAATTAGAAAAACATAAATGTTACATTTTTTTATAAATTTTATATGAATATATAAATTAAAATAATAAATAAAATAAAAAATTAAAAAACATGATACATTGAAGATCCTATTATATAATAAAGGTATACTATGAGCAGGTGAATCACTATTCAATTATTTCAATTTTTATTACATTTTCTTTTAATAATATCCTTTTGAAACTAAAATATTATTCTTATTTAATATGTATAGATCATTGATTCCTCCAATATCCTTTACTATAACATGTAATTAATGAATTTAAATTAAATATTCACAAGGAGGAATTATTTAAGGAACGAACGAAATGTGTGTAACCAATCATTATTTTATTTTGTGAAAGTTATGTTATTAGTATTTACACTAGTAAAAAATAACAAATAAAATATATCCTTTTCAATGATTGTAAATTTTTTTAATACATGGATAATTATCTCTTGAAAATATTTAGCCACCATTGGTCATTTTCTACATACATGTTCTCACCAATAGGATATATCTCCCAAAATTCTCTTGTTGAATCCTTGTGGGAATGGGTGTGTATAATATCATGTTAACTAATGAATATTATGAAACCATAAAAATACCATGGAGGGATAACAAAAGAATTGAAGGAACCAAAAGGGTTGATTATACAATATCATTTCCATATGTCATATATCATGAAATTTTCTTTTAAAATTGAAAAGGATTCTTTGTACTATATCTCACTAGTTAATCAAAGAATCCTTATTATGATCCCCCTAATATGTCCTCAAATTAACATGTGTTATACAATAATGTGAATATTTACCTTTTTTAAACCCAATCCAATCTATTATTATACCTAGTAGTATCATACGATATCTGGAATATCAAAGGATTTGAATGATAATAAGTATATTTTTTATCCTATATCTAATTTTTTTAGATTCGATACATAAATTGTTATATCAAAATATTTCTCTATAAAATAATTATACTTGATATATTTTATCCATATTAATCTTCATCAATCTTATCTAACATACTAGTCATTTTTTTGATGTCATTGATATCCTTTTCTTCTCAACATAAAGAATGTACTCATAATAGAACTAGTATCAAATTCAAAATAAACATAATATCTCATTAATTTTTTCACTTTTATACCAATATAGAATCATGATGGAATTTCTAATGTCTCCAATCAACCCATTGGTGTGGATGGTTTTAGAGGTGAAAATGACCTTATAATACATATCATAGAACCCAAAATCCAGACATAAATTCCATGTGATTACCCTGATAAATGGGGTTTAATAACCAATTAATAAACAAAATTTATTTTCAAGGATCAAAATGATCAACCAATACAACAATATTATTTATTATAAACAAAACAACACAAATTAATGACATAAAAATTAAAATGAAACTATCAGAGAAAAAGGATCATCAGGAAGACACAAGAGAAATAAGGACATCCCAATGCATCAATAATAATGCGGAATCTGTAAAACAAGTCAGTGATGGAAATTAATTACATCAAAAATATTTCCTGAGTAATAGAATTATGATTATTCACTAGATAAATTAAAGACCTTTATTTTACAATTCCTAGGATGAACAACACATTCATATTTACAAATGTGTATATGAAGGGGTTGTGTAATCATACAATATATGATTTCTCCAAGAGAGATCCAATAAAATTACACATGTAATAGAAAAAAGTTTGGTCATAGTATAAATTATCATGTGGTGTGAAAATAATATCATATTACCATGAAGAATATATTTTATACAAAAAAACAATAAAATCAGCTTTTCCATTCATTTTGTTGATCTTCCATATCCATCACTTGTGTCACAGAGACATATGTATAGTGAATGTCGACGACATAATCATGAAATTTTCCCACCCTTAAATATATATTAAAAAAGTGATAAATCCCCCAAATAACTCCCTCCAAGAACTAAAAACCATGTCTATACCAACATTTCCTTGTACAATATAATATGAACACATAACACAATGTATAAAATGATATTAATAGAGATAAAAACAGCAACACTGACAATCTCACTGTAAAAAACTTCACAGCTGTCTAGCTGATATCTGTCTAATAACATTCCATAACATGATATACTAAAAAACAATTAATATATATATTTATTGGGTTATAAAAGGTGATTTCTGTTCAAAACCCACATTAATATTCTTATATGATTATTGTATATGGAAACATAACACCCCCCATGTTAAATATGTTAATCACCCATTTCAAAAACCTAATTTAACCTTCAGTAGAGTTTGGTTGAGCACACAAAACTATTTTACCTTCAATTTTCGGAAAATTATTCTATGAAATATTAATATACACTATTATATGATATAATATAGTTTTCTATTTTAGGATCACCACAACTAAAACTACTTTATAATGTGACTTCATGGACCATATTACATTGTATGACTTCTAGGAAATTATTTCTCTATACATTCACAATATCTAGCATTTTGGATGTCACATTGTTTCAGATGAATACCATCATCACTAAACCACAATAAACATAGTGTGTTCTAACAAATATTTTAAACATTATTGGAAAAACATGGGAAAACCATCTAAACAATTCATCAAAGCCTCCAAACCCAATTAAAACAAAAAAAGTGATTGAAAAAATATAAGAAAATGTAATATAATACAAACCAAGGCTATTAAATTCCCTCCACAATTAGTATTTTTGCCTTTTATTTTTGTTATATTTCTATTGTTTTATATATTTTATGGCCATTATTCCAAAATCCATTTTTCACATTCCAATGTTTCCTCCAAAATTTATTAATGATTCCTGAAAACCATAACAAATTGATTATTTTTTAAATAGAAACATTATATTATATTTATATTATTATTACTATCTATTCATGGAAAAAGGTATTATCTAATTCATGATTAATAATATCACATTAAATCGTATAGCTAAAATTATGTTTTTACATCCTAAATTGACATTAATAGAAATTGTGTGGATCATATTGAACAATAGTTGCAATTCCCACTAATAATAATGGGAAAACATTTTCTCATGTGTCTAGAAAATGTCTAATATAATTAGGAGAAAATGGATCAACATTACCCAGTCCTTGATGTCCCATCCTCATAGAGAATTTAAAGAACAAATGGTCTATCAATGCAATGAATAAAGTGATATAATTATTATAGATATATGATTTTTATGAATTTTTTAGTGAATGAACTCACTTCTAGATCACGTGGAATTTTGATCATGTATGATTTTTAAGTACATGTCCAAATTGAGATGTTTGTCTTTTATTTACCAAAAAATATAGGGAGCAATAAGGATGAATATTTATCAATTAAAATAGAGTCATTTTTATTATAGAATGATATATGTTATTTAATATGAAATCAATTAATGTTATATGATCTGACCACTATCATCTAAAAGGAACAACATAATAATTGGGAATTTATTTCAAAATTATAAATTTTCATTTATAATTTTAATTTTTCTATGGATGATACACAGTACTCATTATCAATTGATAACCCAATGCTTCGAAATATTTTCATTATCGTAAAAAGGATAACCCATAGGAGGTTTCAACATGAATATAGTGGCATATTATACAAGGGATCACATCACCAAGGGTCAATATATTTACTTTTCTTCAATAACCATATATATATACAGTATTATAATATAAAATTAGAAATATAATATGAATCCTAGTAAATATAAATAATTAGTTTCCTTAAAACTCTATAAAATTTTCATTATTCACATCCTATGGAAAAGGGAAAAAAATTGGTATTCCTAAATTCACATAATGTTTGAATGAAATTAAATCTATAATGTTAAAATAATTCATAATCAATAATGGATTGTAAATATCGTAAAATAACTGGAAGTTTACAAATACTTTTATAATAGAATGAATCTATGATTAATATCAAAATAACAATATCATATATAATAATATTAATAATAATAATTGAAATAAAAATTAAGAAAATGTATAATTTCTAATGTCATGATCTCAAATTTCATGATCTAATACCATTAAATACATTCTGAAGTAATGTTAATTTAACATATTTCTATACACCAAAATCCATTTTATATGTCTAGCTTTATAGTTTTCCTCATAAAAAATTTTATGCAATAGAGATCTAGGTTATTTTTTCCCCACTATTCACTTCACATCCAATTGATTCATCACATACTGAATGACCAATTTAATTTTTAAATAAGTTACCATGTCAATAAATAACACTATATATTAAAGAATATGAAATATCAGAATTTCTCCAGACAATAAAATTATTTTCATAGTATAACACCATATTTATGTATGGTATAATGTTTAGAGAATAGACATATATTTTATAAAATAGATGTGGATATGGACGAGAAATGAAATGTCTAATGGAAGGAGATGAAAAGAAGTTTTATTCTTCAAGAAAATGTTAATGAAAAAATAGAAAATATAAGATCAACATAAAATAACCAGAAATATTGGCATTTATTAAAATAAATACATTTAGAAAATAGTCAAAAATGGAATTAAGTTATTTGAAATAATATTTTTAAAGACATATAAAATAAATAAAAAAATTTCTTTTATCTTTATATAATAAATGTGCATTGTGAGCCATTAACCTAAAATTAGAATCATTCCATTGAAACATCAAAATATAATGGATAAAAAAATATCTTCAATAAATTATTTTTATTTTTTTAAAGGATTATTATAATATAAATATTATATCGTTATAGAAGAAAAATATAAAAAATCAAAAGGATAAATAATTTCGACTTTTCAAAAATTTATTTTCTATATAAAAGATAAAAAAGTAGAAATAATGGATGAAATGGATAAACGAATTATATCTCTATAGGATATGAAAGTAGTTATATTTTTTAATGAGGGATTATATGATTTTTTCAATGAAGCATTTGTGCAATCCCAATTTTGAGATATTATATTAAAATCATTAATAAGTTCTATCTTGTAAAATGTAATTTATTGAATGAATAAAAATTATTTTATACTTTAATAACCATGAATAATTATATATTATTTTTAAATACAACATTTTATCTTCATATAAACTGTATAAAATATGTTAATAACTCAAAATCTATATCATTTGAGTGGAAAATGAGATAAAACACCATACATTATACTTCAACATAGCCTAACATTACTTTTCCAATTATATAATAAATTTTCATATGTGATATATATAGAAACAAAATATATAAAAAACTATTTAATCATATATGATCTAATTATTATTTCTTATCACATATTTTTGAATAGTAATTAAATCTGATAATTTTTTTGGTTTTTATATTCATTTATTTTAAAGTATGTTTTTATATGTAATATGTTTTTCATGTGATTTTATCATGATTAAATCAAATATAATGTAACATCCCTGCATGAATGAAAAATAAATTAGTAGAAGTATCGGTCATCACTTGACCTAAAGCATATATCTCAGTACACTAAAGGATGAAAAATAGCAATGAGGATGTAAGGAGAACTACTGGGGATGTTATACCATCAAATTCAGAGTGCAGAGTGTTAAAAAGACAGAAATAACAAGCAACAATAATCAACAGATGGTGTATGCCACAATTACTAAACAACGAATGAAAATTGCAATATAAACTGGAAATAGAAAATAGACAACTCCAGTTTATAAAGTGAATGCATACCTATGATGATAAATAATATGAAATACATATAAATTATAGAATTCTTGAATTTAAATACAAGAATGAAATAAAGACAATAGAGCCCAAAGGAAATCACCACGAGCATCCGAAGATCCTGCTCAAACCTTTCCTCCTAACTCCCATGTACAAGTGAGAACATCAGAAGCAGAGATCCATATCCTCAAAAACAAGAAGAGTCTACGTGGGCACTAATAGTACTCAAGCTGGGTTTGAGATACAATACTAGTAGGGTGGCACCCTAGGCATCACACCCACCCAAATGGGTCAAATGCAAAAGGAACATTCAATGTAAATATGTAATCCATAAGTACATGAAACAAATTCAGATGGAATTTAAATTGAAAAATTGGTATACAAACATAACCCCACATGGCTCCCTATACTAGATTGTTAAGTTCCATTAACAATGTAGCTATAAACAATTAAAACATAAACAAATAAATAAATGACACAGCCTCGATATACATCTAAACATATCATTCCACCACAACATTGATGTATAACCCCATATCACAATTTACCATGGCGACGTCATATATTAATACATATAACATATCTCAAAACTGTTCTATGTAATTAAATGTTAACCATGATGGGCCGGATCCATGGAAAAGGTCCAAGGCATCTATATAATAATTGTAGACCATGACATATCAGATCCAAGGAACCCGTCCAAATCATCCACATCGAGTCCCATGGGTGTCCCCATGGTCTATGAACTTGTTGGGTTCTTAGGAGCATGTATATTGGCATTAACTATGTGAGTACAAGTAATCTGGATCCATGGGGTAGTAATGACTGAGGTATCCTTGGGAGTCAATACCCAATGGGCATAATCAACCCAAGTCATCCACTACATCATTTTTGATCTATAGAGAGTAGTCCTTTTCTAATATCAAACAATTTATTCATTTCGATCCATTTATAAGAAAAAAAATATGAGTATAACCACTCATATAAACCATTTCATCATTTACATATGATTATACAAACTCATAGAATACATTTATCAATTCCATACCATAGAAACTAGTGGTTTACCCACCCATTCATTACAATTTCAAAAAAGTAATTAAATACATTCATAAGGATAACCCCCCCCCCCTTAAAACCACAACAATTATTCTAGTGAGTATACCCACTTACATATATACCACATAACATTAGAATACCTGTCGTGTGATTCATTTCAATTTAAATAAGCGGTATGGGTATACCTGCCCTAATATCAACATTTCCCAATAACAACGCAAGTCAACCAAAAATCATACCTTCTCATGTTGACAATTCATATTTAAATACATGTTAAGAGTTTACCCACTCATTTTCCCATTTCCCATTTAATACATATAACGATGATACCCACCCATTATCCATCAGTTTTTCAAATGATGTGGGATTGTTATAATGAATTTACTAATTAATTAATTCTCATTACCAATTCTTGAAACCAAGGAGTATTCCCACTCATTATTACAACTATCATTCATCCCTGTCACATGGAATACCAACTGATTTAATAGAATTTGGAAAAATTAAAACTATTTAACCCAATTATGTGAATATGTATAAGAGGAAATATATATTATAGATATGAAACCCATGTTCCATTCATTAATCAATATTCCTCTTACTAGGAATGCATCGAAAAACCCAAATCACCATGACAAGAATGCATTATAGGATAATCACTATGTTTTTAGTATGAAGTCAGTGCACCAATAATAGAGGGGGTTTTATATATATACCAGACTTTGTTTTCAATAAAATCATTTTAGTCCATATATGAAGTTTAATTCAAAATTTCAATTCAGTTTATCAAAATAAGTAATTAAGAAACTATGACACTTTTAAATTAAAATGGGAGGATTAAGGAACCTGCCTCAAAGGATGGACCATCCAATTTTTATAATAAATTTCCTTTCTCTCCCACTAAGTATAAAAACCTTCACATAAATTCAAAGAAACATATCCCATATTCACACGCCTTCATGACCATGTGCATGTGCAAGGGGATCATTATACTTATTTATATATGCATATACCCATCTCAACTGACCGACAAATGCATTTAAATATATATACATGGCCAATACTAGACTTATACATGTGTAGTCACTGCCTTAGATGATTATACACGTAACTAGAGAACCCCAATATTTATATTTAATTACCTATGCACACACATGTGAGTTTCCACTGACCCGACGAATCAAAACTTCACAAAAAAGTTCAACGTACTACGTGATAAAAGATAATAACCATTACACACTTATAGAACCTAATTTAACAGTTGAAAAATGAATATGAAAACATAAACAAACCCTAAAATGTTATCAGATGACTGGAACCACCTGAATCATCTTGCCTTCATTGGTAGTTGTCTGACCACGAGCCAATTGTTCACCAATGTCCCGTTATACAACATAGAATCATAATAATATCAAAAAATAGGATTAATACATATTCCTAGGGTTTTTTTAATTACCAAGATAAATGGAGAGGACAAAATCATCCAATGAATGGAAGGATAAGGGATCCTAGCTCCTTAATTTGAAGAATTAAAGTGAAATATGAAGTAAACTAGTGGAAAATTGAAGAGCCAAGGAGATCTGAGGGAGGGGGTTGTGTTGTGCCTCAAAGTGGAGGCCCTCCATGTGCATCACATGATTGACATGTTGTGGGAAAAATGTTTTTTTTATTTCTTTTATATTATAGTAATTTAACTCTATGAATATACCTTTCAGCATTTTTTAACCTACACGGTTTGGAAAACCATGCGCCAACCATGCTGAACCATTTTTCTAAGAAACTAGCCTCACATAATCAGTCATACATGGTAATCCAAACCATCCTACCACCTTTTTCCCCACTAAAAAAGGATGCATGGTTACCTGGTACAAGAATCATGGTTTATATGGGTCCTGAAAACTCACCTTTATCAGGCTGATGCACCCAAAACCTATCGAACCAACTAATATATTCATTGAGACTTTACCCAAGCCCGGTAATATCAAATTAAAATGTTACAATTCACATAAAATGTATACTATGATCCTTTTTATAAACGAACCACTGAGTGATTATCAAAAATTAAAAATCCCTTAATCTTTCCTCAGTTAAACAACACAGGTTCTTACATTCTACCACAAAAAAACTTCTCTTCCCCTAGAATCATTTAAGAACTATGAACAAATCACCCAACCCATATAGGTCATGTGGTTTGGTTTAAGGGTAATGATTCGTTTCAAAGGAAAAAATTCTTTATTAACCATTTTAGAAGACCAAGTACTTAACCCTTTAAATCCCATGACGAAGCTAAAAATCCAACCTAAATAACCAAAGCGACGTATAACCAAGACCAGGTAACTGGAGACACGATCATGTCCTAATATCATTAACCAACCACTCATTGGTTCTTTCACCAAGGGTATTTTCAATTAACGTTCATTCAAGATTTCCTAAAAAGACATCACCAAATTATAATGAAACTTGACCATAAATAAGGGAATTTATCTTTAAAAAGGATCCACCCCCAATAGTACAAAATAGGAAACAAGAAAGACAACTCAATCCATGAGAAACTGAGCGTTCTCGAAAATGTACAACTTAGACAGAATTCACAACCAAAATAGAACGACAAGGTATTTTTCCCCAATTTTTTCAACAGCTAACTAAAGCACGATCACTTTATTCCTTACCAAAATTATGGTGACTTCCCAAGACAAGCCATTGTAAGGCTATTTTAATATAGTAGTGCCTCATTACGAATAAATCCATAACCCACAAATCTTGCATCCTGTGTATTTCTCAGAAAGAAATCCTGAACCATCATCATTACTTTTAAACATTACCACGGTGTATGACCGACACACTCCTAGTGCATCAAGGTATATAGAATGATATGGGACATAGTCAACTCAATCAATAATGTTAAATAAGAGTAAAATAAAAATATTAGTCAAACCAGTAAATGTAGAATCTTCACAATAGCATAGGTTCACCTCCCAACAAATCATCAACTGATCCCTGATACATATGCCCTAGATGCATCTGTGTTCTTTCAATATTTACCACTGAAACTCTTTCAAAACTGACTATGATTCTAATGAAATTTGTCATCCACTAATCTTATTGAATTCATGCTTCCAAGAATTCTCTAAGGCATACCCCAAAACTGATGTGACACAACCCACATTGGTATTTACCATGTCATCAATGGAACGACCATCAACTCAAATGAACGCCAGATCATAACACCTTGAACACATGTGTGAGGTTTTTTGAACCCTTATCACTATTTCAAAAAAATTGGAATGAAATCTGATATAAAATTGAGTGGAATGTAAAAATACATGATTCTCAAAACGACCTCTCTAGTAGTGGGATGATTAATATGCATGTCAACTTATACCACCCTGAGTTCAACATAGGTGACAACACAACTTCTCATACAACCCTTAATTTTTGTAATGATATTCCGAGTTTTTAACCACTAAAGAAAATAGAGGTTCACACAACCTTATATGTAGGTGAACAATCTTGAGGCATGGGTAACGCCCTAAACCAATCATTACTCTATTCTTACAATATAAAGATTAAAAGTATAATGAAAACCCCTTCAAACAAGGGTGTCATTTAAATCCTGATTTCTTACTAGGGACAAAGCCTGCCAAATGATACCAACATCAAATTATCAGAGTGGAAGAAAAGAATCTCAAGATATAAGGGTGATACATTCCATGGGGTAGACAATAATGATGCATATGAACTGACCCCATCCCTTGGTCAGTGAAAAAAGATCCACTAGGATCAAAATTCTATTTTAATTTAAGATATAACTAAATGAATCAACCCTCATGGGATCTCTCTCTTCTTCACTCCAAAGTCACATCATAAAAATTTTTAATACTACCCATCCATGAGGGTTCAAACAAGGGACATCACATCAGGTTATAATTTTAATCTTTTTAATAATTCCTTAAAAATTTAATCATTTGAATGAATTTTAACCAACCCACAATTACCACTTTACACACAGTGCACTTGGATTTAAATAATTCCCCATGGGAAAAACATGAAAGTTATTATAAACTCCCTCTTTAAACATTTTACATTATATAGAATTATAAATTATAAATAACATTTAGAATTCAAATTCTATTTTAACCAATTGGATAACTGTGAGGTCCCATTTATTGAATCTGGATTCATAAAAAAGAAACCCCAAAACATTTAATTTCATAAATCCATGCCCTATGAAACATACATAGGTCAAGTTGAAAATTCTAAAAATTAACAACAAATTTCAATGAAAAACTCAATAGTTTTACATTTATAATCATTCTAAATCACAACATGGTCATACAAGTCATAGTTACATGGGTGTCCATCCAGCAATCGATAAGGAAACCATACACCTTAACATTGGATGTTGTCTCCCATTGATGACATTTAATTCCATTAAAAATTTTATATATAACAACACTTTTCCCAATAATTAAATACATAGGTCACCATTTTCCTAGTTCTAAGGTGCTGATACACATGAAAAGTAAAAATGGCTCCAAAAATAAATTCATCCAAAAAATTTCACCTCATGCAATAATTTACATATAAGAACATATTTCACTTGTTATCATAAGCATTAACCCATAAGAATTTTATATCACATAAGCATGGAATAAGTGAATAACATACATTAATAAAAGTTAGTACATTATATAATCATATTAAAAAATTAAATATGATAAAACAAAACACTCAAGAATGTTTTATAATAAATATTTTAATGAAAATCAAATGCTTGACATTTCACCCAAGTGACACAACCAAAATTAGTAGGCATCCTATAGATACAACTACATGAAATGTTATATTCATGGAATGTAATATAAATTGATTATAAATTTATAAATGTTTAATATGATACATTTCATGTTACTTCCTTTACATTATGCCCAAGAGAATTTTTACAGAAATTCAATAAATTCTTAAGACATGAAAAATAAAACATTCACGCAAGGTGAAAATCACATCAACATTAACATCAATGTTATTAGAGAAATTCCAATCCCTGAATCTTATTCATTTTCTGTACATCTAGGGGTAATTCTCATGGACAACTATATAATGTGTTCCAATTCATTACTAGTCCCATTTATACCAGCCTGAAATTGTATGATGAAGGAAAAACACCCCTTGATACCACCTTTTAATGTCACAACCCAACAGACCATTAAACTAGTTGTTGGAACGGTAACCACAATACCTCAAGATCATCACACCATATTCCAGAGTCTACCTACTAACAGTAAGGGTGTAAAGAAAGATAGTGGGGAGACTATACCCTAATATTCAGATTGACCAGCGATAAATAGACAATAATAATATGTAAGAATTTTCAGCGGATGTAGTATAAGGAAATAATTAAATAGTGGAAGACAATTTCAATATCATCTGAACAATGAAAATAGCCAAATACATTTTATACAATGCATTCATTCAGATGATTATACATAATTAAAAATATTAAACAATATAAAATTATTGTCATTTCTATAAAATAATGAAATAATGACATCAAATCCAATATAAAATTAACATAACCATCTCGAGATCCACCTCGGTTATTTTACCATAACTCATATGTACATTTGAGAATAGAACAACCATAGATCAATGTACTTAAAAACAAGATGAGTCTACTCGGGTATCAGTGTTACCTGAGTAGGGGGTGAGGTAACATAATCGTAGGGCAACACCTAAGGCATCATTACCACAAATATGAGCAATTTGAAAACAGGTAATGTGTAGATTAATATGTATGCATTAAATAAAAGAATGAAATTTCCATGGAATGTAAACTGATAATCAGATATAGAAACATAGCCCCACATGGATCCCTAGACAAGATAGTGCAACTCTATTAACATGGAAGGTATAAACAATTCACAAATACAAAAATAACATGCCCTCTCCTTACATCCAAACAAATCATACCATCAGAACCATTCTGTATAACCACATATCACAATTTTCCATGGATATGAGATTTATTATAGAATATCACATACTTCATGGTTGTGTTGTATAATGAAATGAAAACCATGATGTTCCGGATCTGAAGAACTCTTCAATGGAAAAAATATAAAAATTTTATTCCATGAAGGGTCAGATCCAAAGAACTCATCCAAGGCATCCACATCGATTCCCATGTGCATCCTAATGGAATCACTATTTAGGAACTGGTATGATCCGTAGTAGCATGTATAACAACATTTCCTTCATGAGACCAAGCATAATGGATCCATGATGAATCATTTCCTGAGGTATCCCACATTATCAAGACCAGGGAGACATAATCTAACCATGGCGTCTACTATAAAAGTCCAGATCCTTAGAGAGTAGTCCATTGCATCTATCCACCCATTTATATATTTTAAACCATTTATAAAAACAATAAATATTATTATATCCACTCATATAAACCATTTCATCATTTAAATATGAGTATATCTACTCATATAATCCATTTAGAAATTCCATACTATATAATCCATGGATTTACTCACCAATTAATTATAATTCCAATCATGGATTTAAATACAAGAATAGGGGTATACCCACCCGTATAACAATATAAATTAATCTAGTGAGTATAATAACTCACACACGCCCCACATTACATGAGTATACAACTATTTTTTCCATTCCCATTTAAAAATCTAAAATGGTATACCTACCCATATATCACCATTTCCCATTAACTATACAAGTCATCCAAAAACACACCCCTACCATGTTGAGAATTTAAATTTAAATACATAATAAAATCTTACACAATAATTTACCCATTTATCATTTAAGACATATAATTAGAATACAGAACCATTATCGATCACTTTCAACTAATTCATTAGGTTTATTATAAAAATTTACCCATTCATTAATTTCCATTCACAACCCATGTAACCAAGGAGTAATCCCACATGAAGTTACAATTCACATTTATACCAATCAAACGAAATAACCTCCCATTTAATAACATTTAGGGACATTTGAACAATTTAACACATGTCTTCCAATTTGAAAATGAGGATAAACACGTCCTCTCCATGAAAATCATGTTCCTTTAATTAATCAAGCTTTCTTCTAACTAGGCTACATATGAAATACAAAAATAAAAAATCTAGGAAAATATAACATGATATTCACTATGTTTTTATCTTGAAGGTAGTGGATTTATTATAAATAGGATTTATACTAAATTCATGACTTTGTTTTAAAAATATATATATTCCTTATATTTAGTTCAATATAGAATTTCAGTTCAATTTATTAATAAAATTACATATCCAACTACATCACTTTTTAATTAATGGGGAATTATTAAGGAGCCTACCTCAATGGATATCCCAGACACGATTTCTAATTAAAATCCACTACACCACCACTAACTATATGTTTCATTATATATGTTCATAGAAACCTATCACTTATGCACACACCTGCATGGACCTGAGCATGTGCGAGGGGATCCTTACACATATTCTTGTATACATATACTCATCTCCACTCACATATGCATAAATTTGTATACACACACACACATATATATACATGGGAACTCCTAGCCCCATACATGTGAAATCAATATCATTGATGATTATACATGTAATTGGGGAACCCAAACATATATTTATATTTACTTATCTACGCACAGTCAAGCGAGTTGCGCTTGACCCGGTAACTTGAAACCACACAATAATGTTCCATGAAATACAAGATAAAACCCATAATCATATAAACACATAAATAAAATAATTTAATAGGTGATAGAAATAGAAAAAAAATGTAAAATATACACCAAAATGATGTTGGTATACCGAAACCTCCAAAATCACAACACCTTTAGTGACACCTATAGGAACACGAACCAATGGGTACTGAGAGGCCATTTTCAAAACAAAGAATATGAATAATCCCAAAAATCATATTGAAACTCAACCTTATGTTATTGGATGAATTCATTAAGGAAAAAGAGAGGCCAAACTAGATTATGTTTGGAAGGAGAAGGGAACGGTGTCCTTACCTTGAAGAATCTTTGGGAAATTCGAAATAAAATTGTAAAAAATTGAGGAGATGAGAAGATCTGGGTGAGGGGGTTTCATCATTCCTCAAAGGAGAGTTCATCCTTATATGTTAGGAGAAATAAGGGGTATGGGAGATCTAGGTTATATTATACATTTTTAATTTATATAAATTTTAAGTTAATTTTTCTCTTTAAACAGACTTGTCTACACGATTTAACCGGCACAGTTTGGAAATTTTTGCACCAACCATTCAGAACCCTCTGTCATAGAAACCCACAACTTTTTGTTTATCCCCAACAATTTTCATAACTATGTGCAGTCTATGCAACTACATCTATCCACCTCAAAAATGGTGCATGGTTACCTGCTATGGGATGCATGGTTTCAGGCAAACCATGTACCCACTTTTGGTCCTTAAAACCCCTATATTCCAAGTCAGATGCTCCTTAAACCCATCAAACCACCCCAAGAAACTCATTTCACCTTTGACCAAGCCCGATAACTTCACTTTAAAAGTTTCTAACTCACAAAAACTTACCCTGAGTCTCGGTATTAAAAATGACATGTATGGAAATCGATGAAAATTCATGTTCACTAAGAATTCGATATGTTAAAAAACACAGGTTTTTAAATATAAAATCATATTAATTATATAAATTTAATAAATTTTCTTTTTAAAGTATTATAATTTTTTATTGAAAACCATACATTGAATATGAATCAAAAACCTTCAAAAGGTGGTAGCCCACATGTATGCATGGGAAACATTTTAATTTTTTAACATGTGGGATAATATGACATTATATTATATTAAGTGTTTTGAGAAAAATAATGGTTTCATATATTTCATATATATTCATTAATTACATATTTATAACTATATATATAATTTGGCGATGTAAATTGGTTTACACCACTATGTGAAAATTGCCATTCATATGTATGCATGAGCTATGCTATCGTTTTATGTGCGATGTAAAGGTGGAATGAATATGGTTGTTCAATAATAATAATAATAATAATAATAATTTCATATTTTCTTATTTATACTATCATTTTCATTATTTAGGTGTGGTTAATTTTTTTTCATAGATGTCTAAGAAGAGAACATATCTAAATAGATAGTATATAAAATTACATATTGTTTTCAAAACCACCTATATAATTTTACCTAGGGAATCTATGGTTAGACATTTGGAATAACTAGAACCAATAAAACATGTAATTCATTTTATTAATATTTTATGATAGGGGTTGGTTAAGAAATAATTCCTCAATTTTGTGTTAGATAATAGTGGGGAAGTGTCTTACATTTATAGTGAAAGGAATGGAACAATTGGATTTACTTATATTAATTAAAACTAATGAATTCATTATCATGTGAATGTGCGATAAACAAAAATACATAATTGAAAATATGATTATCTGATCACTAATTCCAATAAAATTTGGTATAGTTATGTGGAATTAAAGAAATTTTCTTTTTGTTTAACCTCTACATCAACCAATTTTATCTTTATCCCTCTTAACAACGGTTTCATTCCTAAATAGTAATAAATTTTTATATGAGGTAAAAATTGGATAAAAAAGTGCAATGATATTTCAATCCATATTAGTTTTTCATTTACCCATTTTATATTTTTAATGATATGTCTATTATTTAATATTTTCTTATTTTACATAATATACCATTAAACTCATTTTAAAAACTATTCCCATATTATGAATTTAATAACATAAATATAAGAATTAAATTCAAATATAAATTCTCTAACAAAAAATTATACATTATTACTAAAAGTAAAATTAATTTATGACCATAATTAATCAAAACTATAATCTATGTATTTATTTTTTCAATCATTTACATTAATTACTCTAATTATTGTGTTGGAATTGTGTAAACATTTTGTAAAAAAATATATTATCCACATAGAAAAATTATAAATAAATTTCCATCATAAAAATAAATTATCTATGATAAAAAATAAACTTTTATATTTGTTCATATAATCTTCTTATAAATATGTTATCATAAAATATAAATATAAATCAAGAGAGTGACATGTTTTCATTTTAAATGTCTAAAAATAATATGAAGGCTTTTTTATTGAAAAAAGGAACCATAATGAAATATTTTGTACTATGAAAAGGGGATATAATATTATACTCATATATGTGAAATAATATACGATATGAATATATTTTTAATTCTATATCACATTATTTATTACCTTAATTAATCGTTTTGGCCTTAACGAGGTGAAAAATATTTAGCACTGTTTCTATTCATAATTGAAAAAAGCGATCTATTTACCAATATTGAAAATACTATTTCCAAATACATAATCAATATATTCAAATTACATTCTTATAAATGGTTGATTTTTGGTCAATAATTTAACCGATTAAATTAAGGTAAAATGGTGTTTCAACAAAATGTTTTTTTCCTGCATATGACGATCATACATAATCATAATGACAAGTAATTATAATTATATTTATTTAAATTAATGTAGATAATTATATGATGTAATAATTTTGTTTCATTCATTCATCATTATAGACTGTTTTTATTATTTAAAATTTAATGTCCTACTGGACTTAATAATATTTTTCTAAAATATGTGTTATAATGTTGAGCAAAAAACAAAAAAAAAGTAAAATATAATGTTTATTCATATGGTATTAATATGTTTTTTTAAAAAATGAATCATAATTTACATTCAAACCAAAAAAATAATATCCAACATTTAAATTAATTTATTTCATTAATAGAATTAACTATTTTACATTAATTATGTTTTCCCAATATTAAAAATTTTATAAATTTTTTTAGTAAACCCCAAACAATTAATCTTAAAATTATAATGAAATTTTAATTTTATAAATTATATTATTTTAATCAAATAATATATATGAATTTATTTAATTTTTTATAAATTTAGTGGAATAATTAAATAAATAAATTTTGATAAAAAATTATTATTCAATCACGAAATGAATTTACTATAAAATGAGTGCTTCTATCCAATGATTTAATTAAAAAAATTCATTGAGTATGAACTAATTATATGTACTATGGTTATTTGTATTCATAACATCTATATAATAACAATTTTATATTGGTAATAACGAAATAATAATATTTCACAATATCTTTATGAGTTGTGTTTCATATGGTGCATGCTGTCAAATTTAGTTTTTTTATAAAAAATAAAAAGATGGGTTATTAGATTCTCTACATATTGAGAATATTATATCCTATAATTTTAAATTCAATTTTTATAGACATCATATAAATTTAAATCTTAGTGAAATAGGTTATAGGTTTTATTATGAACAATTAATTTTATTTTAGATTCAGGAAACATATTCTTAATATACCCAATAAGAGTCATAAA
Source organism: Viscum album (assembly GCA_963277665.1). Taxonomy (NCBI): domain Eukaryota; kingdom Viridiplantae; phylum Streptophyta; class Magnoliopsida; order Santalales; family Viscaceae; genus Viscum; species Viscum album. Next base: position 1,757,146,730 of record OY728159.1, on the reverse strand, counting down.
TGTAAATGAGTTTCTAAACAATTTCTTTGGTTTTGAAATTAATCTCACACGACTCAAAAAAACTAATTTCATGAAATAAATTACTATTCTTAAAACTATTAAAAAATATTTTATGCCTTGTTGAAACCAAAAACCTATAATGAATTGATCATATTTCTTTTAATATCAATATAACAAATGTATCGGGACGAAATTAATCCCCCATAATATCATACATCATAAATTTATATTTGACATAATATAATTTCCAAAATAATTAATTTTTTCCATAGATATCTAGAGTCACTATAGAGCGAACATAATAATATATAAGATTCCAAATGATAACTCAGTCGTTTTTATACAATTTATATACCATATTACTCAAAAATATTTCTATGGTCATTCATCGTATACTTTTCCAAAAATAGTGAAATTCATCCAAAATAAATTCCAACTCTTATTAATACAATAACATTTTATTCCGATGAATATTAATACAATAAGAAATATTGTAATTACCCACTAATTCCTATAGGCATCAGAGTACAATGAGTCATTATTGTGCATTAATTGACATCCCCAAGATGCCAAAGGCAGGTAATAAATTACAAAGGTTTTCAAATTAAGGTGAAAGATTATTTAACCTTCACGAAATAAAAAAATAAACCCTCAAACCACAACCCACGTGTTCATTAAATGATTCATGAAAAGTAGAAATAAAACAACACAACTTCATATATCTCAAAACAAACATCAAAGTGTGCAACAACGGAAGACCAAACATGTATCAATGTAAACATCAGATAAAAATCTAAAGACACTGAGGAGAACACAAGACTCCAGGATCCAATTGTTCTAGGCTCCACAATCACTGAACATACCATGAATCACAAGGTAGCTCTAAAAACGAGTGAAAGGATACCTTTTACCCTATTCCAGAAGATATCATCATCAAAATCACCAAAGTACCAAAGCATGGTTGAGTATAAAACTCAGTTGGGTTTCCCCAACGAATTACATACTCATGAGACTAGAATATAAATCTTCCAAAATTACATTAAATAGTTTATATTATCCAATTTAAAAAATCATTTACAAAGAAATATAAAAAAGATTGAAAACCATTAATAATCAAGTGAAATAAAAGTTAAATAAAACAAATTTCAGTAATATTATTTTCTAGAAAATAAATAATCAAATATTATGAACATATTCTCATTATCATTTTGGAATAATCATTACGTAGATTACAACACACCCACACATGCATGCTTCATTTGGCAGTTCCATACTCACGAGCGGTCTCTTGTCCCATATCCTTTTGCCTAAATGACACAGACCCCCGATATAGGGTTACGTACCTTATAACCCAATGGTACTAATGGATTATTAATGTTCCTTGAATCATGAAATCACAACAACACCATTTATGAATAAAATTTCCATTACAAAAATATATCACTTCAATAAAGATGAACTTTTATTTGAAAACAAACCACCACCAATTTTAAAGAAACAATTATTTCAATAAAACATTACCTTTTATTGAATACATAAAATCCAATACTTTTCCATAAATCCCAAAAAAGTCCATATTTTAAAATCCATATTTTAAAACATTTAATATAATCACATTATTCAAAACACCCATTTTTCTGGATTTCACCAATCTTCCAAACCCTCACAAAGAATGATTTACCATGATTAATAAATAGGAAAAAACACAACCTTTTAAACACAATATAGTAAATTTGAAATAATTAAAATCTGATTTAGTGACTAGATTCGATAGTGAGTCCCCTTACCTCTATTGTTTTAAAGAAACTAGACAACAAAATAAGTACACTTAAGGAAACCAGGTCGATTCATTTCAAAACCTCCATTGATATCTTCTCCTATCAATATGAAGACAACATCTCAACTTATATGTCATCTAAAATCATATATATATATCTATAAAAAGTGGAGGTATTGGAATCCATCAAGAGAGAAGACATATATCTTAGTTGATCTATGAACTCGATAATGAATGATGGAGAATGATCACATACCTCAAGATTCCTAGATTGAATCAATAAGGGAAGACTTATATTTTCCACAAGAATATGGGAGAACCCTCTTCGACCTATAGAGAAGAAAAATCCGAAGAAAGAGCTGATTTCGGTCCAAAACGAGTGAGTTATGAAAAAATGAGTGAAATACTATTTTTATGGATCTGGATTTGACTATAGGCATGGTTTGGTAGCAAGGTTAGGCAAATCATGCGCTACTAGTGCAGTAGCTATTGCCTGAACGGCCACCCCTTTCATGGTATCCTCAAACCATGCTCCAAATGTGCTATACTGAGTGCGTCATGAGGAACACTAGGCATGGTTTCTCCTAATAATGACGCACATTTTGGAAAAATCGTGTGCCGCCTGTGTAACCTTCATTTATCCCAAAAAAAAACACTTCAAATGTCTTCCAAACTCTCCCAACATCCACTCATACACATTATAAAAATAAATGTATCTATTAAGGGTTACATAACATAAAATAGTGGAACTATATTCCCACACTATTGGTATTTCCATCCCCATCATGTAGAAAATATTTAATACCCTGAAAGAGTTCTGGCCACTTATCTTTCATTTCCTTCACACATTCCCATGTCTATTTCTGAATCTGACCATGCTTCCATAAAATTAATTCCAGACTAATGCATTTTCCCTACAAGAAATTATATTTCTTATCATCAATCTGTACTAGGATATGTATCAATGAATCATCTGGCTCTATGTCAATGTGATCCCATATGATCACATGGTCAGGATGAAGCTGATTCTCTTTCAACTGAGATATATGTAACACATTATGCAATGAACTGAAATGTGGTTATATTTAAAAGTGATATTCCACCACTTTGACATGTTATATTATCTCTAAAGGACTAATTTATCTATGAGATAACATGTCCTACTTCACAGAATTATGATTTCCATGTCATTGTGCGATTCTCAAGAACACATGATCTCTCTAGGAAAATGCCAATGGCCTTCAATGATGATCCACATAATATTTCTGAGGACTCTAAGCCATCTCCATACTTTTTCATATTAACATAATCTTTGTGGTTGTTTCTTGGAAAATTCTTATCCTAACTAGATAATCTTCCACTGTTCCAACTCATCATTGTTGAGAATGAAAAAGATTCACATTCAATGCATCAAAGGGAGAAATATGTATCGAGACTTGATAGTTTTTTCTATAGGAGGACCCCACTAAGGGTTTGTGCTCCTCCCATGAGCCACCAAAATCCATCACATAGGCCCACTTCAGGTCTTCTAACTTCAATACCATCCATTCAAATTTCCCATCTATCTGAGGATGATACGATGTTCCCATATTCATCTGAGTGCCAAGGGATTTGTGTAATGTTTTCCAGAAACATGACATAAACCATAGATCCCCATATGAGATGATGGAAACTTCTATTCCATTTCTCTTTAACACTTCATGGATATAAATTTTGGATATATCATTTATCATACGAGTTTAAAAAAATATGGATGAAATGGGCCGACTTGGTAAATCGATCCTCAATCAACGAAGTGGCATCGTGCTTCTGAACTGTTCTTTGGAGACATATAAGAAAATACACCGCTATCATCTCCCATTTCAGCATTGCGATAGGTAATGACTGAAACATACCTTCTAGTCCTTGAAGCTCTCCCTTAAATTTCATACTACATAAGCACTTAGAAAATAACTCGGTCACTTTCATTTTCATGTATTTTTACCAAAACCGTGTCTTCATAGCCTGTACATGTTCTATGATTCTGGATGTAAAACCCATCTGTAATGGTGGTAATAATGATTTAGTTGTTCAAGAAAATCCATTTTTTCAACCATCCAATCATTAAACACAATAATGAACTCCCATCAAGTTTCATTCCCTCTATGGTCCCCTCACAATTGAGTTATAAACTCATCTTTAGACACTCTAAATAATATGTTTCTGTCTCTTTAACCACCTTTACCAAATGAGTAACATGCATGGATGAAAAGAAAAATTTAACATCAGCTAAATCACTACATTCTACATGCATGTCATCTAGTAGCGATATTAACTTCCATTAATCTAATGCTTCTTTCACTATTTGATCATATGACATTCTGCTCAATGCATTTTCCACTGAATTTCCATTTCATGTTGTATACATCAAGTCAATGTATGAATGTGGATATACTCCGTTCATCTCCTTTTCCATAGATTCAAATATCGTTGTGAGAAAATGTGTTTCAAACATTTTTGGCCTGGGAACATAGTAAAATTCTCACCAATGAGTTAATAACGTCATGTATTCATGGAATGGATCACTATAGATAACTTAAAATCTTGTTTTGGGTAATTATTTTCATGAACCCTCGAATTAATTGAACTATAAGACATGACATAGATTCATTTTTTGAGACCAAAACATAACCCAGATCCTGAACCATCAAAGTACACCACAAACCCAAGTCTGTCTTCTGGAAAAATCAAGATAGTTTCACATGAAATACAAACATTTAGTTCCACAAAAAAATCTAGAATTAATCATTCGGTTGGAGAGAAGCGTTCTCATTTTTCAGATCTATCATTAGCGAAACTAGCCATTAGAATTCTTTCAAAAATCCTATGTATTATCAAGAAATACCAAAAAAACATTGTATCTCATATAGATTCTTCAGTGGTTTTCATGGGATAACAACTTCTATTTCTTCAAAATCAACAAAAACACCATTTTTTAGAAATAATACGACCAACAAAATGTACTTCATCTATCCAAAAACCACAGGTTAATAATATGGAATTCAACAAGTGAAATATTATTATTTGTAACATGCTTTCTAGGTGTTCCTCATAATCAACCCTTATCATTGAATATACCAATATGGTGTCCCAAAACACCATAAGAATAGAGTCCATATATTTCTGAAATATCTAATTCTCCAAGGCCCTGAAGACCACTGCTGAATTCGTTACACTGAAAGGAATGAATACATATTAAGAATATCTATATCTACTTTTGAAATATGTATTTTGAGTATATTTCTTCCGAACTCGCAATTTGTGATATCCTGATCACAAATAAATCTTGGAGAACCATTGAACTCCCCTAAATTGATGGTAAATAACAACAAAGATTTGAATTAAATATTAGTTCTTTCCCATAACCTGATTAAGATTACGATAATCAAAACACAACATAAGAGTTACATATTCATTCTTTAGATACAAAACTAGTTCTACACACTAACACATACAAGGACAAAAGTAACCCATTATTTATAGATCCTCTAATTACACATCCAATTCCCATATCCCTGTTGATGTCATCCTATAATATTGACGGTTAATAGTACTGGTCCCATAAAAGAGATCATTTGTAAACTCCAAAACCCTTATTGGTGGTAAACCTAAGAAGGTTATGATAAATACATCTATAAAATGATCCAAAAAATCTAGAAAATTTACATCCTCAATCTCTTACATGGATAACAAGGACAATTCCTCCAATAGGTAAGATATTGTTCCCACTATTGATGCCAACATGCTCTTTTCATCATTCTTTAACATCCTCTCTCCTCTAATGATATGCTCGATGTTGTTCTAAGTCATGAAACTATAAATTCTCTTATAAACATTGATGTGTACCTTAAAAAATATCATCAAATCCATAAAAAGGATTACAAAATAGACATCCGTGTATAACATTGAAATGTACTCTTTCTGCTCATGTCTATCAATAGTTATAAAATATACTCTGTACACCTATTCATGTCATTCCCTTTCACCGAGTGAATTTTGGATTTTTAAAATATAATTCATCATTTACAACTAAAAAAATTAAAAATCAAAAGAACTAGAAGAAATGAATGGATGTAATGTACCAGTATAAAAGAGTACATTCACAATGGTAGAATTAAATATAATCGAACCTCTCTCCAATGATTGTCCAGCCTAATCATCGACAATCAACTGCTCAGCTCCGTAAAATTGCTTCATTGCTGCACTATTCTCCTTATTTCGTTGGGTATATTTCCCTAATAGAGTAGACAAAAAATTTCTAGAATCACCATGTCTAGATATATGCTACTGATAATAATGATTTCTTAATACTCCCCATGTCGAAGAATATGATGCTTGCAACACCAGAGAAGTGTCTCGGGCACCTGACCTTTGAGCATTATGACAATAGCACTACAGATACCCCATCTACCTTATGTTATGAAAATATCTAGGTTTTTTCATATAATTTCTCTTTATTTGGCTAATAAAACCACATTTAAAACACCACGGTTTTTTCTTCGGACTTGGAGGATGGTTCACTGATCCTGCAGTCTAATTCAATATTATACTTACCACATTGAAATAAGTGTCCCTTTTCCGATTGATCCCAACATTTTAGTTCCCTCCATTTCTTGTAGGTTTCAATGTAACTCCTCCCATAGATCCTGAGATATCACATTCTACAAATATCACTATGTTCCCCATCTCTGTATAATTAGTAATACATAGCTTCTCAATTTTCAATCGAATATCTTTCATTACCCCAATTAGAATATTTAGGACTTTAAAGATGAACTTCCTGCATCATCTGGTCAAATACACTAAATTAATGAATTTAGCTGCATACAATATTAAAAATAGATTATCCTATGTCAGGATAATGAAGTATGTTGTTTTATGTATTTTGAAGGTATTATGATAGGATTGTTTGTTGAAAATTTCCTCAAAATCCTCCCATGTAAGGACATCATCCAGTCTAGCCTGCACCACTAAATCCCACCATTAGAATTCAAGATCCTCTATCATATATATCTCCATAATTACCTAGAGCCCTGATGGTGTGCTGATGAAATAGAGGATATGAATCATCCTACTAAGGCACTCCTATGCATTTTCATCTTCATAATCAACCCAAAATTTAGGTGCATTCTACATCATGAATTGGATGGTATGATCACCGTGCCTTAGATCATTCCTACGGTTCCCCTTTTCCACTGCTCAAAAAGCACAAAAAATACACTATACAATCTCATGGTTCATTTGTGGTTCAGATGCAACCACATTCTTTGCTGCATCTTCAGGTTGGTTTCAACGATGCCTACCAGGTGCAATTTTCTCAAGCAACAACAAACTATGTTAATATATCTCTCTAAAAACTCATGTCATTTCATTTAATGTTCTATTAGATAAACTTTTAAAAAACTATTTTCAATAAAAACATTCTTCCATGTTCAACCATTTTTGAAATCTGTCACCATTATTTTTAAAAGTTAATCCATTTTTAAAATACCGTAATCATTTTCTTCTTTAAAAATCAATCATTTGAAATAAAATTTCATACTTTTTTCAAAAATCAACATTTTATACACCACATAAATCAATACCCAAAATGATATATGCACTCCTATTGGGAAGTAATTCCCCTACAATTTTTGTTATGCTCGTCTCATTGGCTAAAAAATACAAATGATAATTTCAAATCATTGACGTTTCCCCAAACACTTATGTACCAAACTCTCTGGTAACTTGAAGTTCAGCATAAATGATTTAGCCATGTCCTTTTATGAAATACATTTCATGTTTTAAAAATCATATTATTTTTTAAAATTTCAACCCAGTGAATAAACTTGAAGGAATTGCAACTCCATGACCATGAAAACAGATAAATACTTGATAGGAAATGAATGAACAAGTTGATAACATTTTGACCATAAAGGAAGACTAGACTGATACCATGTGTACTGACCCCCTCATTTCCATTGTCTTGAGAGTACATTGAGTCATTAATAGGCCTTAAGTTACATCCCCATGATGAAAAAAGATGGAAATATATTCCAGAGGGTTTCGAATACAATATGGGTATGATTTACCCTTTATAAAAATAAACTAATAAACTATAAAACCATAACACAACACTTCAATAAATGATGCATGAACAACAGAATGACAGCTACACAACATCATGAATCTCAAAACCACATCAAAGTGTGAAACTAATGAAAACCAAACATGTATGAATATAAACAATGGATAAATAACTAAAGACTCTTAATAGAACATGTGACTCCATGATCCACAAGTTTCAAGCTATATAATTACTGACCGACTCATGTAGCACGAAGTAGTGCTAATAATGTGAGGAACATTACCTTTAACTTTTTCTCATAAGATAGCATCTGCCAACGAACAAATGTGGAAAACAAGTGGTGGGTATAAAACTCTTTTAGTTCTCTCTCAATGACATCCCTACTAACTCCACTAGAATAGAATGCTTAACACATTATATAAAACTATATATATATAAAACAATTATCCAAAATAGTTTATAAAGAAATATGAATTAGTTAAAAAACTGATCATAACCAAGTGAAACCAGATGTAAATGGAAACGTTTTCCAGAAATATATTTTCCATAAAATAATTAATCAAATCTAATTTTTTTTTCACATTATCATTTTTTCATTCTGATTCTATAGTTCACAACACACAGACACATGAATGATTCATTTTATAGTTCTATACTCATAACCGGTCACTTGTCCTAATACCTCGTATTCCAGAAACACATGCCCCAGATCCAGGGTCATGTACCGTGTACGCCAAAGTTACTCTCCCCCTATTATGTTCCCGTTAATCAAGATATCACACAATAACCATTTATTCCAAAAAACTCCTTTAACAATAGAAACTACATCAATAAAATTGAACTTTTATAGAAACACATACGCACCAAATTTCAATGAAATAATTCATTTCAATTGAAATTTATCTTTTATAGAGAACATATAATCCAATTCATATGCCAAAAATCTATGAAATCCCCACTTTAAATTCTATTTTTTAAAATAAATAATAAAAGCAATATATTCAAAACACACAATTTTCCAGATTCCTCCATTTTTCCAATCCATAAAAAAATAAGTGTTTCCAAATATTTCTAAATTTCCAAATCCCATCCTATTCAACAAAAGATAATAAATTTGGAATCATTCCCATGTGTTCCAGTATGCAGATCCAAGAGAGAATACTCATACCATAAAAGATTTGACAAAACATGAGAACAGACGAAGAACGCTTAAGAAAATCAGGTCGATTATTCACAGAGCCGCTATAGATCTCTTCTCCTAGCAAGATCAAGACAAAATATCAACTTATTTTGCATCCAAAATCATAGATAAACCCCTAATGGGTGTATATCCTTGAAACCAAGATTAGAAGAAAAGTAGATCTAAGTATATCTACGACACTTGTCATGATTGATGTAGAGAAATCACATACCTCAAGAATCCGGGTTTCAATCACCAATGGAATCCTTCTTATTTCGAGAAGATAGATGAGTGAACCCTCTTAGACCTTTGGGTAAGAAATATAAATATTTAGATCTGATTTGGGTCAAAAGCGAGGGAGTATTGAAAAAATGTGTGAGATCATATTTTTAAGGATCAAGGTTGGAATCATCACACAATTTGGCCACATGGTTAGGAAAATTGTGTTCTCATCGTGTTATAGATACATCCCACACAACCTCCACAAGAATTTTATCTCCAAAATATTCTCTCAATATGATGGAGCAACTACCTCATGATGAACATTATGCATATTTTCTCCTAATAATGTCGCTTGGTTTGGACAAATTGTATGCCACCCACGCGACATTCATTTAGTCCCAAAAACACATTCAATTTTCTCCAAACACTCCCAACCTCCATCCTTAAACATTATGATAACGAAAATATCAATTAAGGTTTTCATATTAGAAATCATAGGTTCTACATATATATTAAAAAAATGAAAGAATAATATTCCCCAACAAAAATATTAAAATAAAATACCATTTTAAACCTTATTATAATCAATGCCATTCAAAAAATGGCCACAAATTATGAAATCATTATAAAAAAATAACATCTTTATTAATAATCATAAAAAACCAAGTGGTTGTTTTCCCATACACATCTCCAAAAATATAATTAATTTTATGAAAATCCATTCTCATAAATCCTCAAATGGGAAATATATGACATTAATCATATGATCAATTGTAGAAATATTAACCCTTCTTGGATTAGGATTATACTATATCTCTACGAAATATCATAGTTTTTACATTTATTATCCACACAACCAACATAAATTAATTCAAATTAAATTTATATTAACCAAGAAATATAACTATAGTGTGTCTTGAATTACTTTTTGTTATAAGACCATCAATCATGCACTGTTGAAAATCAAGATAATACCCAATAATTCAATTTCAATTTTTATCCCAAGGTGAATCTCTGGAACAACTGCATATACATTCCAATATCCAGGTAAAATTTTTTTTGGAATAACACAAAATTTCAATATAAAAAAACATGTTATATTAATATATATGTAGATTTATCCTTACTATCTTTCATATGGTTGGGTTCACTAATATACATTTTTTGAATTATACATCCAATGTATTATAAAAATATTACTCCAATAAAAACATTAAAAACTAAACTCTTGTAACATTGAGTTGGGGTCTAAATTGACAAACTCGGTAATAGTTGCTTACATCAGAAACCATCATGAATAAATAATATATAATCTGTATGATAGGTTATGGTGCTAAAAATATATATTAAATAAATAACTTGTGTGAGAAACTTGTCCACGAGTAAAATTAAATTAATAATCGCAGAGATAATTATAAATTAATTTTCAATTAAAAAAAAATTTAAAATGCTAAATGTCATGATATCCCACATCAATATATATTATTATCAACTCGTAACTCTGAGAATATTTTTATTGATATCTATGTGTACAGAAAAATAATTTTCCAAAAAGGCGAATCAAATTTTTTATCTCATGAGATATATCAATTCATCTAGGAAATATGTTATTTTAAGCACCACCCAACACTACATGTCCAATGAAATCCTCATAATTTAATGATAAATTTAATTTATAAACAATATTACTCACCAAAAAATTACTATTTTGAGGAATGAATACATGAATTTTGATATTTCCTCCATCAATCAAGTAACTCTCATAGTTAAAAACCTTATATTTAATTTTAATCTGGTTTATGAAGTATGAGTATCCATGATACTAAGGATATGGATACAGTTAGGAAAATTAATTCCTAGAAAAATATAATGATAATAAAGTGAAATTTTTAACAAAATGATAAATAAGACAAAATTAATGATAGGTAAAATATGTTCATCAATCCATTTCAAAATATAGGTTTTGAAGTAAATTAATGTCTTCTAGATAATAATAAATAATAGAAGTAATATATTTAAAATTTATTACGGTCCAATAATTTTATTCATAAAACCATATGAATCATGTACAATAATCAAAATATCATTAAATAGTTTGAGATTAATAATACATTGAAGTCATATAATTTGACAGAAATCATTATTTTGTCCTTCGGGTAATGAAATGAAACATGTTCCCATTCTGAAACATTACAAATATTCATTAATTAAAATAAAAAATTAGAGATGTTAATAAATTATATTAATACTTATTTCATAAAATATAAAAGAAATTTATAAATAAACATATAAAAATATTTAAATTAAATAAATACATAATCGATCAGAAATTAAAAATAGCTTTTTTTATTGTAACATTTTATTTCCTGATTTTGGTTCCATAGAGATATAAATTTAGATGAAAACAGAGAATCTCCACAGATATACCGATTATAAGAATGTAATATTTGTATTTGATGGATAGATTATTTGATTTCTTTAATTAAATATATAATTAATCCCAACAAAATATAGATTAAAAAATAAATTCCTAAATATTTGGTAAATTTAAAATTTTAACTCCATGAAAGTGTAAACTGGAATTGAAAAATTACTAAATATTATTAAACGTTGTTCAATTTTATGTAATTCATAGATTAATTTTTTATAAAACATAAATGAAAATAGGTAAATAACACAAAATATATCTAAATGGAGTAGAAATTGAAATGAAATTCTTTATATCATGCATTCAGTTAGTAAAATAAATTTATCCCAATATATATTTATTACATAATATTTACAATTGATAACTATTATCACACACACACATATATATATATCTATAATAATATATATGATACTATTCAAAAACATTTGAGGCATTTTTGAACAATATTTCATGATTATAATTGGTCTGGGTGTTAACTAATTTATATTTCAACCATTTTTTATTCGAAATTTATGATCATTTTTTTTAATTTCCATGGTTCAATCAGTTGAAAAAAATAAAACAAAATTGATTATTTTACACATATTTATAATCATCCATGAAATAATTGATGATAAATGAATCACATTGCTCTTTAAATGTCATAGTTGGACTCGACCCATCCCTCAGGGCCTATGATGTGTCATACCCCAAGTCCACCTCCCAAAGGCTACGTGTTGGTGACTAACACCATAGTTTTCAACATGCAATTGGGGTGAATTTTCCTAATTACCTGTACACATGCACACAGAACCAAATCCCAAAGATAAAAAAGTAATCATGCATGCCACTAAACAACCACTGAGTAAATGTACAATCTCTAGGTCAAATGGGCTAGAATACAGACCCAACAAAAGGTAAACCGTAAATAGGATGGTACAAGGAAAATATTGAAAGTCATCCGCTAGAAAAACCACCTGATTGGTAAGGGTAGAGAAACTTCTATAATCCATATAAGTATACCCCACCTGTCTGGTCTCACAGGGCACCACCGTGTCCTGGGCCACCATGCCCTCCTTCAAGGTAGTGGTCGTCTGCACCAGAAACATGACACAGGTGTGAAGCCTATGAATGTCTGAGAAACAAAATACTCATAAGGGACACCAAAAAATAAGGAAAAAACCCAAATAAATCCAAAAATTAACCCCAAAGCACTATAAAAAATCATGATATCTCACACATGAAAAATTCTAGAGTTGGAAAGTAAGAACACTAGTCATATCTTGAAACACAATGGGCTACTGGATGACTCCACCTCAAAGAATACAGTGGGCATGCCGGGTCACATCGAAGCCGCTTCCCACTAACCTATGACTATTGTGTTACTCATCCGTGATGTGTACAATGGCTATGTTGGGTCACATAGACGATTCTACCCACTGTGGGCATGATGGGTCAAACAAAAGCTCCTTCCGACCTTGTCCATATTGAGGTACTCCTCCTATCGATTACCATGGGTGTTTTGGTTTTCATAGATCTTCTCCCCGCCATTGGTATACCAGGTCGAACAGAAGCCACTTCCCACTAGTCCAGAGTATCCAATCCACATAGGGGATCTTGTCAGTAGTCATTATGTCTCAACCAACTGTAGGTTTTTATAAATAATGCACTTAATTATGGGATAATAGCTTCTCAATAAATTTTTCAAATATCAACATCCATGAATGTAATATCCCAAGCTTCTACAGTACACTTCTCTTTAAATAATGCAATAGTGTGTGTTGTATGCAACATCGAGTTCTAACGCACCATAACCAATAAAACTAGCCATTATGAATTGTAATACCAACTTTTTGAAATTTATAAATTTTATTTTTCAAAATGAACTTCATTTTTGGATTCGGAATATCGAAATTAGCATAGGGTGATTTGTTGGTAATTTTCTGAAAAACATTATTTTTTGATGAATAGTGAAACCACTAAGTGGTAGATAAAAAACTGAATTTTTCATAAAACATAATTTTACCACTTCTGTGAGTGGAATTTTGAAAATCCGAGATACACAGTTAATATCAAGGAGTAAAATTCTGTTCAATGTGATGAAAATAATTTTTTTGAATAGTAACTTTTTACTATTATTTACCACTGTTAAATGTAAATAGGGTAATTAAGGGTAAAATGATATTAATTTTACCCAAACACATGTACTAATTCTATTGGAAAAGAGTATCTCATCCAAAAACAACCTTATTAATAAAATATTATCATTTAGGTCCACTTGGATTAGATTAGGATATTTATAATTATTTAATACAAAGAAGAGTTAAAAGAGTTAAAATCAAAGTTTATTTACTAAAACATATTTAATATAGGGATTCAAAAAAGATAAATTAGATTATAAAAATTCATTAGAAATCATAATCTAATTGCTACATTATGATATTTTATTTATAATTTTTAAACATTAAATAAATTAATTTATTTATGACACAATGATGATGCAGTAATTACCATAATATAGAAACATTAAAATAATTGATATTATAAATATCAAAATAAATATAATTTGAGACTTTTTATGAATTACATAAATTTTCTAGTTTAATATGACATGTTAGAAATGATTTAATTATCTTTTTTGAAGTAATCATTCTATTATGATTTTCACAAAAAAATGTATTTTTTAAATAGAGTCAAAATTGACATAAAAGAGTTTTTTAAAAAAAAATTATATTATTAATTGATATTCAATTCCAAAAAATCTACGGTTCTTCCAAGAGACATATATAATGATTGGTGCATCATTAATGGACCACTTGGGGGTCTCTTGGAGATATATAGTATGTTTATTAACTATATTGAATAAAAATACAAAGTGACATGGTAAGTGTCAAACTAATTAACTAAGAGTTAAAACTAAACGATATGGTTAATATAATAACCAAAACCTATTTAAATTATATCGGTTGAGTGGTTTTCGACCCATCCCCACCTTAACCTTTAAATAATCTACTTTGGAGCCATTAGAAACCGAATATGAATTTATTATAAAATAAAATTTCTAACTTTTCCAAAGGTGCCCCTCCTCCCCCTTATAAAAGGACACCACTTCTAACCAATTCTTCACAACTTCAAAGAATTTTGGTTCGGACAACCCATGACCAAATACTCTCTAAATTTACATCACATCATCATAGAGGCATTAGATTGATCATAAATCCAACCTATGGATCCCTTTTGAACAAATCAAAAAGAAGAACTAGAAGAAGAGGTAATGTTTTCACCACCCTCTTTCAAGTTCCTTTCTTCTTCAACTTCTTCTTTCTTTCTAATTCCCATTCTAAAATAATAACTCCATAATTTCATATATAATGTGATGTTATTATAAATATGGTACAACCATATTCAGTATTCCATCTATCCTTTTAATGACATGTCACCATACGTGCGTACGTACGGCTTACTGTCTCCACGTCGTGGTGTAATTGTTATTCAATAAATTATAATTTGGATGGGTATAATAATGATGTGTAATTCATGTAAATAATAAATATAACATGATAATGATTCTTTATATATTATATACCTTCCAATTATATATTATATTAATATCAAAAGAATGATATTGTCGCTCGTGCGTACGTACGGACTACCGTCTCCACGAACATGATGAGATTCATTCCCCATCATATCTATTCAAGTATAATTCTCATTTGATGATTAATAATAGTATCTAAAGACATGATGTCATTATGTATAATAATTAGACACAACCTATCCCTGACAAACACGACTTATGTAACAAAACATATAAAATAAAATGAGTAAGTTAACACCCGAAACAACGATAATACATAGATATTATTAACAAATCAATGTTAAACGATCATATATGATATCATATTAATGTATATGATTATTTTAAAATTTAATAACAATTACTTAACCATTATAAAGGAGGTTAACCTACCATCAACCAAGGAAAATTACAATGTATGGGATTATTTCGCAATCTATTCATTATCTGATGTTGTTTATACGTAATAATCTATTGGGACTTCTTTATCATCCACATCCATGTTTCTTAAAAATATATTTCAAAACATTTTTACTATTTACTAGAATATGGGATAAAGTAATTTATACCCTTTTTTGAATTTTTATAAGAGGTTTATAAAGGAATCTTTCCGTCATTTTCGAAACAAGGTGCTTTTTAACCTTTTCGACAGAATTAAGGTAAGAATGTTTTTTAACATATACGGCGGGTGCGGATAATTTCCGCCATTATAAAATCATTGAAGCTTCCCTTACAAGCTTGTAAGAATATTTTCAATGTAAATGTTTTATTTTATTATTATGTGACTTTAAAATGATTTCAAAAAAAGATATATTTCTCTCAAACAGTTTTGATTTCATCTATGTCAACATCCTTTGATGGATTTTCAGCTTATTTGAAGTTGATTTATTATGAAACAAAACGCACATATTGTATTGATGGTTATGTGATATGTTTTACTATGGATGTGTTGTTTTTATAACATTCATGGTTTATGGAGAATGTATTTACATTTCGTATGCTATTTTTAATACGAATGTTTATGTTATGTATAAACTTATTCATATAAGGAATGAATTGGACATAATATGTGACAGGTGGAGCCCGCTATAGCTCCTCGATGCATCGATAGGTCTCATGAGACAAACTAGTGTTTTGGCACATGAATATGACAAAATCTTATTTGTAGTTTTGGCACGAGGCCTTGGCTATGTGGTTATGATAGTCTGGCATTATGCATTCCATCATTATGAAAGTGGTTATTGATATTTCAAGTGAATATTCGACTAGTAGAATATACATGTGAATAAGTAAATGGAATTATTTCATTTTATTTTTTCCATATTATGCTGAAGTTCAAGTTTAAAAAGATTTTGTTTTAGAAAATACACTGCCTTAAATGTTTATGTTTATTTATAAAAGTTTTAACTATATTTTTATCATTACTTGGAATTTGAGCTCACCCCTTTCAATGTTTAATTTTTCCCAGGATGTGAAGAAGTAATTTATGAATGACATGCTGGGATAGTATGTGGGGATATGAGTATGGACTATGTAGACTATGTTGTTGTAGTTTTCATTTTGTGATGCAATGTAAACTTTATTAATGTATCTAGTTATTCTAAGGCTACTAAACTAATTGGAATTTCGAGACTTGATCTTTCATGTGATCATGCCAATTTTATATAATAATGAACTGACTCTGGGTATCTAGGGTCGGGGCGTTACAGTTGGTAATAGAGGAAGTTTAGTACAATCCTTGGAAACGAGATTTAGATAAAACTTGATTAGATCCCATAGATTTAAGATGGAATTTGAGGATTATTATATAAGAACTTCATAGAATTTTGGTATTGTAGAGATTTTGTGAATTTTCTGAGCAATACATCCCTGTCTGGATACGGGCAGGTAGAGGCGGCTCTGGCACAGATGTATCTAGCGGTAAAACCCAAAAACACTGCATTGAGCTAGACTCGAATGGGAACTGGTGGACAACAACTGGCCTTGCTACACTCTTGGTTACGACACTTCTAGGGGATATTCTTTGGATAACTCTCATTTTCTATACAAATCATTAGGAAGGGTTTATGAGTATATACGTCCTCAATGAAAACATTTGTATTATTATGGATTATATCCATAAATAGTTCAATTTATGTTAAGTGTTTAATAAGAATGGAATTATGTATTTTGATTCATAAACTTATCTAGTTTATTCCATTGTTTAGAAATGGCACCTAGTTGATGAAATGAAAATTGTATCAATGCACGCACTCCATGTAGGGATTTCCCTCTTGCTGAAGATAATTATAGAGGAGCTGGTAATGCAACTGTTGGTGATCAACTAATCCCCATACTGGGACAACTTGCTCAGGTTATGAATAATAACCTTACCCATATGGACCAACCTGATACATAGCGTGGAGGTTCAATGTTAGATCGCTTCATGAGGCAGGAACAACCAACATTCAATTGGAGTAAAAATCCATTAGTAGCTGAAAAAATGGATAAGTTCCCTAGAGAAAATATTTCAGGCATTGGGGAGTAGTGAACGGGAAAAAGTTGTTATGGAGGTTTATTGCCCCACTGGAGATGCTGATCAATGGTGGTCATTGATTCGAAACACTACGGAAGATTATGAAGTATCAAATATGGAATGGAGGGAGTTCCAAGATCTGTTTTTTAAAAAATAATTTCCTCAGGACCATCGAGAAGATATGGAAAGGCAATTTATGAGTCTGAGATAAAAGGAGGATGATAATTTCACAAAGTATGAGTCTAACATTACAGTGTTAGCAAGGTATGACAGAGATTATATAGGTAACCTAAGAAGTAAGATTGATCGTTTCTTTGATGGGTTAGAACTATTTCTCCATTGAGCATTAGTCTCACAATCCTTCTCGTCGTACGGAGGCATTGTCTCATTTGCTATCAAGACAGAGAAGGAATTATTTAAGTCTTATGACATTAAAGAAAAGAAAGAGAATAAGAGATTTCATGATAAATCTGAGAATTGAAATAAGGGGAAGAAGGGAATATTTGAATATCCAACTGGCAGTAAATGTGCGAAGAAACACCCTGGTACTTGCTTAAAGGAATGGGAGTCTGTTACAATTGTTGTGAAAAAGGCCACCAAGATCGTGATTTAAAGGAGAAGAAGGAAGCTACTGATGTCCAATGCTACAATTGTAGGGAGATGGGACATTATGCAAATGAATTTCCTAAGAGTCAAGGGAACTTATCTTAGAAAAGTCCAAGGGATCAAGGCCAAGCTTATGATATCAATATTGCTTAGGTAGAAGCTCTGAAAGACGTGGTGGCAGGTAATTTAATGGTTTCCCCAAGTTTAGAAAATGCATTATTTGATTCTTGGATCATCACATTGTTTCATATCTTCTCTGTTTTTAATGAAAATTAGATATTTCCCATTTGAATTAAAAAGCGAGTTTTCAGTTAAAAATCCTATGGAAAGTATCATTGGAACAAAGTTTTGTGAATCAGTCCCCATTAGAGCACATAAATGTTCATTATCCGTGGATATCATCGTTATACCTATGATTGAGTTTGATATAATCCTCGGTATGGATTGGCTTTTGGACCATGATGCAAAAATTTATTATAAGAAGAAGGAGGTTACAATTTATTATGATGATGTTAAGGAACACCTTATCTTTATAGAAGAATCGTTACCACTTAATTCTTATCCAGATCCACCCCCAGTAGCTCAACTAAATTCAATTATTGGAGAGGAAAAGGATGAAATTACAGTGTTTGAGGAAATGAATGATCAAATAGAGGATGTACCCATTGTGAAAGAATATGTAGATGTGTTTCCGGAAGATTTACCTGGACATCCTCCAGAACGAGAAGTTGACTTTTCCATTGATTTAATTCTGGGATCAAGGACTATATCGAAGACCCCTTATAGAATGGCCACTATAGAATTAGTTGAACTAAAGAAACAACTAGAGGAATTGAGAAATAAGCGATTTATTCTCCCTAGTGTTTCTCCATGGGGATCCCCTGTTCTTTTTCTTTAAAATAATGATGGATCTATGAGGTTATGTATCGACTACATGGATATCAATGATATAACAACAAAGAACAAGTATCCCCTACCTCACATTGATGATTTATTTGACCAACTGCATGGAGATCAATAATTTTCAAAGATTGAACTTCGATCTAGATACCATCAGTTGTCTGTGAATAAGGAAGACATTCCAAAGACAGTATTTTGAACCAGGTATGGGCATTACGAGTTTACAGTAATGCCTTTTGGATTGACTAATTCACCCTATGTATTCATGGATCTGATGAATAGAGTTTTCAAGTAATATCTCGATGAATTTTTGGTGGTATTTATTGATGATAACTTGGTATTCTCCAAAAGATACGAAGATCATGAAAATCACTTGCGCATTATCATGAAGATTCTGAGAAGACATGAAATATATGGAAAGTTTAGCTAGAGTGAATTCCGGCTTCATGTGATTTCATTTCTTGAACATATTATCTCTAAAGATGGAATCTCTGTTGATCCTTCTAAGACCAAGGCAATCCAAGAATGGCCTACACTGACTACTATAACTGAGGTGCGTAGTTTTATTGGTTTAGCAGGTTATTATCGATGTTTCGTCCAGAATTGTGCCCTGTTGGATAACCCATTAATGAAGCTCACACGTAAAGGGGTTAAATTTGTTTGGACAGAATAGTGTGAAGAATGTTTTTAAGAACTTAATAGAAGATTATTCAATGATCCTATATTGACACTACCATCAGGGAATGATGGGTTCGTTATTTATAGTGATGAATCGAAAAAAGGACTTGGTTGTGTCCTTATGCAGAATTATAGGGTTATTGAATATACATCACGACGGTTGAAAATTCATGAACAAAACTATCCTACTCCTGATCTCGAGTTAAGAGCTATAATATTTTCTATGAAGAGATGGAGGCACTAACTCTATGGTGAAAAAATGTGAGATTTATAATGATCACATGAGTTTGAAGTATATTTTCTCACAAAAAGAACTCAACAAGAGGAAAAGGAGATTTCTTGAATTACTCAAGGATTATGACTGTACGATACACTACCACCCGGGGGAAAGTAAACAAGGTGGAATATGCTTTGAGCAGAAAAGATCATGGAGTTTTGAACAATATGGGTATTGAAAGGGATCCAATATTCATGGATCTAGTGAATATGGACATGGGAATAACCAGGGAAGGTGAAAGATCATTTCTTTTTCAAATGGTTGCCAAACCACCTTTACTAGAATGGATTAAGAGTTCTCAGACCGATGATTAATAATTTCAAAAGAATATTAAAGCTGTGAATGGTGGGAGATTGAGAGTCTTTGTGTATGAAGAAGGAATTTTGAAATTCGGGAAGAGGATTTATCTTCCCAATATACCTGATCTAAAAAAGGAATTGATGGATGATGCACATACTTCCAATTTCTCTATACACCCTGGGAGCACCAAAATGTATAGAGATTTGAAGGAGCATTTTTTGTGGGAAAACATGAAGAGGGAGATTGCCAATTTTGTGTCATGATGTATGGTTTCTCAACAAGTGAATGTTAGAAGGAAACAACTTGGTGGAGTATTGCAACCTCTTCCCATACCTGAGTGGAAATGGTATTATATCATGATGGACATTGTCATGGGACTACCAAAGACTCATAGAAGGAATGATGCAATATGGGTTATTGTTGATCATCTTACCAAGTCAGCACATTTTCATGCTATAAGGGATGATTTACCACTTGAATGGCTAGAAAGACTATATATTGATGAAGTTGTGAGACTTCATGGAGTACCCCTATTGATTGTTTTTGATCGTGATCCACATTTTACTACAAGATTCTGGAAAAGACCTCAGAAAGCCTTGGATACTGAACATCATTTATGCAGTTCCTACCACCCTCAAACAGATGGAAAATCAGAACGAACTATTCAAACCTTAGATGACATGTTGAGATCCTGCTCACTTGACATTCAGGGTATGTGGGATCAATATTTACCTCTGGTAGAATTTTCCTATAACAATAGCATCCATTCGAGTATTCCGATGGCACCATATGAAGCGTTATACGGAAATAGATGTCGCACACCAACCTGTTGGGATGATGTTGGTGAGAGAAAACTTGTAGGCCCAGAACTGGTTGAGAAAACGATGGAAAAGGTTAAGGTAATGCAAAACCATATCAATGATGCTCAAAGTAGGCAGAAGAACTAAGCCGATAATCGAATGAAGGATTAGTAATTTCAAGTCGGTGATCATGTTTTCCAGAAGGTATCTCCATGGAAGGGAGTCATACGTTTTGGTAAGAAAGGTAAATTGAGTCCCAGGTACATCGGAACTTTGGAAATTCAAGAACGAGTTGGGGCTATAGCTTACCGATTGGCAATGCCGCCATGTCTCTCCAAAGTTTACGATGTGTTCCACGTATCTCTGTTGAGGATATACATGCCTAACCCAACGCATGTACTCACCTATGAAGAATTTTAACTGGAACCCGATCTTTCTTATTGCAAAGAGCCCGTCAAGATTCTTGATACGAGAGAACAAGTACTAAGAAATCGGGCGACTCATCTGCTAAAAGTCTTGTCGAGAAACCATAAGATGGAAGAGGCAATTTGGGAACCCAAGGAACATATGATAAAGAACCACCCGAGTCTTTTCATGCGGTAGTATTCTAGAAATATCAAGGACGAAATTATTTGAAGGAGGGGAGAATGTAACACCCCAAGCTTCTACGGTACGCTTCACTTTGAATAGTGCAATAGCGTGTGTTGTACGCAACATCGAGTTCTAACACACCACAACCAATCATACTAGCCGTTATGAATAGTTATAACCACTTTTTGAAATTTATAAATTTCATTTTTCAAAATGGACTTCATTTTGGGATTCAGAATATCGAAATTAGCATAGGGTGAATTTTTTGTATTTTTCTGAAAAACATCATTTTTTATGAATAGTGAAACCAGTAAGTAGTAGTTAAAAAACTGAATTTTTCATAAAACGTAATTTTACCACTTCTATGAGTGGAATTTCAAAAATATTAGAGACACAGTTAATATCAAGGGGTAAAATGCGGTTCAATGAGATGAAAATAATTTTTGCTGAATAGTAACTTTTTACTTTTATTTACCAGGGTTAAAAGTAAATAGGGTAATTAAGGGTAAAAATCATATTAATATTACCCTAACACATGTCCTAATTCTATTGAACAAGTGTATCTCGACCAAAAACAACCTTAGGAATAAAATATTATCATTTAGTTCCACATGGATTAGATTAGGACATTTATTATTATTTAATTTAAAGAAGAGTTAAAAGAGTTAAAATCAAAGTTTATTTATTAAAAAAAATTTCATATAGGGTTAAAAATAAGATAAATTATATTTTATTTATAATTTTTAGACATTAAATAATTTAATTTATTTATGACACAATGATATTGCAGTAATTATTTTAATAGTGAAAAATTAAAATAATTGATATTATAAATAGCCAAATAAATATAATTGGAGACTTTTTATGAATTACACTAATTTTATAGGTTAATATGACATTCTAGAAATGATTTAATTAGATTTTTTAGAAGTAATCATTCTGTTATGATTTTTACAAAAATCAATGTTCCAAATAGTGTCTAAATTGACATAAAAGAGTTTTTAAAACAAATATTATATTATTATTTTATATTCAATTCCTAAAAATCTATGGTTCGTCCAAGAGACTTATATAATGTTATTTTTGTCATTAATGGACCACTTTGGGGTATCTTGGAGGTATATAATATGTTTATTTACTATATAATATAAAAATACAATGTTTCATGGGAAGTGTCCAACTAATTAACTAAGAGTTAAAACTAAAAGATAATGTTAATATAATGACCCAATCCTGTCTAAATTCTATTGGTTGAGTGGTTTTAGACCCATACCCACTTTAACATTTAAATAATAAACTTTTGAGCCATTATAAACCAAATATGAATTTATTATAAAATAATATTTTTAGCTTTTCCAAAGGTGCCCCTCCTCTCCCTTATAAAAGGACACCACTTCTAACCAATCCTTAACACCTTAAAAGCCTTTTGTATTGGCCAAACCCTGACCAAATACTCTCTCAAATTTCCTCACTTCAACCTAGTGGCCTTATTTTGATCAGAAAGCCACCCTATGGATCCCTTTTGATCAAATCAAAAGGAAGAACCCGAAGAAGAGGTAATGTTTTCACCACCCTCTTCCAAGTTCCTTTCTTTTTTAACATCTTCTTTCTTTGTTATTCCAATTATAAAATAATAAATCAAGTATTTTATACATTCTGTGATGTTATTATAAAAATTGTACAACCATATTCAGTATTCTATCCATCCTTTGAATGACATGTCACCATACGTGCATACGTACGACTTACCATCTCCACGTTGTGGTGTAACTGTTATTGAATAAATTATTATTTATATGGGTATAATAATGATGTGTAATTCATGTAAATAAAAAATATAACATTATAATTATTATGTATATATTATATACCATCCAATTATATATTTTTTTAATATGAAAAGAATGATATTTTTGCTCGTGCGTACGTACGGACTACCGTCTCCACGAACGCGATGAGATTGATTCCCCATCATATCCATTCAAGTCTAACTATCATTTGATGATTAATAATAGTATATAAGGACTTGATATCATTCTGGATATTAATAAGACACAACCTATACATGACAAACATGGCTTACGTAACAAAACATATTAAAGAAAATAGGTATGATAACACCCGAAACAACGATAATACTAAGATATTATTAAGAAATCAATATTAAAATATCATATATGATATCATATTAATGTATATGATTCTTTTATAATTTAATAACAATTATTTCACCATTATATAGTAGGTTAACCTACCCTCAACCAAGGAAAAGTACAAGTATGGGTTTATTTCTCAATCTCTTTATTATCTGTGGTTGTTTATACGTAATAATCTACTGAGACTTCTTTATCATCCAAATCCACGTTTCATAAAAATATATTTCAAAACATTTTTACTATTTACTAGAATATGGGTTAAAGTCATTTATACCCTTGTCGAACTTTTTATAAAAGGTTCATAAAGGAATATTTCTGTCTTTTACTAAACAAGGTGCATTTTAACCTTTTCAACAGAATTAAGGTGAGAATATTTTTTTAACTTATACGGTGTGTGCGGCTAATTTCTACCATTATAAAATCATTTATGTTTCCCTTACAAGATTATAAGAATATTTTCAAAGTAAATGTTTTCTTTTATAATTATGTGACTTTTAAATGATTTCAATAAAACGAGATATTTCTCTCAAACAGTTTTGATTTCATCTATGTCAACATCCTTTGATGGATTTTAAGCTTATTTGAAGTTGATTTATTATGAAACAGAACTTACATATTTTATTGATGGTTTTCTGATATATTTGACTATGGATGTGTTATTTTTATACCATTCACGGTTTATGGAGAAATAATTGACATTTCATATGCTATTTTTAATACGAATGTTTATATTTTGTTTAAACCTGTTCATATGAGAATGCTTTGGACTTAATATGTGACGGGTGGAGCCCGCTACAGCTTCTCGATGCATCGGTAGGTCTCATGAGACATACTAGTGTCTTGGAACAAGGCCTTGAAAAAATATTATTTGTAGTATTTGCACGAGGCCTTGGATATGTGGTTATGATAGTATGGTATTATGCATTATATCATTAAGAAAGAGGTTATTGATATTGCATGTGATTATTCTACTAGTAGAATATCCATGTGAATAAGTAAATGGAATTATTTCATTTTTTTCCATATTATGCTGATGTTCAAGTTTAAAAGGCTTTTGTTTCATTTATACATTGCCTTCAATGTTTATTCTTATTTATAATAGTTTTCTGTATATTGATATCCTTATTGGGCATTTGAGCTCACCCCTTTCAATGTTTTATTTTCCCAGGATGTGAAGAAGTAATTTATGAATGACCTGCTGGGATAGTATGTGGGGATATGAGTGTGGACTATGGAGACTATGTTGTTTTAGTTTTCATTTTGTGATGTAATGTAAAATTTATTAATATATCTAGTTATTCCAAAGCTACTAAAATAACCGGTCTTTCGAGACTTGATCTTTCTTGGGATCATGCCAATGTCATGTAATAAAGCACCGACTCTAGGTATCTAGGGTCAGGTCATTACAATGAAAGCCTCCATAGATTATTTCTAATGATTTTCCATGGTGTTGGTGTTCTCACACCACAATAAACTCATCAATCAGATGCCCT
The DNA here is from genome assembly GCA_963277665.1 of Viscum album. Taxonomy (NCBI): domain Eukaryota; kingdom Viridiplantae; phylum Streptophyta; class Magnoliopsida; order Santalales; family Viscaceae; genus Viscum; species Viscum album. Next base: position 1,757,121,142 of record OY728159.1, on the reverse strand, counting down.
GTTTGAATGATATTGGTGATTTTCCAAAAAGTAGCTGGTTGGGTTCGGAATCGGTATGACCCGATAAGACCAACCTGACCTGACCCATCATGTGGTCCACCAACCTAGTCAAGGTCCGGATATATGGACCGTAGGTCCAACTTGATGGGGTGGCCCACAACCTACAGTGACTCTCAATTCATCGGCTTTTGTAACCTCATGGCCAACAAATCCATCCACCCATTTCTCCTCGCACGTGATTAGAGACTGCATACCACAAGGAGTTGCGGCCCGCAGTTGGGAGCCGCTCCACCGATGTGGCCGAAGGGAAAACTACATTATCTTGCTGGAAACTTCTAATGCACCTCTATAGCCCGATCAAGGCATTATTATCCTACCGACACACCGGTGGGATCTTCAATGGACCACCAAGAATGCATGGGTGGTACGTTCTTCAAACCACCTAGACATCCAGCCATTGTTGTGTGTATCCCTCCCAACAAAGATATTGAATTTTACTTTCCACTAATTTGAATTGTTAACCAGAATGAACACACAAGGGGAGGGGCGTGGCGGTTGTTCGTGTTGGCCCACACATTCCTCATTGAATTTTTAAAAATGGGAGGAGTTTGAATTACATTTCCAACATATAATAACCAATCCATGTAAAAAATGTAATGAAAAATAAACTCCCTTAAGAACACATGATCAATGGATAAACCAATTCATGGGTTGATACGGGTTCGTTGATTTAGAATAAGAATGGGGAAAAAATAAAACAATTAAACCCCTACCTCAAAGTAGTTCAATGTGAAAGAAGTATACCTGCAATGATTCAAGAGGTAAAAGGTGTTCTTCACTCACATGTCCCATTCAACAATATATGTAAAACTAGATAATGACCTTTCGATGTTCGTCATTAGAGAGAGTTCTCATTGTATGTTGGTTCGAGAAAAATCCACTCTTTGATTCTTAACTCTCCAACGCCTTAACCAATTAATAGATAACATTTCACAATGTTTCTGTTACACTATGACGATACATCATTATGAATTTTCATTTATAAAACATCATTACTATTACTAATATATTAATTTTTCATTACACAACACCAAAAGGGATATTAATGAGCTTTATTTAATGCAATTTTTCACTGCACCACAATGCCATCGTCCGCCTCTCAATAGTTAGAGAAGAATATAAAAAAAAATTATGTTATTTTATTAATTTATGAAAATCCTGGAAACTATTTTTTTCAGCCAACCCTATCCAGTCGAAGTTAAGTCCTTTCTACGTGAATTCCATTATTCTGAGTTCAACAGAGCCCTCAAGTTTATTATCTAAGCACATATTTTAATGATAGAATATTCTGACTTCATGATTACCTAAATGATCCTAAAAAAGTACAAAATTTCATTCCATGCTCACCGGGCCTCGGAATAATATGCAGTCAATGTGCCATGTCTCGAACTAATTTTTATAATTTAAAAAAATTCATTGAAATTCCATGATATTACATAGTCTACAAATACACAAGAGTGAAAATTATTATTTATAAATAGTGGACCAGTAAGGAGGGAGATGGTATAATATATTTTAAAAATATTAGTAATTTCATATATATCATTTATATTCATTATTTCCAACATTATATCCATCTATGAAATGTTGTGATGAAAACTATTTACACTGCACTATGGATGCAGTAGGTCATACATATGTACAGGAAATGTTTTAATTTTTAAGGATGAAAATGTGAATTATTTTTTTCCCATAATTTAAATAAAATTTTATTTTATTTAATATAATATATTAATTATTTTGTCAATGATATTAGATATTTAATATATTTTGAAAAACAAATCATTCAAAATATCTATAATGATGAGTACCTCTATGCTGCATATCATCCTTTATATATCCACCTGAGGTACCTATAGTTTATATTTTTGGTATACAAAATTCTATATAAAATGTCCTATAGTTTTTGTAATTATTTTGGTAGGGCTTCTCAGATTTAAATTTACATTTGTGGTGTGAATAATATTGTAGAGGTGTTCTATATATAATATGAAGGAAATGAAACAACAAGAATTAATACAAATATATAATAATATTAAAATATATTTAATGTTATAGTGGCCAAAAAATTTAAAATTTTTGGTATTCTGTATTGGTTAATGATAAAATACATTCAACCAACAATATTTGGACATGTTTCTGTGTCGTTTTACACCATATGGTTGGGTTCAAACTTTTATTTATCCTATTTTATACATAACCGCATTAACAACATTTTCATGATTAATGGTTAATAAATTTACATAAAAAATAAAAATTGGCTCATATTGTTTTTAATTGATTACATTTTATACCATATATTATCAACCATTTCCACATTAATTATTTTTATGATTTTTAAATCATTTAATGTTATATTATTTAACAGTAAAATAACATTAATGTTACATTAATAACATTTCAGAAATGGTTTAATTAATTAAATCATGATGGTAATTGAAGACAAATATATCCTATCTATTGATAAATTAATCATTATTAATAACCATAATTTTCATTTGATTCCATAATTAATTCATACAACATACAATTTCATATTCTTTAAATCATTGCATTTTTTAGACAGATTGAGAGTGCATAGTGGCAATGTTGTCAAAAAAATTATGGTAATTATAACATCCTAATAAATTGAAAGAGAAATTAATTATCATGAAATTAGGCACATCAATTCATTAAAAAATACTTTTATATACCTACTAGATAATATATGAGAATTTAAAAGCTAGAGAATTTCTTTTTTTATTTTTCTATATATATAATGATATTGAAGTATTTATCAAGGAAAATTGATACAAAGATATCTTATCTAGGAATATTTGATGTTATTTTCTAAATAAACCCATCAAATAGATATAATTAATTTGTTAACTAAAATTTTATGTTCTTATCAAATTATTATTAACCTAAATTACATTATTAACGCATAAAGTGCATACAAATATTTCCGATAATAACTATTCCAAATTTCTAAAATTAAGGACCATATTACCATATATTAACATCAATATTAAATATTTTCAATCCATTTTATAAATTTAAATTTCAGAAATTTATAAAAATATCTTTGAATATAGAAATTTAGTACATGAAGAAATATAAATTTTGAGGAGAATGTTGGTTACAAGAATAAGATTATTCTAAATTAATACTATGTTTATGAGTCATCCGTATATTATTTCAAATATAGAAAAAAATGTAAATAATATATAAATTTAATTAAAATATTTTATTTTTATGTAATAGTTTAATTTTCAAAAATGTGGAAACATTATCCACATAAATATTTTTTACTAATAAAGGTGTTTCCAAGCATAAATATTAGCATATACAGATTAAAATATAATGTAAAATCCAATATATTTATTTATATTATTTTTATTATAATAGATCTAATTTTAATTTAATAAAATTAAAATACATAATGAAACTAATCAATAAACCGATTAATATATAATAAATGAAAACTCAACATAAATTTTTGTTTTGCACTATTTACAATTTTTTTTAAAAATATTCATAATAATATATGATAACATTGTATTAAAATAATAATTAAAAAATATTATTATTTTCTTCTTAATTAATTTCAAAAAAATTGTAGAATTTATTTATAATATCTATGAAATAATTAAAATAAAAACCATTTTTGGAAAAATAACATATTTTTGAAGCATAAAATGTCTTCAATGAAAATTTAGAGCCTCTTTTTGGATTATTAAAAAATATGTTATTATTATATATGTCGATTATATATTTATATCATAATGTTGTTACAACTATTCATACCATCGAATTTAATGATTTGTGTATAAGATGACTTTTTAGATAATACTATTTCTCAGTTTGATTATGCTTTTTTTTGTGTGTGCTATATATCAAATCAACATTTTTATATGTAAAAAGAGTCATTTAAAAATAAAAAAACATAATATTTATACAATCAATGATCCAATTTCCATCACTAAAATATTTTATGATTTGTTTTCAAATAAATCTTATTTCATTGATAATTTACATTACATTAAACACAAGGTATTAAGGAAACTATGTGATACTATTAAAAGTATTATTTACACATTAACAGTATAACATAGTAATTAATGCATCATTTATGAATATTAATAAAAATCAATGATTATTCATGATGAATTTAGAAAAAAATAATTTAATTATAATCATGTATATAATTATAATTAGTCTTTATATGATTCATAAAGTCATTTTTTATAAAGAAATGATTTTTATTTATTTTTTAGACAATATAAGTACATTAATTTTTAGAAAATTATGGATTTTTTATTTGAAAATAATATTCATTTACGGAATTGATAAAAAAATTATCTTATTGTAATTGTTTGAAATGTTTATGAAATTATAAGTGTATTTGTGATTAATGAAAATTATTGATTTTTATTAAAAACAACAATTTTATTTATATTATTTTTAGTGATCAATTATGTTATATATTATTTTAAATATAAATTTTTTAATTATATTTTATTAAATGAGTTATGCAATCCATTTTAGCTCATATTTATTTTTGATATTATTACTTTATATACCTATGACTATTTTCTCTTGGGAAAATAGATTTTTCATCATGTATACATGTATAATTTTAAATTATTTATTTACACATATAAGAATGTAATTTGAAAACATTTATTCCACAGAATTAATATAAATTATTAATATTATATTGTATTGTGAATTAATATTTGGTCACATTTATTAATGAAAACATTACAAATTAATTATTGTAGTTATAGGTATAATAGGTTTACTGGAGGGTGGGGTAATATAAAATGATAATTGGTAAAATGACCAATAAAATTTTCAAAATTCAAATATATTGGTTTAATTAAGAAAAAAAATATTTTAATGTTATTTAATGATCAATTTTTTAGAATTTTGAAATTTTGAAAATGGTGATACTCTTATTTATTTCAAGAAATTACATGTGTTCCCTCCTACCACTAATAAAAGGGAACACACTCTAATATAGCCTTCAAAATTAAAAAGTACTTTTTATTGTAAAGTAACTAAACTGATACCATCTTTAATTACATCCCCATTTCATATAGGACTTCATTTCAACACTCATAATAATTCTATTTCTGCTTACCTAAAGGGGTTTTCCAAAAAACATGCATCATCGTAAACCCAATAATTTAAATTAATATAATCTTAAAAAAGTATTTTTAAAATATGATTTAATATTATAATAATAATCTTCCATATAATTATATATAAATAGGTTAATGGAAAACCCTACATGAACCTCCTCATCCATCAAATGGGAAATGAAATCATCGATCTTGTGTACTGTGGATTACTGAACACACAAACTAATGCAATTCAGATTTTATCAACTCCTCTAACAAATGAAGATACATATTTATTTAATATTTTAATATTTTATATATTCCATATATATTCTAATGATATTAGAGTGTCATATCTACCTTCATTCTTTATAATAATTTGTAAACTAATAACATCGCTAATGTGTATGTGTGCACATTCGCCTCCACCAAGTGACGTCAATCATTTTTCAGTTTTTAGTGAAATGGATAGTAATAAAGATATATTAAATTAATATATAATATATAAATGATATAGTAATGATCTATGAATGGTTAAATAATATTTAACGTTCTTTCATTACATCTATTGAGGAAATAGAAGCAATGTTAATGCATCCTTACGACCTACCATCTCCATGAATATAATATTTCATTTTATACTTATAAATATAAACGATTTTTACACACCAAACTACTGATAATATAATTATTCTAGAATAATTTTATTTTTATAGATATCTTGTGAAACACATATCATCGTGCTTATATAAAACAAAATTTAATCACTAATTGAACACGTAAATTTTATATTTATTTATAACATTCCTTATAAGACTATTTTAAAAAATATTAATTTATATCGGAATATAAAAACGATGTAGTGGTGATTTTTTTGATTTTTATGAAATTTTTTCATGTATTATATGAATAAAGAGAAATAAAAAAATTAAATATAAAAAGATCATTTCCATTTTAATAAATGTTATTGTTAAACTATATATGAAATTTGTTTTAATGTAAATTATTTTCAATTATAAATAAATACAATTATCGTCCTTATAAAAATTATAATATTAATTGTAGATAAAAAAATTTGTTATCTTTTGAAAAAAATTCATTAAAAACATATTTTCTCATCTAGTCTATGGGCATAATTTTAAATTAAACTTTTTCTCTAATGTGACAAGTTTTTGGAAAATTGTATTAAATATTTTGAATTAGAAAAATTGTAAATAGTAAATTATTTCTTCTTAATTTTTTAACAAATTTATTAGTTAGTTCTATAAAAAATTATAACTACAATTAAGGTATAAAATGGATATTAGGGTGTTAATCTAAATAGATAAGGTAAAAATTTACCGTTTTAGTTTTATAAATAATATTTCCTAGATATATTTCATCCATTCCACCACTAATATTATATAAATTTCAATTTTTATTACCGTTTTTCATTTTAAAAACAATTAAGCACTCGATTGTTTTAAAAAATTCATAGCGTGTCCTCTCCCGCATTTATAAAAAGTCACTAAACATACAATCTTATTCCTAACATCAATCCTATTTGATTAATAAAATACCTTTAAAATTAATTCCTAGAATACATAAAATAGTATTATATACCCTTCCATAAATGCATCATATGAAAGGTGTAGTTCCAATTTAAAGAGGATACCTGATGAATAGGACATTCTCATTAATGATAATTATTATATTATATCATTATCCACCTCTAATAAGTTATTTCATATCATAAGGATATAATAATCCCATTATCTACAATATAATGTGTTGTTTTAAAACTAAGATAATAACTAAATCTATCTCGACATGCTTCACATGGGTTATGAAATCATTGTTCATGTGTATGGTAGACTACCGCCTCATGAGTGGATCTCATTTGTTCTTCCATAACAACATTTAATGATTTTGTATGATTGGGGATATTATGTATATATATTTTATTTATAACATCGTTTTATCAACTAGAATAATTGTATATTATATTTATGTGTACCTTATATTGTGTAGGATATATGATAACATCACTTGTGTGTACGACAACCTATCACCTCGCAAAGAAATTTTATTAAAATTTCACTAACTATTACCATAGAAGGTGACCATAATAATGTTATTAATTATATGTGATATAAAAGAAATTATTATGATATTAATGGCATATTTTTTATTACTTAATGATAATATATAATTTAATTTTGTACATTATAACTATCATAAAGATAATATCATCGATCGTGCATAAGTGGACTACCGCATTCATGAAACTATGTCACTCTTTGTTCATCACCCCACTACATGGATGTTATATAATTATTTAATATGTTATATATGATATTTTAATTATTATTTAAGGATTATATATTAAATAACATTTTTCTATAATGGTCACTATAATATAGAAATGTTACTCCTTTATAGGTACTCATTACAATCTTTATGATTGTAACATACTTAATTTTTAAAAACCAATGTTAATGACTGGCATTAAAAAAATTTTATATATAAATAATATAATTATTTAAAAATTATTCTTTTATAGTTGATATAACCTTGTAATATGAAAATTAAATAGATCATTTTTGAATACTCACAGATGAAAATACATGGCAATTGACTCCTGAAGCCATGAAAATCATGAATGATTATTTATGGAAGGGTGATAAGATTCTATAAAAGAGTCAACTATGATATAATAAATGGTAATAAATTTATTTTTATAATAATACACATTAAACCAGTATAAATGAGGTTAAATCATTTACAACCAAAATTAAGTATTAGGAAGGGGATTTCATATGAATTTCATTTCATTAAAGTTTATTTTAATGTAATAGACCTTGTTTAATTCATATAGTATAAATAAACACCATTTAACATGTTATATCTTGATTACATAATTATTAATGCTATTTTATTTTTTAATATTAATTATTTATTCTATGGGGACCTGACTATAAAATTTCCATGTGGTAATAGTTATTATGAAATCTCCATTCTATTTTTATTTTTAATGTTCTCTAGAAAAATTCATATTTGTGCGGCCATTTTTATTGATCATTACATTTATCTAAAATATACTTATTCCATTCCAATGGATATGTTAATTTGATAATATTTATTCCATTTTAACATTTTGTTTTTATATTATAATGAATTTGATTAACTTGGTAAATATTGACTAATATGAATTCTTTTTCAATACAGTTAATTTATTAAAATTATAATTACTTATTAATTATATCAATTATTAATTATATGTCAAATTAGTTTTTCATTCATGACATGGGTTGGGTACCATTTATGAAAAGAACAATGTTGAATTATAAGTCTCATGATATGAATCAGTTTTCTAAATCCGGTGTGTCTTTTAAAAAGTACTATTTAATATTTTAGGTAATCATCTTGAAGGTTAATGGATCATGTTGAAGAAAAAAATTATGTCTAAAAATCATGAATTATTTTTATTCATATTCATTTATAAATATACATGAATTTTCATTGTGATATTTGCTAAGGATTCATATTGTTCTGATTTTACTTATTAAATAAAATCTATTATTTGTTATATACCTTGAAATACTGATTATCTCTTCCCTTATTTGGATACTCATGTTATTTGAATGGAATATGTGTATATTAATTTACGACTCTATATTCAGTAAACTTACTAATTCATGATATCATCTATTATATTAAACATTCGTGAGCATCTAATATCACACCTTAGGTTTTATATTCCCATGTATACAAAGAATATTTCTTTGAATGTGTTTCAAGAATGAATTTCATTCCTTTTATTTATGTCATATGATTAATTTTAATTTCTTGGTGTAAAATGAGTATCATGTAGGTATTTAGTTCTCCATAAATACTAAATTTTTCTGTTATTTAGGATTAAATTCTTTTTATAAATTTTATTTTCATAAAGCGAGGCCTCATCACTACATAATTTTCGTAACATTGTTATAAGTGATATAAAAGTGATAATGAACTTTAAAAAGGGTTTTATGAAAGTAGATATTAAATATAGTTTATTATTCATGAGATTAAAGAACGGTCGATTGAAGTCGGACACGTGGTAAGTCAACTTCTTAACCCAATTTCTATTCTTTGGGTTAATCTCATACTTTCAAATTATGTCATGATATTATTATGTCCTATATTCTATTTTTACTATCATTATGTGTACTTATATTGAATACACATAATAGATCTATTTTATTTAAAAAAATGTTCTTTGTAAGGGACTTCGTCTCAATCTCCTTTCATTGAGGTATATTTGTCTTTATACACAACTTTCCTTTATACGGTGTATAAACCCCTTTGAATTTTACTTTTATTCAAAAGGAATCCTTTTATAATAAGCGTTTTTACAAAAAGAGAAAAGGAATGTTTTTTCTTATGTATGCTCCGACAACGACTTCTCTGGCTCCGTGACCATTATTTGAGTTTCGTCTTCCTCTACAAGCCATAACTTTTTTAAAAAAAATGAAAAATAAATATCAAGATTTAATTTTCAATTATTTTGGTATTGCAAATGGTTTTGAAAGTGTTTTTATTATATCAATGTGTTGCATTGATATCTTGTGATTGAAATTTGGAAATGTTATGTTTCCTTTATGCATATTTTATGTGATATGATTAGGTTATGGTTTATGATATATTTGAACCTGTTCATATGAGGAATGAATTGGACATAATAAGTGACGGGTGGAGCCTGCTATAGCTCCTCGATGCATCGGTAGGTCTAATGAGACAAAATACTATCTTGGCACGAGGCCTTGACAAAATCTTATTTGTGGTCTTGGCACGAGATCTTGGCTACGTGGTTATGATAGTCTGACATTATGTATTCCATCATTATGAAAGTGGTTATTGATATTGCATGTGATTATTTGACTAGTAGAATATCCATGTGAGTAAGTAAATAGAATTTTTTAATTTTATTTTTTCCATATTATGTTGTAGTTAAAGTTTAAAAAGGATTTTTTAAGTTGTAAATTTCCATAAATGTTAATGTTTATTTATGAAAGCTTCCGCTATATTGTTATCCTTACTGAGAATCTGATCTCACCCCTTTAAATGTTTTAATATTTTCCAGGATGTGAAGAAGAATTTTATGAATGACCTGCAGGGATACTCAGAATGGGGTATGAGGGTGTAAAATAGAGACTTTGTTTTTGTAGTTATGAACTTTATGATTTAATGTAACATTTATGAATGTATCTAGTGTTTCCAAGGCTACTAAACTAATCGGTCTTTCGAGACTTGATCTTTTGTGATCATGCCAATGTTACGCAATAATGCACCGACTCTGGGTAACTGGGGTCGGGTCGTTACAGTTGGTATCAGAGGAAGTTTAGTACTAACCTTGGAAGCTCGATTTAGATAAACTCTGATTAGAGCACATAGCCCTAAGATAGAAATTTAGGATTAGTATAGAAGAACTTCCTTGAATTTTGGTATTATAGAGATTTTGTGAGTTTTCCGAGCAATATATCCCTGTCTGGATACGAGCAGGTATAGGCGGCTCTAGCACAGATGTATCTTGGGGTAAAACCCGAAAACATCACATTGACCTAGACTCGAATGGGAACTAGTGCACAACAACGGGCCTTGCTACACTCTTGGTTACGACACTCCCGGGGGATATGCTTAGGATAATTATCATTTTCATTAAAAACCATTATGAAGGGCCTATGAGTATATACATCCTCAAAGAAAACATTTTTATGATTATATATTATATCCATAAATAGTTCAATTTAAGTTAAGTGTTTTACAATTATGGAATTATGCATTTTAATTCATAAACTAATCTAGTTTATGCCATTGTTTAGAAATGGAACCTAGTGGGAGGAATGAAAACTGTATCAATGCACACACTCCATGTAGGGATTACCCCCTGCTCAAGATAATTATTGTGGAGATGGAGATACAATTGGTGTTGATCAACTTATTACCATACTGGGACAACTCAGTCAGGTCATGAATAATAACCTCACTCGTATGGAGCACCCTGATCCGCAATGTGGGGGATCATTTTTATACCGCTTCATGAGGAAATAACCACCAACATTTAATGGGGGTTCAAATCCATTAGTATATGAGCATTGGAAAAACTCCTTAGAGAAAATATTCGACACCTTGGGGAGTAGCGAAAGGGAGAAGGTAATCATGGAAGGTTACCGCCTCACTAGAGATGTCGATCAATGGCGGTCACTAATTCAAAACACAAAGGAAGATGATGAAGTATAAAATATAGAATGTACTGAGTTCAAAGTGATTTTCTTAGAAAAATACTTCCCTCGTGACCATCGAGAAGATATAGAAAGGCAATTTCTGAGTCTAAGAAAAAAGGATGATAAGAATGTCGCAATGTATAAGGCTAAAATTACAAGGTTAGCAAGGCATGTAGCAGATTATATACGTCACCCAAGAAGTAAGATTGATCGTTTATTTGATGGGTTAAAACCATTTCTCCATCTCGCATTAGTATCACAATCTTTCTCGTCATACGAAGATATTGTCTCATGTGCTATCAAGAGAAAAAAGTAATTCTTTAAATCTTATGACAATAAAGTAAAGCATGAGAATAAGTGAATGGTGGAACAAGAGTCAGATAAAGGGAAATAGGGAAAGAAGGATTTTCCATTATGCGATAATTGTGGGAAGAATCACCGTGGTACTTGCCTAAAAGGAATGGGAGGTTGTTATAAATGTGTAAAAAGAGGTCACAAGGCTTGTGATTTTATGGGAAAGAAAGAGGCTATCAATGTTGAATGCTACAATTGTAGGGAAATGGGGAATTATGCAAATGAATTTCCTAAGCGTCGGGTAAACATGCCTTAGAAAAGGACAAGGGATAAAGGCCAAGCTTATGCTGTTACTATAGATGAAGTGAAATAATTAATGTATTGGTTCTTTTGGACTGAAGGATTATATTCTGGTCATAAGAATAATGTGATATATATAAGGATTATAATGCAGTACTTGTTGTTTTCATTAAGGTTTTAATATTACTAAGGTAATCATATTTTTAGTATGTGACAATAAGAGAAAAATTACTTTGTTTGGGGAATCTGATAAATTGATTTTGGAATTAAGAGACCTTTTAGAGAATGTCTAGGCAGAGGTATTTTGGATAACTATAAATGATGGGATGGATTTAGTTGAACTTTGATAGTATTGTTTACGGTTAAAACATTTCTGAAGATTACTTTTGGAAAATTATAATACTATACTATTAGGAAAAGGACAACCTGTAGGTCGGGGGATAACCAGTCGCGTCGGACAAAGCTGCAGGAATTGAACCCACAACCATAGTGTGACAGGCCTTTATTACCTACCACTAGCCTACAAGAAGTCCTTTGTTATTACAAAATAGTTTTCATAATCTAAATGGTATGTGGTAATATTTAGAACCTTATTCAATGAGGATAAATAGAATATTTTTGAGTTCTGTTACCATTTGGAGTGAAAGATGGGTTCGTGGTTAAAATTTATTAAAGAATGAAAGCCTACATGACATGTAAGAATATTTCCTAATGTTCTTATTAAATCTCTTAAATAAATTCCTCAACTTTATGGAAGTTAACTTAAAACAAAAACGTTGTCGGTTAACTTTTCCAACTGGGGATTCAATGACCGTTTATCCAATCACAAGTTTGTGATTTTCTTATGGTTAACTTTATCCTAATCTTGTTTTCTACAACTCTCCATCAGTCATTGATGGCTTCTCTCTCCTCCATATCCATATTTTCATTGAATCCTAGTATGGGCTATCTCGGGTGACCTTAGTACTTCTATTTATTTCTTTTAATGTTATATTTTTATTAACCCTATTTATGATGTGGGTTTTCCAGAAAGGTATTTTCTATTTTCAACCTTTTATTTTCAAAGCGAAATTTCAAATTGTGAGGATTCAATTTGTTGAAGGAGGGTAGAATGTGACACCCCAAGCTTCCACGATATGCTTCTCCTTCAATAATGTGATAGCTTGCATTGTACGCAAGTTCGAGATTCTAACACACCACGACTATTCAAAATAGCCATTATGAATAGTAATACCCACTTTTTGAAATTATATATATTTTATATTTCAAAATGGACTTCATTTTTGGATTCGGAATATCAAAATTATCCTATGTTGAATTTGTGGTATTTTTCTGAGAACTTCCAATTTTTTATGAATAGTGAAAAATACTTAAAACCCACATTTTTAATCAAAATAATTTATAGTAATAAATTATACTATTGAGTGGATTTAATGCATAATTAGAATATATTTTTACCATTTTATCCAATGGTGTTCATTATAATTAATTTCACATTGAAATTGGATATAAACAATTGTCATTCTTTTGATATATATTGTTTCTTAAAAACACGCTATTTGTTTTGACTGTAGGAATTAGTTATAAAATTAATTAATGCAACTTATATTTTTGGAATATTGTAAAATATACATCATTTTTGAATCCAGAATATCAATTATAGCTTCGGGTGAAATTTTGGCATTGTTCTGAAAAACTTCAATTTTTGATGAATTGTGAAACCACTAAGTGGTAGTTAAAAAACATATTTTTCGTTAAAATTAAACATTACCACTTCTGTGTTTTGAAGTTAAAAAATCCGGAATACATGGTTGTCATTTGGATGTAAAATGTGGTTCAATGGGATAAAAATAATTTTTTGGTGAATAATAACATTTCAGTTTAATTAATCACGATTAAAGGTAATTAGTGAAATTTAAGGTAAAAATGATATTATAAAAATATGAAAATACCCTTAATCTTTTCCTAAACCTATTGGATGAGTCATTACCGACCAATAAAATCCATGGGTAAACTTGGGGACCTCATGGAGCCACTTTAATAGGAAAAGGACATTAAAAACATTTTATTTAATGTTAATATAAAAATGTCACAAACAAAAGTTGTTTTACTAAAACAATTTTTAAATGGGGTTATACAAGTAATATTATTTACTATAAATATCCATTAGAAAGATAAAAATATTTTCTACATTATTATATTTGGTTTATAATTTTTATACATTAAATAAATTAATAAATTTATGACACAATGAAGATGCAACGATTACCTCATTAATTAACGATTTAAATAAAATGAACAGATAATGTAAAATATAAGACTCACACTTGTAAAAAACCTATTGGATGAATATATTTCGTACCCTTATCACCTTATCCTAGAAATATTTCATTTTGGGACCTTTAAAATACGAAATTCATTTCACAATAAAGTAACATTTCAATCATTCCAAGAGTGCCCCACCTCTCCTCTTATAAAAGGCCCCCACCTATACCACCTTATTCGCACCATCACGAAATCTTTCACAGCCAAACTCTGCCCAAATACTCTCCCAACTTCCCTCTCTTACTCCTAGAAGCCGCACTTTGGGAATATGGCTTCCCAAGAAAGCCTTTGGTTTAAATCAAATAGAGTTTCCTGATTTTATGTTAATGTGTTCTCTTATGTTATTTTGTTTTATTTTGATTCTACAACACCTTAAACTCTATTTATTCCATTATTTGGTAACAAAAATAGTATCTTAAATATACTATGATGTTGTTATAAGAAGGATTCTAACTACACATACACACACCTACATCTAATGGTTAATGAACATACTGTTTCTGTGGTGGCGAATTTATGCCTCACGAAATGATGATTGTTCAACACTCATATAACACCTTCAAAGATGTCCATTAAGATGTCACTATATTTATATATAATATATAATATGTTTATGTTTTCTTTGAGCTTCTGTATTTTTCATTTATGGAATACCTTTATGGTTTCCATTATGGGTAAATGTGATATTTTCATTTTAGGAAGTGCGAACTACCGCCCCCTCAAAGTGATTTGAATCGTTAATGCCATATGTGGGATGTATAATGGATATATTAAATGGTATTATACATAATTTTATACTGGAATTATATTATAACTTTATATAATTATAACTTCATTCCATTAAATATGAAATAGAAATGAAAGTAGCGTTCATGCGTACGTACGGCTTACCGTCTCCGTGAACGGTGCATTTCATTTCTTACCTATAAATGTTATTTAATATTATAAATGAATGTTTATAATGGATATATATAATATAAAGGATATCTACATCATGAATATAATTCTGGATATAATGGATATTTTACAAAATGAACAACTTGTAATTATAAGAAGTTTATTTTTGACTCGAGTACCAAAGATCGACAAAACGACCGTTATTAACTTAAAGGACTACATAATTTTCCTAACATTGTAATAAGTGATATAAAAGGGATAATGAACTTGAAAAAGTTTCTTAAGCAAGTAAAGATTAACTATAGTTTATCATTCAGGATATTAAAGAACGGTCTAGTGAAGTCAGACACGAGGTAAGGGAACTTCTTAACCCAATTTATATTCTTTGGGTTAATCTCCTACATTCAAATTTTGTCATGATATTATTATGTCCTATATTTTATTATTACTGTCTTTATATGTACTTGTATTGAATACACATAATAGATCTATTTTATTTAAAAAAAATGTTCTTTGAAGGGACTTCATCTCAATCTCCTTTTATTTAGGTATATTTGGCATTATACACAACTTTCCTTTATACGGTGTATTAACCCCTTTGACTTTTAATTTTATTCAAAATGAATCATTTTATACGAAGAGTTTTTACTAAATGAAAAAAGTAATGTTTTTTTCTTATGTATGCGGCAACAACGACTTCTTTGGAGAAGTGACCATTATTTGAGTTTTGGCTTCCTCTATAAGCCATAACTTTTTTTAAGTGAAAAATAAATATCAAGTTTTAATTTTCTTTTATTTTGGTATTGAAAATGGATTTGAATGTGTTTTTATTATATAAATGTGTTTTATTGATATCTTGTGATTGAAATGTGGAAATGTTATGTTTCCTTTATGCATATTTTATGTGATATGATTATGTTATGGATTATGATATGTTTAAACCTGTTCATATGAGGAATGCATTGGACTTAATAAGTGACGAGTAAAGCCCGATATAGCTCCTCGATGCATCGGTAGGTCTCATAAGACAAACTAGTGTCTTGGCACGAGGCCTTTACAAAATCTTATTTTTGGTCTTGGCCTGAGGCCTTGGCTACGTGGTTATGATAGTCTGGCATTATGCATTCCATCATTATGAAAGTGGTTATTGATATTTCATGTGATTATTCAACTAGTATAATATCCATGTGAGTAAGTAAATGGCATAATTTAATTTTATTTTTGCCATATTATGCTGAAGTTCAAGTTTAAAAAGGATTTTGTTTTAGTTATACATTTCCTTAATTTTTAATGTTTATTTATGAAAGCTTCCACTATATTGTTATCCTTACTGAGAATCTAAGCTCATCCCTTTCAACGATTTAATATTTTCCAAGATCTAAAGAATTATTTTATGAATGACCTATAGGGATAGTCAGAAGGGGATATGACTGTGGAAAATGGAGTCTTTGTTATTGTATTTTATCACATTATGATGTAATGTAATACTTATAAATGTATCTAGTGTTTCCAAGGCTACTAAACTAATCGGTCTTTAGAGACTTGATCTTTTGTGATCATGCCAATGTTACTCAATAATGCACCGACTATGGGTAATGGGGGTCAGGGTGTTACATAATATATGTTTTCATTTATAACAACTTTAGAAAACCAACTGGCTATCAATTTTCCTAGATTTTAATTAATGGAAAATTTTAATATTGTTTTTGAATAAGAATTAAAATTACTATTTAATACATAATTATATTTAGACAGATAACAACCCAAAATGGATTATTTATTTTTATTATTTATTTTTATTCAACTAAAATAATAAATTTAAAATTTTGGTCGGGATATCACATGCAACATATGATATAAATCCCTTAAATATTTTACATCATTATTCAAAAAAGATACTTTTTAATTTAGTTAAGAAAAAAATAAAGTCAAGAAGGATATGTTGGGTAATAAATAATGTCCCCATGTTATATAATTTATAAGGAGATAAATAATATTATAATAGGTTCTATAAATATGAGTTAAATATGGGAATTTATAGATGAAATGAAATCCATATCAATCAATAAGTTAATAAAATAGTGAAATTCAATATTCCCTTTTGTTACTATGAATTATTATCCTATATATATGTCACTGTAATCTTGAGGAAAATTTAATATTTTGTCCTTATATAGTTGAAAAAGGCACTAAAATAATATAGTACATGCATATGTAGTGAAAAAGGAACTTCTCTAATTTAAGTTTTCATACCCTGGACCCTAGCTTAATAGGAATAAAATTAAAGCAAAAACTGATTAAAAATGATTATCAAAATAAATAAAATGTATAAAAATATATCCCACTCTAAAATTCACATCAATGTCAAATAATATGATTATTCATTCCATCATAATCTCATATAAAATGTAAAATACACTCCACAAGGGACAAAATCCATAGTACTAACAAAATGGACCTCATGAGTTTCCTTCACACTCACAAACTACTTATAAAACCATTCAATGGGACTAATGATCCTTGAGGAAAAATAAACATATATTTTATGACTTCCCATTTCAATTTAATTTACATTTTCAATGTTTAAAAAAATAATACTCTTTGAAATGCGAAATCAAAAACATTTTTTCTAAAATGAAATATCACATCATCAAAATTTACATCAAATAAATAATGAAAATTTTAATTGAAACCCACCTATGGGGTAAAAATAGACTCAATAATTTAATATTAGTCCTAAATAAGTTCATATCACTTATAAAACATGATTTTATTTAATTTATTAAGTGGATTATTAATAATTGGAATATATAGAAACAATTGTAATAAAAAATAAAAAACATTTGAAAAAACATGAAAATATCAAACAACTTTTAATAACATCAATATATATTTTAAAGGGACCCTCACTTATCAAAATACAAATTACAGTTTATAAATAAATATATAATGATTAAAACATTATTTTAAAAAAATTCACACATTTTTTTCGATGATAATTGGGAAAAAATGAAATTTTTTTATTTAAAATACAATATTCATATTTTAACGTACCATTTATAATTTAAACATATATTTAAAGAATTAAAATTATTTTTCACTAAAATTTTGAGTTAATACACATTTCTAAATTGGATTGAATTAATGAAATATGGTATAAAATGTTAATATGGGGTGAATGTAAACTATAGAAGATATATCACACACAAAATAAGATATCCCCAAAATATAAAGTCAAACCAAGACCATATCGATTTTAAAAAATGGGGATATGTGTTGGGTAGAGATTATATAAACAAAGGAATAATAAATAAGGAAGAGGATTACTCACCGTGGAGATTCATCCCCTAAATCATAAGTAATCCAGAAGGAATGATTAAGAGTATGGATCAAGAAGATAGTAGTTTTTAGGGTGGACTAGGGTAAGAGGTTATGTCATGGTGTGAGTATATTACGAGAGATTAGATATAAAATAATAGAATTAATTAAAAAATAGTACCATAAAAATTAAATTAATTTTTTTTTCAACCCACCCAGTTTCCCTAAATGTTTTATAAGCATGTTTCAGTCAATAAGTATACCAAAATGAAATAAAATTGTTTCCACCATGGCTCTAGATAGTTTCTAAATGATACATCGATAGTAGAATTTGAATATTCTTTGTATCAATATCATATACATGGTTACAATGTGTCTTTTAATACACCGTTTAATTTAAAATAATTTTAAATTTGAAAATTTAAACTCCAAAAATTAATTAAACACAATATCTTTTATAGAAATATGAAATAATGTCAAATTAAATAAACCCTTTCACATGTGGATCTTATAATTTTCCCCACCAAGCATATTTATTCCCACAAAAAAAATATTTTAAATATTTATTAGGAACAATGATTAAAATTTTTAGTCTGCATATATTCTTAAGGTTGGTGTGTATGGAAATTCTATCTAGATATTGAACCCTAAGGGTTCCACTGAACATGAACGATGATAAAAAAATATCAATTATACATAATCATAATTCAAAAATGATCTCTTAAAATAGGATACATCACCCTGAATATTATATCAAAAAAAAGATTCAATAACTCTTTTGAAATAACCTAATGAAAATAGAAATGTAAAATAGTTATCCCCGTGATTTTAGAAATATACTCAAATTAAAAAAACAATCATGGTATAGATATAAGTCGAATGTCACTATTAACTATAATTCCATTATATTAATAGGAATGTATAATCCAACAAAAAGATAATATTAACCATGGAACCAATACAAGGATATCAAAAAATTCTATGATCTAATAGACATACCTGACAAAATAATAACAAATACATTAGGATTGTGTTATAATGATTAATTTGGAAAAATTGGAACTATATCCACATGGATATTATCCCATGGATACCAAAAAAGGATCACCACACTATCATTCATATCAATACCGATCTTGGTGGTAGGTTCCCAGGAAAATCATCATAAGTCCTTCCTATGTTCAAGAAAAAATGTAATTAACATATCCAATGTTATTTTAAAATATTTTTTTAAACAAATAAAGAAACAACATATATAACAATATTTAATAATGCCAACCCACATGCACCAGGAATAATCTAGATGGAGAAACCAAATCTCCATGCTGTGCACAAACCTACAGTATCAAAATCCAGAAATAAAACAATCAGAGACAAGTATATAACAAAATTTATCCCAAATTAATCAACATAAACAATAATTGGAACAAAAAAAGAACTAATTATACGTATATACATTAAATAAGGACCCCTGGAAATTTTTAAGTATCATTATCCTTAAAAAACAAACTATTAAACTCTATACTGTTAACCAACACATTATTCAGTAATAAATGATCCAATGATATGGTATATGAGTATTAATTTTCTCATTGCCTCACATTTTTCAGACACATCATAGATACTGTAATATAAGAAACATAATTTAATTTAAAATGAATAGGCTGTGTAGTTAGTTATAAGGGAATGGACATTCAATTTTCCTCCCAACCAATATGGGTGAAAAATACTAAGTTATACATGATATGAATACAGAAAATTAATTTTTTCTTTTTCTCACCCTACAACCTTATCATGAATATATAAACCCAAAATATTATATTACAATATAATATTATTAAATCAACAAATTATAAGTCCCCATTTCTAGAAGTTTTCCATATTTTAAAACATTGTTTTAATACACCAACAATGATTCAAAAAAATAATAAAAACCCATTTGTAAATTATTAATACATTTGAATCCATTATAATTTACAAATACTTCATTTAAAATCGTTACATAAAATTTAA
This sequence comes from Viscum album, assembly GCA_963277665.1. Lineage (NCBI taxonomy): Eukaryota > Viridiplantae > Streptophyta > Magnoliopsida > Santalales > Viscaceae > Viscum > Viscum album. Next base: position 1,757,100,585 of record OY728159.1, on the reverse strand, counting down.
TATTAACATTGCTAAATTTTAAAAACATAGTTAAATCAAGAACATTTTAACACATATTTAAATAAACAATACTTTTTATATTAAATAATAATGATGTAAAAAATTGAAACTGAATATTTCATTAAATACAAGAAAATTACATTTTTGCACAAAAGAACATTTTATATTTTTAATTATAATATTGTCATGACCTATCCCTCGGGGCCCGTATTGTGACTACCCCAAGCCCGCCTTCTATAGGCCAGGGGCTGGTGACTAGCACCAATGGCGTAACTCAATAAAAATTGGGAAGGAATTGCCTTTATAAATCATAAACACACACAACTAGAGTACAAGAGAATGCAATTAGAATATAAAGCATTAAAAAAGTGGGCTGAGAGTAGAAAGGGTCTTGAAATACAATCCCAATAGAAAGGTGCAGCTACAATTGATAGAAAGTACAACTGAAAAGACAAACAACTGAATGGTGAAGCATTTACTAGATCGTCATCCAGGTTCTAACCTGAATGTTAGGTACAGATGACCTCCTCAGCACTCCGCGTCTATCGGTCCACTACGAATGCCATCATGATGAGTTTCTACCTCCAGGTACCATCCAGTCCTTGTACAGTCTGCCCTGGTCTGTGCTGTCTGTGGTCTGTATCCAACACAACGAGGTGCAGGCATAACCTATGTAGGGGTGAGTATGAAGATACTCAGTAGGTACCTCGAGACCCTCAAGGTCTAACAAAAATCCAACAAGGATAAACCACAATGTATGATTTCAACGGATAACCATTACTTAGTAATATCCCCATACATATACCTTAGTTATCAAGTAGCACATCTCAATTATGAGGAAAACACAAACATCATTCACTCAGATCAAACCTGGATTTTCATTAATGAAACCATTACTGCTGGAAAAATCCACCTCTGTCGAGTATAGTGGCCATGTTGCTAGTTTATGGTGCTAATCAATAACCTTAGACTACTGTGTTACTCCTCCTATCGAGTACCGTGGGACTGCTGCATCACGTAGTACCACTCGTCATCCAGGGGTCAACCACCTCACACATTAGTACTGCCCAATGGGCAAGTCAAGTCACTCTGAGCCGTATTGGACAAGCAGTCATTAGGTCTCAGCCAGCTACATGTCTCCGTACTCCGTATGATCGTCTCCAAGAAGATCCGCTCTACGAGCTACTGGTCGATAAACCAATTGTCAAGAAGTCCCACGAATAAGTATCTCAAAATACCACCACGTCAAAAGGGTCTCAACGCCATTGACGGTGCGTCAATCTGATGCCCAGTCTGTGAGTTGTTAGCTTTTTCATTCCAAGGGACCGGTTGGATTTTAGGTAAAATCCAACCCGGCCAAACTCCAAACTCATCCGAACCCTGTGTGGAGTATTACAAAAGGACCTTCTCATCAATAGGAATCCAAATTAGTCAACAACACGTCAATCGGACGTCCGGACCTTAAGTTGTAAGCGTTTTCCGCTCCGAGGGCCCAGTTTGTTTGCGGGATCGAACCAACCCATCCATTTTTCAAATGTTGGCCAAAACTCATATAGAGTATCGCAAAAGGACCGCCTCGTCATGAGGGTCCATGTTCCGTATACGGCGAGTCGATCAGATGCATGATCTTAATGTTATTCCCTTTATAGTGAAAACAGGCATGACCCGTTTAGCCCTGTGGGATGGCGGGTCGGGTCACCCATGATTTGGAGTGTCCGACCTGGTAGAAGGTCGGACCGACATGACGATTCATACGGCGCAGCCCAAGGGGCATGGCCCAGCCCGAGGGGGGTGCGGCCCGCCCCTGTGCGGCGTGGCCCATCCCAGAGCGGCGTGGCATGGACCGTTCCGGTGCGGCGCGACCCGGACAGGCATGGCCCAGCCCAGCAGGTCGAGGCCCGGCTAGCCACAACTAGGCCCGGGTGGATGAGCGGTTCAAGGGGGGGCGCTTTCTAGAACTGGTGGCGCCGAGGGGGCCACCCTCCCAACTGGCCGGCGAAGCCGGGCGGCCTTCATGGAGTGAGCGGCCCAGATGGGTGTCCCATGGTTTCCCAAGCGTGGCACCCTCCTGGAGCCGTGGCTCCTTCAAATTTTGACGGAGCAACACCATTATCCGCTTCTATGATAAAAAACTGGGATCGAGTTAGGGTTTTTGATTTAATTTTAAATTGAATAAAATTGTTCTTCGTTCTTTTCTGAAAACATGTACTATCTTCAGACCTTTGATAACAACTAACGTGGATTGCATGGGCTGAACAAACATGGTCCGACAACCCAACTTTGATTAAATTTTTATTATGATGGTGGTGGTGCCCGAAAACATTGAGATGACCGGAGTTGGCGACAACCGAAGACGGCGGCGGAAACGACGCGCCAACCCGAAGGGTACCGCGGCACCGGGTGCATCGTGGTAGGAAGAACTGCGGCCCACGGTTGCAGGCTGCTAAGACGACGAAGAACTAGAAGGCTAAAACTAGCCAGACCAATGAAATCATAGTTCTATAAGGGTGCCGCGCTGTAGAGAACCGCAGCCCGCGCTCCGTGGGCCGCTCAGCCGCGAACCGTCTAGCTCGTCAGCCGGCCGGGATGGAGGAGTCGCGGATCCAGGAGGGTGTCACGCTATGGAAACTGGGTCCCACCCATGCGGGCCTCTCATTCAAATAAGGTTGGCCGGCTTGGCCAGCTAGTTGGGAGGGCGGCGTCGCTCGGTGACGCCGGTTTGGGAAGGAGACCCCCCCCCCCTCGCTGATTGATCGACCCCCCAGGTCGGGCCACACCGGTCCAGGTCGTGTCGCACCGCGCCGCGCCGTTCCGGGAAATGCCGGGCTTGGACACACACCACCAGGCCAGGCCACGACATGCCCCTCGGGCCGGGCCAGGCCGGGCAATTTTCCGGGTCGGACCCTCCAAAACCAGGTTGACCTGACCCGCCAGCCCATAGGGCATAACGGGCCTGGCCAGTTTTCATTAAAACGGGAATAACATTAAGACAGCGCGTCCGATCGACGTGCTGTCTATGGAACATGTACCCTCATGAAAAGGCGGTCCTTTTTCGATACTCTATGTGATTTTTTGGCAGCATTGGAAAAATGGTCGGGTTTGTTCGATCCTACCACCAATCGGGCCCTCGGAGCGGAAAACAAATACACCTTAAGGAACAGACATCTGATTGACGTGTCTTCGACTACATTGGATTCCTCTTGATGAGACAATCCTTTTTTCATACTCCACATTGTGTTCAAATGAGTTTGGAATATGTCCATGTTAGATTGCACCCAAAATCCAACCGGGCCCCTTGAACAGAAAAACGGATAACTCATAGACTCGGCGTCTGATTGACATGTCGTCTGTTGAGTTGAGACCCCTTAGATGTGGTGGTCCATTGAGATACTTCTAAATAGGACTCCATGACACTTGGAGTATCGAACAATAGCTCGTGGAGAGGATCCTTCTAGAGAGGAGCATACAAAGTTTGGAGACCTAGTAACTGGCTGAGACCGGATGACTGCTTGTCCGATACGTTTCGGAGTGACTTGACTAGCCCAGGGGGGAGCACTGTTGTGTGAGGTGGAAGACCCATGGCAGAGGAGCACTACTTTTTGAGGTGGAAGACCGAAATTACATGACATAAGAATTACCTTTGTAGGCTATTAGGCGGAGAGCTACAGTGTGAGGAGGCAGACCCATGGCGAGGAGCGCTACTATAAGGCCCCAGCCTTAAACCTTACATAATATTGATTTATTACAAGATTACACATTGAGGGTCTTTTCAGGTTTAGAGTTTTAGAGAATTAGATCATAAACATGCATCACATTCCACATTCAAACAAAGTGGTTACATAAATGATAGTATTCATTTTTCCCATCAACGGAAACATATTTAAAATAAAACATGGATTATTTCTAGACACTTTTTTGACACTATCAGCACATCATGTACCTTTACCTTGACCTGAGAAAAACATTTCAAAAACATGGGATGAGAATAAAAAGCTTAGTAAGGGATATAAAAATACGGAAAGGAAATATGAGTACATATATACATAAGAATGAAATCATACTTTAACCATAAAACATAAGAACTTTAACATACCTCATCAAATCATGAATAAATCATTGAAATCATAATACATAAAGGTAACTTGAGTCATTCATAACATTCTTTCATAGGGAGTAACCTTCTTGGTTACGTTTGGAATACCCATCATAGTATATTCCCTAAATCTCTTCAAAGAAACCTTAACGTTTAACTCCTTCGCATTACCCAATGCATTGGAGAGCTATATTGGGCTCACCCGCCCTTAGATTATCATGGAACCACCCATCTTCATAATAATTCCCAAGAACCATAACATAATCATATCACATAAAACATGCATAAGGAAACATAACATTTCAGTTTTCAATCACAATATATCAATACAACACATTGATAAAAAAACATTATGAAAACCATTTTAAATACCAAAATAAAAGAAAAGTAAAATATGTTATTTATTTTTCCTTAAAAAAATGTATGGCTTGTAGAGGAAGCCGAAAACCAAATAATGGTCATGATGGCGGAGAAGTCGTTGTTTCCGCATACGTACGCCAAAAAAAATTCTATTTTGTCGTTTAGTAAAATGCTTCGTATAAAAAAGATTCCTTTTGGATAAACATTAAAGTAAAAGGGGTTTATACACCATATAAAAGAAGGATGTGTATAAAACAAAATATGCCTCAATGAAAGGAGATTGAGACGTTATCCCTTATAAATACGGTATCCTTGGATTAAGGATAAATTAATTACATAATTATGTGTGACAAACTAATACACCAAATATAAGTGGATATTAAGTGTAAAAAAATCAGAGGATATTCACACATATTTATAGAACGATATATTCATGGAGTACAAGATTATCCAAATGAATCATAATTGGGTTAAGAACTTCCCTTGCAAAAATTCGACAGCCTAACGATGTCAGTTCTAAATTCAGAAAATGAGTTGATGAGAGATAAAAAGGGTATCTCATCACATTGACATAAAATTTACATAAATAAGGATATAGAAAAAAATATCCCAACATAATAGTATGTGAATTAAAAGACATAACAAAATAATTCTTTTAAAAAGAGGAGGGTGAAAGGTTCCCTTACCGACATGGGTAACATTCGAAACGTACACCCCATTGAAGAAGTGTCGTAAAATGAATATGAAAATAACCGTAAATGAAATTATATTACACAAATAGTATAATAATGGGAATTAAGTACACCACTCAAAGGAACTGGTGGAAAATGTAGAATAAATATCACGGAAATAAAAGTGAGATGAAAACTCCCTTATGAAAACTCGGCAGCCTAACAACACCAATTAAAACATGAAAAATGGATTGATGAGATCAAATAGGGTCTCTAATCATATTAGCATATAATTTAAAGTAATGGGAATATAAAATAACATCCCCCAACATAACAAATAGGAGCTTAAAATAAGGGACATAAATGAGAGTACTTAAAAAGAAAGAGGGAGGTTGGATCTCTTACGAAAATTTGGCAGCCTAACGGCGCCACTCAAAACATCCAAAATGTATTGTTCAGAGAAAATAGGGTCTCTCATCATATGAACATAAAAATTACAGTAATATAAATATAAAATAACAACCCAATAATAATAAATATGAGCGTAAAAGCAATGGAATAAAAGAGTGTTCTTAAAAAGAAAGAGAAGAGTAGGATCCCTTACCTCGTGTCTGACATGACTCGATTGTTCATTAATATCCTGAATAATAAAATTTATCCAATTTATAATTTATTAAGGACCTAATTTAAATATTATTATTCAGTTCATATCACATATTATAATCTTATAATAATTGGTTAATAAAGTGACATCATATCATACGTTTTTGTCGATGTTCTGTACATGAGTAAAAATTGAACTTGTTGGAAAAACAATTTCCATGTAGTTATAGGTACATCATATACAGAATAGTATTGATGTTTAAAATATAATATATATCCAGTATATATTCATTTTATACTATTCATTAGCATTTGGAGATAAAAAAATTAAAATCACCGTTCATGGAGACGGTAGGCCGTACGTACGCATAAACGCTACTTTCATTTGTTGTCATATTAATGGAATTAAAACAAAATGAGAGAGATATATTTATTATAATTCTAGAATTATATCCATCATTTAAATTTAATATATAAAATATATATATCCATTATATATATGTACTTATAATCGTATATAACATTTGGAGATAAGAAATGAAATGTACAGTTCATGGAGACGGTAAGTCGTACGTACGCATGAACGCTACTTTCATTTTTTTTGTATTAATTGGAATGAAATAATAATTATATAAAGGTATATTATAATTATAGTATTATATCATATGTAATACCATTAATTACATCCTTTATATGTCCCACATATGGCATTAACGAATCAAACCACTTTGAGGGGGCGGTAGTCCGCACTTCCTAAAATAAAGATATCATGTTTACCCATAATGGATACCATAAAGGAATGTCCTAAATGAGAAATACAGAAGCATAAGGAAAAAATAAAAATATCATATATCATATATAAATATAGTGACATCATAATGGACACCTTTGAAGGTGTTAAAATAATATTGAACAATCATCGTTTCGTGAGTCAGTAATTCGCCATCCACAAAAACAGTATGTTCATTAACCATTAGACGGATGTTTGTGAAAGTGTAGCTAGAATACATATTGTAAAAAATCATTTTATATTTAATATACTGGTTTGTTACAAAAAAATTTAATAAAAAGAGTTTAGGGGTTTGGAGAAGAAAAATAAAACAAAAGAACACAAGGGAAGACATTACCTTTAAATTGGGTAACTCTGTTTGATTTGAGCTCAAAGGCTTCCTTGGAAAGGCTTCTTCCCAACATGAGGCTTCAATGAAGAAAATAGGGATGTGGAGAGATGAAATGGTCAAGGTCTGGCCGAGCGAAAGGCTTGAGAGGTGTGTGTATGGTGGTAGAGGTGGGGGCCTTTTATAAGAGAAGAGAAGGGGCACTCTTGGAATGTTATAAAATATTACTTTAATATATAATGATTTTCGGATTTTAAAGGTCCTAAAATGGTATATTCCGAGGCTAAGGTGATAAGGTTTATAAATAATCCCATCCAATAGGTTTGTGACAAGTGTAGATTTTAGATTTTACATTATCTTTTAATTTTATTTAAATTGTAAAATAATGAGGTAATTGCTACATCATCATGGTGTCATAAATAATTTAATTTATTTAGTGTCTAAAAATATTAAAACAAATATTATGATGTAGTAAATATTTTTAGCTTTCTAATGAATATTTATAGTCAAAAATATGACTTGTATAACCTGATGTAAAAAACATTTTAGTAAAATAACACATGTTTGTGACATTTTAATTTTAACTTTAAATAAAAAGTTATTTATGTCATTTTCCTACCAAATTGGCTCCATGGGGTCCACATGTTGACCAATGGATTTTCTTGGTCGGGAATGAATCATACAACGATGGTAGGACATGTTTCTAGGTCATTTCATAGTATTAAAACATTATTTTTACCTTAAATTACACAAATTATCTTTAATCGCGATTAATAAAACATAAAAACTACTATTCACAAAAAAATATTTTAATCTCATTGAACCAAATTGTACATATTAATGACAACCATGTATGTCATATTTTTTAAAATCAAATAATAGAAGTGTCAATGTTTCATTTAAACGAAAAATTAGTTTCTTTAACTATCACTTAGTGGTTTCACTATTCATCAAAAATTGAAGTTTTTCAGAAAAATACAAAAAATTCAACCTAAGCTATATTTGATATTCCGAATTCAAAAATTATGTCTATGTTACAAAATTCGAAACATATAAGTAGAATTAATTAATTAATTAATTAATTCTCGCTGTCAAAACAAATAGCGTGTTTTTAAGAAATAATATCTATTAAAAGATTGACACTAGTTTAAGTCCAATTTAAAGGGAAATTAATTCTAATGACAACGATTGGACTAAATGGTAAAAATATTATATAATTGGACTTTAAAACCAATTCAAAAGATAATCTAATAATATAAATAAATTAGATTAAAAATAGGTTTTGAATTAAAATACAACATTTTTCACTATTCATTAAAAAATGAACTATATCGAAAAAATAATAAAAATTTACACAATGTAAATTTTGGTGTCCTGATTATAAAGAAGAATTTTATTTGGTCCAATATAACATATGAAAATTTCAAAAAGTGGATTTAAAAATCGTTCTCCCTCAAAAGGTGGTTAATCGGCCTTTTAAAGAATATTAGAATATTTACGCTTAAAATTGGATTCATTCACATTTTAAGCCTCTAACATTTATTAGATAAAAGCAAAAATATATGACAAACATATATAATAATTTTATAGTTTGTTCCTTTCATTCTTGCCATTACAACGGCTGGGCGTTAATTACCATTTAAAATAATATTATATTATTATTAGAGTGCAACACAAGATTTCCAAGAAACTCATTGTTGTGTATTGGGTACTCCATCGAGCATAGCGTACACTTTAATGTAATAATAATATTTTATTCACAAATATGGATAAATATGAAAATGTAATTTTCATTATTTACCTAGGGTGTTACAGCTACTGCGTGAGGCGGCAGACCTACGGTACTCGATAGGAGGAGTACCTCTATATTCTAAGGTTAGTGAGTAGCTCCTCTGAGTTGCGATAGGTTCACTGTACTCGACATGGGAGGAGTTCTCCAGCAGTTGTGGTTTAGTTAATGAAAATCATGTTTTGAGCTGAGTCAATGATCTTAGTTTTTTCCTAATTATTGAGATGGGTTACTTGATATCTAAGGTATATGTATAGGCATATAAATAAGTACTATTTATCCTATTAAATCATACTTTGTGTTTTATCCTTATTGGACTTTTGTGAGAGCATGAGGGTATCAGGGTCCCTACTATGTATTGTTATACTCACCCATGCATGGGCTATGCTCGCACCTCGTTGTGTTGAATGCAGACGACAGACAGCGCTGATCGAGGCAGAGTATACGAGGAGTCCACGATACCTAGATGTGGACACTCGGCGTGACGACACACTTAGTGGACTGATAGACGCGGAGTGTTAATGAGTACCTCTGTACCTACCCTTATATTAATAACCCAGAGGACGATCCAAGAGATGCTTCACCATTTAGTTGTTTGTATTTTAAGTTGTACTTTCATTCAGTTGTAACTGTACCATTCTGTTGGGCTTGTAATTCTAGCCCCTTTGTACTTTCATCACACCTATTTTACTATCTTACATAGTGTCTGCTTCTGCATGTACTCTGGTTGTGTGTTTTTCTGATTTATAATGGCAATGTATTCCTGGTTTTTAGGGAGTTATTCCTTTAGTGCTAGTCTCTAGATGCTGTCCTATGGAAGGCGGGCTTGTGGAAGTCACGATAGGGGCCCCAGGGGACGGGTCAGGACAAATATAATCATTTCACAATTAGATAAATTAAAATATCACGAAAAATTTCATATGTAATCAAATTCCAAATTACTTCACATTTAATAAGTGATAATAAACATAATGAGATATTGAAAATTTAAAATGGGTCATAAAGATATATTTCCTGAAATATGAAGACATTATAGGTTCATCAAAGGTTTTAAAACCTTCCACTTGAGCCCTACAAGGATGTAATCCCATTAGGGAATGTATTGTAGCTCTATATCCTTTCCCACTTCTCACCAAGAAAATTTGATACCACAAATCAATACAAATGCATTTGTAATTAAAGTATATTTTTCATTTCAAAATCACCTAAGTAGAATAATGAAAAATCCAAATCCAGTACTCATACACATATATCCCTATAAAATTGATTCTCTAAAAAGAATAAACTCTATGCCCTTTTTCTTGAATGTACACCTCAAGCTCTAAAAACCAAACAACACATGACCATTAATGAAAAAATAAGATAAAATGCTCTTGAGATGGCGGGGTAAGTGTTAAATGTAGAAGAAAATATTGATTTTGCATTTGTTAAATATTTGACTCTGACAAACCCCTTTAGATTTGATATACCCCTTAATTATTAACATCTTGTGGGACACAAATAAATCTTTAAATGATTTATGAGAAAATATAATATGGTGGTAGTTAACCTCAATGGAATATCTGGTAAGAACAATAATTTCATGGATGTGGTTTCTACCACCCTCTGTATTTCATATTTTGATTCTCTAACCCCCTAGATAATCATCATGAAAGGGAGTATCATGCATGTGTCTACTAATAATGATTATATTAAGGAATGGGATAATCTATGTATATATTCCATAATTTTAGGGATCTAACCATAATAGTTGAATAATTTAAAAGTTCAATGATCATACATGATGATTCATAGAGATACATGGCTTTGATGTTTTGATGATGATGGCTATAAGGAGAGGATTCTATCATTTGTCTTATCAAAAGATGAATGAAAAATATGGAAATAGAGATTTAGATATAAACCATGTAAACATGTATTAATTCAATTTTAAAAATTTGGTTTTAATATTTATCTATACGTAGTCATAAATATAAATTCATTGATATGGATTGAAATCTTTAAAATTATATTTCTCTGCTATAAAATGAGAATTGTCTAGGTAATTTGGATACTCTATAGGAAACCCAGACAAGGTGGATTTCCCAACCAATAACATAATTTAAAAAAATACTATAGTGTCATTATTTATATTTATATGTAATCCACTTTGGTGGAAGATGTTTATATATCAATAAGCGATTATAGTATAATACATGAAATATAGTATATACATAACCATAAATTGTACTCATAATAAAATATCATTTGGTATATGTACTCAAAATAAAAATGATAAATAATTTATCGATTTCAATGAAATGGTGAATGAATATTCGTACTATAGAAGGTGAGGAAGGTAATTTCATGAAACTAGACACCTAGAAGTTATTTCCCCTAACTATCCTCTTATAGATATAGGATTAGCGAACCTGATCTCTATGATACAATACTGGATCATAGTACTAATGAATATTCATATTCCTTTACCACCATACATTGAGCAAACCCTAGAAATCCACATTTGAGATCAGAAATAAATAATTGACGATGAAAAATATACCTTGTATATTATACTAGAGAAGGTAGTCCTTACATTCTTAGGTTACCTCTTGATTGAGAAGAGCACCAAATTTGGACATAATAATTACAAGGAAACAATTATTGAATGGTTGAATGATTATAATATTAATGATATGATTATACATCAAGCAGTTATGCCTCAATCCAATGACTTCTTGATGGAGGAAAACATCTGAATGTTAATTCAAAGTAGGGATGACACCTGGGATAATAAGAAGGCTTCCAATATTTACTTCGTTATGGTTGATGATGGATGACCTTCAAGAAAATTGTTTCTTTATAAGGATGTAGATATATAATATCATGGTTCTTATAACACCCTAATATTTTATGATATTGATTCTTATAAAATATATTATGTCTTCTTTTTTATGTTACACCACAATTTGTTGCGCAATACACAACAATGTATTATCTTGAAGTATACACAACACTATTCTTATCATGTGTTAAACGTAATTTAATAATATTTTGGTAGAAATAATTCCACATAACACTGATTATATATATCTTTAATTTAATAAATAAAATATGATTGGATAAAGTTATTGGAAACACCAAAGTAACCTTTCACTACACGCAACACTGACTTGGCTTGTGCAAGAGTGACATTCTTTGATAGATATTGGTGTGCGCAATACCGATTTTCACTAAACAATGATATATTATTTAATGAGATATAAAATTATAGTTATGAATTGTATTGTCCAAATTATAAATTTTATACTACATTATAAGTTATCTTACGTATTTATTAATCATGATATAAGAAAAAAATTAATTTTTCAGATAAAAGAAGTATTTTTCAAAATATGTACTTTTAAGGTATTTTAATGGAATAAAATTCTTAATTCAAGTTTCTGAAACATTTATAAGATCTAATGGAAAAAATTATCTTCTTATTTGTAATTAGAACATAAATACTTTTATTTCTTATTTATTTTTGGTATTTTCTGATATTTTCATATTTTAATCAATATTGAAAAGTACTGCATTTGAATTCAAATCATCAATTTAATCTAATTTATTTATATAGTTAGATTATCTTGTTAAATGGTTTTAAATTTTAATAGAATTATTTTTTATAAATTAATCCCATATTTTTAATTGGATTTATTTTCACACATAAATATGACAAGTAAACACAAGAATATTTTGGAAAAAATCCACTTCTTAATAACCCTCTTTTTTGGTTTCGACAACGATAAATTAATCATAAATTATTTCCCACTAATTCTGTGTTTGGAATTATGAAAAATCGATTCAATATATAGAATCATTGTGGAGAAATTATATTAATAGTTTGAATTTATTTTTTGATATTATGAATATTAACTATTGTAATTTTTATTTACCATAGTTAATTCTTAATCGGGTAAATTAGGGTATCTAATAATATGATAAGTTCAATAATATTATCATAATTCATCTAAAAATACAATTATATGACTCTAAGTCTACACTTAAAGTCATAATATCTAAACATAGTCCTTTTAGGTCCACTTGACATTGAAAATGACATAAACATTAATAAAACCAATGAAAGGGACCAAATGTCAAACTCACATTCCTTATATGTATAATAAATTAAACATATGGATAACTTGGTGATATTTTCCTAAATAAATATTCCATGGAATGAAAAAATAATTACATATATGTTGGTAAATTTATTTTATTATTTATAAAAAAATTACCTTAAATACTTATTCCATGATGATGCAAAAATTAACTAACAAATGAGAAAATAATGAATCAATTTCAATTTAAAATCCTAATAACCTTAAAAATGTTCAAAAACATGAAACGATCTAATTGGTCTAGTATATATCTATCATAATCATACAAATGTCATTTTGTTGACCATTTGGAGCCTTATATAATAAAGTATACACATTATATTATTTTATTTAAAGTAATTTTAATGTTTACATATTCACACTTTAATAAGTATAACATATTTAATGCCTGCTTTTATAGAAAATAAAATACGATACATATATTATCAGGGAATATATTAAATTTCAAGTTATTATTGTAATTTATTTTTAACTTATACAAAAAAAATTATATTAAATTATTTTTTAAAATCATTGTAGTAATTATTTTTATAATGGATATATCAAGTAATTGTTATTAAAAATATTAAAATAATTATAATTTCGGATAATTAATTTATCCAATGAATTTTATATATTATATCGAACTATTATAGATATAATAAAATATTTTTTTTATGATAATACCACTTCATGAAATTTCTAAAAATCCATGAAATGATTACTAACAAAATTGACACAATTGATATTTTTAAAAATATTGTTTTATAAAATTATTTAAAATACATCAAACAAATTTAAAATTTAAAATTAATTATTAAATGATGTAAAATGTTCTATATTTTTCATTAATTGTATAATTGAAATCATATATGTAAATATTACATGTATTTAATATTGAATCATTTTTTGTCTTAATTAAATTTAACGGAATAAGAAAATTTTATTTAAAATGGATATGTTTAAATTGAGAAAAAAACTTGTGTAAAATTTTGAGGATGAAGAAATTTTAATATTATAATATCTTAGTTTTAATATATCCCATTTTTGTGGTAATTTAATAGATTTTGAAATTGTTATAAAATAATAGTTTAAGAAATAGAAAACATGTCTCTCACCCCAATTATAAAAGGACCCTCTTTTCTCCACAACTCATTATACCCTCATGTCCATCCATAACCTACCCATTTATCTTCTTTAACATAACTAGTAACATTCTAGTTGTTCGGATATTCTCAAAATACCAACTCTAATTCCAATAAGTGGAGATCTAAAGAGAGCGCATCAAAGAGGAGGAGGTTCAATCACATAAGAAGAATATTAGACCTCTTGTAGGGGATAATTTTGATATCTCTGTTATTTTTTCCATAGATTGTTTATACTTAAGTATTTACTGGGGATATATTTATCATCAATGTCTATGTTTACATAAAAAATTTCATACAATGTATATTATTCATCTATGAATGTTTAAAGTTGTTTTTACCCAATTTCTTATTTTTAATTAATGGTATGGAGGAATATTTCTAGTATTTACCATACAAGTTACTTTTTGACTTTTCCAAAAAAAATTGAGGAGAATGATTTTTAACTAATATGACATGAATTGATTTTTGTGGTTTTAAGATGCATATTTCAATGAATCCTCATATATATTATTTGATGATTATTTTCATCTAAATTATTATCTTTTATAATGGCATGGAATTTTGAGTCTAGAATAAATTTTTGAAAACTAAAGGATATTTTCATCATGATTTATGCTCAAGTGTATTTTCAAAAATATTTTTCATCCAATATGACATAAATTCATGTTTATATTGCTATCATTTCTTTGATTTTACTATATTTATGATGGAATTATTTTTATAAAATCCCTTCATCATACATGTATAATGATATTTAATAATGATGCTTATGAAGCCCATTCTATTTCATGGTATTTGATATGATGAATGCTTTATATTTTTTCATCACACATAAGAATGGTTTCATTATTAGAAGAGTAAGTCCTATATCTACCTGAAATTCATTAGATAATTATTTATATCTCATGAAATAGAAATAAAAAGAATGACAAGTAAATCTGGTTCAGTAATACAAAGATTGAATGACAATTAAATCATGTTAAATAATAAAGGGATGGAACGACAAGTAAATATAGTTCAGTAATACATGGTTGGAACAAAATGTAAACTTGTTTCAGTAAAAGACATTTTTCACTATGATTGTCATGGATGCAATGCGTTGTCTATTATGGCAATAATATTATGTTCATATTTTTTTTTCCATAATTCCTTGTTTTATCTCAATGCTATTTTATCATGTTTAATGTTTTATTATGATTTATTCCTTAAGAACGGCCATGATTTATTACATGACTCATGATATTTTTATTTCATTGATATGTTCATGTTAATAAATTATTATTTTTATGATTGGTTTTTGGTTCAAAATGTTTACCCGTAATGAGCATTTGAGATGACCTTTTTTTATTTTTTTTCATCTGATGTAATGAATGGTTTCTTGTAGAAACAATAAAGGAGAAATATTTATGGATTATGATAAAGAACTCTCACCAAGTTAGTATATTATTTTCTATGTTTCTAGAGACACTAAACTAATACAATCTCATAGCTTTTTTTGTGTGTAATGTATCAAGTATTTCTTAAAAGAAATTTTATTTCAATGTATGTCATGCTTGGGTAACTACAGTTGGTATCATAGAAAAGGTTTAGTCAGCCATTTGAAACAAGGATGTGAAAACATTAGTGAATTCACTAGAGTTATTATTATGGATATGACTGGGTATGTCATAAGAATAAGTAAATTATATGTTAAAACCCTACGTTATTTGTGATAATCACGACTAATAATGGGTTAATCAAAATTTATAATAGATTGAAATATTATTAGTAATTTACCTCATATATGTGTTTCTAATATCTGACATGTATTTCTCTCACATTGATTTCTGATCATAGTCAATAGCATGAAGAACAATGATCATTGATAACCATGAATGATTTAGATGTGAAAATTGTGGAAATTAAAAATATCTATTTTATATGTGGAAATATCATGAATGGAATCCTGATGATGGTATGTGTAATGGTCACACTGATGAGGATAAATCGATTTTAAAAGTTATGTGAAAGGTATGTTATGTTACACAGGTATTGATTACATTAAACCTAAGAATATTGACTTTGAGAAATGAAAATACATGATTGAAATTATAGGAAAGATGAATATGTTGGATCCTGAGAAATGTTTTAAGAATAAAGATGGATTATTGTGGTGTATATGTTTTTGAAGTCATAGATTTTTTAATATGAATCATGAAATTTATAATTGTTTTTAGTATAGGTATTTGAATTGATATGATGAATTGTTCCAATGATATAGAAAAGTGATTTATTGGTATGATGATATTTTGAAAGAACAGATGATTAAGGGAAAGATAACCCAAAATATGTCCCATTTGATAAGATACTGATATTTGGATAAAGTTGTGTTGGATTTGAATATGTAAATTCGATGATTTTAGTTTATGGAAATCTATTTATGGATTAATTTATAAGAAATCTATGATATCATGGATAAAGTATCCAACATTTGGTCCTTATTTAATATATCCATTATTTTTTAGAATAAGTATACATACCTGTTTTAAATAAGGATATCTGATAATTCAGGTTGTTACTGTGACTCAATAGATTACATGATTAATGTATTCTCATGATTGGAATGTGACAACTAAGAACAGCCTTATCAAATAATATTGATAAATGTTATGTTGATTTAGGATACCTATTCCAAACGTTTTATATTTTTTGTTTTTTGGAAGGATTTCAATGTTATCTAATTAGGTATATTATATGTTATATTCTAGTTTATGTTTGATAGATTAATGTTTTATCACACTATAGGTGGACTTTTTCAAATCTGATTTCCTGTTCAAGCCGTTTAGTTTAGAAAGATAGAATATCGTGACATTCTATTTCATGATCTACTAACAGTTCATGAATGATAAATTCAAATTCATTTCGTTAAATAATGGATGATGTCGAAATTTTTTATGGATTAAACAACAGAGAGAATTTACCAAAAATAAATAAAGAATTTATTCTCATTCAATATTCTCAATCACTATCCATCAAAACATGATAGTTAGATTGTTGGAACCATAACCGCTCTATGCAAAAAAATGGGGTACAATTTAGGTTTTTTTTTGTCAATCCTCATAGGAAGTTCATACTATTTTTCAGGATGAGGATCATACAGTTCAAGAAGAAAATAGTATTGAATGTGACATCTTTTCCTAGTGTTTGACAAATTTTTGGGCCTAAAAAACGAAAAATTGAGAATGTTTTTTTGGAAAAGGATGTTGCGCACAAGATTGGATGTTGTTTCAAAACAAGTGCTCATGGGTTATTTAAGGATCAATTTATCATAATATAGAAAAGGGAAAAAGTGTGAACAACAAATAAATGTGCATGAAAGATGGTGTTTCATGAAAAAATACTACGCGCCAATTGCGACATAGAAAGGGGATTTGAGCCTTAAAAAAACATACGTCAACTGACAAAAATGCATCAGGATTATGCATGCATGGTCATCAAGGCCTATATATAGGATTATAACCCATAAAAGACATAATAATTTTCCAACAAAAACATGGTTTTTTATCCGTGAAAAATACATGTGCACAAAATATTTGAAGAAAGTTAATCTTGCCCGCAAGGTGTTCCATTAGTCTAAAAAAGTCATGAAAACCCTATGGTGAAGTTGGGCGAAAGATAAGGGTTGCATGGAATTTAGGTTTTCTGTGAATGTCATCTATCGCGATAGTTACCAAATTATGCAAGAATTTTTTGGTATTCTGTGCAAGCCTGGTGTTATGCTTTGATAGGGTTTTGAATATTTGGTGCGTTTGATCAATGATTTCACATGCATTAATCCAAGATTTCGATGCAAGAAATGTCTCATGATTGACTGACACAAAGACTTCAATGAAAATCTGGTGAAGAGGACATCAAGTCCATAAACTGAGTAAGTCTTCTCCCAATTTTGTGAGCCCAGTGGAGTTAATGGTAATGACCTAATGGTAGTAGTGAGTATCCCCTAATCTTTTGTAAAGGCAGTGTTCCGTGCGCTGAGTGACTGTGAAAGAACTCTTGTACTCCACAACTAGAGAATATTAGTGGATTTTGGTATAACCAACACACTGTTGGAATATTCTACTTGGAAGTATCCCTTTACGGTGAACCAAGTAAAAGTGATTCATGGCCTCTTTTCATGGGTTTATTTATTTGTCATTCTTATCCATCGTACCGTTTTTACATGTTCCTAGAAACAATGGAACCTGATCTATCTCATTAAAATAAAACATTGACACCCTAATTCACCCCTCCCCTCTCAGGGAGTCATGTGGTTCAACAAGTGGATTCAGAGGTAATGGTTGCTGGTGTTGAATCTTTATTTAATTATCTTGGATAATTAATTCAACGTTAAGGGAGTCCCCATAGTTAATGGATGAAACATTAAAATATGGAAAAATAGTATGAGATCTCATCAAAAAACTATGGGAATTAATGTTTTAGTTTCTTCTATGCAAGGAATACATGTCACAAATCCTATAGGGCATTCAATAAAAAATATAGATATAAAAATGCTTGATGATGATTCCAAACCACATAATGATATTACTACAACACATTATGATCAAATTTATATAAAAGTTATATGATTTACATCAACTATGTCTATGTCGGAAAATATTGAGAATATTTATGAAGGGGACAACAATATAAAGTGGGAGAGACTTCATGTTCTGTATAATACATTTTATGATCTGAAGATGCATCCAGATGAAAATGAATATTCCATCTGTAATCAAATTTTTGAAGTAGTAGGTGAAATTTGAGGACTTGGAAGAGAAATTAAATACATCGACAATTTGATGAAAATTTTGAGAAGCCTCCCACCACTATACAATCCCAAAGTGTGTACCCTTGATGAAATATGTTTTTCAAAACATTCTTTGGATGATCTTCTAAGTAGTTTGAACACATATGAAAAAAGAGTAAAATCGGAGGATGTGACAAGACATGTTAGAATGGAAATGGAATTCAAAGACATGTTAAAACATGATTTTTCATGAGACTATATTTATGATGTTGATGATGAAAGTGAGTTTCTATCTATTTTAAATTAAATTCAATAGAGGAAAAGGATTATTTGAAGCGAAGCTACCCTTTCCCAGTTTTGGTTATGGCAGAGTTGGGCACATTGCTTCTCATTCCTCAATGATGTTCGTTGATAATGAACGTGAAGGTTGAAACTCCAAAAATCCTAAGACTAGGTTCTCTCAAAAGGGATACTTCATGTCTAGGAATAGTCTAAAGAGGAAAATAATTCTATATTAAGAAAATGATTATAGTTATAATGACTTCTGTGAGGATGAAGAAAAAGAATTTAAATATAGGAAACATGTTTCCATGATGAATGTTGTAGAAAAGGAAGAACCATCAAGTAACAAAGCAAGAGATAATTAGTCAAACACTGATGTTGACCCCCAACATGTATTGAGGTATTCTCCTCATAATCCTAAGAATCAATGTAACATATGAAAAAAAATAGAGAGAAATTTTGGAAGAATTGTCTGAGTTTGTTGATTAGATAGATGAATAAATTATAGGACTGGAAGTGTTTTCCAATGTATAGTCATCAATCCTTGAAAGCACAAAAGATGTAGTGGAAATAAAGCACGAAAATGATCAATAGTGCATGGAAATAAATGATCATTACTCTATACTAGAAGAGAGGTCCATGAATATTAAGGGTCAATAAGAAGAACATGTTATTATCATAAGTAAATTGTAATGTCAATCAAACTCAAAAGAGGCAAAGAAGAATATACAGTTTGAAATATTTTCTGATACAGAATTACTAGTGAGAGCTCAGCGTGATTTGGATGGACTTGAAAATATTATGAATGAACAAAGTCCTACATACATGGGGAACAATGTAACTGGTTGTGATGTTGAATCATAAAATACCAGTCATAATATGAGCTGAAATAAAGGAAAGCAGGAAATTAGACATGTTGCAAAGTCACATGATTTCCAAATAATGAATGTCACAAAAAATATAGATGGAGAACTGAAATATATTCACAAGATTTCATAAATAATCACCTATCACAATCTTATATGATTGAATGGAACATGAATACCAATCAGAGTGAAAAGATATTTTAGCTCCTGAAATGTCAATTATGCCGATATCTAGTCTATAATATGTCATATTATGAAGAGGCAATGAGTTATTTGAATGGGTAATAGTTAAGAAGTCAACAAAGGAGAATAAATTCAAATAAAACTTCTTATTGAACAAATATGTTCAATGGATATTTTTTTAATTTCTCTATCTTTGGCAACAAAGCTCTATATTGTAAGAAAAGGAATGGTAGGAACAATTCCTATATCGCTCAAAGAAAACTCAACTGTCACCAACAATATGGTGTTTCTCTTTCATATATGTTTTCTAATATAGAAGAAGAGTGTGAGTTTGATGAACTTCTTCATAGTAAAGATAGATCTGAAAATCCATATTCATCCTTCACTCAATATAATATTTCATGTAATAAAATGAAAGATGATTGAGAAATCATATATTGTTGAATTTGGACTAAAGAAAACCAAGAAAAGTAGAACCCAAAATCATGACAGTGGATTCTCATCCCTTATGAAAGGAAATTATGAACAATATATGAATATTAAAAAAGGTCAATAGAACAATGAGGATTGGTAATGATTGTTCTTTGTTGATCATAATCAGTGGATGTACTGAACTGGACAACATAAATCTAACGTAGATGAATCTTCTATATGTTGATTGTCTATTTCACAATCTTATAATTGTGATTCAACTATATAAATTATAGATTATAATGATGTTTAATTAAAAGGGGTGCACTATAATGTGAAGGACATGGAATTATATTATTAAGGGTTATATAACTAATGGAAACTTCTATGAAGTTGATAGTAAAGAGAACATTTGTTATGTACGATTGAAGAAAAAAATAACTTGTGGAAATAGAGGATGGGGAACATCAATAAACAAGACATGGAGAAGATATCAAAATTGAATATTTTCATCGATATCCCCATCCTAAATAATGAATGTGAAACGAAATGTTCTGCATGCATTCGTGGGAAATTGATCTGCAGTTCCTATCACCCAAAGAAGAAAAGCGCATCAAATCTTATTGTCCTAATTCATACAGACATATGTGTCCCAATAATTGTTGATGGAATGCCAGGAGAATTGTAGTTTTTTAATGAATATATAATTATAGTATAATGGAAAGTGTGAGAGTGTTACACCAAAAACGTCATGTCCATGATTTCAAGAAGATATATAATCGAATTTCTCAAAATGAAAATGGGGGAAAATTAAGGTTCTATGAATTCATAACGGAGGGTAATACACGACCATCGAGTTTGTGAATTACCTAGAGAATCATGGAATACAAAATGAGGTGAAAAATATGTGATCCCCAAAGAAAAATGGTGTTGTGGTGTTTAGGAATATCTAAGTGAACAATATGGCTAGTATAATTTTGATTGAGAGACATATCCCTCATCATTATTGGAAAGTGATCATTCATGCAGTAGCATATATTCAAAATCAATTAGAACATTATATGGGAGAAACCAAGACACCATATGATTTTTGGCATGGAAGGAAGCCATAAATGAATTATTTCTGTGTTTTTTGGAAGTCAATTATTTATCTGAATCAGTGAAGAAAACATGGGAAGTATAGTGATGCAAAAGTTGATGGAATATTCCTTGGATACTCAATGAAATGAAAATCCTTCTAATGATTCAATAAGCGACGTGGAAAAATTGGGGAATGTAGTGATGTAAATATCATTGATGAAAAAACCACAAGTGCATCAAATAATAATTAATATAATGTGATAGAAGATGATGATTAGTGTTGAAATGGTATAAATATAGTTGATGAAGTGGAGGAAAGAGTGTAAAACATTCAGATATAGAAAACATATGATGATTAAGAAGATGAATCATAATAATAAACAATAGTAGAAAAATCACCATATGAACCTAATAGGAAACACATGAAAGCTAAAATAGATCAATCCATTATAATTGCCAACAAAAATTCCCCAACCAAGAAAAGAAGAAGGAATTTTAATGAACAATCAACATTCAACTTGGTTGTGGAACCATTCTCATTTGAAGAAGCTGTAAATGATGAATCATGGGATAAATCTATAAATGAAGAGTTCGATTAGATTGAAAAGATACAATCATGGGACCTAGTAATGAGACCCGAAGGCCATAATGTGATTGGTACAAAGGGTATTTTCAGGAACACATTTGATGAAAATGGAATTGTTATTAGAAACAAGTCATGATTGGTTTGTATAAGATATTCACAGATTGAAGGTTTCAATGATGAAGAAACAATTTCTCTAGTGGCTAGATTTAAATCAATAATTATTTTTCATTCCATGGAAATCCAAAAAGGATATAAATTATATATAATGGATGTCAATACAACATTTTTGAATGGTGGTATCGAAAAAGTTGACTACATTGAACAACTAATGGGATTTCTTAATGGTAATGATGAAACGAAGGATTGAAAATTACAGAATCCCCTATACGGTTTGAAGCAGCAACCAAGAGAATGGTATTCCCAGCTAGATTATTATCGCAAGAAGATGGAGTTCAAATGTGGAGGAATAGATCACAATATCTATGTAATGAATTATATTAAATATCATTTTGTGGTTCTAGTTTGTTAGAATTAGGAAGAAACAAGTGGTTGAATTTCCAATCATATGGAATAACAATTTTAAATTTCAATGACTGGGGAGGTCAGATATTTCTTAGGGCAACATTTCATTCAAAATAATGATTACACATTCATCTCTTAGGAAAAGTTTGTAAGGGAGCTGGTGAAAAAATTTAATATACATGACTCCAAACCAATGTAAACTTTGATTGTAGTCGAAAAAAACATGGAAATAATTAGTATGACAACTCTGTTGTTCCCACCAAGTATAGGTATATCATTGGGATCCTAATTTACCTGACAGCGACACAACAAGATATCATCTTTGAAACATTTATAGTGGCCCACTTTCAGAGTAATCTAAAGGAGGAACATTTGGCAGTGGTGAAAAGAATCATGCGGCACATTCAATGTACTGATAGTCATGGGTTATACATCTCTATAGGAAGATACAGTGAGCTATCAGTTTTTCTTAATGATGAATAGGATGGGGATGTAGTTTAAAGAAATTCCACTGGTGGTGGAAAATTCAATATTGGCCAAAAATTTGTCAGTCGATTGAGTAAGAAACCATAATTTACTTCTCTATGTTCGGCTGATGCATATTATATCCCCGCTACAATGACATGAACTTAACTACTATGGATGAAGAAACAACTGACAGATATTGGTGATGAGGTGAAACAACAAATGGTGTTTTACTGTGATAGCAAAAGTGCAATTTATCTTACGAAGTATCCTGTTAAGCTTTCTCATGCAAAACATATTGAAATTTGATATCACTTTATCATTTAAAAAGTTGGACAAGACGTGATTAAAATAGATCATGTGGGAACTGATGAGAATGCATCTAATATCCTAACCATGCATTTGTCAGCAGCTATATTTGAGAAACATCAGTTTAACCACGATGTCCATCCCCCTCCCAGTTCCTAAGGAGGTTACAAAATTCCCCTCTTCCTAGTGGTTTTATATATTTTAATATGTGTTGTGGAAGGGTTTCAGGTGTACATGGGAGATACTGTCCAGGGGAAGCTTGATCTAAGAACTACAATGGATGATTATCCATCTTTGGACTTATTGTTAGTGGGGTAAAAGTGGATATAATGTGGTTTATTTAGATGAGATAAGACAAAGATAATAGTGGATGAATATGGATAAAATTCAAAATAGAGAATACAATTAAGTGTTACGTTGAAAAGGATAGAGATTTCATTTAAACACTCGAGAACACAGTTCATGTCTCCTCTCTTATTTTCAACCGTGAGCATTACTAATATCGACTTAGAGTGTTGGATGAGTTGATTATTGTGTATCAGGTATTAATAGTTGATGATGCTATTTTAAATCTATCTAGAGAGTGAAAACAAAAAAAAGGGAATTGTTGGAACCATGAAAGTTCAATTTATTGACCGAAGTATGGTTTGAGATTGTTTTCAATACTCACTGTAACTTCATAATTTTTTCCAAGACATGAATGTGAGCAATATATTGTGTTATGGAAATGAATCTGACACACCCAATGCATCTTCAAAAGGGGTTTTTCATGCTCAGAAAGAAGCATTATGTGCACCGATGAAAACACTAAGGGATCTTATGATCATGGTAATCAAGGCCTATAAATAGTCATATACCCCCATACAAGAATTAATAATTTTCCATAAAAAATAAGTTGTTCAGTCATGTGAATGATTTTTTCTCAAAATATTTCAAGAATGTTAATATTCCACCTAAGGTTTTCCTTTATTCTAAATAACCAAGTGATCCATTCAGTGCAATTGCAAGAACTATAAGGGTTTCACGGAATGTAGGTGTTGATTGAAAGTCATCTTTTGCGAAAATTCCAAAATATTGTGTACAAGTTGGGTTATTGTTCACAAGTGTGGAGTTATGCATCTAAAAGGTGTTTTAATATATAGTGTGTGAAATCATGACTTTATCATGCATGAATCTAGGACTTCGACGTAAGTATTGTATCCTCCCAGACTGAGACAAATACTTCAATGAAAATATGGTGAAGTGGCCCTCAAGTCAATAAACTGGGTAAGAATACTCCCATGGAAGTGAGCCAGAGGGAGTTAATAGGAGTGACATAAGGGTAGTTGTGAGATTTCCTTGAACTTTTTTAAAGGCAATGTGCCTTGAATAGAATTATAGTGATTGAACTCTTTTAGTCCACAACTAGTAAAGGTTAGTGGATATTTGTAAGACTAAATCCCTATTGGCGTATACTCCTTGGACGCAACCCTTTATGATGAACCATGAAAAAGAGTTTCATGGCCTCTTGGAATGTGTTTATTTATTTTTTGTTCTTATGCATCTTATAGTTTTAACACATTTCTACCAAAATGGGAAAAATATCCATCAATTTAGATGAAAATGTTGATGCCCTAATTCAGCCTTCCCCTCTCAGGACATCACAGAGTTCTACATATATTTCTCTTACATATCCATGTTTTAACTACCCACCTATGATCTCTTATATGGAAAATGTGTCATGAGATAAATCATGTTACTATTATGTTTCTAACATTACATTTAAAAATGAAGTTTTACTATCCCTTTTTATGACGTCGGTTTCAATGAAAGAAAATTCCATGTAGTAAACCATTTATAAACCCAATGAATTTAGAGAGAGAATTTCATTATAAGGGGGGAAGAATGTAAAACCATTATATCATATGAGATATATGCTTTTAATTTCATTGATCTATTGTGATGAATGTTATTCAAAGATTATCTTTCTGTACACCCAACATTGAATTAGTATGTAGCATAGACAACACTATTCTTGGCTATTGTTACACAAAATTTCATGTTCTTTTGATATAATTAATTTAATTCTATAGATGATATAGATATTGTTCTTTGTATTAATTAACTATATCTGTATTATTTTATACTCAACACCAATAAAATCTTGCACTATACATAACACTGACTTGCCTTGTTCAAGAGTGACCTTCATCGATAGCTTGTGTTGTATGCAATACCGAGTTTCACTAAATAATGATATATTTTGTAATGGGATATAAACTAATAATTATGAATTTTATTAACCAAATTCATTATTTTATATAACATTATCCTTCATCTTACGTATTTTCTAAAACATGGTATATGAAAAAGATTAAAATTTTCATATAAAAGATGTAATTTTAACAAAAAAATATAGTTTTATAAACGTTTAATGATGCACCCAATTTAAATATATTTTTTTACAATTTCATAAGAATAATTTTATAAAATAAACGTTCTATTAGGAAGAGGGACATAAAAATATACTTTTTTTGATTTGTTGGCATTTGACTGATAAAATTCATATTTTATTGAACAGTGAGAAATACTGCATTTTATTTCAAAACTGCCTTTTCATCTAATTTATTTATATAGTTAGATTATATTTTTAATTTGTTTTAATGTTTAATTGGAATATATTTTTTAATCATTTATTTCCATTTTTCTCAATGTAAGTAATTTCACATTTAAATTTGGTATAAACACATGACAATCTTTTTATATGTTTTCACGTCTTAAAACCCTGTTTTTTAGTTTTGAAACTGGGATATTAAACTTTAAATAATTTCTGCCAATTATGTGATTTTTATGAAAAATAGACGATATATTTGGACCCACTTGGTCTAAATTATGTTAATAGGTTAATTTTATTTTTGGATATTATGAATAGTAACGATGTTAATTTTTATTTACAATATTAAAGGAAAATTGGGTAAATTTGGGTAACTAATAATATGATATGGGAAAAATTCCAATAAAACTTATAAAAATACCTTTATATGAATAAATTTAAACACTAAACAACTTAGGATCAAAACATAGTCATTTAAGTCCCACATCACACTGAAAATTACCTAAATATCATAATATCAAACTCACATTCCGTATATGTATAATAAATTTTATATACAGATAAATAAGTGATATATGATAACATAAATAGTACATGAAAATATAAAATAATTATCAAAATTATGCAAATTGTTTTTTAATTTTTAGGTAATAAATAACTAACTTAATATCTACTAAATGATGATGTAAAAATTAATTAATTGATGATAAATCAATGCATTAATTTCAATTTAAAATCCTAATAACCAAAAAAATGTCCAAAAATAGGACAAAATTATATTGGTTAGGTATATCTTGACAATTATCATCCAAAGAAAAATATAGTGACCATTTGGAGAATTAAACAATACAATACAATATTTATATTATTTTATTTAAATTAATGTTAAAGTTTTCATATTCATACTTTTATAAGTATACCAATTTTAATGTTCGATTTTATAGTAGATGAATTTTCCTACTTTTATTTATTTAAAATATGTTAAATTTATATTAATTATAGTATTTTATTTTTAATTCTTACACAAAAAATATGTATATTAAATAATTACTGAATATCATTGTAGTAATAATATTATAATGGAGATATTAAATAACTGATTTTATAAATATTAAAATAAAAAATATTTGGGATAATTAATTTATATAATTAATTTAATATATTTTTTTGACCCATTAAATAAATAATAAAATATTTGGTTCATGGATAACACCTTATCATGATATTTATAAAAATCTATGATATGAATAGTGTCAAACTTTGCACAATTGATATTTTGTAAAAAAAAAATTTATAAAATTATTTAATATTCCAAAAACAATTTTAAAAATATAGATTAATTATTATCAGTTCTAAAATGATCAAAATTACAAATTTATGGTATAAATGAAATCAAATATGTAACTATTTAACACTTTTAATATAGAAACATTTGTTATCATAATTAATTTATATAAGATGAATATATTTTAATTAAAATGATAATGTTTAAATTGAAATAAAAACATGTCTAAATTTTATTGGTTGATGAGGTTGCGATATTATTATGTATTATCGTTGAATATATCTTATTTTGAGGTATTTTAATTTATTTTCAAATTATTATAAGTTAACAGTTTCCAGAATCAAAAAAGTGCCCCGCATCCCAATTTTAAAAGGAAACCTCCTCATTCATTGATCGACAACTCATTAAGCCTTCAAGATCATTAAACCCCTATTCACATATGTTATAAACATTTCTTATTACATACTAGAGGTGTGGGTCTTCTTAAATGACCTACTCTAGTTCAATTAAGAGGATTTCTAAAGAGATTTCATCAATGCATAGGAGGTATGGTCACATATAAAACATATCAGAACTATTCTAATGGATTATTTTACAGTCTCTTTTAATTTTTATCCGATATTGTTTATACATAACTATTTTATTTGGATATATTTATCATCCATGTCCATGTTTACTAAATATATTGTAAAAAAATGTATATTATTCTTCTATGAATGTTTAAATTCACTTTTACCCATTTTTGACTTTTACTATATGGTATTGAAAAAATATTTCTTGTATTTACCATATAAGGTACATTATTAAATTTCTGTCAAATGTTCATAGAGAATGTTTTTAAACACATGTGGCCTGAATGTATTTTTATTGTTTCCTGAAGCATTATTTCCATGAATTTTAATCTATATTATTGAATTTTTGTTTTAAAATTAATTATTTTCTCTTAAAATAGAACGAAATTTGGAGAATAGAAAACATTTTTAAAAAAGAATGGATATATTCATAAATAATTAATGTCATGTGTTTTATCAAAATTATTTTCCATATATGATGACATAGTGTTAGGTAACCATCTCCAATATTAATTTTAATTGAAGGTGATTATGATGGAATTATTTTTATGAAATCCATTTATCTATCAAGGATTATGTTGTGATATAATAATGTTTAGGAACACAATTTTATTTCCTGGGTAATGCTATGATGAATATTTTGTGTTTTTGTGGCACCAGAAAGAATGGATTTACTATGAGATGGAAGATACCTATATCTCCTTATAATGCATTGGAAAAGATTCATATCTCATGATAATGATATGGCTAGAACAAGAGGTAAATCTGGTTCAATATAAGATGGTTAGAATGGCATGTAAATCTTGTTCAGTAATAGATGGCCGGAACTGAATATAAACCTAGTTAAGTTATAGACATTTCTAACTATGATTGCTTTGGAAATAATTCCATGGAAAAAATTAAATCATATTATGTGTTTATTGGTTTTCTAAAATTCAATGTTTTTTCCAATGCTATTTTATCATGGTTAATGTTCATTTATATTATATGGCTTATAAACATCCATGATTTATTTCATGACTCATGGTACTGATATTTTAACGTTATTATTAGGTTTTTACATTCTTAATTTTATGGGTTCTTTTATGTAATCAATGATCACCCTTAATGAATATTTGAGTTCACCTTTTTATATTTAGTCCAAAGATATAAATAATGGTTTTATGTAGGAAAATGAAAATGGATGTTCTTTATAAGACATTTTGATTATATTTCCATAAGTTAAAAGATTATGTTCCACATTTTCCTAGACACTATACTAATATAGTGTTTGGGCGTCTATTTGTGTCATGTGTTATATATTCAACAAAATTAATGTAATGCCCATATATATCAGGATTGGGTCTCTAAATTCCTTCCTCATCCATTTTGGTAGAAATAATTAACGTAAACGTATATGAAGTCTTAATAACCATTGATAATGATGTATCTTTATATATAGATGTTTCCACTTCTAATGTTAGCAATATAATGTCACAAAATGATTTCCAATTGTGAAATTTCATAATAAAGTAATAATTTTATCCCCCATGATGTAATATTTAATACATATGATATAAGGAAAATCAATAATTTGGATGAATGTTACAATGTAATCATCTCACACAAGAAAAAGTCTAATACAATGGAATCTATGACATCTAAGGGAATAAAAATTAATGGATAGATAATAGTAGAGATGAAATCTATGGAAAATATGCATCAATGAGGGCATCTCACAAGATAAATATGTCTTAAGAAAATAATTTGATCTACATGAAATATCATGTGGATTATATAATTATGTTTTAGTATCCCATAGACACTATATACATACCCATAAACTTCTTCTAATTTGGATTTTTGAACGAAAAATGCTATAGGACATCCGGTATGACTTTGAATTGAAATCCTATGGTTACACCTTGTTCTCCAGGGATGCATATGACAATGAAATAGGCAACCACTGAGTTACTAAACATGACTTAATTCAAATAAATTATTTGAGAAAAATAAATTTAATCATCGTGGATATATTTTACATCAACTAAAACACCATTTTATAATTTTTTATATATTCCCCCAACTCTTATATGATGAAAAGTTACCTTTGGAGGGAGATGGAAATTAAATTTTATTATGTGGCCGAAAAAATGGATCATAGTGGGGGATTATAATATTTAATTGAATATTGATGATAAAATATAATCCAACAAAAATAATATATTCTATGACATCCACTATTACAATGAAAATTGCACCCATTCATAAATCCCAATTTTGGGATATGAGTTCCCTTAGAGTATATACACTATTAATGATAGGGAGAGAATAGAACTGAACATTTTCTTTATTAAAATTGAGGATATTAATGCTTATATTTTTGTTTTTAGTTTAAAACTCTCCATGTACAACTTATATCATAATATAGTCTTTTTGTTCTTAATAAATATTTTATATGGTCACCCCCTCTACCATTAAATTTAAGCAATTTTTTGTTTTTTTATTCCAGGATCTAAGGAAAATTTCCTTGATTCATGGAAGTTGGAATGTATTGGAATTACAATAAAATATATTTCGAGAAAAAATATTTCACAAAAATATAACATAATAAAATAGATGTAAAATATTTTTTATAAGATTAATGGTGATATTTAACCTAAATAATATATCTGTTCCTTATATAAATACAAAAATTAGAGTAATGAAACAATTTATAGGGTGGAAATTCATTACAAATATAATTTTGTAGATATCCTTACACTAAAATAGAGTCTATAATGAATTAATATCAATATAAAATGTTTGAAGTAGGGATAAAAATTCACTAAAAATTTCCAAAGACTACATTAAGAGAAAACAATATTAAGAGGGGCTACATCTTGTTTGCCTAATGGAAACAAATTTATAATTGAAATAACATATCCATTTAACTACTCAAAAAATTCCTAAATCATTACAATGATATTATAATTGAAAACATACACATGCTGGAATATAACATTAGTATTTTCATTAAGGATCGACAAAATTAGAAAATCAGAATAACCATTATTAAATAAAATGTTATCAAAACACACTTCTATATAAATCATTGATGTACAACATGTGCTTATGGATTTTATAAATAATTATTTATGATATACATGGATTTATTACATGATGATGTGTCCAATGGTGTTTGGGAATTATTTAACCATTCTTCCATGCACTATGGGGTTTACTCCATTTTCATGTCATTAATACCTATGAATGAAAATTATATTAACAACACAGACATCAGGACAACATAAATTTGAAGAATGTCCTTAAAATAATTTGGAAATTTAATGTTTCTGGGATGGGATAATTTAAGATGGAAACCATTACCTAATATGAATTATGATTTCATCCAATAATATCATCATGAACTAGTTATACATTCATTAAGAATGAGACAATATCATAAAGAATGAATTAAAATATGGAAACCATAAATTTATAATTTACACCTCGATAACCATTAATACTAATATGTGGTGATTCATGATTATTATCCTTAGGATGTATGGTAACTCACCTAATTTTATAATATTGGTCTACAATATTCTTATGATTGAAAAAATCTTGATTCTTATAGATAGGTAGCCTTGATTTTTTTTATAGTTCACATTGGGAGTTTGATTTTTGGACCATCCTTTCAGGAAATATCTACATAATTTAAAAAGGCTACATTATTAGATTTATCAATTTGATTTTACATGTTGGAAATTATATACGGATTATAGACAGAAGAGGTTTTCCACTCTCGTACAAATACTTTTTGGATATGACTTACTTATTCTTGAGTATCCATAAAAAAGAACTATTAATTAAAATGATTCATTTTTTATCACTCCAATGATTTTTTTAGAAGAATTTATCTTTTAGAAAAATTTATTTATCATATTTCTAGAAGGAATTAATAATAAAAGTAAAAAACTATATTTCCATATATCTTTGGATGAAAATGGATTAATTTTATTTTACATATTACCCCTCTTTCTAGGTAATATCTGTCTTTTATAACTTGATAATATATATTTAAAAACCAATAATAAATAAATTTTTTTGAAATAAAATCTAAGTCCTATGAATGAATATTATAATTGGTCAACTTTTTAATCAGCTCAAAATTTGTGTAAACAATCCCCTTCTACAAATGGGATATAAGTAAATTAAAAAAATCAAATATATGATAATGAACATCTTCTAGACATGATAATGAATAGTATATATTTACTCGTGAAGGGGAATGATTTTTTAAATCCCATTTAAATTGGTGGATTTTTCATCAAATATCTCATGACCATTAATTTTACACATCCAATCATATTCAATAAGAATATTATGACATCTAATGATATGTATCGTGAATATATTTCATAAAGTTTAGCTAAAATTATGATCAATGTATAATTCCATTATATTTCATTATATTTATATCCTTCTATTAGTTTTTTTAAAATGAGATAATGTGCATCACCAAATGGATTTTTTTTAGAAATTCCATCTTAATTGTTAGTCCACCTGGTGGATATCTAGGAAACATGATTATGTTATGTGTATCCATTTAAACAATAATGATGAGTCTATTCTAGATTTTAATATCACTTAAAAAATAATAAAAAAAAATTCAACCGAATAATTTTTTTGAATTTAATAGTATGCAATTGTTCATAAAGAAATCATTATTTTGAAAACAAATGATAATTGATTCTTCTATACTAATGAATATTAAAAGATAAATTTCAATATAACAAAAAATAATAATTCAATGATACTAAAAATCATAATTTAGTACATTCATATATCATATTAGGAGCATATCTTTTACATCATGAGGGACAAATTGACCAGTCATGAATGAGTATAGGTAACTGGTTTTCAGATGTCCTCTTATTTTAGTTTATTCCTAAATTCTAAAAGTAATTTACATCATGTCTTTGTCTACTTACATTTTGAAACAATGTTATATGAGAATGTCAATAACCTATTAGTAATAAAAATTTTCACTTATAACCAGTTAGTGGGATTTATGATGCCTACTAAAAATACTAAATACATTGACCAAATTTAAATCATCCTTCTCATATATGAATCTTCAGTAATCATATAAATTTGGAATGATTAGGTTAAATATTTTTTAATTAAAAGAATAACTCCACCCAAGAATTTATTATATATATTCAATGGGTTTCTTTTTCTTCCATGATGTTACAACAAGGTGTGATAATAAATTGTTTTCATCTCTAAAAACCTTTTGATTTTTATGTGTGCATTAAAGATAAAAAAACAATATCCAATAAATTACATTTCAAGATAACTACTTTTAATAAATTTTTCAAAGAAAAAAAAGGATTGTATGGATTTCAAGGTTCGTGCGATCAATGTTTTTAGAGGAGTCTTACATAATAATCTTGACCTTTTCAATGTGTCCTTCTAAAATTACAATAGAATTGTAAAATACTATGATGCTAAAAAAATTCTATAACTCATGTGATATTTCATATTATCTATCACTGATATAACTCAATATGTATTGAGTTAGGATTATAGGTTCCATTTGATGTAAATAAGTCCAGGTCCATGAATATTTCATGTAAAGTGTTTCTATAGTATATTAACTATCATGAGGCAATATTACATCACAACATGGTCGAAAAACATTCTTAATATAATGAAAATAAATAAGTAAATTCATTTTCAATGTGATCTATTATGGAGGTGCGTTCTATGTGGTTATTTAATACACTAAATTATTTGACATCATCATTGGATACATACATCATTGGTTCCACCTATACAAATCTTCACAAAAAACCTTTCATAATGGATGAATAGTTTATTTATTTCTTAAAAATATTAGGATCATTCTCATCTTGATCGTGAACCATTTGGATAAATGAAAAATTAATAATGTTCCATAAATACACATCAATTTTAATAATGTAGGTTTTGATTAAATATTTCGAATAACAACCCCAAATATCCATCCATTAAAATCCCCAACAGTATAAAATTTACCCATGGGGAATCCATTCCCCCCACATAGAAAACAAATAGAATTATATGAATCAATACAAAAAACCTGAGATTATTTCTCAAACAAAAAAATAAACTCATAGTATATGGGAATTGTGATTCCAAAAAACAAATCATATATACCCATTTATATATAAAACATTCATTTATAAATGAATCAAATACGATTCAAAAAATGATAAAACTTGTAAAAAATAATCCATTATCTCACCCATCGATATTCTTATGTAATAAGTCACCCTCCTCTCCCCCCATACGCACTTAATAGGTTTCTACTTCCAAATATACCTTCCAATCACATTAAATATTTCATTTACCAAAAATAATAAAAGATGGTGGTAATGATGTTATATTAGTATAAACAAATCAAAAATCATTAGAATAAAAAAAAATTTCCTAAAAACACTTTAAAACCCACATTCAAAATGAAAATTTTAAATTATAAATTTAAATCAATCCACACTAGTAACAACATTTCGTGGATAGTCATAAAATAACTCAGATACCCTAATACCCTGATACCCCTAGTAGGTAAGACATATACCGAAGGGAAATTCAGATCCCCATGGTTTGGTGACAATCACTAGCTATCATGAAAAATTCATCTGGTATTGGTTTTCCACAAAATAGACGATCATAAAAAACCTGAGTTGTTATGTAAACACTTATCATTAAAATAAGTAACAAAATAAAATAGGTTAAAAAATGTATATAATATTAGTGGTAATAAAATATATCTGGAAAAATTCTCATATATCCAATTTAATATATCAATTACATATCTATTAGTCACCACCATCACTTTAGATCCCCAGTATGAAGAACATAAGAAACCTACAAGTGGTGCTTTTCAATTATTTATACTGACATAAAGGTAATATATAAATGCTTTAAGACAATTATATAGTTTGAGATAAATAGAAAATTATGGTATCAACATGTACTAAAAAATAAATTCAATATAAATAATCCATTTATTATTTATATTCTAATAAAACAAGACAGGTCATTGAATTTACATATATTCAACTGAACATGATTTGAAATAAATGTGATATAAGACATATTAAAATAGATTAAATGAATATTTTTTAAAATAAATCATAAAAAATTACTTTTTATGAATAAAATAGCTACAATAAATGGAACATATTTACAAAACAATAACATAGAATATAAATATTGAATATTCCATGTGGTATGATTATTTCTAGTAAGATGATCATAACATGCCCCATTCAGTAGTAGGGATCATGGTAGTTGTGAAAAATTCCATAAGAATATGGAATTGGGATACTATATCAACACCCCATTAGGGGACCCATCATTAGAAATAATGTTTGACTATGTTTAGTTAGTTCTTCAATAATCAATATGTTTCTAGGGATTTCGAGTCTAAGAGTTATTATCCGTATCAAATACTATATACCCAATCGTACATGTGATTCAAAAAATAAATAATCCATTCATAGTAAAATCAATTGATTAAAAAAATTTCTAATACGATTTCAAAATTTATTTTTTAAACATACCTTTAACAATTCAATACTAAATAAATGGGTTTCACCCATTAATTATTCTTCATATCCTATTTAAATGCAGAAAATTTATATTAAGGTTCATCTTGAAATAATTTTAATAATTTAATTTCCAAATCATGTAGTCAATTTTGCCAAATCTAATAAACAATTTACATTCCATTGAAATTGGGTTGTTTTTATATTTCTATTCCATTTTAAATACAAAAAATAAATCATCTAAATTTTATGTATTTAAAAAATATAAATAACCAATTAAAAAAAATATCACTAATATAGTGATTCATTTGTATGTAAAATCCTTATTGACCCACCAACTAATAATTAGTAGGATACATGTATGGGAAAGCGATATGTACAAATATCTCCAATACATGTTGCCTACTAACATGTATCATGTGAATATGAACCTTGATTCTATAAAATGGGAACCAAATATTAATTCTTCCCATTAATAACCTATTTAATAGAATCTGTAATAATAATAGAATTCTCAGTCGTTAATATATAGTGTTCAAAATCATGATACTCCCAGCAGTAGACAAGATAAGGGTCATGAAGTTACCGCAACATCTATAATATATGAAAAATTTTATGGATCACTATAATTTTTATTGAGTTAATAAATGATAATCCTTAATAACAAGGTGATAAATTTCCAAAAAGGATTAAAAAATACTGACATATGCTATCCATATTTCCCATGACATTGATGACCCAATTGAGGTAAATATCACAAAAACACCATTGCACCAACTAAAAACTCTAGGGGAACATGTTGGAAATAATCATAATACTTATACCAAATATATTCCATAAACATTATATGATAAATTAACCAAATATTCTTTTTCATATCTTGTACACAACTTGATAAAAGAAATTATGCTTCACAAATTATCATTTACCCCAACAACGATTTACATAGACATCAATACATGGCCTCAAAAAGATCCATCATAATAGTGGACTTGTAACTGTTGTTATAGTATAACTCAACCTGTATAAAATTCTCATCAAATATCCAACAAAGTAAATAATTAATTTATTTATTATTTCATTTAGAATATGTACAACTCATTCTATATGGTGATCATTTTGTGGTTGATATGAATTACTACCTTGAATCTATTTACCTCATAGAGGCCACTCAAAAAGTGATAAGTAAAATAGGTATACATATAGTATAATAAAATATATGCAACTCCTTGAAAATTTCAAATTATCATTAATATACTAGAGTCCAGTACCCTTAATAGTGTCTGAATAACAAATGGGTACAAAGTGGTTTAATTTTTTGACATATCGATCATAACTCATATTTAATTATTCTTCCAATTGGTATGTATAAAACAAAACAATAAATCCACTGAATTATAGTCCCACGTCAATGATGATAATTAGTGGGCATCAATATTAGATTAAGGTCTCTGGAACTTTTCCCTAACCTATTAGAATGTATATCATTGAGAAAATCAATTAACAGTGCTTCATCACGTACAAGTCTACTAGAATATTTTCTACATTTCATGGAAAATCTTCATGTGACTCAAGTTCACATCCCATAGAAAATTGTTAATAGAATCCATAACAACCATTATATTATGAAATGGGACAACATTCCAATTCCAAAAACATATGAAAATGTTATAGATACCGATCATTCAAAAATTGTATCCTCACCACACGAGAGTCCGTAATTCCATAGAATTCCACATCAATATAATTATCCTTATGAAAACTACATATAATAGTATAAGTAAACTAGAAAATTTTCAAAACATCCTTATTCACAACCACCTCAACCCCAAATGAATTTTAGAAAATAGATTGATCATATTTCAATCTTTTTATGATTATGTTATAACATGTGTGGGATGTTTCCTTCCCCTAGCATCAATGATGAAATTTACATTACAATATTTTTTTGAAATTTACAATACAAAATACAATAGGTACTCATAAAAATGGATCTATAAAAGGATAAAATATATTTTAAAGAAGATATAACACAATTTTATGTTGTATGAATAATGGTTAACAACATCCCGGAAAAGGTAATGCTGAAAAATCTAAAGAGAATTCATAATGGATGTGACATTGGTATAATGGTTCTACAATTTTATACATGTATCATAATCATTACAATAATATAAGCTAAAAAATGTTATGTATGTATAATAACACATGGTAAACACGAAATTAATGCATAATGAAAGACCGCATAGCCTTACGATTATCTATAAGAGGCAACACTAGAAAAAAAATAAAAAATTCAATTCATCTCTTCAAATAAACTCTAACATATCTCATCCGATCAGAATTTTACCTCCTAAAATCTCAACGAATTCTTCTTTGAACCCATATTTTAGAAATAATTAATAAATAATTTTTATCACCCCAACATGCCCAAGAATTTATGTATCTAAAAAACCCTACATGGTTTCTCCCATGTTATAATAGCATAAACCTTATCAAGATCAACTAAAATAAAATGTTGTAAGACCAAATGGGTGTGTAACTACACCTATTAGTCCTATAAATATCACATGTGAAATCTTATAAAATGTATGATATTACTAAAAATTTATAGAACTTATTTAAATTGATCCACATGATCTTATGCAGACCAAGAGTAATACAAGATTTAACCCCTATAGTATACCACTAAAAATTGAATTATTCATAGAATATTATATTCATTGATGAAAGATAAAATATAGGGGAATTGGATAGTTCATATAGTGTAAAAGGATACTCAAAATGTTCATTTGTACTCTTATGGGAGTTTTAAAAATATAAAATTCTATAACTATCAACATGGGATAAGAATGTAGATTATCATTCATCTAGAAAAACTTTATTCCATTTAAGAAGATAAAAAAATCATACATCCAATTTAATGAAATCATTTTCATTATTTAAATTTTATATCATCATAGAAATCAACATAAAGGTCAGATGTTCCATAATATTTCTTTAAAAAGTGAATATGTGATGAAAATGATGAAACACAAGAGAATATAAATATTCTTTCGATAATAACATCAAATTGATATAAAAATTCCTTCTAATTTTCTAGTTCAATATGATATGATTGAATAGATATTAGATGGTTAAGAGGTTATAAATCAATAGATAATGACATATCACTTACTAGTGGAAAGACATAGATATTTGATATAAACATTATGGGAAAATAAACTATTATTGAAGGGAGATAACCCCTCAACGATTCTCAAACGAAGTCATAATAGAACACTGATATTAGCCTCTATATGTATAAAAAGGTTGTCAGGTTAAACTCAACCTCTAGACGGAGACTCGCTGAAAAACACAACACACACCATCTGGCACATAAAAGGAGACTCATCCTATGTAATTGTAAATTAGTAAATTATGATAAGTCATTCAATGAATTTTTAAAATGATGACACTTTGTTGAATTTTGAGAATCAAAAAAATAAAAATAATATCAATAACTAATATTGATATAATATAACTACGAAAATGAATTCAGTTATCTCTCTTCTTTCAGAACTGTGCATTTCTACAATCTCATATGAAAATTTCTACATATGATGTAATATAATGTTAATAAATTTGATACAATATAAATGTGTGACATACACCAATATCAAAAAAATTAGTCCGTAAAATAATATGTTATAATGATTTTACAACTCAAAATATATGGACAAGAGTTATCATCCATTGGAGACTCTTCCAATTCTTGAAGAATAATCATTATCGAAGCATGTGAGTGGAAACTCCTAGTTCATGATTAATCAGATTGAACCATTGTATATTTTTATGAAAATTATTTCATTCCATAGTCCAGAGAAGAAATGTTAT
This sequence comes from Viscum album, assembly GCA_963277665.1. Classification (NCBI taxonomy): domain Eukaryota; kingdom Viridiplantae; phylum Streptophyta; class Magnoliopsida; order Santalales; family Viscaceae; genus Viscum; species Viscum album. Next base: position 1,757,061,328 of record OY728159.1, on the reverse strand, counting down.
GGTATTACATCATCATATTACATGAATAAATGTAGGAACAAAAAATCTTTTGGGGCATAGTGAAAACACATTTCAAATTTCCAACCCCTCAATACATGAATAATGTAAAATTTAATTTTATATAAAATTTAAGGGTTTTTTAATATTACTTAAACATATCTATATAAACCACAATACTGAGCAAACTTTTTTTCATAAAAGATATCACATTATATACACATGGGGAAAAGGGAACTCTAACCATCAAAAACATGCCATTTATATAAAACTCAACCATCAACATTATATCTAGATCTTCATCTCAAGAAGTTAGCATAATAAGGATATTTTTCACATATTATATTTAATTCCCCGAAAAATTTTCAATCCATTCGGTTCATATTCTTCACCAACCCATGTGAAATATGAGGATTAATGGAAAAATAGTTTTCATATTTTATAATGGTTTTTCACTATGATGAAAATTAAGAGACTCTACATATTTTTCAATGAAAATCGAATCTAGATAGAAAATATCAGTGATATGAACTATAATTTCATTATAAACCAATATTTCATTCTTATTATTCTTCCCTATTTATTACCAATATGTCATGTTAGGTTCCTCTAGAATGAGTGTATCACTCATCACATTAATGAAATAAAAATAATCATGAACTAAAAAAAAGTACACCAAACTTTTGAAAAACACGTAAACACAATAGGATCAATATATTCTTATTCTGGTAATGGTTTTTGGGGAAGAAAATCTATATAATAATCTTGATATTTTACCCCTAGAGGTTCAATTAGTGAACATTCAATGAGAATGGATATAGATACCTGTTGAAATGCTTGGAATACATAAACCACAATCATAATATTTTTATTTTTCCCCAAAACGGTTATCATTTTTGGGTTCACTAATTGATTCCTCATTGGGACTATTATTGTTTATTAATGTAGGAAATATTCTATAACGCAGTAGTTGAAAACATTGAAACATCATCATGTATACTTAGATAAAAATCTCAAATGTGGGATACATGAACATATATTCTTTTAATAGAATTTAAAATGGGGTCCTTTTATGATTCATAGACCATGAGAGTTATATTTCTTAAATTGGATCATAACATATCTCAAGGAAACATTACATGAACATTCATCATTACAGAGTTTTTTACTAAGTTAGTTATCTTGGAACTAACTCATAACTAGTTAATAAGTTCCATTAATCTAACATACAATATACAAGGAAAATCCTATTTAATACCACATTCAAGCGAAAATATATAACCTAAATCTCTAATTTTATTTTTTTAGGAATCATAACAGATAACCTATAATGATGATACATGAGAATACTATAACGTAGCCCAATTAAAATTAATGATCCCTTGAGGTTGGAAACTAATACCATGATTTGTAAAAAAAATATGTGGGAATGGTTTTTCCACAAAAAATTAGAGCCTAAAATATAAAAACAAACTAAAAAAACTAGATAATTTGAATTTATTATAATATTTCATGAAAACCAAATCCCAAGTAGTAGAACATAAGGAAACAATACATCTATCAATATAAAATCCTATAAATTTCATTTTACATAAATATCACATTTCCATTGGTCACCTCCATGTATTAGGTGCTTTGGGATGAAGAACATCCTCAGCCTCAAAGTGGGTCAATCCTTTTTATTTGACATTGCGAAATGTAATCTTCAAACTCTTGAATTTAATGATAAGGTGTACGATAAAAACACAATTAATATCTCACATTGTGTTCAATAATAATTATGAAACAATAAATAATTTATACATTAATTTTAATATAAATAAGGTAAGGAATGGAATTTTTAAATTTTCAACAATACATGATTTGAAATAAAAATTATGGAATACATAGAAAAAATTACTTAAATTAAATTTTTATATGAAAGAATTCATTTTATTTATTTATAATGAAAAATACATTTCAAATTTATATTATTTTATCACAAAAAATGGACAGATCTTATAACCATGTTGTAATATATATAATATTATATTATCTATTAAAAAGATATATACACATCTCAGTCATCATTAAGGATCGTTATAGGTGTGAAAAAGTCCCATGTCTTGTAAATCAGGATAATATATTAACACCCTATTGGGGACCCATAATGGAAAATCATATCAATAAAGGTTTATTTACATTTTTCATCATTAATCTATTGTTATATATTCATTTTCCTATTATGTTTGACCAATTTTAATACAAAAATATTATTTTCAAATTTTATTCAATCAATGATTATTCCATTATAAAATATATCATTTCAATGAAATTCTAAATATAATTTTCTAATATTATATTTTAGAATTAATTTCTCATTTGGAATCCATGTAGTTATTTTTCATAAATTAATTACTTTGAAAACAATATAATAATTAATAAAAGTATATCATGGTTCATCATCAAATAATTTCATTAAATTAGTTTTTAAATGAGGAAAAAAATTATCTAATCAACAGAACACTTTTAATTCCATTAAAATATGGGATTATTCACAATTTACAAATACCATATAAAAATGAATTATTAATCATATCAAATACATGTTTCTAAATAATTTTAAAAAAAATTTCAAATAAATGAAGTCAAATGGGGTTTTAATATTATTTAAAATTCTTATGATATCACCAATCTTTAATAATGATATACAATCAACCCAAGATTTCCACAAGGATTATCCTATGAAAAAAATTCATACGAGAACAACGTGTCAAACCATATATAATGATCCATAAAAATTAATATTATATCCATAAAAAAATTTTATTTTCAACTATCTATGGACAATAGAAATGTATATTGGTAGAAAAAAAATTAGAGGCTATTTACATATCATAATGAGATGCAACAAGATTAATGGAAATTTGATTCATAAAGAGAAGACGATAGAGGACTCAATTTCACTATGTTGGAGTTTCAAAGATACATTTTATCATATTATTGTGTATTGGGAATAATATGTGTGGTTCCCAATAATTTAAAAATATTTTAATTGAATTAATATATTGTTTTCATTGTTTTCTAGAGGGGTTGTGCTGTTAAAAAAATAGTCTGCCTTAATTTTTCACCCCTAATCTTTAGGGAACAAATTTTCACCTATTTGGGAGCATTGTTTATAAATAAATTCTCCAATTGGGTATCACCTAATATTGAAGAGGATTTGTTTTCAAATGGGGCACATTATTTGGGCTAACATTTTTCAATAAAATCATTGTCTAAAATAGATAATAAAATTTCAACGTTTCACTTGAAACACAGAATAACATGACCCATCCGAATCAGGATCCAAAAAAGGTTCAAAGATATATAATGTAAGGAATGAATATATTACATTAACACATAATGCACAACAAGATTGTGTGTGATATTAATAAATTATTAAAACAGAAATATTTATTGTAGTGGGAATATTACGCTCAATATCACTCAATCCACCATTCCCCATGAAAATCATTAAATCAATGGATCTTTTTAGGCTGGATTTATAAATTTAAAAAGGGTGTTAATTGATAAATAAAATTTATTTCACTATTATTATAAATCAATTTATAAAAATTAATCTTTATATTTATTCTAGGGAAAAATGACATTAAACTTGTTATTCAGCGAAAATGAATTCACTATGAAATAACTCTATTTTTCATTTTGAAATTTTCATATAAAACCAATTTTCAAAAAAATTGAATAAAACACACAATACATGAATAGGTAAGGAAATATTTAAAAGAAAAGTGTTATGAAAAAAATTGATAAATAATCTAATTAATGGTTTCATATAAACATAAAAAATAGAGGTATCCAGAGAATAATGAGGATAGAGAAATAAATACACCAATCAAAAGAAGAGTTTCATGGTCCATATATTCGGATTATTAAGATAAGGTTACATAGATATTATTCACTATAATTATGTGAAAATATTAGTAAGTCATCATTTTAATGAAGAATAATTATTCAAGCATATACATTACTATAATTTCTATTGGATGGGGAAATCATTCAATTTATGTTATACTGCACTAAATTTTTTTTCCCTAAGACCCAAAATAATAATTTCTAACTTAAAATCCTTGAGAAATTATGAATAATTGTCATAAAAATAATGTAAACCTCCCCTAACTCCCTCTAAAGGAAAACAATTGATCACAAAAATATTATCTAATTTAAATAATAAATTACATACCGCATGAGAGATATCATATATCAATCAAATCTAATGAATCAGAAGACATTATTATGAACAAGAACACTCCATTTTGAAAACAATTTAGTGATCCATGATTTCATTAATGTAAATGAAATACATCTTCAAAGACATATATTGTCATTAAGAAAATATATTTTAATCTAATCTATAAAATCTATTCATTGGAAAGTGATATACAATATATTTATTCAATAACGAGTAATAATATAATTCAAAAATACCATTAGTGAAATATTTAACGATATCATTGGGAACAAAAAATGGGTAAAAACACAAATAATCAATTAAAAATATTAACAAAACTATGTCAAAGATTTTTTAAATTTTTTATTCTGATGAAATGATTATATTACTTATTAATACATGGAATTTATTGTACCATTAGAAATACACAGTGAAACAAATATGAAAATATTTTTAAACCCAAAATAAATAATACAGAAATTAAAATATAGTGTAGTGATATATTTAGGAATAATAATAGAAAATGTGGTTTTTGGTTTTAATGAAACACAATTTAACAATTTATTAAATTAAAGAAACCGATTACTTTTGGATGAAAATATAATAAAATCCAATTTTATAATTGAAAATCAAAATAAAATAATTATAACTACATTAAATGTTAAAAATATATTTTATGATATATTCAAACAATAAAATTATATTTTAACACGTGTTCACTACATGTTCAGATAAATTTGATTTTTTTCCTTTTACCATATTCAAAAATTAAGAAATTCAAATTTTAATATATTTGGAGAAAAATAAAAAATTTATCTGTGGAAATTAAAAAAAATTATACTATTTTGAAAAAATTTGAATTTCTAATTTAAAAATATATAAATAAATCAATATAATGGTTGATTATAAGACTATTGAAATTCATTTTATATAAATAAAAAATCAAAATGTTCTTTTTAAAGCATAGAAATGTATATTTCTAATAATTTCGTTTTAAATAGATATAATTATATATGTAATGATAATATTATTAATTATGATAAACTATATTTACTATAAATTAATATTTAATTATAATTTAATAATTCTAATATAGAAAATAAAAATTAGAATCATTAATAATCTTCAAATTGTTTGTTTGAATAATAAAATTCATTTAATATTAGAATTTTAATTAAATTTTTACGTTATTAATTTTATACATTGAATTTAATAAATTATAAATAAAATTGTATTAAAAATATTAATATTTTCTATACATGATTTTTTTCGATTTTTCAGAGAAGATTGAATTTATGGATATTTGTGAATTTTTTTTACAAATAGCATAATTTTTTGGACATTACTTTGGTAAAAGTATTAACATAGAATTATTTAAACCCTTTTTGTATGAAAAATTATTTATCTTATTTTTGATTATTTAATTTTAGTATTTTTTGGATTAACTAATAATCCCACATTACATATTTTATAACACAATTTATATTTTCCAAAATATTGTCTTCAATACATTATACATTTAGTATTTTAAAACTAATATTATGAAAATTATTAAATTCATATAATAAAATTTATTTCAACTATATTTAATTATATCTAATTTATCTAATCAGGAAAATGTTATTTTAAAACATAAATGATGACATTTTTTGTCAAAAATATATAACCTCGACTAGAATAAAGAATTGTAACAATGTTTTATCATGGTGGGAAAGTCCAAAACTATATTTAAAACATGTTTGGGAATGGTAACCTATATATTTTATCAATTTTGGGGCTACATTACCAAAACTATTATTCCCATTATCGATATTTTTTGATATTATGAAAAAAACATCATTTTTACATTAAAAGGAGAAATCACTTCTATGAAACCATTCACCCCACAACCGACTTATGTTATTAAATAATCAAATCAAATATCCTATAAAACTCATAGATTCATTATGGATGTTATTTTATTCTCTAATTACCATCCATAATTCTTTTAACCACCTTTAAATAAAAGAAAATCCAAGTAGTCAGTTTTAAATTTCTAACCAGTCTTATACATTTTTTATTTACATATGTGAAATTTTATTCTAAAAATTTAATTTCATGATAAAAAATATAAAGAAAAAAATATAAAAAGTATATCTGTATGTTATTATCTTTATTTTATAATAAATAACCACCTTTCAATTTTATTTAATAAATATTAAATACTGATTCATGCATTGTTTGGACTACCACATCCATGATGCGTCATGTTTCTTTTCCCTTCACCTACGTACAAGATAGGTAATAATGTGAAATTTAATATATATTTATGAAAAATATTACAAATTTTACATTATTAAATGGTTAATCATGTAAATACTTTTACTAATTCAATAAATATTGAAATCATCATCCATGTGTTTGTGGGGATTACTACATCCATGGAATATTTATGTCTACTTTTCATCTCTTCTAATAGTTTCGGTCAATAAAATATTTTTAATGGAAAAAAGTCATTCTTATGAAATAATAAAGGCTTGGGAAAGTAAATTTTTGACATGTTATTAATAGTATCAAAGATAAATATATATTGTAATATCAACCATCCACAAGATCATTCTAATATCAAAAAATAACTCCATGATACTATAAAATAACATCGAATATTATATATAATTATTCCAATTCATTAAATTATTATTATTGACACTAATAAACACTACATATTTTCATTATACTTCATGTATAATTAAATTAATATTTAATCAAATTATACTCATCCATAAATTTCTATTTTTCATTGGTTAGGTTTTTTAACCCATAAATTCAATAAATCTATAAATTTATATAACTGATTACATTTCGAATTTTTTTCCTCTAATATATGATATGTAAAAGTAATCAATTTTTATAATTTCTATTTATCTATTATTATTATGATATTTGTTAATTCAGAAATCATCTTTCATTCATTAATAATATAAAAAAGATGATAATTTCCAAATTCATCTTTATGGTTTCTTACAAAAATTAAAATGGAAAAAAATTTTATTTTTTAAATATAATGTAAATTATATTAAATTATATTTAATGATATATTATTAATGATTTTTTATAATATTTAATTATATAAATTTTTATGAAGTAGTTTAAAACATTCAGTAATACATTCAAGTCATTTTGAAATAGATAATAACATCATGGAATTATCACATATAGCAACTCCATGTGAGGAATATAAATGTAAATAGATATAAAAAATATCCAAATAATGTGAGTAATATATATATATATATATATATATATCATTCATATATGTAGTAAATATTATATCATTGAATTCATCACAATATGTAATGTATTTCCATTGTCTCAATTATGTTTATATGACTCATGATACATGATATGAATCATGCATTATTATGTTGGGTTTCTATTAATTTACATTCTTATGAATGGTATATAAATTTATTTAGAGAAATTATATGCCTATGTGAATTGTGCCATTTTTTTCATCATTTCAATTTTTACTTAATTGTTATTTCAATCTTACATGTTGAATTATTTCATCTAGAACATATCATGGGTTATTCCACAAAAATATTTTACATCACATTTTTATATGATAATATTTTTATATGAATCATATATTTTTTTATATATTTGTTCCCAAAATTAGTATCTTTAATTTATTAAAATGACTCTTTTCCTTTAATTAATAGTTTTTTTATCTTTGAGTCCACATTTCCTTTAAAAACATTATAAAATTTTCAATATTTCATTATTATAGATAATTATTAAATATAATTTTTTCCAAAATCATTAAAACCTAATTTTAAAATAATATTTTTTAATTCGACATGATTATTTTCATTTTAACTTAAATTTAATTTTTCATTAAACCTAATTTAAATTTTTATCAATATTTTTCATTTCATATTCAAAATGAAATAAAATAATTAGAGATATATTACATGATTTCATTAACAATATATATAATTATCCATCTGTAATTTATGGGATTTAACTCACTATGTAATATAATTAAATCTTGATCTCATCGTATGTGATTCCATTCAAAACATTATTTTGAGAATACCTTTTCAATCTATCAGTGAATCCATATGAGGATCCTTTATTACATTATTGAAATATTCATTTTTGGAAAAAAATATTCTTTATCTAGATTGAATATATATTATTCTATTTTAAGAAATATATGGTTGATCATTTCCTTTATCCATCTTATTCATCCACCATGATGGGTGACTATAAGATTTATATTATTTTGGTGTTCTATTTCATCGTATGAAATTTCATTGATCAAATGGTGTTCAGTGAGTTATAATACATCAATTGATTAGGGAAATTATTTTCATGACAATATACCATAACTTTTTATCATTTTATATTTAAGGATTCTTATATATAACACTATTAAATTTATTTATTTTTGAACTATTTAAAATTATAATATATTATATTCTTATACATTTGTGTATTGATTACAATGATATGTTGAAATTGTATTTTTTAACAATCCATATTATTTCGCATGATATTTTATGACTAAACTATAACTTTTATTGTTATGGTAAAATATATTATAGATCCTTTTATTTTTATTATATTATGATTTTTTTTCGTGGTTTGTCTCCTGAGACACAAAAATATAAATTATTTTTCTATATACGTACCGTGAAAATGTAACTTATATTACAAGGTCCTCGATTGTAAAAACAAAATGACTAAAATTATGATGTCTTTCCATTGGGAAGGAATTTTCAGCCTAGAAATATTTATTCCCTCACCCCTAACTAGTTGTCGATATTTATGTGATATATTTATGTTAATTTTCATCCATGGATATGTTATGATTACAGTTTCATTTTGTTATGTAATTACATTTTATGATCAGTTCCTATAGTAATTTTAGTGAATTTTTATCCCATGATTTCTTCAATTGAATGTTTGTCCATACTACAGAATTGATATAACTATTTCATATGTTTCCATTTCCTCATGTTATACAGTAATGTATTATAGACTATGAGACAAAAATTATATCATTTTGGATAAATTATGGGAGATATTGAAGACATCTTAGAGATTATGTATTTTTTATATAGATTAATGTATCCATTATGTCAAAATTTCATGGGTATTGTTAGTTCATTTTTATTGAAAATTCATATAATCTCTAAAACTATATGTTATCCTTATTTTCCGAAAATAAATATATTTTTTTTAATGTAAGTATGGGAATTATTTGATTAGGGATCTATAGTTGGTATCAATTAAACTGTAAAATGTATGTGATTTTGTCACTATATATTGGGGTGTAGGTCTGGGGTACCATAATTATTGTCATTGAAGGGTCTAAATTACTAAATAAGATAGAGTATTAGTTGATGATATTATAAGTTTTGGAAAGTAAATGATTGTTATGATTTGAATGTTAATGATAACCCAATTGGGATATTGAGGTAATGATCATGGGACTCTATTTAGATAATTTTATTCCGATCCATGGGGAAAATTTAATGGATAATTATAATTATCAGATATCATTATTTTGTTTGTAAATTTATATATTGTGTGGTTATCCGTTAATGTACATCCATTGACTAAATATGATGTTTTTTAGGGAACGATTCTCTTCAAGTATGTCATCATCCATCCCATCGATGGAGTAGGTGGTTGAATGGATGATCGTACATCCCTCTACCCCATCATTATTGGTGGAAGGTTCTTCTTTGGACACTATATCAACTCAGCAATCATGCTGTCCCCCTTCACCAACCATCAATTTCTTTCCTCCTTCCCAAAAATTGATTTGTACACTTATGTATAGTCTGACTTCAATGATATTTCCTTATAGATATATCTCACTAGGTTTTAATACATGTTTCTTATTTATTATATATTGTATAGGTGGTCAAATTTGAAAATCATCAACCACTAGTTGATGATTTCGATTGGTTCATCCTAGAATTTTCTGGTTTGATTGATTGGGTGGTTGTCAGTTTTTTTGTTCAGTTTCATTTATAGAGAATTTTTCATTTGATGTTGACTAAAATATTCCTGGGTAAATTTCAAAATATCATTTTTCGGTATCTTCTTCTTCTTTTTTTATTATTTGATTGATTTATTCCAAAAAAGGTCCCCTTCCACCACTATATGGATTTCGCGAATCCGGATCTAGTTCCCCTTCTAGAACATGGAAATCCTTAGGATGGTTTGTAATATAGTTGGTATATTTCAATGTTTGGATGTACTCACTCACATTCTATGTCACCCCATATCTCCATGTATTTTTTTTTTGGTGTAGGTCTTCAAGGTTCCATTAGAGTTCATTTTTAGTAAGGTGGAATGTGAAATTCAACAGATATAGACGGTCTATTACGATTTATTATATATATTTTTCATGGTTACTAGGAGTAGGGTCTATGAATACTCTAAACTCTTATAAGGGGATAAATATATTCCACATACATATTTATATGTTTTTCATAGAGTACATTTTTACCATTTTTCCATTGTCTATTTATAAAGTTACAAGGCCTCAAAAACTAGATACGAGGGTTGATGGTCTTTTTTCCAGAATATGGTGTGACCTATAAAGCCCCTTGTCAGTTATGTGGGATTAAAGTTTGGTTGGGATGAGATTCCACATTTTCTATCCTTATTTTTTGGATAGTATATCTTGTGGTAGGGAAAATGGATATGAGATTGAGACTAGATCCTATCATCAAAGTACTCATAAATCTAGCACCAATTGAAATATAATTCTTTATAATTATAAATTTCATCCACCTATTAGTGTGTTTTAAATCATAATGTATTGTCTTCCAATATTAAATGGTCCTCTTTCTGGAGAGATCAATGATTGTATAAATAACATCAAACCAATTTCTCATCCATGAATGACAATGTTGTGGAGGAATTTAATCCAGAAGGGTGGAATCACATCACATCAAGAGGAGGAAGGGGAATATAGGGACAATGATTCAGGTGGAATCTAAGAAAAGTGTGAATGATAATGACTCAAAAAATGTGCTAAAATGTGAATAAGATAACGAGGAAGGATTATCCCTGGGGTGTGTCTCATGGAATGTAACTCAAGGTGATATAAAATCCTGGAATTGTCTCATTTACAAAGGGGGTATATATAAACATTTTCAAGGATATTAAATTATACCAAATCCCATGTTCACAATGTCTATAAAGAAAAAAATGAAGTCATAGGAAGACACATGGTTGGTGGATCATCCTATTGTAAGAGGATATTTTCATAGGCTAGTCCTCTAGGTAATGAAAATATCAAAATCAATGAATGGGACATATGAAGAGAGAGGTAATAGGATAGACCCGAAATATCCAAAGGGAAGGGAGAAAATCGAGGATACCTAGGTAGATCTAATTATGGAGGTGTATTGAAACCCTAATAGCATGTCGTTTCATCATAGATATAATTAAGAAATGATGTATAAGACCATTAATTCCAATGTTCCTAATGAAGGCATTGATTGAATGTATGAAAGAAATATCAGAGTATATCTCAACATGGATTAACGGTTATTAACTAATAAACTAGATAAAAGGATGGCTAATGGAATTATTTAATTGAAAAATATTAGTGGAGTACATTCATACATGGGATATGATGTGTTATCGTTTAAAGGACCCCATCAAGGATGGTCCATAATTGAATGTTTATTCCCAAAATTGGAGATTTTAAAGGGTAATGGATTGTACCTATTTTAAATTCCACCATAATAGCCTTATAATTTATTATGTGGTGTGATTTTTTCTACTGGGATAATTTTTTGGGATCCCACTTACCGAATTTTAAATTTTATTCATGAAATAAATATTTTCATTGGTGTATATTTTTGTTTGGATATTATAAGTAGATACATGGTCAATAATTTATATATCAGTGAGTAATAAACCCTGAAATTGTGGATAGGTTATTAAATTGATTATCACATAAATTTTGATAAAGGATCGTAACTAGACCCATATTTGATACTCCTAGGAGATATTATTTGGATTATCACATTCTCTTTGTCATCTATTTTAAAGGATTTAGGTATGATGTGAACTAATTAAGTTAAATATTGTAACATAAAAATGGTCATGGATAAAAATATATTATACAATGAGAATCAAATTTTTAAACTAATGTAACATATATTAAATATTTATAATTCCTAATGTGTGATATATTTTGAGTGATGATTTTTTTAAATAATATCATATCAGGTACAAATTTTTTGGTCGATTCATGCTTATGATGATGATGATGTGTGGGATTAATTTCTTAAAAAATAATTTCCTATAAAAAATGAAGGAATATTACATATTTTTTTTGAGAATTATAATATATACATATTATTATGGAAAATGTGAGTTTCCTCATTTTAAAATTGGTAGTGATACTGATAATTTAAAATAACCAAATAGACAAAATAATAGAAATTTTCACAAATAAGGGATCAATACTAGTTATTTTTTTATTATGTTATAATTACAATAATAATGTGATATATCTATGGAATGTTCTATGATAATTTTTTTATAATTAAAATATTGTAAATAAATAATTAATTGAATAAATGAACATGAAAAATAATATTATTAATATTACATGTTTTTAGTGTAACTATTGGTGTATATATGATTTATGTATTAAAAAATCCTAGGTTTAATATATTCTTGAGAATTATATAATAATATATATATTGAATTTGAATTTTTTTTACTAAATATGAGTTAACATTATATTTATAATTAAATTGTGATATTTTTGGTAATTTTTATTTATTCATTTTATTTTGATGTACAAATATTAGACTCTCACATTATATACTAGCGATTAATTGATATAATTTTTAAAAATAGTGTTAATTTAATGATTATATGTAATCTCACAATATTTTCATTTCATGAAAATTCATATGGTTTTGGGAGTGGTATCTTATGATGAATATATGATTAGGTTATATAAATGATGCGGTACACTGTTGTATTAATGTATATTATTTTTTATAAATTATATGTACCATTATATTACTAAAGAGAGTAATGTAGATTTTATTATAGAATTTATATATTCAATGATGAATATATTAAGAATAATGTCACTTAAATTCCCTAGTATGGAGTAATAAGAATTATGTGGAATAAATTTATTTACGAGTGGATTACGTTACCGCCACTTATTTTAATAATTATTTTACTATAAGTATTTCATATAAATTTGAATGATTATGTATCATCCTGAACCATCTCATTGGATATAGAAGGTGGTGGATGGTTATTTGGCCTTAATCAACATCACCATGATCCCAAAGGATGCAGATAAATACTGAAGGATTCAGTTTCTATTTGGGGATTATTCTCTATTTTTAGATAAAGAACCAAGGAAAACCAGAACTAGATGAAACACTGTTTGATTCATGATAAATATGAAATAAAACCAAACATTTAATTTCTACAATACCAACCAAATATTATCATAGTGGATGAAAAACTATCATCAACATAAATAAAGTAATATAACTATAATAAATTAAATACACCCACACGATTCTAATTCTCCATATTATATAAGATACAACTCCAACAAACATCTCATGTATCATGAATTATTACAAAACATGTTTCGTACTTTACCTTTTTTACTATCTTTATAGATGATATCGGCAAAATCCCCAAAGTTCCAAAGTAAATGTGAGTACTATAACAAAATATGTTTTAATAGATTACTTCCCAACTCATGCCACTAGGATAAAATTGTTATCACAATGTATAAATAATTTTAGAATAGTTTCAAAATTTTTATCAAGGGTATGTAGTCCAAATCATAATATTTTTCCACAGAAAGTACATAAATAATTCATTAAATTAATTAACATTCTTCTTTTTCATATCCCATCACTTTCCACATAACCAAAAAAACATTCCACGAATGCAACCCAACGAAATACCTGAACATGTGTGTTGTGAGTTACCTTTCCAATAATGATTCACCAATTGAAACACATTGATGGGGGTACTAAATTCCCATATCCATCCCATCCTTTTAGTGGGGTCCACTTCATGCTTGTATACATCCCAATACAAATAAACACACACAAAAAACCCATTCCAATCCGATGACAAATACATGTGTGAAAAAACATTTCACTTAAATTTCATTATTTTTCTTGAAAATCATTTCTAAATAAAATATACATTGGAATATGAAATGTAAATGAATGAACATTGAATGGAAATCTTTGAGATAAACAATGGTTTTATACATTTTTCTAATAGAAAGTCCAATTGGGGGGAGATTGTAGCACCACGGGTTTGTGGAATGTAAATTTTTTTATTTAATTTAAGTATATAATGTGTTGGGGTTATGTTTGTGAGAATTTTTAGGAAATGTATAATTTTTATTGGGATTTTATAATGGTTCATGGTTGGTGTATGTTTTGGTGAAACCATAAAACACCTATAGGAAAGCTTTCTTAAATTGACATCGGCTGACAGGAAGGCGCATGGTCTACATATATTTTTTAAAAACCCATGATGAAACCAAGGATAAATAGTGATATTTTTTAAAATATAATTTTTCATGGTTGGATCATGGTTCTGAAACATTTTGAGCCAACAATGAAAGGATCAATCCTTGACGATTTTGCTAGTTCATGGTTAGCCAAACTATGTGACTAAACCGCACACAGTTGAAGAACAAGATCCTAATAATATTTATCTAGGTTTTACCTGTGTTTTATTGCATTTATTTTCCCCCAAAACATCTCAAACACATGATTTTTTCTCTCAGTGGTTGGATAAACTCTATCATTATAATTGGATGCAATATGGTACAGTTTCGTGGTGCATTGAAGCTTGATTCTTTTGGGAAACCATTGTTCTTGATATTTCTGGATTTTTTTATTATATATACATATCTCTTTCACTCGGTTTCAAAGATATAATATTTATATGGATATATATAATGTTTTGGATTCCATATATGTTTATATATGGTCTTGTTGTCCATAGGGGAAGAGATTTTTTGTGGGGTTTCAAGATTTAATACATGTTCGAGAACATTCTTGAGGTCATTGTTCATTTATATAATAAAAACATAGGTATATGGCTTCACTCTCTACTCATATGTTTTATAAAATGATGTATTTGTTTCAAATTGATTTCATTGATTGAAATTTATTTTCTATTTGAAGTGAAATAATTGTCGAAACCCTCTTAAGTAAAAATTTGTGGAAAATTAGGAAATTTGTGTTGTTGTGGGAGACCTATTTTGATAATATGATTTTAGTTTTATATATTTTAAATAAATATTAGGATTCCTTCATGTAAAAATGTGATTAAATGAATAAAAATATGTTTAATTAGAATGGTTGTAACACACATGTATTTTGAACTATTTTGGAATGGTTTTGTGGAGTGTGTTCTAATAAATTGGGATGGATAAGTGTATGAAGTTCTCCCATCCAATAGTTGGGGTATATATGGGCATGAAGTACCCCCATAAATTTTCTCCATGTGATGAAGACATTGTGGGAGTTTAAACCACCACTCACAGGTATAGGAAGGTACATTGGTCTCATGTATGGTACGATATGTGGTTATGTTAAAAGGGGTTGGTTATTCCATTGAAGAATATCAACTAATTTAAAGATGTTTTTATGGGATTTCCTTGAGGGCTCTTATGATCTAAAGTACTTAACACTGATATAAATTTTGAAACTATTTCACAATTATATCAATGTTATTTAGTTCACATCAGAACAGTTTTTCAAGGAAATCTAAAAAATAGTTCTTTAAATGATTTTACATTCCTCTTTGAAATAACTCATCCCGTTCCACATAACCACACATACTATCATGCTTTAAACCCATAATCATCCATTTAATCATGAGTTGTATGTTATAAATCCAGTAATACATTACCATGTTTAACACTATTATGGGTTTACATCCATCTCATAACTGTAATAAACTTATTGTGGGGTTACTTCATGCCCTTGTGCATTATATTGCATTTGAAAACACACCACAAAACCATGCCATTCACAGGAAAAATAGAATTGTTTTGAGACTATTTCCATAAAAAATAATTTTTTAATTAAAAAACATTCTATCATGAAGAAAAAACAATTAATATTATCAAATCAACATTTAAAATTCATATTATCAAAATTACATTCCATCAACACACAGACATTCCCAATTTTCCACAAACCAGAACTCAAGAGTGTTTCAATAATTATTTCAAATAAAATGAAAAATAATAATCAAATAGATGAATTATAAAAAAGCCATTAATTTTTAAAACAGAGGTGTCAGGAATGAATCTACCTACCTCGGGTTATAAGATGAAAATGTTGAACATAATGAAGAATGTTCAAGAACCTGTGTAAAATCTATAAAACCCGATCATAAATATTTTCCCTTATCAATGACAAGATCATGTCAAATTATATTTGGCATCCAACACTCTAGATATAACTCCAAAGGGTGTAGATATAAAAAAATACGATAAACTGATATGTTTATGGAAAAACCCCATCACTAACTAAATAGAATGAAGGATTACAACATAAATCAAATTCATTACATAAAGGAATGACTCCAAATTGCTTCCAATTTGATGGTGAGAGGTTCTCCAACCTTTGATAGGGAATAATACTATGTTACCGCTATTTAGTGGATATAAAATATGCAGAAAAAAACAAAACTAAAACAATGATATACTTTTTTAGGATCATGTTTTCTAGATGATTACTATTTAGTCTCACATTTAGGTAAACCAGGTCCTAACCTTATGCTAGACAATTCAACATGGTGTGAACCTTGAATAGTTGGCCCACATAGTTTCTAAACTATTCGTGGACCATGCCAAAGCCTATTGTCTAATATAGCGCAATTTCTCCCATTTTTCTACACTGTTTCCACAAAACCATGCATAGACTAAGCACATTCCCTTTAGTCCCAATCTCTTAATGCATGGTTTGATATAGGTGTTTAATGGTTCACCCAAACCCTACACCAAACCTGATCCTATAGAACATAAAAAAAATACACCAAATGTTCTCCAAACTCTCCCAAAATAATCCCATCTCATTGTATAATTAAATTACAAAAAATAGTTGTTATTTTCCTCTTACAGGGTGTGCTATAGATTACTCCAAGCAAGAAATCAATCATAAAATAATCACCAATATATTTATACAAAAATATAAATATAATGAACTTCCATTATAAGATACCTAATAAATAAAACTAATAATAAATAGTATCTTGTTAATTTAATATTTATCGATATGTATAAAATGTCTAATTTTTATACCTATAGAATTAAATTTTTATAATTAAGACCAAAAATATGATTATTTTATGCCTAAACTATTATATTTAAAATATTTTACGTTATATGATATACTCTTCAATTTAAATAATATTATGATTAATGTTGATAAAATATACTTGATATGAATAATATTTCATTACTAGTTAAATTATTAAATGATAGAAAATATGAATACAACTTTTCAATATTCTGATCAAATATATTATCCTATAAAAACATGTTTTGATCATATTTTATAGTCTTAATTAAAATTTATACTCTGAATTTTTTAAAACGAACTATATAATATTAATTTTTTTAATTCATCATAGTATTAAATTCAATTGAGGAATTTTGGTATTCATTTATAAGGATTGATTTTAAAGTGAATAGTGATAATCACTATTTTTTTAAATAATAATCTTATTATGAAAATAATAATATATATGTGTGAATAATAAATATTTTATCCATTTTTAAAATATCAAATATTAAATTTTTATGTGAATATAGAATTTTAAAAATGTATGTTATATATTTTTTGAAAAAATATGACATTTTAGAACATACAGAATATTTTAAATATTAATTTTTTCCTTCAATTATATAATTATAATTTTAACAATTAGTTTTTAAATTTATACTAATTATATAAAATAATATGTATATTATATTTGGAATAATTATTTATAAATTTTATAATAATGGAAATTCAAATTTGGTTTACAATGGATAAATTACATTGGTAAAATATATTTATATATTTAAAAAATATAGTGGGTAAAACAAGTTTATCTAAGATTTATTGATAACAAATATATATAATATTATTTCCAAACATTTGTATGAGGTATTTAGGGACTATATAGCTTCTCATCTACATTATTTATCAATTTTTGAGACACGTTAATTGATATTGACATGGAAATTAATTGTTTTGCTAAAAAATACCATATATAATTACACATAAATGGAAATATCTAATCCTTACATCCCATTACAATAAATAAAATTTAGAAAAAATTATACCAAAACCTATTGTATAAATTCAAAAAATTATATATGATATTATTCATCTCAAATGACCATCCCAAAATGTATTTACCCCAATTTGAAATGAGATAATACAATTTATGATTATTATACTTTTAAATTCTACTTTATCTTATTTACTAATGGTCCGATTATATTTGTGAAATTAAATTTACTAATATTAAAATAATAAGACTATTATAATAAATATACTTTTTTTATAATTATGGCATAATTATTCACCAACTTTCCATTATCCATTATGAAAAATGAAATTCGCATTCATGTGTTGAGGAGAATACCACCACTATGATGAAACATATTTAATTTTCCACCACCATAAATCATTGATGATCCTAATAGGTATTTTAATATATAATATTCATTTTAATGAAATATTTAAAATTATTAAATGATCGCGTATAATATTCATTTTTTATATTCTATGGAAAATGAAGTCATTATTCGTGTGTATGTGTTGACTTTGTCTCCTTGGAACCATTACTTTTCATTCTCATTTTCATTATAATCGTAAAGAGTTTGAAATTTGAACTGTTTCAATTTATAATTATAATATTTATTAATTTATATTTTTTATTAAAATTCATATTGCAAAAACTACTAATATAATGAATAATATAAATCTATTTTAAATTTAACACTCAATAGTACCATACTGAAAGAATGAAAATTATTTGATCACATAGTGAAATGAAATTTTATAGCTTATATTATTCATATAAATATTCCTCATTATGATAAATACTACTAATAAAACTAAATATTATAATTACACAACTATTATAATTATTTTTAAACTAAATTACTTCATAATCATTCATTAATTATGGTATGCTATTGTTTAGATTTTTTATCCACTAACATGGATTATGATCTAATTTTACATCATGTTAATGTAAAAGAATATAATTTACTATAATTATTTATTAGAATAATGAAATTTATAACTTTTCTATGTTTTTGAGTTTTATAATTATTATTAATTTAATTAATTATGAAAATATCATTCAGTCATTTAGAGAAATCGAAATATGTTTACAGTCAATTTTATCATCATTGTATAAGAACATAATTACATGGGAAAGAATTATAACATTATGGATGTAATATGAAATCTATTACTATAAATTTAATGATCATTTTATGATCATATATGTATCCATAATGAATACAAATAATTTTTTGAGGATACATGTTCAATGAAATTATGAAAACTTACTACTAATATTGAAAACATTTAATAACTAACTATAATTTGGACAGAAAATGAAAATATATAAATATTATAAATTAATAAATGAGTAATTAAGGTTGTTAATAATGTTAATTATATATCTATTTTTGACACAAAAGATATTAGAGTTCATTTTTGGTAGTTCGTACTGGAGGTAAATGTTTTTCTTTGTCTTAAATCTTATTTTTTAAGATATGTTACTTTTTATTCACCATGTTTACTTCATATGGTGTTGTATTGATTTAATATCCCATTAATTTTTCATACATTGTTTACTGGTGAATAATTTTATATTCCAATGAATATATTTATCTATTCATCTAATGTCAGTTAACTATCTTTTAACTCATTCATAATATATTTTCATAACTAAATATTCATTTTCTGAATTTTTATAATTTTATTGAACAAAAATAATATAATATGGGTGTTCTGCACAATTTTATTTAATTATATAATATTATCTCATTCTTTACATATTTATAAAATTATCACGTTTTAAAAAAATTCATTCATCATTTTGAATGCCTTCGAAAAAAGATATTCATAACTCAAATTTCATTACCATGAGTTATAATATATAATAAATAATATTTAATTAGTGCCTCCAGAATAATATTTTTATTTATGAAATGTTCAATTCCTATATTTTAGAAATCTTTTTTAACACAAAAATTGGTTTTAATATATGGGTTTTCGTCAATTTTGTTTTCAATGTATCAAAATGATCATTTCCTTTCATTATGAAATAATTTTCCATAAGATTCTAATTTAATAATAGGATAAATATGTAAAATTCATGGATCTATAATTACAAATTATATTTATTTGTATGTCATATAAAAATCATTCACTTCAAAAGTTTATAATATACTGCTAAATGTAACATGTTTGCCGTTATTTTGAACAAATGAGAGAAATGTTTTCTAACACATACTTTTTAATATAATATATAATATTATATAAAAAAATTACAATAATTATATTTATGTAAAATTAAATATTCTGATATATATATATATATATATTATTTGTGGAACTGATCTTAATTTAACAAAAATTCAATTAACAATACCATGTATTTTCAAACAATTCTAATAATTATTTTCCACTGATGTTTTTCATATCTATAAACATCCAAGAATGATTCAACTATTATATTTATGATATTTTATTTTCCAACTATAATTTTTTCTTCAGTATATTCATATAATAATTTTCTTTTTTAACATAAATATATGTCCCATCACTATCAATTATATTCAAAACAACCAACAACAAATATGTATAATGGTCATTCTAATTAATATTCTTCACAAATACCATTATTTATATTCTTTTTGTTGACGGGTTCTCACCTTGATCACATACATCGATTTTTGGGTGAAATTAATTACTTATGCATATACTATTACTGCATAAAATTTTATTATGATAGGTTATTACATATAAAACTACTAAATTTATTTATTTGGAAATAATTAAAATTCAATCATTTTGTAATTAAGATATTCATATTTAATAATAACTCTTTAATGTTAATAAATTACAATTTTACATAAACACAAGATATAGCTTTAATTATTTCCAAAATTTCATTCCTTCGTGTATTATGGTGTAATCCAAAATAGGTTTCTCAATAAATTTGTAAATATCATAACCAAGACTAATTAATTTAATTTCTTCTTCTAACTTAGCTAAATCCATTTTATCAATTATAAATTAAAAAATAGTCTCCCCCAAATTTAATTTATATTCATTATAATTTGAGATACATTATCCTAATTATTTCTATAATATGAAACAAAAAAAATATTCTCTAATGTATGTATGACTAACTATCACCATGTAGTAGTGCAATTAATTTCCTCCACCACATTACATCTATGGTTATAATGATATATTAAATAAATAGATATGTTAGTAAGGATATTTTTTTGATTTTTTATATTTTAATAATTAATTAACACTCCTACATCGTATCCTTCAATAAATAGAAAAATAATTCATGTGTGCATATAGCTTATCATCTCTATTAATGATGTAATTTGTTTTTCATTATTTAAAATTAAATTATTATTATTAATATACATATAATTATTATAACTAAATATTTATATCATTATTAATGTTTTTATAATTATAGAATTATTATAAATTATAAAGGATCGAAATTAAGAAAATGAAATTTACAAGATAAACCTAATAGTTATCACAGAGAAAAAATAGTTTTATTAAAGAACTGTTAATGAATGAATAATTACATACTATAAGTGTATTATATATATATGATATTATTAGTTTATATATGATTATTATATATAATTTAAAAAAAAATTAAAATTTATTGTAAGGAATTATAAAATTTCCATTTAATATTGTCAGATATGTGGTATTTGTTTCTCATCTATATATTGTTTTCATGAGTAATTCTCCATATTCACCACTTATTTAATTCATTTGGTGATTATACACTCACTATTATATTTAATATCATTGATCCCAAGATAATCATGGTATTTTAATTTTAATTTAAAGTTATTTCTTTGATAGATTTATTATTTCATAGATACAAAAGTGCAAAAGTAACTCTTATACAATCACATTTAATTCTGAAATTGTTGTTTGTTGGAATTTTTATTTAGAAAAAATATATTATACTTATCTTATAAAAACATATAAATTTGTTTTATGATGTTATTCAGGTATTTGTCATGTATTATTTTCATATTACATCCTCAGAAAAATAAATAAATTTTGAAAATGTTTTATATAAATAAATACATTATTTCCACTATAGTCAGGAATAATATTGTCCAATGTTTATATTTTTAAAAATGTTATTATGAATATTTTATTTATTATTATCCAAAGTGATTATTTTAAAAAAAAATATTAATAAATTTTTTAGCATTCTTATATTATTTTTAGATTCTTTCTTAAACATTATTTATTTTTTTGAAAAAGATTCAGTAGGATTCTTCCATTATTTTAAAAATGAGGTTCTTTTGTATTTTAATATAAAATTTAATATGGGTTTTTTTAAATATACATGAAATTAACATAACATGATGTATTAATTTTTGTTTAATTAATTGAATATAACATTAAAAATTTTGAATGTTCCTTTCTAACAAAAAATCATTAATATATGTCAAATTTTTAGTTTTTTAAATTATATATCAATGTAAAAATGATATTTTTTCACATAAAATTTTCCTATGATATTATTATTAAATATTTTTTATTGTAACACCCATTGATAGTATTTTAGATATGAAAAAATTATATAATAATTATTCTCTATTTCTGTTGTTGTTTATAATATTATTTATTCTTAGTATTCTTCCATAAATAGAAATAATATTTTATTTACAAGGAATTTTAATATTACATTGAATTCATCATTAATGATTTTATAAATACATATGACATGGATATTAAATGTGGTATGTTTATAGATATTCCCTTGATGGATTGATAGGTGTCCTAGGAAAAAATATGTTAACATGAGGTAGGATTAGACGAAATATCAAGTCATTATAGTAAGCTATTTGGAGTAATGCATCCCACAAAATGTTAATGTCATCATTGTAAGGCCTTGATAGAATTATAATGTATACATTGAGAGTCATTGGTGGAATGATAAATTCTATCATGATAGGCCTTGACCATAAAATTTACTTTTTTATAATATAGAGGTTGTGATCATGAATGTACGTAATTTTACATTTTCATTATTATGAATTTTTTCCATTTTACAAGATGTTGTAATGATGATAATAACTATTTATTCTCAGTGAAAAAAATTCAATTATTCAATGAAATGTTATTTCATTATAGACTATATCATGTCAATTATTACTTATTTACTCTTGAAGACATTTATAGTGAACTAACGATATATACTATCTAAAATCACCATTTATTTGATTCCCATTCCCAAGGAAATGAATATAGATATTTTTAATGATATCAAGGATTAATGATTATTTTTAATGTTATGTTTTCATATTTCCAAAGTAATACAACAATAATTTATGTAAGTAATTTTTTAATATTAAAAAACTATTTAGTGATTTTTGTTGTGATAACATATATCTAGAGCCAATGTAGTAATGTAACTACTGGATATAGGATTCTAGGATTGAGGTTTTGGAATTATGTTCATGGGATTATTGAATAATGAATAATTTATTGGTTTTAGATATTTATTTTTTAATAGAAATTATGGTTTATATTCCGTAATTGTGTATTTTTTGGTGAGTATATTGGAAATGGTTTGAGTTTCTTTATAATATTCATTTAATGTAAGGAGATTTAATATATTTATATGAAATTTTATCGTTTATTGGTTAACTATTTGACTTTCAAAAATTATTTAATGGATTTTTTACTAATGATTTTTCAATTAAGTTACAATGATTCTTAATAAACACTATTATTACTTTTTTGATTAATTTTAACTAATGATTATATTTTTATAGTATTTTACTCTAATTTTATTGTGTAATTAAATTATTTATTAAAACATAATTATTAAAGTATTCAAACATAATATTTATGTATCAAAATGAGATTTCATGCTCTGAATTCTTATTTCTCTTATATATACGCTAATTATTCCCAAATTTAATTTTATATAGTGTATATAATTCATATATGTTTTTCTATATGATTAGAAATTATTATTTCATGGTATTTAACATTTTTTTCATTCTAATTATCCAAAACATTGTTTATTTAAATGTATCTTAATATGTAGTGTTTGTTTACTCATCATCATTTTAAATCAAAATATAGAAAAAGTGAAAAATCATACTGTGGATTTTTATAAGCATTATATGAATTATTATAATAATCATATTCCACTATCATTCAAATCTTTTAGATTCATTTCCACTTATTGTTGTCTAGAATTGGAGGTTATATACTCAATTATTATAATTTTGTTTCAATAAAAGTATCTTTAATACAATATATATAATATTGATTTTTATTAATTGTTTTGCCAACTCCAGAAATATTTATATAACCATATATGTTTTTAAAAATTATTTGATAATTATCAAATACCATTACATTATTGGAAATATTCAAATACATAAAGTTTTACCAATATTTAAATTTTTAATTTATTACAAAAGAATGTCCTTTAGTATTTCCAAATGAAAATTGCATCTTTATGCCTTTGTACATTTATATGAAATATTCACTCTATATCCATAGTTTCTATTATAAATTTTGTTTTATCCTTGTTTTATAAAATATTTATTTTAATTTACCATAAAAGGTCAAGGATACTTATTTTTTATAATGATTTTTTATGTGAAACTATTGATATATTTTTCTCATCAAATTTTTTTTTCATTGAAATATCTTATGAGTCATGAAGGATATTGATAAAATGATACCATTCAAATTTTTTTTACCATTTTTATATTATATAGTCATTATATATTTTAAATTATCAATCACTTCTATTATATTCCCTTTTTATTGGATGTCTACAAAGCTATTTTTTTCAATGAAATTCCTCTTTGGACACATTATTCTTCCTTATTCTGAATAGAGGGTGTTAAGATGTATATTATAAATCGATTAATAGGAAAAATAATGAAATAAATGTAACACTTTTATCTATATGGTGTAGATATCATATTATCTATTTTATTAATTGATGGTAATTTTACTCATATATATTTAAATATCCAGGGATACTTATTTCATTTCCAAATGATTATCGTTGAATTATTATTGATACAATTGTAACTATTTACCTTATGTTATTACAATTGAAAATTATATGTAGTGATACTTATTTATATGTTTTCATTATGATATAATCCTGATTGATTTTACATTTCTCACATATGTATAGATAATGATGGTTATAGAATATAATATCCCTTGTAATAATGTTTAATGATTTATATTACATGAGATATTGATGGGAGGACATTAACATATATTTTTACAAAAATAAGGGTTGACATAAAGGGATTTTTACACAATATAATGGCAATACATTCAAGGATTTTCTCATAACAAGTTTTCATTCATATTAATGTGAAAAAATAATATTCATGTAATTATGACTATTTTGTGCTGTCATATAACATTTTATTGAATAATACTTATATAATATATTTATTCTATTCATATGGTATTCCATATCCAATTAAAATGATAATAGGTTATAATATAATCTTATTTGTGTTTAACTATCTCTAGTATAATGATTATACATGTATCATTATAGTATGATCACTTATGATCTTTGATTGTTATCACATATGTTTAGCTATAATGATTTTCTGTATTCACACTCCACTCATGTTTTTATTTACCATTACCAGAAATATAATAAATGTATGAACTGTATTAAAGAGTATTATATTTGAAGAATTAGTGGGAGATGTTTGAGATACATCATATATTATATTGTTTCTTATATTGTGAATAAATTAAATTAGAAAAAAATCCATGAGATTATTAGTAAAAAAATTCCATGTTATCTGATATATTATCCCAAGAAGATCGTGTGGTATAATTATAATGAAATATTTTCAATAACTCATTTAATTATGACATATTTATGTTTTATAATGTGTATATTTGTAATCATTGTATAGTTAGATATGATTAAATTTTCAGATTTCCATTATGGATAATTTTATGATGCATATGTTATCTTTGGTCAAAATGTACCATGTATAGTTAATCGTTCTAATTATTTAGGATAATATTTAATATTTTCTGTAAAATTTTAAGAGAAAAATAGTTAAAAACATGATAAATATCTAATTAATAAGAATATATATAGTTTAATATCATGAGGTGTTGGTAATATAATGATTGTGTAGTTATCGATATAATTATCGTTATATCTAGATATTATAATGTGAATGTGGTAGTGGAACATGTTCTACTATAGTTAATCATCTTGAATAATGATTAATTATTATCAAATCAATATTAAATGTGGCACGTATGGGGTAACATAGTGATGGTACACTGAGATAGATATTAATAGTGGAATTCATTAGTTTATCACATTCTATTTACATTTTGGAGGAAATATTATATTATATAAATTTTATATGGAATATAAAACTAAGATAATGAATAAAAAATTGAATTGAAATTTATTTTGGTGAAAATAATAATAATGTAATAATGTTAAAGAGAAATAAATTTATTTCATGAGTTATTTATAAAATCATTTAATATTATTGATTAATGATGTTAGTTATCAATAACTCACATTTACGCCTTTTTTAATTTAATTATTTTTTCAATTTTTTTTATGATGGATTCTATGGAAAATGTGGGGATTTTCCCAATATGTAACCTAACAATATACAAACGTAATTGGGAAACCCAATTATAATTAATGACCAACAATCTTGAATTATTTTTTCCAATGTTAGCAACCTTAAATTCTATAACCCACAAAATCTAATATGGAGAGAGTCCTGTTTAATTTCAAATGATTCAGATCATGGATGAATGAAATATAAGTTTCATTAATGAAAAAAACTATAGAAGAAGCACCTCATAAATTTTCTCAATGGAATTGATTGATGTTTTATTTATTGGAATGGATTGAATATAGAAAATAATTATTAGAAAATGTGAATAACAAAAGTAATTTGATTAATCTAAATTGATTTTCTCCAGAGGATGACTGGTATTTATGAGTCTAAAAAATAGGGAACTTTATATTTTTCCATATCCACCTATGAAGAAGAAATATTACAATGATATTATGAAATAGTAACATACAATTTAATTGAAATAATATGTTACCAAAATTGTATTTGTGGGTTATGAAAATTATATAGAATGAGGGGATCTAAAAAATATATAGGAATAATGAGTATTATATTAGTATCATGTTTATCCTACACCTATGTATATAAGAAAATAAAATCACCAACATGATGACTAGATAATTAATTACAAATAAATAAATCATCAACCTCATGACTAGATAGTTAATTAATTATCAATTATAACTGTTTTTTATAATATTATATGAATTATGTAAATCATTTTTATTTTATTCTTATAGTATTTTTCATCATATTAAATATAGATAAACATTCATTGTTAAACATCGAGGAGGTATTCCAACTACATGAGATCTCGTAACAATAATAATTTCTAAGATAGTAAAATCATAAATTAAATTAAATTGATTACCAACTATTATCATATTTATGACTATAGAATCCCTATAAAACATTTCACCAATTATATTAGTGGATTTATTTAAAATGTTCAATGAAAACATTAAGAGTAGTCAATTTAGTAATATTATGGAAAAGAAGGGATATCTAGTCTTACTAAAGATAAAGAGGATCAAACCTCATAATAATTAAATCTGGAGTCATGTATATTATATGGACACCCATAAATATATCACTAGTTAGGAAATTTTTAAATTTCTACGATTCTACTTATTTATTATTGGCATAATATATCGAATCAAAATATCAATAATTGTTTTTAATAAATATTATATTAATAAATATTTAAATATTAAACAAAGAACTAAATAGATTATTAATATATGAGATAAATATTATAATGAAAATTTTGGATTAATAAATACATAATTAAATTAAATTATTTTAATCAAATATAAATGAATGGAAAATTTTATTAGGAACAACTAAATTATTAAACGATAAATTTCATATAATATTAGATTTCATTTATATATTTCATTTTAGACTAAATCTTAACTTTATAGTGTTAAAATTTTAATTGATGAATATTATGTTCATTTTTTGTTATTAATAAGAATATTTCTAGAGGATCAAATTTTTTCTGATATAATTAATTAATGTTGAATAATTATAATATCTATTTTTTATAAAACATTATCATCAAAGACATTATAATTTTACTAGAAAGCCGTAAAATATTAATGAAAATAATATTATATATATATAATTAATAAATATTTTATATAATTTAGAATATAATGTATATTTAATAAATTTCACGTTTTTTATTTCAAAAATTAACATAATAAGTCACATTAAGAACAATTTTTATGTGCTTACATAAAAAATTACAAATTACTACATGGAAATTCAAATATATTTAAATAATTAATTTTTAGATGTAAAAAATTCGATATTTTTTTATACTTTCATTTTCATTTTTACAAATAAAAATTTTATTAAAAATATTATAGTTATTTTTCTCTATAATAGAGAAACTTTTATTTTTAAGAGCTATTATATTAACATTGTGACATTTTAATAAAATAAAATAAATTAATATAATTTAAATAACTACAATGATATGATATTTAAGATATATATATACACATAATAAACCGATTTTATTTTTTGACCAACACTAAGAACTATTAATAAAAATTTGATAACAAGAAGTGATTTTTTTACCAAGAAATTATTTTTCTATACGTTATATGTTTTATATTCAAAGGATCAATTTTTATTAAATTGATTATTAAACATATCAAATTGTGAATAAATTATTACTTGATTTTTTTTATATTACATATCTATTCCATAAAAGAAAACCTGCATGGAATCAAGTGACCACTATATAAACAAAATAAATGTAAATTAAAAACATAAAATTGAATGACCTAATACATGATTATAAACATTGTGTATATTTATTTTGGGTTCATTATTGGCCATATCACACCCCACACTACGTTATTTTACACCTCTGAATCATTAAACATTGAATAGTTTCATTCTATTAATGGACAAAAATGGGTGTTCCAAAAAGTGAACTTTCCTTTACCTATAAAAAGAGACCACTTACATCCTTTTAATGTTACATATACCATGAAAAAATTATTTAACAAAATAATAGTTTCAAAAAATTATATTTATCTTTAATTTCATATGGCCTTTGGTTATAATATGTAACATTATGATCGTCATTTCCAAGAAGACCATCAATAGAAACACCGTTGTCCAAAACTGACTATAACTGAATCCAATAAATAATCGTCATAATCAGTGTATTCAAACCTGTCATAGCCATAATAATGTAATCATAATAGATATTAGTATTATAATTTTTATATTATTTTAATTTACCAACACACATTATTTTCTTTTCGATGACTATTACGAGTTAAAGAACATTCATTGTAAGAATGTGTGTACTGCCACATCCATGAGATGACGTGTATCAATTTCAATAACTACCATATTAATATGAAAAAAATGTATTTAAATAAAAAATATTTTTTAAATAAAAATAATGATTATATATATATATAATATTTAATATTCTATAAGTAATAGTCATAATATATGTCCATACTACTCTTAACAACCTAAAATAATATATAACATAATATTACAATATATGAGTAATATATGTAAAAAAAATATAATTCTATAAATATGGTGATAATAGAGTTATAATGGACATAAAACCCTTAAATTATAGATAAAATGATATTATTCGTGAACACATTTTACAATGGTTACCATACAAAAATATTTTCATAGAAATTGAATAAGCCCCCTAAATTAACGATCATAATATAAAATTATAGAATAAATAAAAATATTATGATAATAAATGGTAATAAATAAAGAAAAATAAATTAATATAATTCCAAAATAGGTATCTAATTAACTTCATTATAAAATTCAGGAAGAAAGGAAAATTCACAAATTGAATGAGAACCATGGTGAGGGTTTTGGATCTCAATTTTGTTATAGTGAGGAATAATTCATATTCACCACTTGGTTTTTAAATTTATATGCAGGACATAGATATTTTAATCATAATTCAAATGAAATTAATGCGATTTAATAGAAAAATAGTGGTTCGGTATTCTATCATTATTAGTTTAAAAGTAAATGATATAGTAACGGTTTGACCATACTAGATTATATACTATTGAGTATCAAAAAAAATATTTAACTCAATTCTTCCATGTTTTATTTAATATAAAAAATGAATAACAGGTAATATATTTAATTAATTTATGGAATTCTATAATTATTTTTTATAACATTATCATAATATAATTTTACATTCATATATTATGATACATAGAATTAGATTCATGGACAAAATTTTTATTTATAGGTACGTACTTCTTTTATGAATTTTTTTAAATGTTGAAAAAAATTACTAATTAAAATATTACATCATGAATTAAATACCTTTAATGGTCATTAATATTCAATTTCATTCTTATTCTCTAATAATTTTTTTTGATTAAATTATAGTTTTTATATAATTGTTAATTTCAAATAATCATATTAAATTTGAAAACTATTTAATGTGAAAATCCATTTGATGAAATCATAGTCCTTATTTCTAAAATCAAAATAAATTTCATTCCCGATGGTTCTATAAGTATAGATTTTTTACACATTATCTTCTGTTAAATGTTATGTTCTATAATATTTTTATGTTAATATTTCTTTCATCAATTGTAATTTTAATATTATAAGAATGAAAGTATTTTTACAAATATTTTATCATTGAGTAGAATTTATTTGGATATCACCATATTTAGATACAATGAGATTTTTTCTGAAGTTATAAATTTTTTATATGATTCATTATTTTATGACAAACATTATTCATGATTGAGGATATTCTGATAATGATACCATCATAACACATCATGTTGACTATCATATGAATTATAAATTTCTATAGTTGATATGTTTTATCACCTCATTTATCTTCCTTTGTAATTATTTTTTTAAATATTTTTTTCAATTCCATTACACAATTAATAAGAATTACTTCTTTCCATTGAATTAATGTTGTTCACAAGGATATAATATATAAATTTCTGGGAACTTATATAATTAAATATATAACTTTTATCTACACAGTTTAAGTACTATATTTTTTAATATATTTATATTTTTAATATTTTTAGTATAATTCTTATAATTATTATCATATACCAATTTGTTTTACATTGGAATATCAATTTAGGATTAATGATGTAATTATAAATGTTTTTCCAAAAATTATACCTTTTTAGAAGATTTAATAGCAATTTTATTTCCAATAGTTCAATATTATATGATGATGATTGATTTTACATGTGACACCTACATATGGGTGATGATATATGGGATCATATATCCCCCTCTAATTCATTGTATATTGATTTATGTCATGTGAGATGTTACGTCATGGACATACCTTTATTTTTTTTCGAAAAAAACATGGAAATGATTTTTTATACGACATAATATTTGGATGTATATTAGTTATTAATATTGTGTTATCATGAATATTTTTCTCAAAGAAACCAATAATTTGTCATTTATATTATTATGTTTTTATGGATTATGATTTTTTTATTCATTTTCACACCCTATCATGACTCATTTAATTTGTTTTGGCCATTTATATTCAATGTCACTTGTTTCATGATCTACTGTATTCTCGTTATTATTATTTTATATATCATTACTATACCCCTAATCCCATTATAAGGTAACTTCTGACCTTTTAAATCTATTTATTATTATTATACATACTAATTTTTTAGGATATTGTAATGACTCAAAAAATTTATGTAATTTTTAAAATAATTGGAATTATTACGAGTCCACGAAAATTAACATCACATGATTCTGAGTAATGGAGAGCCTAGAACGGAATTTTTAACATTTTTTAAGGTGTGTTTAGTAAAAATGCAGACAGATATTTCTATTTTTTGAACATGTGCTCAGATTAAAAATCTGAGGGACCGTTGAATCTGCACCACCCTGATTCGCTAGAGGGAAGCTTAACATCGAGCGACATGGGTCGGACAAAAAAGTTAATTTTTTGGACTTTACAAAAAAAATTAACTCAAAGAGTTATTTTATTTAATTCCTTGTAATTATTGAGTGGTGGTGGTGGGACCACATGGTTTTTAGACATTTTTATGGCCGATAAAACTTTGTTTTCTAACTGCTCCATTGGGAGAATCAAAAGGTTCATTAATTAAATTTATTAATAAACTTAATTAATTATGTTTTGGGTTTATCTTCTCTTGTCTTCCGTTTAAACAATCCTTGGTAAATGTTTTTTTGAAATATAAAGGGGAACCTCTAATGAAGTTATGACAACTTCTTTCACCAATTTATAGCAGAGCTTTGACTACCATTGAAGGAATTGACGAGGAGCGACAAAGATCGTTAACCTCCACCTTCATTTGTAACAACCCTCAGTGTGGAAACTCCTTCTTCATCAACATAAATTTCAAATGAACTCAAGGTATGGAGTTTCTATTGAATACCTATGTGTTTTTTCCTTCATGAAATTATTCAATGGTTATTATACTAATACGAAGGGAGCAGGCCAAACGAACAAGCCTCAGACCCTCTGCCAAACTCAGTTATGGTTTTGTTCATCATGGGTAACGGGAAGATATGGTTGAAGGGTAGAACCAAGGGCGTCGTTGCATAGCCATAATCTTAGGAGGCCTATAGGAATGGTTATGAATAAAAATGAACTGCTAGTGGGACATAGATGTTACAGCGTTGCGGAGGTACCAGCAACAGATGGAGGCGGTAGACAAAGTAGCGGATGACCGGCACCGACTTTGTTGAAGCAAGGTGGAACACTGTGAAAACAAGGCAGCAGATTCAAGCCACGACGGAGGGCGGACCAAAGCCTATGGGTCCTTTGTGGTATGGTCCGCGTGGACCAACAAGGTGGTGCGGTGTCATTCGGTGTTGCTGCTGAACCAGGCGGCACACTATGGGAGTACGCCGCGGAGGAGCCATGCGGCTTCGAGCATTGGTGGAGGGAGGACTCGTGACCGTCGGTCCTTATTGGGCTGGTCCCCGAGGACCTTATAAGAGGTGTGATTCCAACTGGCACCACAAAATTGATTACCTGGAATTCTGAAGCGGTTAGGTGAGGGAGTAGACCCCATGCGCTCGGCCAGTGGACTGCGCCCAGCCGGGTGGGTCTGGGTGGACCCACTCTCTTGTGGGTCTCACCAAAGTCTAGGGGACCGAGCCTATGTCCCAATGTTCCAGACTAGGACCAACCATACCGAGCCGATCCCATCCCCCTTTAGGCTGGGTTGGGCCGGTCCGACCAGGTTGGACCATACCAAGACCCTTTTTTTCGTAATGGCGCTTAAACAAGCGTATCTCATAAATCACATGCCTGTTTGACGAACCGTCTTTGGCCCCATAACCATTACGACGAGGTGATCCATTTGAGATACACCATAAGAGACTTGTAGAAGTTGGGGGATTTTTCAGGTTGGATCGTAACAAATCCAATTGGGCCCTCAGCACTGAAATGCTTATAACATACCGATTGGCCGTCCGGTTGACACACCGTATATTTCCATGGAACTCTTATGACATGAAGTATCAAGGGGTTACATCTTTGAGGGAATTTTCAATAGTTAAAATACATATTATAGAATGAGTATTGGTTCTCTAATGTCGACTATGTGTGGCACCTTATGACTGGTAGAGACATGAAGACTGCTAACTTTTGACTCTGCGTGACTCAAGTACCCTGTGGGAAACACCTCTATGTGACATTGCCTTCCCATGGTATCGAGTGGCTCTGTGTGACCCAAAAGTCACTTGGTACTCGAAGGGAGGATTAACTCAGCAAGCTATGGTGGGGAGAGACTTTTTGTGACCCGAAAGACCCACGATACGTGATGGGGAGGAGTTTGTATGAAGTTCAAGGTTAGTGGAAAGCATCTCTATGTGACATAGATGACACACTATTCTCGATATTAGAGGTGTTCTCTAGTAGCCAATGTGTTTGAAAATGTGGCTGATGATGTCACTATTACTACCCAAGAATATACCTTGTGTGAGGTGTCGTTTTTTGTACTTTTTGATTGATATCATGGTTTTTTCATTTTTGGAATTCTTAGAGACCTTCTGGGGTATTGGTCTTACTTTTGAGTATTGTTATTATAACAACTTCATGGGCTTCTCCCACACCTTTATCTAAATTTTGTTGATGACAAGAATCTTTGAATGATTCATGAGGACCCAAGACTAGACCGTGTACGGAGGTGACCGATGGATGTGGAGAGTCGTAGTGATGAGTTATACAAACAATTTATGTAGGATCAATTGTGAATTTCCTCAGGATCCGTTTTTAATTTCTTCTTTATTTCTATTTTCGTTGGGCTTGTATACTGGACCATTTAATTCAGTACTTACTTTAACACTCTTGGGTATTTCTTATTTGTGGTTGTACCTTTCTCTTTACGTTGTGTTCTACTTTTTCATAATGTGCCATGTCTCTGTGTGTAGAAGTTTTGATGCAATGTAGTCCCATTTTTGGGAAATTCCTATTCAGTGATAGTCACCAACCCTTGGCCTATGGAAGGCGGGCATATGTAATTATGGAAAGGGCCCTGGGGGATGGGTCATGACCATGTGGTATCAAAAGGAGGTGGGTTCCCCATAAAAGACATAGATTTAGATGTTTTCTTGGGGAAAATTTGTTAAGTTTTTTAGTCTTACTGTCAGATACTTGGAGCCCAATATTAGTGTTGCGGCCAATGAATCCATACACAAGGACCATTTATTGTGTTATTGGCTCAATACATGAAAACACTGGTTGTATAAGTGCATCCTATATTTGAATAAGTGTCATCTCACCAGGTATAATTGTCAAACCGTGGTACATTATGATCTATCTCATGATGCCACTAAGTGGATGACCAGCCAGGATCCGGATAAGAGGTCCTGAGGACAGCCAGCCTAGCGATGACACATTCGTTCTGGGACCAGTTCTTCAGATGGCCCCACCAGGTGGTACACTCATGCCACTACAATCTGATTTTCAACATCTTCTGTCAGAGGTTCCGGTAGAGGAAGTTCATAGGATCAATAAACTATATGTGTTTTAGAGACATAGACCTACTAGGTACAGTGTAGATATGGATCCCCAGGTCACCGTGGACTAGTTAGAGACTGTGATGTAGTTCATCCGCTAAGTGGAGACACCGCTTGAGAAGATAGAGATATTTACAGCGACACTTCTACGGGCCTAATAGGTATATAGTGGAGTTTGACCATTCACAATCATGATGAGGAGTCCCTAACTTGGGATAAATTCTAGTTGTTTTTCTGAGAGGTGTTTTCCCCTATGACATTTCACTTTGTGCGCATTCAAGTGCTTCGCTACCTACAAAAAGGAAGCATGACTAGGGTCGAGTACTCAGGGTACATCACATAGCTTTCATGTTACTCACAAACATGTTGTGAGACCCTTTCCTCAGGGATTGAGCCTTTGAGCGGGGACTCGGGCATGAGAACTGGGCATCAATGGTGCCTCTCAGCATCCCTACCCAGGATGAGGTATTGGAGAGAGACCTTCAAATTTAGATCTTCTTGGATGGGTAGGCACCCGCAGTTAGAGTTTCTAGTATAACCAATGTGGTGTATTATTAGACAGGTAGTAGAGAGTAGATGGACGAGCCCATGTGGCACATGACTTTTAGAAGATGGCCACAGGACTCAGGGTCAGAAGTGCCAGTATCACATTACAGAGGGAGGAAGATGGGGGCCACGATTTTCATTTCATGGGGTGGGAAGCGAATCATGGTGCATGACTGCCTATACTGCCATATGGTGGACCATCATATGGTTGAGGGGCTATGGAGATAGCGGTAGTAGTTCGAGCAAATAGGTCTGTAGGGCAGCATACATGGTAGGGCAGATGTCGGGTGGTAGGTGGTGGGGGACGGTTCGAGGTGTTACCGCCTCCACCCCCAGGATGTCCACCCCGACCACGAGGAGTTACCAGAAAGGGGAGTGATCATATTTTGGCACCATATGATTATGACAATGACACTCCAAATATGATTAATGGTATGATCTTTGTCTATTCCAACCTACTTGTAGTTCTTATAGAAAATGGTTCCAGTCACTCTGTCACTAACACGACACTTGTACAGACCTCTATGATTCGGATTGATTCTTCTAATTGATCCGTATGATTATAGACTCCTTTGAGAGAGGATTCAATGATTAAATATTGGTGATGAAAGCGGGAGATGACTCTAAGAGGTGAGAGCATCTGCTGGGATCACCTAGTAGATGCATCGACCCCTTACGATGCCATCTTGGGAATCCGCTAGTTATCCTCAGTCCATTCTAAGATCGACTATTTTAGGATCAATGTGCGGTGTGACCATGATTATTATACCAGGTTTTCCTTCATCGGTAAGAAGATAATATTTTCATCTTAGGATGGACTTTCTAGGAGGGGGTGCATCCGATCACTAATAAGTTTGCTTTCCATACCCTCATTGCAGTTGACGTGAGGATTATGAGTTAACCTATAGTGGTGGACCAGTATGGTGATATCATTCTTAAGGATGTTCCTAGAATACCTCCTCATAGAGAGGTAGACTTCTACATCGACCTATACCCTGCCACCACACCGATATCTACACCAGAATGTCAGATGGACCATACGTAGCTGATTGAGATGAAGGTCCAATTAGATTCCTGCAGAGGAAGGGGTTCAAATGGCCCGGTGCTTCTCCTTGGGTAGCCCTGATTTTGTTCTCCAAGACAGCATATGGGAGTCTGTGGCTTTGTGTAGACTATCAGTGCCTGAACTAGGTGACCATAATGAACTAGTATCCTCTATAGAGAATCTATGATCTCTTTTACCAGCTAAAAGGAACACCGTGGATTTCAAATATAGACCTCAAATCAGGCTATCATGAGCTTGGGGTATGGGATGAGGACGTACCAAAGACAACCATCATATTTTGGTAAGGCCATTAGGAGTTCTTGGTGATTCCTTTCAGTGTGACCAATGCTTCAGAAGTGTTCATGGTACTCATGAACATGAACTTGTAGCCTTTAATCAATCTCTTCCTGGTAGACTTCATTGACAAAATCTTTCCCTATTCAGCAATAGACAAGGAGAATTCCACATGCCCTCATATAGTTCTGGATACACTCTATGGGCACCTACATTAGGGAAATATCTCAATGCACTAGTTCGGGATATGGGAAGTCAAATTCCTCAGGCACGTTATCTCAATGGACGAATTTTCCATGGTTCCAGCAAAGATATAGGCAGTGCTTGCTTGAGAGACATCCAGGAGTATGCTCAAAAGGTGTGGAGTTTCATAGGATTAGTTGGGTACTACATAATATTTGTTCCTAACTTATCCAGGGTAGAATCACCATTTTCAGCATTGATGAAGAAGGGGTATCCATTCTTGGGGGCAGAGAAGCATCATTAGAGTTTCCAAGTGCTGAGGCAGAGGCTGATGAGTGACCCAAAATTGAGTCTTCCAGAATAGAATGTTTTTTATCTAGTATAATGCAATGCATCCGATTATGGAATAGGTTGTGTCTAGAAGTAGGAGCGAACAGTGATCTCATAAGGATCACGACAATTGAGAAAGCATGAGAAGAACTAATCTTCCCATGACCTAGAGATAGCGGTTGTTGTCTTTTCCATGAAGATGTGGCGGCACTAATTGATGGGTGAAAGGTTTACGGTCTAATATAATAAAAAAACTATCTTTAGTATATATTATCACTGAAGGACCTGAACCCGAGACAATGGAGATGGCTGCAATACATCCAATACTATGACATTGACATTGTATACACTCTTATTAATGGGAATGTAATAACAGACACACCCAGCTAGAGGACTGGATAGCAGTTGATGAGTGAGGTTATAGAGAATCTACCCACGCTGCATATATACTATGATGATATAGATG
This sequence comes from Viscum album, assembly GCA_963277665.1. Lineage (NCBI taxonomy): Eukaryota > Viridiplantae > Streptophyta > Magnoliopsida > Santalales > Viscaceae > Viscum > Viscum album. The sequence continues at coordinate 1,757,022,747 of OY728159.1, read as the reverse complement.
GAAAAGTATACATCTTGTCTATGACTATCTCTCCCCCATTCCTTTAGCGATTTCGGGAGACTCTTCTTTGGGATGTTATTTGTGAGGACCAATGTTTGCAGATATCCTCAGGTGAGTCTCCTTAATGATTTTGTGATGGTGGGTAACATGTTGTCCTCTTTAGAAGACTCACCATGGAACATGTGATTCTACGAGAGGAGTTGTTTAAGGGGTTAAACACATCCCATTTGGAGGTAAATCTGGGTGTGGTGAAGATGTACCCGAACCTCTAGCATCTCTATTGGTGGACAGTAATGAAGAATTCCATTGCAGAGTTCCTATCTTGATGCCTAACTTTTCAGAAAGTGAAGGCTGAGCATCATGTATTAGCTAGAATATCCCATCCACTGGAGGTGTTGTAATGGAATTGGGGTGGTGTCTCCATGTACTTCGTGACAGAGCTACCATGTATTTCCAGGGGCAACGATTCCAGCTCGGTGATCATTGATTGACTCAACACGTTGTCCCACTTTTTACCTATCTGAGTGCAAGGATCAATAGAGGGAATGTGTCATCTCTACGTAAAAGAGATTGAACAGAGTCACATGGTTCCACTGGCGATCATCTCAGATTGTGACACTTTATTTACATCCTTCTTGTTGAAGGGACTTCAAGAGGTGTTCGGGAGTCAGGTACGCTTGAGCACCACCTTTCACCCCCAGACAGATGGTCAGATGGAGAAAACTACATAGACAATATTGGACATTCTTTGTGCTTATGTACTTGATTTTTTACATAGTTGGGATGACCACCTACCCAGGTGGAGTTCACATACAATAATAGTTATCACCCCTCCATCGACATGGCACTATTTTAGGCCATGTACGGGAGACTATCCGAATAACATTTATACTGGACAGTCCCTAGGGAGTAAGAACTTATTGGACTGGAGTTGGTACGAGCTACCACTGAAAAGGTGTTGATCATTCAGGAGTAGATGAATTATGAAAAGATTCGGAAAGAGTCATATACCGATAAGATAAGGATACCTTTGGAGTTTAATGATGGATGTCATGTCTTCCAATGGGTCACATCATGTGATGTATTGAAGTAATGCGGTCAGGGCAGAAATCTATCTCTGAGGATAATAAAACCTTTCTAGATCCTCAATAGTGTCGGCGATGTGGAGTACTATCTAGCTATTCCCACACCGATGTACCAGGTGCATTATGTTTTACATGTGTCACATCTGAGGAGGTACGTGGATGATACAATGCACATTATCGATTGGGGGAGTTGGGAATTGACGATGGGGATACGTTCACGGAGTTCTGGGTGCAGTTTGAGTATCGATAGGAGTGGGTCCTTCATGGATTGTAGATCCCAAAACTGCGAGTTTGGTGGCAACACAGAAACCTCTAGGTGAGCACATGGGAACAGGAGGCACATATACATGTTCTGTACCCAACATTGGTTTACCTATATTTTGTTGTAGCATTTGGGGATGATAATCCCTAAAGTGGGAGAATGTAATGACATGTAAATTCCTTTTAATGTTTTAATTAATTGGAATTATTAGGAGTCTCCAAAAATTGATATCAAGTTATTCCATGTCTGAGAGATCCGAAAATATAATTTTGAACCTTTAAAGGTATGTTTAGGAAACGTGCAGGCCTTTATTTCTATCTTTTGAACTTGTGGTCAGATTAATGATATGAGGGAACCATTGAATCCATAGTACAAGGATTCTCTTACAGGAATCTTAACTTCAACCGAAAAGGTTCAGAAGAAAAGGATAATTTTTTGGACTTTAGAAAAATAATAATAAAATAACTCAACATGTAATTATATTTGATTCCTTGTAAATGTTTAGTGGTGGTGGTTGGAACGCAGGGTTGTCAGAACATTTAATGGCTAGTTACACTTTGTAGTGTAACAACACTATTTGGAGAATTAATATATTTATTAATTAAATTTTTTAATGTACCCCATTAATTATGTAGTTGGTTGATCTCCTATAATCTTCTATTCAATATCATCTTGGTAAATGGTATTTTCCTCTTAAGAGAGGATCCTTTGACGAAGTTATGTCGACATTTTTCACCAATATATATTGGATAATCGATTTCTATTAGGGGATTCAACGATGAGAGCCAAAGTATGTGAACCTTCTGCTTCATCCACAACACCCATGAGTGTGGATACTCCTTCCTCATCCGTAGAAATGTCCAACAAACTCAAGGTAGGGGGTTTTCATTATTTAGCTATGTGTTTTTTATTTAGTGAAATGATTAACATGTTATTATGCTAATGTGGAGGGCACATGCCAAACCAACAAGGCCCAGACCCATCACCGAACTCGGTTATGGTTCCATTTATTGTGGGAAACCAGAATATATGCTATCATGGCGAATTTATGGGCAGTGCAATGTACACATCATCCTGGAAGGCCTGTAGGCGTGGAAGAGAATAAAAATGTACCGTCGGGGTTTCACCAGTGGCCACATAATATACGATGGAATGGTGGAAGTAGGCACCAACCGACCCTGATGGAACGGCAGTTTCTGAAGGCTTTGAGGCAGAAAAAGAGTGGCTGGCCAGCACATGATGTGTTGAAGTAGGGTGGTGCACTATAGTGTCATGCCACAAAAAAGGACGCGGATTCGAGTTGTTATAGAGGGTGGACCCATGCATGTAGGTCTATTGTGGGTCGATCTGTGGTGCCCCAATGAGGATGGTCATGAAATCAAGCTACAGAGTAGGGTCGTGGATTCAATCTATGGAGGAGGGTGGACCCACACACATGAGTCCATAAAATGCAGTCCACGCAGACCGATGAGGAGTTTCTACACCAACTGGTGTCAGTTCATTGAAGACCCAAATGGATGAATCTTTTCAAGAGAGGAGAATACCCCCCCACACTCTATGAGCAGGCTGAGTGGTTTTGTGGCACGGTGGCCGCACCCAGCTTTTTGGGGGACTCATGGGTCATCGGTCCCAGCCTTCAGCCAGCGGGTGGAGCCCACGACCAAGAGGACTGAGCCAATGGTCCAAACGGATGATCCTGTGATCCAGTCATACCAGGTTGAGTGCAGTGGGCCAGTTCAGTTCGGTCCAACTAGGAGAGACCGTATCCAGACCCCATATTCCATGTTACAGTTAAATAGACGTATCTCCTAAAATAGACTTCCATTGGATGAACCTTCTACATTGACAGAGACTCGTAGACAGTTGGTGATTAGCCAGGTTTGATCGTACCCGAATCCAACTGGGCGATCGATAATAAAATGTCAATAACATAGGGACCAGGCATCTGGATGACGCACTGCCTATTGTGATGGTACTATTATGATATGGTGGATCATCGAGTTACATCTTCCTTGGACATTGTTCTAGTTAAAATATGACCGATGGCTTGAGGAGATGTTCTACCATGCACGTTACGTGCAGAACCCTTATATTGGATGAGACCTGAAGAATGTTTTCTTTCGAAATTGTGTTACTCGACAGCCCAGTGGGAGTCACCTTTATGTGACTTTACAGGCCCATGGTGGGGAGTGGCTATGTGGGACTGGGCAGAAACATGATACTCAAAAGGAGGAGTACCTCAGCATGGCATAGTGGAGAGCAGCAATGTATGACCCGACTGACACACCGAACGCGATGCAGAAGAGTACCTATGAAGTTAATGGATTGTGTGAAGAACTTCTGTTTGACTTGGTAGCCCCATTTTACTTGATTGAGGAGGTGTTATCCAACAACAGAGGTGTGGACAACATGATTAATGATGCTACAGTTACTACCATATAATATTCATGTTGTGAGATGACTTCTGATTTGTACTTTGTGTTTGAGATCATGCTTTGTGGTTTTTCCATTGTGAATTCTAAGGGACCTTCATAGGTATTGGGTTCCCTACTACGTATTTTTATACTAACCCCCTGCATAGGGTTCACCTGCACCATGTTGTGTCTTTTGCAGATAATGGTCAGCTTCGACAGAGTCTCAAGGAGCCAAGATTTGATGGTGTATAATGGTGACCAGATGTTGTGGAGATCCAAATTAATGAGTTGAACATACCCTTCAGGTAGGATCTTTGGAAGATGACCTCATGAGTTGTTTTCCTTTTTGCTGTATTTTCATTTTAGTTGGGCTTGTATACGGGCCCCTATACATTAGTAATTACATTTACACTATGTCGTAGTTTTTAATTGTGGTTTTACCTTTCTCCTTCCATTTTGTTTTACTTGTACTCAATGTTCCCAATCTATGTGTGTACATGTTTTTAGGAAATTACCTCACATTTTAGGGAAATTACATTCCAGTTATAGTTTCCAAACCATGGCCTATGGAAGGTGGCATGGGGTAGTCACAAGATGGGCCCTAGGGGACTGTTCGTGATAGGTTTCTCCTTAAATATGATTCCATTTAATTTTTTATTATGATAAGAAATGAATAAAATGTTTATAAAATTATATTATGTGTATATCTAGTGGGAGATGTTATATAATTATCATGGTATAAGTGGGTATTATATATATAAAATATATTTCTTATTCGAAAAATACATGAATTTTTTGGTAAATAAATTTTTAAAATTCATTGAAATATTGAAAAAAATAAGTTCATATGAATGAATTGTAGAAAATAATTTCTATAAGTCATCATTTTATAAGATAATATTATCATGTGTGTGCTATAGAAATTACATTTATGGCCTCTATAAAAAAGTTCTCATTAAAAATATACTTTTTTTAGTGTTTATAATTTGATGTACTTGTATATATAAACATATCATATTTTATGAATTTATATATACATGTGCCATGTATGGAAAATATTTTATAGATTTATTATTTAATAATTGATCAAAATATTCAATATCCAATTATAATAATAAATGTATTGTATAAATATATAATTTTATTATATATGTGGTTTATAAAAATTACATAATACCTCTTTGAAATATGAGATACCAGAAGTTATCATTTCAATTCCATTATTTTTAATATTTTAAATTAATATTTCAATGTATTTTTCAATTATAATATGTTATATTCAGTCGTGCATTATAACATTATAATTTGAAATTATGATGCCATTATATAAAATATGATATATTGTACATGGATAAAATATTTCCCAAAAATATTTCAAAATAATAGTATATTTTTAGTATTGAATTGATAAAAAATGATAAAATTATTTTATAAATATAAATATGAAATTGGTTTAATTTTTACATAATTTTTAAATATTTTTTGGCTATTAGTTTAGTTTTTATAACACTCTATTAGTGAAGTTTTATTATATTTTTTTCTGAAATTATAATTTTTAATGTTTTGGAGAAGAAATTTTTTTCATATGGATCAGGATGAATTGTGGAGTATATGGGCTAATTTAATGATGCACTAGATCAAGAATCACACCTTTGAAAGCGGTTTAACTGGTGTGGAGTTATTTAGAAAGCATACGACCAATGGTGTAACAACAATGCTTTTTTGGGAGTTTCATAAGACATAAAAAATAATTTAATATTGGATTAAGAGATATATTTATATATATTCATCCCAATGTGTTTAAAGGGAATAATTCCATAATGATGTACCATATTTACGATTTTGGGGAATATTTCTTATTATTTATGAAACTTCATGAATAATTATGGCCACATTATGGCCCTATGTTTTTTCTTGATGGCCATTCAATGTTGATTTATCAATAACAAGAGTTTGATAGTCATATTTGGGGGTGGGAGGAGACATCATGTTCGTATTGGTCCACCCATGAAGGCTTCTAGCATGGGACTTTTTATTTATACCAATTTATTTTCCCATCATCTCATCAAGTGGTTCATATCTTAAAGAGTAGGTCGTATGGTCTCTGATTATAATTCATATATTTGATTACATAAGAGACCCATGTGATCAAACTATAATGTGTGACCTCGAGAGGGATTCATGTTATAATATATATATGTTACTTCATGATGAAGAAATTTTATTTTAATTTAAAATTTGAGTGGATCAACAAATCTAATTTCACATTTTATCATTTTATAGGAAATAAGGAATTTATAGAGGGATGACTTTTATAGATTAGTTCACATTATCATCCATTCAATCCAATATAGTGTGGGATTATTGTTGGATGAATCTATGGTAAAATTATATAATAATTTAAATCAATATCTCTCTATTTATATTATCTAACATTAGTTTGTTATTTTTTAAAATTTTTGTGATGGTATGACTTCAAATCGATATTATCATTGAGGAACTAAAATATATATGAGTTTTTTATCATAAATTAAAATTTATATCTCATATGTAATAATGGACGTGGTTCATTGTAGATTCAGTTAAAAAAATTCCCATATGTGTTTTTAGTATATTATACATAGTTAGATAAAAAATAATAACTATATAAATTTTTTTATAATTAGATATTCCAACATAGCTAAGTGATATTTGTTCTCAAATATTAATGTGATAATGTAAAAGGAATGGATGACTTTATCAACAGATAATTATTTAATAGTGATGATGTAATTTATGTAGTTCTGTTTTGTGGTACCATTATTAGAAAATGCTATCCTTTTTTACATGATTAGTAATTTTGACCTAAATTTATTGGACATGGTAAAAGAGTAGGGGATAATGGGGAACAATGTATAGAGTGAAATATAATTTTATAATATTGATGATGTAATTTATATAGTTGTGTTTTTTAGATCAATTAATATAAAACACTGACATTTCTTATACATGATTATGGATTTTGACCTCAATTTATTGGAATTATAAAATTAGTTTGGAATAATATGTGACAATGTATAGAGATATTTTGTCATTGAGTTTTTGATACATATAATATTTTCTATAGTGATTGTTGTAGAATATATTTACTCCATGAAAACAAAATCACATTGGTGGAGAAAATGCCAATTAGGATTATGTGGGGTCTATTATAGAAATTGAGGTTATAATGAGACATTGAATACAAGTTTTATGATATAGAGAATTTATGGTAGTCCAGATATAATTCTTGAATTGAAGATTTTTTTACTATCATAAATATTTTTATTTATTTGGAATACAATAAAAATAGTCTTAGAGTGTCTCTTTGCACACAATTAATGAGATGACTTTTTTATGTCTATATGTTGTGTCATGAGTAGGTTATACTCCATGTGATGGGATCGGGGAATAAAATGAGAGTATTTTTTGATGGGACACATGTGATGTCAATTGAAAAAATTGTGAAACTAATAGTGTGGTTTAGGGTCAATTTATACATAATATTAAGATAATAACAAGTTATTTCGATCTGGTTCTGATATTGAATCACATGTGGATTGCAAACTACCTATTTAGTCTAGGGTCAGATATGGACTACCAGATTGGAATACATCATGGGTTATTAGACATGGTCCTATTTCAACATGAAATTACCAATATGGGTATATCATACATATATATAAACAAAGATGTTGTGGAAAGGATACTACAAGGATACACATGTTCCACATATATGATAGAGAAAATCAGAAGGATATCCTCCTACGATCAAATATGGGTGATGAGATATAGTCAATGATTCATGGAATAGTATCAAGTGACTATTTATGTTGAGATTAACTTCCAAACTTGTGGAATATGATGTGATTCACTATTTTATTCTCACATGTGTCCATCTATGAGTATGTTGGATAATGTGTTTTAATGGATAGGCCCACCATAAAAGAGAATAATAATGTTGGAGGGATATGAGATGGTGATGTTAGTGGAAAGGATTAGTTTTTTGACCATCCTATAGAGGGGTTGGTACATGTAATGATGTATGAAGACCCATGAGTGATAATTTATGTTTTGAGAGTTAATTTGAATACACCATTGACTTCCAGGGGGAAAGGATTGTGATTTTTTGTATAACAAGAAAATTTTATTAAATGAAATTCAATTTTGAATGAATTAATTATTTATTATGTAATATTGTTTTAGAAAACACATGGATTGCTTTTTTCTTAGTTTTCAGCATTATAAAGTATATTTTATCCGGCATAGATGAAAATTAGGCATCATAACAATTCGTAATATAGATTTTCTGTGATGATATTTATTATTAGTATAAAATAAGGTTTTTTATATAGTCTAAATGAATTAAATAGAAACATTTTGTAGAGACCCGAAGCCTGACGTACATGGACTTTACATTACTTTTGCGGAATACTTAGTACATTACAAAAACACACACACAAGGACCGTAATAGTTTAGTGTCTTTGGAAACTCGGACTATAATCTTCTAATCGTGGTGAAAGATCTTCAACATCTCCCATAAAGATCTTCCTTTTTTTTTTACCTAAAACCTTTCTTTATATCCTGGGGAAAAGAAAACATAAAAGGGTGAGCTCAAATGCTCAGTAAGGGTAAACAAAAGAAATATCAATCACATCATATTCATAAGAACATAACATTTTGAAAATCATAACCTGCAAAAGAGAGCATAATTTCATAACATGGGATAAATCATGGCAGTGAAATGTAATCACAATAATCATAACATAAAACATGGAACTTTGTGGCATACACACATAATCATAGAGAATCATTTCTTGTTAGTCAAGACTCATTGCCAAGACTATCTTAGTGGACAAAGTCCCTTTCTGAATCGAGTAATCCTCGTTTCAGTCCCGTTTCACTGAACCGGTATAACCTACCATTCCAGCCATGTCTATCTCATGAGATATAAAATCTTTACCCAATGCATTGGAGGGAGATATAGGTCCCACCCATCTCTTAATGAATCCTTTCTTATGTGTGCCACAAAATCATAAATAATACATCATCGCATAACCCATGTAATAAAAATGGGATTCTTGAAACATCATGACATCATAAATCAATTCATATAAGATAAAGGAATTCATAAACATAATTCCATCTCAACATAGTCAAATCAATGTAAAAATATGGATAGAAACAGAACCCTTTATTATCTTAGATGGAAAATAATTTTGATAAAACACTTGAATTGAATTCTTGAGGAAAATATCCTTTCTTCTTCAAAATCAATTTCTTTTCACAAAACATCATGCAATTTTAAAAGAAAGAGATTTTATTGAAAATAGTCATGAAATCTTTTAGAGGAAGCTTCATGAAAATAAGGCTTTATAAAACAGTAGAAATCCGTTCGTGCCGTATAAGTTAAAAAAAACATTCTTCGTACTTTTGTTGGAAAAGTCAAAAAGTACCTCGTACGAAAAACATCAAAAGATTCCTTTCATTTCTTTTACTAAAAACTCACCGAAGGGTAAAAATGGATTTAAACAATTGTAGGTGGATGGAAAAAATATTACATATTGATGAAACATGGATGTGGATGATAAAATACACCCCAGTAAATACTTACGAATAAACAATCTCGGATAAAAATGAGATTGTGATATTTCCCTTACCTTAGGTCCGACTTTCTTTGTAAGTGTCCGAACCTCCTGTATAATGATTTAAATCATGTTATTGACTTATTACAGAATCATATTCATTGTTATGATATCATATATGGTTCACTTATGACATTATATTACCCGTTCTTTTGTAAATTCCATGTTAAAGAAGCGTTTTGGGTAAAATCGTTTCATTTATCGTATGTGTTTTGACTTGTTGTTCTTGACATCATTATTACTTATATCATGATTTACTTACTTAAATAATATAAAATATGATTTATATATCATATATATTCAGTATATATATATATATAATAGATAGATAAATAAAATGAAAAACACCGTTCATGGAGACGGTAGTCCGTACGTACGCATGAACGCTGTTTTTCTTTCCTTATTGTCGTGAAATGGAAGTAAGTAGATGACATACATATGTATATATATATATAAATCCAGTAGCTTTATAATGTCATATATTTCATTATTATTTCTTATATATACTTTATAATCATTCTTAAATGGTTAACATGGAGAATGAATCTCATCGCGTCGTGGAGACGGTAGTCCGTACGTACGCACGAGCGATGATATCATTTCTATAAATATTGAATTGAATTGGAGTGGATTATACAATATATCAGAATAAATATGATGTTTTAATAACTATGTATAGTTATTCTTTACACCATTATACCCATCCATGTAAGGTGGTGGTGGAAAATAGATTACACCACGGCGTGGAGACGGTATTCCGTACGTACGCACGCGCAGTGATTTCTTTTTCCATAGGATGGATAGATGGTGAAATTGGGTTGTTTCATACTTATAATAACATATCAGTATATGAGTGATACTGATGTTATTACTTCATAATGAAACCACCTAAGAAGAAGAAGTGGAAGAAGAAATAAAGATGAAAGAATTGGTAATGGTAATTACCTCTTCTTGGAAGTGCCTCTTTGAGACCTCCTCCTAGGGCACTAGAATTGGTCTTTGAGGAAAACCAGAACCTCTAGGATGTTGCTAGGGAAGTGGAGAAGAGATTTTGGCAGGGGTTGGCCGATCTTGAGTGCTCAAATTGGTGATAGGAGGAGGGGGAGGAGGTGTCCTTTTATAAGGGAGGAGAGGGGCACCTTAGGAATATCTCAAAATATTATTTTATATTAATGTCAAAATCGGTTTATAATGGTTCCAAAGGGTATTATTTCGAAGCTAAAGTGGGGATGGGTCGAAATCCTATCAACCAATAGAATTTAGACAAGTTTAGGATATTATTTTAACCTTATCAATTAGATTTAACTCTAAGTTAAATAATTTAACATTTACCGTGTCTTTTTGTTTTCTTTCACTATATGGTTAATACACTTACTATAAAATGCCAAACGAACCCCAAATTGTTTATTATTAATATATATATCCTTATCTAAGTCATTTGGCCGAACCTTAGATTTTTAGGAATAAAATAACAATTAATAATATAATATTTGATTTAAAAACTATTTTGTGTCAATTTTGACACTATTTGATATATGATTTTTGTGAAAGTCATAAAAGAATTAAATGTTCGAACCAAGTTGATTAAATCAACATTAATATATCATGGTAACCTAGAAAATTAGTGGAATTCATAAAAATTTTCAAATTATATTTATTTTGGTGTTTATAACATCAATTATGTCAATATTTCATTAATAAGATAATTATTGCATCATCGTTGTGTCATAAATAAATTATATTATTTGATGTCTAAAAATTACAAATAAAATACCATAATGTAGGAAATCTTTTTAGCTTTCTAATGAATATTTATAGTCGAATTTATCTTATGTATAACCCCATATTAAAAATTATTTACTTATTAAACTTTGATTTTAACTATTTTAACCCTTCTTTAAATAAATTAATAATAAATGTCCTAATCTAATCCAAGTGGGCCTAAATAGTCATATTTTATTCCAAAGTTTTTTTTGGTCGAATTACACTTGTCCAATAGAATTAGGACATGTGTTAGGGTAATAGTGATATCATATTTACCCTTAGTTACCCTATTTACTATTAACCGCGGTAAAAAAAGTAAAAAGTTACTATTCACCAAAAAATTATTTTTATCTCATTGAACCACATTTTAGTCCTTGATATTAACCGTGTCTCTCGGATTTTTGAAATTCCATTCACAGAAGCGGTAAAATTAAGTTTTATGCAAAAATTCAGTTTTTAACCTACCACTTAGTAGTTTCACTATTCATCAAAAATTGATGTTTTTCAGAATAATGCCAAAATTTCATCCCAAGCTATATTTCATATTCCGAATTCAAAAATGAAGTCTATTTTACCAAATTCATAACATAAAAGTTGCATTAATTAATTTTATAATTAAATCCCGCTGTTAAAACAAATAGCGTGTTTTTAAGAAACAATATCTATCAAAAGATTGACACTTGTTTATGTCTGGTTTAAATGTGCAATTACATCCAATGACCAACATTGTATTAAATTGTAAAAATATATTCTAAATACACTTTAAAACCACTCAAATTAATGATCTATCACTATTAATTATTTCGATTAAAAAAGTTGTTTTTAATTATAATTTAGTAATTTTCACTATTCATCAGAATATGAAAGTTATCCGAAAAGTACCAAAATTTCACCTTAGGCTAAATTCGATACTCCGAATCCAAAAATAAAGTTCATTTTGAAAAATAAGATTTACTGGATTTCAAAAAGTGGTTGTTACTATTCATAACGGCTAGTTTTAATAATATTTTTATAGCATATCGTTGTTTAGTGAAACTCGGTATTGCGTACTACACATGCTATCGAGGAAGGTAGCGATTGCGTGTAATGCAAGTCAAGTCAAGGATGTGTGTTGTGCAAGCTCCTTTTGGTGTAGAGTACAACACAAGACATTAATAAAATTAAAAAGAATATTTTTTTATAAAATCTTGGGCTGTTACATTCTACCCCCCTTAAAATGAATTTCGCCCTCGAAATTCGTCGGGGTTATAAATGGTTTACTATTTGAAAGTTTCTTTAATAGAAACCCACATCGTAAAAGGGAATACCAAAACTTGGCTTTAAAAAATAAAGTATGAAATGTAACGATTACCCAAATAAACTAATCACTGGGTTTCCACATAGGTGAAAATATGGATATGGAAGAGAAATCTAACCATCATGTTCTGATGGAGAGTGGTAGAGAACATGGCTATGGAAAAGCCAGTAATCACAAATCCATAGATTTGTGATGATATAAGGTACCATCTGATTCATCAGGTATAAGATCACTAGGACAACATTTTTGGTTTTCAAGATCATTTCCCTAAAGTTGAAAATTTTCTTAGAATAAATACTTACTTTATTTTGGTACAATCTCACTTTTGTTCGTGCCTTGAACAATTTCTACTTCATCTCTTAAATAAATGAAGTTGAATTTGTTATTTGTGAAGTGTTAGAAGATCATGTGATAGAATGACTGTTCATTCCATCTGTCTCAAACAAAAGGTTAGCAAAAGTTATTAAATATACATAAGTCATTCTATAGTGAGATTAATCATATATGGTTCCTAAAATGGACTTATACTTCATATATCATGCTGATTAATATAATAAAACTAGTTTCTACTAAACAGGGACTTCCTGTAGGCCAGTGGTAGGCGATAAAGGCCAGTCACACTTCGGTTGTGGGTTCGATTCCTACAGCCTTGTCCGAAGCGATGGGCTGTCGCCCGTCCTGCAGGTTGTCCTTTTTCTACATTACTATAACATCCCATCAATAATATCGAAAATCTTCTATCCTTAAACAATACTAACTTATGTCCAACATAATCCATTTCAATCTTTAGGCTTATCCATAATACTGCAGTCCACTCTCATAACATAGTGAAAATGATTACCAGAGATTTAATACCATCGTTGATCCCCACATATCATAAGATATGTCTTGTTGGTCACATTCCAAACATTCAAAGTCCTTAATCGTGTATTCTCTTGAATACCTTAGTGAAAACATGAGTGCAGTTAAAAGTTAACACTTTCCACATACCAAAATCCTCAAAATTCTATATACTCAAACCATGATATCACTTAGTCCTTATATCAATCATGAGCTCATGAATACTATTAAACATTTCATTTTCTCGTCTTCATTATGCACATATCATCTTATTTCCAAAAAATATCTCAATCACTTTGAATACCACATCAATAAATATTGCAATACTCAATGATACAACATTATTTTGAAATCCCATTACATAAACACTTAATCATTCCACCACATCGTTGTCATATTCAACATTGCCAATAGTGATTGCATGTGATTTCACTTTGTCCTTTGACTTCAGTGGTTGCTCATGTTGATCATCACTAACCCTTGGATTAGGGCAATTATTAGCATAATGCCCCATTTCCTTGCACTTGAAGCATTGAAGTGTTGGCGGTGCGTTCTCTGCAGTGTTTGATTTATTCACATCATTAGAAACCCTTTTTCCATTACTTCGACACTCATCTGCTCGATGACCTTCTTTTCCATACTTAAAAAATTTTCTAGTCCCTTTTAGACAATCTCCACCATGCTTCTTTCCACACTTTGTGCATAAGGAAACATTCATCTTCTTTTCACCATTATTCTGAGATTTCTCCTTGAACTCCATCTTTCGTTTCTTGTCAAAACCATGAGATGGATATGTAACACCAACTTCCATTTCTACCTTGATAGCACAACGCACAATTTCTTCATAGCTACTGAAGTCGCTTATAGCTAATGCCCTTCGAAGACTTGGTTTTAAGCCACAGAAAAATCGATCAACTTTACTTTCAGGTTGGATGATAATTCCAGAAGCATACCTTGCAAGTCTTGTAAAATTTGCTTCATAGGTACCAACAGATTCATCGTCCCTTTGCTTCAGTTCAAGAAATTCTTTCTCCAACTTTGTTCGAAGAATACGAGGGAAGTACTTACTGAAAAACAAGTTCTTGAACTCGTCCCATTCCATGGACTCAATTTCATCTCTTGGCCTCGTATTCTTGATAAGATTCCACCATTGATCAGCTTCACCTTCCAAACGATATACTGCTAAGATGACTTTATCATGTTCAGAACATTGAAGAACTGAAAATATCTTTTCAGTAGTACTAATCCATTTTTCAGAAACTAATGGATCAGTAGACCCACTGGAAGAAGGTGGACGTTGCCTCATGAAGGACTCAATAGAATATTGTTCCCTTCTCTGCTCATTTGGAAGTCCAGAATGATTCATAGCTTGTGTAAGTATAGAAATAAGATTTTGCACTCCATCTCCCATAACATTTGTTTGTTCAGGAGGGCAATCATTGCATTGTCCATTGCATTGTCCATTGCATTGTCCATTGCATTGATCAACACGGTTCCTTCGGGTTCCAGCCATCGTCTAAAACCCAAAAAGAATAGTGTGAGAGGCAAAAATCATGCTAGGGAAAACAACATAGTAAAGGGGGAGTACCCTTAATATCTAACATCTTAGGTTAAATTCTAAGATCGGTATCGTAGTTCTAGGATTATATCCTATACGTATACGTATCCTTAGGGACATCCCTAGACATACCTTAGAAATATCTCTAGGGATCTCACTAACGTTTTCGCATCCGAGTTTCCAAAGGTTGACTAAACATTTCCTCTGATACAAACTATAGAGACCCGAAGCCTGACGTACATGGACTTTACATTACTTTTGCGGAATACTTAGTACATTACAAAAACACACACACAAGGACCGTAATAGTTTAGTGTCTTTGGAAACTCGGACTATAATCTTCTAATCGTGGTGAAAGATCTTCAACATCTTCCATAAAGATCTTCCTTTTTTTTTACCTAAAACCTTTCTTTATATCCTGGGGAAAAGAAAACATAAAAGGGTGAGCTCAAATGCTCATTAAGGGTAAACAAAAGAAATATCAATCACATCATATTCATAAGAACATAACATTTTGGAAATCATAACCTGCAAAAGAGAGCATAATTTCATAACATGGGATAAATCATGGAAGTGAAATGTAATCACAATAATCATAACATAAAACATGGAACTTTGTGGCATACACACATAATCATAGAGAATAATTTCTTGTTAGTCAAGACTCATTGCCAAGACTATCTTAGTGGACAAAGTCCCTTTCTGAATCGAGTAATCCTCGTTTCAGTCCTGTTTCACTGAACCGGTATAACCTACCATTCCAGCCATGTCTATCTCATGAGATATAAAATCTTTACCCAATGCATTGGAGGGAGATATAGGTCCCACCCATCTCTTAATGAATCCTTTCTTATGTGTGCCACAAAATCATAAATCATACATCATCGCATAACCCATGTAATAAAAATGGGATTCTTGAAACATCATGACATCATAAATCAATTCATATAAGATAAAGGAATTCATAAACATAATTCCATCTCAACATAGTCAAATCAATGTAAAAATATGGATAGAAACAGAACCCTTTATTATCTTATATGGAAAATAATTTTGATAAAACACTTGAATTGAATTCTTGAGGAAAATATCCTTTCTTCTTCAAAATCAATTTCTTTTCACAAAACATCATGCAATTTTAAAAGAAAGAGATTTTATTGAAAATAGTCATGAAATCTTTTAGAGGAATCTTCATGAAAATAAGGCTTTATAAAACAGTAGAAATACGTTCGTGCCGTATAAGTTAAAAAAAAACATTCTTCGTACTTTTGTTGGAAAAGTCAAAAAGTACCTCGTACGAAAAACATCAAAAGATTCCTTTCATTTCTTTTACTAAAAACTCACCGAAGTGTAAAATGGATTTAAAAAATTGTAGGTGGATGGAAAAAATATTACATATTGATGAAACATGGATGTGGATGATAAAATACACCCCAGTAAATACTTACGAATAAACAATCTCGGATAAAAATGAGATTGTGATATTTCCCTTACCTTAGGTCCGACTTGCTTTGTAAGTGTCCGAACCTCCTGTATAATGATTTAAATCATGTTATTTAATTATTACAGAATCATATTCATTGTTATGATATCATATATGGTTCACTTATGACATTATATTACCCGTTCTTTTGTAAATTCCATGTTAAAGAAGCGTTTTGGGTAAAATCGTTTCATTTATCGTATGTGTTTTGACTTGTTGTTCTTGACATCATTATTACTTATATCATGATTTACTTACTTACATAATATAAAATATGATTTATATATCATATATATTCAGTATATATATATATATAATAGATAGTTAAATAAAATGAAAAACACCGTTCATGGAGACGGTAGTCCGTACGTACGCATGAACGCTGTTTTTCATTCCTTATTGTCTTGAAATGGAAGTAAGTAGATGACATACATATGTATATATATATATAAATCCAGTAGCTTTATAATGTCATATATTTCATTATTATTTCTTATATATACTTTATAATCATTCTTAAATGGTTAACATGGAGAATGAATCTCATCGCGTCGTGGAGACGGTAGTCCGTACGTACGCACGAGCGATGATATCATTTCTATAAATATTGAATTGAATTGGAGTGGATTATACAATATATCAGAATCAATATGATGTTGTAATAACTATGTATAGTTATTCTTTACACCATTATACCCATCCATGTAAGGTGGTGGTGGAAAATAGATTACACCACGGCGTGGAGACGGTATTCCGTACGTACGCACGCGCGGTGATTTCTTTTTCCGTAGGATGGATAGATGGTGAAATTGGGTTGTTTCATACTTATAATAACATATCAGTATATGAGTGATACTGATGTTATTACTTCATAATGAAACCACCTAAGAAGAAGAAGTGGAAGAAGAAATAAAGATGAAAGAATTGGTAATGGTAATTACCTCTTCTTGGAAGTGCCTTTTTGAGACCTTCTCTTAGGGCACTAGAATTGGTCTTTGAGGAAGACCAGAACCTCTAGGATGTTTCTAGGGAAGTGGAGAAGAGATTTTGGCAGGGGTTGGACGAGCTTGAGTGCTCAAATTGGTGTTAGGAGGAGGGGGAGGAGGTGTCCTTTTATAAGAGATGAGAGGGGCAACTTAGGAATATCTCAAAATATTATTTTATATTAATGTCAAAATCGGTTTATAATGGTTCCAAAGGGTATTATTTCGAAGCTAAAGTGGGGATGGGTCGAAATCCTATCAACCAATAGAATTTAGACAAGTTTAGTATATTATTTTAACCTTATCAATTAGATTTAACTCTAAGTTAAATAATTTAACATTTACCGTGTCTTTTTGTTTTCTTTCACTATATGGTTAATACACTTACTATAACATGCCAAAAGAACCCCAAATTGTTTATTATTAATATATATATCCTTATCTAAGTCATTTGGCCGAACCTTAGATTTTTAGGAATAAAATAACAATTAATAATATAATATTTGATTTAAAAACTATTTTGTGTCAATTTTGACACTATTTGATATATGATTTTTGTGAAAGTCATAACAGAATTAAATGTTCGAACCAAGTTTATTAAATCAACATTAATATATCATGGTAACCTATAAAATTAGTGGAATTCATAAAAATTTTCAAATTATATTTATTTTGGTGTTTATAACATCAATTATGTCAATATTTCATTAATAAGATAATTACTGCATCATCGTTGTGTCATAAATAAATTATATTATTTTATGTCTAAAAATTACAAATAAAATACCATCATGTAGGAAATCTTTTTAGCTTTCTAATGAATATTTATAGTCGAATTTATCTTATGTATAACCCCATATTAAAAATGATTTACTTATTAAACTTTGATTTTAACTATTTTAACCCTTCTTTAAATAAATTAATAATAAATGTCCTAATCTAATCCAAGTGGGCCTAAATGGTCATATTTTATTCCTAAGTTTGTTTTTGGTCGAATTACACTTGTCCAATAGAATTAGGACATGTGTTAGGGTAATAGTGATATCATATTTACCATTAGTTACCCTATTTACTATTAACCGCGGTAAAAAAAGTAAAAAGTTACTATTCACCAAAAAATTATTTTCATCTCATTGAACCACATTTTAGTCCTTGATATTAACCGTGTCTCTTGGATTTTTGAAATTCCATTCACAGAAGCGGTAAAATTAAGTTTTATGCAAAAATTCAGTTTTTAACCTACCACTTAGTAGTTTCACTATTCATCAAAAATTGATGTTTTTCAGAATAATGCCAAAATTTCATCCCAAGCTATATTTCATATTCCGAATTCAAAAATGAAGTCTATTTTACCAAATTCATAACATAAAAGTTGCATTAATTAATTTTATAATTAAATCCCGCTGTTAAAACAAATAGCGTGTTTTTAAGAAACAATATCTATCAAAAGATTGACACTTGTTTATGTCTAGTTTAAATGTGCAATTACATCCAATGACCAACATTGTATTAAATTGTAAAAATATATTCTAAATACACTTTAAAACCTCTCAAATTAATGATTTATCACTATTAATTATTTCGATTAAAAAAGTTGTTTTTATTTATAATTTAGTAATTTTCACTATTCATCAGAATATGAAAGTTATCCGAAAAGTACCAAAATTTCACCTTAGGATAAATTCGATACTCCGAATCCAAAAATAAAGTTCATTTTGAAAAATAAGATTTACTGGATTTCAAAAAGTGGTTGTTACTATTCATAACGGCTAGTTTTAATAATATTTTTATAGCATATCGTTGTTTAGTGAAACTCGGTATTGCGTACTACACACGCTATCGAGGAAGGTCGCGATTGCGTGTAATGCAAGTCAAGTCAAGGATGTGTGTTGTGCAAGCTCCTTTTGGTGTAGAGTACAACACAAGACATTAATAAAATTAAAAAGAATATTTTTTTATAAAATCTTGGGCTGTTACACATTGCTCGACCTTTCAAGTATAATCATATTGTATAAATATCATTTATCATATCTTCCATGGGACACGGCATCCACGGGGCTTAAATATAACTAATTCGATGTTTTGAAACATTAATAGAAGCTCGTTTGAATCTTTTTATGGGTTATGTTTAGTCTTGTTTATTTTTCATCATAAACCATGTTTTTCAAACAACCCCAAGAAAGCAAAAATATTAATAACATTGCATATGAAGAATAAACCTTTGTAATGAGGGATTATATATCTAGACTATAGTAGTATGTATTTTTTTATTATCCTTTTCAAAACTAAAATTAATATATTTATACATTTTTAAAATTATAACTATATATGAGGAGATGAAATTTATATTTTGATATGAAGAAACAATAATAGTATTTGTTGGAAAATAAAATGATTTAATTAAAACATAATGTTTTTAAATCTAGATCATTAAAATTGAATATATGTATATAAAATATTACGGTTATATATTATTTAAATAAATCTGAAAATATAATTTAATGAATTAAAAAATAATCATTATAAGTTTCCTAAAAATGAAACGATTTTAAAACTAGTATTTATCAATAAATTAGTATTTTGATTTAAATGTGTAAAAATTATTATTTAAAAACTTATTTTTAGAAAATATGATTCTTTTTAAAATCCTCATGTCAATATTATCAAATGATGATTTTTCCATAATTTTCTGTTATAGATTAATTTTTGGTTAAAAATTAAATATGATATAAATATATGTTATGTATTAAGACATTATAATAGCCCAAATGTGATGTAATAATTAGAATAAATAGAATAAAAGAAAAAATATTGATTAACCAATTATAATAGATTGATTTTATGTAATTGTATTAATTTAATAAATTTCAATGAATCATCCAAAACCAACATTATATTGTGATGTTTTAAAACATTTTTTTTTGGAACTCAACACACATCAACACCCAAAATTTCGTAATTTCAATATTTTTAGTTCATGTAATTTTAAAATATTTAAAACCACTACTTCTGGGAGAAAAAAAATGAGATACTACATTTGAATGATTTTGATTTTTACTATTTTATCATATATATTCAAATACAATTGTATACAATATAATAAATAATTCCTCAATAATTTTCAACAAACACCCACCCATCCCCCAACACCTTTTCACTCAAAATTGATTATCAATTTTGTAATATCCCTATGTATGTCCCATTTATTTTTAATGTGTTCCCAAGATATTATTTAGGTCCTCCAAATTGATTAAAAGTTCCCTCACAAAGTAAAGAGATCTATCCTCTTTGTTGTATCTAAAATATATTATTTACACTGAGATATTTTAATTCTTAAGTATCCATGTCATAATGTTTATTACACAAAATTTTTGGACTTCCATATGCTTTACATGTAAATAGATAAAAACATTCACTCTCATTTATCCATTCAATGAATCATTATTTATACTTAATATTCTACTATAATTATACTTTTATTTTCCATGTGAATCATTTTTTTAGTGAATTCCTGTAACCAATTCCTCTCATGTGTATTCTAATAGATGTACCAAAACATAATTTTTTGGGAACATCCATTTATTATTCCCACTCTCCAGTGCGATGGGATTAAATTTAGAGATAATTTTTCACATATTAAATAATATATGTGGCACAAAAATTGATGTACATGTTATTAATGTGACAAGTGGTATTGAAATTATCTAGTCCCCCAATGTTTTTGGTAGTTTTTTTAAATCATGATATACCATGTATTGTACAAGGGAGGTTATCCTAGGAACACCATGTTATGTCTTGTTGGGGGTTAGTATTTAATTATTCTTATGATTTCATGCTCTATGTTTTTCCACATTCCTATATTACCGTGATATTATCAACTTATATTATGCATGGATGTTTATATTTAGGATTTATACCCATTTTATGTAACTAGGATATTCTGGATAATTAACATGAATTATATTCATCGAGTTATGATTTGATCATTCCATTTCTTGTTTTTATATCTAACACATTTCTTATGTATATCCCTAGAATATTTGATGCAGTATTTGAAGTTTGATAGAATATAAGGGGATATTTTTATGTTTTAAATGATATTTTTGTTCATATATTTCATTTTAAATTGTTTTGTATCATATTTTTCCATGAATCTAGTTCTCAGAATAATTTATTATTGTATTAAGTGTTTATTCAACTTGTAATTAATGAATTAATGTTGATTAAATATATGGGTTACTATAGTTGATATCAGAGTATGGTATAGTTTTTGTTAGGGATTATGATTCAAAAATAGTATTCAACATATATGGATAGGATTAAAAATATTGAGTAAAATTGATATTATAATTTATTGAATAATTAGTTTCTCAGAAACCAAATCCATACTTGGATACCACATGTAGATGTGGATCTAGAATTGTTGTACCTCAGTGTACTATCACAAAAATGTTTTCAATTATCATGGACATAATTTTTTCCCAAATCACGATAGAGAGCCCATAATACACACATGGTTTGAAACTCCTTAGTGACATGCTTTAGTAGATTCACAATCTCTTTGTGAATAATTTTGAATGGGTAAAAGTTTACAGATATTTAGGAAATATACCATTGATTATATATATATAAAATAATATTTTCATGGTATTGAATATAATTAATTTATGACTTATCCCATAAATGAACATAGATTCCATTTTTATGTATAAACTATTATATATTACCATCCAGAAGACTATTTAGATAAAATAAATAATTATAACCAAAATCCAATTTTGAAATGAAGGCTTATCATCTGTGGTTATACTTGTTCTTTCATGTTACTATTGTTTAGTTGACATATTCATAATACTGCCTCATTACATGAAAAAAAAATTAATGGTGATGAATGAAATTGTGTAAATTATTGCATCCATGAACACAAATCCTCCCCTATCAAAATTTGTGGGATGAATTCCATGGTAATCATATGATCCCCTAATTAGTTTAATTACATGATATTCTATGTATGGATGGGATTTCCATAATTGGAGTTTGAATATATTTTCAAGGTAAGAAAAACATCATTTATATTATGAATCATCCTATGATTTAATACAAAAAAGGTGGAGGATAATGAAATTTTGGAATGCTTATATTATGAATTGATATTACTTCATTATGAGAAATTATATTTAGAAAAAATGTTTGAGGATGTGGAAAAAATCATTCTTAAAAAAATAAACTATGCATGGGATTATGTTAATGTTTTTTCCAAGTAATAGTATGGTCTCTCTCAAAGGCATTGTGATGTTTTCTTGATCATGATTATTGCCAATTAATTTTTAATAACTTCGAATCAATACAATGATTCTATATTGAACATGAGAATAAGACGAAAATACTTCAAGAGTCTTTGGAGAAAGAATAAATAATATAATAACCCAGGCTTATCACACATAGGTATTATATTATTTATATATATACATTGTATTACACAAAAAACATTTTGTTAATGTATTAGTTTAGTAAAACTATAGACATGGATACATAAACACTAGCCATTCAATGAGATACTCCATATTCCACTACATTCATCATAACTACAATTCATCTTAAAATTTCATGAATATTATATTTCATCAGATCCTGAGGAAATGAAACATAATAAATGATGAATTAAGATTCATAGTATGGGAATTTATGTTGGATATTCAATAATTCAATGAAAGCAATTATATTAGAATATTATAGTATAATTTTAACACCATTAACTGCATAACGTAGATCATATAATTGAGTCATGGAATAAATATTTTGATGTTAATAATACATGATTCAAAAGGGATTCATAGAAAATGATCGATGAGAGAAAGACATTAGTATATGTAATGGAATATATCACATTCATATAATCATAGAAAATAATTTACATATTATTAAAGGAACATTCCTAAGACTATATTTTTGTAATGGGTTCTTGCACCAATCCATCATCGTAGTGAATGTTCGTTCACAAAACCATCATAGTAGTCCAAGTCTGTCACTAAACCAGGTTCTCCACCAATTCAAACCTTATATAGATTATGAGATATAATTAATAAACTAATGTTTTTGAGTGAGATATATTCCTCACATATCTCATTATGAAAATTATATTTATGTATTCCATAAGATAAAATAACTATTATAATATCAAAAAAATTAACTAAAATGGTATTCACCAACATTTAATCATATAATAACATATAGAAATGATACAGGTTTCATAATCATTTGATCATTCCATCAGTAGAATAACATATTGAATAATGATAGTGTTACATAAGAATTTTATGATGGTATAACCTGTGGAAGAGAAACAAGTTTCACAAACATAATTACATCATAAACATAATCCATTCATAAAATGAATATGGATAGTATCATTTTATAGTAACGCACAAAAATAATAAGAAAAATAAATGGTTTTTATCTTAATTGGATAATGATTTTGATTGATCATTTAGAACAATTTTGGAGGCAAGTATACTTTAATATTTAATTAAAAAATTAAAAAATTAAAAAATCATCAAAATATATTTAATTGAAAATAATTATCTATTCATGAAATAGAAACATAAAAAAAATAATGGACATGATTACATTAATTTCCATTCATTTGGTATACATTAAAAAAAATTCTATCACATTTTAAAATAATCAATATATGCATGTTTTGTGACACAACTTGTATATGTATTTTGAAATTTAAAATAAATATAAAACATTGTAAAAATGAATTTTAAATATCATATGATAAATTTTTTGAATTTTTTTTATAATACATAGTTTAAGAAAAAAACTAAAATCTAATTAATGAAAAAAAATAATGTTAGCTTTGCTTACAAATATTTTCCCAATTATCCAAACTACCAAAGAGTGAAAAAGGATACTGTTAATTTAATATATCATTAATATATCTATTTCAATAATATCTATCGGTTTAATTAGATATTTAGAATTATAATTTTTCAAAGGATATATAATCAGAAAAATTTCAATAAATTATGAGATTTTAACTTAATATCTTTACCATTTTGTTAAATTTGAATCATAAGTGAAATTAATTGTAAATAATAAAATGGGTTTAAACATATAATTATTATAATTAAATTAATAATATTAAATTTTAAATTATATTCCTATACACCTCATAAAAAAATATTGGTGTATAACATAATGTACGTGTGAAAGATGGTAAATTGTGAAAAAAAACAGCTACTAATTTGGTATATTATCATTCATAATACAAAAGAATCAATAACAAAAAATAATACTATAAATATAATTAATTTTAATATATTAAATACGTTACATTTCAAATGGGATGTATATACACCACATAAAATAAAAAATTGATGAATTTTCATATGTCTCCAAAAAAAAGAGATAAACAAGAAATCCATTACCTAATGTCGTTACGTCCATCGTATTCACTAAAAACTCCAATATTGTAAATATAATATTATTATAGTTATATTGAAATACTATATTAATATATATCATGAAATATATTACATTCTTATGACCTTTTATAATTATTTTATAAACACTTCAATGTTAATGTCACGTAACAGGAAAAACAGCATTGTTTTTCATTCATGTTTTGACCATTTATTTTCCTTCCAACTATGTTGAAAATGATTTTTTCATAAATAAAATGTAAAGCATGATATAAATACAATATATATATATATATATTAATTAAAATTGTATTTAGATTAATAAATAATATTTAGTCTCCTTAAATGAAACAAATCCTTCATTGAGATGGTATGTCATAATTATGAATGTAGTTCTTTTATAATTTTTTATTATTTGGAAAGAATTAAAATTTAATGATATATTATTATTAAATAATAATTTATTTTTCATATGTATTAAATGTTTCACTATGAAAGTTATTAATCCCTTATATGCAAAGCGTAAATGAATGACATCATATCAAAATGTGGTTATTATATATTCATATGAGAAATGTCAGTCATATACACATTATATAGATAGTATAATAGTATGTGTGATATAATAATTAAAAATAATAATAAGATAATAAATATAATAATAAAAAAATCAATTATCTTTCCAACTATGAGCGGTGGTACTTGAAAAATGGAATGATATCAGTTCTTGAGGTGGCTATTTTCCATATACACAAATGATTATTTCATAATCCTTTTGAGGGAAGTGAATACAGTATTAGATCATTAAAATAACTGATAAATTATCTCTTTAAATTAAAGATAAACATATTATTAAATAATAATGGTATAATTAAAATTTATGTATGTGTAGGATGAAACAAAATAAAAACACTCATTGGTGAATGTTACAACATCTCTTAGAATCTTTCTATGGTGTGCACTAAAATACATCCTAGATTATCATTTAATAAAAAATAAGAATTTGAGGATGGGAGTATGTAAATTGGTATATTTTTTGGGAATTTAATTTCCTGAACAAAAGTTTTTCTAGGATTAAAGAAGAGTGGATAGCGGGAATACATATATAAGTGTTGTTGGTGACATAATTGGTATTTTTGAAAATAAAAAAGTGATTCTACATTTTTTATATTTCAAAATCAAACAAAATTTAAATATGTATAACCTAATATATTAATTGGTATAAATATGTATAGAAAATAAAAATTAGGAACCTGAATAATATATTTTTACCATTATATTTTTAGCTTCAGACAAAATAATCCCTTTTTTATTATAAACACATTAATTAACCATTAATACTTTCTCTATTCATTTTGGTAAAATAAATAATTTTAATTTATTTTATAATTTAAATTATTCTATTTTAAAAAATAAAAATAATTATAAAAAATTCAAATAATAGAAGGCGTTAAATAGATATAAAATTACCCCCACTGACCTGAGGAAAAAATGGAGTTTTAAAGAGAAAATGTTCGAATGTTTTCAATGTTTGTACATCAGTATAAAATATGAAATTGATTGAAATGTACTAAATTGGATTAATGGAATTATTAGTGGTCTAATTATACTTTAAAACTATTTTATTAGATAATTTATCTTTACTAATAAATTAAATTAAAAGGAATCTTTCAGTAAATATTCATCACTTTTCCCAATTTCTTCAAAACATGAATATTTTTTGAAAAATACAAAAAATAATTACCCTATTTTATTTTTCAAATTTTTATTTGAAAAAATTAATTTATTTTATCATATAAATGTTCAAATAATATCAAAAATTACTTTTATTAATATTTAATAATTTAATGAAATTTTTTTATAGATAATATTATTTTGGAAACATGTTGATAATTCATCAAAATATAAGTAGTTTTTCATCAATGTGTTTTTTTATATGAGATGATTAAAATATAAAAATATTAATTATTTATATCCTAATTTTATGGTTAATGTATAGGTTATAATGGATGAAATTAAATAATATAGTTACAAATATATCATGGTTTTTATAAAACACAGTGTCATGTGTAATGAAAGATAACCAGATGTTGTGTGTAGACCAAGATGAAATATATGATTCATGTAACAAATTATATAAAATAAATTCAAATTAATAAAAAAATAACTCACAAAACATGTTTTTCAACATTTTACCCCCTTAAAATGAAATGATCACGTGAAATTTTTAACATTGATACAGAAAAATGATGGCACTTCTAACTCATAATATCCTCTTGTTCACATGATTCATCCTCAAATTGGCATTTTCTCCCCAAAGAATTTACCATGTGGGTGGTTTTATTTCACATTACATTCTATGTAAGATCGATAATCACTGTTGTTTGTTCCTCATATGTGTGATATTTTTCCAGTGGTATAACTTCCGAGTTCAGAACATGTGAAGGTTCAAGTATGTACTTCTTGTGTAGAGATACATGGAGTGAATCAAGGAATTGATAGTGGTTTGTGGATGTCCCTGGGTGATATGATACCAGAAAAATATGACATATAATTTCAAAGGGAAAGATACACAAATTAAAACGATTACCATTCTTCCAAAATAATAGCACCCTCATCCAGATATAAATTAATAAAACAACTATGTTAGAAGATTAACATTCTTGATCAAACAATTGATTACAATATCTTTTTTAGAATCTCTTATTTTCCATGTTGTGTTCTTGAATGGATCTATAATTCTCATCCATTTTTCAGCTATCGGATATCCAAATATCTTTTTTTGTCCAATATAATTCAATCTTGTTGGAAAACTAGATTTCATTACATATATGGCTTCAAAATTTTCCATCTAAATGATTTATTGGAAGAAATTGTAGTAAGAGATCTCATCTAGTTGATGGTATCAATCCCAACAAACATGGATATCCAATTAACTAGATGTCAAAAAAATTCCCTACAGTCATAATTGTCCTAATAGAATATACATATTTTTTATGATGATATAGAGTGATGAAACACAAATAATATCCAAGATCATTCTCAATAACTCATAAAAATACTTAGGTAAACCATTGATCAGGATTAGATACATTGAAATGTGGAACTCCAAAAACCATCCACGTTATTAAGGTATATCCTTGAAAGATGATCTAGATTGAATTATTCTATAATAGATAATGAATATGATAAACTAGTATGGATATAAACAGAAAGACATATAACTGCATTACTGTTAAGTGTTTTTCAATGTCCAACAACAAAATACCCTGTGATTTATTCTACTATCCATTGTGGTATTGCTAATTGATGTGACATCCTTATATAATTTGGACTTTAAGTCTCAAACTTGTGAAATTAAAATCACCAATGAACAAAATATGTGATATTAATCTTTATTTCCTCCCACCATAATGATGATTTATAATACCTATATATATTCATACACCCATGATATATATAGAATTAAAAAATTCAAGCATATACTAAAAACTCCTTATTCATGTTTGATATGGGTTGATCACATTAAAAGTTACTAAATAATATCAATCAATAATGATCATGGTTAAACCATGGATAATTCCTAATATTATTTTGTATCTCTATATATTCAATCTTTTCCTCTTTAATATTCAATTAGAATAAGGATTAACATTAAATTGAAAAAAGTATGAATTTTCCCATTGCATCCTGATTTTCATATCCATCCAAAAAAATGAAAAATATTGTTCCTTTATAATCCTCACCATTAATAAGATAGTTTGACCCGTTTAAATCAATGATGTTGGCAACATATTTAAATTCCATGAGTTGGAATTTATCAAGAAATCATAATAAATAATATTCTCAAACCATCTTTATTTCTACATATTAAAATACCTCTTTGTTAATATGTATTATAATATTTTAGTAACAGTTTTGATATTACACTTTTCAAAATAAAGATAATTGAATCTTATAATTAAAAAAACCTATCGTAGACAACCCTGAATCACGATTTGTGTAATTTTTATCATGAATCACCTATTTTCATGAGGAATAATATATAACCAAGTCATTATGAATTATAAATTATCCTAGTACTTTCGATGATGCATCACAATATATTACTAATCATCACCACTATAGGGTAATATAAGAGGATTTTATAATACTAATCTTCTTTTCATTTGAATGAAATTTTCATTACATTCATTAGTTTAGAAGAACTCAGCTCTGTTTGTCATTAACATGGTCATAAGATTCGATAATTAAAATAAATTCATTAAAAACAATCAATAATGTCTAGATAAATCCAGATTACATTGTATCTCAGTCACATTGGTTGGTCTAGGAGAACATTCAATAGCCGCCATCATTGATGGAAATACAAATATTCCCTCTCATGAGATTATATGACCTGAAAATTAGAATTTTTGAAACCAAAATTAAAAAATTATAAATTTTTCAAATTCATCCAAATTATTTAGGGAATTGGGTATAATTATCCTATGACCTTAATGCTCATCATTTCTTATTGATAGTATATGAATATTTTCAATATGGACTACTACAAATAGATTAAGATAGACTCTAAAGACTCTATTCATTAAATATGTGAAAATAATGTGGAAACTAGTAAGAAATAATGAAGTGACTGAACATTTATTATGTCTATAACTTATATGAAATATTTTCATTGGTATATCCTCATTCATGAAAATCAATTCATGATAAACAAACTGATGTTCAATATTTTAAAATATTTATTGTTGCATTGTTGATCAATGAATTCATCAACATATTGGAGAGGATACTTGTTTTTTAATGGTGATATTGTTCGGATATAGATAATTAATATAGAGTCAAATTGGTCAATCATTAAATTTTTTTTAAAAAAAATGTCCACACCAAAGATACACACCTTTCCGAAGAAATGAATTTTGAATATTTTCATTGAGCTACTTCTTAAATTCATGAATCTCAATCAGGGCCATTATATAAGAAGTCATTAAATTTGGTTTTCCACCATGTATGAGTTCTTTTGAGAACATATTATCGCCTTTTGGTGAAAGATCATGCTAATATTTTTGAAATTCCATAATAAATTTCACAAAATATGCATATCATTGATGCGATGTTTCTCCCCAAGAATATGAGAAAAAATGTCTTCTAAAATTAAATGAAGACCCTTACAAATGATGTTATCTCTATTATAATTTGGTACATATCATCCCATTTATAAATGATAATATGTTGTCTTTGAATATAACATGTGAAATCCAATCTTTGAAAATTGATGTTTGATTTATGTAGATAATGATCATCATTTCTTAAAATAACATCAACTTCAAAAGTAGGAAGAATTATATGATTTTTAGGGACCAGATTCCCACCAACAGAAACTAATGAAGAATCATATAATTTAGGGGTGATCATAATACAATTAGATTCTATCACTGCACATTCAAAATCTACTTATTTAAATAGAATATTGATAAACATAATAAAATTATATATTAAAAAATGAGTATATACATATTTAATTTAGACATTATCAGTTCTAGAGTGGATGGTAAGGGAACTATCCACTATGTCCTTTTTCATCCCTCATAAAAAACAATGGTCACATGAGATTTCACCTTGTAACTCTTCTTATGTCACTATTGGTGTTGATTATAGTGATTAACCATCATATTAGGGTACCATTATGCATAGTGACCATATTCCATGAATAAAAATTACCAGAGTTTGGGTGGTTCAATTTGTGTAGTTTTTCTCTATTCACATCATTTTATTACATTTTTTTATCAATTCAATAATAATTTTCCTAATGACCATCCGTTTTAAACTAAATATATTTACAATTAAACTTATGATTATATCCTCCCTGATTCATCACAATCATTAAGGATAATGGAAATATCATCTTCTTCTATATATTATTTTTTTATTTACTATTAATTTGAATCATTCTTTTCATATAAAAACCATGAGATTGATATTTAAATCCATCCTCTATTAGTACCTTTATACGACATAACGAAATATAATCATACCTATTATATTTTCTTATTGATAACCTTTTTTGAGGCTCCGTTTTAGGCCAATTATGATTCATCTAATCGTACCATTAATTGTGTGAAAATACTAGAAGCATACCTCAAAAGTCTTTAGTCTATGTTCCATGTAGAATCTAATGTATTAATTATCATTTTTAATTGGATAATAGAAATACTTATCCATATTTGTTTGAATAATAAATGGATTTTAAATATTGAAAATTATGTACATGAACTCGTCCCATTCTTGGGAGTCAATTTATTGATTTTAACTCATATTATTTATAATATTCCTCCACTGATCTTCATCACCTTCCAAACGGAATACAAACAAAATAAATTATTCATGTCCGAAACACTGGAGAATATATAATCTCTTTTCTACAGTATTGATTAATGTTTATGTAACAAGTGGATATGAGGACCCACTAAATAAATGTTGACAATACCTAATAAATGACACCCCAATATGTTGTTCCATATTTCTCTCTCTTATAATTCCATAATGTTGTATAGATTTTGAATGTTTTAGGAGCATAACAATGATATTTTTCATTCCATATCAAATATGTTTTTTATTTTTATGAGGAAAATCATTTCATTTTCCATTATAATATTCATTACCATTGATCCATTAATTTTCATACAGTGAAAAAAACAAAAAAGTATTTAATAAGAAATAATAAACACGATGGAGAAAAGTATTGTAATTAAAAGTAACATAGATAATTCCTAAACCATCACAAAATATCATGAACCATCCCTCGAGACCCCGTACTGTGACTACCCCAAGCTCGTCATCCATAGGCCAATGGGTTGGGGAGTAGCATCGGAAAGGCATATCCCTAAATCGGGAAGGCATTTACTTCATAACCTGTATAGAGTAACAGTCCAAGAACACAACAAGAAGAATCCACGAGGTAAATTGTTATAGTAAAAGTTTAACGAATGTAATAGGGGCCCGATTACAATCCCCACAGTAAAGTACAAGTACAAATGAAAATTACAAAAACAACTAAAAAGAACAAGACGACTCATGGATTTTCCTCTGGGGATCCT
This sequence comes from Viscum album, assembly GCA_963277665.1. Classification (NCBI taxonomy): domain Eukaryota; kingdom Viridiplantae; phylum Streptophyta; class Magnoliopsida; order Santalales; family Viscaceae; genus Viscum; species Viscum album. The sequence continues at coordinate 1,756,990,870 of OY728159.1, read as the reverse complement.
AAATAAATGGTATGTTCAACTCACGATCAGTAGTGCCTAGGTCACAACCCACCCAATTGTCCATCTACGATCACACTCGGTCCTGGATCCCATAGCCTCTGTCAAAGTTGTACATTGTCTGCAAAAGATAAAACAATGTGCGAGCATTTCCTATGTATGGGAGAGTATAACGTTAATCAGAAGGTACCCCGAGTCCTCCATAGGTCTCTTAGAGTTCTACAAAGGAAAATCCACAATTCAAGAACTCAAACTCAATACATGAATCGATAGAAATCAAAAATACTTAGGTATATGCCCATAAATATACCTATGTTTTGATGATATACTCATCTACTACATGATAGAGGAATACCACAAATGTAACACCAAGAATGTAGAAGTACCATATAGGTAACACCATGAAGTTAGAAGTAACACAAAAGTAGCACTAAGAAGATAGAAGTATCACACATGAAACACCAAGAAGGTAGATGTACCGCTCAGGTAACACCAAAAAGATAGAAGTAGCACACAGGTAACAGCACAACGATAGATTTACAACATATATAACATGATGATGAGAAATGTACCACAAATGAAATGCCACAATGATAGAAATATAACACAGGTAACACCACGAAGATAGAATTACCAAAAATGAAAAAAAATGAAGACAAAAATTTCATTATAGGTAACACCACAATGATATAAGTACCACATAGGTAACACCACGAAGATATAAGTACCACATAGCTAACATGATGAAGATAGAAGTATTACACAGGTAACAACACAAATATATAAGTACTAGGGATGTAAAGCCATGAATATAGAATTACCACACAGGTAACACCATGAAGATAGAATAACCAGACAGGTAACACCACATAGATAGAATTTCCACACATGTAACACAAAAAATATTGATATAAAACACATGTTACACCACGAAGATAGAATTACCACATATGTAACAAAATGAAAATAGAAGTACCACACAGGTAACACCATGAAGATATAAGTACCACATAGGTAACATCGTGAATATTGATGTACCACACAGGTAACACCACGAAGATAGATGTACCACATAGGTAACACCACAATGATAGATGTACCATAAAGGTAACACCATGAAGATAGTCATACCACATAGGTAAAAGAATTAGCTTACACCAGGTATAACTTATGTACAGAAGTACAGATGATCAGTCATGAGTTAGAAAATCTTATTTTTGTAATATAACACTACTTTTAACCCACATAATATCAATATGTATCTAACCCCCACCGAACCACATTGGATCTGACCTACAGAAGACTAATAGGTAAATAAACAACACCGAACTACATAGTATCTTACCCGCACTGGATCGGTATGTGCTGACCCACACATGATCATTGAGCACTGACCCACACAAGATATGGAGAACACATGATCAATATGCATGGACCCACACAAGATCACTGAGGGCTGACCCACACAAGATCTGATATATGTTGACCCACACATGATTGATGTGCTTTCTACACATTACAGCTTGCCACATGATTCCTCACAACTGGTTTTCTGGAGTTCTGTTTAATTTGCACCATGAGATATTAGTTATACGTCGTCTACCAATAAGCTCCACAAAAGAGTTTCTCAATGGTCCTCTTTGTTGTAAGGGTTCTTACATGACATATGGTGCATCAATTGGATGCCCAGTTTGTTAATTAAAAGCTTTTTAGTTCTGATGGCCCCGTTGTAATCGACTTCGATACAACCTGGACGTTCTCCAACTATCACCAAAACACATGTGTAGTATAAAAAGGATCATCTAGCTCCAATGCTCCCAGCTCGGTAGAAGGTTATTCAAACAGATGCATGAATTTCATGTTATGGCCCTTTAAGTATTTTCGGATCCAGTTGGGTTTGGGTGTAGTCTGACCCGGTCAGACCGACTCAGTTGGGATGGACTAGAGTGGGTGCATCCCAATAGGCTGTGGTCTAGTGCAGCCCACATGTGGGGTTTCCAAGCCTGGCCCACAGGGTGGTGTGGCCCACTGGGAACCCCGGGCCTCAGAATCCCACGCCGTTAGATTTTTCGGTCTCGAAATATTTCCATATAATTAAAAAATTTATTTAAATTCGTGGACATTACATTCTCCCCACCATAGGGAATAAGTCCCCAAAAAACCAAAACAAACGAAAATTGGACAAATGAGGGTACTGAGATTGAATATGTGCCTCCCACTCTTATAAGATTCCCTAGAGGTCCCCATGATGCCACCTAACTCGCATTAGTGGGATCAACCATTAACAATGGACTCATTCATTTCTATCCTCTATCTCCATCAGGAACTCCATAATAGTCACCACATAGTCAGATTCCATCTTACCCTAGTCGATAACATGTGATGTACCATTCATGCATCTCCTCAACTGTGACACATGGAATAAATTTTTCACTTGGTACAACTATGTGGAAAGAGATAGATGATAAACCACCTCTCCCACAAAGCTAAAAATCTAGAAAGGTCTGATGAACTAGGTAGATAAGTTGTGGCCTCACCCAAACATCCGCAATCATTATTGGGGTGAGACTCGTAGTAATTCTTTGTCTCCTTCCTCGGACCCCAAGTGTCACCATATGCTATTAGCATAAGACATCTGTCGGATCTATATATTCTTCAATTGCTGACAAGTGTGGTATCATGATACAAACTCTACCAATGCCTTCGAAATCCATTTCTAACAGTAATGACACCAGATGTCCTGGTACAACATCACAACTTCATTATGTACTACTAAGGGGATGTATGGATCTACCTCAACACCCTCTCTTGAAGTGTTAGTGGAACCATGGTGCATCCTCTGAAGAGGATGGCGGGCTCCCCACCATCAGAAATTCTTTTATGGGACCGTCCTGATCATATATGAGTACCAACTATAATGACCCATCCTTTAACATTAAATAATCTTAAATTATGTCATAAATTCACATTGAGTTTCTTTTCCGGTTTAGAGTTTTGGATATTTAGGCTATAACTATTATATAAAATCTTGAAGATTATAAGTAGACAGTACTACCCAAAATCCATTTTTCATAAATTATAAACTCTTAAAAATAAACATTTCCAGTTCCATGTTTTAGACATCATGACTTTTCCTTGAACATATATTTTTCCATATTCCACTTCATGTCCTGTGAAAATCATATAAAAAACTATAGATGAGGAAAAAGCTCAGTAAGGGATACACAATGAAGAAAAGCTGTTATATTTTCAAAACAACATGTAAACCAAAAATATTGTATCATAAGTAATAATTTTCACCTTAATGAAGTAGTAAATACTCTTCACATAATAAAATATCATTTCTTACCCTTTTGTAACCAAATGATTACCATAAAACCCCTATAAATAACACATAACATAAAAAGGTAACATGGGTCATAAACAAACATAAATGGAATAACCATACGGTCAACTTCCACACATATCACTAAATGGAATAACCATACGACCGGCTTCCATCAATTTTACTAAATGGAAGAGCCATATGACCAACTTCCATACCCAATGAATTGTAGGTTATCACGTAACCACCAATCCTAGTATATCACGGCACCACCCATCATTTGGTTTACCACATAACCACAGGTCAAATGTTCAGGTACCATTAAGAAATCATAACATATACAACAAATATAAACGAATGAAAGTATATTCACATTTCTATCAAAATTTATCTCTTAAATATATTGAGATAAAAAATCCATTATCAAAACCATTTTGAATAGAAAAATACATAAAAGAGTATATGATATTTATTTTCCTTTTAAAAACATAACATTTTTTTTAATGAAACCAAATATCAAATAATACTCACGGCGATGGAAAGGTCGTTGTCATCGCTTACATTAAAAGAAACATTCAATATTGGTATAGTAAAATGTATCTTAGTAAAATATTACATTTGAATGAAAAGAAATGTAAAAGATTTTATTATAGCATATAAATTAAATTCGTGTATTAAAAAAAATATTTCTCAATGAATGGAGATTGAGATGAAGTCCCTTAAAAGATTTTATACATAGATTATGGATAAATAAATTAAATATTTATGTGTGAAATATATGACCTCACTCAATATGAATAGATATTTAGTGTAATTCGATCAGTGTACATTCACACATTTTCTTTTTAAGACAAAACCTATAACATTGATGTTTAACTCAATGAATGATATTTAGTTAAAATTACACATATCCAGTTCATATCGTAGACCTGATAATTTATCAATGGAGTGGTTATGTGAATCAAAAGTATATCCCCACAAAGGGGAGTGGAAATTTCAACATAAATAAATAAAAAATAGTTATTCCACACCTAATAATAGCATGACATAATTTTGAATTATAAGATTAACCCAAGGAATGAAATTTGGGTTAAAAGATCCCTTACCGATTTGGTAACATACGAAACATACACCACATGAAAGAAAAATCATAAAATAACGTTTTAATTACCCAAAAATGAATGTATATTACACAAAGAATACAAATTTTGGGATGTAAGTATAACACACAATGTAAATAGTGACAAATATTACATGAATGTGAGGGGAATAAAAGTGAGATAAGAAATCACATACCACATTGTAATCAATCAGGTCATATGACCAAAAGTTCATAACCACCAAATTAATCACAGAATACCATGAATATACAGTGAATAGTGATAATATATATCATATGTAAGTACACAATACACCACATGCAATAAATAAGTGGGGAATAATGGCATTCTCACGGAATTAAATGTGAGGTAAGAACCCTCATACCTCATGTCCGACTTGACTTGTTTGTTCCTTGTTCTCCAGGAATAATGAACATAAATTAATTTATACCAGATTAAGAATATTTTTCAGGTTTATTATTCATTTAATATCACTTATTACCATGTTCTATACATTATGTAATAATTTAAGTTAATAATGGTCATTTTGACGATATATGGAATTTGAGTCCAAAATGGACTTCTTATAATTACATGTTGTTAATGTGCTTAAAATTTCATTATATATAGAATGATAATTATGATTTAGATATAATATATATCATATATATGCAGTATGTGCATGTATTTATAATAGTACATAACATTTGGAGATATGAAATGAAATACATCTTTCATGGAGACGGTAAGTCGTACGTATGAATGAATACTACATCCATTTCTATTTTTTATTGTAAAGGAATCGATAATTAAAGATACAAAAGTATATATTTATTCCAGTATAATATATTATATAATTTCAATAACTATACCCTTTATATGTTCCACATTAAGAAATAATGAGTCATATCACTTTGAGGGTGCGGTAGTCCGCACTTCCTAAAATCAGATTATCATATTTAGAGACTAAGGACACCATAAAGGTATTCTAAAAATGAAAAATACAGTATAATAGAAACAATAATAATATTATATATATAATATATAAATATATTTCCATCATAATGGCCACCATGAGTGGGGGTTGGATATATTTAAACAATCATGGTTTCGTGAGGCAGTAGTTTGCCATCCATAGAACATGTATGTTATTTACCAATTCGACGGAGGTGTGTGTCAGTGTAGTTCGAATCCTTACAATAACAAAAAACTAGAATAATGAGGATTCTTTTGTTGTTATATAATAATGTAATAAAAAGTGTTAAGTGGGTTGGATAAGTAAAATAAAACACAAAAAAATGAATTTAAGAGAAACAGTTTCCTATAATTCGGGTAACTCCCATTGGTTTGATCCAAAAAGTCATTTTCAAGTGACTAATGCATAAGGTAATGCTACAAGGAGGAATTTACGGATCTTGAGAGATTATTTGGGAAGATTTTAGTTGAGCCATGAGAAACGAAATGTGTGAGGAATGGGATAGAGTAGATGGCATTTTATAAAGTGCGGGAGGGGTTCTTATAAAATGTGTGAAAATATTATTTAATTATGTATTGTTCTTCAATTTATAAAGGCAAAAATCTCATTAAGGTTGAATATAAGATGAATCATGGTCTATATAAATTAATCCTATAAAGATGGATAGGTCTTGGATGTTATTGTAATATTAATAATCTTATATATTTTAATGATTTATTAATGAGGTAAACACTACATCATTATTGTGTCATAAATAAATTACATTATTTGATGTATAAAAATTATAAACCAATACCATTATGTAGGAAATATATTTTTCATCTATGTTAATATTTATAGTAGAATAGATAACGTATATAACACTTTTGTAAAGATTCTTTTACTAAATGATATTTGTTTATGTCATTTTGTATTTTACTTTAAATTAATTAATCTAAAGTGTGATTATCACTCCCATGTGGCTCTATGGGGTCCCAAAATATACCCCAGGATGCCCATGGTTGGAAATGACTTATCCAATAAATATAGGACAAGTGTTAAGCTAAATTTATATTATTATAATATTTTTAACCATAAATTACTTTATTTACCTTTAACCACAGTAAATAAAAGTGAAAAGTTACGAATCAACAAAAAAATTATTTTCTTCTTACTAAACCACATTTTACATACTAATAAAAACCATTTATATTGGATTTTAGAAATTTATTTCACAAATTTGGAAAAATTAATTTAAATGAAAAAGTCAGTTTTTTAACTACTACTTCGTGGTTTCATTATTCATCAAATTTGAAGTTCTTCAAAAAAATACCAAAATTTCTACTTATGCATTATTTAATATTCTGAATTCCAAAATGATATATATTTTTCAAAATGAAATAAATATAAGTTTCATTAATTAATTTAAAATTAATTCATGTTTTCAAAACAAATTTCATGTTTTTAAGAAACAATATATATAAAAATATAAGGACTTTTTTATTTCAATTTCAAAGTGAAATTAATTACAATGAAAACTATTCGATTAAATGGTAAAAAAAATAATCTAATTACAAATTAAAACCAACTTACAAGTCATTATATTCATATAAATAAATTATATTAAAAAGAATATTTTAATTAAAATACAATAATTTTCAATATTCATCAAAAAATGAATTTTCTATGAAGAAATATGAAAATATTAAACAAAGTGAATTTTGATGTCCTGATTGCAATGAAGATTTTTTTTTTCATATAGAACATATAAATGTGACCAAATATTTATTTAATGAGGGTTATTCATTAAAAGGAGGTAAATCAACCTTTTAAAATATATTATGCTTTAAATTAGATTTATTCACATTTTAAGCCTCTAGCATTTTTAGATAAATTTAAAAACATTTTACAAACATGAAAAATGATATATTAGATTGTTCTATTGATTCCCTCTAATACAATGGCTAGGAATTAACTATTATTATTAATAATAATAATAGAATATTATTATTTTTTAGTATGACTTAATGTTGGGTGAAACGTAATATTTCCAAAAAAAACATGTTATTGTGTATCAGGAACGCCATAGAACAAAACATTTACTTTATAGTATAATTAAAAATTAATTTACAAATATTAATAAATTTTAAATTTTCATATTAATTATTTACATGGGATGTTACAGCCTTCCCCCCATTTGGGATTTGCGTCCTCTCAATTTTCAAATTGGTCTTCGAAACATCATTGAACGTCCCACATCAGAAAAATAGTAAATAAAACTATCAAATTAATATAAAGGAAGATATATAAAAAGGTCACCCAATACAATAGATACTAGGATTCCATGAAAACATGGATATAGAAGAGAAACCAACTCTCATAGATTAAAAGAGACTGATTGAGAACTTGATCACAGAATGTTAACCACCACAATACCATATTTTTTTGTGGTTCTGTAAAAGTATGATGATAAAAGAGAGCTTATAAATTTTTTAGATCAAGATCATTTTCATAGAATTGATGAATTTTATTAAAAAATAGTCTAATATCATAAGGAAATATACTTAATTTTTATATAGAGTGACATCCTTTAATAAGACTCTACCACAAACTCATCTTTTCTACAAACGTTATATATTCACGATGACTTGGTCACACCTAAAGTACTATAATAAAATTCTAGAGTATCACATAATCTACAAAATATGAACTATATATTTCCCATATCTTTATAAATACACCAAATCCCAAATTGGTTAATATAAAATTAGATAATCCCCAAAAAGGAAAATAATCTTTTACTAAAATAAAAACTACTCGTAATCTCTAAAATTTGTCAAACAATACACAATGTTCATCAAAGACCATTCAATAAAAACACTTCTATAAAATTATTGAATGTTATTCAAACTATGATTGAAACCCAATTCTCAGATCTATTTAATCACATAGTCATCCATCATAAATCATAGCATTTATTTCCAAATAACATCACTTAATCTTAACGTATCATATTGAAAACTAATTAACCTAATCACATATTCTCCATGATAGGTTAATAATTTCTATAGATAATCCAAAATCAAATTATTTATGATTCATAAAATCATCTAACTAAAAAAATTAGTCATACTAAATAGGGACTTAATGTTTTCTAGTGTTAGGTGATAGATCCCTGTCACACTTTGGTTGTGGGTTCAATTCCCACAGCTTTGTCCCACGTCACTAGTTGTCACATGATCTAGGTGTTGTCTTTTTTCAATAACTATATAATTTCAAAACATTACAAAAAATAGATAAATTCATCAAAAATAATCATAACTTATTTTAACCACAATGGTTATCAAAGTACTTTCATTTTCAATCCCAAAATGTAATAACCTATAATTTCCACAAATTCAAGGATTATATAAACCCAAGTGGTTCTTTATAACTATATCCACAAAAGAAAAGATAAGTATTCCTTGAATGAAATTCTAATATATCAAACAACATAGTTACACATTCTATAAAAAGTCTTCTAATGTAATCTTATCATCAACATAACCTTAATAATTTTTTTATTTTATCATCCTAAAACCTATCATAATTTTTGAATCCCTTATATGTTTCCTTTTTACTCATTCAATGTTCTTCATAATCCAGTAACTATTTATTTCAAACATATTATCAAATAATTCATTCCTACTGACAAAATTCATGAATAATATCCTATTATTCATCAATATCAAAACATACGTTAAGAAATTATCCATACATTTCATTAGTCATTGTCTGTTTCATCATCATCAATCGGAATGGCATTAGGTATTGATAAAAAAAATTTTTACGATCCTGGTGATCCCATTCCCAAAACATCTTTGTAGGACATCCGTTCGTATAATGACCATGAACACCACTTTTAAAACATTCAATTGATCTATCATAATGAACTTCATTCCCTTTCATAGAGTCAAATGGATGCTTCCTTTTTCCAGGGATGGTTCATGCATTATGACCTTCACTTACACATCTATATCATCTTCCCATACCTTGGATACATTTTCCTATATGTTTCGTTCTTCATTTTTGACACATATCTTTTTGAATATACATACATTTATGATTATTACTATAACATCAATGGGGATTTGTTTCTTGCCTATACGATGCCTTATAAAAATCACCATGGTTCATGTGGTCAATATTGTCTCTAGTTTGTTGGTTGAAAATAACCACAAGAGTTCCCATTGCAGCTCCCAATTCATTAAATTGCTCATTTAGAACACCAATATTGTATTCTTCACATCCATTGTTACTTTGATGCCTGCTAGATCTATCCATTGACTAAAACAAAAATGGAATGTGTGAGTATATCAGTAAAATTATCATATATATTCTTATGATGATGGTAAACAATAAAACATACTTTTACATGTTATCTAAAACTCATTCAATTTATCGTAAAAACTAGGACACTGTCCAATATGATAACCATTATGGTTATGTCACTTACGATTAAATAACACCCTAACATCTAATGTTATCTAAACTTAGATATGATTCCAACTATAAGGACCCAACCTTAAACATTACATAATATTGAATTATGTAACTAATTCACATTGATAATCTTTTTAGGTTTAGTGTTTTAGAAAATTAGGTCATAATTATTACATAACAACTTCATGATTACAAGTATACACTACTACCAAGTATCAATTTTTCATAAAATATGAACTATTAAAAAGAAATATTTCAAGTTCCATGTTTAATACATCATGACTTTTCCTTGATCAAATCCTTGTCCCTATTCCAATTAATGTCCTGTGAAAAACATTTCAAAAAATAGGGATGAAAAAAGATCAGTAAGGGATACAATAAGAATGAAATGTGTTACTTTTTTAAAACAGAAAGTAAACTATGAATACTTTATCATAAGTAATACTTTTCACATTTATAATGTAGTAAATACTCTTCACAAAATAAAATATATTTTCTTACAGTTTTATATCAAAAATATTACCATAAAACCCATATAAAGAACTAATAATATATAAAGGTAACTTTGGACATAAACATACACAAATGGAATAACCATAATGTCGACTTCTACACATATCACTAAATACAATAGCCATAATGCCAACTTACATACATTTCACTAAATGGAATTTCTTTATGGACGACTTCCATTCCCAATTCATTAGTGTTTATAACATAACCACCCATCCCGATTTATCACGTCACAACCCGTCATATGGTTTATCATGTAACCACCCATAAAATGTCAAAGTACCATTATTAAATAACAACACATACAAAAAATATAAAGGAAGGAAATCATTTCTGCATTTCAATCACAACATAACACATAAATATAATGACCATACAAATACATTTTCAAAACCATTATCAATACTAACATACATAAAAGAGTATATGGTATTTATTTTCCTTTAAAAAAAATTATTATTTTTTAAAGAATCTAAAGATCAAATAAAACTCGCGGCGGCGAAAAGGCTGTTTTCACCGATTACGTTAAAATAAACATTCATTTTTTTTGTTTAGTAAAAAGATTCATAGAAAGAAGATTACCTTTGAATGAAATGAAAGTACACTACTGTTTATAAAATGTGTAAAATAAAGTCATATATTAAAACAAAATATGCCTTAATGAAAAGAGATTGAGACGGTTCCATAAAAAGATGTTATCCTTGGATTGAGGAAAATAAATTACATAATTATATGTTTAAAATTTAAGTACACTCAATATGATTGGATATTTAGTGTAAATTGATCAGAGGACATTCACAGATGTTCTTTTTAAGACATAACCAATGATATGGATGTTTAACTCAATAAATGGAAATTGATTTGAATTACACTTATCAAGTACATATGGATGACTTGACAATTTATCAATGGGGTGATTATGTGTATCAATAGTATATCCACACAAAGGGGTGTTGAAATTACAATACAAATAAATAACCAATGGTTTCACATGTAATCATATCATGAAAAAATTATGAATTATATGATTAACCCAATGAATGAAATTTGGGTTAAAAAGATTCATTTCCGATTTGATAACTAAAGAAACATACAACACATGGATGAACAATAATTCAATAAATATTTAAATACCCATAAGTGAAAGTATATTACTCAAAGAGTAAAAATCATGTGTAATACTTACACCACGGAATGAGAAATAGTGACAAATATAACATGAATCTCAACGGAATAAAAGTGATTTAAGAAATCCCATACAATATTGTAATCAGTCGAGTCTTATGGCCAAAAGTTAATAACCACCAAATAAATAAACAAATACCAAAAATATATACAGTATAATGATAATATATATATAATGAATGTACAAAATACATAACATGCAATAAATAAGTGGTGAACAATGGAAATCTCATGGATTTAAAAGTGAGATAAGAAACCCCTTACATCGTGTCCGACATGACTTGTTTGTTCCTTGTTCTTTAAGAATAATAAGCATAGGTTAATTTAAAATTATTTAAGAACATTATTGATGTTTATTATTTCATTTATATCACTTCTTACCATGTTATAAACATGATGTAATCATTTATGTTAATAAGGGTCATTTCGTCGAAATTTGGTATTTGAGTCAAAAATGGACATCTTATAATTACATGTTGTTCATGTGGTAAAATTAGCATTATATACAGAATGTTATTCATGATTTAGATATGATATATATCATATATATTAAGTATATACCTATATTTATAGTAGTTAATATCATTTGGAGAAAAATAAATGAAATGCACCGTTCATGAAGAAGGTAAGTCGTATGTACGCATGAACGCAAATTCCATTTCTATTTTGTATTGTAATGGAACCGAATATTAATAATAAAAATGTATATTATAATTAAGTATAATATAATATATATTTTCATTAACTTTACCCTATATAATTTAATCATATGGCATGAACGATTCATATCACATTGAGGGGGCGGTAGACGACACTTTCTCAAATGAGATTATCGTATTTACCCACTATAGACACCATAAATGTATTCTATAAATAAAAAATACAGAAGCATAGAAAAAATATGAATAAAATATATATCACATATAAATATATTTATATCATAATGGCCACCATGAGAGGCGGTTAGAGATATTTGAACAATTATCGTTTCTTGAGGAAGCAGTTTGCCGTCCACAGAAACAGTATCATCTTTACCCATTAGATGAAGGTGTGTGTAAGTGTAGATATAATCATTCTCATTACAAAAATCTTGTATATTTATGATACATGTGTTTTTATATAATAAATGGGTAAAAAGAATTTAGTTTTTTGGAGAATTAAATTAACACAAAAAAAAGAATTTACGAGAAACTACTACCTTTAATTCGGGTAAAAATGTTTGGATTGAACCAAAATGACTTCTAAAAGATCCTTCTACCTAAGTTAATGCATCTTGGTGGATGAGAGTGATATTGATAGCATATTTGGGTAGGGGTTGGATGGTCCAAGGGTCTTGAGATGTGTGAGGAATGGGTTAGAGGAGATGGATTTTTATAAGGTGGAGGAGGAGTTCTTTAGGAATGTGTGGAAATATTATTTTATTGTATAACGATTTTCTGTGTCTATAGGTCTAAAACACAATAAAGTAATAGATAAGATGAATTATGGTCAAAATAAATTCATCCAATAAGAATTGGACTGGTTTTGGAAGTTATTTTTATATTTGTAATCTTGTTTATTTATATGATTTATTAATTAGGTAAACACTGCATCACTATTAGGTGATAAATAATTTACTCTATTTGTTGTCTAAAAATTATAAAAAAATACAATGATGTATGAAATATTTTTATCCTTCCAATGAATATTTATATTCGAAATGATATCTTATTTAACCATATGTAAAATTTAATTTACTAAAAGATATTTTTCTATGTCATTTTTGTCATTACTAAAAATTAATTAATCTATAGTGTCATTATCACTCTCAAGTGGCTATATTGGGTTGAAAAATCAACCCAAGGATGCCCAAGTTCGGTCATGACTCATTCAATATATACATGACATGTGTTAATGTAATTTATTATTATTATAACAATGTTTTTACCTTGATTTACCATATTTACCTTTAACCGCTGTAAATATAAGTCAAAAGTTACTATTCACCAAGAAATTATTTTCTTCTTATTGAACATAATTTTACATACTAATAACAACCATGTATGTCAGATTTTTGAAATTTAATTCACATATGTCGAAAATTTACATTTAAATGAAAATTCCAGTTTTTTAACAAATACTTGGTGGTTTCACTATTCATAAAAATTGATGTTCTTTAGGAAAATTACAAAAAATTAAGCCTAAGAAATATAGAATATTCTGAATTCAAAAATGTTGTCTATTTTAAAAAATTAAAAACATTGAGGTCTATATAATTAATTTAAAATTTATTCCCATCGTCAAAACAAATAGGTTGTTTTTAAGAGACAATATATATCAAAATATTGACAGTTGTTTTGTCCAATTTCAAAGTAAAATTAATCTCAATGACCAAAATTGGATTAAATGGTTAAATATTATCTAACTAAACTTTAGAACTAATTAAAAAGATAATATAACTATATAAATAAATTATATAAAAATTATACTTTAATCAAAGTACAATATTTTCACTATTCATCAAAAAATGAATTTTATCGGAAAAATAATTTTTTTTACAAAAGTGAAATTTGAATTCTCGATTCTCAATATGAATTTTATTTTTTCAATTAGAACATATAAAAGTGACCAAATTATGATTTAATGAGGTTTCACCATAAAAAAATGGTAAATCATTCATTTATAGTAAATTATGCTGAAAATTATAGTTATTCACATTTTAAGCATCTAACATTTATTGGATAAATGTAAAAACATTTAACAAACATGAATAATACTATTGTAGTTTGTTCTATTCATTCCCAGTAATACAACAGCTTGGCGATAATAGCCGTTTATAATAATAATATTGTAATATTATTTTTCTGTATAACCCAACATTGTGTGCAATGTACATTTTCAAAGAAACCCATTGTTCAGTATTGGGTACGCCATTGAACATTGAATCCACATTAAATTAAATTTATAATTAATTTACTAATATTAATAAATATGAAAATATCATATTCTTTAATTACTTGGGATGTTACACATCGGGCATCATAGTCAACGACTCAAGCTATGACCTCAAATTGTTCTGAATAATTTGGGGACTGACAGTCATAGACTGGAGGTAAGTTGTTCCATCGTTATCCACGAAGGATATCTGCAGCGTGACTAGCTGCTCAGACACCTCACTCAGTAGTTGTTGACCAAACCTCCTGCTGAGTCCATCTTCTACCACGTTCCTCATCCCTGGATTACGGGGTATGTCAAAGTCATAGTCCTGGAGAAACTCTATCCATCGCCGTTGTCTTAACTTCTGAATGATCTGAAGAAAGTTATCGGTCAATAGGAAAGGCTACCCCTTATCCATCAATGATTAAATGGGTGAGGCTACCCTTTAGTGGTCTGGTTCAAATGTCTGTTAGTACCAAGCCAAAGCATATATCCCTCTCACTCTGGAGAGGTAATCCTAGAAACAACTTTTGAAAAGTTTTCCACACACTCTTCCACTCCTGTTGGGAACTGAAAACTCAAAACTCCCGCAGCCACTTGGGTATGGTTGGCCGACTGAAGAGTGGTCAATTTTACCCTCCTATTCTTTAGTTTATCTAATGCTTCTTGGGATATATTTTTCACCAACCAAGAAAAACTCCATTCCAATGTTGTTGATAAACCACTACCTTTTTGCCTAATACAGTCATTCTGAGTATGAATTGTGGATGTCCATTCTATACCCAAACTAACATCGTAAGTTCTTGAGGCTTCCACCATGAGGTTCCAACCGAAAATATTTACTCTATGGTCAGATCACAACGTCAGCATAAATGTGATTTTCAAGTCTCATTCCAAAGGTGTCATCAGAAGAAGGTGTCAAGTCAATGGTTTAACCGAAAAATCCAGTTCTTCGACAAGATTCGTGGAAAGAAAGAATTAATAGTTCCAAGGTCTATTAATATGGAAGCTAGTAGTAGAAACATAATGTAACTCTAATCTATCTTGGAGAACATGTGTCACACTCCTTGACCTCATGAAGCTACTCCATTCCCCAGTCCTCCACCTCCCTTAGCCTAGTGGTGATGACATTGAGGTGGTGGTTGTAACATGTCGAAATGAATACCACCTCATACTGCTCTACTAGCTCGACTTCAATTTCTGTTTCCCTGAAGAATCATTTGTCCCTATCACTTCCTATTCCCAAAGCATTTTACACGCCCAAATATTTGATACTGGCATCTATTTCCTACTTTTCCACTATCAATATTCACTGGTTGTATTCAATCATCCAATGAAAATTCTATCACAAAACTTATCACTAGAACCCTAATATTTTTAGGAATGCATAGTGGAATCATGCTGGTTCGGATGCCACTAAACACAACTCTCTCGATAGTCCATGATATCATGCACTGACTATACTATATTCATCAAGTACCTATGATAGTTGGAATGCCTCAATGAATATTATGCTACTAACATGTCATCATGACGAAGCTGTATAAGATCTAGGGTAATATTATCCCTTATCCATTAAAGTCAAGAGGCCACAATCCCTGAGTAAGGTTCTCAAACTTGTCCCCAGAAAAAGTCACATCTTTACAAGGATCTGGGTAATCAAAACCCCATCATCATTCTGCTGATCTATGAAGAAGGATCTTTACTAATTCAACATCTGATCTGATGGTTCCCTAGCTAGATAGAAACCAAGCCGGCTCATAAAGAGAGTCCTAAAAAGCCTTTGAGTCGGGATCACCACAATACCTAAGGGGAATCTGATGCTGAAAAATGTGTATGGAACTTAGCTTATTTGTGTGCTATACCAGTAACACCAGTTTTAACCACTGGCCAACATGCTATGATAGAAATGGAACACTAAAAGAATGTAACATCTAGGGAAACGGTCGACGTACCAATGCCTCATCAATATGCAGACCATATTCATGGTCACTCACTAATAAAGACTAGCATATAGGATCACCATATGATCTACTAGTGTCCCAACTAGGCGGAAAACTCTAGACACAACCTCTAACCAGTTCATAGATACCTAGGGAACTGTATCATTTCAAAACCACATGGTTATTTTCCATTGAAACTTGTACAATGTGCTCAGTGGGAAAGTACCCTCTATTGGTGGGGCTGGTTGCATCTACATCCCAATAGATGGTGGTGATTCTGGTGCATCACTTGAAGGTGCTGACACCGTAATATGGCCCTACACCGAAGCCTTATCACTCAGTGGGAAGTCATCCTGTAGTCTCTTAGGAATCCAGGTTGGATGTCTGCATGGAGGAATTCTAAAAGAAATAGGTGCGACATGGTAAATAAGTTATACATGGTGAGCAGACTCAATGAAATTTGAAAGAATAACTTTCGAAACACACACACAAAAGAAGGGTTTTCATGCACTGAGTTTGAAATCAGAATTTAGAGTCCGGGTGTATGGATATGCCAGCCGCTGCACCAACACTAGATTCCCCAAACTGAAAACCACACTCATAAAACTTAACAAAATTACCACACAGAAAACATCATAGTCATAGTACTTTGGTATGACCGACTCCTCTGTTATGACATTGTCACAACCCATCCCTCGGTTCCAATTCTATGACAACTGAAATCCCACATTCCATAGGCCTGGGGCTGGTGACTAGCACAAGAAAGGTTTATCCCTAAATTGGGATGGGAATTCCCTTTTAATATGTACAAACACACGGTTTATGAACACAAAAAGAAGTAGCAACAAGTTTAATTGTTGTAGTAAAAGTGTGCTGAAAGTAAAAGGGGTCAGATTACAAGCCCAACTGTAAAGTACCAGTACAACTAAAAAGTACAAATACAACTGAAACGTACAAGAAAAATCTTGGATTTTCCTCCGAGGTTCCTACCTGATGTGTAGCTACAACTCACGATCATTAGTCCCTGCATCGTGTTGCACCAAATAGTTCACCTCTGATCACATCTGGTCTTGGCTCCCTATGTATGGATCAACGTTGAAGGCCATTTTCACAAGACACAACATAGTGCAGGCGTAGCCCAAGCCGGGTTGAGTATAACAATACTCAGTAGGTACCTCGAGACCCATTTAGATCTCTGAGAGATTCAAAAAGGAAAATCTAAAAAACAAGCCCACAAATATAAAGCACAAAGTGATATACCTCAACAATACTTTGGAATATTCCCATATATATACCTATTTTATCAAGATATACTCATATCATACATGACTGAATAATACAACAAAGGTAACACCATGAAGGTAGTGGTACCACAAAGGTAACTCCATGAAGTTAGAAGTACCACAAAAGAAAACCATGAAGATAGAAGCCCCACACAGGTAACAACACAATTATAGAAGTACCACTCATGAAACACCATGAAGATAGAAGTACCACACAAGTAACACCATGATTATAGAAGTACCACATAGGTAACAACACGTAGATGGAAGTACCATAATGATAACACCATGAAGATTGATATACCACACATGTAACACCACGAAGATAGATGTACCAAAGAGGTAACAACATGAAGATAAATGTACCACACAGGTACCACCAGGAATATAGAAGTACCACAGAGGTAACATCCCGAAGATAGAAGTTCCACACATGTTTCACAACAAATATATAAATTCCACACTGGTAACACCACGTAGATAGACGTACAACATAAGTAAAAACAAAAATATAGATGTACTACACTGGTAACACAATGAAGATAGATGTACAACACAGGTAACACCACAAAAATTGATGAATCACATAGGTTAAAAAATTATGATTAATGTACCACACACATAAAACCATGAAGATAGAAGTACCACACATGTACCACCACAAATATTGATGAACCACATAGGTAAAAACATGAAAATAGAAGTACCACATAGGTAAAAGACTCATCTCAAACTAGGTATAACATAATTAAAAAAGAATAGATGATTGTTCATAAGCTTGATCATCTTATTCTGTTATGTTGAAATGCTTCTGACTAACACAAGATTTATAGGTAACTAACCCCTACTAACCCACACAAGTTCTGACCCACACAGGATCAACAGGTAACTAACCCCCACTAACCCAAAAAGGATCTGGACCACAATGGATCGGTATGCGTTAACCCACAGAAGATCATTGAGCGATGGCCCACACATGATCTAACCCACACATTATCAGTATGTGATGACCCAAACATTATCGTTGATCACTGAACCACATAGTGTCTGATAGATGTTGACCCACACATGATTTATGTTCTTTCATCACATTACATCCAGCCAGAGGATTCCTTGCATTAGGTGCGATCGAGTTCTTGTAGAATATGCAACTCAAGATATTGGTGTTACCTCTTATGCAAATAAGCTCCATAAAGTAGTATCCCAAATTTCTCCCATGACGTAAGGGTTCTAATGTGACAGGAGGTGCGTAAATCGAATGCCCGGTCTGTGAGTTATATGTGTTTTAGTTCTAAGGGCCTGGTTGTATTCAGGTTCGATCCAACATGTCCATAATCTAGTTGTCTACAAAACACATATAGAATATACTAGAAAAGGACCATCTTGATCTGAGGGTCCCAGCACCACAGACGGTTCGTCAAACAGATGACAAAATTTTATGTTATGGCCTTTTAGGTACTCGTGGTTCCAGTGGGGACCGGGTCCGACTCGGAGGGGCCAGGCCGCAGTGGGCTTGACCCACTAGGTTGTGGTCCGGCCCTGTCTAGCATGTGGCGAGGCCTTCAAAGGGTGGAATATCCCTCAAGGGGGTGCGGCCCATGTGGCAGGTTGTCCAACCTCGGTCCACCCAAGCTGGCAATGACGAACATTTTCACAGGGAATTATGATTTTCCTAGAGGTTGTTCGGTTTTGTGAAACAGCGGTGCTGCATAGGCGCTGACCCATTTCCACAAAACCCACAAGCGGAATGGGTTCTACCTCTGCAGGGGTAGAGAACGTGTCCCGATGTTCGTCAGTGGCGCACTAGTCGCACCGCCTCCCCTTCCGTGATAGACCAATGTGTTGTCCACCATCTCCTACAACCGTTGTTGACGAGCTGTGACCCCTAGCTCACTGGCAGCATGCGACGACATGCCTCACCTCCTCTACGGCCGACTGCTCTGATAACCAATATTGTGTTGTGTTACAGCTTCCTATTGTGGCATGCATCAGTGCACAGTTTTCCTCATAGCTAGTTTGTGTTGCCTCGCTGGTGGTATTCCCCGAAGGGTGCATGGGTAGCAAATTAGTAGAGGGTTCGGGCTAGGTTAGTTCATTCCATTACCTCCATGTCAGCTCATAATGACGAGGGAGGATTAAAGGGTGAAAGACATTCAGTTTTTTTTAATCAAGAATCAAATGGCTACCTCAAGAATGATGGTGTGCAGGCGTTGGTTGAAGCGGGTCGGTGTCCATTGTTCTCCACAACTAGCTTCCAATGACGCTGCTCGTATGTCAATCTTTAGTTCGTGGTTCGGTGTCGCTCGTCTCCGCTAGCCGGAACCAGCTATGTCCTCCAAGGGATTGGAATCTCGGCCAATGGTCCGCACTTTGTTTCTTGGCGAAGCAGTGCTAATACATCAACTAAAGCTACATATAAATAAGAGAGGGGAGGAAAGTAACGTCGTTGGGAATTAATGGTGGCTCATTAATTATGATGTTTCCTAATTCCAAAATGTTGTTGTTACATAGAATGAAGGGGAAATACATTTAATGGCTTGAAACTTGCTGGAACCACACATCGCTCTTCGGTTGGAGGATAATAATGAAAATAAAATAGTAAAATTATTTTATTTTATTTATTTTATAAAGTCATAAAAATAATTTTTTCATCATACCTCATGCTGTCAATGTATTTTCTCCGTTAAGTTAATCTCGATGTTGTGGATTCAATAGTGCCCCCAGATTTTTAATCCAAGAACCAGTTCAAAGGTTAGGAAATGTTTCTCGCACATTTACTGAACATACAAACAAAAATATGTGAAAATTGTATACTACCACCCTCGACATGCACCGGTCAAGCTTTTGATCTTCCTAAAAAGAACACAACTTAACGAGCTCAACGGTACTCTCGAATTTTAAATCTGAGTTACTGTTTATATGTTATAGATTTTATAATAAAATAATTATCACTTAATTATTTTATTTATAGCCAAAAACTAAATTTCACTTGTGGCCCGCACCGGCCAATGTTTGTATCTACATATTGATAACATACCCTCATGAGCTTAACAGTGGTCTTATATTTTTACTCCAAGTCACCATTCTTGAGTTATAAGCATTTGAAAAAAATAACTATAATTAATTATTTATTTATAGTTATTCAATTTTAGTGTTTTCTCACAGCAGGCTTGCACCAACAAAAATTATGTCGCACCTAGGTTAAACATGATATCTTAAATGGAACTGTTCCCTCAAAATTCTGATCCAAGAAACCATTTATGTGTTATTCCACATTATTTGGAAAACTACTTACTCACACTTACTAAATCGTAAAAAAACATCGATGGGTCATTCCAGGCACTTCGGGCTGCAGAATCATGCGCCGTAAGATTTATCGGTCTCCAAATAATTATATATAATAAAAAATATTATAAAGATATTCATATAAATTACACAAAATCTGTTTAATCTATGAACCCAAATGTTTATCCTTTGTTTTTCATGAAAATCCATTATTTAAAACTGTCATTATGGCTTTTTATGATTTTTTAATTTCCAAAGTTTATCCCCCGAGAGTGTCAACATGAAATATTTTTATGAAAAAGGTGATGATCGAGTCTATCTCAAGGATCTATATTTTGGATTATTAACAGTAGATATCATTGTTCTAGTGCCACACCATGTTGTCATATCTAATAATGGAAATCATTCCATGGAATCCACTATCTCAATCCTTCAATAAAAATCCAAGAAAATTGCATTTACATTGAATTATCATTACACATGTAACGACCCAATGTATTTCAAAGGAAATTCCCTTCTTATAAATATGAAAAAAAATCACATTAAAAGAGAACATAATGAACTACTAAGGGTTATGTGACCTTTAAACACATATTTTACATTTCTGTGTTTGGAATTTCGAAAATATGACACACACGGTTGCAATCATGAAGTTATATGGAGTCCAATAAGAAAAACATATTTTTTTTGTGAATAGTTACCAACCCTTATGAATATTGATACTCTGTAATGAATAGTAACATTACCTGTGATAATATATAATTAATATTCATGTTGAAAATATGATATATCTATATTATAGAATAAGTATGTGACTGTTTTAAAATTGAATTATGATACTAAATTATGATATCAATTTAATATATAAATAATAATATTTAGAGAATTATTTTTGAAAAATGGAATTTAATTTTGGATTCTAAACATCGAAAAATGGTTGGGGTGAATATTTGCTATTTTTCCGAAATACTTGAATTTTTGATGAATAGTGTAATACCATAAATTACAAGATAAGATAAATTAGTTAATTAAAGATTTATGAATGATGATATGATGAAAAAATACCGATTGGTTCTAGATGAAATGATAAAATTTATATTCATCTCCTTGGAAGACTCGCCATTCCATGTCTTGTGTGGAAATAATAAACTAATGAATTTCATATTGGGAAAACACCTCTGCCCTCAACAATAGAAACCACCCATCACACCCTCATTTCCTCACACCTCTCAAGCTTCAATCCCTATCAAAACACTTCCCATCAATCTACCATATCCCCTCACCCACGTCCAAGAGCTTCTGGTGTCATCAAAAGACCAATCCTAGGCCCCTAAGGTGGATCTCAAGATGTGGATTCCAATGGTAATTTCCCTTCCTGTTTCCTTTGTTTTCATTTAAATTTCATGACATTTTCTTATTCTCTCCCCACCTATCATCATCCAAATGGTATGGTAACTCAAGTATCATAAAAATACTAGAATGGTATGATACTAATTTGAAATTATACCATCGAACCACCGTCACCATTTTCAATAATTTTATAAAATTAAACGATGTTTGTGAGGTGTTAATCTGTCAACTTCAAGAATGACATGTTTTCTTTTTTTCTTTTATACAATATGATATGGTCTTGAAACCATTTTTATGGTTTAACCATAATATTTTATATTTATTATTCCCTATTTAATGTTTTATAACTATATAATGTAAATATTACTAAATTATTAATCAAATCATGTTCATTGTGGTGGAAAAAAAACCCAAATAAACTCAAACAATCATCATTTAATTCTCATCTAATGATTCATCCACGTGGTATATATTATAATAAAAAATACAATAATTTAAACTCATTGAATATAATTAATAAAATGTAATATTAGCTTTGGATTTTTACCCATGTTCTACCCAAACATCAATTTATGAATACAAGTGAACTGCTCAAGAAAAACCATAAAAACAAACATTCCAGAACAATGTTTCTAAACACTAACACTCATTCAAAGGCACATATAATTACGTAATGAAACCATAATAAACCATAATAATTTAAAAATGGTTCTAGAATTTTTAATTAATGAATCTAATGTGGTTATATAGGACATTAAAGTGATAAAAGCGTTTGGATATAAGGTTAGGGGAAAATATCAAACCTAATTTCCATTCTTTGGGTTCTACCTCTTTCACTCCATATTTGGTATGGTAACTTATTAAAATGCATTTTTTAATAATAATCATACCTTTTTAGGGATATAAATATTTTTTAAGGTAGTTTATGTCATGAAAAATGTTTTCCAAAATAATTATTCTATTAAGAACACACCTTTTACTTATCACTGAAGATTGGCGGGTCCTGTAATATGTATTTTATGAACTCTTTATTTTGGCAACCCAATGTTTAGTAATGTTTTATTATGAGATTAAAAACATTTAATTTCATGAGTTAGTTATGTTCATTTTTAGTGCATGATAAATGATAATGTTACCTTGTGAGGGGTGCACCCGGAATTATATAGCACAATATGAATGTTTGAATGTGATGGGTGTGCCTAGAATTTTATAGTGCTCCAATTCATTGGGTAAAGTGATGAATATCATGACTTAATGTGAAATTTGTTGTGAAAAATATGATATAGTTTTTCACAAGTATGTTTTTTAGTTAACCACTAAGACATGATGTTTCATTTTTATGCATTGCAACATTTCATGTCACTTATTAATTCTTCCTCCCATGTTCATGATCATTTTCTTATGTTATTGTTATTCTCCCACATTTTTATATTATTCTTATATATCCTCATACTATGATTTTATCTCACCCATTTTTATGTATATCCTCAGGTTAATACTTGTACTACGGATAGGTCATGTGCCAATAATAAGTTAGAGAAGAAGGAATAAAATAAATTTGTTTGCTTGAGGTTGTAATTGTTATGTATGGTCATTGTTTTACAAAGAAACTAAACCTTTGTATCCTCTACATGTAATACTATTATGTTTTTAAACATAAAATTGATTTAATAGTAAATTTAGAAAGATCAAGGTCGCTATAGCTGGTATTAAAAGCATGGTTTAGTTAATTTGGGAATTTGGACTAGTGAACCCCAAAGAAAAAATCTAGCATTAGGGTATGTACAAATATTCACAAATGAATAATTAAATAGGGATCCCATAATTTATCCATTCAGTGAAAATGGTTAAATAAAAAAATTATTCAGGAATTGTTCAATTATGTCTTGTTCTAACTATATCTATTTTAGAAAATGACTGGAACTTGGAGAAACCAAGCCAACAAATCATGTGAGGGCCAATGCAACGATTGCCCGAACGACATCCCCAATGATTTGGGAGGTGGAGTTCAAAACATCATGGTGATTCTTTACCAACTATATCAGGTTATGACTAATAATTATAATAATGGGGAATTTTCTCATTCACAAAAGAGGGAGAAACTGAATATAAAATGATTTTGGAGGCAACGACCACTGGCTTTTAGTGGATCTTCTAATCCACTTGTTGTAGAGCAGTTGGTCAACTCCATGGTTAAAATCCTTTCTGTGATTCACTATTCTAAGATGCATAAGGTGACTCAATCCGAAAATAATCTAGATGGAGAAGCTGATCAATGGTTTTATTTGATTAATAACACCAAGTGAATGGAGGAAATTGGATAGATGGAATGGAAAGACAGTAAGTTAATGTTTCTTAACAAGTATTTCCCCTGAAATAATTTCATGAAAATGAAGAGAGAATTAATAGAGCTCAAGAAAAATGAAGAATAATCTATCACAACCTATGAAGTGAATTTCATAAGGCCGTCATGGTATGAATTGTGTTTCATTATGAAAAATTATATCAAAATTGGTAGATTCATTAGTGGATTAAAAGCTAACCAACAAAAGGATATTGAAATTAAATACTTTTGAATTTATAAAAAAGTTGTTCGGTGTGCTCTCAAAGTAGAGATGGTGTTTGGATAATTGTCCCATGGCTATGGTGATAAGAAATGAAAGAAAGAGTTTCAAGATAGAGGACCGAATGACAAATGTGGGGAGAAAACACAGTGACCCACATGCCAAAAATTTAGGATGTTTCCCCATAAGGACTACCTCGATGGGATGGGGATGTGCATCAAATGTGGGAATGAAGTAATCCATGCTCAAGAGAGTCAAAAATATATGTAAAAAAATGAGAATGTACTTGATCAATGGAGAGAATAACCCATGATTCATTGATATAACTATATAGATATAGGGAACTGTGCATGAAAGTTCACTATGCCTTGAGTTCTCGATGGTAATCAGCGTCAACAGTCACAAATCCCAAGGAAAAGTGTAAGGATTATTCCATCACTACTATGGATGTGAAGAATGATAATTATTCGTATAAGGTATACTTACTATTCACTCTATAAGGAAAAAAGTCTTATTTTATTCTAGTTCTACGCATTTCGTTATATCATGGAAGTTTCCTAGAACAATAGAATCGAAGCCACGAATCCATGAAGTAGATATATCTATAAATACACCAAGTAGTGAAATCATTGCAACTCAAGTGTTTGACTCTTCTCATATTGGTGTATGAGAGAACATTATTCTATAGAATCTTATAATAAATCCCTTGGTGGAATTTGACACTATAATTGGAATGTATTGTTTCTTGTTGTATAGAGCATGTATTAACTATCGTTAATAGGAAATATATTTTCAAATTCCGAACCATCCCATGATCCTCTACAAATTTAAGGTAGATCATGAATATCCATTGAAAAATCCTTCAACTGTGTGGATGTGGATTCCCTATGAAGAATCATACCTCTCCCTAATGGTTGGGTCAAAGGAAATTGTCAACATTGAAAAAATTTCCTTCATGATAGAATATAGTGATGTATTTCTTGAAGAGATACCTATAATTCCCCCGAATCTTGAGGTAGTGTTCTCAATAGAAATAATACGTGGAGATACTCCTATCTCAAATTTTCCCTATAGGATGTCTCTTATCTATAAGGACCCAGGCTTAAACCATACATAATCTTGACATATGAGAAGAATTAAAATTGAGGATCTTTTCTGGTTTAGAGTTTTAGATAATTATGGCACAACTAATAAATATCAACATGAATATTAAAATTAGACACTACTACATGGTATCCATTAATCATAAAATATAAAATCTAAAAAAGAAACATGTACAGTTCCATGGTTCATACATCATGACTTTTCCCTGATGACATCCTTGTCCCCATTCCACTTCATGTCCGGTGAAAAAAATTTCAAAAACATGGGATGAGAAAAAAGGTTATGAAGGGATAAAAAATAAAAGAAAACTGTATGTTTTTCAAAACAACAAGTAAACCATGAATACATTATCATAATTAATAATTTTCACCATTATCAAGTACAACATACTCTTCACTGAATAAAAGATCATTGCATACCCAATTGTAACAAAAATATTACCATAAACCCCTTATAAAGAAAACGTGACATATAAAGGTAACATATGACATAAACATACTTAAATAGAATAAAAATAAACTCAACTTCAAAAATTACCACTAAATGGAATAGCCATATACCCAACTTCCATACCATATTCATTGGACGTTATAATGTAACCACCCATCCTGGTTTAACATGGATCCACCCGTCAATTGGTTTATCACCTAACCACATGTCAAATGTCCGCCTACCATTATAAAATCACAACACATAAAATATTGTAAATATAATCATTTAACTAATAAAATTTCCATCATGAAATAAAAATATATAATTTCTATATATAGAAATAATCAATGATTAATCAAACCATTTTCAAAACCATTTAAAACATTTAACAATGAGATTTTTGAATCAAATTGTCCCATACCACTTTGAAGATTTTAAAGGAATTAATGTTTTATAACATTAATTTCTATATTAATAAATACTAAAACCATTTTTAAAACATGAACATTAATGATAAATAATTAATAGAATAATTATTTAAAGCTTTTAAAATGATGTTTTAGTTAAAGATTCTCGTAATAGTAGAGAAACTGTTGTCTAAACATAATAGAAGAATAGAATAAAAAAGAACAGAAAATATCATGAGAATAAGTATATTCAAGATATAATATTCCAAATTATAGTATATACACCATATAAAATTTAATTGGCGCCTAACAACAATGATGTATCAACGGAATTTAAATTGAGATGAAATCCATTTTAAAGACAGTATCCTTAGATTACAGATAAATCAATTACAAAATTATGTGTGTAAAATAAGAATACAATCAATATTAGTTGATATTATGGGTGGAAAAATAAGAGGTCAATAACACATAATTATAACATATAATAATCCAGAAGCATAAGTTTAACCCAAAGAATTAAAATTGGGTTAAGAAGTTCCCTTACATAAATTCGACAGCCTAATGACATCACTTTAAAATTCGGATTAATAATTTGATGATAGAAAAAATGGTATCTCATGACATGAAAATAATTTTTAAATCATTAAGAATATTTAAGAACATATCCCAACATTAGAATATGGAAATTAAAAGACATAACAAAATGTTGTCTTTAAAAAATAGTAGGGTGAAATGTTCCCTTAACGATTTGGTAACTTATGAAACATCACCATATAAAAAAGAATAAAATAATTAATATTTATTTACCCCTAAATTAATGTATATTTCAAAATGAATAAAATCATGTTCAATACATACTCTAGAACAAATAAAAAAATTCAATATAGCACGAATCTCAATGGAATAAGATGTGAGACGAAAACCCATTACCACATTTTAATAATATGAGTCGTATGCAAAATGTTAATAAAAAACTTTAATCCCAGAAATACAGGAATATAAAGAGACTATTGATAATATATATCAAATTGCAGTACACCATATACCACATTCATTAATTAAGTGGCAGACAATGAAAATCTCATGGAATTAAAAGTGTGATAAGAAACCCCTTACCTCCTATCCGACATGAATTGTTCATTCCTTATTCTTCTTGAATAATAAACTTATGTTAATTTATACCTGATTAAGAACCGTTTTTGGGTTTATTATTACATTTAAATCACTTATTACCATTTTATAAACATTATTTAATCATTTAAATTAATAATGGTCATTTTGTCGATATTTGGTATTTGAGTAAAAAATGGACTTCTTATAATTACAAGTTATTAATGTGGTAAAAATTTCATTATAATCAGAATTATATTACTGATTTAGGTGTCATATATATAATATATATCATGTATAAACATGTATTTATAATAGTACATAAAATTTGGTGAAAATAAATGAAATGCACCGTTCATGGAGACGGCAAGCTGTATTTACGCATGAACGCTACATCCATTTCTGTTTTGTATTGTAATGGAATGGAATCATAATGATACATAATTATATTATAATTCCAGTATAATATCATATTTTATTTCCTTAACTGTACTCTTTATACGATCCTCAAAAGACATGAACGAGCCATATCACATTGTTGGAGCGGTAGCCGACACTTTCTTAAATGAGATTATCGTATTTACTCACTGTGGACACCATAGAGGTATTATATAAATTAAAAAAACAAAGGAATAAAAACAATATGAATATAATATATAAAATATATAAATATTGTGCCATCATAATGTCCACCATGATAGGCGGTTAGAGATATTTGAACAATCATTGTTTCGTGAGGCAGTAGTTCATCGTCCACAGAAACAACATGTTCTGTACCAATCAAACAAAGGTTTATGTACGTTTAGTATGAATCCATCTCATAAAAACCGCCTAGTATATTGATTATAATTTTTTTTATTAAATAATGATACAAAAATTATTATGGGGTTGTATAAGTAAAATAATACAAAATAAAACAAAATAATTTTAGAGAAATTGTTACCTTTAATTTGGGTAACTCCCTATGGTTTGACACAGAAGGACTTCTAAAAGTGCCTTCTGCCTAAGGTAAGGCTTCTAGGTGGAATATATGGATCTTGAGATATTACTTTTTTATGGATTGGATGAGCTAAGGGGCTTGAGAAGCGTTAGAAATGGATTAGGAGTGAGAGATATTTATAAGGGGGTGGAGGGGTTCTTTAGGAAAGTGTGAAAATATTATTTTATTATATAATGATTTTAAATTTATAAATGTCAAAAACTCATTAAGGTAGAATATATGATGACTCATTTTCGAAATAAATTAATACAATAAGAATTATAATTGTTTTGGATGTTATTTAAATATTTATAATGTTGTCTTTTTTAACGATTTATTGATGAGGTAAACACTGCATCTTTATTGTGACTTAAATAATTTAATTTATTTGATGTCTAAAAAATATAAAAATAAACCCATAATTTAGGAAATCATAATATCTTTTCAATTAATATTTATAGTCTAAATTAATACTAATATAACTCTTTGTAAAAATTAATTTACTAAAAGATATTTTTTAGGTCATATTTGTCTTTACTTTAAATTAATTATTATAAATTGTCATTACCACTCCATGTGGCTTATTGGGGTCCTAAAATCGACAAAAGGATTCCCATGGTCATCCATGGCTCATAAAATAATGATAGAACAAATGTTAAGGTAATTTATTATTATTATAATATTCGTTTTACCTTGAATTACAATATATACCTTTAACCGAGGTAAATAAAAGTCAAAATTTTATATTCAAAAAAAAATTATTTTCATCTTATTGGACCAATTATTACTTATTAATAACCAATTTTTTTTGGATTTTTGGAATTCAATTCACATAAGTGGAAAATTTGCATTTCAATCAAAATGTTAGTTTTTTAACTACAACTTAGTGGCTTCACTATTCATAAAAAGTTTATGTTTTTCAAAAAAATAAAAAATTTCAGCCTAAGATATATTTGATAGTATATATTAAAAAATGAGGAATATTATAAAAAATTAAAAACATAGATGTTTCAATATTTATTTTAAAATAAATTTCCATTGTCAAAACAAGTAGCATGTTTTTAAAAAACAATATATATCAAAAGATTGACACATGTTTATGTCCAACTTTAATGTTAAATTAATTCAATGATCACCATTGAATAAAATGAAAAAAATATAATATAATTAAACATTATAACTAATAAAAATTATAATATATCCTTGTAAATAAATTATATTGAAAGGAAAATTTGAATTAAAATAATGTATTTTTCACTATTCTTCACAAAATGAATTTTATCAGAAAAATATCAAAATTTTACCCAAAGTGAATTATGATGTCCCGATTCTAAAAAAGTAATTTAATTTTTCAAATAAAATAAATAAAAGTGACCGAAACCTTATTTAATGAGGGTACACCATCAAAAGACTGTAAATCAACCTTTTGATGTAAATAATTCTTAAAATTTGATTTCTTCACATTTTAAGCATCTTACTTTTATTGGATAAATGTAAAAACAGTTAAAAACATATATAATCATATTGTAGTTCGTTTTGTTTGTTCCCACCAATAGAAAGACTAGAAATTAACTACCATTTAAAATAATAATAATATATTATTATTTTTCAGTATGATCAGACATTGTGTGAAACATAATATTTCAAAGAATCCTATTGTTGTGTATCAAGTGCGCCATCGAACATAGCATCCCATTAAAAGTAAAAATTAATAATTAATTTCAAAATATTTATAAATAGGAAAATGACATATAAATTTACCTGGGATGTTACATTCTCCCCCCCCCTTAGGAAATGCGTCCTCGTAATTTTAAAATTGGACTTGGAAACATCATTATATGTCTCAAATCAGAAAAAGAGTAAATAAAAATATCACAATAAATAAAAGAATGATATATAAAAAGGTCACCGGAGATTATACATATTAGTATTCCATGAAATCATGTATTAGGAATAGAATCTACCTCTCATAGATTAATATAGAGTGATAAATAACTTGATCACAGAAAGTTAACCACCACAAAACCATAAATTTGTTGTTGGGTAAATCTTACATGATACAAGAGAGATGACAAATTTTTTACTTCAAGTTCATTTTCCTAGAGCTGATTAATTTTTCTAAAAACTAGACTATGATCATAAATAAATATACAAACTTTTCTTGTAGAGTGACATCCATTAATAAAATTCTAACACAAACTCATATTTACCCCAAACAGTAAGTATTCATGATGACATGGTCACACCTGAAGGGAAAGAATAAACATCTAGAGTATCAGATAATCTACAAAATATGAACTATATATTTCCCCAATCATTAGACATCAACAAAAAAATGGTTAGTATAATATCAGATAATACCCAAAAAGGATAGTCTTCTACAAAATGAAAAACTACTCTAAATCTCAAAAATTTGTCAAACAATACCAAAAGTTCAACAAATACCATTTAATAAAGAATTGTCCATAAAATTCTTCTAATTAATCCAAACTATTATTGAAACCCACATATCAGAGTAATTTAATCACATATTCTTCCAAGATAAATCTTAACAGTTTCGTCCAAATAAAAAAAGTCACTGTTAAAGTCTCATATCAAAAAGTAATTAGCCTAATCACATATTCTCCATAATAGGATAATAATTTCCATATATAATGAAAAATAAACTTATTCTTGATTCCTAAAATCATCTGTCTTAAAATAATTAGTCATACTAATGGGGACATCACATAGTCTAGTTCTAGGCGACAAATCATAGTCGCACTTTGGTTGTGGGTTCTATTCCTGCAGCTTTGTCCGACATGACGGGTTGTCAGACGGTCATCCTTTTTTCCATTTTCAAAAACTATATAATTATATATACCTCCAAAAAAGAGATAAATTCATCAAAAATAATCATAAAATATTTTAACCATAATGGTTATCTTATAAGTTTAATTTAGCATCTCAAAATGTATTAAAATGTAATTGTGTCAAATTCAAGAGTCATATAAACTCAAATGGTTCATTATAACTATATACACAAAAGAAAAAATTATTAATAGTTGAATAAAATATTCAAATATCAAACTTCAGGGTTATAAATACTATAGAATGTCTTCTAATGTAATACTATAATCAAAAGATCCTTAATACTTTTGATCATTTCAAAATCCTAAAATCTACCATAACTCTTGAACCCCTTATATGTTTACTTCTTACTCATTCAACGGTCTTCATAATCCATTTACTATTTCTTTCCAATATATAATAAAATACATCATTCCTACAAAAAAACATGGATCACATCCTACGATTAAATAATATCAATACATATGTTAAAAAATAATCCATAACTTTCATTGGTCACTGTCAGTTAATTCATCCTCAATCAGAATGGAATTTAGAATTGATACAAAAAAACATTTACGATCCTGGTGATCCCATTTTTTTGAAACTTATTCATAGGAAACTTGTTTCTATAATGATCATGCACACTGCATTTAAAACGTTCAATTGATCCCTCAGAGTGAACTTCGATCCCTTTCCTAGAGTCAACTAGATGTTTCATTTGTCATGAGTAGGTTCTTTCTTTATGACCTTCACTTCCAAATCAATATAAAGTTCCCATCCCTTTGAATCATTTTCGTATTTGTTTCATTCCACATTCTTAACACATAGGTTTTTGAATATACTTACATTTATGATTATTACCTGAAAATTTGTGGGGATTTGTTTCTCGGATATATGATGACTTATAAAAATCACAAATGATCAGGTGGTCAATCATGACTCCATATTGTTGGTTGAGCGTAACCACAAGAGTTCTCATTGCGGATCCCATTTAATTCAATGACTCATTCAGAAAACCATCAAAGTTTTATTCACATCCATTGTTACTTTGATGCATGCTAGATCCTACCATTGACTAAAACCAAAAAGTTCAGTGTGAGTATATCAGTAAAATCATTATATATTATCTTATGAGGATTTTAAACACTAAAAAATACTTTTCCATGATATCATAAACTCATTCAATTTATTTAATAATATTTGACTCTTTCTAATATGCTAACCATTATGGTTATTCAAACTATGATTAAATAATAAACTAACCTGAAATGTTTTCTAAACCATCCTCTGATACCAACTATAAGGACCCAACCTTTAGCATTACATGATCTTGGATTATCTCAAGAATTCACATTGAGGATCCTTTCAGGTTTAGAGTTTTAGAGAATTAGGTTATAACTATTATATAACAACATAAATATTATATGTATACACCACTACCCAGTATCCATTTTTCATAAAATATAATCTCTTAAAAATAAACATTTCTAGGTCAATGTTTTAGACATCATGAATTTTCCCTGATCAAATACTTTTTCCTATTGCACTTCTTGTCCTGTGAAAAACATTTCAAAAAATAGGATGGGAAAATAGATCAGTAAGGGATACACAAATAATGAAAACTATTATTTTTAAAATACAATAATTAAAAAATGAATAATTTATCATAATTAATACTTATCACCTTTCGGAAGTAGTAAATACTTTTCACTGAATAAATGATCATTACATACCCATTTGTACCCAAAATATTACTATAAAACCCATATAAAGAATACATAACATATTAAGGTAACTTGGGGGACATATACATACATAAATAGAATAAACATAAGGTAAAATTACACAAATATCACTAAATTGAATATCCTTACAGTCAACTTCCATACCCAATGCATTGGAGGTTATAATGTAACCACACGTCCTAGTTTATCACGACACCACCTGCCATTTGGTTTTTCATGTATCCACCCGTCAAATGTACATGTACCATTTTAAAATAATAACACATAAAATACTATAAATATAAAGGTTTAAATAAAAAAATTTCAACTTAGTAGTTACAATAGATCATATCATGAAATTGACATAATCAATGATTAATCAAAAAATTTTCAAAACCAGTTAAACCATTTAATAAAGTGATTTTTGAATCAATGTGCCCCATACAACATTGAATATTTTAAAGGAGTTAATTTTTTAAAACAATAATTTCCATATAAATAAAAACTAAAAAACATTTTGAAAACATTGAAATTAATGAGATGTATATAGAATAATAATTTTCTAATGCTTTTAAAATGATGTTTTAGTTAAAGAGTCTTGAGACACTAGAGAAATAGTTGACTAAACATAATGGAAGAATAGAATAAAACAAAACTAATAATATCATGAAAATATGGATTTTCATGATATAATATTCCAATGGGATGTATATAGACCATATAAATGTGTATCATCACATAACAACAATGAAGTCTCAATGGAATGTAAATCGAGACAAAATCACTTATAAAGAACGTATCCTTAGATTAAGGATAAATAAATTATATAATTATCTCTGAAAAATAAGAATACCCTCAATATAAGTGGATATTATGTGTGATACAATCCTAGTATATTCAGGAATATTTATTACATGACATAATCAAGAAGCATATGTTTAACCGAACGAATTGAAATTGTGTTAAAAACTTCCCTCATAAATTTTACATCCTAACAACATCACTTTAAAATTACTAAAAATAATTTTATGAGAGAGAAATGGGTATCTAATCACATGGACATAAAATTTACATCAATAATGATATTAAAAAGCATATCCCATCATTATAAGATGTAAATTAAAAGACATAACAAAAATAGGTCTTTAAAAAAGAGGAGGGTAAAAGGTTCCTTTAACGATTTGGTAACATATGAAACATTAAACATATAAATAAAGGATCATAAAATTAATTATTAATTAACAATAAATTAATTTATATTACAAAATGAATAGAATAATGGTCAGTAAATACACCACATAACATGAAATAGAGTTAATATAGCATGAATCTTACGGGAATAAGAAGTGAGATGAAAAACATTACCACATTGTAATAAAATGAGTCATATGAAAGAATGTTAATGAACACCAATTGAATCCAATAATACCATGAATATAAATAGAATAAAGATAATATATATCAAATTAAAGTACATAATAAAACAAATTTTATAAATAAGTGGTGAAAAATGGAAATCCGGCTGAATTTAATGTCAGATAAGAAACCCCTTACCTCCTGTCTAACTTGACTTTTTTGTTCCTTGTTCATCCTGAATAATAAACATATGTTAATTCATACTTGATGAAAACCCAATTTGTAGTTTTTTATTTATTTTATATCACTTATTACCATGTTATAATCATTATGTAATCATTTATGTTAATAATGGTCATTGTATCGATATTTGGTATTTGAGTCAAAAATGGACTTTTTATAATTAAAAGTGGTTTATGTGGAAAAAATTTCATTATGTCCAGAATGATATTAATGTTTTAGATATCATATATTAAATATATATATCTAGTATATACAAGTATTTATAATATTACACAACATTTGGTAAAAATAATTGAAATGCGTCGTTCTTGGAGACGGTAAGTCGTATGCACGCATAAACGATACTTCAATTTCAATTTATTATTGTAATGGAATGGAAACAAAATGATACAAAAGAATATTATAATTCATATATAATTTGATATATATTTTCATTAACTCTACCCTTTATAAATTCCACAAATGGAATGAACGAGTCATATCACTTTGAGGGGGTAGTTGTCCGTAATTTCTCAAATGAGATTATCATTTTTACCCACTATGAACACCATAAAGGTATTATATAAATGAAAAGTACAGAATAATATAAAAAATTTTAATATAATATATATCATATTATAATACAGTTCCATTATAATGTCCACCATGAGAAGTGGTTGGTGATATTTGAACAATCATCATTTCGTGAGGCAGTAGTTCATCATCCATATACACGGTATGTTCATTACCCATTAGATGAATGTGTGTGTATGTATAGTTTGTATATATATGATAAGAACAATCAAGAATATTGAGAGTACTTATGTTTTCTTAAAATAATTGAATTAAAATATTTTAGGGAGTTGGGTAAGTAAAATTAAATTTAATTGAACAAACTAATTTAAGATAAACTATAACCATTAATTCAGATAACTCCATTTTCTTTGAACCAAAATAACTCAATGAAGTTCCTTATGCCTAAGGTAAGGCTTATAGGTGGAAGATAATGATATTGAGGGATTATTTTGATAATTTTTGGTTGACACATGGGGCTTGAGAGGTGTGAGGATTGGGTTAGTGGTGAGGACTTTTTATAAGGGGGAGGAAGGGTTCTTTAGGGAACTGTGAAAATATTAATTTATTATATAATTATTTTTGGTTTCCAAAGGTCCAAAACTAATTAAGTTCAAATATAATATTACTAATGGTAGAATTAAAATCAAACAATATGAATTTGATAGGTTTTTGAAGGTTATTTAAATATTTATAATCTTATTTATTTAAATTATTTATTAATGAGGTAAAAAATACATAATTATTATGTCATAAATAATTTAATTAATTTGATGTATAAATTTTTTTAAAATACCATGATGTTGGAAATAATTTTATCTTTCCAATGATTATTTACAGTCGAAAAAAAATTTATATAACTATAGGTAAAAACTAATTTAGTAACAGATATTCAGTTATGTCATTTTTATTTTTACATCAAACAAATTAATCTATAGTGTAATTATCACTCACATGTGACTCCATGGGGTCCCGAAATCAACCGAAGGATGACCATGGTCGTCCATGACTCATCCAATTAATTATGGATAATTTTAAATGTAATTTTCTATTATTATAATATTCATTTAACCTAGAATTACGATATTTTCCTTTAACCACGATAAATAAAAGTCAAAAGTTATTATTCAGCGAAAAAATTATTTTCATCTTATTGAACAAAATTTTACAAAATAATAACAACCATGTATGCATTTTTTTCTAATTTCAATTCACATAAGTATAAAAATTTCATTTATATGAATAATTCTAACTTATAACTACTACTTTGTTGTTTCAATATTAATCAAAAATTGATGTTTTCAAAAAAATGCCAAAAATTCAGCCTCATCTATATTTGATATTCCAAATTAAAATATGATATTTATTTTAAAAAATTAATAACATGGAAGTTTCATTTATAAATTTTAAAAAAAAATTGGTGTTAAAATAAATTTCATGTTTTTAAGAAATAATATATATCAAAATATTGACACTTATTTATATCAAATTTCAAAATGAAATTAATTCCAATGAAACCATTGGATTAAATGGTAAAAATATAATCTAATTAAACTTAAAAACAAAATAAAAATATATTCTGTCCATAAAAAATAGATTAAATAGAATATTTTAATTAAAATACAGTATTCTTCAATATTCATCAAAAAATGAATTTTATTAGAATAATACCATAATTTTACCCAAAGTGAATTTTGATGTCCTGATTATAAAGAATAATTTTATTTTTTCAAATAGAACATATAAATGTAACAACAATTTTATTTAATTATAGTTATCCATCAAAAGGTGGTAAATCAACCTTTAAAAGTAAATTATGCTTAAAATTTTATTTATTCCCATTTTAGGCCTCTAACTTTTGTTGGATAAATGTAAAAACATTTCAAAGACATGTACAATCATATTATAGTATGTTATAATAATTACCACTAATAAAATGGCTAATAATAAAATTCCATTTAAAATAATAATATTATATTATTATTTTTCAGTATAACCCAATGTTGTGTGCAACGTAAGATTTCAAAGAAACATGTTGTTTTGTATCGGGTATTCCATCGAACATAGTATCACATTTAAAGTATAATTAATAATAAATTTTAAAATATCAATAAATATGAAAATTTCATATTTTTTATTTTCATGGGATTTTACATCCTTCCACCCTTTTGGGAACTGCATGAACACAATTTTTAAAAGAGGCTTGGAAACATCAATTAATGTCCCAAATCCAAAAAAAGAGTAAATAAAACTATTAGTATAAATGAATGAAAGAAATATACAATGGTCACCCAAGACAATAGATACTATGATTCCATGAAAACATGGATATGGTAGAGAAACCATCTATTATTGATTAATAGAGAGTGATATAGAACTTAATCACGAAATGATAACCAACCCAATACAATAAATTTGAGGTTGGGTAAAAGTCTGATGATAAAAGAGAGATTATAATTTTAATAATTCATGATCCATTTCATATATTTGATTATTTTTATTAATAACAATACTATGATCATAAGGAAATACACTTAGTTTTCATGTATAGTGTCATCCATTAATAAAATTCTACCTTAAACACATCTTTTCTCCAAATGGTTTGTATTCAAGAGGACTTATTCACACCTGTAGTGCTAGAATAAACATCTAGAGTATCACATAATCTACAAAGGATGAACTATATAATTACACAATATTTTGACATCATCCAAAACCAAAATTGGTTAGTAGAAGACCAGATAATCCCCAAAAAGGATAAACTTTTACAGAAAGATAAACTACTATTAATTTACAAAAATTTTCAAACAATACCCAAAGTTCAACAAAGTCTATTCAATAAACAATTGTCCATAAAATTCTTCAAAGTAGTTCAAACTAATATTGAAACCCAAATATCAGAATAATTTTATCACATAGTCTTCCAAGATAAATTATAACATTATTCACCAATTATCATCAGTCACTCTTAAAGTCTCATACTGATAAGTAATTAACCGAATCACATATTCTCTATGCCAGATTAATTATTTCCATAGATAACCCAAAACAAATTTATTCTTGATTCATAAATACATAAAACTAAAAATAATTACTCATTCTATCCAGGGACATCACGTAGTCCAGTGGTAGGCGATACATCCTACTCGCACTTTGGATGTAGGTTCGATTACCGCAGCCCTGTCTGACACGACTGGTTGTCACACGGTCTACGTGTTTTCTTTTTTCAAAAACTATATAATTTATTAACATTACCAAAAAGAGATAAATTCATCAAAAATAATCATAACATATTTTCACCACAATGGTTATCTAATAACATTCATTTTTCATCCCACAATGTATTAACATATAATTGCCTCAAATTCTAGTGTCATATAAATCCAAATAGTCTTTTATAACTATATCCCAAAAAGAAATGATATTTATTCGTTGAATAAAATATTCACATATAAAACATCATAGTTACACATACTATAAAAAGTATTCTAATTTAATCCCATCATCAAAAGAGCCTTAATATTTTTAAGATTTCACCCTCCTTAAATCTACAACAACTCTGGAATCCCTTTGATATTGACTTCTAAATCATTCACTGTTATTCATGGTCCATTAACTATTTCTTTATAGCTTATTCTGAAATACGTAATTCCTACAAAAAAATATTGAATCATATCCTAAGATTCAATAATATCACAACATAGTTTAATAAATAACCCATACCTTTCATCGGTCATTGTCAGTTTCACCATCCTCAATCGGAATGGCATTAGGTATTGATAAACAAAGATTTGAACGATCCTGGAGATCCCATTCCAGAAACATCCTTGGACGAAACCTGTTTGTAT
This sequence comes from Viscum album, assembly GCA_963277665.1. Classification (NCBI taxonomy): domain Eukaryota; kingdom Viridiplantae; phylum Streptophyta; class Magnoliopsida; order Santalales; family Viscaceae; genus Viscum; species Viscum album. Next base: position 1,756,951,382 of record OY728159.1, on the reverse strand, counting down.
AAAGACCATGAACCCCACTTTTAAAAAAATCAATTTATCCCTTAGAATGAGCATCATTCCCTTTCCTTGATCTACCTAAATGCTTCCTTTTTCCATGGAAGGTTCCGGCTTTATGACCTTCACTTCCACATCTATAGGATCATATCATCCCTTTGAAAAAATATCATATGTGTTTCTTTCCACATTCATGAAACATAGGTATTGGAATATATTTTCCATTATGATTATAAACTAAACTTCCGTGGGGATTTATCTCTCTCATATACTCGCATATACTATCCATTATAAAAATAAAATAGGATCAGGTGGTCAATCATGACTCCAGATAGTTGGATGAGAATAACCATAAGAGTTCTCTTTGAAGCTCGCATTTCATTCAATTGCCCATTCACGAAACTGTCATGGTTTTCTTAACATCCAAGGTTACTTTGATTCCTACTAGATCCACCCATTGACTAAAACAAAAAATGGTTAGTGTGAGTATATCAGTAAAATCGTTATATATTATTTTATGAGAATTGTAAACACTAAAACACATGTTTACATGTTATCTTAAACTCGTTTGATTTATCTAAAAAACTACGACTCTTTTCAATATGCTAACCATTATGGTTATGTGACATATGATTAAATAACACCCTATCCTCTAAAGTTATTTAATCCTACCTCTGATACCAACTATAAGTATCTAGCCTTAAACATGCCATAATTTTTTATTATTTAATGATTTCACATTGAAAATATTTCCAGGTTTAGAGTTATAGAGAATTAGGCCATAACTATTACATAACATCTTTATTATTACAAGTAGACACTAGTACACAATATATATTTTTCATAAATTATAAACTCTAAAAAAGAAAGATGATTAGTTCCATGTTTTAGACATCATGGCTTTCACCTGATCACATCATTGTCCCTATTCCACTTCATGTCCTGTGAAAAACATTTCAAAAACATGGGATGATAAAAAATCTTAGTAAGGGATACTCAATGAAGGAAAACTATTAGTTTTTCAAAAAAAGTAATCCATGAATAATTTATCATATGTAATACTCTTAACCTTTATGAATAGTAAGTACTCTACACTGAATAAAAGATCATTGCTTGCCCTTTTATAACCAAAATATTACCATAATACCCAAATAAAGAAAACATAACATATAAAGGTAACATAGTACATAAACATACATAAATTGAATAACCATTCAATCGACTTCAACACATATCACTAAATGGAATACCCACACATCCGAATTCCATACCCAATGCATTGGAGGTTATAACGTAACACCCATCCTGGTTTATCACGGAACCACCCGTTATTTTTTTTATCACATAACCACGAGTCAAATGTCCATGTACCATTATAAATTAAAAAAACATAAAATATTGTAAATATAAACATTTCACTAATATCATTTCAATATTTCAATTATTATATATCATTTCTAGATATTGACATAATCATTTCTTAATCAAACCATTTTATACATTTAATAAAGTGATTTTTGAATCAAAGTGTCCCATAGAAAATTTAATATTTTAAAGGAATTAATGTTTAAAAATAGTAATTTCCAAATAGATAAATTCTAAAGACCATTTTGAAAACATGTAAATTAATGAAAAATATTTATTAGAATATTTATTTAATGGTTTTAAAATGATGTTTTAGATAAAAAGTCTCATAAAACACGATAAATAATGAACTAAATATAATTGAAAAATAGAATAAAACAAAACATATAATATCATAAGAATAAATATATTCATCATATAATATTACAAGGGGCCTTTTATACACCATATAAAAGTGAATTGGTGCATAATAATAATATAGTATCTGGGGAATGTAAATTGAGATGAAATCACGTATAAAGATGGTATCCTTCGATTAGTGATAAATCAATTACATAATTATGTGGTAAATATAATAATACAATCAATATATTTAGATATTATGTGTGAAACAATCAGAGGAAATTCACGAATATTTATGACACAACATAGTAAATATGTATATGTTTAACCCAAATAATTGAAATTGTGTTAAGAAGTGCTCCTATATAAATTTGAAAACCTAACGACGTCACATTAAAATTCATAAAAATAGTTTGATGAGAGAAAAAATTTTATAATATCACTTGGACATAAAATTTACTTCATTAAGGATATAGGAGAACATATCCCAAAACTAGAAGATGTAAATTAAAAGACATAATGAAAAGAAGTCTATAAAAAAGAGGAGGGTTAATGGTTCCTTTAATGATTTGGTAACTTATAAAACATTCACCATATGAAAAAAGTATCATAAAATGTAGTTTTATATTCCCATAAATTAGAGTATATTACCCATTTAATACAAAATGGGCAGTACATACAAAACACAATAGGAAATAGGGGCAATATAGCATGAATATCACGGGAATAAGAAGTGAGATGAAAACCCCTTACCACATTGTAATCAAATGAGTCGTATGAAAAAAAAATATTAAACACAAAATGAGTAACAATATACATTGAATAAAAAGTGAATAATGATAATATATATCAAATGGCGGTATAAAATATACCGCATTCCATAAATAAGTGGCTAACAATGGAAATCTCGTGGAATTAAAAGTGTGATAAAAAACCCCTTACCTCATGTCTGACTTGACTTGTTTGTTCCTTGTTCATCTTAAATAATAAACTTATGTTAATTTATAACTGATTAAGAACTCATTTTAAGTTCATTATACCTTTTTTATCACATATTACCATGTTATAAACATTATATAATCATTTAAGTTAATAATGGTCGTTTTGTTGGTATTTTTTATTTGAGCCAAAAATGGACTTCTTATAATTACAAGTTGTTCATGTCGTAAAAATTTCATTTTCTCCATAATTATATTCCAGATTTATATATCATATATATCATATATATCCAATATATACCTTTATTTATAATAGTACATAACATTTGGAGAAAATAAATGAAATGCACCGTTCATAGAGACGGTAATCCGTACGTACGCATGAATGCTACATCCATTTTTCTTTCATATTGTAATGGAATGGAAACATAATGATACATAAGTATTTTTTAATTCCAGTATAATATCATATATAATTTCATTAAATACACACTTTATGTGTTCCACATATGTCATGAACGAGTAATATCACATTGAGTGGGCAGGAGTCTGCACTTCCTTAAATGAGATTTTCATATTTACCAACTATGGACACCATAAAGGTATTATATTAAAAAAAATACAGAAGTATAGAAACAATATAAATATAATATATATCATAGATAAAAATATTTTCGTCATAATTTCCATTATGAGAGGTAGTTGGGGATATTTGAATAATCATCGTTTCGTGAGGCAGTAGTTTTTCGCCCACAGAAACAGTATGTTCATTACCAATTAGACGGAGGTGTGTGTATGTTTTGTTCAAATAATTCTCATAAAAACAACATACTATATTTAGGATACTATATTAGTTATAAAATAAATGAATAATAATTGTGTTGGGGGTTTGGAGAAGTAAAATAAAACGAAATAAAACAAACGAATTTAAGAGAAACATTAACCTTTAATTCGGGTAACTCCCTTTGGATTGAACCCAAAGGACTTCATGAAGTGACTACTGTGTATGTTAAGGATTATAAGTGGAATAGAGGGATCATGGGAGCGTATATAGTAAAGGGATTGATGATCCAAGTGTCTTGAGAGGTGTGAGTAATGGGTTAGTTGTATGGGCTTTTTATAAGGGGGGAGGGTTTCTTAAAGAAATCGTGAAAATATTATTTTATTATATAATAATTATCAATTTAGAAAGTTCCAAGAATCATTATAGTCAATGATAAGATGACTCATTGTCGAAATAAATTCATCAAATAAAAATTGGAAAGGTTATGGATGCTATTTTAATATTTATAATCTTATTTATATAAATGATTTATTAATGAGGTAAACAATGTATCATTATTGTGTCAAAAATAATTAAATTTATTTTTTGTCTAAAAATCATAAAAATAAACCATGATGTAGGAATTCCTTTTTTGTTCCCAATTAAAATTTTTGTCGAAAATATAACTTATATAATCCTATGTTAGAATTAATTTACATAAATATATTTGTTTATGTCATTTTAGTCTTTTCTTTAAATTATTTATTCTAAAGAGTCATTATCACTCCCAAGTGGCTCCATGAGGACCTAAAATTGACCCAAGGATGCCCACGGTCGTTCATGACTCATAAAATAAGGATATGAAAAGCTTTAAGTAATTTTTTATTATTATAATATTCTTTTTTTCTTGAATAACAATATTTCTCTTTAACCGTTGTAAATAAAAGTCAAAAGTTATTATTAACCAAAAAAATTATTTTCATATTATTGAACAAAATTTTAATTAAAAATAAAAACCATGTATGTAGGATATTAGAAATTCAATTCACATAAGTGTAAAAATAAGATTAAAATGAAAAATTTTGTTTTTTAACTACTACATAGTGGTTTCACTATTCATCCAAAATTGATGTTTTTTAGAAAAATACCAAAAATTCATCCTATGATATATTTTATATTCTTATTTAAGAAAGGAATCTTATTTTAAAAAATTTGAAACATTGATGTTTCATTAATAAAATTAAAATTGATTTTCATTTTCAAAATAAAATAGCATTTTTTTATGAAATAATATATATCAAAAGATTAACACTTGTCTATGTCCAATTTCAAAGTGAAAAAAAATACAATGACCACCATTGGGTTAAATGGTAAATATATAATATAATTAATCTTTAAGACCAATTAAGAAGTTAATATAACCATATAAATAAATTTGTATACTTATCAAAATTGTATTAAAATACTATATTTTTAACTATTCATCAAAAAATGAATATTATCATAAAAATACCTATATTTTACCCAAAGTGAATTTTGATGTCCCAATTCTAAAGAAGAATTTTATTTTTTAAAATAAAATAATAAAAGAGACGAAAACTTTATTTAACAAGGGTTACCCATCAAAAGGCGGTAAATCATCCTTTTAATGTAAATTATGCTAAAAAATAGAATTATTCATATTTCAAGACCCTAACTTTTTTTGGATAAATGTAAAAAATATATTTTACAAACATGTATAATCATATTGTAGTTAGTTATGTTCATTCCCACTAATACATCTTCTATGAATTAACTACTAATTAATATAATAATATTATACTATTATTTTTTAGTATGACCCAACATTGGGTGCAACGTAATATTTCAAAGAAACCTGTTTTTGTGTATTCGGTACGTCATTGAACATAGCATCCCCTTTAAAGTAAAATTAACAATTAATATAGAAATATTAATAAATACAAAAATTTCATATTCTTTATTTACATGGGATGTTACACTATCGAACTGAAGGTGTTAAAGAAGCAGATGCCAGAGCATCTCAAAAAAGTGCTCATATTCCCTAGGGAATCACCTTGGGGTGCACCAGTGATCTCTGTGAAGAAGAATGATTGAACAATGAGACTGTGTATCAATCAATGTTAACTCAATAATATCACCATAAATTAAAAATATCCTCTTCCAAGGATTCATGACTTGTTCGATCAGTTAGGAGGAGCTCAATACTTATCATAGGTGGATCTTTGTTCAAGATATCATCAGTTATAGGTGAATAAGGAAGATATTTAGATGACTACCTTCCGAATAATGTTTGGGCACTATGTGTTTCTGGTCATTCCCTTCAGACTTACTAAATCCCCATAAATATTCATAGATATTATGAATACAGTCTTTAGACAGTACCTAGAGAAATTTGTGGTAGTGTTTATTGATGATATTATCATCCACTCCAATAGAAAGGAGGAACATAAAGAACATCTAAGAAATGTGTTGGAGACATTGATAAAGGAGAAGATCTATGCCAATTTCAACAAGTGTGACTTTTGGATGAAGCAAGTCGCTTTCTTGGGACATGTGATCACTAGTGAGGGAACTTCTGTGGATCCTTCAAAAACAAAGGTGATTTTGGAATGGTCTAGGATCTCCAGTGTCACAAAAATATGTAGTTTTCATGGATTATCTTGTTACTACTGACGTTTTGTGAGATATTTCTCACTATTCTCAAGTCCACTAACTATGTTATCAAGGAAAGGGGTAAAATATGTCACGCCAGAAGAATGTGATGGAAGCTTCAAGTTACTAGAGATAAGGCTAATCACTGCACCTGTACTCACTCTACAGAAAAGTGTATAATGTTTTGTGATATACAATAATGCTTCAATGAATTTCCTGGGTTGCGTACTCATGAAAAATGATAATTTTATAGCCTATACCTCATTAATGTTGATGATCCATGAGCAGAACTACATGACACATGATCTAGAGCTAGCAGTTGTGATATTTTCCTTGAAAATCGGGTGGCGCTACCTTTATGTAGAGAAGTGTGACATATACATCGACCACAAGTACCTAAAGAATATATTTACACATAACGATCTAAACATGCATAATGGAGATCGTTAGATATAATTAAGGATTACGATTGATCTTTTCATTACCATCCTGGAAAGGAGAACATGGTAGAAGATTCTTTAAGCCGAAAATTACCCACTACTTTATCCATGTTACAGATTGAGAAAGACCTTATTTACTTGAATATGAAAAGGATGGATCGAGAAATCATAAGGGCATGGGATATATCCAACCTTTTCCAAATTATTATAAAACCATCCATCATAGAGAAGGTTAAAGAAGCACAAAGGGATAATGTGGTGATACAAAAGATGGTGAATGTAGTAAAGTAAGGGAAGCTTCAAGAGTCCCATATTGACGATGATGGTGTGATTTGGTTTGTAATGCGGCATGGTGTGCCATCATCACCTGGGATAAAAAGGGATTTTTTGAAAAATGAAAATAACTCAAAATTCTCTATCAATTTTGGGAGAACCAAGATGTACTATGATTTCCAAGAACACTTTAGGTGGGATACCATGAAAAACGAGATCACAGAATATATCTCAAGGTGCATAGTATGTCAGCAAGTTAAAACAGTGCGACAATAGTCTAAAGGGTTGATGTAGCCATTGTTATACCCATGTGTAAATGGGAGAATGTTACATTGAACTTTGTCACGAGTCTCCTAAAGACATCAATGAAAAATAATGTGATAGGGGTTGTTGATGACCGACTCACCAGGACATCCCATTTTATTTTTATTTGGGATGACCTATCACTTGTACAAAATGCAATGACATATGGGATGAATGTGGTGAGACTACTTGTATTTCCTCCCACAATTGTATATGATCATGATCCAGGGTTCACATATAAATTCATGAGGAGCCTTTAACACACATTGAGTTCTTAATTAAATTTCAGTATGGCCAATGACCCCCAAAATGATTGCCAATATGAATGTACTATTCAGATGCTTGATGATATTCTACGATCATGCTCTCTGGAAATAAATGGTGGATAAGATCAATATCTAACGTTGATTGAGATCAAAAACAGTAATAGCTTCCACTCATGCATTCGTATGGATCCATATGAAGCTCTATGTTGAATGTGATGTAGAAATCTAACGTTCTTTTGAGGAAGTTGGAGAATGAAAGCTACATAGACCAGAAATTTTGAAAGAGATGATAGATATTGTTCAAGTCATCCAGAAACACATCAAAGCTGCTCAGAGACGAGAGAAGAGCTTTGCTAAAAACTGTGGAAGCGGCATTGAGTTCGACATTGGATATAAAGTGTTCCTTTTAATATCACCATGGAAGAGACCATAAAATTTGGAAAGAAATGGATGTTATGCCCAAGGTAAATTGGCCACATTGAGATCCTTGACCACATAAGAGATGTGGCATATCAGATTTAACTTCCACTGAATATGGATAAAGTTCATTATGTGTTTCATGAATCCCTCCTGATGAAGTACATAATAGATCCCTCGTATGTAGTGACTCAGAGGTGGTACAGATGTATGATGATCTCTCCTATGAGGAGTAGCCGATAGATATTATAAACCAGAGTGATATGGTTCTATACAAAAATAAAACCCACCTTGTCATGGTTTTGTGGAGGAACCTTAAGATTGAAGAAGTTATATGGCATCCGGAGGAGGCGATGAAGGAGAAGTACCATATCCTGTTTCTGTAATTTAAAATTTCATGGGCGAAATTTTATAAGGGGGGACAAATGTAACGACCCAGTGTTTTTATATGGAAACTCCCTTCATATAAATATGTCATAAAATCAAATTCAAACGCAATATAATAAACTACTATGTGCTACGTGACCCTTAAACCGATTTTTTCACTTCTGTGTTTGGAATGTCGAAAATCTGACATACACGGTTGCAATTGGTAAGTTATTTGGAGTCTAATAAATAAATGGTAATTTTTGGTGAATAGTAACATATTCATAGGAATATTAACATACCCTTATTAATAGTGATAAACCGTAATGAATAGTAACCTTTCCTGTGATAATATATAAATAATATTCATGTTGAAATTATGATATACCAATATTTTACAATTAGTAAATGACCGTTTTAAAACTAGTTTTGATACTAAATTATAATTTTAATTAAATATTAAAATAATAATATTTAGAAAATTATTTCCGAAAAATGGACTTCATTTTTGGATTCTAAATGCTGAAAAATGGTTGGTGTGAATTTTTGGGGTTTTTCTGAAATACTGGAATTTTTTTATGAATAGAGAAACATCCTTATTTAAAAAATATGCGAAATAAGCTAATTACATAGTCATGCATGATCTTTTGCAGATGTTATCCCAATTGGTTCATCATCACACTATGACATTACTATTCATGGTCATGTAATACTCGCTATTCTTTTTCTACTAGTGATATAACAAACTAATGGATTTTATATTGAGAAACCCCTCTATAATCCACATAACCACGTCTAATAGCTTCTGGTCTCATTAAAAGCACAATACTAACTCCCGTAAAGAGGATCTCAAGATGTGGAATCAAGAGGTAATCTCCCTTCCTCTTTCCTTCAAATTCCTTTCTATTTCAGGTTCTTTTCTTATTTGATCCCCACCAATATTCATCCACATGGTATGGTAACTCCATTATCATACATATAATGTTATTTTATAACACTAATGAGATATTATCCCATCCATCCCCCTTCCCCACTTAATTTTATTTTATAAAATAAAACGTTGTTTGTGAGGTGTAAATCTATGATCTTCAAGAAATACATGTTTTATTTTATCCCTTTCTACATTCAGAAATGGTCTTGAAACTATTTTTATGGTTGAACCAGAATATGTTATATGTATTATTTCCTTTTTAATGTTATATAACTAAATTATGTACATATTATTAAATGACTAATCAAAACAAGTTCGTTGTGGTCGAAAAACCACCCAAATTAACTCAAATAATCATCATTTAATTCTTATCTAATGATTCATCCACATGGTATATATTATAATAAACTATAAGACCATTTAAACTCTTGGAAGATAATTAATAATATGTAATATCATTTTCGGATGTTTACCCATGTTCTACCCGAACGTCATTTTATGAATACACGTGAACCACTCAAGATAACCCATTAAAACAAACATTCCCGAACAATGTTTATTAACACTATAACTCATCCAAAGGCACATAAAATAATTTGATGAAACCATAATAAACCATATTCATGTACATATGGTTCTAGAATTGTTAATTAATTAATCTAATGTGGTTATACAAGACATTAAAGAAAAGGATTCTCTCCGATACAAGGTAAGAGGAAAATTTTGAACCCAATTTTCATCCTTCGAGTTCTCCCTCATTCACATCACATTCGGTATTGTCACTCTTTAGAAATCATTTTTTCATCAATATATTACCATTTTTGGGATATAAATGTTCTTTAAATTAGTTTATTTATATGAAAATGTTTTCGTAAATAACTTTTATTTTACGAAAACACCTTTTACGTCCCATTCAACTATGACGGTTCTTGTAACATCCATGTTATTCATGCTTTCTTTTGGGATCCCAATGTTAAAAAATGTGTTCTAATGAGATGTCACCCATTAATTTTTAGGGGTTCATTATGTTTATTTTTTATATATGTTCATTGTGTCATGTGTGATAAATGATAATGTTACAATGTGATGGTTGCGCCCGAAATTATATAGCACAATATGAATGTTTCAATGTAACGGGTGCACCTAAAATTATACAGTGCTCTAATGCATTTGGTAAAGTGATTAATCTAATGAGTTAGTGTGAATGGATGTGTGAACAAGATTCTTTCTTTGTTCCCAAATATTTTTAGTTGTTAACCATTAATACATGATGTGTTATTATTATGCATTTCAACATTTCATGTCTCTTATTAATGCCTACTCTCGTGTTCACGATCCTTTTCCTATGTTATTTGCCTATGTTATGGTTTATCTCAACCATTTTTATATTGTTCTTATATATCATCTTACAAGGCTTTTAACTCACCCCTTTTTATGTATATCCTCGTATGACTACATGTACTAACGAGAGTTGAAGTGAAAATTAGAAGCTATAGGAGAAGTAATTAAATAAATATTTATGATTGTTGTTTTCATTTTTATGTATGGTCCATGTTTCCCAAAGACACCAAAACATTGGATCCTATATTTGTAACACAATTATGTTTTTTATCTTTAAATCAAGGTAATAGTAATGTATGAAAATGTAGGGTCACTATAATACTATATTTGGATATGTCCTTAGGGATATCCCTATGGTTTCTCATCCTAGTTTATAATGGTTAACCAAACATATCTGATAATTCCATATATAAAGATCAAGGATTATCATAGATTGATTATATTTTTTTATTTATATTCATTACATGAAAAAATACACACACGATCAAGATGACAATTTAGTGGATTTGTAAATGTTTAAACATCAATATAGATTCATATGTGAGCGATATCGTCTCCCACTAAATTATTCATAACTCTAAACCTTCAATGAAATATCATAAATAATACATTTATTTATACCATGGGGAAAGGAAACATATGAAAGGGTTATCTCAGATATAAAATAAGAGTAAACTATAGAGATAAACAAGAACAACATTCATATAAGTGTGTGAGAACATGTTCATAATAATTTAAAATCATACCCTTCTTATCCAATATCATAAATTTGAGTCTTATAATAAATATTAGAATTTCATAAGACATGATTCATAATGTAATCAATGTACCTGATCCATGATAACACAACATTACCATAATACATGGTATTTTTAAAGCACAAAATTATAGAATGAAATTTCTATATTAGTCACATATCATTTCCACATATATGACACTATAATGGTTTCACTCTACAAGTCATAAAATTATTCAGGAATCACTCAAAATACAATCATAGTATACAAATTCCCCAACAAAACATGGTTCACTCACCATTCCAATCTAATGCATATCATGAGATATAAATATTTACCCAATGCTTTGGAGAGAGAAAAGTGTCTCACTTTTCATATAATGAATAACATATTTATAAGTTCCATGAGAATATAAAAATTTATCCTGTCATATACAATGAAATTAAATGGGTTCCATAAATATAACCTCATAAAATAACATGTATAAAAGATACAGGACTGATAACCATTTCAATTATCCATTATAAAATAATGAGTGGAAAATGGGATAAATTCATAATAATTTTATCAAGATATATATTGTGGAAGGGAAACATGTTTATAAAAAATAAATAAATTATAAATGTAAAACATTTATAGAAATTATAAAAATATTATCATTGTATAATTTCCCCAAAGAATCAAATGTTTTAACAATGGAAGAAATCATTGATGGGGAATTATTTCGATCCATCATTTAAAATAATTCATTTAAAAAATTTACTCTATGATTTAAAAAACTATTATGAACACAATTATTTCAAATTAATTTTGTATTGAAAATAACATTGGAAAAAATAGTAATATTAAAATAATTTTTTTTCATGATGATGGGAATATTTGTTCATGATATAAATATTAAAACAATGATTCCATAAACATTTTTTATGAAATAAAAACATTCATTATTTAGAAAATAACTTAAATATTATATTCAAAGCATTTTTATCTGTCTAATGAATGGGTAAGAATGACATATAAAAAATCATTGAAGAATCTGTTTTAAACCATGGTCCTGGATGAAGACTTATTTCAGATCGGTGAATGTAATAATGTCATATTTTATATAAAACATTTTATCAATATTGTTATGTTAAATATTAGTGAAAAATAGTCTTATTAATTGAAATTATCTTAAATTATTATATTATAATAAAAATAATTATTGTATTTAGATTTTTATAATATGATTTTGTCATCAGAAACATAATCATAAATAATCCTGAAAAATAATGAGATTGTGATCTAGAATCCTTACCCCAATAGTATAATTGAATCACAATCCATGTGAAGGAATAACATTAAAATGATCCTAAAATATTAATAGTCTAAATTAATTCGATATATTACATGTTTTCAAGGATTTATATACACCTCATGTACTAAATTTGGTGATAAAAATATTTTTCATCATTTAGAAGTAAAATTGTGATAAAAATATCAAGCCAATTTTGTAGCTTTCAAAAATATTCCCCAATAATGAATAAAATAAATTAAAATTTAAAATATAATGTAATGAAAGATATTAATTATATAACATTCCATAGGATCAATATATAAAAAACAAAAAATAAATGGGTAGTAAAATTTCATATGTCTTCCATAAATAATAGAGATACTAGAAATATGTTATCTAGAGTCTTGACTTCCTACATACTCATTAAAAAATAGTTTTTAAATTTTTTTTACAATACATCTATTAATTTACAATATTCATATATATTATACAATATATGAAATTTCTAATGAAATTTTATAACATCTTTATTAACAAAGGCAATGTTATTGTTATGTTTTAGAGAATAACTACTTTATTTTTTTGATTATGTTTTGAATTTTCATATTTGGTCCTATTAAGTTGATCATGATTTAATAATATACATAATTTAAACCAGGATATAATTAACACATATATTTATTCTATATAATTTATATTAATCCATATAATTTAGTGATAGGAAACGGAATAAATCATTCATGGAGATGGTATGTCATATTTATTGATGTACGTTGTTTACATTTTCTTATTTGATTACTTTAAATAAGATTAAATGACATGTTATAATTATAGAATAATGTTAATGTCAACAATATCACATAATTTCCTTAAACCCATCCTTAATATCTTCCATGTAACGAGTTATGGAATAAAACATCTTTGTGAGGTTGTATTCCACCGCACACACAAATGATATTTTCTTATACGCACAATACTGAGAGTATGATGGTATGTTTCATATACAAGTTTTAAATTACAAATTATATTATAAATATAATAATTAAAAAATTAATCTATCATTGTGTCTGACCTCCATAGGTTGAAATTGAAAAAAAAAACGAATGACATCGGTTCACGACGTGGTAGTCTGGGTTACACATGAACACTGATTTTATAACCCATTTAATTGATGTGGATATGTTTTTTTATTATTCCCATAATATAAAAATTTATTAAATGGAATATATAGATGTTATTTTATAATCATGGAATTATTAAAATTTATTGATATTGAGGAAGAATTTATATAACAATAATTATTGAATAACGTTACCTCTTGTTTGATTATACTGCATAGTTTTTCAATATATTTCATTATAAGTGGGATTTATATTCACAATAAGGCTTCTAGGGTGAGATTATAGAATTTTGGAAGTGATGTGGTTTGGGAATGAAAAATCGGAAATGCTGTGGGGGTGCGATGAAGAGTATAGTGTATGTTTCCTTTTATATGTGGTAAAATGACAAAATTGGTATTTATGAAAAGAAATAAGTAATACATGATTTCTCATTTTTGAAATGGGTAAAAATGTATCACCCATGAATTTAATGGAATTTATTTATTAAAAAATAAATTTATTTTCTTTAACAACTTACTTTGCACAAAACATCAAGCTTAAAGGAACTCCAAATTATATTCATGTTAACACAACCATTACAACATAACTATTAATTAAGAGAGAAATAGTAATAATAACCACAATGTGTAATCTATTTTTTTTCAAATTATTAATCAGATAATTTTTTAATTCAATGATAATAAATAATTTTTATTAAATTCCATTTTTAAATTAAAATATATGTTTTCTTGAAAATGATATATATATTACATTCCATGATAAAATAAATATGATAAATTTTTTCATACACAACGAAAATATATTTCATAAAATGAAATTAATATATTGATTAATATTTTCAAAGTTATATTAGTATATATTTTTAATAATTTTTTAATAATTTTATTTTTTAGTGAATAATAAATAAATTAAAAAAATTTAAAATGTAATTTATTTTTAATCAATTTAATGACATAAAATAATAATTCTGTATTAAATTTAATTTCAAATAAAATTTTTATTTTTTATTTATATTTCAACAACATAATGTTTGTAATCATATTTATATTGCTTTTTAGAATATGATTATTTATTGGTTTTAAAAGAGATTTTTCAATAAATTATTTTTGGGTACACAATGTTAATCATTCATACTAATAATAATAATACAAAACAGGATTCAATATAAATTATAATTATAGATTATATATCATAATATATATTTTTTTATATAATGAAAAATATTTGTTAGATATTTAATGTAAATTTTTATTATGATTGAAAATTTAAATTCTTGAAAACCCGGTTTTTCATCACTTCTATAGGTTTTGTCTAAAATTTCATTTTGAAAATTATAATAATTAAATTTGGAAATATGAATAAATATTTTTAATAATAAGGTCTAAATTAGGTTGTATGTATAGTTTCTTTTTTTGGAATAATAAATTATCGTTGTAAAAAAATTATAGTAATGTAAGTATATTAATGAAAAATGATAATGGTAAAAGGAAATATAATTAAAATACCAAAAAAGTAAAAATTTAAATATTTTTTATGTGTTTATTATACATAAATTTTTTTTAAATATTAGTAGAAAAAAATATTACATTTTAATTAATTCCACCCAAATGTGGTGGGATTTAAATATAAAAAAATCACTATTTAATTACTTAAAATGACACCTCTTCAAGTTTAAATACCCACCATAACCACCCCATTTATCCTCACATGACATAAATATTATCAAATATCATGAAAACTATAACCCACCTCTATAACTACATCCATGCGCTGAAGATGTCACCCAATGACCAATTCCAATGTCTATAATGGTTTTTTCGAGTAGGTGATATTTAGGTAGAAATTTCCGTAAACAACCTCTATTATTTTATTTTATTCTTCTACTATCTATTAATCCTACATAAATCGTATAATTATAACTCCATTATCATTTAAATAGTATAATTTTTCTTTTCTAATGGAATATCTTATATCCATTCATTTTATTACATTATCTTATTGAAATAAATGAAAGCATTTTCCAAATTATGGTGGTTAATCGTCTCCTTGGATAATGATTTCTTTTTCACCATTAACGCCTTCATGAATGTTTATAGATGTATTATTATGGTAATATAATAGTTTATTGTGTATATTATAAAATTTTTAATTTTCATTAACTAATATAGAGACATAATGTTAAATAAAACTAATAAGTATGTGATGGTCATAAAAAAGCCATACTAAACTAAACACACACAATTTAACATTGGTCAAATGAATAATCCATGTTTAAGAGATAAAAATTATATTTGAAAATAGTTGAACATATGGAATTGAAATATTACCATATATTTTTCCATCAAATGTTTTATTCCTATTTGACTATAAAAATTGCATTTATTCGCAAATGAACATAAGATGAAACCATGAAACATGTGTAACATAAACAATAAAATTAATGAAATATTATTAATGTATGGGTGAAAAGATGTGATAAATAAATAACATATGGTATTATAAATATTATTATGTTTCTATAATTAATTAAGAATATTATTTATACAGGTGGATAAATTAAGGAAATCTAACGATATGTGTTATATAAGAGTTTCTTGTATCACTTTTTCTTCTGTGAGATATATGACTTATTGACAATTTTTTTATTTGTTGTATATTATTCTTTTTGATATATATTACCATTAATTAATATTTATTAATATTATTATATGATTTATTTGATAAAAATTAATTTTATGGGGAATACGATTATACTAATTACAATGTGGTATGGGAATTCATAACACTATTTTCATTCATTGGGATAATCTTCTACTTCATTCATTAATCCATCCAATGATTAGGTGTGGGTGAAATTTTATTATATTAGGTTTTTATATTTATTTATAGTGAAAAAAATAATTGATTTTTTTTTTAATTTTCACTTCAATGATATGATATCCTTATGAGATATAATATTAAAAATTCACTTTTTCAAATTTACCAGTAAAAAAATATTTCTATTCAATGTCAATGTTTTCTATAATTATTTCAAAAATTTCCATCAGTATTTTATTATGAATTATTCAAGGTTATTTTTTATCATGTATGAATTTTAAGAAAATGGTGTGTATGTATTATTTCTACAGACTCATAAACAATGTTATTGGTGACTTTTAAGAAAAATTAAGGAATGATTGTTTTTCTGACATATATGACATGAATGGATTTTACAACCATAATGATGTCTTCAGTCCTAATTTTTTTTCTTAGTATTCATACATGATACTTTAAAAACAAATTCTTTTCCTATATAATTGTTTGGAACATAAAAAATAAATAATTTTAAAATAAATTGTTGTTTTTGAATAATTATTTTAATATAACATCCAATATTATATTATATTTAATATAGCATCATTTGATATTTATTATTCTTTACATGGGATATTATTCAAGAATAAATTTAGTAATATAATTATCATTGGATTATTGGTATGATGTCATTATATTTTTGAAACCAATTTCTTCTCCATGAGTTCTGCTTTGATGAATGGTTTATGAAACCCATATTATTTAATTGGGCTCTGATATAATAATAATTATTATGGGACACATATATATGGTTTCATTATGGAATGAAGAATATATATATATATCCCTCGACTACATTTTATAATGATCTTTGTCTCATGATATTAATAGTAGTTGAACACGAAGTTAAATTCCTTTAACAAATGACCTTGTCTACCATGATAGTTTGGTGAGTGAGTCTAATAAATTATGATCATATTAGAAGTGATCCATGGATACTACTAATGTTTTGGTAGTAATACCAATCCTCCTAATTAGTAGTAAGAGTGAAACATGTCCTATAAAATGGTTTGGTAAGTGAACTCAGTCATCTATAATAGTTATGGGAGTCACCATTGGATACTATGCTGGTTTTTTGATGTGAACCCATTGCACTAGTGTAGTCTTTGAAAAGTGAATTTTCTACCCATTATATAAGTCTACTTTTATTAACCATACTAAGAATTCGAGATCAACCCATTCTTTTGATTATTGTCTATATGATATGATGTAAGGTACAATGTATGACATGATAAATTGGGTTCCAGTTATAAAAGAATAAATGAGAGACCATGTATATGTTTTATGAACTACTTTTTTCTGTTTATATGATTCCAAATACACTAACACCATATGATATGGTCAAAGTTTTGGTATTATATGTAATTAATAAATTTATATTATTATTTAATATATATCTATGAAAATTATTGGTTGTTGTAATTGGTTTCGGGGAAAGGTTTATATTATAATTGGAAAATAGGTCGAGAAACCACTAGTATGATCCCAAAGGGCATGTATTGTTATAATCCAATAGTTTTTGAAATGATTATGAATAAAATATGATTAAAAATAAGTAGAAATATATTGAAATTTTATATGTAATTTATTTTTCATGTATGGCCTTCTTATTATGATTTAACTTTATCACACAGTTATTTTTATTCTTAGTCAATAGTCATAACAAAAAGGAACCATGTTAGTTTTGAATATGATGGAAAATGAATCTAATTTACCCATGACAAAATAATGTTATGGGTGTTGTAATTGGAAATATTATTTATATATATATATCTATATAAAAATGATATAAATCACACTACACTTCCAAATGAGCTATGTAGGGAACACCATTCTACTACGTCCTTCATGAGGAAACTTCCATCATCTTTTATTGGGAATTGTGATCTGAATATGGTTGAGTAATGGATCAAAACCATTGAGAATTTTTCTCTTCAATGATCTAGGAATGAATGTATTTTCTTAGAAATTAATCAACTAGAAGGTGAAGTAGATTAATGGTAGAATCTTATCTTTAATACAAGTCAATAAGATGAAATTGAATCAATATCATGGGTTTAGTTTAATGGTACGTTATTAAAAATATAAACCCATTATATTTTATATTAAAATATTGTAAAGGAATTTCTTCCTCTTATAAAAAAGTATAAACAATCCATCATTACATTTATGGAAATTCATACAAGGACTGCATGGTATATTTATTGTTAAATTATTATTCTGTAATGAAACGTTTTTCGATTATTTGTTGGCATAAAATAATGTATTTTATGGTAATTATCTATATGAGATACTGGTAAATATACATAAATGTTTTATGGTTATCTCATTCTAGAAAAGAAAATTATATTTTCCCCATCAGTCTCATGGTTTTGATTAGAAATGAAAAATTAAATTAAAACGAAATTATCAAATCCATAGAGTGAAGAAAATTAGATTTTATATTCTACTCAATAAGATGGAATAAATGACGGGAAATTGTCTTATATGGATTGGTAAGTGTTTCATGTGTGGAAGTTAAGGTCATCACTCAAAGGAATTCTAATTTTATTTGGAAATGTTAACTATTGACATCAAAATAGTTAGTGATAAAAATAATTAACCACCTACACCCTAGTGTTTCAAATGTAAGAAGCTTTGTAATTAGGTGAATCAATTCACCATTAAATGTTATAATGTAGATCATAATCCCAAATAATATAATGAAAGATTAAAAAGGGATATAATATGAAATCCAAATGGATGATATAAGTCATTTTAATAAAGGCACATGTATCCTCCCCTCCTAGTTAGTAATTTCATGTCTTACTTTGTATGATTGAGAGTTATAAAAATCATATTGGTTATTATTTTTGGGTAATTTCATTTGATTGTCTACATATACAACAAATTTTGAATAATTAAACTTATATAAATTATTACACTTTTGTTTTTTATGTATTTGAATTGTTATTGTAACCATTAAAAGAGATAGATGTGATATTCTTGTAGAATATATGATTACAAGAAAATAACCCCCCAATAAGAGCATGATAAGGGGATAAAAATGAGATAAGTGATGTTTTTATGTGATAAAATAAATGGGTTAATATTTAGGTTCTTTCAACATATTTTTGTTATAATTACATGGTGGTTTACAAATGTAGTGAAAGGATTTGTTTTATTATATGAGTAAAAAAGATAATTTTTCAACACATATGTGTTTTCACAGAGGTTTTTTGGTATCTTTGGTTATTACCTAAATTCAATAGTATACATAAAAATGATCATCATTTTTATTCATGTAAAAATTAAGATAAATATTAAAGTTGTTTCTGGGATTAATTATAATTGTATTTTCAAAACACAATGACCTTAATTCAAATATGATTTATTTTAGTGTTTTGGAATGTATATATTGATAACCAGTTATGAAATTATTTAAATTTAATTATTGATTAATTTTAGTGTTTAATGTATTACCAAACCAAATAATGAATTATTTATATTCAATATTCCATGCCATTTTTTTGATAATGCTATTTAGACATAAAAGGAATTACATGTAATCCAATTATTAAATAATTGATCCAATTGTTATATGAGATATACAATTTCAACATCATTCGACATACTAATAAATGAAACAGAAATATATCATGGAAAATAATGGAGTTATATTTTACTATTGAAATGATTAAAAATAAGAATTTGTTCTCAATAGATATCAAAATAAAAACTTATCATTTGAACATAAATTATAATGATATTAATTACCTTTTTTAGACCTATTTGGTTTATGTTTTTGTTGTCATCAACTTTATAATTACCATATTCTCAGTCATTCTACTTAATTACATTAATGTTAAAATTATCTTCCATGTATTTTCTTCACTTTCCACTATTATTCTCTAAATTTGAATCCCATTTTTGTGGTGAACTTTACCTTTTAAATACCGTTTTTTACGAAAAATTCTTTTCAAACGTTTTTATTATGTTTGTTAACAACAAAGGTATTTTCAAATGATCAGATTTAATTTTTATCTGAAATTTTAAATTTATATGATACCTTTTTTTTTAAATTATTGATCGTATTGGGATGGTAACTTATAAACTGACACTTCTACAGAATTTTTTCCATGTTCATGATGTGTTCCATATATCTCTCTTAATGAAGAAAACATCGGATCCTATAGATGTACTAAACTCAAAAGTTATACTTCTAGGGAATGATCATTCTTATTAAGAGATTATAATAATATTCAGAACCATCAAGATAATTTTCTCTGAAAATAATCCACTCAATTATTTAATAATTTTTAGAAAAACCACAAATTTCAAGAAGCTATATGAGCACCTAATGATGTGATGACTCCGATATATTCTATTCTATTGGTATCAGACTAAATAATTTGGATGGATAAATAAATTTTATTTTTGGTAGAATGTAACACAACATTTTTTTAACCTATATTTTTTATAACAGATAAATTTAATCTCGTGGGAAGCATAATATTCACAAAAAAATTATCATAAAAGAAATCCAAAATATTTTTATTATAAACAGACCATTTTAAAATATCTATTAAATTGATACGAATAAATACTATTAATAAAATTATAAATTATATAATTTTCTAACTAATTTATAAGATGTTACTTTATTCATAGAAAATGAACATATAATTATTAGTAATGTAATTTTTTTTAAAATAATGGTGTTCAGCAAAAAAGATCATTTTATTACATTCCTTGAGAAAATTTAACTAATTAATTTCTTACACTTTTAAGGAAAAAATTTTATCCAAGGATAAAAATTTCTAAAAAAAATATTCCAAAAATATATTATCATTAATTTACTGTTAATATTTAGAACTATATAATTTATTACTGAATAGTAAAAAAATAACAAATTTCGTAAAAAAGTAATTTATTTTCATTAAATTAAAATGAATTAAATTAGATATTAGGAATTATATTTTACTTATAAAAAATTTATTATTATATATTAATATTTCAATCAATTTCATTTATTTAATTAACAACCTATTATATTTTAGAATATATTTTTTTTTGTTTAAAAAGTTGTTTTTTTATCTGAAAACTGATTTAAGGTACATATTCTTCCTTTATTTTTATTTATTATAATAATCTATAATTATTAATTTATTAAAATAAATATATAAATTATATATCAGTAATAAATAATTAAATTTCATAAAATGATAATTTTATGTCATATAGTAAATATAGAATTATCTTGTTTCTTAAAAAATACATGTCTTGAATCCATGATTTCTCATCACCACTATGGGATTAGTTTTAAATATAATTTGAAACATTATATGAATTGAATTTGATAAATGGGATTAAATATTTCTAATTAGTAGTTAATAAATATGTTTTTGACTCATTTTAATTTTTATGTTTAAAAAAATTACCATGTTAATAAACTGCTTTTTTATGATGAAGGTTAAACAGTGAAATTGGTTATATTTAAAAGGTAAAGGAATAAAATAACAAAAAAATTATATTCATTTTATTATGTATTTAATGATTATAAAATATTTTAAAACATTAATTAAATATGAAATTTATTGTAATTAATTCCATCAAAATGTGGTTATATTTATACATAAAATACTCATAACTTAAACCACCCCTCTCCAAGTATCAGATCCACACGTCACCAATACATTTCTACCCAAAATACATGAATATTACCATATATCTACAAATCCCCCTCCCACATCAATCCCCTTAGTTCTATGTGTTTTTGGTCTCACCCACTGTTTAATTCTATGGTCATTAAGGGACCCTTCATGGAGGTGATATTCAAGTGGTAATTTTCTCAAACCACCTCTCTAATTTTATATTGCTTTCTAACATATTATCTCCTACATAATCTTCAATGAATAATTAATCTGTAATTATATAAAAATTTTAATTTTTTATATCTAAAGTAATATCTTATATCCATCCCTTTTATATGTCCTCTTATTCATTGAATCAAAATCACTCTAGAAATTATGGTGGTTAATAATCTTCTTGTAAATTGATTATCTATTTCCCATTAACTCTTTCATGGATGGAAATAAAATTATTATTAGGGTTAATAATATTTTAATAGTTATATTATAACCTATTTCATATTCAGTAACTAATATATAGAAATAATTCAAAATAAAAGGAATCAAGTTCATAATTGTCGGAAAACACTCCAAATAAAATTGAAAATTTATCATTAAAATTTTACCTAAAAAATCATACTCATGTATGATTAAAAAAATAACATTTAAAATTATATAATTTTATTAGTACCATTTCATTTCTGTCATAGATTATTATTTCAATTTTTAAATAAAATATTTAAATAAACCCAAATGAACCAATGATGAAACCATGAAATGAAGGGACCCAAAAAAATAAATAAATAAAATAGTATTAATTAATGGGTGGTAAGAGGTTATAAAATTATCACATGAGGCAGTATAAAGATCATTATTATTATTTAATGAATTAATATAATTGATTAATCCATTATAGAAGAGGTCATTGTATTCCTAACTAATGGGAAGATTGATGTATGGGTTCCATATATAGCTTTTTCTTCTCCAATTTTTTATGTGTGTGGTGTTTATATAATGAAATCAGATATATATTATACTGAATCTAATTTTTTTATAATATTCCCTCTATTAAATGATAATTACTATTTTACGGATCATACTGTTCAACTAATTAAAATGTTGTAACTGAATTCTTATACCAATTTCCAATCACTCGGTTATCCTTCTACGTCATTGCTTATGACATGGTTTAATTATGTGTCGGAATAATTTTTATTATATTATTTTTTTCAACCATTTTATGTGATATAAAATAGAATAATGACAATTAATTAATTTTATTAATTCTCACATCAATGGTATGGTATTAAAAAGGCACAATAATATAAAAATGATTGTATTTTATATTTCCCTTAAAAATGACTTTTTCTTACAGTCCTATATTTTCTAGAATTATTTCAGAATTTGTCTCATATTTTGTTACAATTTATTTAAAATAATTTTTACTCATGCTTCATTTTGTTTTCAAAATTGTTTGAATTGATTTATTTTATCATTTTCTAAATGAGGCTCTTTTTGACATTTCGATCAATGATATGGAAGGAGTGTTATTTAACTTATATACTAAGATAGTATTTTACCAGCATCATGACACATTAATAAATTGATTTATCTTTTATATTCTTATTATTCAATTTTGAATGAAATTTATTCCACTATAGGTTTTCATATAATAGAAAATAAATGATTTTAAAATAGAATTCTTTTCAATAATTATATCACATGATCATTCAATACAATTTTCCATTTCATATTTCATTTTTTAAATTCTATTAAATCTTTATTTGGTATATTATTCATGACTACCATCCTTATTATTTTTATGGATGGTTTATTATTATGATAGGGTGATATTTAGGAAACGTAGTTCATTTACATGGGTTACGTAATGATGAAATTTTATGGAACCCCAATTTCCTTTTCTGGGTTTTGATATGATTTACATTTTTATAAGATACAGATGAATGGTTTTTCTATTAGGTGGTTGGGTCCTATATCTTCATATAATTAATTGGATAGTGAATTATATCTCATGACATAAATTTGAATAGAATGTGATGTTTAACCAGTTTACTAATGGTCTATGTCCACAATTACGGTTTGGGGAGTGAATACAGTTAAATATAAGAGTTTTTGTATTAAACCATGTATATTATGACTGTTTGTGCGGGGGTACCAAATCCATTATGAAATTATTGGGATTTGACCATGAATAATATGATAGATTTAGGTGTAAACCAAATGTACGATGAAGGTCTTCAAATTGATCCTTAGATACTACGATGGATTGGAAAGTGAACCCATTACTCTATGATTGTCATAGAAGACATTCTTGACTAGTAAACATATTATTTTTTATTATTATTTGTATTACACATTCCATGTGTTATGTCATCATTTTTCTCTCATGGATTGTGATTTCTTATTAATCGTGTCTTATAAAATTCTATGATTTACTAAAAAAATTGATATATTGATATTTGATGTGAAGGATATAATTTTGAAATGTTTTTTTTTCATATTATTATTTCTATATGATAAATTTATGATTAACACCTCCCTTCTTTAACCATATTTCGCAAGTGATCTCACAATTTTCATATGTTTATTTGTCCATTGGTATGAATGAAGGTATTATGAATACAATGTTAAAATGATTTATAGTTATGAAGAAAGTTGTAGGATATACTATTGAAATATTATAAAACAATTATTTTTTGTTTCTAATCTTCAAATCTCACTAAACGATTACGATTCGTGCATGGTTTTTTAACATTATGTAATTAATATTAATATTTTTATATGGAATATCTATGTATGAAATGTATGGTACATTTTAACACTATTTACTATTCATCAATCTTATAGGTGAAGTAATTAAAATATGGTTATCCAATATGTTTTAAACAACTATATATTCAATTTAAAAAACTATCATTTTATCACCCCCAGTAAATCCATTTAAACATTAAATTCAATAAAAATTTTTTATAATATTTAAAATACATGTTGGTCAATAATTTTTCTAACCATTATTAGATTATAATAATTATAATAATTCTAAATATTTAATCTTTTTATCAAATTGAAATAACATATGTGGAAAATTCAGTTTAAATTTAATCTTATAGATATAATGAGAATGCGGGGCTTTAAGGGGAAAATGAAAAAAAGTAAACAATATATATATATATATATTCAAAATTAAAATGGACTCCAATGTCATAAATTGCATTAATGTATGTATAATTGAAGTAGTTTTTCATTAAGAGTATTAAAAATATTATTATAAACTCAATATAAATAAGAAAAAAAATTGCATTTTACAATTAAAATTTAATATTTATTACTATTCAAAAAAATTGAAACAGTTTAGATAAATAAAAAAGATTAAACCATGATATTATTAAAACTGGGGTTCAAAAAACATATGTTTATTTGATTAAATTAATTTAAAAAAATAAATTTTTTTAATGTTCTAAAAAATAAAAAAGGTATTTTTTAAAAAGTATTTTTGAAATATATTAATTATTTATTGAATATTAAGTTATTTTTATCAATATGGTTACATTTTATAATCTTATTAAAATTAATATATATATATTATATAATACAATGAATATCTATTTTTATTCCAATTTTTATAAATGTTGCATTTAAATGTCCTAATTATTAATATATAATGGTTTTAGTAAAACTCAATGTTATGTGTAATTCAAACCAAAACAGTGTTTTTTGTAGTGATATCTAAATATCATGTTGGGTTTAATTGAATATAATAAGAATATTTAATTTTTATATGAAAAATAATTCACAAAAACTCAGGTTAATGTAAATATTCCCATGTGCATCACCATGGGTTCCACCAATCAACCTTTTCAGGAATCTGAATGGGTCAATGATCCACTAAATAGATTATAATGAGATCAAAAAGAACATGATAAAGAAATGGTATAATCTTCTAGATATCGATGACCTATTCTGTGGGCTTTGTGGATAAAAATACATTTCCTTAGAGGTTCTTCTATCATGTTAATATCTTATACCGAAGAAGAAGGAGGATATCAAAAAGTGGAATTTTTTTATAATCAATAACCACTATGAGTTCATAGTGATGGTATTTAGACCCACTAATATTCATAAAAATCACAAATACATAGTATATATAGTATTTCTATATTTCCACTATAATTTTGTTATATTATATATATTATATTTTTATATACACCAAATGGAAGTAAAAACATGAGGATAAATTAAATATTGTTTTGTAGCCCTTGGAAATGGAATTATTAAATTTGAACTACATTGATTTTGACTTTTTGATGTAAATTTTATCATTCCATAGCAATATTATAACCTCCAAAATTCATGTATAACAATCCTTAGAAAATAATTGAAATTGAAAGATGGAACAATCCCACCTCTATGATAGAGATCCATAATTTCCATAGACCTACGGTGAAATATGGTATATTATTGAAAAACACTCATGATATTCATTACCACTAACCAAGTTATCCTTGAAGGGAATTATGTTTCTAATGACTGAATTATATAATAAAATCATTAAACAATATATGAAGTGGTAATTCAATGAACCTATTCTGAAATTACCCATAATTGTGAAATGATTTCGTATATAAAATGATTATTTTAATAATTTAATTTTATAATAAGTCAAAAAAATGAGAATGTAATATCCTATGAATCCCTTCAATTTGATATTATAGAGTAGAACTACTTAACAAATAATCTGTAGTTCTATTCAATGATCTTCATATTTATGATTTTATAAAATTATACGTATCAGAATAAGTGCATGAAATATAAAGATCAGAATACCCTCATGTATATAATCACACAAAGTGTTATCAATATGCTCCAATAAATGTAGTTAGAGATTATTATGCAATGTTATTATTGAATCTATAATGGTCATGTGAAGGTGAATAAATCACTTGATAATATTTGTAGAATATTTCCTTTAATCAAATTCACTATGAGGATTAAAAGTGATTCAACCATTGTCGACATGAAAATGGAGGACATGTCAATAATAACAAGATCTTATTCCAACCTCACTAAAAATACACGTCCACTATTAATTCTTGTGAAGGCCAGGGAGGACCAAAAATATAATGAGGAGAAACAAGAATTGGTGAGAATATTCCATAATTCAACATTGGTAATAATGAATTTATAATGATAAAAATTAGGAAATGTGTTGCATAAATACTATAGACGTTGAGGGAACATTGAATAGTCTTCATAGAACATCCTTATGTATTTTTATATGAAGCACTAATATTTATAGTATAATTCCCTATCCATTAAAATTACAAATTTTTTATTTTATATATGAAATTAATTAAATTTACATTGAGTATCATTTCAGGTTCATAGTTTTATATATTTACACCATTTTTAATACATAACATCCCATAATAATACAAAAGGATACTACTAAAATAGTATCCATTTTTTCCAACCAAGGAATACCTTTTTAAAAAAATAAAAATGTATTTCATTTCTTTATAAAATTATTTATATCATTAATCTTGAGTTGTTCCTTTCATTTAACAATCCTTATACCTTATTAAAAACATTTCAAAAACTAGGGATGAGCATTAAAACCTTTATAATGGATTAGAAAATAAGAACGAAAAATATTATTCCATGAATACATTTAAACACATGAAATAATACTTTTCACCCTTATAACAAAATCTCATTAACATACCTCGTGAAATAATATTATTACTAAAAAAATCATAAAAATAATAAATCACATATGTAACATGTGGTATCCATGAAATAATTACATTGTAACTAACACATATACACAGGGATTAACCATCATGGTAACGATTGGAATAACCATCACAGAATATTCCCTAATTATCTTAGGAGAATACTTGTAACTAACATTATCTCATTAATCAATGAATTGTATAGATATCATGGGCTCAAAAACACTTTATTTATTATGTAAATAACTGTATGCAAAAGAAATTCTCAAAAACCATATCATAATCATATCACGTAAAATAATTTTAATGGAAAAAATAGAATTTCAGTATTTCAATCAGAAGATATCATTTCAGGATATTGGCATAATAAATTCCTTCTCGAAACCACTTTCAATAAAAAATATGTAGAATTATAATATCGTATTTAAAAACATAAATGATTATAGTGGAATCCAAATATCAAATAACAGTTATGGAGGTAATAAGTTTTCATATTATATGTTAAAAAAATATTCCTTTTTTCATTTAGTAAAATGATTCATGTAAAAAAATCATTTTGGAATCATTTATTGAAAATAATGATATACATAAAATGATCTATGTAATCCTTTTGTATATATATAAATTAATATGTAAATAAATATCCTGAAGATAATATTTGATAATTAAAACATTAAACATTCAAGGTCTCACATACCACTTGGAATATTTAAATCTTAATATCCATTGATTAATAATTTTAAAAAAATAACATTTATATAGATAAAATATGGATACTAAATATCATAGTGGCTGTATATAAATCTTATATGATAATAAAGGTTTATATAATCTATAAATTCCTCAATGAAAGGAAATCGAAATGAAACCCTTACAATGATCGTATATTGATGTAAGAATTATTTAATGGGGTGATTATGTATAGAAAATGTATATACAAAAAAAGGAAATTTTAAATTACATTATAAATAAATAAATAGTGATTCCATATAGAATCTTGGAATAATATAAACAGTGAAGTATGCGCAAAACCCAATGACTGAAAATTGGGATAAGAATTTACATTACATCTCATTTAACTCGAATCATGGGTTCCAGGTACTTCGTAAATAATAAAATTTGTTTAATATATAAATTCCTCATATTTTTTTATTTCATTTACATCATCAAATTTCCATGTTATAATAATTACACAATTATTTAAGTACACATTGAACGATTTGACGATATTCGGTTCTTGATTCGAAAATGAACTTGGCATGATATCAATAGTTTATGTGGTCATAAGTCCATCATTTATAGAATATAAAACATGATATAAATATAATATATATTCAATATATTTAAATTTATAAAATTATTTTATGACACACTAGATACACCCTTCATTGAGATGGGTGGTCGTACGTATGCAAGAGAATTATTTTTTTTTTCTAATCATATTGATGAAATCAAAAGAAAGAAAATGAATGTAAATATATATACATATATATAATAATTAAAATAGAATTTATATTTTAATTTTATTGTATATTTTTATGAAAACATTCATTAAATATTTCAATGTGATACTTGAAGGAATCACATTATTTTGAGGTGGTGGTTGGCCACACGTTTCCAAATGAAGTTATCTTATAAAAAAATAATTAATGAATTATTCTATGTTTAATAAAAAAATTACTGAATTTAAAATAGGTTGTAATATAAATATTTAAATATTAATAATACTTAATAAAGTTTTAAGAGCATCCATGAAAGCGGTAATGAAAAAAAACATATTTCACAAAGGCTAATAAATGACACAACATGGATAATAATTTCATTTAATTGAATAAGAGGAGGTGAGAATTGAAATTGGTATTATATATTACATTATAAAAATAAATGTCTTTTGTATAAATGATTCTTTAGTTATCAGTCATTGATGTATTATGTATGTGAGATGAATGTATAAAAAATATAACAAACTAAGTGATATAAATTGAGAAAATTACATCTTGAATATTCCCTCCTTTAAAGACCCATGAGGACCTTGGATTTGTCCTTTTTGTGATATAATAGGTATGGGTAGAGTGAGTAGGATAGGATTGTGTGTGGATTTATGGAGAAAAATGCTTTTCTCTATCAAAAAAATGAAGTGGTGGGGTGTTATTTATACTTGAGGAGAGGTGGGTTCAAGTGATTAGTTTATTGATTATATTATATTAAAGAATACAATATGGAGGTGACATTAAATTACATGCCTTAAGATTGTAATATGTTTTTTACTAGAGTTTTAGAGACAATCCTCACCTCAATAGACCATTAAATTTTATATATATTTATGTTTGTTATGTTTTTATCATTTAACTATAACCCGTGTCAAAATTTCACATTTACTACAATTGTTAATTTTGTTACCATGGTATGTTTTTTATACTGAAAAATTTAATGAACATTAATTTTTTTTTATAAATTTGTATTCCAAATATTGAATCCATTTTATCTAATTCAATTCTCCTAATTGGAAAAATTATATTTAAAATTAAATATGTAGGAAAAAACAAATATTATGGTTTTTTATGTGAAACATTTGATGATTAAAATATTTTTAAATCTAATTCGAATAACAAATTTAATAAAATGACCAAAATTTAATTAAATGGTGAAAGAATAATCTAAATATTGTTTACAAAAAAATTAAAATGATAATATATATCAATTTAAATAGATTATATGAAATGAATTTTTGAATTAAAGTTCTGTATTTTTTTAGTTATCATAAAAAAAATGCAAGGTATCATATTAATTAAAAAAAATTATTCAAACTAAATTTTTATGTCCCACATTAAATTATGACGTTTATTTTGTTTAATATACCATAAAAATGTTTCAAAAAAAAATATACTGAAAATTTTTTCTCCATAAAAAAGGTGTTAAAATTTACAATTTTGAAAAAAACTTCTTATATGCTAAAAATTATTTTTGATCTTATATATTGTATAGAAAACATATAATATAAATTTTAAATCTCACATTGAGTATATATTTTATAAATATAATATAAAAAGGGTGATATTACTACTTTATTAAAATAATATGCCTAATATAAAATGTTTTTCATAAAAACACATCCTTTATATTCAAATGGTTTTTATTTCCATTTGTAATAAATTTGGTATCTAATTATTAATTATAAAAAATTGATTAAACTGTATTTTCATAATTTTATAAATAATTTGTATTCCCCCCATTCCAATTGATAGGTTATAATTTCAATATATAAAAAATAGTATTTTGTTATTTTGTTAATGATCTATGTAACTTATAATGTAGTCTATCGAACACATTGTCCCATTCATAAAATTCGGGAAGTTATATCTTCCACCCCATTTAATAAATGGTATCCTCTCTATTTGAACTATGGGTTCAGTAAAAAAGGTATGAATTTTCATAATACCATTATTGATATCCCTCAATGTAATATTGATTAGTTAAACTACAACATTAAAGTAAAGTAATATTAGTATAAATTTCCCAAGAGATGACAATTACGAGGGTTCAATTTAATAAACATAGATATAGAAGTGAAAACAAACCATCATGTTATGATGGATATTTATATAAAACATTGTTAGGATAATGTTAACAATCAAAAACCCATAAATGTTTTATAGGTTCAACTATCGTTGAAATGTTATTAATTAATGTAAAAAAAATGTTTTTATTTTCTCATCCTTTTCATAATGTTGTATAATTTATTTTTGATCTTTAATAAGAATATAAGGAAACATTATTACCTATGATGTATAGTTTCATTCTATAATCATTTTTTTTTACCAAAACTCATGTTTATCTCCAAATTAGGTGTAATCGAGATGAAGTGGCCACCCCTGATTCATAGGAATCATCATCATTAGAATCACATGATCTAAAAAATATTACTTGTCTTTTTATAGTGTCTTGAAATTTTAACCAAAAACAAATAGGTTAGGATAAAATCAAATAATTACCCAAAAATAATAAAACATTTTATGATGAAAAATACTTTTAATATCAAAACCTTGAAAGTAATACCAAATGTTTATCGTATAACATTTTATAAATAATTGGTCATAAAATTCATCCAGTCAATCTAAGATAATATTAAAAACAAAATATTAATATGATTTGATAACATAGTATTCTAAAATAAATTTTAACATTAATTTACAAATAACATCGATCACTATTAATGTCTCATAGAAAATATGTAATTTCAAAAGTTACATATTCTCAATGATAGAAAAATAATTTCATTAAAAAAACTAAATCACTATATGTCCTCTATAAAAACATAGATTCTTCCAATATAGAATTCAATCATTACTCCTCAAACAAAATCCCATGGAATTTTATTTTAATTAGGTATATAGGGTTCCTAAAATAGTGAATGGAATCCAAAATAAATTTTATCACTTAATTAGTAAATATGTTTCCAATTCCATGAATATCGATTTCATAAAACATATGTTCCCAAAATAAACATCTTCTTATTCTATAACATAATTTTACTGAATATAAAAATGCTTACTAATAATGGACATAATGAATGAAAATTTTATGAAAAGTCCCCTTTTCCCCATTCGGTTGTGGGTTCGGTCCATGTGGCCTTGACAGATGTGATGGGTTGTCAACCATCTTGCAGTTTGTCTCATTTTATAATACTCAAAAATAACTATAACATGCTTTAAACTCAAATAATGTTTTATAACATTCATTTTATCCCCAAATTATTATGAAATCAACAAAATAATTCATGATGTTTTTTATTTCACCTTGATGTGATTTAATAAAATGTTTCCTAAAAGAATGAACATCGTACATTGTTCATGGTGTTTACCTGGTTTTCATCGTCACATTGTTCATGAAGATTTAAATTCCATTCATTTAAAAAATTGTTTATTAATTATTAAAAATAACATACTTTTTTATCCAAATACACCTTGTGCAAAATAAGTCATATGGGTGTTCACATAAAAACTGATTAGAAAAATAATCGTGTATGATATATAATTTCAAAGCATTTGATAAAACATGATTTTTATAAAAAATTCAGATTGAGTATGACATGAATCATTAAATTAATGGGGATTTTAAAATACAATAATTATATTATGAATGATATTATTTTAAAATAATTTATAAATAAGATGCACCAGGTTCTCCTTTTCACCCGCATTTTCAAAACCATAATACTATTCATTATCTACTGATAAGGTAACATATTTAAAAATTCCTTGAAAATATTTACATTTTTTTAAATGAATAGAATTTTGATGAAATATGATTTTATTAAAACCATCATATGATCCATAATGGTGTCTAAGTATAGAGGAAGTGTTTGATATATCATAAATTTTCTTTGTAAGAGAGTTGAATGTTAAAAAAGTTTCAGAATCGTCTGAACATGAAATTGAATGAATTATTGTAATCAGATCATTATGAAGAGTGAGAAATTATTTTTTAGATCTTCCTATATCCGTTTTTAACCATATTTCTACAATATGATAAATTTATCGAATAAGTATTTAACAAAAAATAATAGTAAAAGAAACATAGTATATGTATAGGGAAAACTCTTAATACCTATAATTATCTAAATAATTTCTTATATGACTACTATAAGGCCACAACCTTAAAAATTACAAAATATTAAGTTTATTTAAGAGTTTAATTTCTTACACATTAATGATATTTTCAAATTTATAGTTTTAGATAATTTGGCCATTATTAGTACATAACATCCCATAATCATAAAATAGGAAACTACAGAAATTGTATCCATTTTTTAAACCAAAGTAAACCTTTTTAAAAAAATTTCATGTTTAAATTTCATTATAAATTTTAATAGAACAATCATCTTGACTTTCTAAATTCTTTTACACATCCTTCTACCATAGGAAAAACATTTAAAAATTTATTGCTGAAAAAAAAAGCTCAGAAATTAAATATAAATACAGAATGATTATATTATTACATTAATAATTATAATACCATTATATCATAATTTTCACCCATAAATCATAATCTCTTTTACATTACTCATAAAAACATTGGATTCCTTAAAAAACCGAGAGAAATCATAAATCATAAAGTTAACTTTTGGAATTCATATCATACATACATAATATCATTCACAACTTTGTAGGTTGTAAACATCGTGGATACATTTGGAATATGAATCAAAAAATTATTAAACACATATATTAGGAGATACCATATATTTCACTCTATACCATAACCCAATGCACTATAGAGCTATAATGAACACACCCTCCACCGTTTTTTCACGAAACCACCTGTATACATAAGAAATTCCCATGAACAAAAATGTAATCATGACACATAATACAAGCTTAATGAAAAAATTACACCTCCACATTTCATTTTATTTTATAAAATATAACGTTGTTTGTGAGGTGTTAATCTATGATCTTCAAGAAATACAAGTTTTATTTTATCCCTTTCTACATTCTGAAATGGTCTTGAAACTATTTTTATAGTTGAACCAGAATATGTTATATGTATTATTTCCTTTTTAATTTTATATAACTAAATTATGTACATATTACTAAATTATTAATCAAAACAAGTTCGTTGTGGTCGAAAAACCACCCAAATTAACTCAAACAATCATCATTTAATTCTTATCTAATGATTCATCCACATGGTATATATTATAATAAACTATAAGAACATTTAAACTCTTGGAAGATAATTAATAATGTGTAATATCATTTTCGGATGTTTACCCATGTTCTACCCGCACGTCATTTTATGAATACACGTGAACCACTCAAGAAAACCCATTAAAACAAACATTCCCGAACAATGTTTATTAACACTATAACTCATCCAAAGGCACATAAAATAATTTGTTGAAACCATAATAAATTATATTCATCTACATTGTGTTCTATAATTGTTAATTAATAAATCTAATGTGTTTATACAAGACATTAAAGAAAAAGATGCTCTCCGATACAAGGTAAGAGGAAAATTTTGAACCCAATTTTCATCCTTTGAGTTCTCCCTCTTTCACTTCAAATTCGGTATTTTCACTCTTTAGAAATCATCTTTTCATCATTATATTACCATTTTTGGGATATAAATGTTCTTTACATTAGTTTATTTATATGAAAATGTTTTCGTAAATAACTTTTCTTTTACGGAAACACCTTTTACGTCCCATTCAACTATGGCGGTTCTTGTAACATCTTTGTTATTCATGCTTTCTTTTGGGATCCCAATGTTAAAAAATGTGTTCTAATGAGATGTCACCAATTAATTTTTAGGGTTTCGTTATGTTTATTTTTTATATATGTTCATTGTGTCATGTGTGATAAATGATAATGTTACGATGTGATGGTTGCACCCAAAATTATAAAGCACAATATGAATGTTTCAATGTAACGGGTGCACCTAGAATTATATAGAGCTCTAATTCATTTGGTAAAGTAATTAATCTCATGAGTTAATGTGAATGGATGTGTGAAAAAGATGATTTCTTTGTTCCCAAATATTTTTAGTTGTTAACCATTAAGACATGATGTGTTATTATTATGCCTTTCAACATTTCATGTCTCTTATTAATGCTTACTCTCGTGTTCACGATCCTTTGCCTATGTTATTTTCCTGTGTTATGGTTTATCTCAACCATTGTTATATTGTTCTTATATATCATCATACAAGTATTTTAACTCTCCCATTTTTATGTATATCCTCTTATGAATACATGTACTAACGAGAGTTGAAGTGAAAATTAGAAGCTATAGGAGAAGTAATTAAATAACTATTTATGATTGTTGTTTTCATTGTTATGTATGGTCTATGTTTCCCAAAGACCCCAAAACATTGGATCCTATATCTGTAACACAATTATGTTTTTTATCATTAAATCAAGGTAATAGTAATGTATGAAAATGTAGGGTCACTATAATACTATATTTGGATATGTCCTTAGGGATATCCATATGGGTTACTCATCCTAGTTTATAATGGTTAACCAATCATATCTGATAATTCCATATATAAAGATCGAGGATTATCATAGATAGATAGTTTATAATTTTTTATTTATATTCATAACATGACAAAATACACACACGATCAATATGACAATTTAGTGGATTTGTAAACGTTTAAACATAAATATAGATTCATATGTGAGTGATATCGTCTCCCACTAAATTATTCATAACTCTAAACCGTCAATGAAATATCATAAATAATACATTTATTTATACCATGGGGAAAGGAAACATATGAAAGGGTTATCTCAGATATAAAATAAGAGTAAACAATAGAGATACACATGAAAAACATGCATTTAAGTTTGTGAGAACATGTTCATAATAATTTAAAAACATACCCTTCTTATCCAATATCATAAATTTGAGTCTTATAATAAATATTAGAATTTCATAAGACATGATTCATAATGTAATAAATGTACATGATCCATGATAACACAACATTATCATAATACATGGTATTTTTTAAAGCACAAAATTATAGAATGTAATTTCTATATTAGTCACATATCATTTCCACGTATATCACACTATAATGGTTTCACTATACAAGTCATAAAATTAGTCAGGAATCACTCCAAATACAATCATAGTAGACAAATTCCCCAACAAAACATGGTTCACTAACCATTCCAATCTAATACATATCATGAGATATAAATATTTACCCAATGCTTTGGAGAGAGAAAAGTGTCTCACTTTTCATATAATGAATAATATATTTATAAGTTCCATGAGAATATAAAAAATTTATCCTGTCATATACAATGAAATTAAATGGGTTCCATAAATATAACCTCATAAAATAACATGTATAAATGATACAGGACTGATAACTATTTCAATTATCCATTATAAAATAATAAGTGGAAAATGGGAAAAATTCATAATAATTTTATCAAGATATAAATTGTGGAAGGTAAACATGTTTATAAAAAATAAATACATTATAAATGGTAAACTTTTATAGAAATGATAATAATATTATCATTGTATAATGTCCCCAAAGAATCAAATGTTTTAACAATGGAAGAAATCATTGATGGGGAATGATTTTGACCCATCATTTAAAATAATTCATTTAAAAAATTTAATCTATGATTTAAAAAACTATTATGAACACAATTATTTCAAATTACTTTTGTATTGAAAATAACACTGGAAAAAATAGTAATATTAAAAAAAAAAATTCATGCTGATGGGAATGTTTGTTCATGCTATAAATATTAAAACAATGATTCCATAAGCATTTTTTATGAAATAACAACATTCATTATTTAGAAAATAACTTAAATATTCTATTCAAAGCATTTTTATCTGTCTAATGAATGGGTAAGAATGACATATAAAAAATCATTGAAGAATTTTTTTTAAACCATGGTCCTGGATGAAAACTTATTTCAGATCGGTGAATGTAATAATGTCATATTTTATATACAACATTTTATCAATATTGTTATGTTAAATATTAGTGAAAAATAGTATTATTACTTGAAATTATCTTAAATTATAATATTATAAAAAAATAATTAGTGTATTTAGATTTTTATAATATGATTTTGTCATCAGAAAAATAATCATAAATAATCCTGAAAAATAATGAGATTGTGATATAGAATCCTTACCCCATCAGTATAATTGAATCATAATCCATGTGAAGGAATAACATAAAAATGATCCTACAATATTAATAGTATAAATTAATTCATTATATTACATGTTTTAACGGATTTATATACACCTCATGTAATAAATTTGGTGATAAACATATTTTTAATCATTTAGAAGTAAAATTGTGATAAAAATATCAAGCCAATTTTGTAGCTTTCAAAAATATTCCCCAATAATGAATCAAATCAATTAAAATTTAAAATATAATGTAATGAAAGATATTAATTATATAACATTCCATATGAACAATATATAAAAAACAAAAAATAAATGGGTAGCAAAATTTCATATGTCTTCCATAAATAATAGAGATACTAGAAATATGTTATCTGGAGTCTTGACTTCCTACATACTCATTAAAAAATAAGTTTTTAAATTTCTTTTACAATACATCTATTAATTTACCATATTCATATATATCATACAATATATGAAATTTATAATGAAATTTTATAACATCTTTATTAACAAAGATAATGTTATTATTATGTTTTAGAGAATAACTACTATATTTTTTTGATTATGTTTTGAATTTTCATATTTGGTCCTATTAAGTTGATCATGATTTAATAATATACATAATTTAAACCAGGTTATAATTATCACATATACTTATTCTATATAATTTATATTAATCCATATAATTTAGTGATAGGAAATGGAATACATCATTCATGGAGATGGTATGTCATATTTATTGATGTACGTTGTTTACATTTTCTTATTGGATTACATGAAATAAGATTAAATGACATGTTATAATTATAGAATAATTTTAATGTCAACAATATCACATAATTTCCTTAAACCCATCCTTAATATCTTCCATGTAATGAGTTATGGAATAAAACTTCTCTGTGAGGTTGTATTCCACCGCACACACAAATGATATTTTCTTATACACACAATACTGATAGTATGATGGTATGTTTCATATAAAAGTTTTAAATTACAAATAATATTTTAAATATAAAACTTAAAAAATTAATCTATTATTGTGTCTGACCTCCATAGGTTGAAATTGAAAAAAAAACGAATGACATCGGTTCACGACGTGGTAGTCCGGGTTACACATGAACAAAGATTTTATAACCCATTTAATTGATGTGGATATGTTTTTTTATTATTCCCATAATATAAATAAATTATTAAATGGAATATATAGATGTTATTGTATAATCATGGAATTATTAAAATTTATTGATATTGAGGAAGAATTTATATAACAATAATTATTGATTAACGTTACCTCTTCTTTGATTATACTGCATAGTTTTTCAATATATTTCATTATACGTGGGATTTATATCCACAATAAGGCTTATAGGGTGAGATTATGGAATTTTGGAAGTGATGTGGTGTGGGAATGAACAATCTGAAATGCTGTGGAGGTGCGATGAAGAGTATATTGTATGTTTCCTTTTTTATGTGGTAAAGATGACAAAATTGGTATTTATGAAAATAAATAAGTATTCTATGATTTCTCATTTTTGAAATGGGTAAAACTGTATCAACCCATGAATTTAATGGAATTTATTTATTAAAAAATAAATTTATATTCTTTGACAACTTACTTTGCACAAAACATCAAGCTTAAAGGAACTCCAAGTTATATTCATGTTAACACAACCATTACAACATAACTATTAATTTAGAGAGAAATAGTAATAATAACCACAATGTGTAATCTAATTATTTTTTCAAATTATTAATCAGATAATTTTTTAATTCAATGATAATAAATAATTTTTATTAAAGTCCATTTTGAAATTAAAATATAAGTTTTCTTCAAAATGACATATATATTAATTTCCATGATAAAATAAATATGATGAATTTTTCATACATAAAGAAAATATATTTCATAAAATAAAATTATTATGTTGATTAATATTTTCAAAATTATATTAGTATATATTTTTAATAATTTTTTAATAATTTTATTTTTTAGTGAATAATAAATAAATACAAATTTTTTAAAATGTAATTTATTTTCATTCAATTTAATGACATAAAATAATAATTCTGTATTAAATTAAATTTCAAATAAAATATTTATTTTTTATTTATATTTCAACAACATAATGCTTGTAATCATATTTATATTGTTTTTTAGAATATGATTATTTATTGGTTTTAAAAGAGATTTTTCCATAAATTATTTTTGGGTACACAATGTTTATCCTTTCATACTAATAATAATAATACAAAAAAGGATTCAATATAAATTATAATTATAGATTATATATCATAATATATTATTTTTTAATACAATGAAATATAATAGTTATATATTTAATGTAAATTATTATTATGATTGAAAAATTAAATTCTTGAAAACCCGGTTTTTCATCACTTCTATAGGTTTTGTTTAAAATATCATTTTGAAAATTATATTAATTAAATTTGGAAATATGAATAAATATTTTTAATAATAAGGTCCAAATTAGGTTGTATGTACAGTTTCTTTTTTTGGCATAATAAATTATCATCATAAAAAACTTATAGTCATGTAAGTATATTAATGCAAAATGATAATGTTAAAAGGAAATATAATTAAAATTCCAAAAAAAAATTTAAATATTTTTATTATGTTTTTATTATACATAAAATTTATTTAAAATATTAGTAGAAAAAAATATTACATTTTAATTAATTCCACCCAAATGTGGTGGGATTTAAATATAAAATAATCACTATTTAATAACTTAAAACGACACCTCTTCACGTTTAAATACCCACCATAACCACCCCATTTATCCTCACATGACATAAATATTATCAAACATCATGAAAACTATGACCCACCTCTATAACTAAATCCATGTGCTGAAGATGTCACCCAATGACCAATTCTAATGTCTATAATGGTTTTTTTGAGGAGGTGATATTTAGGTGGAAATTTCCGTAAGCAACCTCTATTATTTTATTTGATTCATCTACTATCTATTAATCCTACATAAATCATAGAATTATAACTCCATTATCATTTAAATAGTATAATTTTTCGTTTCTAATGGAATATCTTATATCCATTCATTTTATTACATTATCTTATTGAAATAAATGGATGCATTTTCCAAATTATGGTGATTAATCATCTCCTTGGATAATGATTTCTTGTTCACCATTAACGCCTTCATGAATGTTAATAGATGTATTATTATGGTAATATAATAGTTTATTGTGTATATTATAACATTTTTAATTTTCATTAACTAATATAGAGACATAATGTTAAATAAAACTAAGAAGTATGTGATGGTCATAAAAAAGCCATGCTAAACTAAACACATACAATTTAACATTGGTCAAATGAATAATCCTTATGTAAGAGATAAAAATTATATTTGAAAAAAGTTGAACATATGGAATTGAAATATTACCATTTATTTTTCCATCAAATGTTTTATTCTTATTTGACTATAAAAATTACATTTATATGAAAATGAACATAAGATGAAACCATGAAACATGTGTAACATAAATAATAAAATTAATAAAATATTATTAATGTATGGGTGGAAAGATGTGATAAAAGTATAACATATGGTATTATAAATATTATTATATTTCTGTAATTAATTAAGAATATTATTTATACAGGTGGATAAATTAAGGAAATCTAACGGTATGTGTGATATAAGAGTTTCTTGTCTCACTTTTTCTTCTTTGAGATATATGACTTATTGACAATTTTTTTATGTGTTGTATATACTGATTTTTGATATATATTACCATTAATTAATA
The DNA here is from genome assembly GCA_963277665.1 of Viscum album. NCBI lineage: Eukaryota > Viridiplantae > Streptophyta > Magnoliopsida > Santalales > Viscaceae > Viscum > Viscum album. Next base: position 1,756,910,146 of record OY728159.1, on the reverse strand, counting down.
TGTATTAATATTATTATATTATTTATTTGATAAAAATTAATTTTATGGGGAATACGATTATACTAATTACAGTGTGCTATGGGAATTCATAACACTATTTTCATTCATTGGGATAATATTCAACTTCATTCATTAATCCATCCAATGATTAGGTGTGGGTGAAATTTTATTATATTAGGGTTTTATATTTATTTATAGTGAAAAAAAATATTTGATTATTTTTTTTTAATTTTCACTTCAATGATATGATATCCTTATGAGATATAATATTAAAAATTAACTTTTTAAAATTTACCAGTAAAAAAATATTTCTATTCAATGTCAATGTTTTCTATAATTATTTCAAAAATTTCCATCAGTATTTTATTATGAATTATTCAAGGTTATTTTTTGTCATGTATGAATTTTTAGAAAATGGTGTGTATGTATTATTTCTACAGACTCATAAACAATGTTATTGGTGACTTTTAATAAAAATTAAGGAATGATTGTTTTTCTGACATATATGACATGAATGGATTTTACAACCATAATGATGTCTTCAGTCCTGAATTTTTTTCTTAGTATTCAGACATGATACTTTAAAAACAAATTTTTTTCAGATATAATTGTTTGGAACATAAAAAAAATAATTTTACAATAAATTGTTGTTTTTGAAGAATTATTTTAAAATAACATCCAATATTATATTATATTTAATATAGCATCAATTGATACTTATTATTCTTTTCATGGTATATTATTCAAGAACAAATTTAGTAATATAATTATCATTGGATTATTGGTATGATGTCATTATAGTTTTGAAACCAATTTCTTCTCCATGAGTTCTGCTTTGATGAATGGTTTATGAAACCCATATTATTTAATTGGGTTCTGATATAATAATAATTATTATGGAAGACATATATTTGGTTTCATTATGGAATGATGAAGATATATATATATCCCTCGACTACATTTTATAATGATCTTTGACTCATGATATTAATAGAAGTTGAACACGAAGTTAAATTCCTTTAACAAATGACCTTGTCTACCATGATAGTTTGGTGAGTGAATCTAATAAATTATGATCATATTAGAAGTGATCCATGGATACTACTAATGTTTTGGGAGTAATCCCAATCCTCCTTATTAGTAGTAAGAGTGAAACATGTCCTATAAAATGGTTTGGTAAGTGAACTCAGTCATCTATAATAGTTATGGGAGTGACCATTGGATACTATGATGGTTTTTTGATGTGAACCCATTGCTCTAGTGTAGTCTTTGAAAAGTGAATTTTCTACCCATTATATAAGTCTACTTTTATTAACCTTACTAAGAATTCGAGATCAACCCATTCTTTTGATTATTGTCTATATGATATGATGTAAGGTACAATGTATGACATGATTAATTGGGTTCCAGTTATAAAAGAATAAATGAGAGACAATGTATATGTTTTATGAACTACTTTTTTCTGTTTATATGATTCCAAATACACTAACACCATATGATATGGTCAATGTTTTGGTATTATATGTAATTAATAAATTTATATTATTATTTAATATATATCTATGAAAGTTATTGGTTGTTGTAATTGGTTTTGGGGAAAGGTTTATTTTATAATTGGAAAATAGGTCGAGAAACCACTAGTATGGTCCCAAAGGGCATGTATTGTTATAATTTAATAGTTTTTGAAATGATTATGAATAAAATATGATTAAAAATAAGTAGAAATATATTTAAATTTTATATGTAATTTATTTTTCATGTGTGGCCTTCTTATTATGATTTAACTTTATCACATAGTTATTTTTATTCTTAGTCAATAGTCATAACAAAAAGGAACCATGTTAGTTTTGAATATTATGGGAAATGAATCTAATTTACGCATTATAAAATAATGTTATGGGTGTTTTAATGGGAAATATTATTTATATATATATATATCTATATAAAAAAGATATAAATCACACTACACTTCCAAATGAGCTATGTAGGGAACATCATTCTACTGTGTCCTTCATGAGGAAACATCCATCATCTTTTAGTGGGAATTGTGATATGAGTATGGTTGAGTAATGGATCAAAAACATTGAGAATTTTTCTCTTCAATGATCTAGGAATGAATGTATTTTCTTAGAACGTAATCAACTAGATGGTGAAGTAGATTAATGGTAGAATCTTATATGTAATACAAGTCAATAAGATGAAATTGAATCAATATCATGGGTTTAGTTTAAGGGTACGTTATTAAAAATATAAACCCATTATATTTTATATTAAAATATTGTAAAGGAATTTCTTCAGCTTATAAAAAAGTATGAACAATCCATCATTAAATTTAAGGAAATTCTTACAAGGACTGCATGGTATATTTATTGTTAAATTATTATTTTGTAATGGAAAGTTTTTCGATTATTTGTTTGCATAAAACAATGTATTTTATGGTAATTATCTATATGAGATACTGGTAATTATACATAAATTTTTCATGTTTATCTCATGATGGAAAATAAAATTATATTTTCCCCATCAGTCTCATGGTTTTGATTAGTAATGAAAAATTAAATTAAAACGAAATTATCAAATCCATAGAGTGAAGAAAATTATATTTTCTATTCTACTCAATATGATGGAATAAATGACGGGAAATTGTCTTATATGGATTGGTATGTGTTTCATGTGTGGAAGTTAAGGTCATCACTCAAAGGAATTCTAATTTTATTTGGAAATGTTAACTATTGACATCAAAATAGTTAATGATAAAAATAATTAACCACCTACACTCTAGTGTTTCAAATGTAAGAAGATTTGTAATTAGGTGAATCAAAACACCATTATATGTTCTAATATAGATCATAATCCCATATAATATAATGAAATAGTAAAAAGGGATATAATATGAAATCCAAATGGATGATATAAGTCATTTTAATAAAGGTACAAGTATCCTCCCCTCCTAGTTAGTAATTTCATGTCTTATTTTGTATGACTGAGACTTATAAAAATCATATTGGTTATTATTTTTGGGTAATTTCATTTGATTATCTACATATACAACAAATTTTGAATAATTAAACATATATAAATTATTACACTTTTGTTTTTTATGTATTTGAATGGTTATTGTAACCATTAAAAGAGATAGATGTGATATTCTTGTAGAATATATGATTACAAGAAAATAACCCCCTAATAGGAGCATGATAAGGGGATAACAATGAGATAAGTGATGTTTTTATGTGATAAAATAAATGGGTTAATATTTAGGTTCTTTCAACATATTTTTGATATAATTACATGGTGGTTTACAAATTTAGTGAAAGGATTTATTTTATTATATGAGTAAAAAAGATAATTTTTCAACACATATGTGTTTTCATAGAGGTTTTATGGTATCTTGGGTTATTACCTATATTCATTAGTATACATAAAAATGATTGTCATATTTATTCATGTAAAAATTAAGATAAATATTAAAATTGTTTCTTGGATTAATTATAATTGTATTTTCAAAACACAATGACCTTAATACAAATATGTTTGATTTTAGTGTTTTGGAAAGTATATATTGATAACCATTTATGAAATTATTTAAATATAATTATTGATTAATTTTAGTGTTTAATGTATCATCTAACCATATAATGAATTATTTATATTCAATAATCCATGCAATTTTTTTGATAATGCTATTTAGACAGAAAAGGAATTACTTTTAATCCAATTATTAAATAATTGATCCAATTGTTATATGAGATATACAATATCAACATCATTCGACATACTAATAAATGATACAGAAATATATCATGGAAAATAATGGAGTGATATTTTACTATTGAAATGATTAAAAATAAGAATTTGTTCTCAATAGATATCAAAATTAAAACTTATCATTTGAACATAAATTATAATGATATTAATTACCTTTTTATACCTATTTGGTTTATGTTTTTGTTGTAATCAACTTTATAATTACCATATTCTCAGTCATTCTACTTAATAACATTAATGTTAAAATTATCTTCCATGTATTTTCTTCACGTTCCACTATTATTCTCTAAATTAGAATCCCATTTTTGTGGTGAACTTTACCTTTTAAATACCGTTTTTTACGAAAAATTCTTATCAAAAGTTTTTATTATGTGTGTTAACAAAAAAGGTATTTTAAAATGATCAGATTTAATTTTTATCTGAAATTTTAAATTTATATGATACATTTTTTTTCTAAATTATTGATCGTATTGGGATGGTAACTTATAAACGTACACCTCTACATAATTTTTTCCATGTTCATGATGTGTTCCATATATCTCTCTTGATGAAGAAAACATCGGATACTATAGATGTACTAAACTCAAAAGTTATACTTCTAGGGAATGATCATTCTTATTAAGAGATTATAAAAATATTCAGAAGCATCAAGATAATTTTCTCTAAAATTAATCCACTCAATTATTTAATAATTTTTAGAAAAACCACCAATTTCAAGAAGCTATATGATCACATAATGATGTGATGACTCTGATATATTCTATTCTATCGGTATCAGACTAAATAATTTGGAAGGATAAATAAATTTTATTGTTGGTAGAATGTAACAAAACATTTTTTTACCTATAGTTTTTATAACCGATAAATTTAATCTCGTGGGAAGCATAATATTCACAAAAAAACTGATCATAAAAGAAATCCAAAATATTTTTATTATAAACAGACTATTATAAAATATCTATTAAATTGATACGAATAAATACTATTAATAAAATTATAAATTATATAATTTTCTAACTAATTTATAAGATGTTACTTTATTCATAGAAAATGAACATATAATTATTAGTAAAGTGATTTTTTTTAAAATAATGGTGTTCAGCAAAAAAGATCATTTTAGTACATTCCTTGAGAAAATTTAACTAATTAATTTCTTACACTTTTAAGGAAAAAATTTGATCCAAGGAAAATAATTTCTAATCAAAATATTCCAAAAATATATTATCATTAATTTACTATTAATATTTAGAACTATATAATTTATTACTGAATAGTAAAAAAATAACAAATTTCGTAAAAATGTAATTTATTTTCATTAAATTAAAATGAATTAAATTTGATATTAGGAATTATATTTTACTTATAAAAAATTTATTATTATATATTAATATTTCAATCAATTTCATTTATTTAATTAACAACCTATTATATTTTAGAATACATTTATTTTTTGGTTTAAAAAGTTTTTTTTTTCATCTGAAAACTGATTTGAGGTATATATTCTTCCTTTATTTTTATTTATTATAATAATCCACAATTATGAATTTATTAAAATAAATATATAAATTTTATATCAGTAATAAATAATTAAATTTCATAAAATGATAATTTTATGCCATATAGTAAATATACAATTATCTTGTTTCTTAAAAAATACATGTCTTGAAACCATGATTTCTCATCACCACTGCGGGATTAGTTTTAAATATAATTTGAAACATTATATGAATTGAATTTGATAAATGGGATTAAATATTTCTAATTAGTAGTTAATAAATATGTTTTTGACTCATTTTAATTTTTTTGTTTAAAAAAATTACCATGTTAATAAACTGATTTTTTGTGATAAAGGTTAAACAGTGAAACTGGTTATATTTAAAAGGTAAAGGAATAAAATAACAAAAAAATTATATTCATTTTATTATTTATTTAATGATTATAAAATATTTTAAAACATTAATTAAATATGAAATTTATTGAAATTAATTCCATCAAAATGTGATTATATTTATACATAAAATACTCTTTACTTAAACCACCCCTCTCCAATTATCAGATCCACACGTCACCAAAACATTTCTACCCAAAATACATGAATATTACCATATATCTACAAATCCCCCCCCCCCACATCAACCCCCTTAGTTCTATGTGTTTTTGGTCTCACCAACTGTTTAATTCTATGGTCTTTAAGGGACCCTTCATGGAGGTGATATTCAAGTGGTAATTTTCTCAAACCACCTCTCTAATTTTATATTGTTTTCTAACATATTCTCTCCTACATAATCTTCAATGAATAATTACTCTAGAATTATATAAAAATTTTAATTTTTTATATCTAAAGTAATATCTTATATCCATCCCTTTTATACGTCCTCTTATTCATTGAATCAAAATCACTCTAGAAATTATGGTGGTTAATCATCTTCTTGTAAATTGAATATCTATTTCCCATTAACTCTTCCATGGATGGACATAAAATTATTATTATGGTTAATAATATTTTAATAGTTATATTATAACCAATTTCATGTTCAGTAACTAATATATAGAAATAATTCAAAATAAAAGGAGTCAAGTTCATAATTGTCGGAAAACACTCCAAATAAAATTGAAAATTTATCATTAAAATTTTACCTAAAAAATCATACTCATGTATGATTAAAAAAATAACATTTAAAATTATATAATTTTATTATTACCATTTCATTTTCATCATAGATTATTATTTCAATTTTTAAATAAAATATTTTAATAAACCCAAATAAACCAATGATGAAACCATGAAATGAAGGGACCCAAAAAAATAAAAAAATAAAGTAGTATTAATTAATGGGTGGTAAGATGTTATAAAATTTTCACATGAGGCAGTATAAAGATCATTATTATTATTTAATTAATTAATATAATTGATTAATACATTAGAAAATAGGTCATTGTATTCCTAACTAATGGGAATATTTATTTATGTGTTCCATATATAGCTTTTTCTTCTCCAATTTTTTTTGTGTGTGGTTTTTATATAAAGAAATCAGATATATATTATACTGAATCTAATTTTTTTTTTATAATATTCCCTCTTTTAAATGTTAATTATTATTTTATGGATCATATTGTTCAACTAATTAAAATGTTGTGACAGAATTCTTATACCAATTTCCAATCACTCGGTTATCCTTCTACGTCATTGCTTATGACATGGTTTAATTATGTGTCGGAATAATTTTTATTATATTATTTTTTTCAACCATTTTATGTGATATAAAATAGAATAATGACAATTTATTAATTGTATTAATTCTCAAATCAATGGTATGGTATTAAAAAGGCATAATAATTTAAAAATGATCGTATTTTATGTTTCCCTTAAAAATGACTTTTTCTTACAGTCCTATATTTTCTAGAATTATTTCAGAATTTGTCTCATATTTTTTTACATTTTATTTAAAATAATTTTTACACATGATTCATTTTTCTTTCAAAATTGTTTGAATTGATTTATTTTATCATTTTCTAAATGAGGATCTTTGTGAAATTTCGATCAATGATATGAAAGGAGTTTCATTTAACATATATACTAAGATATTATTTTACCATCATCATGAAACATTAATAAATTGATTTATGTTTTATATTCTTATTATTAAATTTTGAATGATATTTATTCCATTATAGGTTTTCATATAATAGAAAATAAATGATTCTAAAATAGAATTTTTTTCTATAATTATATCACATGATCATTCAATACAATTTTCCATTTAATATTTCATTTTTTAAATTCTATTCATTATTTATTTGGTATATTATTCATGAATAACATCCTTATTATTTTTATGGATGGTTTATTATTATGATAGGGTGATATTTAGGAAACCTAGTTCATTTACATGGGTTACGTAATGATGAAATTTTATGGAACCCCAATTTCCTTTTATGGGTTTTGATATGATTTACATTCTTATAAGATACAGATGAATGGTTTTTATATTAGGTGGTTGGGTCCTATATCTTCATATAATTAATTGGATAGTGAATTATATCTCATGATATAAATTTGAATAGAATGGGATGTTTAACCAGTTTACTAATGGTCTATGTCCACTATTACGGTTTTGGGAGTGAATACAATTAAATATAAGAGTTTTTGTATTAAACCATGTATATTATGACTGTTTGTGTGGGGGTACCAAATCCATTATGAAATTATTGGGATTTGTCCATGAATAATATGATAGATTTAGGTGTAAACCAATTGTACTATGATAGTCTTCAAATTGATCGTTAGATACTATGATGGATTGGAAAGTGAACCCATTACAATATGATTGTCATAGAACACATTCTTGACTAGTAAATATATTATTTTTTATAATTATTTGTATTACACATTCCTTGTATTATGCCATCATTTTTCTCTCATGGATTGTGATTTATTATTAATCGTGTCTTATAAACTTCTATGATTAACTAAAAAAATTGATATATTGATCTTTGATGTGAAGGATATAATTTTGAAATGTTTTTTTCATATTATTATTTCTATATGATAAATTTATGATTAACACCTCCCTTCTTTAACCATATTTCGCATGTGATCTCACAATTTTCATATGTTTATTTGACCATTGGTATGAATGAAGGTATTATGAATACAATGTTAAAATTATTTATAGTTATGAAGAAAGTTGTAGGAGATACTATTGAAATATTATAAAACAATTCTTTTTTGTTTCTAATCTTCTAATCTCAATAAACCATTACGATTCGTGCATGGATTTTTAACATTATGTAATTAATATTAATAATTTTTTATGGAATATCTATGTATGAAATGTGTGGTACATTTTAAAACAATTTACTATTCATCAATCTTATAGGTGAAGTAATTAAAATATGGTTATCCAATATGTTTTAATCAACTATATATTCAATTTAATAAACTATCATTTTATCACCCCCAGTAAAGCCATTTAAACATTAAATTCAATAATTATTTTTTATAATATTCAAAATACATGTTGGTCAATAATTTTTCTAACCATTATTAGATTATAATAATTATAATAATTATAAATATTTAATCATTTTATCAAATTTAAATAACATATGTGGAAAATTTAGTTTAAATTTAATCTTATAGATATAATGGGAATGCATGGCTTTAATGGGAAAATGAAAAAAAGTAAAATATATATATATATATATATATTCAAAATTAAAATGGGCTCCAATGTCATAAATTTCATTAATGTATGTATAATTGAAGTATTTTTTCATTAAGAGTATTAAAAATATTATTATAAACTCTTAATAAATAATAAAAAAATGCATTTTACAATTAAAATTTAATATTTATTAATATTCAAAAAATCTTGAAACAGTTTAGAAAAATAAAAAAGATTAAACCATGATATGTTTAAAATTGGGGTTCAAAAAACATATGTTTATTTGATTAAATTAATTTAAAAAAATAAATTTTCTTTAATGTTCTAAAAAATAAAAAAGGTATTTTTTAAAAAGTATTTTCGAAATATGTTAATTATTTATTGAATATTAAGTAATTTTTATCAATATGGTTACATTTTATAATCTCATTAAAATTAATGTCTATATATTATATAATACAATGAATATCTATTTTTATTCCAATTTTTATAATTGTTGCATTTAAATGTCCATATTATTAATATATAATGGTTGTAGTAAAACTCAATGTTATGTGTAATTCAAACCAACATAGTGTTTTTTGTAGTGATATCTAAATATGCTGTTGGGTTTAATTGAATATATTAAGAATATTTAATTTTTATATGAAAAATAATTCACAAAAACTCAGGTTAATGTAAATAATCCCATGTGCATCACCATGGGTTCCACCAATCAACCTTGTCAGGAATCTGAATGGGTCAATGATCCACTAAATAGATAAATATGAGATCAAAAAGAACATTATAAAGAAATGGTATAATCTTCTAGATATCGATGACCTATTATGTGGGCTTTGTGGATAAAAATACATTTCCTTAGGGGGTATTCTATCCTGTTAATATCTTATAATGAAGAAGAAGAAGGATATCAAAAAGTGGAATTTTTTTATAATCAATAACCACTATGAGTTCGTAGTGATGGTATTTAGACCCACTAATATTCATACAAATCTCAAATACATAGTATATATAGTATTTCTATTTTTCCACAATAAATTTGTTATAGTATATATATTATATTTCTATATACTCCAAATGGAAGTAAAAACATGAGGATAAATTAAATATTGTATTATAGTACTTGGAAATGGAATTATTAAATTTGAACTACATTGATATTGATTTTTGGATGTAAATTTTATCATTCCTTAGTAATATTATATCTTCCAAAATTCTTGTATACCAATCCTTAGAAAATAATTGAAATTGAAAGATGGAACATTCCCACATCTATGATAGAGATCCATAATTTCCATAGACCTACTGTGAAATATGGTGTATTATTGAGAAAACACTCATGATATTCATTACCACTAAGCAAGTTATCCTTGAAGGGAATTATGTTTCTAATGACTGAATGATATAAAAGAATCATTAAACAATATATGAAGTGGGAATTCAGTGAACCTATTCTCAAATTACCCATAATTGTGAAATGATTTCTTATATAAAATGATTATTTTAATAATTTAATTTTATATTAAGTCATAAAAATGAGAATGTAATATCCTATGAATCCCTTCAATTTGATATTTGAGAGTAGAACTACTCAACAAATGATCTATAGTTCTATTCAACGATCTTCATATTTATGATTTTTTAAATTTATAAGTATTAGAATAAGTGCATGAAATATAAAGATCAGAATACCCTCATGTATATAATCACACAAAGTGTTATCAATATGCTCCAATAAATGTAGTTAAAGATTATTTTGCAATGTTATTATTGAATCAATAATGGTCATGTGAAGGTGAATAAATCACTTGATAATATTTGTAGAATATTTCCTTTAATCAAATTCACTATGAGGATTAAATGTGATTCAACCATTGTCGACATGAAAATGGAGGACATGTCAATAATAACAAGATCTTCATCCAACCTCACTAAAAATACACATCCACTATTAATTCTTACGAAGGCCAGGGGGACCAAAAATATAATGAAGAGAAACAAGAATTGGTGAGAATATTCCATAATTCAAATTTGGTAATAATGAATTTATAATGATAAAAATTAGGAAATGTTTCGCATATATACTAAAGACGTTGATGGAACATTGAATAGTCTTCATAGAACATCCTTCTGTATTTATATGTGAAGCACTAATATTTATAGTATAATTCCCTATCCATTAAAATTACATAATTTTTATTTTATATATGAAATTAATTAAATTTACATTGAGTATCATTTCAGGTTCATAGTTTTATATATTTACACCATTTTTAATACATAACATCCCATAATCATACAAAAGGATACTACTAAAATAGTTTCCATTTTTTCCAACCAAGGAATACCTTTTTTTAAAAACAAAAAAGTATTTCATTTCTTTATAAAATTCTTTATATCATTAATCTTGAGTTGTTCCTTTCATTTAACAATCCTTATAACTTATTAAAAACATTTCAAAAACGAGGGATGAGAATTAAAACCTTTATAATGGATTAGAAAATAAGAATGAAAAATATTATTCCATGAATACATTTAAACACATGAAATAATACTTTTCACCCTTAAAACAAAATCTCATTAACATACCTCATGAAATCATATTATTACTAAAAAATCATAAAAATAATAAATCATATATGTAACATGTGGTATCCATGAAATAATTACATTGTAACTATCACATATACACAGGGATTAACCATCATTGTAACGATTGGAATAACCATCAGAGAATATTCCCTAATTATCTTAGGAGAATACTTGTAACTAACATTATCTCATTAATCAATGAATTTTATAGATATCATGGGCTCAAAAACACATTATTTGTCATGTAAATACCTGTATACAAAAGAAATTCTCAAAAACCATATCATAATCATAGCACATAAAATAATTTTAATGGAAAAAATAGAATTTCAGTACTTCAATCAGAAGATATCATTTCAGGATATTGGCATAATAAATCCCTTCTCAAAACCACTTTCAATACAAAATATGTAGAAGTATAATATCGTATTTAAAAACATTAATGATTATAGTGGAATCCAAATATCAAATAACAGTTATGGAGGTAAGAAGTTTTCATATTATAAGTTAAAAAAATATTCCTTTCTTCATTTAGTAAAATTATTCATGTTAAAAAATCATTATGGAAACATTTATTGAAAATAATGATATACATAAAATGATCTATGTAATCCTTTTGTATCTATATAAATTAATATGTAAATAAATATCCTGAAGATAATATTTGATAATTAAAACATTAAACATTCAAGGTCTCACATACCACTTTGAATATTTAAATCTTAATATCCATTGATTAATACTTTTAAAAAATAACATTTTTATAGATAAAATATGGATACTAAATATCACAGTGGCTGTATATAAATCTTATAAAATAATAAAGGTGTATATAATCTATAAATTTGTCAATGAAATGAAATCAAAATGAAACCCCTTACAATGATCGTATATTGATGTAAGAATTATTTAATGGGGTGATTATGTGTATAAAAAGTATACACACAAAAAGGGAAGTTTAAATTACATTATAAATAAATAAATAGTGATTCTATATAGAATCTTGGAATAATATAAACAGTGATGTATGCGCAAAACCCAATGACTGAAAATTGGTAAAAAATTTCAATTACATTTCATTTAACTCGAATCATGGGTTCCAGGTTCTTCGTAAATAATAAAATTAGTTTAATATATAAATTCCTCATATTTTTTTATTTCATTTACATCACAAATTTCCATGTTATAATAATTACACAATTATTTAAATACATGTTGAACGATTTGATGATATTCGGTTCATGATTCGAAAATGAACTTGGGATGATATCAATAGTTTATGTGGTCATAAGTCCATCATTTATAGAATATAAAACATGATATAAATATAATATATATTCAATGTATTTGTATTTATAAAATTATTTTATGACAAACTAGATACACCCTTCATTGAGATGGGTGGTCATACGTATGCAAGAGAAATATTTTAATTTTTCTAATCATATTGATGAAACCAAATGAAATGAAATGAATGTAAATATATATACATATATATAATAATTATAATAGAATTGATATTTTAATTTTATTGTATATTTTTATGAAAACATTCATTAAATATTTCAATGTGATGCTTGAAGGAATCACATCATTTTGAGGTGGTGGATGGCCACACGTTTCCAAATGAAGTTATCCTATAAAAAATTAATTAATGAATTGTTCTATGTTTAATAAAAAAATAAGAGAATTTAAAATAGGTTGTAATATAAATATTTAAATATTAATAATACTTAATAAAGTTTTAAGAGCATCCATGAAAGCTGTAATGAAAAAAAACATCTTTCACAAAGGCTAATAAATGACACAACATGGATAATAATTTCATTTAATTTAATAAGAGGAGGTGAGAATTTAAATTGGTATTACATATTACATTATAAAAATAAATGTATTTTGTATAAATGATTTTTTAGTTATCAGTAATTGATGTATTATGTATGTGAGATGAATGTATAAAAAATAAAACAAACTAAGTGATGTAAATTGAGAAAATTACATCTTGAATATTCCCTCCTTGAATGACCCACGAGGACCTTGGATTTGGCCTTTTTGTGATATAATAGGTACTAGGTAATGGGTAGAGTCAGTATAAGAGGATTGTGTGTGGATTTATTGAGAAAAATTCTTTTTTCTATCAAAAAAATGAAGTGGTGGGGTGTTATTTATACTTGAGGAGAGGTGGGTTCAAGTGATTAGTTTATTGATTATATTATATTAAAGATAACAATATAGAGGTGACATTAAATTACATGCCTTAAGATTGTAATAAGTATTTTACTAGAGTTTTAGAGACAATACTCACCTCAATAGACCATTAAATTTTATATATATTTATGTTTCTTATGTTTTTATAATTTAACTATAACCCGTGTCAAAATTTCACTTTTACTACGATTGTAAATTTTGTTACCATGGTAAGTTTTTTATACTAAAAAATTTAATGCACATTTAATTTTTTTTTATAAATTTGTATTCCAAATATTGAATCCATTTTATCTAATTCTATTATCTTAATTGGAAAAATTATATTTAAAATTAAATATGTAGGAAAAAACAAAAATTAAGGTTTTTTTATGTGAAACATTCTGATGATTAAAATATTTTTAAATCTAATTTGAATAATAAATTAAATATAATGACCAAAATTTAATTAAATGGTGAAAGAATAATCTAAATATTGTTTACAGAAAAATTAAAACAGATAATATATATGAATTTAAATAGATTATATGAAATGCATTTTTGAATTAAAGTTCTGTATTTTTTATTTATCATAAAAAAATGAAAGGTATCATATTAATTAAAAAAAAATATTCAAACTAAATTTTTATGTCCCAAATTAAATTATGACGTTTATTTTGTTTAATATACCATAAAAATGTTTCAAAAAAATATACTGACAATTTTTTCTCCATAAAAAGGTGGTAAAATTTACAGTTTTCAAAAACACTTCTTATATGCTTGAAATTATTTTTTATCTTATATATTGTATAGAAAACATATAATATAAATTTTAAACCTCACATTGAGTATATATTTTATAAATATAATATAAAAAAAGGTTATATTACTACTTTATTAAAACAATATGTCTAATATAAAATGTTTTTCATAAAAACACATCCTTTATATTCAAATGGATTTTATTTCCATTTGTAATAAATTTGGTATCTAATGATTAATTATAAAAAATTGATTAAACTGTATTTTCATTATTTTATAAATAAATTGTATTCCCCCCATTCCAATTGCTTGGTTATAATTGCAATATATAAAAAATAGTATTTTGTTTTTTTGTAAATGATCGATGTAGCTTATAATGTAGTCTATCGAACACATTGTTCCATTCATAAAATTCCGGAAGTTATATCTTCCACCCCATTTAATAAATTGCATCATATCTATTTGAACTATGGGTTCAGTAAAAATGGTATGAATTTTCATAAGACCATTATTGATATCCCTCAATGGAAAATTGATTAGTTAAACTACAACATTAAAGTAAAGTAATATTAGTATAAATTTTCCAAGAGATGACAATTATGAGGGTTCAATTTAATAAACATAGATATAGAAGTGAAAGAAAACCATCATTTTATGATGGATATTTATATAAAACATTTATAGGATATTGTTAACAATCAAAAACCCATAAATTTTTTATAGGTTCAACTATCGTTGAAATGTTATTAATTAATGTAAAAAAATGTTTTTATTATTTCATCATTTTAATAAGGTTGTGTAATTTATTTTCGATCTTGAATAAGAACATAAGGAAACATTATTACCTATGATGTATAGTTTCATTCTATAATCAATTTTTACAAAAACTCATGTTTTCTCCAAATTAGGTGCAATCGAGATGAACTGGCCACCCCTGATTCATATGAATCATCATCATTAGAATCACATGATCTAAAAAATATTACTTGTCTTTTTATAGTGTCCTAAAATTTTAACCAAAAACAAATAGGTTAGGATAAAGTCAAATAATTACCCAAAAATAATAAACCATTTTATGATGAAAAATACTTTTAATATCAAAACCTTGAAAGTAATACCAAATGTTTATCGTATAATATTTTATAAATAATTGGTCATAAAATTAATCCATTCAATCTAAGATAATATTAAAAACAAAATATTAATATGATTTGATAACATAGTATTCTAAAATAAATTTTAACATTAATTTACAAATAACATCGATCACTATTAATGTCTCATAAAAAATATGTAATTTCAAAAGTTACATATTCTCAATGATAGAAAAATAATTTCATTAAAAAAACTAAATCACTATATGTCCTCTATAAAAACATAGATTCTTCCAATATAGAATTCAATCATTACTCCTCAAACAAAATCCCATGGAATTTTATTTTCATTAGGTATATATGGTTCCTAAAATAGTGAATGGAATCGAAACTAAATTTTATCACATAATTAGTAAATATGTTTCCAATTCCATGAATATCGATTTCATAAAACATATGTTCCCAAAATAAACATCTTCTTATTCTATAACAAAATTTTACTGAAAATAAAAATGCGTACTAATAATGGACATCATGCATGAAAATTTTATGAAAAGTCCCCTTTTCCCCATTCGGTTGTGGGTTCGGTCCATGTGGCCTTGACAGATGTGATGGGTTGTCAACCATCTTGCTGTTTGTCTCATTTTATAATACTCAAAAATAACTATAACATGATTTAAACTCAATGAATGTTTTATAACATTCATTTTAACCCCAAATTATTATGAAATCAACAACATAATTCATGATGTTTTTTATTTCACCTCGATGTGATTTAATATAATGTTTCCTAACAGAATGAACATCGTACATTGTTCATGGTGTTTACCTGGATTTCATCGTCACATTGTTCATGATGATTTAAATTCCATGCATTGAAAAACTTGTTTATTAATTATTAAAAATAACATACTTTTTTTATCCAAATACACCTTGTGCAAAATAAGTCATATGGGTGTTCACATAAAAACTGATTAGAAAAATAATTGTGTATGATATATAATTTAAAATCATTCGATAAAACATGATTTTTATAAAAAATCAGATTGAGTATGACATGAAACATTAAATTAATGGGGATTTTAAAATACAATAATTATATTATGAATGATATTATTTATAATAATTTATAAATAAGATGCACCAGGTTCTCCTTTTCACCCGCAGTTTCAAAACCATAATACTTTTCATTATCTAGTGATAAGGTAACATATTTAAAAATTCCTTGAAAATATTTACATTTTTTTAAATGAATAGAATTTTGATGAAATATGATTTTATTAAAACTATCATACGATCCATAATGGTGTCTAAGTATAGAGGAAGTGTTTGATATCTCATAAAATTTTTTTTGTAAGAGAGTTGAATGTTGAAAAAGTTTCAGAATCGTCTGAACTTGAAATTGCATGAATTATTGTAATCAGATAATTATAAAGAGTGAGAAATGATTTTTTAGATCTTCCTATATCCATTTTTAAATAACTTTCTACAATATGATAAATTTATCGAATAAGTATTTAACAAAAAATAATAGTAAAAGAAACATAGTATATGTATAGCGAAAACAATTAATACCTATAATTATCTAAAGAATTACTTCTATGACTACTATAAGGCCACAACCTTAAACATTACATAATATCTAGTTTAGTTAAGAGTTTAATTTCTTACACATTAATGATATTTTCAGATTTATAGTTTTAGATAATTAGGCCATTATTAGTACATAACATCGCATAATCATAAAATACGAAACTACAGAAATTGTATCCTTTTTTTAAACCAAAGTAAACCCATTTTAAAAAAAATCATGATTTAATTTCATTATAAAATTTAACAAAACATTCATCCTGACTTTCTAAATTCTTTTACACATCCTTCTACAATAGGAAAAACATTTAAAAATTTATTGCTGATAAAAAAGCTCAGAAATTGAAATTAAAATAAAGAATGAATATATTATTACATGAATACTTATAATCCCATTATATTATAATTTTCACCCATAAATCAAAATCTCTTTTACATTACTCATAAAAACATTGGATTCCTAAAAAACCTGGAGAAATCATAAATCATAAAGTTAACTTTTGGCATTCGTATCATACATAAATAATATCTTTCACAACTTTGTAGGGTGTAAACATCGTGGATACATTTGGAATATGAATCAAATATTTATTAAACACATATATTAGGAGAGACCATATATTTCACTCTATCCCATAACCCAATGCACTATAGAGCTATAATGAACACACTCTCCACCGTTTTTTCACGGAACCACCTGTATACATAAGAAATTCCCATGAACAGAAATGTAATCTTGACACATAATACAAGCTTAATGAAAAAATTACACCTCTACATTTCATTCACAAGATATCATTTCAAGATATTTATATAATAAATGCCTTCTAAAACCAATTTTCAATACAAAAATACATGTAAAGGAAATATTGTTTTTAAAAACCTAAAGTCTTATATAGGAATCAATATATTTAGTAACAGTTATGGTTGAATGAAGTTTTTTTCCCATATATGTAAAAAACATTCAATTTTTCAATTTTTAAATGTATTCATATAAAAAATATTCTATTTTAAAAAATTGAGTGAAATTAATGATTTGAATAAAATTTATTTTATAATTCGTTTTTATCCATATAATTAATATGCAAATTACTAACATGAGGAAAATTTTTGATAATAAACTCTTTAAATGTTCATGGTGTCCCATACTAAATTATTCATTTAAATATAGAAATATATCAATTAAAACATTTAAAAAATTATAAATTTCATTATTATAGATAAAAAACTGATATAAAATGTCATAGTTGTTTTACATACACATTACAATAGAATAAAGGTTCAAATTATCAAGAAATGCCTCAATGAAAAGAGATTGAGATGAAATCCCTTAAAATGATCTTATAATGACATATGAATTGATTAGTGGGGTGTTTCTGTGTATTAATAGTGTATACACACAATGTGAATTTTAAATTACAACATAAATAAAAAATGGGCATTCCACACATAATATTTTCGTAACATAATCAATAAAGTATGCAAAAAACCTCATAGGTGGAAATTGGGATTAGATGTTCCCTTATCACATTTTTGAAACCTCATAAATGATCCTTGTTCTTATTGAATTAAAATTTTTGGTTATATTATAATTAAATCAAAACCATTTAACATTTATTTTTTCTTTTATATCATTAATTATCATGTTATTATAATTAAAAAATTATTTACGTTCATGTTTGATGCATTGAAGATATTTTGTTCTTAAGTTGAAAATGAAATTGGCATGATGTCTATAGTCCATGTGGTCAAAAGTGTAATGACCCGCCAATTATCATTTTCTTAAGAGCGCAAAGAGTCGTTACTAGGCCATAAGAGACATCCCCAAGATTCCAAAGGCTGGCAATAAATGTCGAAGTGTTTCAAATACAAGTTGCGGTATGATTTACCCATAATGAAATAACCCATAAACCAACCAAGCATGACCAACATTCACATTATGATGCGTGAACAAAATAATGACAACTAAAAAACTTATTTTATGTCAAACCACATCATGTATACAACAGAGGAAGACCAAACGAAGCATCAAAGTACACAGTGGATTTACGACACCAGACACACAAATGACACCATGACTCTGTGCTCCACAAGCTCCAAGCTTCGCAATATCTCCCAAGCATCACCACAAGCCACTAGCAATAAGATTCTTTACCTTTACACGTGTCTCGGAATACAGCATTTGCAAAAGCACCAAAGTTCTAAATAATGGGTGAGTATAAAAATCAGTAGGTTTTCCCCAATGACTTCCTTAATCATGCCACTAGGATTGAATAGTTAGCCACATTTACATAAAAACAGTTAATATAAAACATTTTCTCAAAATAAGTTTATAACTAAATATAAACAAGTTTCCAAAACCAATCATAACAAAAGGCATTTCAATAGAAATTGAAACCAAATTTACAGAAAGATATTTTTCCATAAAAATAACCAAACAAGATTAAGAACAATTTCATAAACATTCCCTTTTTTGGCATATCCATAAAATTCCACAAACTCATGCAACCAACCATGCATGCAACCTGGAATAGGGGAGAATCCCTAACCCTTATCCATCCAAACCATGAGGGGGTACAATTCATACCCTTATCCAACCCAAATGAAAATGAATGCTTGAAGGGGTAGAGCCCTAAACCTTATCCATCCCAACACTGATTGGGGAGACTCTTAACCCTTATCTGTCCTGAATGCAATTAGAATATTTTACTGGGGAGAGACGTAACCCTTATCCATCCCAACACTAGTGGTGGAGACTCCTAACCCTTGTCTGTCCCGAATGCAATATGAACACACCACATCTCCCCATTTATCATGACAAAACACCCTTTCAATAAAAAAACATTTTATTGAAAAACATTTCCATCAAAAACATTTCATTGAAAACCCATTTCAATTCATAACCATTTCAATAAAACTCGATTTTTATTGAAAACCAAATCCATCAACGTCATTTCAATCTTAAACCATTTCATTAAAACTCCATTTTTATTGAAAATACATTTTTCATCAAACCATTTACAATTTTTGTAAACATAATTTAAAATAAACATTTATAATTCAAGACTCCAAATCACTTTGCACAACAATTCACCATGATTTCACAATTACATTAAAACCATAAATTTTCACTAAAGAAGATTTATTCCATGATTTTCACAATAAAAAAAATTAAAATAATCCATTTTGAAACTCAGACAATAAATTCTAACAAGAGGAGTCGAGAGTGAAGTCACCTACCTCAAAATCTTTGACGAAAACCACAACGGTCGAAGAACGCTCACGAAACCCAGGTGGATTCTCCAAAAACCCGACTTAGATCACTTCTGCTAGCAAGATCATGACCAAATAATATCATATATGGAATCCACACACATAGATCTACCCATAACGGGTTTATATCTTGGAAACCGAGAGAAGAATAAAAGTAGATCTATGTAGATCTATGAAACCTATCAAGAATGACGAAGAATGATCACATACCTTAAACATCCGGCTTCTATTCACCAATAGAAGCATTCAGATCACCTACGGAATTATGGGAGAACCCTCTATGATATTAGGAGAATAAAAATACTGATTTAGGTCCACTTAGGAGGGAAAATGAGTCACTTAGAGGAAAAAACGCGTGAGATCCACATTTATAGGATCTCATTTAAGTGGTCGCACGGTTAGTTCGCGCGATTTGACAAACCCTGGGCTAACTATGCGTTAACAAATATCTCAACCACCCTTATTGCATTTTTGGCTACACGGTTAGACTAACTGTGTGCCGCCCGTGTGAAAGCTACTGCCTCCAAGACTAACTACGCACGGTTTGGCCGCATAGTTTAGACAAACCATTCACTACCCGTGTGACTTCCCTTTTTGCCTCAAAACATCATTCCACGTTCTCCTGACTCTCTAATTCATCACCCATAACTTTATAACCATTAAAAGCATCAAGAAATGCTTACATACCATAAAATAGGGGTACAAAATTCTCCACACAATTGGTCTTTCCATCCTCAGAAAGTAGAAAACCTTCACCCAACTGAAAGAGTTTCGGCCACTGAAATTTTATTTCCTTTTCATGTTCCCAACTCTCTTCCTGAATCTTATTATGCTCCCATAACATCCTCAATAGACTGATTAATTTCTTCACACAATAATTTATCTTTCCTATCCACAATCTATACATGTATATCTATCGATGAAGCATCTGGATCTAGGTCAACGTGATCACATCTAATCACATGGTCAGGATCAGGATGATACTTTTTCAACTGAGATACATGGAACAAATTATTCACTGAACTACACTGTGGTGGTAATGCCAACCGATATGTCACCTTCCAACCCATTATAGTGTCCTCAAAGGGCAAATGTATCTAGGATATGACTTTCCCTGCTTCTTAAAGGACGATGTCCAAGTCTTGGAGTGATCCACAAGAAGACAGGATCACCAACGACGAACGAAAACGATCTTTGACAGTGATCTGGATAAGATTTCTGATTAATTTGATCCATCTCTATCCTCTTTCTAATCAACTGAATTTTCTCCATTGTTTAATGGAAATGGCTCGGCCCAACTAGTGAAGTTTCACCAGTTTCCACCCTACATTGAGTACTAAAACAAGGACTCCCATTAAATTCTTCAAACAGAGCCATGCATATCGAGGATTGAGAGCATTTATTTTATTAGAACTCAACTAAGGTTATATTCTCCTCCCATGAGCCACCAAAATCCATTACACAATCCTGCAACATGTCTTCCATCATTTTTTTTTCATCTGCTCGAATTTCCCATCCGTAGGAGGATGATACGCTGTGCTCATCGTCAACTAAGTCCCAAAGGATTGTTGTAATGATTTCAAAAAAAGAGATGTGGACCTCAGGTATATATCTAAGACTATAGAAACTGGTAAAACATGCCTATTTACTACTTCTTGGATATAGATTTTTTAATGATCTTCAACATTATGGGTTTCACAAATAGGGATGAAATGGGACGACATGGTTAGACAATGAACTATCAACAAAATGGAATAATGTTTCCGGACCGTTCTTGGAAGACCTGTAACAAAATCCATTGCCAACTGATCCCCTTTCCACACTAGGATAGGTAAAGATTGTAACATACTAGTTGGTATATGATGCTCTGCTTTAACCTTCTGACAAGTTATGCACCGCAAGACGAACTCATCCACTTTAATTTTTCATGCCGCTCTTCCAAAACCGTGCCTTCAACTCCTTAAACATCTTTTGTGTACCTAGATGTAAAACCCATCTTGAATGGTGGAAAGCATGACGGATTTGTTCCTGAAAAACCATATGTACAACCATCCGATCTATAAAACACAAAACTGAACCTCCATTATGTTTCTAGAAATAAATGGTCTCCCCATCATTGAGTTCTGATATTACAACCAAACATTATGCATCAGATGTTTCTTCTTATTGGATAAACATTTACAAATCTAGAAAAACAGTTGCTGAAAAGAAAATTGCAACATCCCCTCTGTTTCTACATTCCACATGAATGTCATCTAAGACGGACATCAACTGCCATTAATCTAACACTACTTTTGAAAATTGAGCGTTTGAATTTCTACTCACTGCTTCCGCACCTGAATTCCCTTTTCCTGGTGTCTACATAAAGTCAAATTCAAACTTCTGGAGATACTCTATTTACCTCCTTTTCCTTAGATTCAAATCTCGCAGTGATAAAATGTGTTTCAAGCTTTTGTGATCCGTAAACATAATAAATTTCTCACCAAAGAGATAATGTCTTCATGTTTTCAAAGCATGGACAACTGCAGCTAACTCCATATCATGTGATGGGTAATTCTTCTAATGAACCCTCAACTAACTTGAACCATAAGAAACCACATGGTCTCATTGAATTAGAACACAATCCAACCATGTTCTCGAAGCATTACAATACACAACATACACCTGTCCTGATTCAGGAAAGATCAATATGTGTGCCGATGTAAGACAAACCTGAAGTTCTTAGAAAGACTTCTGGCATTGTTAAGTCCATTGGAATGGATCATTATTCTTTGTCAGAGCTGTCATTGGTGATGCTAGTCACGAGAAATCAAGCACAATTCATCGGTAGTAACCAGCTAGGCCAAGAGAACTGTGTATCTCAAACAGATTCTTCGTTGGTTTCCAAGAAATGACAGCTTGTTATATTTTCAGGATCAACATAAAGGCCTTTCTCAAAAATGACATGGACAACAAAACATACTTCCTATATCCAAATATCACACTTTGATAATTTGGCATACAAATGATGATCCCTCAATATTTGTAACACTAATTCTAGGTGCTCCTCATGATCAGCCCTTGTTTTTGAATAAACCAAAATATCATCCACAAATACAACAACAAAAGAATCCAGATATCGAGGAAATATCTGATTCATCAAATCCATGAAGACTGCTGGTGAATTTGTTAGAACAATAGGCATGACTAAATAATCGTAGTGGTGATATCTGCTTCTGAAAGCTATCTTTGGAATATCCTCCTTCCGAACTCATAATTGGTGATATCATGATCGCAATTGAATCTTGATGAACCACTAAGCTCCACTTAATTGATCAAACAAATCATTAATTCATGGAAGTAGATATGTATTCTTTATCATAACTTGGTTAAGAATATGATAATCAACACACCGATGAAGAGTTCCATTTGTCTTATTCATAAACAACACTGGTGCATCCCATGGAGAAGTATATGGTCGAATGAAACACTTTCTTTCCAGCTCCTCTAACTACATTTTCAATTAACGTAACTCTGTTGGGGTCATCTTGTAAGATAGAAGGGAAATATGACCGGTCCCTGGATAGGGATCAATCAGAAACTCCACTTCCCTTATAGGTGGTAACCCTGATAAGTTATTGGGAAATACTTCTGTAAATTGATCCACAACATCTGGAAAACAATTTTACTCAATCTATCCCATTGATTCCAAAGTCAACGTTGTCAATTGGTAAGATATCATTCCGACTATTTCCTGTAGGTATCATCATACCTCCTCTGATTGATCCCAACATATCATGTTCAGCAGCAATCACTCTATTCACCATCTCTGTATAATCCGTAAAATAGATCACCACAATCTTTGATCGAATCTCTTGCCTTAGCCCCGATTTGAAGATGCGTGCCTTCAACGATGAACTTCTCACTACCTCTTGTAAAAAAAACTAAATCCATGAATTTAGGTGCATAATCTGTGACAGAGAGACTCTATTGTTTCAGGCTGAAGAAGTTCGTCGTTTTATGGATCTTGAACTTGTGAAGATATAATTGTTGGTAGAACAATTCTTTAAAATCCACCCAGGTAAGGCCTTCATCCAATTTAGCATGCACCGCTAAATCCCACCACTGACGTGAAAGATCGTTGAGCTTATACATCGCCAACTTTACTTTCACCTCTAATGATGTGTCGATTAAATCAACGTTCCGATTCATCGTACTTAGCCACACCTCCGCCTTCTCGGGTTTAGTATCACCCCTAATGTTTGGTGGATTCTTCTTGATGAACTAGATGGTATGATCCACATTCCTTGGTTCATTCCTCTAGTTCCCCGTATCCACATCGTAAAATTCATGTACAATACTCTGAACCAGCTCATGGTTCACATGTGGTTCTGGTGCAACCACATTCTCTACAGCCCCTTTGGGTTGGTTCTGATGACACCTACATGGTTCCATTTTCTAAAGCAACAAAAACTTCCATCAATCTCACTCTCTAACAACTAATGTCTTATCATTTAAAATTTTATCACATCATCTATCAAAACATTTTTTTAAAAAGACATCCCCCCCTCGTTGAATCATTTTTCTAGTCATTCCTCATGGCTTTTGAAAATCAACCCATTTTTAAAATACACCAAATATCCAGTTTTCAAAATCGTTCATTGAAAACAATTTCTGTGTTCTTTCCCGAAAATTCTCACCTTACACAAAATCACAAATCAGTCCTCACAATGAGATATGTAATCCTAGTGGGAAATCATTCATCTACTATTCATTTTATTCTCATCTCATTGGTTAAACTCATAACAATGAGATTTCCAACATTCTAGAAGTGTATCCAAAACACTTATGTACCCAACACTTTGGTAAATTGATGTTCAGTATAAACGGGATAGCTACGTCCTTTAATGTTATACATTTCATGTTCCGACAATCAAACTATTGTTTATGATTTCGATCCAAGGAATCTACAAGATTTAATATCAACTCCAAGACCAAGAACATCAATGACTAATTGTTAGGAAAGAACCAAACAAGATGATACCATTTGTAATGACACGCCAATTCTCATTGGCTTGAGAGCACAATGATTCATTACCAGGCCTTAAGCGACATCACCAAGACACCAAAGGCTATCAATAAACACCGAAGGGTTTCAAATACAAGTTGGGGGAAGATTTACCCTTTATGAAATAACCCATAAACCAACCATCCATGACCAACATTCACTATATAATGCATGAACAAAAGAATGATAACTAAAGAACATAATTTATGTCAAACCACATCATGTATAGAACATCGGAAGACCAAACCAAGCATCAAAGTACACAATGGATTTACGACTCAAGACTCTCAAAAGACACAACGACTCTGTGCTCCATAAGCTCTAAGCAACAGAATATCTCCCAAGAATCACCACAAGACACTAGAAATTAAATGCTTTACATTTGCCTGTTTCTTGGAATACAACATCTGCAAAAGAACCAAAGTGCCAAAGTAGGGGTGTGTATAAAACACAGTAGGTTTTCCCCCAATGACATCCCTACTCACACCACTAGGATCGAATAGTTAGCCACATTTTTATAAAAACAGTGTATATAAAACTTTTTATCAAAAGAAGTTTATTACTAAATATAAAATTGTTTCCAAAACAAATCATAACCAAAGGAATTTAAAGAGCAATTAGAACCAATTTTCCAGTAAGTTATATTTCCTGAAAAATAACCAAACATTCTTAAGAACCATTTCTAAAACATTCCCTTTTTGGTTACCCCATCCATTTCAGAAACTCATGAACCCAACCATGCATGTAACCTGGATGAAGTGAGAATCCCTAAAACTTATCCATCCCAAACATGATTGGTGATACTTCTTACCCTTATACAACTCAAATGAACAAGAATGATTGACGAGGAAGATCCATAACCCGTATCCATCCCAACACAGATGGGGACTCTCCTAACCCTTATCCATCCCGAATGCAATATGAATTTTTGACAGGGGAGAGCCCTAACCCTTATCCATCCCAACACTGATGGTGGAGACTCCTAAACCTTTTTCGTCCCGAATGCAATATGAACACACACCACATATTCCCATCAATCATGCTAATACAACCTTTCATTAAAATCACCTTTTTATTGAAATCTATTTCAATAAAAACCATTTTAAATCCCAACCATTTCAAATCAGAACCATTTCAATAAAACTCCATTTTTATTGAAAACCAAATCCAACAAAGTCATTTCAATATCAAAACATTTCAGTAATACACCATTTTTTTGACAACCCATTTTTTCATCAAACCATTTACAATTTCTGCATCCATAATTTAAAATCAACATTTTAAATCCATGAAGCCAAATCACTTTGCACAAAAATTCACCATGATTTCAAAATTACAACAAAACCAAAAATCAATAGTAAAGAAGGTTTATTCCATGCTTATCTCAATCAAAAAAATTAAAATAAGACAATTTAAAACTAATCCAATCAATTCTAACAAGAGGAGTCGAGTTTGAAGCCACCTACCTCAAAAGCTTTGACGAAAACCACAACGGTCGAAGAACGATCAAGAATCCAGGGCCAATCCTCCAAAAAACCCCTTAGATCACTATTCCACATAATATCAAGGACAAATATCATCATATTTTGCATCCACACACTTAGATCTATGCATAATGGACATATATTTATGAAACCGAGATATGAGGATATGTAGATCTATGTAGATATAAGAAACTGATCACGAACGATGAATAACGATCACATACCTCAAGAATCCATCTTTGATTCTCCAAGAGAAGCCTTCGGATTGCCTCTGGAATGATGGGAGAACCCTATTTGAGCTTAGGAGAATCAAAATCACATGTTAGGGCCGATTAGGAAGAAAAATGAGACACTTAGAGGAAAAAACATGTGAGATCAACTTTTATAGGATGTCATTTAAGTGGTCGTATGGTTAGTTTGCACGTTTTGAAAAATCGTGCGCTAATCGTGCGTTAGCTACTGTCTCGACCACCCTTCTTGCACGGTTTGGCTACATGGTAAGACAAACCTTGCACCGTCTGTGTGGAAGCTGCTGCCTCCAAGACCAACTACACATGGTTTAGACGCATGGTTCAGAAAAACTGTGTACATCCCATTTGACCTCCCTTTTTGCCTCAAAATGTCATTCCAAGTTCTCTTGACTCTCACATTTGTCACCCTTAACATTATAACCATTAAAAGAATCAAGAAATAATTACATACCAGAAATTGGGGGTACTAAAATAAGTCCATAATCTCCAAAATATAAAACATGATATAAATTTCTTATATATACATTATAAATATATTTATAATAATCTTTTATGAAAAAATAAATGCACTGTTCATGGTCACCATAGGTCGTATGTATACATGAATGTTATTTTTTCCCTATCATATTGATGGAATGAAATTATAAAGAATGTATCTAAATTTGTATAAATATATAATATCACTAATGTAGAATTTATATTTTATTTATATCATACATTTTTCTCTAAATATATCCTTAATGAATTCACAAGGATGCGTGAATTAATAACATCATTTTGGGGAGGTGGTTATCCACATGTCCCCTAATGAAGTTATCGTATAACCACAATATAGAATGAATAAAGTTATATTTAATATGAAAAATCAAGTATTTTAAATATGTTATTATATACATATTTAAATATTATTTTACCTTAAAATATTTTTAAGAGTGGACAAGAAAGAGGTTATGGAAAAAGAACAGAAACATTATTCATAGAGGTAAATAACAATCCTAGCATGGATAAGAATTCAGTTTCATTAAATAAAAGGTGGTAATAAATGAATCGGGTATTATATGTTTTATTATAGAAATAAAACTACAATATATTCCTTTTTTATATCATCAGTTGATGTATGAATTAAGTAATATTAATGTATATTAAATAAAATAAATTAATAATGTTTGTTTGAGAAAATCAACTCTTGAATATCCCCTCATTGAATGACCCCTAAGGACCTTGGAATATGAATTTTTTTGAGACCAGATGAACTATTATTTAAGCAATGTAATGAGGAGAGGTTTGGGTTGATATTTTAGGTTCTAAATGGCTTTTTGTGTTGAAATAGGGTGTTGGAGAAGTGGTATTTATACTTGAGGGAGTTGGGTTCATGTAATTTTTTTTTTGATTATATTTTGATGAAATCACACCATTAAAATGGGGTATTAAATTCCATGACATTATCTTGTTATTAATTTTTTAAATGATGATTATGGTCGAAATATAGATCAAAAAACATTAAATTTCGTAATTTTACGTAATTTATG
Source organism: Viscum album (assembly GCA_963277665.1). Taxonomy (NCBI): domain Eukaryota; kingdom Viridiplantae; phylum Streptophyta; class Magnoliopsida; order Santalales; family Viscaceae; genus Viscum; species Viscum album. Next base: position 1,756,881,404 of record OY728159.1, on the reverse strand, counting down.
AATTTTACATTTAACTAAAATCCTTTTCAAAAAATTTTACAATAGTAAATAATTTTGCTACCATGGTAACGTTTTTATAACTAAAAATATAATATAACATACAATATAATTTCGTCCTTATAATTTAGAATATGGAATCCATTTTATCTAATTCATTTCAAATAATTGGTAATGTTATATTTAAAATCAATCTCGTATAAAAAATTAAAAACTGTTTTCTTAAAGTGAATCATTCAAAATTTTGAAATGTTTTTATATCAAATATAAATTTGAAATTCATTAAAATAAAAAAAACTGGATTAAATGGTTAAAACATAATGTAATTTTTTATAAAAGAACTAAAATTATAATCTAACAATTTAAACAAATTATATGAAAAATATGATTTAATTAAAATGTTGTAATTTTCACTGTTAAATAAATATGAAAGTTGTCTAAAAAATACAAAAAATTCAGGCAAAATTTTTTTGAAGTCCCTATTTCGAATAAGAAGTCTATTTTTTCAAATATATATTTTTATTTTTTCAAAAACTATATTTAACAGTGGATAACCATCATAAGGTTGTAAAAATTCATTTTTTTTAAAATATTTCATTTATGATTAAATTTTATTTTGTTCTTATATATTGTCTAGAAAACATATAATATGAATGTTGAACATTACATTGAGTTTATATTTGGTTTATGTAATCTAAATAGTGTGATATGAATATTTTATTAGCATAATTATACTCAATTAAATAGTTTTTCATAAAAACACATCCTTTATAATGAATTGATTTTTATTTATAATTCTAATAAATTTATTAATTAATGAATCATTATAAAAACATTTTTAAACTATATTTTCATATTTCAGTTAATACTATTATTCCTACCATTCCGATAGCGAGGAAATAATTGTAATATTTAAATACTAATATTTAGTTGTTCTTTTATGCTCGATGTAGCATACCACGTATGCTATCGAACATAATTTTTATTTCTTAAAAAATAGGACATTAAATATAGATATCCTATTAAAATATTCTTATATGATAAATTGAAGAGTAATATTTAATAATTTGAATATAAATACATGGTATTCCAACATATCATGGATTATTGATATAGATATTAGAATAAATGATACAATTTCCCATTTGAGTATGGATTACGGGAAAACAATATATTATAGTGACCCATGAATTTAGCATATATCATTATGTGATTTTTAAATAAATCATCCATTAATTAAAACGCAATGATCACAAGTATCAGTGTCTTCTGAGGACTAGACTCATGAGACATCAAAAGAAAAATAAATCATGACATCCTCATATTATACCCCATAATGAGATCCTGAGACCATAGGATCTTCTAAAACACTATAATATAACCTTTACAATAAATCAATGAATGGTTTGACATAAAATTCCCAATATGGTAATACATATGATAATAAAGCATAATGTGTTCACCAACGGTATAAAATAATATCATAAATAAAAATGACCACGAGTAATAAAATAGAACAATAACATAAAAAATATGTTATTATATGATCATTTTAAAAATGAAAGGAGTATGATCATATAGCATGGAATAAACATGAGTCAAGGATAACTTCTTATAAAATATGAAATGGTGGAAAATGTCTCAAAGGGGATTATATTTACTCCATTATCATATACATGACACCACATGAGAATAAAAATTTAACCAGTGCATTGAAGCATGATCAAGAAGAAGATATTATACCTTCTTCAATTTTTATTATATCATGAAAAATTAAATAAATAATATAACATGCCATAAGAAATACCCTTAGAAAGAAAATAGGTTTCATAATCTTGTTTTAATATAAAATTAAATTAAATTTCATGATGATGAAATTAGAAAAATGAGTATGAGGAATTTTTTACCAATTCAAATGAAATAAGAATTATATAATTATATATGTGAGATATATATATATATATATAATATAGATTTATTTCCATATTTTAAATGATGAAATAATAAATTTTATAGATATAATTTTCATTACCTAATGAAAAGTGAGGGTTTTAATGATCCCTTACATAGAGAATGATTAATGGAATGTGTTATTTTTATTCTTTAAAAATAAACCTATGTTGAAAATTTAATTTATTAAAAACCCGTTCAAGATTTTTTTCTCATTATTTTACTTATTATCTATTTATATTTATATACATTATAATTTATTCACATATCAATGTTTTGATAATTTTTGCCCCATATGTTCAAAATCACTATAGAATGATTACAAAGATAAATTTTATTATTATTTAATCATATCTAGAATAATAATAATGAAATAATTATAATTTTCAATACAAATTATAATTTTCAAAAAAATTATTAAGAAAAATGAAATATGTTATAAACAGGGAGAATTTTCATCATACGTTTCCACGAGTAATGTTTCTATTTTTATCATACCTAATATAAAAATGTTAGTTGTTATTTTTTTGTTTTTATAATTATAATAATTTCATAAAAATTATATTATTTCTTTTATTATAATTACATATACCATCCATTAGATGTGTAAATAAAAAATAGTGTATAATCATTTTGTAAGATTATAGTCTTCCATATACAAAAATGATTTTATAATTTGTAAATGGAAGGTTATATGATATAATATAATTATAAAATGATTAATATGTCATTATGATCATATAAAAATATATATTAATCATTATGATAAATAGTGGGTGGTGATGATGTAAAATTCATTACCTCATTTCCTGTGGTGGTACTACTCTATATAAAGATAAGGTTGGTTTTAATTAAATTTTTATGGAATTTGATGTGGATTTAGGTTATTAAGTTACCATAATAACATATTATCATTAGTTAGATACTGATTATACTATATCATCATTCATGCATAATATTTTAATGTGTTTCAAGTTGAAATAAAACAAATATTCTCCGTTAAGAACGATACTTCCTTTTTTGAATGCATATTTATGATTATACATAAATATATCCTAGAGTATATTTATATTCAAAATTAAATCTATGATTTAGTTTGTGATTTATGAAATTTATTTCTTTATTTATTTTTTGTATTCAAATGGATATGGATTTCTATAAGGGATAAGCTAAGAGGTTCACTTTGATATGTAATGGGAGTGGAATTTTGGTAAATACCCAAAACATTTCAATAATGGGAAGTAACCTTAAATAATTGTTCATTATAAATTGATAAATAATTTTTATTATAGGTTATATCATCGATAAAAACATGAACCATTAAAAAATAAAAAGCTTTTAAACATTTTAGTCACTATGAATATTTATTTTATCCCTTTTAGTAAACATGTTTCAACATTAAATGTGGTAACAAAATTTTTCCCTTTTTTTGTTCATTATTGCAATAAATTAAGGATACCATGTTATATAATATTAATTATCCCGCTTAAAAATATTTAATCCATTCTATCAAATTAAACTCATATATTTTTAATATTTTATTTTAAAATTAATTCCCTAAAAATTGTTGAAATACGTGTTTTCGATAAATTCATTTTTGAGATATAGATAAATTTTTATTATATCATTGACTAGGAAACATTGAAATCCTTGGTATGAAGCCACTAAAATGTTTCCCCAAGAAATTTTCTTATGAGGCCTCAGGTGCACCTCCTCATAGACCATAGCATGCGGACTATCAGTGATGGACTAAGGTGTTATAATGGGGAGATGTAATTTCCCAGTTACGTGTGCTGCCCAAAGGTACCCAATACTCAGTTGGTCACATGACCTCAAGTGCAATTCCCTAAATTATAGAGGATGTATACTAAAATAGAGAGCATTGGGTGTTATAGTTGGGAAACTATGCCATCATAGGAAGAGTAATACAATTGAAACAACTAGTAAATACTAGTGAACAACAAAATACTATACCACAAAGTAAACAACAGAAGACTAATAATATAATCCACTAAAACATATATATATATATATATATATATGTAAGGAATTATGTATTCTACATGTGTATAGGAAATAATTTAAATATGTCACAATTCTAGAATACAATACTAAAACAAAACTACAGAAAACAGTAAAGTCCAATAGAAACTCATGCCTCAGTATGGTCACATGCCCTCCAGCTCCAACAACACTCATTTACCAGATGAAGAAGGGTTCTTTCTCTTTTATATACCTAGAACCATATAATCTATTAGGTCTTAAATAAAGACCCAAATAGGGTGTGAGACAAATCCCAGTATGCAACCACCAAAAGATTTGTTCTTAAGAGTTAATGAATATATATAGTATGTAATATGCAGAAATGAAACCCTAAACTATTGTGTACACTAATGTAAACAATCCTAGAATTTCAATTACATTTATTTACATTTATTAATTATTAAAACCACAAAAAAAATGTAATCATGGGACCTAGCCTTATCTTTGTAACCCCTATGTAATGGAAAATAGATCACCCAAAGGACCATATAAAAACTAGTAAGACTGAGTCCCAATATGGGCCTTCAATTCACTGGAATGTCACAAATATTCAAACAGCCAAAATAAAACCTTTTTAAATGTTCTCAATGTCTAAAACCGTAGGCTTTACATTACATAAATTCCATAAATAATGAAGACCCTCTGTGAAATCACAAAAAGTATAACCCCTATAGTCTCATATATTACTAATAAATTACAAATGACCACATCAGGAACTCTCATGGTGTATTCCCCTTGGTATGAATAGAAATAATATAAATTATAATGACCCTCTGGTAGCTTACATAGTAAATTTCCTATGGTCTAACATTCATTTAATAATGACCCTCTGGGTAGCTCTCACTATCAAACTCCTCTGATCTATGACCACCCGATAGCTCTCCCAGTCATTTCCCTTTGGGTCACCATTACAACAATTATACATAAAGGACCCTATCATTATAGGATTTCATAGTCAATTCCTCTTGGACAATCATTTACAATGGAAAACACATGCATCTCATATAAACAAAAACTCCATCCAAACAACACTAATCATTGAAAACAAAGGTACCTATCATGTTTTCGAGACACAATTTCCATAACCAAACAATCATCAGAAACACATCCTTAATCAAGGTAATAAACCTTATTAATAATAAATAATTTATTCTAAAACAAACTAACCTTAGAAGGCATAAAAAATGGTTTAATTCCAAAACATACAATACCTTAAACATTGTAATGCATCACGTTATGCATATATAATCTAAATATTGTCAATGAAAGGCCCAAACCACCTACCGTGATGTGGTGAGGTGAAAACTCATGAACGTCATCCCTTGAATCGGCCAACAACATCATAGATCTACAAAAAGGTCCATATCAAGCAACCTTGAATTACTTAAAAGAGTGTATAAATTAGGTTGAGAAGATATTGGTAAATAGAGAACTTACCATAGGGAATCCAACACACCCAGTGTCATCTCAATCAAAGCTCGGATAGAGGAACGAGAGTATATAGATGATATCGAACATCTTTTTAGTCTCCTATATCATTCATGGGAAGAATAAGAATCTTCTAGAGATTATACGCAACCCATTTCTATTTAATAAAATGAAAATAAATCTACACAATGCGTTTATTTAATATACATTCCTTATATAAGCCTCAACCAGCCATGACTTTTGGATGTTATCTAGGTCGCCTACACGGCCATATACTCAGTCGTTATAGGGCCAGCACACAGGTACACCTAGAAACCGGGTACAGAGAATGTACTAAATAGTACTCAACATGTACATATGAAATTTAAAAATCTCCTTTTTTCTCAAAAAACAACCCAAAATAAAGTCCCAAACCTGAATTGAAGATCCATGTTCTTACAAAATTCCCCTTAAAGAAATTCATCCACAAAATTCATTTCCATGGGTGGCAAAGAATTAACTTCAAACAACTCTGGCCACTATGATCGTTTGTCGGCCTCCCACTCCCATGTCTCATCAAATACTAACATGTGTTGCCATAACAACCATACTAGAAAACCAACCGGCCATGATGTAACTTCTTGCAGTGATACAATATTTAAATAGGGTGACCCTAAAAAGATGTGTCCACCCCCATGTCAACCTACTTGGGATAAAAAACATGAGATGGTTCTGAAAGGTTAAGCCTTAACTGGTTAACATTGAAGACATTGTCTATTGATTGGTACCTCTGAGGTAACCTCAATTGATAGTCATCTAGCCCGACACTCTCAAAAACCTCAAATTGGGTGACGTATCATGGTGAAATCTTCCACTACCTCCTAATCATCTTGTGTCCCAACCTTGATGTGACACATAAGAAAACCTATTCCCCATCCTCGAACATAAGAGGTTATCTTCGTCAGTCAGCATAATATTTTTACCAAGACTATGCAGTATCCATCCTTTTTCGGATCAACTCCACCTACTCAGTGGTCTCAAAGACAATATGAAGCCCCATAATAGCTACATCTCCATCGTCTAGTCAAAATAGGGGTGATCATAATTTCAAATCATATAAAGCGTCAAATAGTGTCATCTAAATCATCTCTAGAAATATGTTATTGTAGGAAAACTCTACTATGGGTATGTGTCTCTTCCACGAACCCCAGAAATATTGGACGCATGCTCAAATAATAACCTCCAACACCTCAATCATGCGTTTAAACATGCCATCTGTTTGGGGATGGTAAGATGTGTTTAGATGTACCTATGTCCCCAAAGATATTTATAGTCCCTACTAGAAACAAGAATTAAAACACACTTCTCTTTATCTAATGATAGAATGTGAAACCCCATGAAAATTTAAAATATCTTGGATTTACATCCTTCAAATAACATATACAATAAAGGATTCCTTAATTGTCATGAAATGTTCAACCTTCATGAGACTGTCAGCAACAAACCAAACTGAATTATTCACATGAGGCAATCTGATCACAACATTATTCCACTAACACTCGGTAATGGGTAACATCTATAAAATCCCTACTAGTCGTTGATTCACTGCCTTCACATCATAACAAGTGTAACATATTATAGAAAACCAGAAACATCTTTGTTCATACCTAGCCCCAAATACTGAGGGTGTACTTCTCCATAAATCTTGGTGACACCACGATGAACTACCCAAACCGATGAATTAAAATCTCGCAACAACTCCTCATGTATGTATGATGAAACCCATATGCACCAATGAAAACATAAGATCTCATCATCAACATGTTCCACCTAGGAATAGTTTCCTCTCCTAAATGTCTCTTCCATAGTACTAGGCCTTTAAAATCAAATAGCATCCACATTCACTCATGATCTTGTATTTTAGAGGTAACAACTATAGATGATAGAAACATATACCCCATTCTATCGTGCTCCCCCAAATGCATCTCAGAGAACATATACGTAAGTTTCCACTCATTTCTGGCCCCTTGAACTGCCTATCTATGAGTCCACCTACACTAATCATCAGCCACTACATTTACATTCCAAGGAATTTAGTCAATCTCAAAGTCAAATTACTGAAGGGACTCAACCCACATCCACTATCTCAAATTTAGAACATGATGAGTAAATAAATAATTGCGACTTTTGAGTTTAGTGTACACCACAAAATTCTCTCCCAAAATTTAATGTCTCCAAATGTGCAATGCATGCAAAACTTCCCCTAACTCTTGATCCTAATTCTGTTAATTCCTCTCATGTGGCCTCAAATGTCGAGACCCTTACACAATGACTCCTTCCCCTTATATAATCAATTCTCTAAACCCGATACATGATGTATCTTAGTAAAATGTGTAACTCTTTCTCAGATCTGAAAAAATTAGTATCGGTGATGAAGCCAATATTCCTTTTAGTTCTTGAGATGCTGAGTCACAAGAATCTGTCCCCATGTTCATCACACCCTTCATTAGAAGGCCCTTCAGTGGTGCTGCTGGGCATGAAAATTACTATATAATGAACTTGTAGTTATAATCCTTCCACATGAAACTCTATACCTCCAAGTAATTTGTCGGTTGTTCCCCAAAAACTACTTCTCTCACTTTATACAAGTCTACAGAAACTAATGTCTCTGAGATAACATGACCTGAGAAGTGAATCCTGTTCATCCAAAAGATGCATTTTGAGATCTTATCATATAACTGATTCTCTCTCAGTATACTGAATACGATCATAATATGGGTGTACTAGTGGATTCGTGTGTCAGTGTGCACTGAGATATTGTCCATGAAAACTACCACAAATGATTCCATGTAAGGATGAAACACTTGGTTCATCGGTTCCATGAAAACTGCAGGTTCGTTTGTGAGATCGAATGATATAACCACATACTCATATAGAACATACCTATTCAAAAATGTTTTAATAGGTATATCTGATGGTCTAACACGCAACTAATGATAAAAAAATCCCAATTTAATCTTATAAAAACTCTTTATCCTCGAAGATGATCAAAGAGGACATATATCCTAGGTAAGGGATTTCAATTCTTGATTGTTAACTGGTTCAGCTTCTAATAATCCACACAATGTTTGAGGGTACCATCTGACTTCTTCTCAAACAGAATAGGTGAACACCATGCTGATGTACTAGGTTTGATGAAAACATTTCCTCTTTCTTGAGCTCTAGTAAATCTGGTTTAGCAATCCTATAAGGAGGAATTGACACCAATTTTTCTCCTACCAAAAACTCAATATAGAAATCTTTATCACAGTCTGAAGGTAAACCTCATAATTCCTCTAGAAATACATATCTGAAATGATAAAAAAATAGAGTAAATTCTATCTGGGAAGAACCCTGGACATCCAAATATAAGCTATCAATATGGGTTTTAATTCCTTCAACCCACGATGCTCGGGTCCATCTCTGTTCGCTTGGACACCCCATTCTCTCATATGTAGAATATTTTATCCCTCTAGTGATGTGAAGCTCAACCTGCAGGGATTATAGTCATCAAAGGCCATGAATGCGTCCAACCTGTCCATTCCAAGAATGACATCTAATCCTGTCCTCACTAAGACATAGAGGTCCCATGAGAAGGGACAATGACCAACCACAATAGGGAACTCATTGCGCTTAGGAAAACTAGCCGTCCTAATCCCCAACAGAGTGTCTTGCATCATAACATCCTCACAGGTAAAGGATCAAATCCCAAGGATCTCCACAACAGCAACAAATATGAAACTATGGGATTCCCTTGTATTGAAAAGAGAAGAATCTAAAACCATGGAAACTATAATTGTGCCTCTAACAGTAGAGGGATTTGGTCCTACTCTTTCTGGGTCTACTCCACTGCCAATTTTTGACATGTAAAGTGTCCCTTTGACCCTATATGACATCCCTGAGCTGAACCACCTTGCTGACAGTGAAATCATGTGACTGGATACCATGACCACGACCTTCTCCTCAACCTGAATAAATAGACAAACTCCAGTTTCTTAACTTCTGAGAAACCGGCGGTCCCCTTTTTAATCATCAAGTAATACTTTTTCACCACTAACTAGATGATGGGGTGTATATAAAAAAACCATGAAGATGTCCCATATTTCTATAAGACCCCCAATCAAATAGGTCTCTTGGGAACTAAGGTCTCATGTTCATGTTCTTCCCACAATGGTATCATACACCAGGCTACCTGAAGAATGATTGCATGGTAGCTCCCTATAGCACATCCTAGTATCTGTTGATGGAGTTCTGTCCCAGGATGGTGAACCTCCCTATCTCATAGCTCCCAAATCCAATTATGATTATTAATCAACACCTGGTTCACCATTGTCATCATAGAAGACATCCTAAAGACATTAACCTATGATCTAAAGTCATACCTGAGACAATACATAATCCTCGTATCCTATGACAAATAGTCACCTCCCAGAATATGTGAAAAGTGTTGAATCCCTATAAAACAGGAATATAACGACCCATACATTACATACATTGTTAATAATTCAAAATTGAAGAATACTTATTACAACATATAACAAAACCACGAATGGACCGTATAGGTATAGTGTCTTTAGAAACTGGGAAACATAAACAATTGGTTCATAAAGCGTCTACATTGTCTCCCATTTATTTCATCATATCTATAGTCCCATTTGGCATATCTTACTTAATATGCTTCTTCCTGACCTGGGGAAAGAAAACATACAAAAGGGTGAGCTCAAATGCTTAGTAAGGGTAAACAAAAGAAATATCAATCACATCATATTAATAAGAACATAACTTTTATAAATCTTAACCTGCAAAAGAGATCATAATTTAATAACATGGGATAATTCATAGTAGTGAAATGAAATCCCAATAATCATAACATAAAACATGACACTTTTTGGCATACACACATAATCATAGATAATCATTTCTTATTAGTCAAGACTCATTTCCAAGACTATCCTAGTGGACAAAGTCCATTTCTGAACCGAGTTCACTCCTCGTTTCTGTCCTGTTTCACTGAACCGGTATAACCTACCAATCCAGCAATGTCTATCTCATGAGATATAAAATCTTTACCCAATTCATTGGAGGGAGATATAGGTCCCAGCCATCTCATTATGATACCATTCTTATGTGTTTCACAAAATCATAAATCATACATCATTGCATAACTCATGTAATAAAAATGGGATTCATAAACAACATGACATCATAAAACAATTCATATAAGATAAAAGAATTCATAAAAATAATTCCATCACAACATAATAAAATCAATGTAATAATAGGAATTGAAATAGAACCCTATATTATCTTAGATGGAAATTAATTTTGATAAAACACTTGAACTCCATTCTTGTGGAAAATATCCTTTCTACTTCAAAAACATTTTCCTTTCATGTCATACAATTTTAAACTAAAAGAAGATGATTAAAAATAAACTTGAAAACATGTAACGGAATCTTCTTGGAAATAATGTTTTAAAAATCCATTCTTGTCGTATAAGTTAAAAAAACATTCTTCCCGTACTTTTGTCTGAAAAGTAAAAAACTACCTCATACGAAAAACGACAAAAGATTCCTTTCATATTTTTTACTAAAAACTCACCGAAAGGGTAAAATTGGATTTAAATAAATTGTAGGTGGATGGAAATAATATTAAATATTGTGGAAACATTGATGTGGATGATAAAATACACCCCAGTAAATACCGAAGTATAAACAATCTCGGATAAAAATGAGATTGTGATATTTTCCTTACCTTAGGTTCAATTTGCTTCATAAGTGTCTGAACCTCCTGTATAATGATTTAAATAATGTTATTGACTTATTAAATAATCATACTTATTGTTATGATATAATATATGGTCAAATTCTTATCTTCTTATTAGTAATATTTCATTAATACTTGTTATTCAGGTGTTTATTACTTTTTGTTCTTATGTGTGTTTGTCGAATAAATTCTTATTCTTCTCTTTAGGAAATAGATAACTCATTTCCAGAATGGTATTACTGTAATATATATCATATTCATTCACTCAATTCATTTATATAATCATTATTCAATGAAGATCACGTAGAACGAATCACATCACATCGTGGAGACGATATTCCATATGTACGCACGAGTGATGATATCGTTCCCATGATTGTGGAATTGTATTGGAGTGTATGTATACTATTTAATAATCAATAAAATTTTACAATAATCATATATATTCATTACATTCACCCTTATACCCATCCAAGTAAGTTGGTGGTGGAAAGAAGATTACACCACGGCGTGGAGACGGTATTAAGTACGTGCGCACGCGCGGTGATTTCATTTTCCGTAGGATGGATAGATGGTGAAATAGGGTTGTTTCATACTTATAATAACATATCATTATATGAGTGATACTGATTTTATTACTTCATAATGAAACAACTAAATAAGAATAAGTGGAAGAAGAAATAAAGATGAATGAATCGGTAACGGACATTACCTCTTCTTTGAAGCACTTCTTTGAGACTTCCTTTTAGGGCACTAAACATGGTCTTTGAAGAAGACAAGGACCTCTAGGTTGTCTATAGGGAATTGGATAGGAGAAATTTTCAGGGGTTGGCCGAGCTTGAAGGCACAAAGTGGTGTGAGGAAGAGAGGGAGGAGGTGCCTTTTAATAAGGGAGGAGAGGGGAACCTTTGGAATAACTAAAAATATTATTTTATTATAATGTAAAATTCAGTTTTTAATAGCTCCAAATTGATATATTTAGAAGATAAGGTGGGTAGGGGTCGCAATCCTCTCATCCAATAGAAATTAGACAAGTTTAGGTATCAATTTTAACCTTATCATTTATATTTAACTTTAAGTTAGATAATTTAACTTTTACTGTGTCTTCTTGTTTTCTTGCACTATAAGGTTAATAAACATACTATATCAAGAAAAACGAACCCCAATTTGTTTATTATATATATATATAACCTTATATAAGTCATTTGGAAGAACCTTAGATTTTTAGTAATAAAATAACAATTAGTAATATAATATTTGTTTTAAAAACTATTTTATGTCAATTTTGACACTATTTAGTAATTGATTTTTGTGAAAATCATAACGGAATGATTAGTTAGAACCAAATTAATTAAATCAATAATAACATGTCATATTAACCTAAAAAATTAGTTTAATTCATAAAAAGTCTCAAAATACATTTATTTGGGTATTTATAACATCAATTATGTTAATATTTCATTAATAATATAATTACTGCATCATCTTTATGTCATAAATAAATTAAATTATTTAATGTCTAAAAATTAAAAATAAACTACCATTCTGTAGGAAATCATTTTATCTTTCTAATGAATATTTATAGTCGAATATATCTTATGTATAACCCTATATTAAAAATGATATACTTATTAAACATTGATTTTAACTATTTTTACACATCATTAAGTAAATTGATAATAAATGTCCTAATCTAATCCAAGTGGGCCTAAATGGTCATATTTTATTCCTAAGATTGTTTTTGGTCGAATTACATTTATCCAATAGAATTAAGACATGTGTTAGGGTAATAATAATATCATTTTTACCCTTAATTACCCTATTTACTTTTAACTGTGGTAAATAAAAGTAAAATGTTACTATTCACCAAAAAATTATTTTCATCTCATTGAAGCACATTTTACATATTGACATCAACCATGTCTCTTGGATTTTCAAAATTCCACTCACAGAAGTGGTAAAATTATGTTTTATGAAAAATTCAGATTTTTTTAACTACCACTTAGTGGTTTCACTATTAATCAAAAATTGAAAGTTTTCCGAAAAATACCAAAATTTCACCTTAGGCTAATTTTGATATTCTGCATCCAAAAATGAAGTCCATTTTGAAAAATAAAATTTATAAAATTACAAAAAGTCGTTATTACTACTCATAACGGCTAGTTTTAATAATATTTTAATAGCATATCGTTGTTTCGTGAAACTCAGTATTGCATACGACACAAGCTATGGAGGAAGGTCGTGGTTGCGTGTAAAGAAAGGAAAGCTAGTGTTGTCTGTAGTGAAAGATTCCTTTGATGATAAAAAAACAAAATATTTCTCAGAAAAGAATCGACCGTTACATTCTACCCCCCCCCCATAAAATGAATTTCGCCCTCGAAATTCATTACTTTGTAACAAAAAGATGAGGATACCTCTCCCTCATCTTATCCTCAAGCTCCCATGTAGCTTCTTCTAATTGGTTGTTCCTCCATAAAACTTTCACCAATCAATTGGTCCTATTTCATTGGACTTTTTCTCTATGATGCAGAATCTCTATCGGTTGTTCTTCATAAGAAAGATATTCCTTCAGCGGTAAAACTTCTGAGCTGAGTACATGTGAAGGATCAGGTATGTACATTCTCAGAAGAGATACATGGAACACATCGTGAACTTGATAGAGATTCGGTGGAAGCACCAACTGGTAAGCTAACTTTCCAACAAGATCCAGTATTTCCAAAAAGACCGATATATCTAGGGCTTAACTTTCCCTTCTTTCCAAATCTCATGACCCTCTTCCAGGGAGATATTCATAAGAACACTTTATCACCCACTTCAAACTCTAGGTCTTTTCTTCGGTTGTCGACATAACTTTTCTGTCGACTCTAAAATGCTCTTATGTGTTGTTGAATAGATCTGATCTTTTCTGCCATTTCATCAATGAGATCAGGTCCTAATAGCTTTCTTTCCCCAACTTCATTCCAGCAAGTTGGTGTCCTGCTTTTCTTTCCATAGAGAGCTTCATAAGGATCCATCTGAATACTGGAGTGAAAGCTATTATTATAAGAAAATTCCACCAAAGGTAGGTGTTGATCCCAACCACCTTTGAAATCCATAGAGCAAGCTCTCAACATATCTTCTAGAGTTTGAATTTTTCTCTCAGACTGAATGTCTGTGTGAGGATGATAAGCAGTGTTGAAACTCAACTCTGTATCCAGAGTATGCTGAAGACTTCACTAGAATATCGAGGTAAATCTCGGATCTCGATCAAATTTTATATAAAGTGGTACTCCATGCAATATTACCACTTCCGTTACATATATCCTGGAAGCTGATCCATGGAGAAATCATCTCTAATAGAAATGAAGTGTGTAGAATTTGTACGCTGATCAACTATGACCCAGATAGCATTATTTCCTTTGGATGTTTTAGGAAGTCCTATGACAAAGTCCATAGTGATTTTTTCCCATTTCCATTCCCGTATGGGTAATGGTTGTAACATCCCCTTAGACTTCTGTCTCTCAGCTTTAACTTGCTGACAAACCAAGCATCGAGAGACATATTCAGCAACATATCTTTTCATTACATCCCACCAGATGTACTCTTTCAGGTCCCTATACTTGTTCGTGCTTTCAGGATGAATTGAGAATGAAGAACTATGAGCCTCATCTAGCAGTTCCTTTATTAATTCGGAGATGGGAGGAACACAAACCCGATTCCTGAACTTTATTATCCCATCACAATCCAAGTTGAATTCAGAATCATTTCCCACCTTCTTTTGTAACTCTAAATCTTCTTTCTGTGCCTCTTTAATCTTCACATGTATAGATGGTTGAACATTCATTTGATAAAGATACGATTTTCCCCTTTCCATTATAATTACAATATCCATCCTTTGTAAATACATAAATATTGGATCTTTTGTGATCCTCATCATGGGTAAACTAGCATGGTCTTGTCGACTTAATGCATCTGCCACCTTGTTTGCTTTCCCAGGGTGGTAATGAATTTAGAAGTCGTAATCCTTAATCAGCTCCAACCATCTTCTTTGGCGCATATTTAGCTCCTTTTGTGTGAAAATATACTCTAAACTTTTACGATCAGTATAAATATCACACCTTTCACCAGAAAGATAATGCCTCCAAATATATAATTCAAAGATTTCCACAGCCAACTCCAAATCATGAGTTGGGTAATTTTGCTCATGGATTTTCAACTGTCGTGAGGCATAAGTTATCACCATATCATTTTGCATGAGAACAGACCCCAATCCCTTCATTGATGCATCACTATAGATCACAAACCTTTCTCTACTACAAGGAAGTGTGAGCACAGGTGCACTTGATAACCTTCTTTTCAACTCCTTGAAATTCTCTTCACATTCCTCCGTCTAAACAAACTTAACTCCTTTCCGAGTCAACATGGTGAGTGGATTAGATAATCGTGAAAAATCTTTCACAAAACGTCGATAATATCCATCCAAACCAAGAAAACATCAGATATCAGTTACTGTTGTTGGTCTCGACCATCTTTTGAGAACCTCTATTTTTGCTGGATCCACAGATATCCCCTCTTTTGAGATTATGTGACCCAAAAATGCAAATTTTTGAAGCCAAAATTCACACTTGGTAAATTTGGCATAACGCTTCTCCTTTCTCAGGGGTTTCAATATAATTCTCAAGTGATCTTCATGTTCTTCCTTGCTCTTTGAATCGTCTATAAAGACTACCACAAATTGATCAAGATAGTCTCTAAAGACTATATTTATCAGATCCATGATGATATCAGGGGCATTAGTAAGACCAAATGGCATCACTATCAATTCACATTGTCCATACCTTGTACGGAAACCCATCTTTGGTATATCCTCCCTTTTGACCCTTAATTGATGATACCCTGAATTAAGATCAATCTTGGAAAAGTATTGAGCTCTGCGTAGTTGCTCAAATAAGTCATCAATGCGTGGGAGAGGATATTTGTTCTTGATAGTGAGCTTGTTAAGTTCTCAATAATCAATGTAGAGTCTCATTGATTAATCATTCTTCTTAACAAATAGAACAGGTTCTCCCCAAGGTGATGCACTAGGGCATATGAATCCCTTATCAAGATTCTCTTGGAGTGGATTATTCAATTCTTGCAACTCAATTGGGGACATTCTATAAGGTGTCTTTGAAACAGGAAAATCACCCGGTACGAGTTCTTTTTAAAACTCAACTTCACGATTTGGTGGAATACCCGAAAATTCCTCCGGAAAGACATCATAAAACTCCCGTACAATGGTCATATTATTAATCGTGAGTTTCTCACCAACCATTTGAGATAAATAGCCCTCATTTAGTGGAATCAAGACCCATAAGATGGAAGAAATTTCCACTGGAGGGTTATGTTCATCCTTGAATCGATAGACGATCATAGATTGATCTGGAATATGAAATGTGACTTCCCTTATTTGGAAATTGATATGAGCTCCATATAAAGAAAGCCAATCCATACCAAGAGTCACATCAAATTCCACTATCGGAAGGATCACAATATTTTCAGGAATCACTTTCCCACAAACTTCAATCAGGGAAGAATTATAAACTTTTGATGCGACTATTGTGCCATTAGGTGTTGACACAGTTAACTCAACATATAATTATTGAGGTAATATGGTGATAACTTTAGAAAAATCATCAGAAATAAATGAGTGGGTGGATCTAGAATCAAATAAAACATTTGCTACTTTAGAGTGGATGGTAAGTGTACCTTTCACCACATCGTTATCGTACTCCACATCACTGATAGAAATTTCATGTGACATTCCTTTGTATTTTTCCTTAAGATTTTGTTGACGTCCACCATCATCATCAACCCTTGTATTAGGTCATTTATTGGCATAATGCATCATCTCCTTGCACTTGAAACATTGAATTATAATAGGTTTATTCTATGTATCCCTTCCTTTGATTGCATCATTAGAGATCTTCATCCCATCATTTCGGAATTCAAATGCCCGATGACCTTTCTTTACACATTTGAAACATTTAATTGTCCCTTTAAGACAACTCCCTCCATGTTTCTTTCCACACTTTGAGCATAAGGGAAAGCTCATCTTCTTTTCAGTGTGCTCTTTATATTTTCCTTTGAATTCCATTTTCCTCTTCTTATCAAACCCATATGATTGATGGGTTACTCCAATCTCCATCTCAACATTGAGAGAACATCGAACGATTTCCTCGTAGCTATTGAAGTCCCTTATGGAAAACGCCCTTCAAAGACATGGTTTTAAGTCACTAAAGAATCAATCGATCTTACTCTCAGGTTGGATAATAATACCATAAGCGTACCTTACAAGTCTTGTAAAATTTTCTTCATAGGTACCAACAGATTCATCATCCTTTCGCTTCAGTTCAAGAAACTCTTTCTCCAACATTCTTCGGAGAATACGAGGGAAGTAATTATTGAAAAATAAGTTCTTGAACTCATCCCATTCCATGGACTCAATTTCATCCCTTTGCCTTGAATTCTTAATAATATTCCACCATTGATCAGCATCTCCTTACAAACGATACACTGCTAGGATGACTTTATCATGTTCAGAACATTGAAGAACTGAAAATATCTTTTCAGTAGTACTAATCTATTGTTCAGCAACTAATGGATCAGTAGACCCGCTGAATGAAGTTGGACGCTACCTCATGAAGGATTCAACATAATGTTTCTCCTTCCATTGCTCGTTTGGAAGTCTTGTATGATTCATAGCATGAGAAAGTTGTGTGAGCATGGCTACAAGATTTTTCATTCCAGCTCCCATAACGTTTGGTTGCTCTGGAGGACAATCATTGCATTGCCCATCGCATTCTGTATTAACACGGTTCCTTCGGGTTTCATCCATTGACTAAAACCAAGAAGAATCGTGTGAGCAACACTAATTATAATAGGAAACCCACATAATCAAGAATAAAATTTCACACTTAAGGTCTTATCCTAGTTTATTAATGGTCATTTCTAAAACACTAAGACTGTGTACTATGCTTAGAATTGTCCTTAGGGTTCTTACTAATGCTTTCACATCCTAGATTCCAAAGGTTGACTATACCTTTCCTCTGATACCAACTATAACGACCCATACTTTACATACATTGTTAATACTTAAAAATTGAAGCATACTTTTTACAACATTTAACAAAACCACGAAAGAACCGTATAGGTATAATGTCTTTAGAAAATGGAAAACATAAACAACTGGTTCATAATGCGTCCACACTTTCTCCCATTTATTTCATCATATCTGTAGTCTCTTTTGGCATATCTTACTTAATAAGCTTCTTCCGGACCTGGGGAAAGAAAATATACAAACGGGTGAGGTCAAATGCTTAGTAAGGGTAAAAAAAAGAAATATCAATCACATTATATTCATAAGAACATAACTTTTGGAAATCATAACCTGCAAAAGAGATCATAATTTCATAACATGGGATAATTCATAGTAGTGAAATGAAATCCCAATAATCATAACATAAATCATGAAACTTTGTGGCAAACACACATAATCATAGATAATCATTTCTTATTAGTTAATACTCATTGCCAAGACTATCTTAGTGGACAAAGTCCATTTCTGAACCGAGTTCACTCCTCGTTTCAGTCCTGTTTCACTGATCCGGTATAACCTACCGTTCCAGCCATGTCTATATCATGAGATATAAATTATTTACCCAATGCATTGGAGGGAGATATATATCCCACTCATCTCATAATGATACCATTCTTATGTGTGCCAAAAAATCATACATCATACATCATTGCATAACTCATGTAATAAAAATGGTATTCTTAAACAACATGAAATCATAAAACAATTCATATAAGATAAAAGAATTCATAAAAATAATTCCCTCATAACATAATAAAATCAATGTAACAATAGGGATTGAAACAGAACCCTATATTATCTTATATGGAAAATAATTTTGATAAAACACCTTAACTCCATTCTTGAGGAAAATATCCTTTCACTTGAAAAAATTTTCCTTTCATGTAATAATATTTTAAACTAAAAGAAGTTGATTAAAAATAAACATGAAAACTTGTAAAGGAATCTTCATGGAAATAATGTTTTAAAAATCCATTCATTCCGTATAAGTTAAAAAACATTCTTCCCGTACTTTTGTCGGAAAAGTCAAAAAAGTACCTCGTACGAAAAACGACAAAAGATTCCTTTCATATATATTACTAAAAACTCAACGAAGGGTGAAATTGGATTTAAACAATTGTAGGTGGATGGAAATAATATTAAATATTGTGGAAACATGGATGTGGATGATAAAATACACCCTAGTAAATACCGAAGTATAAACAATCACGGATAAAAATGAGATTGTGATATTTCCCTTAAATTAGGTCCAATTTGCTTTGTATGTGTCGAAACCTCCTGTATAATGTTTTAAATAATGTTATTGACTTATTACAGAATCATACTTGTTGTTATGATATCATATATGGTCATATTCTTAGCTTCTTATTAGTAATATTTCATTATTACTTTATATTCGGGTGTTTATTACTTTTTGTTCTTTTGCATGTTTGTCGAATAAATTATTATTCTTCTCTTTAGGTTATAGATACATAATTTCCAGAATTTTATTAGTGTAATATATATCATATTCATTCATTAAATTCATTTATATAATCATTATGCAATTAAGATCATGTAGAACGAATCACATCACATCGTGGAGACGGTATTCCCTACGTACGCACGAGCGATGATATAGTCCCATGATCGTGGAATTGTATTGGAGTGTATGTATAATATTTCAGAATCAATACCATTTTAAAATAATCATATATATTCATTACAGTCACCCTTATACCCATCCAAGTATGTTGGTGGTGGAAAATAGATTACACCCCGCCGTGGAGATGGTATTCTGTACGTACGCACGCGCGATGATTTCGTTTTCCATAGGATGGATATATGGTGAAATAGGGTTGTTTAATACATATAATAACATATAAGTATATGATTTATACTGATTTTATTACTTCATAATGAAAAAACTAAATAAGAAGAAGTGGAAGAAGAAATAAAGATGAAAGAATCGGTAACGGATATTACCTCTTCTTTGAAGCGCTTCTTTGAGACTTCCTTTTAGGGAACTAAACATGGTCTTTGAAGAAGACCAGGACCTCTATGATGTCTCTAGGGAAGTGGAGAGGAGAAATTGGTAGGGTTTGGCCGAGCATGAAGGCTCAAAGTTGTGTGAGGAAGAGAGGGAGGAGGTGCCTTTTTATAAGGGAGGAGAGGGGCACCTTTGGAATAATTAAAAATATTATTTTATTATAAAGTCAAATTCGGTTTTTAATAGCTCCAAATTGATATATTTCAAATATAAGGTGGTTAGGGGTCTCAATACTCTAATAAAATAGTATTTAGACAAGTTTAGGTATCAATTTTAACCTTATAATTTAGATTTAACTTTAAGTTAGATAATTTAACTTTTACAGCGTCTTCTTGTTTTCTTGCACTATAAGGTTAATAAACGTACTATATCAAGCCAAAAAAACCCCAAGTTGTTTATTATATATATATATATAACCTTTTCTAAGTAATTTGGTCGATCTTTATATTTTTAGGAATAAAATAACAATTAATAATATAATATTTGTTTTAAAAACTATTTTATGTCAATTTCGACACTATTTAGTAATTGATTTTTGTGAAAATCATAACAGAATGATTAGTTCGAACAAAATTAATTAAATCAATACTATAATTTCATATTAGCCTATAAAATTAGTGTAAATCATAAATAGTCTCAAATTAAATTTATTTTGGTATTTATAACATCAATTATGTCAATATTTCATTAATAAGATAATTAGTGCATCATCTTTGTGTCATAAATAAATTAAATTATTTAATGTCTAAAAATTACAAATAAAATACCATTATATAGTAAATATTTCTAGATTTTTAATGAATATTTATAGTCGAATTTTTCTTATTTATAACCCTATATTAAAAATGACATACTTATTAAACATTGATTTTAACTATTTTAACCCTTCTTTAAGTAAATTGATAATAAATGTCCTAATCTAATCCAAGTGGGCCTAAATGGTCATATTTTGTTCCTAATGTTTTTTTGGTCGACTTACACTTATCCAATAGAATTAGGACATGTGTTAGGGTAATAATAAAATCATTTTCACCCTTAATTACCCTATTTACTTTTAACGGTGGTAAATAAAAGTAAACAGTTACTATTCACCAAAAAAATTATTTTCATCTCATTGAACCAGAATTTTCATAATGACATCAACCATGTCTCTTGGATTTTAGAAATTCCACTCACAGAAGCGGTAAAATTATGTTTTATGAAAAATTCAGTTTTTTTTAACTACCACTTTGTGGTTTCACTATTCGTCAAAAATTGAAAGTTTTCAGAAAAATACCAAAATTTCACCCTAGGCTAATTTCGATATTCCGAATCCAAAAATGAAGTCCATTTTTTAAAATAAAATTTATAAAATTTCAAAAAGTGGTTATTACTATTCAAAACGGCTAGTTTTAATAATATTTTAATAGCATATCATTGTTTAGTGAAACTCGTTATTGTGCATGACGCAAGCTATCGAGGAAGGGCGTGGTTGTGTGTAAATCAAGCCATGCTAGTGTTGTGTGTAGTGAAAGATTTTTTTGATGATAAAAATACAAAATATTTCCCATAAATGTTTCAGGCGTTACAAGGAAGGGTAGTCCTCACTGAAAGATCCCCTACTCTAAAGGCATGAACTTTTGTGCTCGATCAGCGCTCAACGGCTCAGTCTATAATTAATCATAGAAGGTCTTCTGAAACTCTTCCCTACCCATAACCCATGATCTTTTACCACAATTTATTTAACATCCCACTATCTCTTGGAAGAATCACATGATAATAATGTTTTGTGATTCACCCTCATCTAAGGAGGCATCTCTAGATGCTCAAGGATATATATTATGGCCTCCAAACATGACTCTAAATCTTGTGGTCTTCCATCCCAAGATAATGTTAGAGGATTTTGATAATATAACACCCACATATCCTCTTCCAAAGATGGAGTAGGAAGGAGTTCTCTATATAAGTCTTGTATCATCCTCAAAAATCCTTCACATAACTATGTTTTAGTACTTTCTTCAGGTATAACAACTGGTTACATGATCTACATGATGGGAGGATCTACTAGTTTTCCCTGATTTACCATATCTGGTGACTAGAAATTTCCATGTACCTAGAATAAAACCAAAATACAACTCGATGGAATGAATCTACATGGTCAATAACACACCTCGGTTCACAAAAATCAAGGGCTAGAACACTGAAGTTCATGAAAGTAACAGGAGAAGAAAAACAATCTAGTTTTACAAAAATGGTTTACATGGAATTTATAACCACTAAAATTTGTGTTCCCTTATGCTCTATCATGGTCTTATGCTTCTACCAAACCTATTCATTTAACACCCATACACACATCATGTCACTTCTAACACACAGTGTGTACATGGATTTCCTCTCCTTCCCAAGTACTTCTACATGGCTAAACCACATGGTTCTCTCCTGGGTAACACTACATGGAATTTTCAACATATACAATGAATGTACTACTTATGTTGATTCCAATTGTGTTTTTAGTCAGACAATCATTGACATGGTTGACTCTACATAGTGTTAAATAATGAGACACATCGTGTAAAACCAATGTTTCATCCACCCATGTCATTAGTCACATGGCTGGATAAACATTTCTTACATAACAAAATGTATGTCCAGTACAAAACATGTTCCACCAATGATTTCCCAACCCTGTGTATCTTCTCACGTAGTAAATCACATTGTTACGAACAACACGACATATACACTCAATACACGATGTGTACTCAAGAAAGGGAGTATCTTCCTGAATGAAAGAACACATGGCCTGTATTATAATACCACAGACCGATTGGTCTAGTTTTCTACACAGTAATCCTCTGAACCCTATATGGAACCCATAAAGGCTTAAAATTATTAACTAGGAATGATAAATTATGTCCCGTGTGATCCCATACTACCATGAATCAAAGTTTTCTATCCTCATTCATATCATAACTTGACAAAATTTAATTAATTTTTAAACATGATCCACCAAATTACGATTCAAGAAGGCCCATAACAGCTCAGGGACCTATGTTTGGCATCAATCAGAATAGAACATTACATATTCCAACACCCTTTCAAATTAGAATGTATTCAATAACTAAATATATCAAAATTGCATGCACATATAGCACACAATCTATGACAAAGCATGTAATCAGCAATTCTCCCCAAAAAGAATGATAAGAATGCATGACATCTGATCTGTACCTAGTGAATATGTGATTCCTGAGATGGAATACCCTCATCTCATCAGGATGAAAAATAAATAAAATAAAAATGATATAAATCATAATGACACAAAACAAGTGTATCACCTTACAGTGAAATATAATCAACTCTAACAAGTGAAAAACCGTTAAAATTGTAATATTCGATGTAAATTGGATTTTCCCTGTACATGTGTTATATACTATAGGGAACAAATTATTACTAACTACATGTTTCTCCTTTCCCATTTCTATAGGCTCCAAATAGTAAGACAAAACATAAATGAAAATCCTCTGATAAAACATTATAATATCCTGGTTTTGGGTTCCTCCAAAAGGTCCCCATACATGAATGGTCACATGGCCTCATGTTCATTTCCACGAATGCTAGAGGATATAGACTAGATATAAGGGACATGGGTATGATAGTGGAGAAACTATTCCCACATATTCAGAGTATCACAATAGAAACAAATAGAAAAAAGTAGCAAAAGCAGTAATGGCTTACAACAATGTAAACTACGGAAGACTGGTAGTATAAACAACTTTAGTGGATATCTATAATTAATGATGATTTCACATTTATCTAGGAATGAATCCAAACAATACAAAATATTGGAATACAATACTGAAACCAATGTACAAAAAAAGTAAACTCCAATAGCATCACAAGCCTCATCTTGGTCTCTTGCTCTCCAACTACAATAGCACTCAAGTACCAGATAATGAAAGGCACGTGGACTTTTCTAAACCTAAATCAATATAATCTATTTGGGTCTAAAATCATGACCAAACACAGTGTGAGACAAATAAGAGTAGCAACCAACAAAATAAATGATCCTAATGATCAGTGAATATATATATATAATGTAATATATAGAAAAAAAATAATAAACTCTGATGTAATCAAAAGTAAACAATCCTACAACTTCAATAACAATAATTGACATTTATTAATTATTCAAACTATTGATTAATGTAATCCTAGGATCTAGATTAAGCTATCTACAACATTTTTAATATAAATAATGATGTTTCAAAGGACCATCTAACATAAATACAACCAAGTCCTTGCTTGTGCTTTGTCTTGTCATGTTCTTCACAATAATTGAATCATCCAAAAGCAACCCTCTAAGAATATCCTCATAGTCTAACCCCTCTGGTTTAGTATAACATCAATTCCAAAAATAATAAAGACCCTCTATGAAATTTCACAGATTATAACCCCTTTGGTCTCAAATAGTACTAATAAATATGAAAAAAACCACCTAGGTAGATCTCATTTTCAATACTCCTTGGTCTAAATTAAAAAAATAAATAAATTATAATGACCCTCTAATAGATCTTACATTCAATTACGGATGGTCCAACATTGATTTAACAATTAAACTTCGGGTAGCTCTCATGGTATAACACCTCTGGTCTATAACCACACTACAAGTATGAAATTCAGTGCCTTGTCAATCAACATTAAAGTAATTATACATAAAATATTCTGTCATGGGAATCTATCAAAGTCGATTACCCATGGGACAAAATTCACAATTTGAAACACATGCATCTCATATAAACAAAAACTACATCCTAAAAATAGTAGGAGTGGAAAAAAATAATCCTAACATGATTTCTAGACCCAATGGCCATAACCAAAAAAACATGGGAACAAATCCATAATCAATGTAATAAACCTTATTCATAATTAATAAGCATTTTTGAAACAAATAAAAAACCATAGAAATCATTAATCAAGGTAAAATTACAAAACACTCAATACCCTAAACATTTTTATTTGTCACTTTAACCATATATAATCGAAATATTGTCTATGAAAGTCACAAACCACCTACCTTGATGTGGTACAGTGAACAATCTCAAACATAGACCCTTGAATTGGTATATAATGTTGTAGATATATAAAAATGTCAAAATATTTCAACCTTTAATGACTTACAAGAGAGGAGAAATTTTTAAAAGAGGCTCTAGGGAAAGAGAAAAATCAGTGGTGTGATTCCCTCACACATAGTGGAGTCTCAATTGGAGCTCAGACAGAGGAATAAGACGAGCATGAAGTTTTCATGCAACTCATTACTCTTTTGTATGAAACACAGGTTAAAGAAGATTCTTCTAGATATTAGACGCCACCTCAGTCTGATTAATTAAATAAAAAAAAATTATGTCATTTTTAATTAATGTACATGCCATGTACAAGCCTCAACCAACCCCGACATTAGGCGTTGAGATATCCCACCTAACCATCCATGTACCTGGCCGTTACATGGCCAACACAGAGAAACATATGGAAACTAGGTACATTATGTGTACTAAAGAGTACAAGATGTGTACATAGGAAATTTCCAAATCTCCCTTTTCCAAAAAATACAATCCAAAATAAATACTCAAACCTAAAATGAGGATTAGTGTTCTTATATGAGAATATTCCCTCATATATGACCAAGATTTATTAATAATAGGTATTTATTAAACAAAATAGAATAAAAATATAGTTAGTAAGCAACAAATTTATTTAAATATAACATATTATAATAATATTGTTACAATTCATCACAATCATGTACAATTATTAAATACATATAGAACTAGTCACCTACTAGGATGACAATAATGATTTAAAAATTCAAAAAGAAACTAAAAAAAGTATAAGGATACACTACTACAACTCTGATGAACCATATACCAGGTCTCTAGAATATTTCATACTACACCAGCCTGATCTGATGAACCAACATGAGCATCATTGATCAGTCATGAAACTCAAGGCATCAGCCCTATCAACAGTGGACACCATGATCAACATGAATAGAAGACATAATTTCTACCTAAAAACTGGGTGAATATGTAGGGATAAGAAATAATAACATTAGGACACCCCAAATGAGTATCCTATAAAATAAAATTCAATATGTGTATTTGAAAGCATGGTTCTCAGGCAAGTTGAGACATAACAGAGAAAATATTTAAACCCGAATCATGAGACCACATTCAAACCCTAGGTATATAATCCCTATAAAAAAGGCAAGTTCCATTATAGATGTCCATATATATATATAATAATATACATGTATAGTCCCTAACTCTATAAATATATACATAAATTTAAATTCACATTATAATGTGATGGAAATAACATAAAACCTACAACAAGCATTCTATGGGTCTGTAATCTCAATATCCTAGACATCCTATGAATATGAATTTAGTTAGATGTAATACAACTCACATAGTGTATTATAAATTAGTTCTCTAGTTCCATAATCCCACTTTACATGTACCTTGTTCGGACAACAACAGAAATATATTTTATAATGAAATGCATGTACTGGGGGATACTAATTCTCATCATTGGATCACCCATACTGGACCCCAATCACTAAAACATTGAATTATGAGTATTATCAACTAGACATCCTATAAATGGTCACTAAGATAGATTTCATGTTCCTCAGACCATGTAAATATAGTCTAATAAATTACCCCTAAGACTTTTCCAGCGAGTAGTTATGTCAATCAGAACTATGATAATCTCTATGGGTCTATCCCTTATGCGATCTCTTAGGATAACTCATTACTGAGACTCCATTCCAATCCATGGAGCCTATAATAAGATGGAGTGTAATGATCCATATCATCTTGAAGGGCTTAATAATTCTATTAATCCAACGATGTGAGATTCCATGCTTAATAATGTGATCATCTAACCATGATGGGATATCTTAATCATCTATATCCATATAGAGATCGTAATCATCCATTAGTATGAATTTATTGAGGAGAGTGTAATCACACTCATCACATAAAGAAAGTAGGAGAAATAAATCATCCTCATAAAATATTAGATATATTAGACCAGAAGTACCTTCCCCACATGGGAGAGCTTAATCATTCATAGATATAATTAATATAGATTCCATAACTGTATAGCATAATCATTGGATCAATAGAAAGATACAAAGAATCACTACATAATTTCACAATAACAAAATAATAATATATATTGGAACAAAATCGAGATATTAGTCAGTCACTCGGGATATATATGTATAATAAATAACAAGGATCAAAATCCAAATACAAAGAAGAACATGTGGGCATCCCAATAGAAAGAAAAATGCCACATATTGGAATCATCTACAACCAACCTTGAATCACCATTAATAATTATCAATTCATCAAAAATAAATATTTCAAACAAAAAAATAAAAATAATAGTGTCCAAATTCTAAAACCCAACACTAAATCCATATCCCCATGGGATTATAAGCTCATCACGGGTTCTAAGGTTACACCTTCTTTAATCTCAACCCATACCCGACATACTTGTTTTGGGTCGGTCAATCAACAGGCCCTTACTGGGTCCCCCAAGTCAAAAAATGAGAGTCGTAAACTTGGGATCCATAATTTATAAACATAATAGATGTAATAATATTATGGATCCATGGTTACGAAGGTAAAAGATAAATCATGCATGATATCCTCAATAAAGAATATAATTGAGTAATCCTAGAAAGTGTCCTCAAAATATAAATATGAAGATACATTCTTCATGGGATCCTTAGAATAGTAGATTGGTAAAGGGATCCAAAAAGTGACACCATAAGTCTGCATATATAGAAATTAATCCCTCATGGGATCCTCAATAAAAAAATAAGATAGAGCAACCCCCATGGGATTCTTTATGATGAAATGTAAATAGTGTAACCCAATAATTGATCCTCATAAACAACTATTCCCACAATAAATTAAAAAAGAATAAAAAATATCATCAATGATATAAACTCATGGATAATATACTGTGGCAAAATTAAAGGGAGATAACTAGTCATTCATATCATATTAAGGGTCTCACTCTACCATGGAGATGATTGAATTCAAGTATTGGTTGTAGAACCTTTTTGTTTATGAAATTATGGAAAATCCAACAAGGAGTCATTATAACACCTAACGGGTCTTACCATCATGAATTATGAAAACACTTACTCATAATGTACTAATCATGGATCCAATTTTAACTCATGGGTGAAAAGATAATGAAAAACCCAAAAATATTTATAAAAGGCTACGTAGAAGGAGTGCCTACATGAGTACACAATGCATAATCTTGAATCTAGCTAGTATGTACTTCTAATGGACATGGTGAGTAAAATCCATTATAAAAGGTGTGTACCCTACATGGGGTACATTTTCATGTCCCTTTAAAAACCTGGAATGAACTTGGTCTAGTAATGAATTTCTACGTGGGTTCTGGCCATGTACTCAACCTCTCCATGTAACCCTACACGGGTAGCCAAATAGGGAACATGGATCCATGAATGAGTAGCTATATCCATAGAGTACTACATATTAAATGGACTATAATTATAAATTATCATCTTCCACAAACTGAAAGTGCACATGACAAGACTCCCTGAACCTCACGTCATGTTGAAAGGTTATCGCTAATTGAAAACCCTCCAAACACACAAAAAATAAATTTTTTAGCAAACAGTTAGCAGATCTGGTGGAAAGGGGCCTTCATCAAGTGAAAAAGCGGATAAAAATTTAGAAATTAATAAATCATGGGTATTTACTATGAAAAATAAAAATTCCCCACTTCTTAGAAGAAACCAATAATACTTTTCCTATTTCTATGGCCCACAAGTGATGCATGATGATCTTGAATATCCTCAACTATGTGGTAGAACTTCTCTCTCCAAATATATTTCTCATTAACCCCTCCATATTTTCCCTCTTGGTCACAAAAATGGGAAGCCTCATGTGCATGCATGAAATTTCAATAAATGAAAATAATGAAAACAATGAATAGAAAATTGAGAAAGAAAAGAAAAAGAAAAAGGGGTTCGACCGGTCCAAATGCAGAAACAATGTTTAGGCATCACCTAGGAAAAATATTCTTTCCCTTCTCTAAAACATAGATTAAATATAAATATAATACTCTATTTATATTATACCACCAATCAAACCTATTTGAATAAATTAAGATATATTTTATTAAATATTTAATATTTTTCATTCCAGTAAAATCCAAACTGCTATATTTTCCACAAAAAAATTTTACTAGTTTATCCACCCTATTTTGATACCAAATAAATATTCATAAAAATTATATGGTATCTTCTTCTATGGTATCTTTTCCATTTTAAGCCCTTAATATCACTTAAATGAAAAAACATCAAATTTTGTCTCATAATAGCAGTCTAGAAAATTGCAGGCCCTTAGAAATCATCAATATATGATTTTTAATGTATTTAAATATATGTCTAATATTAAATATAATTTAGATATTTCCTTATTAAATAATATTTTATTTATAAAAAATTCATAATAGTTATTCATTTTAAAAAGAATTTATAATAATATGTACTTACAAATCAATATATTTTAATTACAAATTCATAAATTTATTTTATTTCGCTGAAACTAATATATTTATTATAAAAAATCTATTAATATTTCACTTTAATATAAAATAAAAAATTTAATATATCATTTAAATTATTTTATTTATTGAAAATAAATATATATTTTTAATAATTTAGTAATTTTCAGTATTTATTGAAAAATAAAACAATTTAGAAAAACAAAAAAACATCACTCTAATTTAATTTTTATATACTATTTAAAATAATTATTTTAATTTAATAAAATATTTTTTTTAATATTCCAATAAATTTAATAAAATAATTTCTCTAAAATATAAATAAACCTAATTATGTTATATAAACATATTTTTTGGAAATTTAATTTTGTTTATTAAAAAATGAATGATTATTTTATAATAATTTATAAATGAATTTATATATACTACTTCCACTATATTTATTTCATTATGTATTTAATTCAATTTATTTTTAATTATTTTGAGGTGATTTAAAAATGGTCATAAACAATTATTGTTTAGTTAGACCTGGGGTTGTCTGTTGTATACAATATGATGACAAGTAATAATTTTTAAAATCGGAAGGTGTAAGATTATTTACCCTAAAATAATATCCACCTAAAAATATTTATTAAATACATATGTAAAATGGCTCACATTACTTCTCCATCATGGCTTCTTCCTATTACTAGGATACATCTTTATATCTATTATTCTATTATAACACTTCAAGCTGGAGGATAGTCATATTCTGTTGAACATTATATATAAATCCATGATCTTTAAAATATAATTCTCATAATAGAGATAATTTTCTGAATATACCACCACTAAATTCAAAATTTTTTTTGGATCTAGTATGTAATTTATCAAAAGAGATATATAAAATATTTCATGTACTTAACAATAATTTATTAAGAGTTATAATCAATAGGCTATATTCTTAACTAGATCATGAATCTCAAATGGGATGACATACCTACGACATACCATTTTATTCTTCCAAAATATAATGGGTCACTTACATGGATATATTTTGAAGAAAACATTATCCCTGACCAAAAACTCTAGGTCTCACCATTGATTACCAACAGAGATATTCAATTTACTCTGAAATTTTTCTCTTTTTTATTGATTATTATTGAAATTTAGTAGCATTTACTCAACCATTTTCATTCCCAACGTCTTGATTTCACCATCCATATCCAAATTCTCATGTATCATATATCACTTCCCCTAATGGCCATCATAGAGATACATTGGTATTTATTTGTTGATCAATAATTATCTAGAACTGTTCCATTAGATTATATTGATCTCATACTCCTTTAAAGTCCATAAATAATGATATAAACATGTATTACAGTTTCATAATTGGGTCTTCCAATTGGAAATTAGTATGTGGTTGATAAGATATACTAATTTTCAACATAGTATTTAGATAATTGTGGAGTACATTGCAGAACTAAGAGGTAAATATCAGATCTCAGTCTGATATTATTTATAGTGGTGTTTCATGCAGAACTAAGAGGACATAGTTTTCTTCGCTAATGTCAAATTAGTGAGAATCCTTTATAATATGATCAACAAAAACCCATATAAATTTTTTACTTCTAATGTATTTGGAAGACTATTTACCAATTCTCTGGTGATGTTTTCCAATTTTATTGAACGTAGGGGTAATGGATTCATCATGTGCCAATATTTTTTCACTTCAGACATTACATATTGACGTAATAGAAACATAAATATATATTTGGAAATATTTTTCATCATATTATCATATAAATAGTAGTTTTTTAGATCTTGATACATGATTTTTCTCCGTAGGTGGAAGGGGATGGTCAATCTATATTCTATATTGAAATAGACATTCTATATCAAGGAATTTGATGGTACACATTCTCGTGATTGAAATATAACAAAACATTATTCATCGATTTTGAATACCATTTATTTATATTTTGACAAATAATATACCTTTTTCTAAATGACAACATCATATATTTTAGCATTATTTATCTTATCCAGAAGGCGTGGTTGATAATTTATTTGATACAGGAATGATGATGTTCCTTTATTCCGGATTTCCATGACCATCCATTACAAGTCTAATATGACTGGATCGTTCTCAATTATATATATTTAAATGGTAGTTTTATCCTTTATACATAGTTAATTATATTCATTGTATTATTTTCCAAAATAGTAGGGATTGATTTTTCATATATCATGATCAACTATAACAATCTCCAGTATCAAAATTTAGAATATGATTGTGTAAATATATATTTTAGGATCTTACCATCTATACATATTTCATTATTCAACCAACAGAAAAAATGTGACTATATTTTTAATGAATATATCACTATATAAAATTCTATATCATCTTCAGGATATTTTTTCACAATAAATATAATCATCATTGAAGAATATGCTATCAATTTATGATTTTTCATCATTACATAGTATAAATCCAAATTTAATGCATCAATGTAAACCATACAATCTTCCTCAGTTGAGGGAATCAAGTGTATTAATTCAATGATTATTTACTTTCTCATATTCTTAAATCTATATTCCCATTCACTAACCCATAAAATCATTTTTCCCTTCCATGTTACCTTGGTCAATGTCATTGGAAATTATGTGCAGATTGAAATAGATTTTTAAAATACAATGATTGTCTAAAGAAACTACATATATCCATTACAGATACTTCTCTAGGATAGTCATCATTTATAAATATTTATGTAATCCCTAAAAAAATATTAATCATTTACATAATGATTGTTGGATTATTAGTGAGCCAAAATATAATCTATATAAAATCATGGTGTCTGTAAGTTGTTATAAAACAATTTTTTTTGGAATATCATCATTCAACATAAATAATTGATGATGTAATAATCGATGTTAAAACATAAATAAATATTAATATCTATTTATTTCATCAATAAATTCATCTATATAGAAAAATGTGTACTTATTCTATATCAGGATATTTTTGATTTCACATTAATCAATAAAAAGGATTATTTACTCATCATTCTTCTCTATGAGGAGGACGAACAGACCTACAATGAATCACTTGAATGATTCTCTATCTAGGACCTCTTTAGAGCTTCAAAATAAATTGTGTTAATTATATAAAAATATGTACATATGGATACAAATAGGTAATATACTTGATTTATAACTCAATATTTAAGTTAGGATTATGAGAATGTAAATCGTTAGGGAATAAATTAGTATAATACCTTGGGATGGGATTTATTTTGAGCAATATTGTCTCATTTGACTAAATCATCAAGGATAGTTATTTTTACTTATATATAAATAATATATATGCATTAATAGAATATTCTATGGGATATTCATCATCATACCTAAACATATATCAGGTAAGAGGAAGACATTAGATGTGACAATTGATGAACATCTCCCAATAGGTGATGTTGGATTAATATAACTATATTTAATTAATTCCCTACATTTCATTAAATTTTTTTAAATGATGTTTCATGAGATATTATTGATCGTTTAGTCCAAAAATATTGTCTAGGGAGTATTAATATACTTGGGATGAATCCAGTAAAACATTTATTATTATTATAGATAAATGTTTTCCAATTATCATAGTTTGTAATTGAATAGTTTTACTAAAACTGAAAGATATAAAAGAATGTGTAGAACCACAATGAGATATTATGTTCTCTATTCTAAAATATGTAACCAGGACGATTTTTACTACATCAATGTCGGGTTCCACCTAAGTAGTAGTGATAGCATGTCATCATCCTTTCTCTCATCTCCTTGTAGGATGTGGTCCTTGATTATCATAAAAACACCTTATAATATAGAATTGGATTCTATATAAAATTTGTACCTTCCAGATTGAAAAAATTTTCCATATTCTGTGTGTATATTTGAACATTTATTTATTATTCCATATAATAATATTTCTTTATTTCTAGTTATCTTAAATAATATTGACCCCATATTTTCCAAAATTGAAGAATCTAGTAGTTCCCTTCAGAATTATTCTAGGATTATTCTACCCAAATATTTTAAAAGTAGGATAATAGGATTTCATTCCTCCAAGGTATATGTTTTTTGAATCCCCCAAATAAAAGTCCATTTTAATTATCTTTCTCTTGTACCATGATGCCACTAGGAGAAACCCGTATTCGTATAAACATTCAGGGAACAATAAAAAATTTCTTCATATTATTCAATGACCTAAATCACTAATATTTTCTATATATTAAGAAATAACCTACTAAAGATACATTCCACCATACATTCAATAGTGAGGAAAAAAATTGATGCATATCATAAAAACCTTCTGATTTTAACACATACTCCTCAATATAATCAAACTCTTTTTGCATAGAAGAATGATTTTAACTATTAGTTTTTCTAACATATCATTCTTTTCATTTCATTAATAATTTTTATTATATATAATTTTTAATTTCTAAATCATATCCCCTGAGAGTGTCAAACTTAGTGTGAAAAATGGTCTATAGATACAAAAATGTTAGTGATTATGTCCTCCTCAATGCACCATTTTAGGATTATTACCACTTAGTGTAATTATTCTATATCAATATCTACTAGAAGTATCCAAATGTGAATTTATATTCATTAAAACTACTTACACTATACATTACCAAATCCTTATGATGTTTTTCTATGTTTAATATTATCCTTATGCTATTCATGATAGTTTTCTAATCTTAATATCCAAAAGAAAAATATAGATTGATATGATACTATATATAAAGACCAACTCCTTTTACATATGTTATCACATTAATTTTAAAATATACTCTAACACCCCAATATTTCATAGTATGTTATCTTTTCAATGTAATTCTATAATATACGCTACACGCAACACCGAGTTCGAGCGCAGCACGACATACCAAACCAGTTGTTCAAAAAGAGGTTGTGAATAAGTATTAACTAAAATTTTAATTTAATATAAATTATATAATTTTAAAAATCTTATTATTTGTTTCTTTGAAATAATATTAGAAAAAATTTATTTTTCAGATAAAAGAATATTTTTCAAAAAATATATTTTAACCACCTTTTAATGGTGATCCCTTTTTTAAAACCAATATTTGACACTTATATATATATATATATATGTTAATGAAATAAAATTATTCTTCCTAAGAGGGACATAAAATTTTAGTTTTTATAAATTTTGTGTACTTTTTTGATAACATTCATATTTTAATTAATAATGAAAATTAATAAGTTTTAATTGAAAACAATTTTTTTAATCGAAATAATCTATTGAATTAAATTATAAATTATTATTCTTTCGAAGAATAAATATATTATATTTTAATTATTTAGTACAATTTATGCAATTATATGTAATTTCACATTTAAATTTGACACAAACACATGTTAATAATTTGATACTTTTTCTTTTTTAAAAACCCGCTTTTCCGTTTTGACAACATGAATTCATTTTAAATTAATTAATTAGACCTATAGGTTTTTAATTTGGTAAAATAAAATTAATTTTTCGATTTATAATATCAAAATTATCTTAGTGTGAATTTTTTGTATTTTTATGAAAACATTCAATTTTTTATGAATAGTGAAAAACAATACATTAATGTTTAAAAACAACTTTTTATTTAAATAATTATTTAATTTATTTAAATTTGTTTTATGCCAAAATATATATATAATACATATATATGTTCAATGTAATTAATTGGATGACTTTTATAATAAAATTAGATGTATAACATTTTATTTAACTTTGAACCGCCTTTTACCCACCTTCTAGGAGCATTTACAAATTTTCATAACACTAAATTTTACAACTTATGTGAGTTGAATTAAAATAATATGAGAGGAATGGTTGAAATCAGTAATTAAAATGTGGTTCAATGAAATGAAAATAATTTTTGGTCGATATTAGCTTTTGATATTTATTTACCAAGGTTATAATTAAATATGGAAATTAACCATAAAAATGATATTATAATTACTAGAACACATATCCTAATTGTATTGGATAAGTTTAATTCGACTAGAAAAATCCACTGGATTATAATATGATCCTTTTCGTCTGCATGGATTAGATTAGGACATTGATTTATATTTTATTTAAAGAAGAGTTTATTGTGTTAAATTAAATGTTTAATAACTAAACCTTTTTTAATATAGTTTTATACATAATAAAAATTATACTATAAACATTAATTAGTTATTTAAATATATTTACTAAATTAAGGTATTTTATTTATAATTTTTGACATTAAATAATTAAATTTAATTAGGACATAATAATGAGGCTGTAATTACCTTATTAATGAAAAAATCAAATATAAGGTATTATAAATATTAAAATAAAAATAATTTCAAGGTTTTAAGTAAATACACATTTTTTAGATGAATATGACATGTTAGGGATGATTTAATATATATATTTTGAGGTATTCATGGTTTGAGGGCTGTCAAAAAACCCAAATACTAAATCATGTCCAAATTGACATAAATGAGTTTTTAAAACAAATATTATATTATTAAATTATATAATATTCCTAAAAATATAATCTTATACCAAAGGTATTAAATGATATTATATATGTCATTAATGATCCACTTCAGGTTTTCTTTGATGTTTAGAGTATGTTTATTAACCATATAGTGAAAGAATAAAAGAAGACACAGTAAAAGTTAAACTGTTTAACTAATAGTTGAATCTAAAATATAAGGTTAATATGGTAATATAAACATGTCTAAACCCAATTAGATGAGGGTAATTTGACCAATCCCCACCTTGGATTCAAAATAAATCGATTTGAATCCATTATAAATAAAAACTGATTTTATAATAAAATAATATAATAAACATTTCCTAATGTGACCCTCACCACTCCTAAAAAAGCGTACTTCCAATACTATAAATTTCACGCCTCCAAAGCCATTTGTCTCATCCAAACCCTACCCAAATATCATTCCATATACCCTCACATTTACCAATGGTCCTTACTTCGATCATAAATCTAGCCACATGATCCCTTTTGATAAAATCAAAAGAAAACACCTATAGAAGAGGTAATAATTTCACCACTCTCTTTCATGTTCTTTTAATCTTCCACATCATCTTTTTTTTGTTTCCATAAAAAAATAATAACTAAAGTACCTTATACATAATTTTACATTAGTATAAAAATGTTACAACCATATTATTTAATCAATCTATCTTATAAATGACAATGTCACCATACATGCATACGTATGGCTTACCGTCTCCATGTCGTGGTTTAGTTTTTTATTCAAACACTCCATTATTTGGATGGTTATAATAATGAGTATAACTAATTTAAATAATAAATATAACATGTTTATTATTCTTTATATATTATATACAATCCAATTACATATGATTTTACAATCAATATAATGTTATTGTCGCTCAGTCGTACGCACGGATTACCGTCTCCACGATCACAATGATATTCATTCCCCATCGTATTCATTCAAGAATATTTTTTATTTTTGATTAAAAATAATTTTTAAGAACATAATATCATTATTTATATGAATCTAATATATCTTATAGACAACAATCATGTCTTACATAACCAACCATATAAAGGAAGATAAATAAGTTAACACCCAAAATGATGATACTAATGAAATATTATTAACAATAGAAATATTATAGGATCATATATGATTATATATTTATGTATATTTTTTTAATAATTTAATAAAAATGTTTCAACTATTTTAAAGGAGGTTAACATACCATCAACTGAGGAAATGTAATAGGTGAAGGTTAATTTTACAATCACTTTACTTATCTGAGGTTGATAATATGTATATATCTAATGGGACCTCTTTGTCATCCACATCCGTGTTTTCATAAAAATGTATTTCAATTTTTTTTTTCAATTTACTAGATTTCAAGTTAAAGACACATATACCCTTATATGACCTTGTATTTTTTAAAATAATCATTCTGTCATTTTCCAAACAAGGTAAATTATAACCTTTTCTATAAAATTAAGGTATGAATGTCTTTTTCAACTTATATGGATGGTGCGGAAATTTTTATCTGTTATAACATCGTCGATGCTTCCCATACATGCTTATAAGAATATTTTCAAAATAAATGTTTTTTTATAAATATGTCACTTTTAAATGATTTCAAAATATAAATTGGTATTTATTTCAAATAGTTTTCATTTCATCTATGTCAACATCCTTAGATGGATTTTAAACTTGTTTGAAGTTGATTTATTATGATACAAATCAATCATATTGTATTGATGGTTTTGTGATATTCTAGACTATGGTTGTGTTATTTTTATACCATTCATGGTTTATTGTTAATGTATTGACATTTTGTATGAGTGTTTTAATAATAATGTTTTTGTTATGTTTAAAACATATCATATGAGGAATGCATTAGATTTAGAAAGTGATGGGTGGATCCCATTATAGCCTCTCGATGATCGGTATGTCTCATTAGAAAAAATAGTGTCTTTGAATAAGGCCTTGAAAAAAATCTTATTTTAAGTGTTGGCACAAGGGCTTGACTATGTGGTTATGATGTTTGGCATTATTCATTCCATTATTATGAATTTGGTTGTTGATATTGCATGTGATTATTTTACTAGTAGAATATCTATGGGAATATGTAAATGGAATTATTCTGTTTGTCATTTCCATATCATGATTATCGTTATGTTTAAAAGGATTTTTTTTAGTCTTATACATTGGTTTAAATGTTTATGCGTATTTCAGATAGTTTCTTTTATATTGTTATCCTTACTGAGTTCCTAGGATCACCCATTTCTATGTTTTATTTTTCCCAGGATGTGAAGAATTATATTGTGACTAACCTGTAGGGATAGTCTAATGGATATGAATGTGTTAAATTGAGACAGTGATAATGTTGTTTTCATTTTATAATTTAATGTAAAACATATGAAATTATCTAGTACTTCATAGGCTACTAATGTGATCGGTATTTCGGGATTTGATCCCTTGTGATCATGCTAATGTTATGTAATAATGCACCGACTCTGGGAAACTGGGGTTGGGGAAATATATTTGGAATCATCATAAGTTTAATACAATCCATGGAAACTAGATATTGATAAACAATTATTATGGAAGATTACCCTATGATAAAAATTTAAGATTATTATAGAATAACTTCCTAGATCATTGGTAATAGAGAGATTTTGTTTATTTTCCAAGCAACACATCTCTGTCTGGATACGAGCAGGTAGAGGCAGCTCTGACACAAATGTACCTTATAGTGAAAACTCCAAAAAGGGGTTTTGGGCATGACTTGAGATATCCTTGTACATTACAACATGCCTTGCTGCACTTTTGGTTATGACACTCCGAGGGGATATTCATAGGATAATTCACATTTTCATTAAAAACCATTATGAATGATTTAAGAGTACATTCATCCTCAGAGAAAACATTTTATGATTATTGACTATATGCATAATATTTTAAATTTACATTAGTTATTGTAAAAGGTTGGAATTATGCATTTATATTCATAAACTAACATAGTGTATTCCATTGTTTAGAAATCAAGCCTACTGGAAGAATGAGAATTCCAGCAATATGCATGATCGTATGATTTGGAAGGATCATATCAATCATGATATTAAGGTAACATTTAAAAGATAAATATTCTCTCATGTATTCTCATCATACGATGAAATAGAATCATCTGTTAATAAAATATGTAATGAATTATCTGAGTCTTATGGGTTTGAAGGGAACCAATAGAAGAAAAGGATGGATGAGAGATAGATGGATAAATGGAAGAGGGTAAGGAAGGAATTTTCCATATGTGAAAACTGTGGAAGGAATCACATTGGTAAATGATTGAAGGGAATGAAAAATTTGTTATATGTGTGGAGGAAAAGGGCACCAATTATTTGATTTCAAGGGTAAGAAAAAGGTTTCCAATGTACAATGCTTCATCTGATAGTAGTTGTGACACTGTGTGAATTAATTTCCAAATAATCAGAGTATACCCCAAATGATACTATTGGATAATAATCAAGTTATGATACTATCAATGATGAGGATGAATTATTAGAGTCCTCTGTTGTTATTAAAGCTTTCTTCATTTTATTATTGTCATAAAGATGTTCATGTTATAAAAATTATAGAATGTATATGGACTTTACTACAGTACTATTTCATTAAGGACATGAGATTGTGTGGAACAAAGAAAATTGACAAAAAAGTAGGTCAATTTTTTTGTAAAATATTTGGATGAGAGAATGTTAAAACTTAATATTGTTCTGATACTATGGTAGTGATTTAGGAATAATATATAACTTATTTTTTGAAATTATATTGGATATTATTGACTCCCTTGAAACTGAATAATGATTTGTATATTCTATCATTATTAGTGTTTACAACATTTTTAGATATAAAAAGTATATCCAATATACTATAAGGAATTAGGGAGCATCAATGTAATCAATAAGTTTATATGTTAATTCATGGTGTCATTATGTTTTAACTGAATATATGATTAAGGTATTAAAATTCTATTACGTGGAAAATATGTTCTTCTTAGTGATTACGTTCATTATATATTTAGGACTGTGAATTTGGATACAAGTATTTTGAATAAGTCTAGAGGTAAGAATGGATTATTTTAAAAATTTCATACTATTTTTTACGGTTAAAATAACTTCTTAATATTATTCTTTGGATTGTTATAAAAAGGAAAACCCAGAGGACGGGTGACAAACCATTGCATCTGACAAGGTCGCGAGACATTAACCTACAACCAAAGGTAGACAAGGGTGCATCACCTACCACTGGACTACATGATGTACTAGTTTGTATAATGTTGTTTTTTAAATATTATGAAAAATTAATTATAAATTAAATATTACTATAACACTATATGATTAGGGTAAATAGAATATTTTTTTAATTCTATTATCATTTATATTGAAAGATATATTTTTGGTAGGAATTTGATGAAGAATGAATCTCTAATTGTCAAGTATATTTTTTCCCTTATTCAATGAATAAATTAATTATTAATATTTATGGAAGAGATCATAAAACCAAAAATGTGTTATCCTAATACATTATGTTTTTCTGAACTGATGATATTTTAAATCATCACAGATCCATGGCTTTGAGGCACTCAATTGTATAGTTTTTTGTAATTGATGACCTCAATAACTCCCTATAAATAATTACATTTTCCCTCCAATTATGTGTTTATAATATCCTCCAATGATCTCCAAATAGATATCATAATTTGGTGGTTACTTTTTCATTTCTATTTACCTCTTATTATGACTAAATTTTATTGAACTAATTTACGATGTAGGTTTTTCACAAAGGTATTTTTCTATTTTTAACCTTTTATTTTTGAAAAAGAGATTCAAATTTCAAGGACACAATTTATTGAAGGAGGGAAGAATGTAACACCCAAATATTTCATATTACATTATCTCTTCAATGTAATTCAATAACTTATGATATACGCAACACTGAGTTCAAGCGCACCACGACATACCAAACTAGACGTTCAAAAAGTGGTTATGAATAATTAACCAAATTTCGAATTTTATATACCCCATATAATTTTATAATCCATATAATGTGTTTCTTAAACATCATATAAGAACAAATAAATTTTTTCAGATAAAATATGTATTTTTCAAAAAAATACAATTTTACCTCTTTTTAATGGAGAACCCATTTTTAAACTAATATATGATATTTTTTTTATTTTAAATTTAATGAAATAAAATTATTAATTAGATTTAGGGAATAAAAATGTCATTTGAATATATTTTTTGTACTTTTCTAATAACATTCATAGTTTAATGAATTGTGAAAATAATTAATTTTAATTTAAACAACTTTATTAATCAAATTAATTTACATTGTTAAATTATGCATCTTAATAGTTTGGGACTATAATAATATTATATTTTAATTATTTAATACAATTTAGGTAACTATAAATAATTTCACAATTAAATTTTACCTAAAAACACGTCAATATTTTTGATCAATTTTAATTTTTAAGAATAATATTTTTGATTTTGACAGTGGGAATTAATATTAAATTAAAAAAAGAAACTTATAGGTTTTTAATTTGGTAACATTAAAATCATTTTTTAATTTATAATATCAAAATAATCTTAGTATTAATTTTTCGTATTATTCTAAAAACAATGAATTTTTTATTAATTGTGAAAAACACTATGTAATTATTTAAATCCGAATTTATATTTAAATAATAATTTAATTTATTTAATTTTAATTTATGTCAAAATATATATATAATACCTATATATGTTCAATGAATTTCGTTGGAGTCATTTTATAATAAAATTAGAAGTATAATATTTAATTAAATTATTTATCGTCTTTTACCCACCTTCTAGGAGTATTTGAAAATTTTCATAAAAATAAATTTTACTAATTATATGAGTTGATTTTAAAAAATTCTAGAGACACGGTTGACATCAGTTAGTAAAATGTTGTTCAATAAGGTGAAAATTAATTTTGGTGAATAGTAACTTTTGACATTAATTTTCCATGGTTAAAAGTAAATAGGGCAATTATAAGTAAAAATTATATTATAATTACGCATAAACTTGTCCTAATTGTATTAGATTTGTGCAATTCAAAGAAAACCAACTTTAGGAATAAAATATGATCTTTTTGGTTCACTAGTATTAGATTGGGATATTTATTATTATTTTATTTAAAGAAGAGTTATATGTGTTAAATTCAATGTTTAAAAAGTAATCCATTTTTAATATAGTGTTATACATAAGATAAATTCATCTTTAAATATTAAATATAAATCTAAAAAGATTTAGTACATCATTTTATTTTATTGATTATATTTAGACATTAAATAATTAAATTTATATGACACAATGATGATGCTGAAATTACTTTTTTAATGAAAGAATCAAATTAATGGAATAATAAATACTAAAATAATATAATTTCATTGTTTTTATGATATCCAATAATTTTTTAGGTGAATATGACATGTTAGGTCTGATTCAATTCATATTGTTATAAGTATTCAAGTTGTGATTACTTTCAAAAAACCAAATACTAAATAGTGTCATAAATGACATTAATGAGTTTTTAAAACTAATATTATATTATTAAATTATATAATATTCCTAATACATTATGGTTCCGAAAATGGTCTAAAATAATATTATATATGTAATTAATCGCCCACTTTAGGTTCTATAGGATGTTTAGAGTAATTTTATTAACCATACAGAAAAAGAATACAAGAAGACACGGTAAAAGATAACCTATGTAACTAAAAGTATAATCATAATGAAAAGGTTAATATGGTTATAAAAACATGAATGAAACCTATTTTTTGTGAGTATCTGGACACATCACCACCATAGCTTCAAAATTAATCAATTTGGATCCATTGGGAACCAAAAATTCTTTTATAATAAAATAATATTTTAAACTTTTCATTAAGTGACCCTCACCAATCTTTAAAAAGGGTATTTCACCTTCTCTTAATTTTACACCTATAAAGAAATTTGTCTCGTCCATCACCTGCCCAAATATCCTCCCAAATAACCTCACTTTGACCTAGATTCCTTACATTGATCATAAATCCATCTTATGGAGCCCTTTTGATCAACTACAATGGAAACACCAAAAAATGATGAAATAATTTAACCACCCTCATTCATGTAATTTTCTTCTTCCACATACACATTATTTTATGTTTCCATACCAAAATAAAAACTAATTTTCCTTCTACATATTTTGATTTTATTATAAATATGTCACACCATATTATTTTTTCAATCCGTCCTATAAATTGAAATGTCGACGTACGTGTGTATGTACGGCATACCATCTCCACGACATAGTTGAATTTGTTATTCAAACATTTCATTATTTGGATGGGAATAATAATGAGTATAACTAATGTAAATAATAAATATAACATTTTAATTTTTCTTTATATATTATATACTATCAAATTATTTATGATTTCACCATCAATATAATTATATTTTCACTCATGCGTACGTACGGATTACCGTCTCCACGAACGCGATTAGATTCATTAACCATCGTAATCATTCAAGAATAATTTTAATTTTATGATAAAAATTAATTTTTATGAACCTAATATCGTTCGATATAATAATCAAATACATCCAATCCATGACAATCATGGCTTAGTTAACTGATCATATAATGGTAAATGAATATGTTAACACCCAAAACGATGATACAACAAAAATATTATTAACAGACGAAATATTAGAGGGTCATTTATGATATCATATTTATGTATATATTTCTTGAATAATTTAATAAAAAAATTTAACTATTATTATTCAGTTTATCATACCATCGACTAAGGAAAAATTTAAGGTAAGGTTTAATATTATAATCTCTTAACCTATCTGAGGTTGTTAATATGTAAGTATTACTGGAACATCTTGGTCATCCACATCCGTCATTTCGTAAAAATGTATTTCAATTTTTTTTCTATTTAAAGTACTATGGGTTAAATTCATTTATACCCTTATCTTACATTATATGTTTTGAAAAGAATAATTTGTTTATTTTCCAAATAAGGTACTTTATGACCTTTTAGAAAAAATTAAGGTAACAATGCCTTTTCTAACTTATATGGAGGGTAAGGATATTTTCTACCATTATAACATCATCGATTCTTCCCATAAAATCTTATAATAATACTTTCAAAATAAATGTTTTCTTATATCACTATGTGACTTTTAATTGATTTCATAAAAGAAAGAGGTATTTATTTAAAATAGTTTTCATTTAATATATGTCATCATCCTTTGATCGATTTTAAACTTCTTTGATGTTGATTTATTATGCAATAAATCTTCC
Source organism: Viscum album (assembly GCA_963277665.1). Taxonomy (NCBI): domain Eukaryota; kingdom Viridiplantae; phylum Streptophyta; class Magnoliopsida; order Santalales; family Viscaceae; genus Viscum; species Viscum album. The sequence continues at coordinate 1,756,836,510 of OY728159.1, read as the reverse complement.
ATATTTTATTGAAGGTTTTGTGACAAGATTTACTGTGGATGTGTTATTTTTATACCATTGATGGTTTATAGTTAATGAATTAACATTTCATATTATTGTTTTAATACGATATTTTATGTTATGTTTTAACCATTTCATATGATGAATGCATTGGAGTTATGGGTGGAGCACACTATAGCTCCTTGATGCATCGGCTGGTCTCATGAGGCAAACAAGTGTCTTAGAACAAGGATATGACAAAATATTATTCGTAATCTTGGCAAAAGGCCTTGACTATATGGTTATGATGTCTAGCATTATTCATTATATCATTATCAAATTTTCTATTGATATTTCATTTGATAATTCGATTATTATAACATCCATGTGAATAAGTAAATGGAATTATTTAATTTATCTTTTCTGTATTATAATGATGGTTATTTTTAAAAGGATTGTGTTTTAGTCTTGTAAATTGGATTAAATGTTTATTCTTATTTGTGAATTTTTCCGCTATATTGTTTCCATACTTATAATCTAAGCTCACACCTTTCTATGTTTTATTTTTCTTATGATGCGATTAAGTATACTATGACTAGCCTGCAGGGACAGTCTAAGGGATATGAATGTGGTCAATGGAGACAATGATGATGTTATTTTTCATTTTATAATTTTATGTATTACTTATTAATATATCTTGTACTTCCAAGGCTACTAATCTAATCGGTCTTTCAGGATTAATCCATTGTGATCCATCCAATGTTATCTAATAATACACCGACTCTGGGTAATCGGGGTTGGGGCGTTACATATACATCCATAAATTATGAATGATAAACTATGAGGCTATGTATATTTTTATGAATGGGTTCATAATACATCGAAAGAACAATATAATATGACATAATCATTTTATTTTCCATAATTATCTAATATACCCATTTGATATTCTAATACATCATATAATAACAGAGTGAAAACATCAAGAAAATGGGTGAGCTAAAAATCCCATTTTGGAAAAAAAATCATGATAATGGATAATAGCATGTCATTCAAATGTACAATATGATATAATAAAAGAGAATGTTCATATAAAATCACGTAGAATGTCAAAATAAATAACAATTAATAATAATATAATATTAATATTGTAAATGTGGAAGTGACACGTAACAATACAAAATCATGAGTCAAGGATAACACCCTAGACAATATCACATTGTGGACTAAATCCCTTAATGGATTAGGTAAACTCCTTAATCCCATACATGATGCCTCAAGTGAATATAGATTTACCATCCTTTCTTTTTCCTAGGGTTTCATTTCCTTGCCATTGATTCCTTTTTTGTTTAGGGCTTCATCCCTGACTCCTTCATCGATTTCCCCTTTCACCATTTCTTCCTTGGGTTTCTGTCCCATGATCGTCTAGGGTTTAAATCCCATTTTTTCCCATCATCATTCTATGCTGATTTTGATTTGTGTATCTATTTTTGGTGGGGTTTCCAGTTTTCACGGTGCTGGTGCAGGTTCTTGTATGCTGCTTGTTGGTTATTATGTTGGTGACTACTTGGTCACGATGGTCTTTGGAGGTATTGGATCTCTATTTCGTAGGGAGATGTCCGCGATTCTCACCAATCTATATATTCTCCTTTCTACTCTTACTCTACACTGGCTTTGTGTTCCATCTATCCTCCTTGGGTTGATCTGGATAGGTGGTTTGCACAGGAGCTTTGGGAGGTGTTGTTTGAGTGGATTTTGAGTTCTAGGAGTCATGATCCTCGCTCGATAGTGACAATAGTGTTTGGTGCTATTGTCTTTTGGGGGCTACAAACATTGACAATCTCCAGTTACTGGTGTATTTCAGTCAGTGACGATGGTGGCGGTGTTGGTTTTCATGGTGATAATGTTCTATGGTGGATTGATGGTCAACGATGGTCTCCAACGTTGGTGACGTTGGTGGGGAAAGGATGGTGATGGCGATTGTGCTGGTGATGATGTTGGATGCAGGCGATGTGATTTTGGATGATGACTTGGTGATGATGTTCCATGGTGCGCATGGTTGGTGACTTCTATGATGATTTGATAGTGTTGGGTTTTGTGTGCTTTCAGTTTTTTGAATTTTGAATTTCAAATAGTCATGGTTTGATTTTGTATCATGCTGGCTACCACTCTCCATTAAAGGGGCTTCTTTGAAAATAAAATAAAAAAGAAATTTTCTGTTAGTCAGGTAGTGGTCATAACCAAAATGAAAGGGTTGTTTAGAGAGAGCCCTTTACTTATGTCAGACTTGTCATGTACATTATTTATATCGTGGAAGAATAATTATATTATAATTATGAACCATATTAGTTACCATTTTCTTAATTATTATTCCATTTATTTTATATATATCTATCCATCAAAAAATTATATATTCATTTAGGCTGAAGTCACTCATTTTGACAATGTTTATCCCATATGTCAAAAATCCCTTCGGAAAGTAGAATATGTATAGAGGGATTATTGTTTAATATTATAAAATATAATAATAAAGAAATAATTATAAATATTAAAAAAAATTACTTATAAATTCAATAATTAATGATTGATATGAAATTTCAAATACATTACAATTTGAGAGACAGTTTCTTATAAACAATAATATTCAACATTCTCATTTTTGAAAAAATAATGATTGAATGAAGGTGGGTGTTATTCTATATTTATATAGACGTCAATATATCATAATTATAATATTATTTATTTAAATACACTTTGATATATAATCTGTGTGATGTGTTAATAAAAAAATCAAAACATTTTAGGTGGTGGTTATCCGTCTTATTCATGAACAACATTATCATTTTTCAAGTAATGGAATGGAATGAAGATATATTATACATTAATATTAAATAAAAATTTATATGGCTAAAATATCATATAAAAAATACCTAAATAATAATGATAAAAAATGGGAGGCACAAATGGAAAATGAATGATATTTGTTCATAAAGCAGTAGTCTTCCATAATCAAGAATTATTAATTCATTTCACAAATTATGTAAGTTGAGATAGTTTAATGTTATTAAATTACTATATATAAATATTATTTTATTTTATATTTTTATGTTATTATAACTATGTGATTGAATAATATTTCATGGAGTTATATGAAGTCATAATATAAATATTCTCAGTTACGAACAATACCAGTTCTTTTGACCACCTAATTAGGATTTAACATAATGCCTTCATAGATAGGATTAGTGAGCAAAAAAGGATTAAATTGAATTGGTATGGAATTAAGAAAGTGAATTTATAAGGTATTTTTCGATAATATTGGATATTTGAGTTTTTATGTGAGATGATAGGAGGATCCCTTTTATAAGTAAGAAAATGTTTCCTTCACATAAATACCCAAAACTATTCAGTAATGGGAATTAAATCTCTTGACAAGTTCCTCGTGAATTAAAAAACAATTGTGTGTATGAGATACATGGTAAATAAAGAAATAAAAAATCCCAAAATAAACATTTTTTAAACATTTATACCCTTTACCATTTTAGTTTGACACCATAGTAACTTGTTTTTAAAAAAAATCATGAAACATATTTTAAATATTTATCTATTAATTATTTCCAAAAAATAATGTTTTGAATAATATATAATATTAACTATTATTATTCCAGTGATGTAAAAAATATTACTAAAATTCAGAATATATGAGTGTAAAATTTTAATTTATAATTAATCCCACATATCTTGTAAAATACAGATTTTCATGAAATGTTTTTTTCATGTAATGGATGATCTTATTTTAACTATAAGAATATAAATAATCATTACATGAATAAAAATTCATATAAAAATATATATTATATATTATTTTAATTTATATATTTACTTCTTAATATATTTTAAATTAATTAAAATTGATAGACATTATTAATTTAAAAATAGCTTAAAAATCATGTTTTTAATCATAAAAATAAACATATACAAAAATATTTAAAATTGGTTATTAAAAAGAAGGTAATTATATTGTTATAAATAAAATGGAAAATATATATCTTTTTTGCGTAATAATAAATATAAAAGAAAATTTATATTACATTATTTTAATGAAATTAAATTAAATTATTTGAAGAATTTGTAGTTTTTACTATTCAATAAAAATCAAACATTTTAGATAAATCTAAAAATGACACCTAATCATAATTTTTATATAATGGATGAAAAATTGATTTTCATCTCATAAAATAAAATCAATAAAAGATACATAAATTAAATATTATAATTTCTAAAAAAAATAAAGATTCATTTCTGAATGGAATTTTGTTTAGAATAATAAAATATATTTATTACTAAAAATTCATTATATCATGAAAATGTATAAAACAATTAAATTGATTAGGACCATTATATTTATTTCATAATTTAACTAGTATAATTTATAGATGTCGAGTATTTTAATACATATTACTTACATATTTTTTTATAAATATTCAATACATTACATAAAACATGTCTGTGGGCCATAATAGATTAGTGCCTTATAGACATGGTACACAATTGTAAAATTTGGTGACTGTTTGTTAAAATCTCTAATAAAGATCACAAATTTTAATAAAATTCGAAATCATTACCTCCATAAAACCTTTCTTCATGACATGGGGAAATAATACATAATAAATTGTTGGATTAGATTATTTGAATGGTAAGAAGTTGAGATATCAATGGATAAATAATAATTTAATGCGAACAAGGTTATGATAACAAGAGAATTTAATTTTAAAATCAAATACGTATTTTAATGATTACAATATTGAATCCTGGAGTAAATCTGTAAATAATTTTAGACATAAATCATACATGAATCAAAGAATATGATCTATGGGAGTGTAACATTGGAATATGAAAACGAATTTTGGAATAAACATATGTATATAGATATGTTCAATTGAACTCAGGGATTAATTCCAAGTCTATCATAGTTTTATGGGGTAACTCTCAAAACCATGATAGAATAAATGTTCCACTCAAAAGGACATAGAAGATGAAAATGTACCATATTGAATTTAGCTTATTCCCAATTCTAGTCCTGAATATCTCATGTGATTTGAATATTTACCCAATGAGTTGGAACAACGTACTAATGTTACCCAATAAGGAATGATAAACAAATAAATCAATCCCTCCATCGTAGTCTTAGGTTGGAGACATGAACTGAAAGGAAAAACATAAATGGGAGTCCTTTGGATAATATACAAGTACAAACAGAGTCGAACATCTCAAAGAAAAAGTACAGTGATATAAAAACATTTATTCAATAATTAAGGAATAAACATTAATACAAAAAAGAAACCCATAGCATGTAAAATGGTATGAAATTTTATAATAAAAATTAAAAGGGAGGGGAATATACACATAACTAAAATAAAATCTCAACCATAAAATGATAGAAAAGTAAAATGCTCTCAGATCCCATCTCCGGATCTCCATGATCTAAAAACCATAGAGTTTCTAATGCTCAAGGTACCATATTATCATATATTGTCACCATTGAATTATATTTCAACATCATTTGACATGACAGATGTGGGAAAATACCATAAATTGATGAGTGTATAAATTATTAGTAGGACCACTTAAAAAACAAATGGGGTGTAGTTAAATTCATTATAGAAATATATAGTAGATATATCAATCCCAAAAAATAGAGTAAAAAATCAGACGACATGTATATATATGTATTCAAAATCCAATGAAAACTAAAAATGATGGAAGGGAAGCACCATATCATATCTCAGTCTAGGAAAAGAGTGGAATGGGATCAAGATGTCCATCGATGTTTCCCATCATCAGTGGAATATGTCTATAGTGACTTCCATGTAAATCCACACCTCAACACTATGATTTAAAATTGAGGGAAAAATATATTGGTAGATGACCTATTACCTAGTAAAATTGGATGGTGGAACTCAATAGATAGATAGGGGACCCATGCCTTGCCACAACAAGAGTGTTACACTCAATGGTTAATACATGGATGATTTTCAACCTAGTGTTAGGGTCATACTATAGTAGTTTAAAGAGAATCCATGACCTATCCCAATAGGAGTGTTCCAATATAGTAGTTTAGTAATTCTTCCTTAGTACTATAAGAGGGTTCCACATAGATTTATATAGTAGATCCATGCCTAGCCCAACATTAGGGTTCTGCTCTAGTAATTGAGGACCCATTCTCTAACACTATAAGATGATCTTAATTGATAGATAATCAGAACTCACATTCACTTTCCCAGAAGTATTTTGTTTCTATGATAGAATATAGAGGACCCATTACCTATCATGTAGGGGGTTCCACTCTATAGATAGGTAGAGGAACATGTCAATCCAATATGGAGGGTTTTACTCTAATACCTATGGGGATTTTTTCTGCTCAATTTCACTGTCAATTGTCTCCTAATGATTAATCCCACAAGGAACACCCCCTATAAAATACCATAATCCCTAATAGAATCCACAATAAAATTATTTACAAAAACATAGTATATGCTATCGCGTGCCAAAATCTAAGTCATACAAAGTATATATGAGAGTTTTAATGATTGTTCAAAATGAATGGGGGTGTATAAGAAGTGTATGGGGACCCACACAACATGGGGTTCTACTCCTTGACCTACCTGTCTCCATACCGATATATGGACAACAACCCAAGTGACCATACACAACATGTATGGGTAATAAATGGTTTTCCTCATCCACCATGGGTCATACCTGTGATCCCAGGTCATATATGTGTATCATTCTCATGTCCATGATCTTAATAAAAAACATATTCTTGTCCATTCCCATGTGTGTGTACTCCCGGAGTACATTATGTGTCACCATCACAATGATCAAATAGTAGGTGGGGGTCCTGCATAGTTTGTGATTCTTTTCACCCTTAAACACTAGTTTATGACACTAAGGGGTAACATTCTATGCGCTCTTATGAACTACACAACATGTATTATTTTATTTTTCATAAATTTAGATCTAGTATCCACACTCAAGATCTAATAACTCAGTGATTAAATCCTTCATGTTACCTCCTGATAATGGTGGGATCATCATCCATCCATTCTTTCCTTCTATCCAGTTGCCAAAAATCTGTTTTTGATGGTTCAACTAACTCCCAAATTCATTTTCACATTGTGTAATAACCCATATTCATTTTTTTTAATCCCACGTCAACAAATCGATCACATTAAACCAAAAAATCTTTCAAATCCCTGTCTAATTTCCCACTCCATTTTTCTTACATGAATTTTGGGGACCGATCAGACTTGGTCCCACCCAGTAATGTCAAACTATTACACTTCTGAAAAAATAACGATTAAAATGATGAAAAATTGTGATAAATACACAATAAAATCATCAAAAATTCATTGTACATGTTTTATTAGATATAGAACAAAAACGGATATATACAGGGTGATAAAAAAGTGAATTACCAATTTAAATGTGTTATTGTGTTCATGAAAAGTCTTGTATTATTATTTGTTAAATAATATGATCCCTGTTGAATAAAAAATTTATTTCATTCCCTGGGTATCAATTAGCCTCAATCCGAATACCTATATTATTGTTTTAATATTCTCTAATGAGAGGTGGATGGAAATCCTATCAATTATCACATGGCTTAAGAAATTACTTGTAAAATATAATTATACCAGTGTATTTAATGTTTCTTTATAACATATGATAAACAATTAAATAATAAAAACTATTTATATATTTAACTAAAATCAACCGACAATGTCTACTTTAATTCGAACATCATGTGGTGAAAATTTTTAGGTCGTTCCATGTTAAACCTCAGGTTCAAAACTCAACCGTGTTCTCAAATTTTGAGTCTGAAATTCATATTCATATATATAACATTTTCAATATGAAAAAATGAACTATTAATATAAAATATATTTAAAATATTTATAAAATTAATTATAACAACAATAGGTTGTGTAATCCCACACAATCTGAGTTCTTTGTGTAAAACATATATCAATAATTTCTTAAATGTATTACAATGTATAAATGGTCTCCATGTATTTCCATCCCTTAATATTTTCATCCTCTAAAATAAAAAGGAAAAAAAGACAATTGGGATACTATGCCTGGTTTTTCGTCTGATGCTTTTAAGGGCTTTACTACTTGATGCAGTTCTAAAACAACATACTTACCTAGTGGATGGTCCATCAGTAGTGGGTCATATCCTACTAATCATTGGTTTCCACTAGTTGATCTAAAATGGTGGATCTATCCTCAATTTTTTGTTTTCCACGTTCAATAAAATGCATGGAGATATGCCCTGATCTCCTCATCTGTTAATGAAGGAAGACATCTGGAATCCTCTCCAATTGAGGACATATATATAGGTGGTAAGAAACCTCACCAACAATCTAAATGAACTCTAATGGCCCAATAAAAATTGGATATAGAATTCCTACCAAATTCATATATTCAATAGTTATCATGTGAAGACAGTCAAGAAGAAGTGGAATGTATGAAAAAACTCCCACTCCCTCTGATAACAATATGTTCATGATTTATATATTCTTTGGTCCATTCCCATCATTCCATGGCCAACATGGACCTTTTCCGTCCTAACCTACAACATCTATTAGACCACTAGTGATGTAATGTCATTCTCTATCTATAATAAGGGAAACTTATAGGTTCTCACAAAAATATCCCTGAAATGGTCCATGTTGAGAGTAGAGTTTTAGAAATAATTGTATGAAACCCCTATAAAAGGAAACTAAATACACTAGCTCCATCCAAAGTCTAACACACATGAATTTAGCATATCCTCCAACATCACTATAGTTCACTCAGTCCGACTATCTATCTAAGGGTGAAAGGTGGTACTATTCTTCATGAAGGTGAAAACTCAATCATACATAGATATTCCCCATAAACTCAAATAAACTATCCTCCCTCACAGTATGTAACTATTCCAAATATATGATTCAATCAATAATCACATAGATGGAATCATGTCCCTTCATTGTACAAGTAGAACCATTCATAATGTCCTAGGATATTATGCCCCATTACCACATTGGGGTCTCTAGAAGATTCAAGAAACATTTCAGATCATGGTGATCGTACTTCCCATATGGATAGGTGAGGCAATGTGAAATAAATTCATCCATGATCCATCTCATGTAATCTCTAAGGAAGTATGGTTCATGTTCCATGTACATATTCCCTGTTCTAGGTTGTAAATATAACATAGAAGCCTAAAAGTCCACCATCACCCACTACTACATCATGACGGGGCCGACGCTACATTCCTTGAAAAGGAAGAATCTATTCCCTCCTTTAGAATAAATATCACTTGAATATCATTAGGATATCTGGTCAAGGAAGACCTCACGGTCAATGTCACCAAAATTGGACTCCTTCACATGGTGGAGGAGCAGAGTAGTCAACACTATCCGCTAGAGAAATGATAATCCATCCTCCTCAACTAATGTTAGCTGTAAGGTAGATAAAATCACAGAATCCTCCTACCACAATTGATCCTAGGACTTCCTGCTATGGCCATATTCTACTAGGATTCCCATCCCCAGAGTCTAGATAATCATGAGTTCATAGTCCTATTGGATCACTAACCAGTGTCATTGTATTACATTCGAGTCTCTACGAATGAATTAATATCTCATTGTTTTTTGTCATTATTTACACATAGAGTTGTCCCCTAAAATATTTATCCTCCAAATCCTTTGAGAAAATACCATCAATATTAGAATAAGTACTTGAGTCACATATTTCAACACAAGGTGTATTAACTGCCTCGACCGATATGCAATAACTACATGACACAGATTCAACCAAAATTCAAGACAAACGTATAAGGAAATGAAATACACTACATTATCCATCTACACCTATAGAGGATTCAAAACAGGGGCACTAATCAGCCGTATTTGCAACCCCTCAAAATCTTATTGGCGATGATTAGTGACATTAAATGGATTCACATTCCTCATCAGGGTGGTCAAAGGGACATCAAACAAAGATTAGATAATAAATAACCTCATATAGTAACTTATCATTACATGGAGACACCTCACCTTTAACACGCTCTTGGGTGGTTTCTAAAAAACCAAATAGATTGTTTTTGATTCCATGCCCAAAACATGGTAATAAATGATATTCTCCTTGATGTGAAACTCATGAATGTTTAACTGGAACATCTAGAGATATCCATAAAACTGGTTCTACCAAAGAAAATATAGGATCATCTTCAAGTGCCCAGAATAATCCAACTCTTACATGCAATGTATGAGTATTACATCAATGAAGAAAACCATAAACTTTTCCATGTACATACAAAAATTAGGTTCATCAAATAAATATCATTGATTGAGGAATTATCCACACTGAATTTTCTGACCAGAAACACAAAATTCCTAGAGTGATACCAAAATTACATATTAAGAATATTACCCTCGTGAACTATAAAATAATGGTAACTAGACCTGATATCAGTCTATGAGAACCACCTCGGGCATTGAAACAATAAATTATGGATTCATTCCTCAACAATGGGAATTAATTTATTTTTGAATTCCTCGATCCGGGGAATATAATCTACATAATTTTTCATGCTCCCATCCACCTTTTTCATGAAAAAACATTTGACCTACACTAGGGGATGCATTTTATTTTTTTAACCCATCAATTAGATATCCTCAAAATGAAACCACATCTCTCGAATCTTAGTAGGCCATATAAGATATGATATAGATGATATCATATCATTTTTTTATGGAAGTCAAAACAAAAGTCAATATATTTCCTTAATGGTATTACCAAAACTAACATAGCGAAGATATCCATAATATCCACCATGGTCACAGTAATCTATGTATCGTATCAGATCTGAAATCGACTCAACCAGTGCAATGTACCCAGTTTTCCACGTGTCCTCAAGCGCATTTCCCAAAAATCAAGAGTATGCTAACTAGTAGTGAAGTCCTAGGGGTTTTTAGTGTAATAATATGATATCATTGGTAGAGTGAAACAAAAAATAATAACTAATACCAATATCATAAGTAGTAAACATCATTAATCTAATGAAAAAAAAATGAATGAAAGACAATTATAACCAGTGGTTATGTCGGATCAGAATGATGCATCATGTCCTATGTTCTATGTAAATAGTAAAAATTTTATACAACAATCAATAATAATACAATACCATGGTATAGTAACACAAAATAAAACTCAACAACATCAATTGCCTCGGATTAGTCCAATGATTTACTACTTCTAATAAATAATTAGGTACTGAAAAGGTACCATGTCTTTATCGATGCATGTAGTAAAATAGTCTGTTTAGGGCCAAAACATGACCCAATAGGTTTTGAGAAAAAAATCCAAGAATTAATCCTCCTATGGTCAATTCCAGGAAATTAGTGAAAATATGTGACATGCAATATACAATATTGAACTAGTAAATAAGAAATTACTAAAAAATAAACAATCCTACCTGCACTGGCATTCATTTACATTCATTTCATGTTATTTAATCAATTCAATTTCAGAAAATTATATAATTATTTGGGTCCATCTTAATCCCATCAATCCCCTGTAAAATTATGTACAACAAATACCTCAGCAAACTATCTAATTAAAATTAGTGAAGGCTGAATCCAAGCTTGTGCTTTTTCTTGGAAAACCTGTCACAAGTCATTTCATTTAATATATCTTAAGGCCGAACCGGGTGTATATGAATTTCAGAGTATTAAAATCAAGAATAATCGTGATGTATCATTATTTTAGAAAAATATTTTCAGGGACCAACCCTTTGTATAATCATTTCACCATGTTTCAGGGCCATGTCCTGTATATAAGCATTCCATAATTTTTTATGGCCATGCCTAGTATATACGCATTTTATAATGTTTCATGGCCAAGACCAGTATATAATAATTTCAACATAGTAAAAAAACATGTAAAATCCACATTTACATGGTTAACAATGTAACCTCTCACTTGATAAATTCATATGATAAACAACTAATTTAATCTGCACTATTTCAGGGTTTACAATAATCAACTAAAGAGTGAAATTTTTTATAACAAGTATAACATTTTAATTAAACAATAAAAAAGATTCAACAAAAATTTTCACATGGAAATCATTTAATTAACTAATTTCAATTTAACTATCCCTTCAAATGGAAACAATGCATTCCCATCGCCATCCTAGTCTAAATGGCTAACCAATGGTCATCTAAGGGATAACACACCCACGAGGTGGACCTTAATCATGAAAAATAAGCACAAAAATTCTAAAATTAATTTACTCAATCACCTAAATGACATTTTTTATTAACAAAGGAAAAATTCTCAAACAATATACACACAAAACATGGTAGTAAGCCATTTCAAAACATATAATCAACTTAACAATTGAAGACAGGAACAAGAACACATATATAGTCCTCATGTTAATATCCTCATCTAGAATAAACATCTTTTTCCATCTATAATTATGTAGATTGAGAGGATTATAATGGATCTGATGTTGTTTGAATCGGTTTCTGAATGAAAAAACAGGGGAAGAAATTAGTCGTGACACTTCTTCTTCATCTACCTGGTGACCCCACTTACCAAATTACAGAAGAACTAGGAAACTGCTTTTTTAAGAAAAAAATACAAAATAACCTGCATGTATGTTAATGTACACAACATTTATATCATTTAACTATTCATTTGGTGGCTTCATTCTTCTGACTTACGTTCCAGGGCTGGCAGACATGACTACACATTGTGTACTATGAAGCACACAGCGTGTAGTTGGGTTTCCATTGATTTTTATCTAACATTACCATAATCCATGTATTCCCATCATATCGGACCATACTACAAGTAATTTCCATAGGAATAAATGGAATGTAACCCCAGATTCTTGTATTTTTCCATTTTCCCCATTTTCTAAATGAAACTAAATGGAAAAATAATAAACAAACAATTAATTCAAAGTATTTACCTAGTTCATAAAAACTTCCCCCTTAATGAAATTTGTACCAGAATTTCCCTAATACTGTGGTGATGGAATATATATAAATAGAATTGGCCACTGAGAATGCTCTTCATCCTCCCTCTCCCAAATCTCTTCTGGTAATTAGTCTTTCTCCCATAAAAGCCGTATGAGATGATCTGACCAGCATCATATAGCCTTTGTTCTCCTTTCAACTATATAAATCATATGTTACTCAAAGAATTCATCAACATTAAGATAAACCTCCTCTAGTTTAAAAATGGGATAGAGGTCTGAGTGATAGTGCAACAACTATGATATGTTGATGACATCATTCCTTGTTATGTACCTCTGGGGTAACTGCAACTGATTGGAAATCGTCACGACTATCTCCAAAATCAAAAATGTTTTGACTTATCAGGGTGAATCATTACCCTATCTCATAATCAACTTATGACCTAACCATGGTGAAACACATAAGTAAACCAAATACCCAACCTCAAACTCAAGATTATTTCTTCGACGATTGGCATAATATTGTTTATGCGATTGCACAATAGCGATCTGTTTTTCAATCAACTGGACCTGCTCAGAAGTCTCCTACACAAGGTGAAGTTCCAGATAGGGTGCCTCACCAGCCTCTAACTAGTATAAGGGATAAAGAATGTATGTCCATATATATATATATATATATATATATATCATTTTATGGTTCCATCTTTATAGTCTTTTGGAAATAGTTATTGTTGGAGAACTCAACCAGAGAGAATTGCTTCTACCAGAAGACCCCAAAATCTAGAACACAAGCTTGCAGAATTTCCTCTAGCACTACTATCATATTCATATACTAGTCATTAGTCTGAGGTTGGAATTATGTGCTCACAAGAACTTTTGTACATAATGAACACGAAAAACATTTCCAAAAGTAAGACGCAAAGGAGGTTCCCTATCTAAAATGACAGAACGATCAAATTCATGAAGTCCTAATACCACACAAATATAAAAATAATATAATTTCATCAACCCTAAAGGACTTATTGATTGAAATGAATTAGGTGGCCTTTTTAATACTATTAACTACTACACACACAACATCCTTTCTTCTAGGATACAACGATAACCCTATCATGAAATCCATTGTGACATGATCCATTTTACACTCCAGAATATGTAACTGATATAAAATCCTATCCATCCATTGATGATCATCCTTCACCTTCTAATAGGTAGAACACCTCAAAAAAACCAATTATTCTTCTCTTCATACCCGGACACCAGTTCTGATAGAGAATGTTACGATACATCATAGTGACTCTGAGATTCACTTCCCATGATGAAGCATGAAACTCCCACATTATCTCTTTTTGTATATCCCCTGTAATCCTCACAAGTACATGGATACATAGGATCTCATCCTATACTATCATCCATCGAAAAGAAGGGTCCATACCTGCCATAGATCCCCGTAGAACTATGCCTACAGAATCTGTTAGTTACCTCATCCTCACACATTCTAGTAGGGAAGGGGAAACAACCAGATGATAAATGTAATGTATATCACTGACTGTTATGCACCTCTAAATGAATCTTAGAGAACAAGTCCATAATATTCCACAAACCACTGGCCTCCTACAATGCATGTAACTAAGTCTTCCTGCACAGTGAATCATCCACTGCACTATCTTTCATAGGCATATTGGCGAGATCAAAGTGGAATGAAAGAAGGTCTTCCACTCAGATTCCCTATATCAGATTCAAATCAAGCTATGTAAAGATGTTCTGGAGACAATTTTCATCCTTGTACACCACAAAATGTTCTCCCAATAAGTAATGCATCCAACATTGCAAGGCGTGAACAGATGCAGTAAACTCCATATTCTGTGTCTGTTAATTCTACCCATGGGGGGTGAACTGCCAAGACCCATACATAATAACTTGACCCCCATACATAAGAAATTCTCCCAATCCAATACATGAATCATCCTAGTATATGATGTAACTCTTTCCCAGCTCTCGTAATCTTCGTATCAGTGATAAAGTCAAATACCATTTCACTTTAAAAAAGGTTGTCTCACATGAATTTGACCGCACAAAATTAACAATATTCCAAGTAAAGCCTGTTAGCAGTGCTTCCAAACATCAGAAGTCCTGTATAAAACAACTATTGTAACTAGATAACCCCATGAACATCCACACATCAAAAAAGTTCTTTGGATGATCGTAGTTACAACTAATGTAAAATTTTTGTGGTCCCGTGATACTCCTGAATCTAAGATGATGTGACCCAGGATGTGAATTTGATCGATCTAATAGTTTAATTTTATGATCTTAACATATAAATAATTATCTCTCAATGTAATAAATATGAGATCATTATTGGTGGCATTATGGTGTCAAGTGTGAGAGTACACCAAGATATCCTGCATGAAGATTACCAAAAAATAATTCATGTAAGGATTGAACACTCTGTTAATCTGAGCCATTAAAATTGTTGGAGCATTCATCAGAATAAATGACATAACCTTGTACTTATATAGACCATACCTGCTCTAAAAGTTACAAGAGAAATATCGTATGGTTTAACATGAAACTGGTGATAACTAGATCTGAAGTCATTATTTAAAAACACCTGGCCTCCTTGATGATGATCAAAGAGACCATCAATCCTAGGTAAGGTATATCGGTACATGACTGTAAATTTGTTTGTCTTCCTATAATCCACACATTATAGGATGTTAACGGCTTCCTTCTTCACAAAAAGGATAGCTGAATCCCAATGATAAGTATTGGGTTAGATGAATCATTTTTATTTCTACTCCCTTAACTACTTCTTGAGATCCTGTAACTCTAGTGCATATATCCTATACAGAGTAATGGACGCCGTATCCGCTCCTAGTGAAAACTCAATAGGGAAATATACCTCTCGATCTGGGGTCAACCTATAAATTCATCTGGGTTAATGTCCTTAAAATGATCGACCATAAGAGGGAAATCCATCTAACATGTTCCATGATCTTCCAGATATAAAATCGCTATCTAGGCTATTATCCCACCATACCGACGATTCTTGGGCCCAATTTAGAATTGCTGTACATCACATTCAGAATTTTATAGATATTATATGACTTATCATGATGTAAAACTCAACATGTATTTATAGAAATACAAAAAGTGTAGAAAAAAATATAGCCAGTCCATTCTGAGAATGAAATCAAATCCAATCATCTCTAGGACATAGATTATCCATCGAGAGTTACACCGACAAATCAGAAGGGGGAGCTCCTTTCACTGATGAAAACATGAAGTTATAATCCTTTATGTAGTTTCTAGAATCATACCATCAGAATAAGTATAAACATTTATCCCATGGATTTCCATAATGACGACATATATAAAACAATGGGTAGCACCATTATCAAAAAGTTCATAAGATAAAACAGATGTGAAAAGAATGGTACCTATGGAAGTAGATGTTACGAGATCCTACAACTTCTAGGTATGTTACACTACAAATGATTGACCAATATTTGTGACCCTGAGGCAATTCTTTGTTACCCTGAGGAAACCCGCCCGACTATCGCTGAGATCCTAGGGTCTAGACACCATGACCACCACTACCAGCTCAGAATGAATGGCCAGATGTATTCTAGTTCCCTGACAGGTGAGAATATGATGACCTTTCTCTTGAACATGTAGTTGGGGCACCCCCTCTCTCACTAGAAGTTGGTGGAAATGTCCTACAAAAATGCTATAAATCACTTTTCCTACCACAATATCATCACAAAAACTAGGTCCACCGGACACTAGGGTTTACTAATCCAAACCCTTCTTCACGGCTAGCACATCTCATGAATACCGAAATATAAATTTTGACTACAACTATCACTACATGAAAACTCTATACAACACTTATTCATTCTAGTACAAACTGTACCATATCTCGGTGTTGTAACACCCTAGCTCTCACCTCAATATTCCCATAGGTTGTTCCGGGTAATCAGTGCCTCAATCACATTAGAATAGATGAATGGAAAACTGACGACATTCACATGTGATCTGATGTTGAACATCAGCCCATCCTCAAATCCTATAGCTTTCAATACATTATCTTCCATCAGAACAGTTGTAGATCGATGAAGCTCGATAAACCATGAAAAATAATCCATAACTGATAGTGTTCCCTTCTCTAGGTGCATGAACTC
This sequence comes from Viscum album, assembly GCA_963277665.1. Lineage (NCBI taxonomy): Eukaryota > Viridiplantae > Streptophyta > Magnoliopsida > Santalales > Viscaceae > Viscum > Viscum album. The sequence goes on along the minus strand of OY728159.1, from coordinate 1,756,819,305 downwards.
TCCGGCTCGGTCAACCCTCAGCATCTCAAGAATATAATAATCATAGAAGGCATCTTGAATGTCTTCTCATTTAATATCCTGATTAATTCTTACCTAAGTGACAACATCCCACCACCTCTTGGCATAATCAAGTAGCATATAGGTCACGAGCTTGACCCTCCTCTCAATGGCCATCCCCAAATGCTCGATGATAATCAACATTTATTCTAACAATTATTTTGTAGCATGTGGTCTACCATCGCTTGAAAAAGTGAATGAAGGCTATTGTTGGAACATACGTGTAAGCTCTGCTATAGATGTGGCAGCATGGGGTGTTCCCTAGAAAGTATGTATAACCCTCCCAAAGCCTACACGGAACTATGCATCTGCACTTATGTTTAGTTTAACCGTGGGTGCCTCATCATGCACAATTATATAATCTATTTTTAGAACATGGACTACCATCTCTAGTGGAATACCATACCCACTTTCTGGGAAGAGAGATCGAGGATGTCGTGGTGGAATGACTCTTCATGGTCAATAAAATATCATAGTTCATGCTCATTTTCAATGTTTTCTATTCAGGGGAGACTAAATTTAAGAGGAAAATACCCACAACATTTTTCAAAAAGGGAATACACAGAATGTAAAAATCATAAATTATGTGTACTAATAATTATGTTCATGGCCATGTAGTCTTTTCAGCCTAGGCATGTATAATCCCCTGGTACACGATGTATTTCATGAAAAAAAAACATGTACACAAATTTCCCTCATAGATAAGTACTCACACATGGCCTGATTCACATGGGGTTTTCTTTAGTGAGACAACATGGAATGTACGAAAAGTACATAACTATGTACTTGAGAAACCCACCATCCCATGTTCTATCTCATAGGGATGGACACACAGTCAGCTACCACACGGCATCTACAAATGGTAAATGGTGTGTACATATTAAAAGATAGAACACTATCTTCCCTGAATTGTAAGAATGAAAAACGTGTTATGGTAAACTACACATTTTGTAAACTGGGTTTTTTTGGAAAGAAACTCTATATTGATGAAAAAACCCTTTTATGAAGAAAAACAAACTAGTTCTATGTCAATTTCTTTTTTAAGAAGCCATGTATTACTCAAGAATCTTTGTTTGGCATCCACATATAGAACATAAATACAGAACTCTATACAAAAGACTGAATCATGATCTTCCAAATTCCAGTCTAAGAGGGATCATAAACAATAGGACCCAATGTTTTGGAATCCATTCAATCCAAACCATAGCAAGTTTCAATACACATTTCCAAACAATAGGCATATATATCATGTTACAATCCCCACAAAATGAATTTCTAGGCTGGCATCTATCATAATAGCATGTAATCAATAATGCTCAGTTAGTGGAAAGGAATGTATTCATGGGATGGGTTTTCTAACAAGTTCATATATGATGTATGAGATGAAATACCATCATATTACCAAGTTTAAAAAAAATAAAACAAAAATAATATCAATAATAATAGTTCAAAACAAGTGTATCACCCAACGGTGAAATCGAAACCAATATAAAAGCTCAAAATCCAAAAATCACAATTCAGTTCATCAGAATATGGATTTTACCTACACATGGGTGATGTTATTAATAGTTCCATGACTTATTATATTCCCCCATTACTTATTTTATATGAAATGTGCATAATTTGTTTGAAATATTAATTTTTTAAAACTAAGTAGATTTTTTGAGGATTTTTAGAAGTAGGCCAATTGAGTCAGTATATTAGATTATTTATAACTGTCACCCTACTATTCCAAATTGAGTGGTTATTATTTTGTAGCATTTCTTATGAAATATCCCACATATCATTATGTGCAATAATTGGCACATTCTATTACTTGAATGATCATATGGTCCGCACAAGATGTCCCACAGAATCTGTGAAGAAACGGGCCCATCCATGATGATTTAATTTCTAGGATCCATCAAGAAGTCCAAATTCCATTATTATACTGACAAGTTTGGGGGACAATGTAAGGAGACATTGATAAAAATTTAAAGGCCCATATACATAGACAAAGGTTCCAAATGAATCATTTAAACTCAGACCACCATTCTGGCTAGAAAATTAAATTAGTGCATATTCAGACATATCTCATGATGTAATCATCTAATCAAGCAGAGATTTTTCATTATGAAAGATGAGATATAGGCAGACATTTTTTTTGAAAAAAGTGTTCATATTTGGAGGCATCACCCTATTAGTAAACCATTCACATTTGGGCCTTCTAATATGAGTTGATTGAATTGGACAGTTTATTGTTGTTTAATCATACCACCATAACATTGGATCAATAAGTATAAATGACTCCATATTTTGAGGGTAGTCGGCCATAATTATTATCTAAAACTTGTAAGAAGAGGATATCTCTAGAGTTGGATATCTGGATGTCCAAATTGTTGATCTAGGTGGATAGAACGATTGGGAATTCAAATAGTACACTTCTTTGGGCTATCAATACATTACCCTCATCTTTTTCAAAGGGGATGTCATTTTCGAAGAGAGGAGCACATATTGGCATCAACAAAGCCGTTCCATGGGCTTGGGAGGACCTATATATGGACTCAATGTAGTTTTCCAATTATCTTTAAGTAACAATAGTGTTCCAATATAATTTTAGTTAGATTTCTCATGCCCATCTCAGTTTGAGGGTTCCACTCATGTAATTGAGGACCCAGATAATCACTGTTTAGGAGAGTTCCACTCAATGGACATAGAGAGAACCCATGCTCATCCCCTGTATAGTGGTTCCAATCTTCGAGTAAATAGAGAAATCATGACATTTAATCTAGGATATTGCGACTCTATAGATTGGTAACTAACCCATTAATATCCCATATAGAGGGTACCACTCTAAATCCCCTGGGGATTGAAAATGATTAATGATGTAATTTACCATTACATGAAGAATATTTACACATGGAACACTGATAATTATATTTCAAAATAACTTACCAATTATATAATCATGTTCTCTGAAGAAAAAAAAAACTCATGATAGGATACTCACGTGAAATATATGAGTCCAAATAAAGGATATATTTAAGGTTGAATGTTTCCTCAAAAGGAATATTGGGGTACATAGTTTGTAAGGGGTCCCACACAATCACTTTTTTGTGTCCCTAACAGCACATGGATCAAATCCTATATAGCCTTAAATGATATTTAGGTGTTCAATATGTCATTGATCCGCCTCTCAGAGTCCTTACCATGATCTTTATTCATGTCAGTGTATCATTCTTAAGTCTATGTAATATGGAACATGGTTTGTACAAGACCATGCCCTTGTCAATTTAAACTCAAAGTAAATTTCGGGCTACCAAAACAAGGGTCCCATAGTGTGTGGGGTACATAACCCAATGTGATTCTTTTTCTATATAAAACCCTAGTTGTTGCGTCTAAAGGGTAACAAGCCAGGTGTTCTTATAAACTACTAGAAGTGTAGTTATAATTTTATCTAGAATGTTTAATATGTTATCTTCATTCTATCTTCAGAAAATATTCCATCAAATACACCATTTAACCTCCTAAAAATATTGTAATCTTTATGATTTTATCATTTTTAGACTTATGGGGGACCAAACCTAGATTCTAAATGATCATCCAATTCCAAATCGTTTTTGTGTTTTCTATGGACACCCACCTTCATTTATTTGAATATAGTATCACAAAATAGAACACCAAATACCATAAAATAATTTAAATCCATTACTTATTCTTTTTTCTATTTATCGTATCATAATACTTAATAAATACAGGGGATTGATCGGCACATTATCCCACGAAAGAGTCGAACAGAGACCACATAAGGCAAGCTGCAAAGAACACACAAATTAGTTGGTACAAAAGAACATTAAAAACAAAAAAAATTGTAATTTTACATTTTTTATTGGAAAATATAATAAAAAAGAAATATAATATGTGATAAAGAAATGAATAAGCAATTTAAATTTTTAAATGGGTGCATGAAATGTCTTGCAATTGAAAAATAAAAATTAACAAGAATTATCATTCCCAGAACATTAATTACATGGGGAAATTATGAAATTATGAATTCTATAGATTATTATATCATTCTTCATTGAATATTATGATTTAAAACTGTTGAAACAAGTTTCTTCATTCACTATGTGTCAATCTACGTTGATCTAGAGTTCCATCTTCATCTCATTCGGATTAACCAATCAAAGGTGGATAGAAATTAGGACCATCCACCCTCAGATTATGATGCTAAACTTGGTGAATTGTTAAAAAATTATACATAAAGAATATTTTTTATTATGTTAATTAATTATATAACATAACTATTTGTTTATTAAACAGACCATCCCCGGACTGATTTTATCCAAACACACAAGGAGAGTTCTATTTTGGTCACATCTATGTTAAACATGAAATTTCATGCTCAAATGTGGTATCTGATGTTAGATTTGATATTATATTTAATAGTAATGGAATTTTATTTTTATGATTTTTAATTCATTAATTAAAATATATTTATTATTTTTATACATTTAATTATCTATATAAATGGCCTCAATATCACTTGATTCCTTTATACCTAATTATGAAAATATATATAGAATAATTTTAATGTCTTTCAAGGGAAAAATAGTTTTTTACAATGGATATATAGGTCCGAAAAATCATATAATGAATTTAACACATATTTGTTCTTCAAGATCCTTAAATATTCATCATATCATATACCATGAAATTAAATTTGTTCCATAAAAATTACATCATAATAGAAAATATGAAAAAGAGATAAGTTTCATATTCATTTCAACATAGAATAATTTGTAAAAGTATGATGGTTTCATTATAATTTTTATTGTCTAACCAATGGAAGAGAAGAAATTTTGATAAACCTTCTACCATAAAATACATAAATAATTCATTTAAGGAATAAAAATATTATTCTGAGATCATATCCCCATTAGGGAATAGGTAACATCAATTTATGTAATCATAAACAAAAAATGATTTTTAAAATACACGTATAAAATTTCATGTGGAAAATAGGATTTCATTGAAAAGTAATTTATATAACTATAAAATCATAAAAATATTGAAAATATTTTTGTTTAAAAATAAAACATTAAACATATATTGGGAACACTAAAAGTATATTTAAATAATTTATAGTGTAAAATAGATTTCCCACTTTGTGAAATGCATTTTAACCCATTAAAAACACTATCAATCCACTTCATTTTTTCAAATCATTTATATGAAAAACAATTTACCAAATATTAAGTGAATTTTTTTTTAAATGAAATTTGAAAACATTTTAAGGAAAGCATGAAATCATATTGTGGTCTTGAAAATGGGAAATAATTTTCATTTATTGAACAAAAAAAATAGATTAATTTCACATTTTTAATAAAAAAATGTGTTATTTTTTTGGAAATAAGAATGAATATTAATATTTAAAGAAATTAAAAATATAAAAATAGTCCAAATTTCATTCAAAATAATAAGTACGTAGGGAAAAAATATTTATATCTTAATTTGAATACATGGTTTTAGAAGAAAACATATTTCTGATCGAAAATGGAAATAAAGTCATATTTTCATAAAAACAAATTTCAAATTTTCTATTTAAAATAAATTTTGTTAAACATTGGTAATATTAAATTAAAATATCATCGATACCTGGAGGATAAAAAATTTCATCGGAATAATTTTTTGTAGAACATAATATTTCAATATTATAGACCTAGTAATTTATAATAAAATAATTATTATATTATTACATAAAACCATGACCAAATATTGTATAATTTGAAAAATAATCCCCATGAAAGAGATATATTTAAATGAATATTGAATCCCCAAAAACTTCATTATCAATATCATATAAATAATTAATGTTTGTTATTTACAACACATAAAAAAGTCATGGTTAATATGGATTATATGAGACCCAAAATAATAGTGAGAATGAGATCTTTAATTCTTTGGTAATATATTAAATCCTAATCACCAATAATGATTTAAATATTTTGACTCATTTAATATAATGAGTATAATTATATCCATGATATAAAATGTACATGGGATAGTACATACCTCAAAAAAATGAAATGAATGGTGAATTTGGATATTTCTCCTAGAAATAAATGAAAGGGAAAAATCACCTAACTTCTATCCCAAATTCAATCATCCATGTTTGAAAATATTATATATTAAATATAATATTATTATAGATATATTAAATACCCCTAATTATATATATTTCATACCATATATTATTTAATTTTTGCATTTTATTATATAGTTATTAATAAATTAATGTTAAAATCACGTTCAGACAATAAATGCTTTTCTACAAGTTTGTTTTTATTTTTCATTTTTTAGTACTTTTACCTGATACATGGTTCCAAAATATTTATAATTTTAACTGAGATTTAAATATTATATATAAAAATATTATTCTTTTTAATAGTAATAAAAAAAATTTGTGATTGTAAAGGAAATACACAATTTATGGAGACGATATGTCATGGGTATGCATGAGAAAATATTCCATTTTATATATGAACTGAAATAAATTATTTAATTTAAAATATGTACATTATATAATAAAATAAATATATATATATATATATATATCATATGTTCATTATATCTAGCCATATTAACTTTAATGTGATGCGTGATGGAATCACATCGCTTAGTAAGACATTGGTCCATCGTTAACAGGATAAACACCACCATATCACCCAAAAAATAGATTGTAAGAAGGTATATATGATATAGTAATTTGATATTTATAGTAATTTCATAAATATAAAATAAATATGTTATATACATCAATATATATATCATTTCAATGTGGTGATGAGAATCAAACTACATCGGTTCGTGAGGTGGTATTCCACCATACACATGATTGACATTATATTTTTCAAATATTATATAATTGGAGATTTATATGGGTTATTAAAATGACATAATAACATATATGTATATATAATATTCTGGTATTAATATGTTATATTTTTTTGATCATATTTTAAGGATGGAAAAAACATTGTTCATAGTGAACATAATTTCCTTCGCTTAAAAGCACCTTCGTTCAATGTATTATTCACGATAGTAGTTATGTTATTTTGGGTGAACTATACGATATTGAAAATTGATAAGGATGTTTGGGAGTTATTTTTGGGATTATGTAGAACTATATTACTTGATATGAGTGAATATGTTAAGGATGGGGATAACCTTTTTATGCGGGTGGAAGGAACCAACATGAAAACTACATGGAATGTTTTGAAATGAATACAATATATTAATGTAATTAAAAAATAAATGATTCAAAATGACAATATATAAATAATATGGAAGGGGAATATTTATATATTTTGATAATGTGTTAATTTTACTTGTTTTTTTTTCATTTTATACCATATATTTTTATTTTAACCCCTGATAAACCTAGTTTCACTATAACCATGGTAATTATGTTTATAATCATTTCATAATTATTTGAAGTTAAAATAATAAGTATCACTAATTAAATATTTCAAATAATTTTTAATTAAAATATTTAATCTATTTTTCGTATATCCAATCATATATGTATCAACATTGACATTAAAAGTAATCTTGTGGACATAATGAGAAAATGGGTTTTCAAAGAGACAAAATATAAAAAATTTACAACATTTTAATATAAAATTTCAACTTCTAAATGATTTAAGTGATCCAAATTGAATTAATATATTTTTTTTCAAATTAAAATAATATTCAATTTAAAAAAATTAAATTTATTTATTTTTCTATAATTATTTTTTATAAATTAGAATTCTTATAAAAAAACAAGAATATTTCACTAATCATCCAAATAAATTATAATCTTAGAAAATTCTCAATATATAAAATTTTGATAAATTTATATTTAATATTTAATAATTAATGTTATATTTTTCAAATAAATTATCTAAATATGGAAAATATTAATTGTAATATAGTTTTGAAAAAGGGAACAAAAGAGTTCTTTTAGAAAAAATATAGTTTTTAAATATAAATAAGAATTTTTATTATATATTCCTTAAAAAACTCATATTATGAATGTTTAAATATTTTTTTGAATGTATAATATAAAATTTTGTATTAAAACCACTCTAAAAAATTCAGTTATTTAGCACATTTTTGTAACAATATTGTTGTCATAAAAATTTCTTTTCTGTAAATGATTTTCTTTAATTTCAATTTTATTATTTTATAATTAAATGATTATTAATATTTAATATTATATACACACGTAAAACATATATTTCCATTATTTATTTAATCTTAATCATACTCTCCATTCTAATATCTATGTTATACATGTCATATTAAATAATAATATTTTACTTGTATGTCTCCTTTTGATAAAATATGGTCTTACATTTACTACATGATACACATAATGTTAAATGTAAATCAAGAAAAAATATTGTTTTGTATAAATAGAACCTCTATTATGCATACACATGACACTATAATTCAAATATTAATTTAAAATGTATTTATAATTTAGAATTGATCAATAAAACTTAATATTAAATATGATGAAATTACAATTATGGTCATAGTTCTAAAACATGAGTGAGTAATAGCAGAAATTTAATTATGTAAAATGAAGTTAAATAGAAAAATTAAATATATACATAAGTTATTGATAGATAAATTTTCTAAAACATGTAAACAGAAACATGGAAGTATTACTTGAAAAAGAAAAGAACTGCATTGTTCATTATCAGCAAAAAAACAACTCCAAAATGTTATGTCACCCTAGAAATTAGACAATGGAATGTTCTATAACAATGTTAACAGAACATAAATATGGTTATAGTAGAAGATACATGAATGATAACAGTAAAAATAACAATGATTTCCAACTACAATAGTTCTTCCCTTGAGATTCCAACTCCTGTCATCAGAATGTGCATTCAATGGCCTCCCAGTACTTCCATCATCTATCGATGTAGAGCAGCAGATGTTCATCATGTTTGTAGATAGTTATATTGATCCATGTGATAGGTATTTAAACCAAAATTTGAGTAAAAGTTGTCTATTTCTTGGAATGCGTGTATTTAGGGAAGGTTTTCAATAATATTAATTTAGTTCCTCAAAAAAAAACCAATCATTCAACTATTTATTTAAGATGTTGCAAATGATACTTTCAACCAAAGATGATAAATTTGAAAGAGTTGGGAAAATCCATAAGAAATCATAGTGGGTTTAAATAACTAAATAGGAAAAATATAAAATATTCATGATTTGGTAAAAATAAATATCATGAAATTATGTATTACTAAATTTATAAGAAACTAAAATGATACACTACTCTATGAAATTTAATAAAAGAATAATTTAGAAGAGTTAGCGGAGAATATTGTATAAGTGGGAATAAGACCCAACTATTTAGAGTGTATGGAAGTTTATATTCTCATTAATGTTAATTATTTATTAGCATATAATTTTTTTGATGATGTCATATGATAACATCTTAGTTCTAGTAGCTTTTACATTTTTAAGGTCAGAGCCTTCCTCAAATAATATTGATGATAAGAGGGAAACTATGCACATCAAATAATTTATATGTGTCACCTATGAAATTGAATTCATCTATTAGACAAACATAATCAGAAATAGTTATATGTAATTTTATTTACCACATCAGAGTGTTTCACTAGACAGATTCTAAAAAGTATTGGGACATGTTGAATATCTAATCTCTTAACTTCCTGATATATATTTACATAATTCTATTAGCATTAATATAATCCCATCAATTGATGGTAAAGTTATTCAATTTTAGAAAGAATAAATGCTACCTAAAATAAATTCTCTAGATATACATGTTCGCAATTTTTTACAATTTGGATTTAATTTGATAGATAAATTATGCATGATATCTAAATTACTGAAGAAATATTAAAATCGAAATGAAACATATGAAATGATTTATTATCTTCATAATTCTAATGGGGATGAATAAGTTCATAGGATGTTAAAATACTTATTATTCCATAAATAATCCCTAACTAATATATGATGTAAATGATAATATGAAAATATATAATCCAAAATATACACTTTCAACCAAAATCTTACATAAAGTTTTCATATTTTGAGAAAACATAATTTTGCATTGCATCTATCCATACCCATTTGTATTCTCACCATTGTATGATATTAAGAATAAATGATATTTTTCTTTTCATGCACCAACAACTACATATATGAAAATCAATGATAATATATACATTGATTAATAAACATATGTATTACAATTTAGGCTCAAATAATCTCTTGAAAAATTTCCGTAGCATAGCCATGGTGAAACATTCATACTGACATTCAATTTAAATCTCCATCAGAGTCCTCTTTGTATTGTTTCATTCATTTCAAACACTAAATTTTGAAATTCTTGCATCCATCTACTATAATATTTCTTCGTCTTCTATAACTCCAACTATAATCTCTTTGATTCCACACATATTTGAACAATGGTTCACCAATTCATTTTTTCAGCCCAAACCATATTCATCCTTGTAGAATCTATACATAATTCTCAAAACATTAATTAAGAATCATTAATAAACATATATTTTCAATCATTTAAATTACAATCCCATAAATTATGGAGAAACAATATAAAAAAATCAAAACAGAATTGGATTAGAAGAATTTATAAAAATATGTTACAGAGAGTATAAAAACAATCCATATAGAATATAAAATATATAATAACAAGAATCCAATAAAAACTCATATTTTCAAAATAGAATTAGGAAATCAACGTCAGGGTATACTCTTATACCAATAGACAAAAATATAACCCAAAGAGAATCTGATTAGGAAAATATATAAAAACATGTTACAGAAAGAGTATAGAAATAGAATAGATTCACTGTAAAACTATTTGATACTAATTGAAAATGCAAGAAAATAAGGTAGGAAAATGGATACTGAAAAATCAAATATTTCTGATTAAAATATATATGGTTTTTGTGAAACAAGATTTGAATGTAATTGAACAAAAAATTTATAATATATAATAGATGTAATAATCCAAAATTTAACTAAAACATTGTAATTTTTTAATGTATCATTGCATTAAATCTATTCCAAATTGCATGAATCATAATATGAAAACATTAATCAATTTTCTCAGAATAGTGATGCACATTACATTAACTACTTAGATTAAGTTGTAATTTCCACTTCACATTATGTAAACTTCATGACATAATAGAAATTGGTTCTCTTGACATCATGTAATCATATAATGTATTTTCAAGATGGGGAATGAAATTTGTGATTCATAAAATGTGATCTTTATTTAACAGAGATCAACACACACAGATTCAACAAGGATGACACGTACGATAAAGGTAATGAAATCAAACCCATCTAGATGTGTGACCTATACTTTACAGAATAAAAAATTTTAGTAATGAAGAACATATATAATGGATAATTTATGTCATTTGAGATACACAATTGACTATTAATTGTAATCATGATAATTATCACCTTAGCAATGAAAGTATCTGGCATGTTCTTAATGGAATTCATATCTGGAAGTTACATATACTTATCTTAAAATATTGGTTTCTTTGTATTATTTCATATGAATCATATTCATTTGTCTTCGGTGCATAAAAACAATATATAATTGATTAAATATTGAAAAAAACACCAATTGTGAATGAAAACATATATTACGTTGAAATTCATATACATTTGAAAACACATATGCAGAAGAAACCAAACATATTGAAAATGAATAAACTAACTGATATGATGCGTGCATAAATGATCCAAAAATACCCGAACACAAAATAAAATATATGTTGTAAAATAATAACTACAAAATAATGGCAGGAATAAAGGACATGAAATATTCAAAGTAAATTAATTTAATTAAAAAATTTAATATAAAAAATCAATAATCTACATAAAAATTTAATTTGAATCAGTTGATTTTAGATTATGTCATACCTATAATATATAGTTATAGTGGTGATGGATGAAGGATGGTGTTAATTATTAGGAAATCTTACATAAAATATTGACATATGATTCTATGAAATAATATAATAAACATAGATTTTATTGAAATTCATTCAAGAAAACTGAATATGATGTTACTTATTTAATCAGTACATATAATGAAACATCCAGGTCATTCATTCTTAGTGAAAAAGAGCATAATCCATTAGTGAGAAAAATAGAACAAACCTCAAATGGTTATAAATTATAACTGTTTTCATGGAGTCTCAAATTCCTCCAACTTTAATGGTTTAAATCATACATTAACTCAAATTCCCCAACCAATATGATAAATTGAAAAAACAAAACAAGTAAAATTGGGAAACCATAAGGAAAAAAAATAAATTTAAGGCATGAGTTACCATGAAAATTTATGTTCAAACTTTATTTATCTGAATTATAATGCCTATTACATGTATTTAGAGACATATAACATGGATTCAAAATGATATGATTATAAATATTGAAAAATAAAAAAATTAATATATTATAAAAGGAATAATTAACGTAAAATGCAACATGAATAACTAATTTTTTTTTATTAATGCACAATATGATTGAATATATTGAAAATAAATTTGTGAAATAGAAATTATAATGAAAAAATGAATAACTATATTTAAATAATCATATGATTAATGGAATCCTCATTATTAAAATGAAAATAAAAATAAAATAGAAATAACCATCACGTTGTAATACATTTACCCATTTACGTAGCCACTCAAATTCCTCCAACTTTAATAGTTTATACCATACATTCACATGAATTCACCCACCAACCATCTAAATATAGAAAAATATAAAAAAACATGTCAAATTGGGAAACCATAGTCAATAATAATGAAATCCGGAGGGTATTCCATGAAAAGTAATGTTCAAATATTAATTTTCTGAATGAGAATGAATAATACATTTATTTAATGATAGATAACATGTATTTTTAATTACATGATTAGAAATATTGAAGAATACCAAAATACATGAATTATTATAGGAATAATTACAATAAAATGCCTTCGCATAATGGACAATTGATGATGAGAGAAATTACATTATAATATTGACCATAATGTTAAAGAAATTGGTTTTGTGTGCATCATGAGTCTCGATGAAGAAATGAATAAGTAAATTTTTTTATAAATGCATGATATGAAAAAATATTTTTATAATTAAGTCTGTAAAAAGAAAACAATAATGAAAAAATGAATAATTTCCTTTAAATAATCATAAGTTGAATGGAATCATCATTATTATAATGAAAACGTAAATAAATTTTATGTAACCTTTATGTGGTAGTAAACTCCACCCATTCTGATGGACTCATTTAATAATGAATCTCCCATTGATGTAGTAATACAGGTTAACATATATCAAATAAAAAATGAAATAGTCAAAACATGGAAAAAATAATAATAAAAATTTCAAGACATTCTATTATTAGGGTTTAAATATTTCAAATTTATATGTTATGAGATGTTAAAAAAAGAATTCAGATTCATGTCACATAAGATGAGTTCAACTGCATATAGTAAACCACATGTCGATGGAGCTGAAATTTCATTTCAAAATGAAGATCAATCAAAATGATTCATATAATATGTATTCACATTCATAAAATATATTCCTTCTTATGACTATGATCATACAAAAAAATATATGGAATGCAGTCATCCATACACCAAGGAGATTTGGAAACCGAAAATCAATTGTAAATTCTAGCGTAAATACTTTCTTCTAGATAACAATGTTCATTTCTTAAAAACATTTGAACTCATGTTATGTGATTGTGTTTTTAATATTTCATTGTAGCACAAACACATACCTAGATACATGCATTAATTAATATGTGATGAACACTTATTTTATATTTGATCATATACCTTACAGTTTCACAAGTTTAATTCAATTATATTCTTGAAAATCTTCACCCGATGTTCTATTCTACGATTTGTCACTCAGAATTAGAATTTAGATTCAAATACCTATCATCCATGGCATAGAATATAGATTTAATGTCTAATAATAACACCATAAATATCAAATAAATTGAGAAATGATGATATTTTCCACTAGTTTATACATTTGACACAAGTTTAAACCATGTATTACATATAGTGTGCTCGATGGAACATGAACCCAAGGTGAACCAGAGGACTCGATCGTGGGACTGCCAATGTGGGAATCACTCGATACAGAGAAGGCATAGTTGGAGGATCATATGTCGGAGGAGTCGATGTCAGAGGAACAGAATTTTGAGGATCCAAAGTCTGAGGAGCTGATGTCGGAGAAGTGGAAGTCGAAGGAGTCGAAGTCAGAGGAGAAAAAGGCGGGCCATGTTCATGTGGAGTCACGGCTATAGAGGAGATTATGGGCGGGGAGGGGAGAATAAAAGTTGATTCAGGAAGGCGGGATTTGGGAGGGGTGCAACAACCCAAGAGATGGGAGTAGGGAATCGAGGAGGTGAATCGAGAAGGACAACTAATAAATATGGAAAATCCCAATCAAAGTCGGGATCGCATTAGGTATTTTTGGGTGTGGAGGGTTGGAGGCTGAATGTGTGGTGACATTGATTCCTGGCTAGATGAAATGATAGAAAAAATTTCTATCTTTAGTAAATATATATATTCATAATATAAAAATGATTTATTTTATTTTTAAATAAATATTTCACAAAATATTGTTTGTGTTATATTCTACCCCCCATAAATGAATTTCGCACTCGAAATTGGTTACATGTATACAAACTGTGAGGATTCTTATTGAGAAATTACAACCTTATGTTCCAACATAGAATCCTCATTCTACTGGTTTTACGAATATAATATTGACAATGTATGTGGTCTTATTTAGTAGAAATTTATTTATTAGATCAAGAATATATACTGGTGGTTCTTCATAAGAATTACCATGCTCGTAAGGTATGACCTCTACGTTAATTACATGAGAATTATAATGAATGTACATCCTCAGGAGAGATAAATATAACTCATCATGAGCATTAATGTGATTTGGGGGATGTTCCAATTGATATACTACCATCCTAATACAGTTCTAAATATCAAATGGGATGATATACCTAGGGATTAGATTTTTATATGTACTATAAGAAAAAAATTTATGCTTTGGTTTTGTTTCATTACTTTCCAGCTATTCTCTTACTAAAATAAATATAGATAATTTTATATATTTTTAATGAAATAATTTTTACACGTTCCATAAAAACAATAAGGCAAATTTTTTTTTTCTAATTTTATAAAAACAATTACAACGCATTATGAAATATGGATAAATAATCATAAGATAAAAAATATGTTATCTACAAAACCTATTCTAATGATAAATATAAATAATTACATAAATGTTTATCACAATAATCATTTTAAAGTATATATTTTATAATTAAGATAAATGGATTTCTCGAAAATTACTAAAAAGAAATCACCCAAATATCATAATGTATCCATTAATTTATAGATACAAAATATGTGAATACAGAATTAATTTATTTTTATAAAACATGGTAAGGACTAAAAATACCATTCAAAATTAATTAAAACATACATACTTCCTAATTCCTATAATAATTACATATTTTACTGAATATATACCATAAATTCAATAATTTTGTAAACATAATCAATGATAACAGAAACCACATTGTCCAAAAAAATTAATCATTTTAATAGTCCCAAATACAATCCAATATATGTTTCTTATATGCAATATCTCTTTATGGAATTATAATTATCTACACATCTGTAACATATTTTGTGTTCTCTTCTATTAATCATGTTGGTTTCCATAAAATACCACCATCCCATTAAATGACATTACTATTCCATCAATAACATTGATAATATACATTAAGATCCTAAATGAAATACTAACATTGAATAATACATATATATTTCATTATTCATATAACATAATTATCGAGTTCCAATACATAAAAACATCAATCATTCATCTTTATTAATAAACCATTAATTAGTCCCCATTATCTTATTCCATAAAAACTCCTTCCTTTCTTGTTTAATTTTTAGACTCTTATTCATTAATAGAAACACCTTTACATAATCCACCTTGTTGAGCCTTTTATTTATTTTATACCATGGCTATGATTTTTATAATTCCCATAAATTAAAAATTTTACAAATTCGATAATCAATGATATCATAGGGAAACTATTATTCTCATCCATTTTGTTTATTGAACATTTCATTTTTCATGTAAAATTACTTCATTTATGTCTTTATTTTCCATTATGAAAAATTATTGTCATTCAATAACGACATTACGTTGAATGATTATTCTTAAATTATTTGTACATAGTCATCTGGATATTAATTCCTCAATGGTCTCCACATCCATAAATATAAATGAACATGATCATTATCTTCATTGGTGAGTCTAATAGTTGATTAATGTGTATTTTGATAATCCTATATCGTAATTACTAATTTGGAAAAATCAAAATAACCTAATTTTTTATAATAATTTCATTAGGTTTCTCATAATCACATTTTCAATCATGATCAATATTTATCATTTTTTATCATCCCCTCCATTAAAAGAATTAAAAAATAATATTATAATTAAAATTAATCGTAGTGGGAAATTAAATAATTATGAAAAATAACTTATAGGATGTCTAAATCATGATACATTATTTTTAATATTTGAATCCATTAGATCAACATTTATCATTATCATTCATTTTTCAAGAACTTTATGATGTTCATATTGTGTTTTTGAATTCCCAAATTATATATCATAGGAGTTTAAAACTCAGGGTGCAGTAAGGTCAATTGTCCTACACTTAGTGATGATAGAGCCTATAAAAATGCAACTTTTTTATGTTTTTACCATATTTACCTATGTTATAGATCAAAATCAACATTGAGTATTGAGATATACATACAATTTTATTTGGAATCCACTCACTCTATATTTTACCATGATTCCATGTTGTTTTCCTATAAATTAAATTGGAATTGTAATTATCCTTAAACATGTACATAAGGATCTCAATAACGTTTTTGTCATAATAGTTTCCAAATTATTAATAAACAAATCCTTCAATATAAACTATAGTGACACATTATTATTATAAAAAAATATTAAATAATTCAATTTGAATATTGTATTCAACACAATAACACATTCATGTGTACTATAATGGTTTAGTGTCTTTAGAGACCTCATACACAATATTCAAATATGGTTAATGATATTCAACATCTAAGTTAAATATGTTTTCCTTTTTTAATCATGATAATTATACCCTCCTTAAAACCATTCTTCATTCCTTGGGTAAATGAAACATAAACAAATGGTGAGATCAAATTCCCAATAAGGATATGAATGTGAGATATCCATAGTTACATAATAATGACACAATAATAAGGGTAAGAGAAAATGATAATATAACTTTAATACAATTCAATTCAATTTAATGATCATATTCTTGGTACATGGAATAAATCAAGAATGTTCATAAGACCTGAGTCATAAAAGAATCATGAATCGTTGTCAATGAGATCATAAAATTTGAATAAGACATTAAATTTTAGTATACAAATAATAATAGAAAATAATTTCGATATAAGTCTTGGCTAAAATAAAACTATATAATAGTGAAATGAAATCACTCCCTAAACTGTCATAGTAATAATGGGTAAATACCAAGACCATGAAAGTATAAAATATCTTTTACTAAACCAGGATAACTCACTATTTCATTCTTTCCTATCACTTGAGTTATAAGTCAATAACTAATGTAATGGTGGGATATATAGGTTCCATCAATCACATAATGAAAATCATATATAGGGGACCTATAAGATTATAAAACATTTATCATAAAATAAACCAAAAAATAAAAATTATTTTAATAATAAATTTATGATATTATAACCTGAAAAAAATAATAACATTTCATAATCAATTCACTTTTTCATCCTATCATAAACCATTCGAATATGTAGGTTTTATAATAATATTCTCATGGTATAAACCAAAAAATATAAAAAGGTTTCATAAAAATATTTCCATCATAAACATAAACAATTCAAGGAAATAATAAGAATTCTATCCTTGGATCGTCTTATTAGATATAAATTCTAAAGGTAAAAGTATTATATATAAAATATAATTTTATTTTAATAAGTATCTTGAAATATGTTATGAGGGAATCAACTTTTCATTGAATAATTTTTTATGACTAAAATTTCTAAAAAAATCAATATAATTATTTTTCAAAAAATTTCTTTTTTCTTATTAAATAATAATTAAAAATAATTTAAAACAATGCTTGGGGAAAAAACATTCTTATTTAAAAACACTTCATAAAATATAAATAATTTCCAAAATCATTTTCTTTTTGTAATCATTTTTTTAAAATGTAAATATTTCCTAAATATGATGGAAAAATGTTATCATGAAAAAATATGATAAAATTAATGTAATCAGGAAATTGTTTTATAGTAATGACTTCCTGAAATAATGTTCATGTCTTTTATGTACCAAAAAAGGATCTCCTGAAGTTTTATATAAAATCGAAATGATCATTTTCTAGAAAATGACTAGAATATTACATTTTAATTTTAATTTTTAAAATGTAAATATAATTAATTTTATTTTGTAAAATTATAAGTGTGTAGTAAAAAAATTAAAAAACATTGTTTTGGGTGAAAATATATTTCATAAAGAGAAGAGAAATAACTTTTAATATTCGTAATATGTTCGCAGATATTTGAATTACCAAATAATAAAAAATGGAAATATTGCATGACAATATCTTGAATAAATATATGAGATTAAAAATAATGAGATGAAATTAATGATATTTATTCTGTGGTAGATAATAATATTTTATCATTGCTTTATTAAAAAAAATCACAATAAATTTTCAGATTTTAACAGAAAAGTATTACATATTTGGTATCCACTAAATCATAATTCCTATAATAAATAAAGTTAGATGGAATTCCCATACAATATTATAAATATATTTAAATCATATTCCCAAAAAAGAGTAACAACATATGAATCTCATAAAATCATGATTTTAATTTTATTAATTATATAACATGACAATGGGATGGTACATACCCCACACAACATAAAAACTTGTAAATTTACATATCTCTCCCAAAAAGAAAAGAGAGAATAAAAATCCCTTACCATATGTCTAGGTTCTTTTTTACACATTATGAAATTCATTACAAAAATATGTGATTATTATAAATATATTACATAACTATAAATATATATAAATATATAAATATAATTCCATATATGTATTACATTTTACATTTTATTATTATTTTATTAACATTTCCATGTTATAGGCATGTTTGAGAAATATTGGTTTTATATTACATGTATGTTTTGATTTTAACTTTTTTTAGTCTTCATTATTTGTTTAGTGTTTTAACACATCTATTGTTTGAACCATTATATAAATAACATATATATTCATTATATGTGGTTTGAGTTAAATACATAATATTTAGATATCAAAAATTATATACACCATTCATAGAGATGATAGGTTGTACAAATGCATGGATGCTATTTATATTTTCTCGACTGAATGAATGGTACTATGGAATATAATATATAACCTCTATAGAGTCATTATTATTTCATATATATTTAATATTTTCATTAAACCTAAAATTATTATTTTACTTGTAATTAATTAATGAATCAAATCCCTTCTTGAGCAGATAGCCCACTATACACACATGCGACTCTATTGTATTCCCCCAAATGGACAGTAAGAAGGTATCATTAATATAATAATTTAATTTTTTTTTGTAATTTCTTATATATCATATTTATATTTATTCAAGTAGTTATATCGAGTTATTTTTTATGGTGATTCCAGACAAAATATATAGCTTAGTGAGGTAGTAGTCTGATGTACACACAGTCGATCGTTTCATTTTACATTTTCTCGATGTGGGGGTGGATATATGTTATTATGATACCATAATAACATATTTATATATAATATATTATATTGTAATTTGATTTTATGTCTTAATACATAATTAATGGTGGGAAAATTAAAATGAAAAATGAAGGATTTATTGAAGATAATCACAATCACATCGAGGTGACATCTTTGAATTTATTTTTATGGACCCTATTGTTTGACATTTTGGATGACTTGAAACTATATAACATGTATAATAACGTTTTGGATTGATTGTGTCCTAGGTTGTATGAAATTTATCACATTATAGTTATAAATATGGGAAGTGGTTTGGTGGAATTTGTTATGTGGGGAAAAGAAAACCACATGGAAAACACATTATAATTCCCTAAAAGAATATAAAATAATAAATTAACTCCCATGAAAAAGATTCCATGTGACTGAATATTATAAATTGTAAAATGAAAAATCCATATATCTCAATCAAAATGATATTTAATATGACTTATATTAATTTAACACTTAAATTCATAGGTCACCCTAGGTCAACACTTTTCTACAAAAACAATAAAATTGAATTATTAACTAATTTCAATACTCATTATTGTAAATAATTATGTGTATAATAATAGTTAATATAAAGTATTATTTACTGAAAAATAATTTCTATTTTATACATATTCAATTCCCATTATATTGATACAATTTTCAATATCTAAACCTTAAAAACCTTAAAAGGAAAATATTGGTTAACATATATTATCAAGGACCTTTTAGGATTGGAGTTTTAGATAATTATGATATACTATTTACATCATTTATTCATAAAAACTGGTTCATAATGATGAAAAACATACCTCACAATAACCATACATCCATATTTCATATTTGGTTATCATCATCATCGATACAAAATCCTAATCTGTTAAATTATTTCAGCCTAAATCATTATAATCATGGGAATATTAATTGTTTAAAGGGTGATCACATATTCACATTAATTTTAAACATAAGCATTAAAAATTGAATTTTATTAGAGTGAATAAGAATAACATAAGGATATGAAGACATAATCAATGTGAAATAGTATTACATAGGAATATTTGATCCCCCCATTACATGGATCCTAAAACCTAAAAAATGGAATAAGTCTTATCTAATACTAAATTCATCATAATCACCCATCATGCACCATGTGATATCAATATTTATCATTAGAAACATTATAAACCCATAGAAACCATAGATAAAATGTATTGGTATCTTGGAAGACCAATATAATGTAAACCATAATGAGCATTTAAAATTTTTATATAACAATTATGTATGTCATTACACCTTTATTTAATTATTAATGAATAAAATAAGTCATAAATACATTAAAAAGAGTTTATTGAGTATGTTTTATTTAAAAATTATGTGAACTCAATCATGAATACAAGATCACTTCACTAAAAAATCATGAATTTAAAAAATAATAATGTAATCTAGTATAGATAAATAATAAAAGTTGATATGAATCAATAAATATTAAAACAATCTAATCATAAATATACACATTTGGATCCACAATGAGTATGTCACCTAAAAATATATTCATAGTAATAACATATAGTAGTGGGTATAAAATACAATATTTTCAATTAGGTGATTTCTAATCACATTGAGTCCAACCTGTTTTAAAATACATTCTATGTAGTCTATTTATAGAAAAAAAATTACAGCCTCTTTGGTTTATAAACATCATGTATTTAAAACAAAAGTAGAATAAATAATAATGTGTAATATGGATGTAACCATTGAAATATTTTTATAATGTATACATATATATCATTAAATTATAAGTTATACAAATAATACATATATTTATATTATAAAAAAAGTAACTGTATTAATTTTGAGGTAATGAACTATCATAAAATTGAATGATTAAAGAATAAATAAATTAAATGATTTAGTTATTTAAATACATTATATATTTTGATAATAATATGAGTTTTAGTTAACATATTATTTACATAATTTTTTTTGTATAATATAAATATATATAATCTATTAATTCATATGTAGAAATTTTGAACATAAAAAAAATAGAAAACAACTTCTAGGGAACTCTATGGGAACTATCAACATTGTGGGTCACATACATGGGACCACCAAGTGGAGAAATCAACCAAAGAGTATCATTAGTAGTTGCAAAGGGACAAGGCACCTCATTTTATGAGTCACAAGAACATATTTTTCATGAACCCAAAAGATTATTCATGTGGATAGCATAGGGATTGTCGTGGCCTGGTGTGTTCATAGGTAGCTGATAATTCCTTCAATCATGTGAACAAGGAAAGTCATTTTTTTCTGGAGAATGAATAATGTTACTTGACTTATATACTAGTTGTAAATCATTTTAAATTTTGATGTGGGGCCATTTTTTTGAATCTCAACCTTTACATCGACACAACTCAACCATTCGATCAATCACTACCCCAAAAATATCTTCTACCTCACAACATTATCTAGGCCCCTTTTATATAAATATCATCCTTCACACACCCCATATATTCTTTCTCTGTTAAATTAACCCTCATAGGATCTATTTTACCACATATAATTCCAACAAACTAGTTCTTAACACGTTAACCTACTATATATAATTTTTATATTGTAAAATTTGCAGACCATCAATCGTTATGTCAATATGTTCCACCATAGGGAATAACTAGTATAAAGGATTCTTCTTGAAGAAGAATCATCCTTGAATAATTCTTGTATGAAAATTAATTTACCATAAAAACATTTTAGGTGTTGTAATTTCAGTATTTAAAATCATTCAAGTTTACCCCTAGAGTTCTTTATCACACACAAAATGATTCATTATATATGTGGTTGTATAAAACATTACATAAAAAAATGTTCCCCCTTCAAATCCCCTCTTCTACGGCAATCTCATTGGACCCTTGAAAATATTTACCTGAACCTATATATAAGTTGAATATTTTGCAAGAACAATCCCTTGATGGATGAACTCAAAAATAATATACCCTCCTCTTGTCCTCTCTTACCCACCATTTCAAACAAAACACATTCATAAGGATTCTACCTTCACTTGATTTGAGTATCATCAATTAAGAAAAAAGGCTAATTCCTTCTACCGTTTTGGGAACCCAAGGATATGCCTTCCTTCTTTTCCAGTATTTCTTATAGGGAATTTTATTTTACATTAATTTAATAAAAAAATAAAAAATTTAATGTTTATAAAAAACATCACTGTTATATTTTTAGAATAAAATCATTGATATATATACATATATATGTATTTAATTTTTCATTTTATGTTTTTTATATATATTTTATAACTATCTTCCATGCGGTATGACAATTTAATTAAACATTTTTTAATTGTTTTAAGTGCGTATTATATATATGTTATACAATTTATGTTGTTAAAATATATATACATATATTATTTTTTTCAATCATCAAGATCACATTCTTTCTAGACATATAATTTCATGTTTATAATTATATTCATATGTATATTTATCTGCATCATCACGTTTATGATCATTAAAACACACTTTAATTTACTTGTAAATATGGAAGTGGATTAAACATTATTTATGTGAGGTATTTATTTATAAATATGTATTTTAATAAAAATTTGACCACATTTATATACACACATATATTAATTATTCCATGAAATAAATGAATAATAAATTCAATCAATATCATTTATATTACTCATTTTTTTATTTCCATGTTGATAAAGGATGAAAAATAAATTTTAAAAATGATCCTTTTACAATTTTTATTTGTGTATTATAATTTTGAATTCAATATTATACGCTTATGGTAAATTTTCAACATATATTAATTTTTTATGAAATTAAAATTTTATACATATATATATTTTTAGGGGGAATAATTTCTGAAAATACTAATTTTACTTTTACAATCATATAATCCATTATTTTTAATTTTATTATGTTTTATATAAAAAAATTGTAATCTCAATTTTTAAAGAGATTTATAATTTTGATGTATATAGATAAATATACATATACATACCATTAATAATCATTTCGTGATTTGAAATAAGTAATAATATATATGCATGATAGTTCACCGAAATTTTATGTTATGATCTTGCTCAATTTGAAAATTTGAAAATTTTTCAAGGATGAGATGATTTATTTAGTAATAACACTAATTATAATTTTATGTCAGTTATATAATTTTTCATATAAATATTATAATAAAGCTCAATTATATTTGTATTGTTATATTTAATTGAAACTCGCAATTGGTATCGTTTTATGTGAAGGTTTTATATATTTACCTCAATGTTTTATGTGTGAAAGCAACAAATTTATAATTATGAAAACAAGTTATTCAAGGATGAGTTGTATATGATAAAAATTTATCATATTATATCCTATTTATATATAAAAATTTTATTATTAGATAAATTAATGTTTGAAGGGATAGATGTTCATTATTACTAGTAGACCATGCAAAGCCTAAATGACTTGAGATTTGGTTTTACCAAATCATGAAATAAATTTTTTAGAGATGTTAATATTTATATATTTATATATAAATATACGATTTAATGTATTTAATGTAATATAATGTTTTTATAGAAAAAACATCATTGAATAATGTGTATAAATTTTTTGAAATCTCAGTATGTTTTTATAAAAATTGGTACATGTACATAAAAAACAATAAAGGGGTGTGGGAGTAAGACCATTTCATAAGAATGTTGGAATATAGACACATCCTTTAATGTTTGAAGTGTCCCCCTTGTTTTTTAATATAATGAATAATGTTTTCTAAAAAATTCTGGGATTACTTTAATCTATCTTCAAATCATATTTATTTTCACAATTAGATATAATTTTTATAATGAATAATTATTTTCAAATTCATTATAACATATACAAAATCATATGTACTTTTTTTAAAATATTATTATTATCATAGGCATATGTATTTTCAAATTAATTTTCATATTCATGTTTTTAAAGGATTTTCAATAGAGTTTTAGAAATGCAATTATATTTTAAAACTCCATTATAAATTGTGTTTTCAAAATTATAATTAGTTTCATAGGTATTTCCAAATGTATTTTAAAAAATAGTTTTAGAGGTTTCATGGAATTTTGCATCGAAATGGAGCTACTATAAGAAATGACACTTCACTACCTTTTTGTTGTATTAACATTAACAATATATAAGAAATGTCATTTTCCTCAAATTCTTTGACTATAAATGATCATAATATAAAAACACAATATATTTTTTTGTTACATTTTTAAAAAAAATATTCTATTCATTATTCCAGATCCAGATGTGCGGATCTAGGGCATCACATTGAATAACCATTTACCCAAATTCAAATATAATTATCCAAAAAAATTAATTCTTCAATACGTTGGAGGGATATGACATACCCACCTTTATATGGTTTATCATGGAACCATCTGTAATACCTCAACCCCAGTTGCCTATAGTCGGTGCATAATTCCATAATATTGGCATGATCCCAAGACTTATAGTGCATTAATACTGATCAATTTTGTAGACTTTGATGTACTAGTTTCATATATAAGTTTTACATTACATTATGAAATGTAAAATAAGCATTGTGACTCCTTTTAACACACTCATATCTGTTAACATATCCCTGCTAGTCAGTCAAAATATACATTTCACATCATGGTAAAAATTAAACATAATAAAGGGTTGATATTAGATGCTCAGTAAGGATAAAAATATAGTCGAAACTATAATAAATAAGAATAAAAAATTAATCCAATGTATAAGACTAAATCACAACCCACTTATACATAATCATCAAAATAATATTGAAAATATAAATCAAATAATTCCTTTAACTTATTCACATGGATATTCTACAAGATGAATAATCACATGTAATATCTATAGATAATCTTGTAATGATGGAATGCATAATTTAGGACAACATAACAACATTGTTAGAACTCATTCCAATAATATAAATAAAAATATTGGTAAGACCTTGTGACAAGAGACGAGATAATATTATGAGACCTAATAATGCTTCGAGGGGCTATAACCGGACTCTCTCATAACATACAATTTCAAATTCATTCTTCATTTGAAAAGGGTGAAACATAATAAAAACATTCATATAAAAATAATATACAAAATGTTAATACTTTAACTATAAACCATGAATGAAATAAAAATACCACATACATACTAAAACATAAAAACAATCAATACAATATGTAATATTGTATCAAAATAAATCATCATCAATTAATCGTAAAATTTCATTACAGATGTTGACATAGATGAAAGCAATAAAAAAATATTAGATAGAAATATCCCTTTCAACATTGAAATCATTAAAATGTTTCATAATTATAAAAGAAAAAATGTATTTTGAAAATATTCATATAAACATATAAGGGAACCTTTTAAGGTGTTATGATCCGTAAAATAGACTTACTTTCCATATAATTTAAAAAACCCATTCTTTCCTTAATTTGTAGAAAAGGTCATAAAGTACCTCGTTTTGAAAATGACAGAAATATTCCTTTTAAAAAAAATATAAAATGTCAAACAACGGTATAAATTACATTACCCCATGGTCTAGGAAGTAGTAAAAATGTTTTAAAATAAATTTTTATGATACACGATGTGGATGAAAAATAATTCCCACTAGATACTAATGTATAATAAAACTAGGATAATAAAGATATGGTAAAATTAACCATTAGCTTGTACTTTTCCATAGTATATGGTTCGTTAAACTCTTGTATAATAGTTTAATAATTTTTATGAATTTATAAAAGAACCACATACATAACTATGATATCATATATGATCCTTTAATATTGTTTTGTTAATAATATTTAATTAGTATCATTGTTTCAGTTGTTAACTGATTCATTTTTCATTATAAGTTTTGTTACATAAGTAATGTATTTTATCAACAAGATGAATTTGATTCATATTTATAATTATATTATGTTTATAAACATTATTTTTTAATCATCATATGAAAAATATTCATGAATGGTTCCGATGGGGAATGAAATCTCATCGCGTCATGAGGACTGTAAGCAGTACGTACGCTCAAGCGACAATATCATTCTATTGATGGTTAAATAGTATTTAATTAAATTGTACATTATATATAAAGAATCATTGACATTTCATAATTATTGTTTACATGAATTATATTCATTATTATACCCATCCAAATAATGAAGTGTTGAATAACGAACCTCACCATGACATGGAGATGGTAAGTCGTACATACGCACGTATGGTGACTTTTTTCATTAATATGATGGATAGAATTATGAATATGGTTATACCATATTTATAATAACATATTAGTATG
Source organism: Viscum album (assembly GCA_963277665.1). NCBI lineage: Eukaryota > Viridiplantae > Streptophyta > Magnoliopsida > Santalales > Viscaceae > Viscum > Viscum album. The sequence continues at coordinate 1,756,791,863 of OY728159.1, read as the reverse complement.
TATAAGGTAATGGAGTTATTGTTTTAGTACAGAATCAACAAATAAAGAGTATGTAGATGAAGAAAATAACTTTCAAAACTGTGATAATATAATTACATCTTCTTTCAGGTGCATCCTTTCGATTTTAAAAAAGGGATCCATTGGGTGGCTTTCTGATCAATGTAAGGCCTCTATTATTAATGTAGGTTAATTGAGAGGATATTTTAATTAGGTTTGTATAATCCAAATTCACTTGGAGGTGGGAATTTAAGAGAATGAGAAGCACCCTTTTATAAGAGAGGTGTGGGGTGCTTTAGGAAAATTTTGATATATTAATTTATTATAAAATTATTTTTCAGTTTATAATAGAACCAAATGGATTTATATTGAGTATATATTGGGTATGGATAAATTTTTATCAATGTAAAGCTTTTATACTTGTTTCGGTCACTATATTAACCTTATCTTTTAGACTTATCCCTTAGTTAAACAATTTATCTTTTACCATGTCTTCATGTATTTTTATACTACATTGTTAATATAGTTACAATTAAATTAAAATCAAACCTCAAGTGGTTCAATTCTGAAACTATTTATATTTGTTTTTATGACATAAAAACAAGATTACTTGGAAAAAATACATTGAATCAACCCTAACATGTCATGTTCACCTAGAAAATTCGTGTATGACATCAAAATATTAAATTTAAATTTAATTTGATATTTATAATCTCAATTATTTTAGTCATTCGTTAATAAGGTATTTACTACATCATCATTGTGACATAAAAAATTTATTCATTTATTGTCTAAAAAATATTAATAAAATACTATTGTATAGGAAAATTTTTTATCTATCTAATGAAATTTTATGGATTAATTTAACTTATGTATAACAAAATATAAAAATGTTTTAGTTTTTAAAATTTGAATTTAACAGTAATAATTCTTCGTTAAATAAAAAAAATTTACAATCTAACAAAAATGTTTAAAAATGATCTTATTTTTTTCCTAAGGATTATTTTGGTTGAAAAATAAACTTATCTAATAGAATTATGAAATGTGTTTGGGTAATTATAATATTATTTTTACCTTTAATTACCCTATTTACATTTAATTATGGTAACTAAAATTAAAAAGTTACAATTCACCAAAAATTATATTGATCGTATTGAACAAAATATTAGTTAATGATGAAAAATGTGTCTATTGCATTTTTAATATTCAATTCACATAAGCAGTATAATTACATTTTATAAAAATTTGAAAATTTTCCTAGAAGGAGGGTAAAAGGCATTAAAATTTTCAAAAAAATTTAACATATCTAATCTAATTATAAAATGACTCCAATGAATTAAATTGGACAAATATAGGTATTATATATCTAAATTGACATTAAATAAAATTAAAATTAAAAAAATATTACTTAAATAAAATATCTTTTTTAAACAATAATTTAGTGTTTTTAACTATTCTTCAAAAATTAAATGTTTTTAGGGAAATACTATAAATTCATCCTATGCTAATTTTGATATTCAGAATCAAATAATTATGTCCCTTTTGGAAAATAATATTTATAAAATTTCAAAAATTAGGTATTACTATTCATATCTACTTTTTTAAATGTCTAGTTTGATTAGTCATGGTGTGCTAGAACACAGAGCTGCGTATTGCGCAAGCTATTGTATTAATCAAAGAGAAGCATATTTTCAAAGATTGGGGTGTAACATTCTTCATGTATTCAAATAATTTCTTCCACGAAATTTCTAGAATATTACTGATTAAAAATATTCAGGTGGTTCTTCATCATATGATCATAAGGTTCCCATGTTTCCTCTTCCATTTTAAGGATTCTCCGAAAAAAATTTACCAGAGAAGTCTTCTGGTTTCTCAACACATGTTCTCTAGTATCAAAAATTATTATAGGCTCATCACAATAATAAATATAGGGTTCTAGTTATACTTCATTATAGGTGAGTACATGTGTGGCTTAAAATAAGTATTTTCCCAATAATGATAGGTGGACCACATCATGTACTTTGGTGAGACATAATGGCATTTCTGAATAGTAATCTATAACTACAATTCGTTCTAGAACATTGAAAGGTCTGATGTCTTAGTGATGTAATTGACCCTTCTAAAAATATTGTATAACACCCTTCATTGGAGATACCTTCTAGAAAATATGATAACATTCTTGAAATTCCAATTCCTTCCTTCGATTATCACCAAACTATGTTTTCCTACTTATAAATTATTTGATGTATATTTGTATAATGTTTACATTTTACAATGTTTCCTCAACATGTTCTTGTCCTACGTGTTTTCTTTCCCCAATTTCATCCCAAAAAGTTGGTGTGTGACATTTCATTCCAAATAATGATTCATATGGTACCATATAAATTTTTGAATGGAGGCTATTGTAATATTAAAATTCTATAAGAGGTAAATACAGAACCCACATAAATAGAAAGTCAAGTTAGAAAGATCTCAATGTGTCTTCTATGGTTTGAATCATCCGTTCTAATTATCCATTAGTATGAGGGTGGTAGGTAGTGCATAAATGATGATCAATATCATGTGATTTCTGAAGAAATTTCCATAATATTCTTGTAAAACTAAGATAATGATAATAAACCATCGATTGGGGTAAACTATGAAGTCATACAACCCCATTAATATACATTCATGCTAAACGTTCAAGTGGTCAATCTTTTCTTATAGAAAGAAAATGTACGGACTTGGTAAAAATATCGACAATGACACATATTTCATCATTCATTCAAGGATACATTGGTAGATCAATGACAATGTTCATCCTAATATCATCCCATTTCCACTTGGATTTTGGAATAGGTTGAATGATTCCTATATTATGTTTTCTTTCAACCATCATCTATTTAATAACCCTACATCTTGAAATATAATCAGTTGTCTCCCTCTTCATGTTGTCCAACAAAAAATAATCCTTAAAATATATATACATCTAAGTGATATTAGTGTGTATAGAGAAATTGGAGCAATGAGAATCATCCAAAAGTTGCCTTATTATACCAGGTATGTCTGGAACACCGTGCCTCTTCCCAAAAATCAAAATTCCATCTTCATATATAATGTCTGTCAATCTCCCATCATTCATAACATTAATTTTTTTTGAGACTACCCATCATTAGCCTAAGAATTTTTTTTTTGATTCTAGTAATGTTGATTTATCAACCATTTGAAAACGTATTGATGTCTCACCATCCCTGATTATTCCCATATCTATCCTTACTTGACCCATGAACATATGTTCCCTTTAAACTCCCATCTTTTTCAAAACTCATTGATCCTTTCTGCTAAAATAATATAACACCATATTTTTCATCACAAGATTGTACTGTATTGTGCGATAATAATCTTTATGTAGTTCAATCCATCACAGTTTTCTCATTTTGAGTTATTTCTGGGGGAAAATTAAATTCAAACTCTCGTGATTAGTATATATCTCACATTTTTTAACATAGAGATAGTGTCTCCATATCATCAAGTAAATATTACATCTTATAACACTAGATAATGAGTGGGATTGTTATTTTCATAAATTATTTCCTACTCTGACACATAAGAAATAACTATACCATTCTACACAAGGACACAACCATGTCATTTCATTGATGCGTCACTATAAATAAAAAACCCATCATTCCCTGATGGTTGATTTAGTATATATTATAATTGACTAATATTCTCTTCAATTATAGAAAACATTACTCAAATAATTTTTCCATACAAAGCTAACCCCATTATGTGTGATATTGGTTAATGGGTTATCCCATCAGAGAAAATTCTGGAAGAAATTCCAATAGTAAACTGCTAATCCAATAAAACTGAGTACCTCAGTTATACTCGTCGGTGATGAAAATTCTCGGATTTTCCTTGTCATTAAAGGGTCAATAGAGATTTTTTCTATAGAAAAGATATGGCCATGAAAAAAATTTCTCTTGATTCCAGAATTCACACACGCTAAACTTCCCATATAATTCATTTCTTTTATGAGTTTTTAGAATAGTGCTCAAGTGATTTTCATGATCATCATAGCTTTTTTATTATACCAAGATATAATCAATAAATACCACTACATGTCATAAGGATACTCCATGAATACACTATTCATTAGATCTATGAAAATAGAGGGTTCATTAGTCCGACCAAAAGGCATTACTCTAATGTCATAATGCTCATACATAGTTCGAAATGATGTATTTGGAATTTCATCCATCTCCACAAACAACTGATGATATCCAGATCGAAGTTCAATGTTCCAAAAATAATGATCTCAAGGAATTTGATCAAATACATCAACAATTCAAGGTATGAAATACTTATTATTTATTCTTTTAGCACACATCTCCATAAAGTCAATACACAAAACCATTGATCCATCTTTCGTTTTATCAAAACGAACAGGGTATCCTGATGGAGAATCGCAAGGGTGAATAGATCTTTTATTATCCAATTCCTCTAGATTTTTATTTACTTACAAAAATTTCACATTGGCTATTGTATAAGGGGATTTTGATATGATCCATGAACTGAGAATTATGTCAATGGATAACTTAATTTCCTGTTCTTGTGGAAGTATATGTACATCCTCTGGAAACACATCAACATATTATTTGAACAATAGTAACATTCTCTATTTAAACATTATATTCCTCGTAAATAGTTATTTAACTCCCATCCTCTCAAATAATTGAATTTTGTAGAGTTAAATACGGTGGATCTAGATGAAAATCATTGGGTGATATTGTAGCTCTAAAGATACGGGATTCTTTATCATTATCAAACATTGTATCGTCCTTTTTATTACAGAAAATATTCTCATCAAGGTCCGAAATATAATCCATACTGAGGATTATATAAAATTAAATAATGGGTTTGACAATAATATATGCATATAAATAAAATTTATATAACATAATGGTAACCGAATGACCAAACATTATTGGTTTGATTCTTCCCTTAGGAGTTTGGACTGACAACTCCTTTGTTAATTCAAATAGGAAATACATAATATTCATGGGAAAATGGGAAGATATGAAATAATGAGTCATTCCATAATAAAAAAATTATTGGATAATTTTGAGGAAATAATTATAGTACCTTCCACCACGTCATTAAGAACATCAATATCAAAAGTCGTGATCACATAATCTTGGATTTTCTCCCTTTTCAATTTTAAGGAAATTTTCCTTGACGCATAATACATTCATTTTTATAATTCCCCATTTCATTATAATTGTATCACTGAACATGGACAACCACTATTTCCCCATGCAATCAAGGTATTGATGTCTTCTTTCTCTATACTATTAATAAACTCCTATCTCATTAAGTCATGTACCTGGGTGTTTCATCCACCAGTTACTATAGGATGGAAATTCAACATTTCCCTTCATCTCATTATTTCAGTTTCTAGTGTGTTCATCAGATATCATCTTATCTTGCTTCTCTTTAATGTAATAAGACTTTGATAATAATTTTTTTCTCGTGATAGCACATGAGGCTATATATTCGTACGATGAGAACGATTGTGAGACTAATGCCTATATGGGAAATGGTTTTAACCCATCAAATAATTGATCAATATTACTTTTTGGGTTTCATATATAATCTATAACATTCATTACTAACCTTATAAAGTTAGCATCTTATTTGAGACATTATCATCCTCCTCTTGCCTCAGACTCATAAATTTCCATTCTCTATCTTTTCGATGGTCATGAAGAAACTATTTTTCTAATAAAATATCTTTAAACACCATCCATTCCATATTTGATATTATTTATCAACCTTTTTGTTTTGAATTAGTGTCCAACATTGATCTTCATCTCCTGAGAGGTGATAAACATCCAAGAAAATATTTTTCCTTTCACTACTCCCCAAATCATGAAATATTTTCACTATTGAACTTATACATTACTTAGATGAAAATGTATTTGTACTCCCATTTAATTTTAGTGGTTTTTTCCTCGTGAAGTGGCCTATCGTTGATCTTCCACATTGTGGATTAGGGTGCTCCATACATGTAAGGTTAGTATTTATAACCTGAGTGAGTTTTCCCTTTATGGATATAAGTTTCTCAGCACTAGTTGCATCAACATATCCAATATAATTGTCTTGAAAACTAAGGAATTCCCAACATGGATTAGTTTCATTGATATGGTTTCCATTTCATCTACTATGAATAATTTATAAAAAATAGTATATATTAGATTAGTGTATGAATTTCAATGCATAATTCCAAACAAGTAAAAAAATAAAATAAATTTAATTGTTTATGCATATAATCCATAAACATAAGAAATGATTTATTTGGGGATTTATTTACCCATAAATTCATCAAAATGGTTGGTAATGAAAATATGAATTATCCTAAAAAAATATCCCAAGAGAGTCAAACCTGGTGCGTAGTAAGACTCATTGTCGTGTATTAGGATACCCTAGGTCAAGCCTGAAACACCATGTCAGTGTTTTCACTCCTTGGTACACATTTGACAGAACCACGTCCACTTTTAGAATCCATGAAGGGATGTATTACTTGGAAAACTCACATAATATCTATATTACCACAATTTATTGGATTTTATTCTATAATAGTTTTTCATGTCTATCCTAGGGTAATGTTCTCTGATTATATTTTTTTAAATATAGTTTCCATGGTTTGTACTAATCTTCCTCTAATAACAAATTTAATTCCCTAAACCTAGTTACCCAGATTCAGTGCATTATTAAATAAAATTTCAATGATCACAAGAGATCATGTCCTCAAAGACTAGTCAGTTTAATATCCTTGGAATCACTAGATACATACATGAGTTTTAAATTAAATTATGAAATGAAAAAAAAATTGTGTGTTATTTTAACTCACTCATATCACTTATCATATCCCAGAACATCATTCATAATATACATTTTCACATCCTATAAAAAAATTAAACATAAGAAAGGGGTGAGCTTAGATATTCAGTAAGGATAATAATATAATGGAAACAATCATAATTAAGAGTAGTAATTTATGTTAATGTGTAAGTCTTGAATTCAATCCTTTTTAAAATAAAATACATCATAATATAGAAAAAATAAATGAAATAATTTTATTTACTTAATCACATGGATATTCTACTAGATGAATCATCACATGTAATATCAATATCTAATCTCCAAATGATGGAATGCATAATGTTAGACATCATAACCACATAGTCAAGGCCTCATGCAAAGACAATAAATAAAAATAATGTCAAGTCCTTGTTCCAAGAAACTAGTTTGACTCATTAGACCTATCGATGCATTGAGGGGATATAGTGGGCCTCGTGCATCACATAAAATGACCAATGTATTATTCTTTTGAATAGGGTGAAACATAACAAAAAAATTCATATTAAACTAACATATAAAATGATAATACATTAACAATAAACCATGAATGAAATAATAATAGCACATCCACATTCAAACATAAATATATCAATAATATATGTAATATTGTATCATAATAAATAAACATCAATTAAATATAAAATCCAATTTTAGATGTTGAAATAGATGAAATCAATACAAAAACTATTTAAGATAAATATATCTTTCTACTTTGAGATCACATTAATGTCCCATAATTATAAAAGAAAAAATTTAATTTAATATTATTAATAGAAGACTACAAGGGAATCGTTGATGGTGAAAAATGGAGGAAAATATCTACATCCACCATATATGTTAAAAACATTCTTTCCATAATTTGTCGAAATGGTCATAAATTCCTTTGTTTGGATAATAAAGGAATGATTTCTTTCAAAACATTTTATTAAAAGTAAAACAAGGGTACCAATGACTTTAACCCATAGACTATGAAATAATACCAATCATATGAAATACATTTCTATGAAGAAGGGTTGTGGATGATAATGAAGTCCCTGTAGATACTTACGTATAAACAACCTCAGATAATAATGTGATTGTAAAATTTACCCTTATTATGCACTTTTCCTTAGCTGAGAGTATTTTAATATCTATTATAATAGTTAAATAATTGTTATTAAATTCTAATATAAGAACATACATAAATATGATATCATATATGATCCTATAGTATTTCATTATTAATAATATTTCTATTATATCATTGGTTTATGTGTTAACTGAATCATTTTCAATTATATGTTTTGTCTCATAAGTCATGTTTATTAAGGATAAAATTTATTTTGTTAGTATCCAGAATGATATTAATTTCATATAAAATTAAAATTATTATTGAATTGTTATGATGGGGAATTAAATATCATCGCGTCGTGGAGATGGTAAGCCTTATGTACGCACAAGCGACAAAATCATTCTATTAATGGTGAAATAATTTATAATTGGATGGTATATTATATATATATAAAATAATTAAAATGTTATATATACTATTTACATCATTTATATTCATTATTATACCCATCCAAAAAATGATGTGTGGAGGAACAAACTACACCACGGTGTGGAGATGGTAGGACCTACATATGCACATATGGTGACTTTGTCGTTCATAGGATGGATTGAATAATGAATATAGTTGTACCATATTTATAATAACAGCTCAGAATATATAATTTAATGGATTTATTATTTTATTATGGATACAAAAAAGAATGAATAAGTAGAAGAAAAAATTTACTTTATTGAAGGTGATAAAATAATTACCTCTTCTTTAGGTGCTTCCTTCTGATTAGAACGAAAGTGCTCCTTAAGATGGATTTCAGATAAACGTAAGGCCTCTATGATTTAGTGATTGTATTTGGGATGATATTTGAGTAGGGGTTTCCATAGTGAAATTTCTTGGGAAATGAGAATTTAAGAGATGGGGAAGTACCCTTTTTTAAGAGAAGTAACATGAACTTTAGGATAATATTGAAATATTAATTTATTATAAAATTATTTGTAGTTTCTAATTTATCCAGATATACTTATTTATAGAATAAGGTATTGATTGGTCTAAATCCTCTCAAATAATATTTTTTAGGCATGTTTAGGTCACCATACTAACTTTATCATTTAGACATAACCCTTTGTTAAATAGTTAATCTTTTACCATATCTTCTTGTATTGTTATGCTACATGGATAATATTGTTACTATAAAATGACAAGAGAACCTCAATTTGTTAATAAATGAGATATATAACATTATCTAAGTCATTTTTTAGATTAATTGATTTTATAAATATTATATATTTTAATAAAATTGTATTTGTTTTAAAACGCATTTATGTCAATTTTGACCTTATTTATTATTGATTTTTAGAGAGAGTCATAACAACTTGATTTGTTTAAAATTAAATTTATTCTACCTTAAAATTTCATATTAACCTTTAAAACTACATTATGTCATCAAAAGTCTCAATTTATATTTATTTTAATATTTATATTATCAATTATTTTAATTATTCGTTAATAAGGTAATCACAACATCCTCACTATGTCATAAATAAATTTAATTATTTAATGTCTAAAAAGTTTAAATATATTAATATGATGTAATAAATCTATTTATATTTTTAATTATTGTTTATAGTCAAATTTATCTATTGTATATATATATATATATTAAAAATGGTTTAGTTTTTAAAATTTGAATTTTACACTTTTAACTCTTCTTCAAATAAAAAATAATAAATGTCCCAATCTAACACAGTTGGATCATAAAGGATCAAATTTTTATAGTAATGTTTATTTTTTTCAAAATAAACATATCTTACAGAATTAGGATATGTTTTGGTGTAATTATAATATTATATTTACCTTTAATTACCCTATACACTTTTAAGCATGTTAAATAAAATTCAAAAGTTACAATTCCCCAAAAATTATTTTCATCCAATTGAACCAAATTTTACATATTTATGAAAACCGTATCTATAGGATTTCTAAAATTAAATTCAAAGAAGTGATAAAATTACTTTTAATGAAAATTTTGAAATATGCCGAGATAGGGGGTAAAATGCATTCTAATGTTCAATAAAATTTTATATATCTAATCTTATTGTAAAATTACTCTGATGAATTACATTTAAATAATATAGGTATTATTTATTTAATTTTTAATTAAAATAAATTTATATTAAAATATAATAATTTGTATAAAATATATGTTTTAAAAATTATTGTAGTGTTTTAACTATTCATCCAAAATTTAAGGTTTTCCGAAAATACCAGAAATTCAATATATGATAATTTTGATATTCCTAATACAAAAATGATGTCCATTTTGAAAAATAAAAGCTATAAAATCTCAAAAAATGGGTTTTACTATTCATAACAAATTTTGTAGTGTCTAGTTTGATTGGTCATGGTGTGCTAGATCTCAGGGCTGCATACAATGCATGCTATTGTATTAATCAAATATAATAATATTGTTGAAGCATGGGTGGTTACACCATACATAAAGTGTTAATAACATAAACAACCATACATGGTTTATAGTAGAAGCAAATATCCTTCTTTTTATAATAGAACACCCATCATCATATAAAATTTCCCTGAATTGTATCTTGAATGATGTTCAAATGGAAATAATTTCATAATAATCTCATAGTAAAAATCAATAATTCATTTAATAATGTTATTAACACATGTAAATGAAATTATATCGATAAAAAAACATTGATAATTGATTATCAATTAAAAAAATGAGTTCCACAACAATGTCATTGTTACATGCATGATTAACCAATGGATTAAATGGGTGACATAAGAATATATTTGAAAAAATCATAATACTTACAAATAAATAATGAGGATGGTATATTTATGAAATATACCCATGGTAGTTTATGTAATAATTTTTTTATACATATTAACTGAAATACAAGTGAATGATCATTAAATTTTTTTTGAGGAAAATAAAAATCTCATTTTGAAAGTCACATTTAAAAACTAAAAATTCATAAAATATTGAGAATGTAATATTCCTTAATATAATTATTATAATAAAATAATCTAACAGTATTTTAAGATAATTTACATTTTGTAGTTAAAAATCATTAATGTCATAAATAATAATAGTAATCATTCATTTGAAAACATTCTGATAAATTGAGTCAAATTTGACATGTTTAGAAAATGTAATGAAATATCCTTTTTAATACATTTTAATATAATGTAATATATAATGAAAAATATATTTATGAAAAAAAATATTTGAAAAATTAATATTTGTCAATGAATTTTTTGAAAACATTCATATGAAAGAAATATATAAATGGTCTAAAATAAAATATAAGAACTAAATAATTTATAGTAGACATTTATAATTTTTATTTAATAAATAAGATAATAAAACATATATTAAACTTTTTAAATAGATTTATAAAAGGAGGATAATTAAACATACGTGGTTAAATAAATTAATATCATATTATTTCTTCTAAAATAATAATGAATATAAATATTTTCAAAAGAAATAACATTATAATATATATCCTTCGCCACACAGGTAACTCTTCAATCATAATTCCAATGATAGAATAACATGAAATAAAAAATTAGAATTCATAAAGAGAATAATAATATTACATGTCAATGATATGGTATATATAGATACTAAATGGATTTCGGTGCATGAAATCTATATAATCATTAAAGAAGGGGATATTGATATGACTATCCTTTCAATGCTCATATATCAGTATAGGGAATTAATCCACGGAGTGATTTAGTGACCTAAATTTAAATCCAAACACAAAATGAGTAAATAAATTGTAAAAACATATTTGTCAATTCAAACATAATAACATCACAAAAAAAATGGAAATGATTTATAACATAATGAAAGGAATCTAAGTTAAGATGCCCTTAAAAACCTATTGAAATTAATTTCAAATCCATTTATATGAAATTATTAAAATTGAATCATAATATACCATTAAATATGAATTATTAGTGATATTAAATGTATGATTAATAATATATACATTAAAAATAAAAAACAAACTGTGGAATATTCCATATAAATGAGTAGAAGTAAAATACAGATGATAACAATCTCTTACCTCATCCCTGAAATTCCATGTATGTCCTTAAACACATTTATTATGAGATTATATAATTTTATTAATATATTAATAAAAAATTTATAGGTATAAATAATTATAATTAAAATATTTATGTAATTTGTTTATAATGATGTTTTATGTATTTAATTATTCAATCCCAATTATATTGTTTTGAGGATGTTCATTTCAATGTTTCGAAACAACATCGTTGTGTTGACCATTGTAAAATATGAATTCATTGAAAAATATCTAATGTAATATTTATAAAATGATTATTTTATTTATTCGTATGTTATTTTTTTAAAACTAATCATGAATAATGGTTATGAGAAATGAACTACTTTACAATCATGGACATCGTATACAACATGTATATATGAGTGACATCACTATTTTTTCTCATCTCAATAGAAAGCACAAATGTGTTAATTTCTATTTATATAATTATAATTATATCATAAATAATTTTTTTTAATTATATATACTATAAAATTTATTTCTTGTGATGTTCTAATGACAAAAGAATCACATTTCTTCATGGTGAACGTAGATCACACATACCCGAATGAAGTTATCATTTTCCATTATTGGTTTGAAAATGTAATATTAAATTTTAATAATGATAAATATTTCATTAATATAATTATTATTTAATTTTTTTATTTTCATAAATTAACATTTATATCATTACTATCCATGTAATGATTTAGTTAAAATGAATCACTCTACTTCGAGTGGTAGTAGTCCACAATGCATTGATGTGATGTTATTGTGTTCCTATATGAATGGAATTTAAAATTATATATGTGATTTTATAACAAAAATAGATTAAATATTTTACACATATTATATATATATATACCTTAAATACATCACTATAATTATCTCTGAGTTGATATTATGGAAAATAAATTATGTTTTCTTATCCTTTTTATTGTAATATGAGAATTATTTAGGTTGTTAAATTATTAAAATAACATTTATGTATATATTTGATAATTTTTAAATCAAATAAACATTTTTGAAGAATATTTTATGGTGATGGATGAATAGATAATACAAATGTTCCTAGTTATGAATTCTATAACTTCAAATAAAACCTCTTTATAATTATACATAATTAATTCCAAGAATTCCATTATGACCCTTAAAATGTCTCTGGAATGGGTGTTTTGATGTTTTTAAGTGAGTTTGTATGTTCCTGGATGAACAAAAATGTTCGATGTTATGTAGAAGTGAGGAGAATCTGATTCTATTTTTACGTTAGGTGAGTGGAATAAATGTAATATTTGAAAAGAAAAAGGTTTTCCCCCATTTTTTTACAATGAAAAAGCAATAAAAATGTACAATTACAAATAATGTGAACTATATTTTTTAAATAATTCCATAAAATAGTATTTATACCTCTTTTATGTAATTTTTACCCTTATACATTTAATTTGACCGTTTAGAAAAACCATCATCAACTCAACTATAGTAATTTGTATTTTTTATGTTCTAGATTCATTATGTCAAATATTATGTTCATTATATTAGATAAAAAAAATATTCTGATTTTGAATAAGTAATATATATTACCATGTTAAATTCATATAATTTGAAAAAAATATCTTAAATTTAATCCTGAAAACATGACAAAAAAGAGGGGTATCAAGAAGTTTGTCTTCAATGAAAATAATATTTTATATCAACTAAATAACTTATAATAATTAATGTGTGAAAGAAAATTAATATTTTTACACAAAATAGTTTAATATAAAAGTAATATTCCATTATTATTTTTTTAATAAAATTAAATATATAAATTTTATGCACTTTAAAATAGTGTTCATAGAAATCCCATTTTGAAACCCAAATACATACATATACCAAAATAAAATATAACTATTATCCAAAATAAATTAGGTCGATTAAATATTAAAATGTTATTCCAATGCTACATTAAATCATATTAATAACATAATGAGGCATTCAAATAGTTTTATTTATAGATAATTAAAAAAATTTAAAAAATATTATTTTAATGAACTCACTACGAAGTAAATATTTTATGAAATTCCCAAACAATTTACCCATATCTATTTTTTATTTTCAATTTTAAAAAATGGATTTCATTTTATTAAATAGATTTTATAAAATATCCTAATAATTATTATTATATATTTTAAGAAGAGATATAAAAATATTTTTTTTGAAAACCATTTAATAAACAATAAATTAATTTACTAAATATTGTTAAATCATCTACAAAACAATTATGCATAATTTTTATTGAGTAGGAAATATATATATATAAATATATATTTCCAAACTTATTGAATACTATTCATAGCCTATAATTTTATATATTGGTTATAAAGGTTATAAATGTCACTATTGTTTAAGCGAAGTGTTGTACGTCAAATACATTATCAAACATTGTTTTGTTTTCTAAAATTCAAGGGGTGTAAATATTCATCCACATTAATAAATAGAATTCATTCAATTTGAACATTATCTCAGTAATAAAGTCAAGGAAATTTTAAAATCCCTTTTATATATAAATCCATATAAATTAATATAGTTGAAAAAACATACTCATAATATACGATAAAAGGATGCAATAAATTTCATCTAGAATAAAACAAACAAGTGTTCCAAAAAGTACAACATATGTGTAATGTAAATATTTGAACATAGAAGAAAAGATTAAACAATTATTGTGCATATTATAGATCATTGATCATATAAAACTGAATTTCCAATAAAAAGTTATGGATCTCAAAACCAAAGATCTTTGATGAGTGAAAATACCATCATTCAATCAGAACTGAGGGAATTAATAAAAAAATTCATTTTCTTTTCCATTAATTAATGAATTATTTAACCTTCTAGTATGAAAATATTGAAATTTACATAATTTAATTGTATAATTTCATAATTTATATAATTTATTCCACAATATTATATTTCTAATCAAATAATGAGTATTCTATATGAATTTATCCTGATTGAAACCGAATAATAATCTATTATTTAAAACATATTCAAAAAAGGAATTTTTATTTTATTCAACAATTGTCTAGATGTTGACTATATCCCAAATGGTTAGAAAATTGTATGAAAATTCATAGATTGAATAAACATTCATATGATGAAATAACAAATTGATATCTAAAATTCAATATTAATACTCATCGTTAAAACTATATTATTCCATAAATAAATAACCATACATTTAAAATAACCACAATAAAATCATAATATATGATTTTTTACCTTAAAGGATTAACTAATACATTTCACTTCATATTTACAAAAATATGGGCATATCCTTTTCAAATAACATCAATTACATAGTCATCAAATAACTTTTTAATAAAATAGTAATCTATATCAAAATACTGGTGATCCCATAATTTATCTAATATCAAATGTCATAAAAACCATAAATTTTATGAATACCTTAATCATTTTATGCAAAAAAATAAAATGAACAATTCCAAATAAAGAAACAATTATTATATTGAACCGCGTAATAAATCATGTCCAGAAAATTCATTAACGACTTTAAGTTCACATTACTTAAAAACACAATGTGGTTTTTATGACATTCAAATTAGAATCATACATAATATAATAGACTTAATACGGTATCCATAACATTTAAGATATCCTCACACGAAAACCCCAATTATAAAATGTTATCGTATCCTTTTCTCAAATTCCAACCATAACTACTCTGGACTAGCACCCATGGATGTAGTGCTGAAACTATAAATTTCATATTTATTACACTTATATCGATGATGCTGATCCCATTTTCATGATCTATTACATTGAAAAACTATAGAAAAATATTATATAATGTATATTGTCATGTACCTTTTAGATTTATAGTTTTATTGATTTAGAAAAAACTATTAACATAATTTATTTATACACAACTAGTTTGTAATGATGAACATAACTCATAGTATTCCCCCTTTTCATAATCCAAATTAGGTCATCCACAAATACCATATGCGATCCATTAAGATATAATTAATTCAATCTGGGTATTTAGAAGTTGGGGAGTATGAAACATTAGAAGGATAAGATCAATTTCCTTGTATAGATAAACCTAAGAATTTACAATTGTGTTTAATTTGGTAGAATGGTGTAAAAAATAAACCATGGTCAACTAGAAAAGACACCCAAACTGGAAATTTTTTAAAAATAGGTAAAACATGATAATAAAAACCATAAAATAATAAGAAGAAGACATGATATACATCTAGATTATTAAGTAGAAAAATATGAGGTAAAAAATATATATACTATCAAATCTAAAAAAAGGTATATTCAAATGCAAGTCAATATGCCATGTAACCAATAGTCACTTAAAGACCTACTAATCTGAAAGTAGTAATAACAAGAGATGGGATTATTCTACAATATGTTATCCCCTTTACATTAATGATATAATAATACCAATAAAACTCATAAAGGCACATGTACCGTGTTATGAAAATCCAAATAGGATACCAATATAGTTTATATAAAATTTATAATATAAATAATGAAAAAATTTATCATATAAAATATTTTTTATTGAATTTTCAATAAAACAAACCCATGTATAGATAATGATCCATTTTTCCTAAATTTGATTTCAAAAAACCTATTCATATTCTCTGAACAAAAATATGATAAGTAGGTGTGATAAATTCTGAAATAAAATAAATTCATTAATAAGTAATCAAGAAAACACATTTTCATGAAACAACCTATCATTAAAATCTATGTGATAAAACCACATATAAAATCTATAAGAAAAAATACTTTATAAAAAAATCATACGATAAATAATTAAAAATGAATAAAACCAAGCATGTAGTCTCTATCATATTGGATACTACATACTAGACACTATATATCCTAAATAGGAATGATATTGGATACATCCAATATTTAGTCCTAGCAATAGATATCACAAATGGTTAACTATTGTAGTGAAACACTACATAAGGATAATCATGTCTCTTTCCCAATGACACAAAGGTTCTGTATTTAAATTTTCCCTAATTAATCTTAAAACCATCCTAAAAATACATAAAAAAATTTCATAGACAACCCATTTTTTGATTGAAATGCCTTTTTCAAGTCAACAAAAACCATTTTAAAGGAAAAACTCATTTTGAAAACATTTTCCATCCCATGAAATCATTTTAAACCATTCATACACGAAATTGAATTAACAAACTAAATGAATTTATTAAGGGCATTAACCCATTTTATAAAATCAGCTACATAATCATGGTAGAATGATAACCTCCTTCGATAATGGTGACTATAATTCATTAGAACAACCATTGAGTGATAGGGAATGAAAAAACACTAGAAGAGGGTGATATAAATATCTATCTGATCTCAAATCAAAAAACAACAATAACAAAAACTACATATGTAATCAAATCCAAAGATAAACTATAATGATAACATACTCAAAGAGAAGAAATCCAATTCCAATGGAGATAAAACCTAGAATAAAGAAACATGAATAAAAACGAGTCACATAAAATCACATTGAGTAAGATCTAGGTGGTTAATGATATGGATATAGAGATAATATAAATAAAATCAATTGTAAACCACACAAATAACCAAAATCCTGTGACATTTAAGTGGTGTGTACTCCCATTAATCGTTGTGTAATTAATGATGGTTGTAACCACGAAAAAATAGATTTCAATTTTATTAAATATATATATTATGATAGAATATGTGAACCCTATACATTTTGAAAAAACCTTCCACAATATGTATTTAGTACATACAACCATCCGAGAATCTAATATATGGCATGTATTCCAATTTAATGGCTTGTAATTGGCCATGAAATAGATGAAAATGTAGGTATAAGGACAAAATTCCAAAAATTCCCTAAATTCACAATTATAGGTATCCTCCTAAATCAATATTTTTCAATAAACACCCAAAAAAAGGGAACCCAAAAACAAATGATAAAACATAACTGACATATTCGTAGTGTGGAGTTACAATATCCAAAGCATAAATGTTTTGTTCTCATAAAAGATTCTCAATATCCAAGGTTAGAAAAAATAGAAGCCCTTTACTTCCTCATAAATGAATACTACTCCCACATATCATGGATTTGATTCCCATTATTCCATGGTAAAATACATAGGGTGTTATTTTAGCATATTGTACTTTATCATATATATTTACAATCTAAATTACTGCAACACATTTTTTTTATTCAGATCATGAAAAAATCTCTAAATATAAAGGCATGGTTAGGATCTAATATAGACATTATCAATTCTGGAATCATGAAACACATTGTATATTTATCTAAAACCATAATGAAAATGAAAATGATAGACCACCCTACCCATTCATCCATCATTCTCAATGGGGGCCCCAAAACGTGGGGATAACATACCCTACTTACCCAATTTATGATTTCCCAATCTAGGTGAAACACTATGGAGGAATCAATCGTCAACCTATAATTATCTCATGTATAATTTAAGAAAGAAATGGGATTTCTGGTTACATTATTCCATTATGTAATCCCCTATATCAACTACATTGTCATATTGGTCACCTGAACAATACTCATTCCAACCAAGGATTTCTCTCCCAACTCTGACTAAAAGAAGGGTTACCCATATGGATTATCACTCAATGCCTTTAAGGGTTCCATCTTAATCAAATCCATATAAATATTTTTATTTGAAAACATACAAAAATGTAATATAATTATCCCAAGATCCTCTTTAATTGGGGACATAAGCCTAAAGAATATCATTCATAACATAGATAACACTATCCATCTTTCCAATCATATGTGGAAGATAATACATGATTAATTTAATATAGGAACCCATATCCTCCTAAAGACCATTAAGAAGCCTATATCTAATCCTTCGATCCCTATCAGAAACTACTGTAGTGGATTCCCTATGACGTCTCATAATATTATATATATATATATAACTCCCCACCCTATTCCACTATCACCATCTCCTTCATAGGTAGATAATCCTTTTTATTCATGAGTTTATCAATGATAACCCATATGACATCATTCCCACAAGAATTACTTATTAAAAAACAATAATTTCCATGGAGCTATCATCGCAGTTCCATACTAAAATAGGTAAGGGATGTAACAACTCCACTGGCCAACAGTGGTCCCCATTAATTCTATCACAAGTAAGACACCATAATAAACATTCCCATATCAACTACCTCACCCTCTTCCACAAATAAGAACTTCTCAGATCATGGTATATATTTTTCTAGTTGGGGTCACTAATCAATAATAATAGTGTCCCCTGCCTAAAAACTCTTTCATTATTGAAAATGAAAGAACCAAACTACTCTAGAAAGTCAAAGCAATACTGGAAGACTAGGACTAACCTCTCAAGGTATCTCCACTATTATGGATTTCACAGAACTGTAAGAACATGGTTTCTTCCACCTACTCAAGATTAACATTCTAATATAAATTTGTTTTTTCATTCATCAAAGACATGAACTCATGTCTTCCAACCTCTTAAAAACTCAAGATCATCCCATCAAACAAACTCATCAGAGAAATATACATTACTGATTTCATCACGGATTGTGTAATATTTTTTCTCAATGCATTGGAAACCACTTTCCCTATCCATGGTGTATAATAAATATCAAAATCAAAATCCTTAATATACTCAACATGCGATCTCCATCAAAAATTTAGAACCCACATATTAAAAATATATTTCAAGATATTATAAATAGAACATATTGTAATCCTCTCCACAATGAGATAGTGAAACCACATTTTCTGTCCTTGAAAAACATATAAAAATTAAATATCATGCGATGGGTAGTTATTCTTAGAAGGGAGTAACTAGGATGATCCCTATTCCAAATACATTACCCCTATTTTAAGATATATCCAAAAATTATACCATTAGTATCATAGAAAGCATCATAGCCTGATCATAATTCTGAAAGAATCAATACAAGTTCCAAATTCAACCTCTCATTCAGCTCCTGAAAAGATCTCTAACACATTTTATTCCATTCACACATTAACACATTAACTTTTAAAGATGTAATTAAATATTCAGACTATTATAATTACTTAACAACCCATCTACATTCACTAAGAAAACCCATGAATACCTAGAACACAAACTTATTTTATGGCTAGTACTGGGACATAACTTTCTTGTATTCTTACAGGATCCACTAAGCCATCTTAGATATCACTTTCCCCAAATACATCTCTTCCTTGTTTCAAAACTCAAACATGGAAAAATTAATCTACAAAAAATTCACTTTCATGGTATAGAGCATAATATCAAAAAAGTATATTTGATCCTTATCTGAGTTAGATAATACCAAAATATCATGCATTAACACAACAACAAAAGTGTTCAAGAATCGATGAATGATCAGTTCATTGTATTACATAATGTATTTATAAATAAATATAATATAGAATGTAATGAACACTACACAGAGTCTATTCAAAACAATAATATAATTACGTAAACAATATAGATATAACCAGGAAATATATTTTTTGTTTCTAAAAATTGAATTTTGAAAAGTGGACATACACAGTTGAGATGAGTAATCTATTTAGAAATATATTAGAAAAACATACTTTTTTGCGTAATAGTAACAACAACCTTTTGGAAATTAATGTTACCATTATGAATAGTAATATGACCTATACGAATAGTAATTTAGAAAAATGAATTCTAAACTCAATAATTAATTTATAAATAATAAATTGGTATCATATAAATGAATTTATCATATAAAAATATAAATGTAAATACAAATAAATGTTTTATAAATTACTAATTATGTATTAGTTAGTGTATAAAAAAAAATTTATTTATAATTTTATAATTAATATAATGATTCAAAAGTTAATTTATTTTCTTGATATATAATAATAAGTTAATATTTTTATATACTATTATTATAAGATAATTTTTTGTGTCCTTAGGTGTTTTTTTCAAAGCATCATAAAATAATTTATAATTTTAAAATTTGTATTTTTCAGGAAAATGATGATTTTAATAAGAAAAATTAATTTCATATATCATGTAAAATATTGTCATAAAATATAGTACATTTTTGAAATCTACATTTCATTAATTGGTTAGGTTAAATGTTTACCATTTAACTACAATAGTTGAATTTTACGTGAATAGTAAAAAATAAAATTTTAAAAATACATTATTTTTTTATAATGTCGAGAGATATTATTGATATAAAATTTTCTAAACATATTGAATAAATAAATAATTATTTTATATGATAAATCTTTTATTCAATTAATTAAATACATATAAATTATATTTTTCCATATTTATAAATGAACTATTTTCATTATCGACATAGTGCGTGCGCCGCACAGAAAAATCATGTTTGGTTCCATAAAAATAATAATTAATAAATAAAAATTATTTTCCCAGCATTGAAAAATTATATTTTTTATGATAATTTATAAAATATAGTGATATAATATTATTCTTCTCAAAATATCAATGCAATTCTTATAGAGGGAAAGAAATTATAAATTAAACTATTTAGGATGTTGTCTTGTTATGTATTTGTGTGAATATAAAAAATTAACTAATATAGATTTTCATTTGTAATATAATTATATTATTTTTAGGATGGTAATATATTTTAAATTTTATATATATAATAATAAACATTTTTGTGTATGCACCAATGTTGTAGCTCTTGTGTAAGAATACGAAAAATAAAAAAGTATTTTTAATTAAAATTATAATAAATAAAACATATTTGTTCAAAACACATATTATATAAGTATTTATCAACCATTATCATTTTTTATTACAATTTGGCACATTTTGGAACTCTAAAGACCCGAAAAATTCACAGATTTTTTTTAAATTTTCTTTGGATTTTTACAAGAATGCAGTTTCTGACGGCACCTGATTCCGAGGCCCGGTGTGCCCGAAATCATCATACGATGTTTAGCTCGGGTATGTTCAGTGAACAAATGAGCGGGTTTTTCTAAATTATGAACCAGTGCTCGGAATCGAATTATGAGGGCACCAATGGAATCACAGCACTGGTAGTTTCATAGAAACACCTTTTTCGGAGATGCATTTGCTCGGGTGTGGTTTTTAATTTTTGGGGTTAATTTAAGAAATAAAATAAAGTGGTACGATAAATTTTTTATTTTAATTAAAGTGGAATAACCTAAGTTAAGCTGATAAGGTGGGACCCACAATATACTACCCACTTGGTAGGATATTTCTGAGGTGGGGCCCACATGAGCCCCATCGTTTCGTTCCTTCTATGTAACGCACCTGCACCCCCCTTTTAATGAAGTCAACCGTGTGTTTATTCTGGTTAAGAAACGCCTCATTAATTTGGACGATTTATTCGTTACAATTAATTCTTTGATTTAATTGTTTGTTTCGTTTCTTTTGAAATTCAAATGGTGGCATGTGCATTAATAAAATAAGACGACTCTTATTTTATTTTTGTTGAAATTCTGGTTGTGGGAGCCTTTGGGAGAAAATTAGAAGCCGTGAGGAACTTCATCGTTCTTCAACGAAGAACGCGAAGAACGCACAGCCGACGACGAAGAACGCCGACCTCCGACTGCGGACGATGGCGAGAGACGCCTTCCTCGGAGACCACCTAACGCCAATGACGTTCCTTCCGTGACGCTTCTTCCGAGGCAATCCTCTTCTTCCGCGGTGATCCTCTTCTTCCGCGGCGGTCCTTTTCTTCTGTGACGGTTAATTCCGCGACGCACGCTCGTTCGACGACAACGTTGATGAAGGGGTTATGTGTTTTAATTTGTGAAATCATCCTTCATCTAATCCATTCTTTTGGACCACTTGTTATCTCGTAACGGGAGGGGGTCAGACCGCACAAACACGACCGACCGTCCTCTCTTATTATTATTTGTTGTTGCGATTTGAGGGAAAGTAACGCGGTGTCGTCGCACCGCGTGGGAACGAGTGGCAAGGAATGTGTGGCGCCGTCACGCCTCGTATTTGAGAATTGAACCAAGCCACGGTGCCGTTGCGCCAGGCCGGAAAGAAACTGAAGACACCATGGCCGGAGCAGGGCCGCGGCGGAGGGGCGCGGAGGAGTATCGGAACCAGCGGCCGGAATCGGGCCGCCGGCGTCGAAGAAGGGGGGAATGGCCTTGCCGATATCGTGGCGGTAGAAGCTGGCCAACAGGAGCGGGCCGGCCAGACAGTAGAAGAACCAGGGGTTCGAATCCCCCGGCTGGCCAAACGTGAGTGGCCCCATTAAGTGGACGTTGTTTCTTCAATCAGGGGCAACGACCCCCGCATCCGAACGGCTTGGCCATTCGGCCGATCCCATTGCCATAGCATGCCTGGCCGGCTTCCCTAGCCGGTCCGTCGGACCGGGCCACCTCGCCGGGCCACGCCCGACCGGGCCGCGCCCGCCGGGGCTGGCCACGCCCATGCGGGCCGGACCCGGTTCAGGGAAACCGGGTTCAGGCTGACCCTGGGGGTATCGGGCGGAGTCGGACCGGGCCCGAACCCCTTAATACCAAACCTCTTTCGGTCTGTTGCCCATAACATGAGTTGCAGACCTCTGATCAACGCACCTTCAGTTGTGTATTAATCCTTGGAACGAGACGGTCATTTCGGTATATTATACTCATGTTTTAGGAGTACATTGCTTTCGACCGGGTTGGTTCATAAACGAAACCAACCGGGCCCTCGGAGCGGAATCACTTATAACAGGAACTCCGGGCGTCGGATTGACATGTCGTCAACATTGATGGATTCCTCTATGTGAGGTTGTCCATTTGGCTTACTCCGCTTGATGTTTGGATGCAGTTGGAGTACGGTCGGGTTGGATTTCACTAAAAAACCAACCGGGCCCCTAGGATGAAAAAGCCAATAACTCTCAGACCGGGCGTCCGATTGACGCGCCCTCTGTCATGTTGAGTTCATGATGACGATAAAGAACTTTTGGATACATCAAATCCAGACTATGTGTCAGTTTATGTATCTACCCCTCGGCTCATGGAGCGGACCCTCCCGAACGAGCTTGCTGTGTGCGGGAACCCTAGAGCTGGTTGCGACTACGATGACGACGACGACTCTGCATAAATCCTCCGGGGATTCGATGGTGACGACTATAGCACTCAGCGATCCTACGTGGATCAGTGCTACTGGTCCTGTGTGGGTCAAATCCTTTGTGGGTCAGCGCTCAGTGGTCCTGTGTGGGCCAGCGCCTACATATCCTGTGTGGGTCTGATCCTGTGTGGGTCATTGCGAGG
The DNA here is from genome assembly GCA_963277665.1 of Viscum album. Lineage (NCBI taxonomy): Eukaryota > Viridiplantae > Streptophyta > Magnoliopsida > Santalales > Viscaceae > Viscum > Viscum album. The sequence goes on along the minus strand of OY728159.1, from coordinate 1,756,767,499 downwards.
GTTAGTCACCTATCGATCCTGTGTGGGTGAGATCCTGTGTGGGCCATTTCGGGGGTTAGTACCTATCGATCCTTTGTGGGTCCGACGACTTAGATGAATCAGTGGGTATATCGGATCATCTTTATCATCATACGAAGAAGTATACCTATGTGAGCTGAATCTTGACTTGCTTTCCTCTGTGGATTACGTTATGCTTTCCTGTGTGGATTGGTTTGTGATATCATGTGTGGATGCGATCGAAAATGGGCTCGAATTTTGGAGCCGAACTGGTTTTGGTGACTTAGGTATATGTATGGGAATATACCTATGAAGTGTCATATGTTACTTTGTTATTGTATCTTTCCTTTGTGGATTATCCTTTGTTGATTCTGGGAGACCTTTGGGGTCTCGGGGTCCCTACTGAGTAGCTTATACTCACCCCTGCATAGGCTATGCCCGCTCTACGTTGTGTTGGTTGCAGACGACGAACAACGCTGATCGTGGTTGAGGCATGCGGAGCAGGTCGGTACCCGGAGGTGGACCACTAGGTGGAACGTACTCAGAGCGGATTGCTAGACCCGAGAAGGTGTGGAGGCTATATGTACTCACCCTTCAGGTGGGACTTCCAGTGGACGGCTCGAGGCTGCAGCTTTAGTTTCAGTTGCTGTTTTCCCTTTCCTGTTTTACTTTACTTTCAAATTGGGTTTGAATACTGGCCCACTTACTTTTCCGCACTTACGTTTGTATCAGTTTTCAAATAGTGTTTACTTATACTGCTTTCTTGCTCTGTGGTGTTTATTTACATTACAAAGGCAATTCCTTTTCTTTTTATCAGGAATTATGCATTGGTGCTAGTCTCCAGCCCCTGGCCTATGGAAGGAGGGCATGGGGTAGTCACGGCACGGGCCCCGAGGACGGGTCGTGACAAATTGGTATTAGAGGTGTTCAGTTCTACCACAGAACTTTGGACTTTGATATTTTTCTTTGTGAAACAATTGTGTTAAGAATATTGGGTGTGGTTATCAGTCAAGGGAGTCCAGTGTTGGTGCGGCTGCCGACATATCCATACACCAGGACCCTGACTTCTGATTTCTGACATAATGCACGAAAACATTGATTGCATGTGTGTCTCATGTTTTCATTGTGATTACTTTGTTTCATCTCACCAGGAATAATTTTCTGACCTTGGAGAACCTGTCTCTTTTAAGGATGGCCTCACGATGACAGCCAACTAGGATTTTGAGAGTTGTGCGTGACTATATCCCACCGAGAGACAAGGCCTCGGTATATGGACCTTTTAAAGAAGAGGCACTGGCGGTACCTCTACCCGCTGAGCCACTGATGCTATTAGCCCCATCCGATGATGATGCACATCGCCTTAGTGCACTGCACGCGTTTCAGTGCCAGCGATCACACAGGTTCCGCAGGGAGACAGACCCCCAGGCAGCCGAGGATTTGCTGGAGGCAGTGGTACGAATTTTTAGGTTAGTGAGGACACCAGCAGACCTCCTGGTGATCCTTGTGGCTAGCCTACTGCACGCGGCAGCGTGCAGATGGTGGAGCTTGATGCTCCAGGTGCATGATGAGGCATCACTTCTTCGGATGGACATTGAGAGCCTCTTCAACTTGGAGTTCGTCCCAGCCACCCTCCATGCGGTGTGTATCAAAGAGCTTCTACAGCTGCGGCAGGGCAGCTTGACGGTCGCCCAGTACTCGGCGATATTTACTGATCTCTCGCGCTACTCGACAGACATGGTACGAGACCCATTCTTCTGGGCCTGGACCATTGAGCAGGGATTGAGGATTGAGTTCAGGGCATCACTGATCTCCCACAGCATCCCGAGTCAGGTAGGGGTACTGGAGAGATCCTTTCCGATCGAGAGCTTCCTTGTTGATCCTTCATATGCAGCGAGACCTATCGCGGGGCGACACATAGCAGAGTCTTTTACAGCAGGCAGTCGACGGATGAATCATGGGTCCAGGTAGACCAGACCCTCAGGCAGATGACCTTAGGACACTGGCTTAGCAGTGCGGGGCACACAGCGCGAAGCCAGTTTTTCGAGAGGCTGACAGTGCTACGCGTGCGGCGGGCAGGGCCACATGGCTCGTGACTGCCCGACCCGCCGTGCCGAGGATCAGTAGACGGTTGAGGGTCTGTACAGGGAGAGGCAGAGGGTCGACCGTGGTGGTCCATAAGGAGCAGGCGGACAAGGAAGAGGAGCTGGTCGAGTAGTAGGTGGTGGGAGACACATTGAGGCTCTACCACCACCACCACCATGAGGTCCACCCTGACCATACGGAGCTGGTAGGCATAGACAAGCACAACTCCAAACAGCAGAGTCCTACGTCCACGACGCACCCGAGATGATTCGAGGTACTATCGGTGTCTATTCCACCCTTCCTGCAGTTCTTATAGACACACGATTGAGTCATTCTTTCATAGCCACTGCCCTTGTTCAGATCTCAGAGATTCTGACAGAGCCATTGGCTCGATCCTTACGGCTAGATACTCCTACGGAAGCAGACTCGACGATTACACACTGGTGCCGGCAGTGTGAGCGTACTCTTGGAGGTGAGAGCTTCGGATGAGATCTTCTTATTGCGGCGTCGAGGCCTTACGACGTCATCTTGGGCATGGATTGGTTATCTACAGTCCATGATCAGATTTACTATTTGAGGCGCAAGGTGCGGTGTGTACGCACCGAAAGGAGAATGTTCACCTTCACGAGCGTGAAGGGAGCCTTCGTAGCACATGATGGACTTCCGCAGAGGAGAGGACAACCCATCAATCATCAGTTGGCTAGCCTCATCCTTGGAATAGTTGATGTGCGGTGTCCTAGATTTCATGCAATGGTGGATTAGTATGTGGACGTTTTTCTCATCGACGTTCCAGGACTAACTCCTCGTAGAGAGGTATACTTTTATATTGATATGTACCCCGAGACAACCCCGATATCCACCCCAGCATATCGGATGGCTCCCGCCGAGCTTCGAGAGCTACGAGTATAGTTGGAGGACTTGCAGGACATAGGATTCATCCGTCCCAGTGTTTCACACTGGGTTTCCCCGATATTGTTCGCCAAGGAGGTGGACGGGAGCTTGCAACTTTGTTTCGACTATCGTCGAATGAACCATGTGACATTGAGGAACAAGTATCCTCTACTGAGGATTTATGGCCTCTTCGGTCAGCTCAAGGGAGCACTGTGGTTCTCAAAGATAGACCGCAGGTCAGGATATCATCAGATCAGAGTTCAGAATGATGACGTGGAGAAGACGGCCTTCAGATGTCGGTATGGACACTATGAGTTCTTGGTTATGCCCTTCGGTGTATCCAATGCTCCCGTAGTTTTCATGGGCCTCATAAACAGGATATTTCAGCCATACCTCGATCGATTTTTCATGGTCTTCATCGATGAAATTTTGATATACTCGACGACTGAGGAGGAGCACGCCTACCACTTGCGAGTTGTAGTAGACACACTCCGAGAGCACCAGCATTATGGAAAACTCTTGAAGTTTCATTTCTGGATACGTGAGGTAGAATTCTTGGGACACGACATCCCTGAGGTGGGAGTTGCGGTGGATCCTGCGACGATAGAGGCAGTGCCAGCTTGGGAGCCACCCAGGAGCGTGACGGAGGTGCAGAGTTTCATGGGACTAGCTGGATACTATCGGAGATTTCTGTCTGACTTCTGCAGAGTAGATGGACCAATCTTATCTTTGACGAAGAAGGGGAAACCCTTTGTGTGGTCCGACAGATGTCAGTAGAGCTTCCATGAGTTGAGGCAGAGATTTACCAGTGTGCATATCTTGAGGTTTCCGGAGGAGGGAGTAGGGTATGTAGTTTACTGCGATCCATCAGGGACCGGACTTGGATGTGTCCTGATTTAGGAGCGGGCCATGATCGCATATGGATAACGTCAGTTGAGGTAGCATGAGCATAACTACACTACCCATGACCTAGAATTAGCAGCAGTGGTCTTCGATCTGAAGATGTGGCGACACTATCTTATGGGAGAGCACTTTACAGTCTATTATGACCATCAGAGTCTCATGTACATATTCTCTCAGAAGGACCTGAACCTAAGACAGCGTAGATGGCTCGAGTTCATCTAGGACTATGACTTTGAGATAGTCTATACTCCTGGGAAGGGGAACATGGTATCCGATGCTCTCAGCAGGAGGACGGGAATTCAGCTACTTGGGGAGGCGACAGAGCAGCTAGCCGCTTTGCAGATATCTTTTGTGGATAGAGATGAAGCAGCCTTCCTTCAGTCACTCATAGTCACTCCTCCTCTAATATAGTGGGTTAGAGAAGCACAGTGTGGGGGCGCCGACTATGAGACGTGGTGTGCACAGATATTCTCAGGACATGCACCTGATGGTTTCTCCTTAGTAGGAGAGCACAACGTCCTTTTCAGAGGACGTACCTTTGTATCAGTTGCTTTATGGGAGGAAGTGCTGAGAGGGTTTCACACTTCTCCTTTGGCGGTACATCCTGGAGTGGCAAAGATGTACCGGGATCTCATACGATAGCACTAGTGGCCGGACATGAAGAAGGTTGTAGCAGAGTTCGTTTCTCGATGTCTCACCTGCCAGCAGGTGAAGGCAGAGCATCAGGTACAATCCGGCTTGGTACAGCCCTTGGAGGACCCAGAGTGGAAGTGGGATGGGATATCTATGGACTTCGTGACTGGACTTCCGCACACATCCAGAGGTCACGACACCATTTGGCTGATTGTCGACCGACTCACCAAGTCGACTCACTTCTTTCCCATAAGAGAGCAGGGCTCAGTGGAGATCTTGGAACGTCTATATGTTGAAGAGATTGTACGACTACATGGATTTACATCATCTATCACCTCCGGTCGAGATACTCGCTTTACTTCCCGGATATGGAAGGGGTTGCATGAGGCATTATGAACGCAGCTATGTCTGAGTACCACCTTTAACCCTCAGACAGATGGTCAGATGGAGAGGACAATACATACTCTTGAGGACATGCTCCGCACATTTTTCCTCGACTTTGGTCGCAGCTGGGAGGGAAACCTACCCTTGGTGGAGTTCGCATACAACAATAGCTACCACTCCATCATCGGGATAGAACCATATGAGGCGTTGTACGGCCGACCTTGCAGATCACTGCTGTGCTGGACAGTCCCTGGGGAGTCAGCACTTGTTGGACCAGAGATGGTCCATGCCACAATAGAGAAGGTCCAGACCATCTAGGAGCGGATGAGGACAGCTCAGAAGCAGCAGAAGTCTTATGATGATAGGAGGTGGAGGCCACTAGTGTTCGAGGATGGAGATCACACCTTCTTGCGGGTCTCACCTCGATGTGGATTACGGAGATTTGGACAAGGTGGAAAGTTGACTCCACGCTTAATCGGACCATTCCAGGACCTCAGCATGATTGGCGAGGTGGCTTTTAGCCTGGCTCTACCACCTCAGTTGCACCGTGTGCACGACGTCTTCCACGTATCCCAGCTGAGGAAGTACGTGCCCGACCCGATCCATATCATATACCATTTGTAGATTGACGTTGATGATGGGGTGACTTTTGCGGAGCTCCCGGTGGAGCTTGAGGATCGACAGGAGCAGGACCTATGTAGACGGTCGATTCCTCTAGTGCACATGATATGGCAGCACGTGAACCTCCAGGAGAGCACTTGGGAGTGGGAGGCTCAGATTCGTGCTCATTACCCACATTTGTTTCCCTAGTTTTTTATGTATCATTATGGAGATGTGAAGCCCTGAGGTGGGATTGATGGAAAGACCCAAAAAATTCAAGTGAATTTTTTTTCTTATTTTTCTTTGGATTTTTACAATAACACAGTTTCTGACGGCACCTGATTCTGAGGCCCGGTGTGCCCGGAATCATTTTCCTAATTTTAACTCCGGTACGTTCAGTGAACAAACGAGCATGTTTTTCTAACATTTGAACCGGTGCTCAAAATCGAATTCTGAGGTCACCAATAGAAACAAAGCACCAGTAGTTGCATAGAAACACCTTTTTCTGAGTTTCGTTTGCTCGGGTGTGGTTTTTAATTTTTGGGGTTAAGTGTAGAAATAAAATAAAGTGGTGAGATAATTTTATTTTTATTTTACTTAAAGCGTCTTAACCTATTTTAAGTAGATAAGGTGGGACCCACAATATCCTACCCACTTGGTAGGATATTTGTGAAGTGGGGCCCGCACGAGCCACAATGTTTATTTCCTTCTATGTAACGCACCCACACCCCCCCTCAATGAAGTCAACCGTGCGTTTATTCTGGCTAAGAAACCCCTCATTAATTTGTGCGTTTATTCGTTACATATAATTCTTTGAATTAATTATTCATTTTGTTTCGTTTGAAATTAAAAAGTTGGAATGTGCGTTAATAGAATAAGACGACTCTTATTTTATTTTTGTTGGAATTCTGGTCATGGGAGCCTTTGGGAGAAAAAGAGAAGCCTTGAGGATCTTCTTCGTTCTTCAATGAAGAACGTGAAGAACGCACCACCTCCGACAAAGAACGCCGACCTCCAACGGCGGACGATGGTGAGAGACGCTTTCCTCGGAGTCCACCTAACGCCAACGACGTTCCTTCCGTGACACTTCTTCCACGGAGATCGTCTTCTTCCGCGGCGATCCTCTTCTTCCACGGTGATCCTTTTCTTCCGCAATAGTTAATTCTGTGACGCATGCTCATTCGATGACAACGTTGAGGTACGGGTCACGTGTTTTAATTTGTGAAATCTTCCGTTATCTAACCCTATTCTTTTGGACCACTTGTTATCGTTTAACGGAAGAGGGCCGGATCGCACAAACACGGCTGACCTCCTCCCTTATTATTATTTGTTATTGCAGTTTGAGGGAAAGTAACGCGGTGCCGTCGCACCGCGCGGGAACAAGCAGCAAGGAATGCATGGCATCGTCGCGCCTCGCATTTGAGAATTGAACCAAGTCGCGGTGCCGTCGCACCGCGCCGGAGCGAAACCGAATACACAGCGGCCGGAGCAGGGCCGCGGCGGAGGGGCGCGGTGCCGTCGTGCTGCGCCAGACATACCAAGGCCACAGCTTATGTCACGGTGGAGTAGCGGAACCAGCGGCCGGAATTGCGCCGCCGGAGTAAGAGCATGGGGGACCGGCCTTGCCGGTCTCATGGTGGCAGAAGTCGGCCGGCCGGAGCAGGCCGACCGGAACGTGGAAGAACCAGGGGTTTGAAACCCCCGGCTGGCCAAATGTGAGTGGCCCTATTAAGGGGCCGCAGTTTCTTCACGTGGGGGCAGCGCCCCCAACTTCCGAACGGCTCAGTCGTTCGGCCAAGCCCCTGGCTAGCGCGCCAGTGCGCCGCGCGCAGGACCGGCTACCCGGGCCAGTTCGCCAGACCGGGCTGCCAGGCCGGGCCATGCCAATCGGGCCGGGTCGTGCCTGCCAAGTCGGGTTGTGCCCCGGCGGGCTGGACCCGGACCTGGTTTGGGTCAACCCTGTTCGGGCCGACCCTGGGGCTATCAGGCCGAGTCGGACCGGGCCCGAACCCCTTAATACCGAACCAATTTTGGTCCGTTTCCCATAACATGAGCTGCATACCTCCAACCAACACACCGCCCATTGCGTAGCGATCCTTGGATCGTTACGGTCATTTCGATATACTATAATCATGGTTTCGGAGTACTTTGTGTTCGACCGGGTAGGTTCGTACACAAAACCAACCGGGGCCTCGGAGCGGAAACACTTATAACTTGAACTCCGGACGTCCGATTGACATGTCGTCGACTTTGATGGATTCCTCTATGTGCGACAGACCTCTTGGGTTACCCCGCTCGAGGTTTGGATGCAGTTGGAGTACAGTCGGGTTGGTTTTGAATTAAAAACCAATCAGTCCCCTGGGACAAAAAAGTCAATAACTCTCAGATCGGGCGTCCGATTGACGCGCCGTTTGTGACGTTGAGTTTTTGTTGATGATACAGAACTTCTGGATACATCAACTCCGGACTATGTTTCTATTGATGTATCAGCCCCTCGGCCCGTGGAGCGGACCCTATTGAACGAGCTTGCTGTGTGGGGGAACCATAGAGCTCGCTGCAACTGCGATGACGACGACTGTGCAGAAATCCTCCGTGGATTCGACGACAACAACTACAGCACTCAACGATCCTACGTGGATCAGTGCAACCGATACTGTGTCGGTCAGATCATGTGTGGGTCAGCGCTCAGCGCTCCTGTGTTGTCCAGTGCCTATAGATCCTATGTGGATCTGATCTTTTGTGGGTCATTGCGGAGGTTTATTACCTATCGATCCTGTATGGGTCAGATCTTGTGTGGGTCATTGCGGGGGTTAGTAACTATCGATCCATTGTGGGTCCGGTGACTTTGATGAATCAGTGGCTATATCTGATCATCTCTATCGTCATACGAAGAAGTATACCTGTCTGAGCTGAATCTTGACATGCTTTCCTATGTGGATTTAGTTATGATTTCCAGTGTGGATCAGGATGTGATTTCCTGTGTGGATGCGATCAAACTTGGGCACGGCTGATGGATCCGAACTAGTATTGATGACATTGGTATATGTATGGGCATATACCTGAGCAGTGTTGTATGTTACTTCGTGATTTTATCTTTACTTTGTGGATTATCCTATGTGGATTCTGGGAGACCTTCAGGGGTCTCGGGGTCCCTACTGAGTAGCTTATACTCACCCCTTCATGGGAGATGCCCGCAATACGTTGTGTTGGTTGCTGACGACGGACAGCGCTGATCGCGGTTCAGGGTTGCGGAGAAGGTCGGTACCCGGAGGTGGACCACTGGGTGGAACATACTCGGAGCGGACGGCTGGACCCGAGGAGCTGTGGAGGCTATCTGTAATCACCATTCAAGTGGGACTTCCATTGGATGGCTCGAGGCTGTGGCTTTACTTTCAGTTGCTGTTTTCCATATCCTACTGTACATTAATTTCAGTTTGTGTTTGTATACTGGCCCAATTACTTTTCTACACTTACTTTTGTATCTGTTTTCACTTAGTGTTTACTTCTACTTCTTTCTTGCTCTGTGGTATTTGTTTACTTTACAAATGAAATGCCTTCCCTTTTTATCAGGAATTACGCCTTGGTGCTAGTTGCCAGCCCCTGGCCTATAGAAGGAGGACTTGGGGTAGTCACGGCATGGGCCCCGAGGACGGGTTGTGACAGGAACCATATGTATCAAATTTGTAACATTATATTACTTTATTAAAAATAAGGAATACGTGTTCACACTACAATTATTACTTATTATAATATTTTAATATAATGTTTTTCTGAAGTGTTTTTCTAAAAATAAATCCTTTCTAAATCCAATAGAATTATATTTCTCATATAATTATATATCTATTATTTAGGTAATAAATAATTTCATTAATGGACTGAACAATTATGATGTGTAAATATTAAATTATTTAATATGTAAAATTAATGATTTGAAAAATAGTACAATTAATATAATATTTTATTTTTAAGATAATTAATGATTTATAAAGGAACATATAATATTCTTATAATAAAATAAAAAATTTAATTCAAATTGGAAACTTTTTTTTAACTTGCATATTCTCGTCTTTCTGAATAGTTTTTTTTTTAAAAGTATTATTTTATTCTTGAATAAAATATTTAATTAAATTATTAAAAAGTTAAAAAAGTCATGAACGAGGAAAAAAGAGATGATTAATTATATAATGGGATATACTATGATTTTGAGACCTTTTTAAGTCTTAACCCCTATAATAAATTTTAATATCTTAATTATTTGTGTGATTCCAAAATAACCCCTCACCTAATTATAAAAGGAGGCTCCCTCTTTCACAAATTTTAATCACTCTGTCCATTATTTCTCATCTAAACTCTACCAAAATCCATCATAATCATCCATCAATATGTTATAGTGCTAATGGTCTCATAGAAAGACCTCTTCCAAATGCCTTCAGGAGGTTTCTAGAGAGAAATGTTCAAGGGGTTAAATTCCATCATCTTATCTTTCAAATTATTTTTTACTTATACCTTATATAAACCTATTATCCAGTGATTCTGGAAAACAAGATTATAATATATGAACTATGATTTTGTTCTGATAATAGAACAAAATCATAAATTTTCTCATCATATCCTTTATTCTTAAATAACAAAATCACTTTCTGTTGTGCGTCAACTCAATGCCTTCGTGGATGATGATTCTTCATATTCCTTTTACCAAAATCATGGAATGTTTAAATTCATGTGTAATTGATTCAAATTTCATATATATATTTATATAAATAATCACTTCTATATTAATAATTATTTTTTATAGAGAATGAAAATTATAAACTGACCATCAAAACTCTGAAAATAACGAAACCGAAACAATCGAGATAACAAAATAATTTTAATAAATAGATGAAAATGGTTATACAATGATTATGTAATGTATTATAAAGATGACTTTATTTCATTAATAAATTAGCTACACTATTAAAACCGTTATATAGTAGTTTTGAACAACTATGGGGGAATTCGAACTTAGGTAATGGATATAATAACTCAATATCAATTCATTGAGGTAAAAATCTATTTTATGTGTTATTATTTTCCCATGATTAATTTTGAATTACCAACGATAGTTTTAGAAATTGTATCCACTTATTATTGTGGGTATATATTTGTCACACATAAATATTTCATTGAATTTTCAGCACAATAATGATATGATCATTGAGAGGTTAATTAGGAAATCTCATTATCCGTGATTGTTTATACATAAGTATTTAATTGGACAATTTTCTGATAAAATTCCATGTTATTTAAATTAATTTAAAAAAAATCATTTAATGTTATTATGTAAAGACTCATTAACTAAATCATTGTATTAAATATTACTATGATTTATTCTTCATAAATCATTATAATTCATGTCCATGATTTCATAATGGGATTAATGGATTTATTTATGAGAACATTATTATATTTAAATAATAATATTAAAATTTCACTCAAATGTGACACAGTTTAATGGGAAACAATGATTTAAAAAAATATATTTTGAATGGATTCTTTTTTAAATGCATGGATTTTGAATAAATTATTTAAATGAAAAATTTGAGTTTTTCTCAAGAAATTTTAATAATTTAATTATACAACATTCATCTATTAAAACATTCTTTGTTGGATCTTATGATTGACTATGTTTTACCTCTAATGATATCATTTACCATATTTCATTTAATGGGTTATGATTAGATTGACTGTGGATGTATTATCATGAATCCATTCACCTTATTACTCTGAAAGGTTGGGAACTATGTTTACTAATTGGTGAATGTTATTTTCATTTTATATGATAGTTTCAATATGAAAGTATATGTTAATTTTGATTCGAACCATTTGATAAGAATAATACATTGGACTTAGTAACTATTAGTTGGGGACCTTTATATCCCCTCGGTGCATCTATATATCTCACAAAATAATGTAGTTTGGGATTTTATCCATTTATGTAGGGTCTCAAAATAAGCCCGTGAAGGTATGTTTATGATGTTCAACATTGTGTATTATGTCATTATGAGATTATTATTTTATATTCCACATGATTATTTGACTATTAGAATATTTATTGTTATATTTTATTATAGAATTATTATGAAAGTTCCCAGTCATTATACTTATTTCACTGACAGAGGGATGGTGTGAATTAGCGATTCTATTTATTTATATGATTCCTTGAAATTGATGAAAAATTCTCCTCTTATTAATTATTTCTTTCCACCATTGAATATAAACCCACATCCACATGAAAATAAATGTTTACATGATTCACTATTCAATAAGAATATATATGTCATTGGTAAGGTAAGGAATTAATCCATCCCCAAAAATTCTACAAGAATAATAATTAGGGATTACAATGAGTAGGATATTATATTTCACTGATGTAGCACCATTTAAACAATTCCAATAGTGATTTTGAACCCTCTTTTCACAAATAATTTAAACCAATATTTTTCCATCAATTTATCTTACCTATACTTATTTTCAATTCCAAAAATGTATTCATTTAAAAAAATCATCAATTTCTTATGCAGAAGATGGTGAGAACGTCATAGACTCTTTTAGGAGAACTGAGTCAAATTTTCCATGTAGATTTTTCAGATTCTGATACCTTTGAGTATGTTTCTCTAAATATGATTCTTCTCTATGTGATTCTTCCTGATACAATTCTCTGTAGTATGAAAAATATGACTTAAATAGAATAACGTAGTGATAAATCATCACCACATCAATTCTGAGTACAAAAAACTCAGTATGATTTTGAAATTCAAATGATCCCAATTTAAAAATACCTAAAACTATCATACTTTTATTGGGAAAATTCATAACATTTTCCTTAGATAGGAAATCCCAAAATGGAAATCCCTGATCTGATTAATCCATCTTGATAAGATGATTAGATAAATAAAATTGATGGTTATAATAAGGTAATCAGTTTAGTATGATAATCACAAAAAAAAAGATCAACTAAACACAACTTTATTATCTTGTAACGTCTCTTTCACTTCAATCCATGAAAACATCTTCAAAAAAACTGAATACGAAAACTTCTTCTCTCTTAAAACATAGAACATCTATATTTTCTATAGTGAATTGTATATACCTCAATAAAATTTGGAAATATATTTCACCTTTTATAGGATACCGAAAAATGTTTTAGTGGGAATCCCAAAATATTTCTATCTTTAAAAAATTCACAATAATACAGTTTATTCTAAAATATGAGATTCATTTTGACTTCATCAGCTCTTCTCATATATTTTTTTTTTCTTATTGAAACTCCATCTCTTCAAATTATTATTTTTGTTTCAATATTAAATCTAAATTAATTTTCCAAATACATTTTTCTTAATCTAATATCATGTAAAAAATTCTTTGTATCAATGAAATGTAAATGTATAATGAAATTGATATCACTCTAAATATTGAATTGAAAGCTCTGTATTAATTTAATACTTTCTGAATTTTGAATTCATGTATCCCCCTATGTATCTCAGTTAAAAAATCTTTTTTCTATAATGTTGAAAAACTTTTACTTCTTCGCTTATTCAATTGACAGACAAGACAATTTAAGTGAAAATAAAAAAAATTATTCACAACCTTTGGAATGGTTAACTACATTATTGATTATATTTTTTCATTTTTATTTTCATCACCCTCTTCTGATCTTCAAAAATTTCCTTCATACAGTAACACATTCTTGTATCATTACTTCCTTCTAGACTAAAGATTAATTTTAGAATAACATCCACATCGATAAAAATCAATAAGAATGTATCATAACACACCATTCATTCTAGTTTCTTTCATTTTTTCTTATCCCAGGTACAATCATATATGAATATGATTGGCATTGATATCATCATCATGAAAACGATCATCCTATATTAGAATGTTATATTTATTCTTATTATATGTATGATTGGTCAATATAGGATTTTTTAGTAGAAACTTATTCTACCTCCACCTCACCGACAACTTTTCCTTCCTATGAATGAATATGATTGTCAAATATTCATTTTCAATGAATATGATCATAATAAACCTTTAATTTTCATCCAATTTCAATAAATATTAATTTTATAAACAACATATCATTCAATCCCCTTTATTTCCTAAATTATCCATGATAAGTTCTCTTATCAAATTATGACTTATGTGAAAGACAAATGACAAAAGCATTATCACATTTAATTAATCGTACTCACAGAGACACTGATTATTCATTAAAACAATAACTTATTTCAGAATTTTTTTATTGAGTCCAATTAAAATATACTTACTTCCAGATTCATTGTCAATTTGACACATTCATTCAAGATTTTGTGAGAACCTAATTAATTTATCATTACAATTTTCTCCCATTTCATACATTAGGTTAGTCCGACCAGATCCTTTTCCTTCAACCAATTCCTTTTCGTTATTAATAAATTTTATTAAAGTGAGTTTAATTATTTTTAAAACTAACAGTTATATAATTTTCACCAAATATATCATGAAGAGATTTTATTTCATAAAAACATTCCTTGACAACAAAATAAAACATATGGTATCAAATACCTTCTATGTCAACATGGTCCTTACAACCATCCCTTTTTCTTTTTTCATTAACCATGTTTCATAAATCATTAAACATTGTATCATTAATAAATGGGGCACACTTTAAAAATTATAATCCATGTGGGCTAAATCATTATAGAAAACACAAATTGTTGACTCCAACACCATGTTGTCTTACTGTAGTGATTATGAAAATGTGATTCATCATTATACCACCAAACATCAATATTCATTGAAAATAATATTTTCTATAAAACCACTCGAAAATTATGTAGAATAGTTCATTGACATACAATCCTAAATTCACAGTTTACCCACCACCCCTTCTACATTCATTAAAAATGATATATTTATGAATCTATTCATTCTCCCCCTTGAAAACACTATCCAAAGGTATGATGAAATAGGGGATTGAAACCCATCCCTCTAACATGAAGACAAATGTTGGACACCAATGTTCAAACATAATTTATAAAAGTATCCCTTTGGTATTGGGTTCTGAAAATTTCATAAACAAGTTCCAATGATGGAATATAATTCCATTTCAATTCATTCTTCTCTACCTGATCATTGATGATATTATATTTCATATAAGTATGTCTTGAATGATGATGTTGAATACAATTATTAGTGAGACTGGTTTTTATTTCATTGTCACAAACTAAGATCAAGGGTAACATCATATCATCAATGATATCTACCAATTCTAATTTCTTCCAAAAAGGTTTACTACTATATTGAGTTGTAAAAAATTACTCAGATTAATCTATGATTAGTGTTATTTATTTCTTTGAATAAAAAGAAACAAAATTAATTCATTGAAATAATTTTTCACTTAATGTAGATCTCCTATAATCAATATTTTCTATAAATTCATCATCTAAATACCAAAACAATTAGATATTGTCTGATAAAACATTCACGATTCTAGATAAGGTTGATCCATTTATCTATTTGACAATTATTTTTCCATCAATTTAATAGGACTCTTTTAGATCACACTAAATTATTTTACATAAGATGTCATCAAAAAAATGTCGATTATTTATGTAGTAAAATACATTAAACATTCAATCATATTTGAAATTCTTTCTAGTCAAATTATATTCCTTTTCCATTTTAGAAAAAAAAATTCCCGCTGATATTTGTTTGGAAATAGTTTTCATGTTATCCATGCCAAACCTCTTACGAAGTCACTTAGAATACGTTTCATGAGAAAAAAATGTGTTCCTTCATTTAATGTGTTTGTATCCAAACAAAGTATTCCATTTTCCTTACATGTTCACTTAAAATAGTCATTTTTATTTCATCATAAACACTTTAAAAACTTATTTTTGTATTTTCACCAAAGAAAATATCATCTACATAAACAATCACAATGAGCACATACTGTTGACAATCGATAATAAAGATATTGTTATCCACCCTTCCATTATTGAAATTAAACATCCTTACGTTTGTATCCAATTGAAGATACCATTCCCTAGAGCTTATTTTGTCCCATACATGGCCTTCTTCAATATATATACATAAAATTCTTCTATCCCAACAATAATTCCACAAGGATGTTCAATGTAAATATCCTCAATAGTGTAACCATTTAAGAATGTAGATTTAACAACCATTTGAAACATCATGTTACCTCATTGTGCAGTAATATCAAAAATGGTTCTGATTGTTTCTAATCCTTTCAACAACGAAATGGTTTAATATAATTAAATTACTAAAATTTTTGAATACCAATTCAATAACAATATTTTTTATATATCTTCATTTAACCTTTCTCATTCAGCTTGTTCCAAAAAAATACAATTTGTTCCAACGATGATTTTATTTTCATTCTTGGGTATGAGTTCCCACGTATCATTATTTTCAATTTTATTTGATTCTTCATTCTTGTCCTGAAACCTTTCTCGACTTTCAGAATCTTCTTAACATCATTTGAGTTCACTTTTCACATTAGAAAATTATTTATAAAATTAATTTTTGTTATTATTATTTGAACCTTATAATTTTGATCACCAATTATATTCTAATATTATGCATTATTCCTCATCCCTATATGAGATGTTCCAATATCTTCCTCATCACTAGTAATGGTGGTTTATATTTCTTATCCTTGAGTGTTATTACAATTATCTATATCCTTATCAGAATTGAATACATTATCTTTCTAAAATTCCTTGTATGTATTATCATGTTTGTATTTCCATAACATTACAATTACATTTGCATCATTGGAGTCAAAAAAAAATTTTAATTGTTGAAATCTTTATATACTCTTCCTTATATAGCATATCCATGCTAGATTCCATATACACCTCTGTGCTCAAAATATCGATAGTTTTTCCCTTTTTATTTATAATACATGCACTCTTGAAATATATTATGTGATTCAAACATGGATATTTTCCATTAAGAAATTCATATTGATTCATATCTAATTGAGGAAAATATAATAAATGGTTTTGCATATAAATAATAATAATCATGAATTTACTAAAAGTGTAATGAGAAAGACCATGTTCAAGTAACAGAGTTCCTCCCATTTCATCAAACATCTATTCCTTATTTCAGAATCCCCATTTTTTGAGGAGTGTATGGGGTTCTATAATCATATATAATTCCATTATTCTGATGATATTCTTTATATTGTTCACATATTTATTCACCACCATTTTCTCTTCGCAGCTTCTTCACCAAATAGTAACATTTTCTCTCAGTATTCCTTGTTATACGTATAATTATTTTGAAAACATTTGATTTATGATTCATATACATAATAGATGTAATATAAATAAAACAATCACTGAAATTTTTGTATTACATATCTTGACTTTTGACTATTTTTTCATTGGTCATTCAATATCATCATAAATGAACTCCCTAGGTTGTCTTGGACAAATCTCAACATAATTCTACACTGATTATCTAATCATTTTTTGGCATATATTGCAACATTATTCTAATATTATTCGAAAGACAATAATATCTTAGACACTATCTATTTTAGATAACTAACTCATGATTTTAACCATGTGTCCCAGCCTATTATTCCATAATTGAATATCTTCCACGATAGTCATGTAAATTTTTTTTTGTATTTCACAGACATGAAACAAGTTTCCTTTTTTTACGTTGTCCTGTTGAAACCATACTTCCATCTTCATCACATTTACTAAAAATCCCATATTTTCTATTTATAACCATATTACCCTCATCACACAATATTGATACACTTAAAAAAAAATATTTCATCCCATAAAAACAATGATTTAATTTATTTCATCTATTCATTCCCAATGATGGATGAATTAACACATTCGATTTTCAAGGATTCATCAATTATAAATTTAAAATTTACATACTTGAAGGCTTTAATATTACTCAATGATTTTAAATATCCTATCATATAAATAGAATAACTATTACCAATAATTCATTGTTTTTATCCTTTTGTTGCATTAAATTTAGTTTCAACAATAAGATCCTTTTATTTTTTATTTTCATTCCAACCCATCAGCTTCTAAGAATTTTTACGAATATTTTCTATATCAATAACAAAACCATTCATCATTTTCAATTTTTCCAAGAAACTCAAAACTATCAATAATAGATTCCAATGTTTGGAACTGATTTTCAATTGTTACTCCACATTTCTCGAGTTATCTCAAAACAACTATCCCAAACTTTTTCTTTTGAGGATATTGAATCTCCACGACACATTTCATTTTATAACCTATTAAATAGAACAAATGTTTTTGGATAAACCAACACATATTTTATATTTTTCCAAATTCACTACAATACTAGAAATATCCCTCTATTGAGTATTTTACTCTAAAACATCCATATTGATTGGAATCATCAATTGTTTTCTCATCCAAATTATTAATTATTTTTATGCCACCAGGATTTCAATTTTCAGTCAAATTATATATTTTTATTTGATATTTATTATTACTAGATGTATTGGAATATTTTATGGATCAATAATTTTTCAAACCATTTTCAAAATTAATATTCATTGAGACTTCTAAATTTCTAACATCTTTGGGTTTTTACAAATACATAACCTCTACAACGTTCTTCATGTCAGAAAATTTTAAATTTCATCTCAACCTTTGAAGGTATCTTTTGTTTATCCTTATCAAGTATATTCTATTGATATCATTCATCATATTAAGAAATATTATTTTAAAATCATTTATTTCTCAATTCAACTATATATTGATTTTATTTGAAAAGTATAAACTCTTATTGTTTTCCCTTCTGATTCAATTTATTATTCTCATTAGTATCCTTTTATTCCTCATGGAATTTCATCATATCATCAGTTCTTTTTCCATCTTCACATTCTCATCAGATATACATTATTTATATCTTATTGATGAGAATTCATCATCCAAACTGCATTTATTCTTTTATAGTCTTCATATAATTCTTATACATTCTCACATATTTTCATTCAATTTATTTTCATGTTGAGTTTCTTCTTCTTCAGAACCAATTCATCTAAAATATTCATCATTCACTATTGATGTAAAATTATTTCCAATAAAAACTATATTGGGTTTTTTGGATTTATCATCATTTCATTCTTCTACATAATCTATAAATAAGAAACATTATCATTTGTATTAGAATAATTTTCTTTATTTCCATGTAGATACAATTTTTCCTTTGTCTCCCTTTCTCTTGACCAATATTCTTGTATTTATTTCTTCTTAATTATTATTCTCTTCTTCCATTATTTAAGGATAATTTTCCATAGAGTGACCGATGCCTCCACATTGAAAACATTTGAAGGCACATTTCCCTTTGGATTTCCCTATAAATATTCTATCATTTTTTTGAAAACATAGATGGGTTATCATCATGATTTTTATTTACCACAATTTCAAACTAAAAATCAGAGAATTTATCTTCAACAAGAATCTTCATTGAAATTTATTCCGTAACATCATTGAAAGAAATTTATTGACCAAATATTATTTTTTTATTCATGGATTTCTCCCTTCTCATTTCATAAATGATGATAGTGATATGTAAATCATGGATTGTAGTGAGTAGGATATTCCCATTAATTCATTTAAAACTATGCAATCAGTTCCAATATTTTTTGAGCACCATCGTAGAAAAAATATTTTAAACCAATATTTTTTTAACAATAGATGTTACATATACTTCATTTAAACTCCTAAAAATGAATTATTTTAGACAATTCATCATTTTATTACCAATAATTAATTAATAACATATTATATATTATTATGAAATCATAATCAAATTATCCCTTTACATTTTGTGCAGTCTGATTCCTCCGAGTAGGATTATACCAATACGATTTTTTTGTGTATGATATTTCCCTGTACAATTCTACCTAGTATGAAAAATATGGTTTTCACAGAAAATTATATAGAAAAATTTGTACAACATAAATTGAAATTATGAAAAATAAAATAAAATTATTCTAGTATAAAAACTCAAAATGAAAAGATAAAGCACTGGATTAGTATGATATAGAAAATTCATAAATTTTTTCCTTCATAAAAATATCCCAATACCGAAATTATAAATTCCATTAATCTATATTGATATGATGATCAGTAGAATATAATTTAAAAGAATAATAATGTTATCAATTGAATATGATTATCAATGATTATGATGATAAGCTTAATTCTACAATGTGTTCTTATTTTTTTCTCATTTTCTTAAATCGATCAAAACATCTTCATCAAAAATGAATGTAGAAATTTCTTCTACTCAGTAAAAACTCACAGATTCTCCCTCAATGGTATTGTTCATTACATCTATATGAAAAATTGAATATTACACTTCAACTTTTATATGTGACCCACAATTGTTTTTTTGGTATCCAATAATCATTCATGCTTAATAAAATTAATCCAAATCACATTTTCCTATCATATATCAAGTGCATTTTGACCTCATAAACTATTTTCAATAACTATATATTATTCTTCCAAATTCATCTATTCATATTTCTCTTTCATATTCAATTTCTTGTCCATGTAATTCATATGAATAGAGTTTTCTCAATCTGATTTTTTCCAAAAAAATTCTATATCAGTTGAATTTAAATATTTGAAGAAATCGATATCACCATGAATGTGGAATACAATTGTCTATATTAATTTAATATTATCATTATTTTGAATGTCAAGCTCCCCCTTGATATTGAATTCAGAAAACTCCTTCATCTATTCTCTATAACAACTATTAAATCCTTACATTTTCAACTGATCATCTTCAAAATTCACTTTAAATGAAAACTGCATAATACAACCACTTTTCAATAGTTGACTAAATTTTTTATCAGTTTTTTGTTGTTACAATTTTCATTGGGCTCATCTCATCATCATAAACATATTTAATTCACAATCATGTCCATGTATCATGAATTAGTTCATGACTTTAAATTCATGTGAGAAAATATTCAACATCAGCAGAAATTAATTGAAATGTATCATAACATTCCCATCATTGTAGTTTCATTCTTTTCTTTATAGCCCGAGAATGATATTTTGGAATATGAATGGCCTGGATGCGATCATCCTGATAATGATCATCTTGGATATGATCATTCGGAGGATGATAATTCTTGATATGATTGGACTAGATAATAATTATTCTAAATGAAATTTTTTATCCCTTAGCCTCAACAACATATTATCCTTCTTGATCCAAAATATGATTTTCCTAAATTCAATTTTCTGAATTATGATCACCGGTACCCTTTTATATTCAACCACTATAGATAAATCTGAATATGTTCAGAAATATCTCTTTCAATATCCATTTTGTTAATCAATAATTCATTTTAATTTCCTCAACCAACTTATGACTTAGGTGAATTAAAAATCAAAAAAATCGTTGTTACATTTAATTAATCATATTAATATATTCTACGGATCTTCATTAAAAAATTTACTTTTTATACCAAATTTTGAGTGAATTTGATTGCAATTTAATTCCAGCAAGATCAATACCAAATTAAACCATTTCATTATGGATTTAATGTAAATATGACCAATTTCTCATTACAATCTTATCAAATTCTAGACCAAAGGCGAGTTTGATCATAACCTTTACTTTCAAACAAAATATTTTCATTTCGATGGACTTTTCATAAACAAAGGGAGCCTGATTCATTTGAAAAATCAATTAATGCAGCATTCACCAAATAAAATGTGATATTTTTTTATTCATTAAAATTATTCCTTGAAAAATAAATAAAAACACATGAAAACAAATACCTGCATCATCATATTTGTCCTAAAGTATTGATTTTTTTTATTCCATTTATATTATGATCATGATTCAAAATAAAGTATTATTATTTATTAATCGAGTCTTAAGGTTTATTTTAATACTTCCAATGATTTAATTACTCATACTGAGCATCTGATCTCAATAATTTATTATTTTTATTCTCCCCATGATAACTATATGATGGTTATGAATGAAATTAAATGATAATCTATATGAATAAAGTTGTTTCCAAAGGAGTCTCTATGATGTGTTATGTTTCTAATTGTAATGTTTAACTTATGAATGTATCCTTTTATCCAAATTGACTAAAAAATTTAGACCATAGGTATGATTCTTCCTTTTTTATATTATAATATAAAAAATTATGTAACATTCTTAGGAATATTAGTGTCTGGGACCTTATATTCATGAAATACCAAAACTCAAAGGATAATTAATGAGACTAAATTAAATAACCAGAAAGTCAAAATTCCCATATCGACTTCTAAATAATGAATTGGGTATATCCACTTCACGGAATATTAACTACTGATACCTTGATCACATATAAATAAATAAACATGGGATCCCCTCTAAGCTTATCAATGAGATCATCATTCGTTGGAAAAATATATTTTTCAATCAATGGTCTCCTAATTAAACATTAAATAAAAAATATATGAGGCCCCCATATAACATTATAGAAATTACTATTGAAGAATACCATGGTTAAATGTTAAGGTGAAAAAATTATTTAGAATTTTGGTATACATACATGACACCAACATAAATGGTTCAATATCTCGTAATGTAATATTAATGATCCACATTCTGGGGAGTTGGACAATATTAAACATGACCTCTCATTATGGTAGCTAGCCATAAAAATCATTTGAAATTCTCATAAGGTATTCACAGACATGAAAATGAATTACCCCACCCAATCATATTTCTAATACACAATGTATCTTATCATTCATCTGCAATGAGATTACCCTAGTATAATGAAAAAAGTACTACCCTTCCATATCCAGATTCCCACTATCCATGGAAAACATTAGAGACCCCATTGCCAAATAACAAAAATACATGATGGTGATAACTGTCTGTTGAGTCCATGACACTAATAATTAAATAGATGAAAATAATCATGTCTTATATTTCATGATCAGGATATAAGAATTCCCATACCCCCTTGAAGACAATTATTATCACCCAACACACATGAAATTTGAGACATTGTTTATCCATCATTCCAAATGGTGTGTAAAGATCCAAAAATAATTGAATATTCATTAAACACAAATCCAACATGTAAAATAAAATTTAAAATTTAAATTATTTTTTTCAACAAAATTAAACTAATATATATCTATAGAAGAAGAGATAACTGAAATTCCTCTAATAGTAGATGACAATAATTCATATTCCTCTAACTCAAACTGCACATCATAAATCCATCCATTCTTCACAACATTAAAATATCACTTAGCAATAAAATTAGACCCACAACCCATGGAAGAATAATTAATTAACATAAGAACCCTTATTGAGATTGGATCATGCCCATGTTCCATGATATAACATTTCAAATAAATGATTTAGATTGCCAAGTCACCCATAAGGATGAAATTTTTTTACTTTCCTTTTTCACTATTAAACATGGTATGAACTCTCCCTTTACATTGGTAGTAGCTAGTACGATGATTCTCTATTAAATCCCATAAAACATGACAAAATATGGTTGTCCAAACATATTATTTTGTTTTATAAGATACACCATAGATACATAATGTTCCTAATAAATCTTATCTAGTTTTTTTTCATGTTATGGTTCCGTCATAATACGTTTCATTTCATCATCCCGTACAATGGTAATAATGAACATGAGTATCAAAATAAACCCAATAACATACCTCATCACTAACTCAATACATCAAGCCATTCATTAATCATTACTGGCTAGTTGTAGTTCCATATCCAACAACTCAATAGATCATGATGAATTTCTCAGAATATTTCACTTACATTCTCTAAGGATAGAATCTCGATGTTATTCTCCAACCACAACGTCTTTGGAAAAAACAGTGGGATAAATATTTTCTATATGGAAGCCATGGAATTATCTACAATAGACATAGATTGTATAATTTACTTTCACCATCACCTCTCAATTCCCTAGATCAAATATGTGTAAAACACCCTAGATTTATTTGGATTCCTTAAGAAGTTGAATATCCCTTCTATCTGATCAATCCCCTACATGGATTCCTTATGTCTATTGTCACGATGAATGATGGGTGGATGATTTGATGAAATATTCCATCCAAGTCCCCCTAAATATCCTACATT
The DNA here is from genome assembly GCA_963277665.1 of Viscum album. NCBI lineage: Eukaryota > Viridiplantae > Streptophyta > Magnoliopsida > Santalales > Viscaceae > Viscum > Viscum album. Next base: position 1,756,743,790 of record OY728159.1, on the reverse strand, counting down.
ACCAAATCCCACTTGACCTAGAGTTTGATCAAAACACATAACAGATTCCATCAAATTAACATCTAACTATGGGTTTTCCTGTGGAAGCTATCATGCAGCAAAATCCTTTGGAATTGGAATTTATTTTCTATAAGTCGTTTATAAAAAATTAAAATAACTATAAAATAAAAAAATTAAAATATTATAATACAAAATTCAAATATTTATAAAAAATATTTTAAAAATTATGGAATAAAAGAAACCGAGAATGAACATAGTTAAAAATGAACTCGTAAATTTTGATAAACATCCCAAAAAATCATTCAATTGACAAAAAAAATCATGTATAAAGATTGATAATAGTTTCCGACCACCCATTGTAACAAATATTCAGTAATGGAAGTGAAATGGATAGGTTCATTTTCTACACCTACTCTCTAAATTTCGATATTCCTAAATCCACTCTAACTAATACATAGAACCAATGTTAGGATGTGATAAAAATCATCTGTAAAAGTATACCATTTAATAAAAATTGTTAGAAATAAAATTATGTCAACTATACAAGACACCTAAACTATACCATAATGTAAAATGGGTTAAACGTGATTATAGAAACGAGCCTTGAATATTATCAAAATATGAAAGAAAGACTAGAGTACGAAGCAGAAATAGATGAGATGCCACAAAAGATATACAATCCCTGCCAAAAATGGATAACATATATATTATGATAAGATCCCATGTGACCAAAAAACACTTATATACAAACACAAACTGAGAGAAACACTAGAAATATAATTCATAATAAAAAATTATTATCATAATATTTCAGGATTCATGCAATACCATGTATACAAACAAAAAATTCATGAGTTCTATGCCAGAATAAGACTAGTTTGATACCACCACATTTTATATACAAGGTATAATTTCTAGAATGAATCAATTATATTTTTTAAAACAAAATATTTTTACAACTAATATATTCTATGTCTATTAAATTTTTACATAATTTTCCCTTTTTCATTATATGGTTTAAATAACACACATTCATATTTTAAACTAAAAATATGACATGTAAAAATGAAAAAATAGGATAGAATATTCGTGAATCATTTGGGATACTTGTAAACAAATATACCTAAAACATTTTATCAAGAGATGGTATGTCATCAAACCTTATATAAAAATCTTTTTCCAAAAATCCCTTATAAAATAATTCTTGAGATAAGTAACCATAAATAAAAATTCACATTACATATAGAATCTATAGTATAGGAAACAATACCCTAGAAACGAAATACACAAAATAATAATAATGTTGGATCCTACAAATACTATTCCTTCCAGTCATTTTCATAAAATAATATCTACTAGTGGTGAAACACAGAGTAATGCTACATGTGTTTCATTCCATATACACCCATGGTTCCAGAATGTATATATTTTCAAATTCATTTCAAACCCATTTTGACAATTTCATAAAAACATTAAATTTAAAAAATAATTATGAATTATAGTTTGAAACCCCATTTTCAAATCATAGAAATCCATCATTAGTGGAATCTCCCTTTTTAAAAACATTTTCAGATAAAATAATTCTTCTGAACCCATTCATAACTTATAATAAATGATCAAACCAAATTAATTTATCCAGAATGATGCACATTTCAATGAATTAAGTTACTATATTGAAAAATATACGTCAATATTGGAGAAACAAAGCTTCATTTGACAATTTTTATCTTAAATCAACACAACGTCCTTCAAAAGTCCAATATCACTAAGAAGATTAAAAAGGATTGGTAGAAAATAGTATTTGATCCAAAATCTAAAGCAAACCATATATAAAACCATAGTTTTATCGAAAACCAAATACAAAAAATTAGGATTATGAACAATAAGAGATTAAATCCAACCCAAATAGTGATCAATCTCTGAAAGATATGATCTGGAAGGAAAGTAGTCACCCAAAATCCCATCTAGAGACCTATCTATTGAGATAGGTAAGGATAATTTTATACTTAAATGAAAAATAGTTTTTCATTACCTAAAAAAAGAACTCATTATATTTACACATCATTTACTCTGATTATATGTCTTATATTCCACAATGGTGAAAATCGATGAAAAAACACCACCATTAAATTAAAAATCCAATACAGTTCATTGCATGATGTGAAACCTATACACAACATGAAACCCTCTCAGAATATTTATCCAGTTCACATGTCCTACATAGCAGCTAAAAATTACAGGTCTATGCGGAAAATTACAAAAAAGTATTTGAATACACTAATATTTGTATTTTCCCAATTCAATTTTTTGAATAAAAATCATAACAAAAAAGAAATCTAAATGAAATTTTGAACATAATTCATTGAATGGTGACAAGGTGTTACACATATGAAGACCATAAATGTATTATGATATAATCAATATGAATGAGTATAGCATAATAATATAAATACCCATAAATTCTTGTATCATATGACATAAAAACAAGGAATAAGGCTATAACAATGATATTATTCATCAAAATAATTAATCATTTGTTGTTTGATATCTTCATCAATCCTAAGAGAAATTATAAACCCATATTAAGAATAAATAAAACATTTTAATATCTTAGAGAAACGTCATCATAGAAACCTCACTAAGACCTTATAATTAGAATAAACATTTGGTCGACATAGAATAATATTTATTGGAGAACAAAATCATTACGAAATTAATTTGGGTGATGTGAAGAAACCACCCATATTTGGATTATGATAAAACCCCCATAATTTTTATTATCAAAAACAAATATCCTTGGTTAATAATGTAACTACCTGAAAATTATTTATAATCGAAACACTGAACATCATGATAAAATTCAGTTAACTACATCATTAATAATGTACATATATTAACATTTTCATCAAAAAAATATACAAAACCTATTATTCCTATCATATCATCATTAAAAAGTGAATAATAAATGGGTTTTATGAAAATCTCTTTGAAACGTGATTATCCACTAGAAATGAAGTGGGTTCTATAAAAATCTCTTCCAAACATTATTAACACATGTTAGAGGTACGATTTCCATAAAAATAAATTTTAATCAATAAAAATCTTTTGAGACAAGTAATTATGATTGTATCATTATAAAATATTCATATTGGATCTTAAGTAAAAAATGGAATTCAAATTTTTATTAATGGATTAATAATAAAAAATTCACTAATGAATTATTTTGGATAAAAAAAATTTCACTTTTAAATATCAATTTAAAAATATTAAAATACAATATTATTCTGAAAATATTTTTATTTTAAAATTAAAATGGAAACATATAAAGGGAAATTAAATTAAAATAATTGAAATGATTATCACCGACCATCCAAGATGGAATCATACTGTGACTACCCTAGGCCCACCTAATATTGGATAGGGGATGGACACTAGCATCGAGTTGGAAAATCTGTCAAATGGGATGCATTTTCTTATGTACAGGTACACACACACACATATCCAGTCCCAATATTCAATATTTTAAAAAAACTAGGTAAACCAATCATGAATTAAGTAAGATCCCAACTATAGAGTATGATAGTAGGAATCATGAATGTAAATAGGGCCAGAAAACTATCCCACCAGAAGAATGAGTTTGGAATGTATATTCATATTTCTTGAACTCATCCATAGAAAACCCTACCAGAAGGGTTAGTGTAAGATAGATGTCTAACACCATAGTATCATACCACATCTGTGTAATATATATAAGAACCAAATGATTCTAGTCTACCTAGGACTCTATCAATGAATTAATCTTATACACAAGATATGAAATGTGTAGGAAAGGCTCAAGCGTGTGTGAGTAAAACAATACTCAACAGGATACCCAAAAACTTTAAAGTAATACAACTAAAAAAATACATGATGTATACCGCAAAGTATATAAATGAATTATAGTAAGCTTGTATTGTTATATTTATATAGAATATATTCAAAGTAACTCCCAATTTTCTCAATATAAAGAGGCACATCATCTCCATGAGACACACCGTCTCAAAAAAATACATAATCTTCATAAGACGCACATTCTCGGTAAGAGACACAATTTCAATAAGACAAGCTGTCTCGATAAGACACACAATTTCAATAAGACACGCCATCTCGGAAAGAAAAAATAGTCTCATTGAGGATCATTTTCTATAATTAATACATGTCTCTTATAATTCACACAACATCTTGGTCAAACTTCTTCTATGACACAAATCATCTTGGTCACAACCCGCAATAAGATTCATATCATAGAGCACTCATTCTTGGATAACCAACAACTCGAGCCAATAGGCCATAATCCAACATCCAAAAAAACTCAATTAGAGTATCTAAAAAATACCATATCATCTAATGAGTACCAACACCACAAACTTATCATCAAACCGACATACAGCTTGAAAATTTCAGCTATTTTTATAAAAGGGGCCCGACTGAGGTCCGACCGGACTAGCTGGACCCCGACCAACCTAACCAGGCCTGATCCGACCGAAACTAGCCCAACCTGCATTGAAATTTGGTCTATCCCAACATGCCCTTGAATTAGCCCAGCTCCCCCTGGTCTGATGTAAGCAGGGGTCCAGTTTTCTATGCCACACATGGTCTACGGCGACCGCGTGACTCCCATATTCCCTTCAACAGAACTGCCATTGTGGGCTCCACCATCAAAGTAAGGATCTATATTACATCAGTCCTATGCATACATGTACAATCCTCACTGTGTTCCCCATTTAATGTTTCATCCTCCATCCACAGTAGACTTCCCATTCTAGGTTCTTCATACCACTGGCCACCCCACCTAGTTGGTTGATCATCTGATGGGACTGAAACATTCTCTCTGAAACCGAATAGATACACAATAGTATACCTCCACCTTGCACTATTTTGGAACAAGATACTGTCCAACTTGCATTTTTTCAGTCACTTATCATCTAGTATTTCATCTCAGGTACAAATCCTTATTCTCGGATCATTGCCGCATGAATTGGGGGTACAATGATTGATCATTCACATATGGGTTTCAAAGGTGTGTATAATTTCATGAACACATTTATATCGAGTTATAATGGTTGGATAGAATAAATGAACATGGAAACATGATGAATAGATATTATTCCTTGTTCATTTAATCCTCAATTAATTCTTGTTAGAAGGATGAATAAAGAAGGAAAACAGTCAGAAGGATATATATATGATTTAAATCCACCCAATCATAAAACTCGTCCAACAAGAGATCAAACAGTGGATTATAGTGTTTTTTTGTTGGTTATCATTCATAATAAAATTTATGAATGGAGAATGAATAATATAGAAACAACACCCAACATCATGTTGGTATTGGTTGTTGATAAAGGGTGAAGCTGTTTCAATTTCATTCATTGATTTTTCGATCTTCGATCCATGTCTGGAACACTGATCCATCGTACCCATTGAGAGAACTTACATCTCTTTGTCTTAGGTGAATTCCTAGGTTATGGTAATTCTTCTAGTTTCTTAAAAAACACTCATATAATTAAAAGGAGGCATTACATTGAAATGAAATATTATTATTAAATATCATGTTACCAATACTTCTAAAAACTAACATTCTTGGTCGAACCGTGGAGGTAAATGTTAGGCCTAGACAAATGTAAATTAGTTGTTTGGAACACAATGGTTTCTTCAAATATTGAATACAAACACTCATTTAGATGATAATTCAGATTTAAAATTATAACCACCAACACTCTTTATTAAAAACTGAACATTCCCGGAATACCAAGACTTCACATCTCACGTTGTCACAGCACTTGGTCTCATAATTATATCAATTAATTTATAAATGAACCAATGAATATCTGAGACATTATAATTATTACTCTATAATATATTTGTGTCATAAATGTATAATATATAAAATCATTTAATAAAATTGAAATATGGAGTCATAATTGACCCATTATAAAAATATCGAGAAATATTCATTCTGAATATTTTTAGAAGAATGTAAAATATATGAAAAAAATTATATTGGAAATATATTATTTTTATAAAAAACATATTTTAAAATATTTAAAAAACGAATATATAAGAGATAATACTTGATATAAAAAAATACATGTCTATATAAACTTAAACTTGACATTAATGATGTTTCATAAATCAATATTTGAGGAAATGGAAATCAAACTTGTGGAAGATATTCATAAGGTTGGGATAAAAAATATTTGGTTTAGGAAATTAATATCATTTTATTTAATCCAAAATATTATTGAGCATAAACTATCCAAAAATAATTAATAATGAAATGTGAATCTTATTCTAGATCGGTAAATCTTCTATCATAAGACCCATAAAAGAACAACATAAAATGATAAATTAATATAATAATGATATTCCTGATAATACGTATCATATGTTATGTATATAAGCTTATAAAATAAAGTTTTGTGGATAAAATCTACATACATCCAAAAGAAATATAAATTTAGGCAAATAACCGTAAAGAATATCATATCATTGAATTGATAATATAATAATGATGTGATTATGGAAAATAAATAGAATTAACATAAAAAGATAAAATACATAATAATTAATTATATATTAATTCACATATAATCATATTATTGAAATATAAATGGAATAGGGTTATAACCAATCAAAATGAAATTGAGTTAAGAATCCCCTTACCACAAGGTAACATTCAAATAAAATCAATTTATATGAAAAAATGAAAATTAAGACATAAAATACCATTATTTATGAATGATTTTTTACATTCCATGTAAAATGAACTATATATAAACCACATAAATAACATGTGGGGAATATGGAATATTTTTCATAGATATAAAAGCGAGGAGTGAACATCCCCTTACCGTGAGTATATCATTTCCGGGGATGGACTTTAACTAATATAAAATAATATTATATAAATAATTATATTCCTTAATATAATTTTCCAGATTTAATTATTTATAATTATATCAAATATTTCATTTATGTTTAAATTAATATTTAAATATTTATTCAGATAACTCTATATGTGTTTCCTAAGGACAATCTGTTCATTGTTTAAAAAATTCATCAATGGGTTGACCATGGTCAATGAAGTCATTACGTGAACATATCCATAATAAAAAAATATTATGTAACACTAAAATTTATTCATTAATTCTTCTTTTAAAATATATCATTATTTTTTTGATAATTGACCTCTGTTTTGATTATATAGATGTTAGGTCCTACACATGATTGAGTAATTTGACCATTTTTCAAGGATCATTATGAATATAGGGAATGAATAATGTTCAATTTTTGTAATGTCAGTTATATAATAAATAACATATTATTTAAATAAATTTAATTATATATATATTTCTTTCGATATGGTTTTAGAAATGAAAGTCATTTCTTAATTGTGAGGGTAGTCCATAGGTACCCAAACACATTGTCATTTTTTAGTGTATGAATGAAAATGATATATTAACATTTATATATGGTAAATATTTAATTAATATAATTATTATGTTATTTATAAAATATATATTTATTAAATATTATCCATATTAACATCCATGTAAAGTGTTTGTGAAAAATAAATCAGATCGCTTAATTAGGCGTTAGTCTACTGTACACACATGAAAAATTGTATGATCTACTAAGGAATTAAATGAAAAAAAGGAATACATGATATTACTAATAAATAGTAAAAATATCATATATATATATATATATATATATATACATTAAAGATGTCATTAAAATAATCCATGAGCGGTGATGATGGAAAATGAATGATATTGGTTCTTGAGATAGTAGTCTTCTTACACATGAATGGTGATTTTGTATCACATTTGATAGAATATGATATTAAATTAAGATATAAAATTAATATAATAAATTATATTTATAAATTATATATTATTTCTATCATATAATCATATTTTAATTATAATTTAATATATTCAAATAATATTTAAAAAATAAATGCATAATAATGAAATTTACCTATTCTCAAAAAACCTCTTAAGTATAATACCGAAAGTATTCATAGAGTTGATTAACAGCCAAATAATGTATTTTAATATGATTATATGATTGTTTTTAAGTAAATTGTGTATGTATATTCTAAACTAATAGGGTTTGATAGTGTGAATTATATAGGAGTGGGGCGGACAATAATTAGTGTGGTGATGGAAACATTGGAATTTTTTTAATAGAAAATGGTGTAGACATGTTCTTCCCATGCCAGAAGGATTCAAAATAGAGAATTGTTGAGAATTGGATTTTTTAATTCCACATTATTTATTTAATATGGATTTTATAGATATATTTTTTTTCTTATCATTATTGTATTAATATCAACCCTCGGTTAACACATTTACAAATTAACTACAGTAACTTTAATCTTCTTAATTCACTATTAGTTGTGGAAAAAAATAAATTTGATGTAATTAGTTAATTTCAATTCTTATGATTCAAAATATGGAAAAAATTTACAAAATGACATTCACAAAACGAAAAAAATTAATATTTAAAATTTTCCTACCAAAGTGACAAAAATTGGGTTTTCATGAAGTGCATTTTTTTCAAAAAAATAATTGATTTTATATTAAGTATGTGACTAATATTAATTTTTTTATTAAAATAAATTAAAATAATTTATATTTAATAAATAAATTTTATGTAATTATTTCTTCATTAGAGGGTTTTTTACTTATCTAAAACAAATATTCAATATTCCCTTCAAAATAGTTTTCTATTAGAATAATGTTTAAAAATGAAATAAACACATATAATAAAAGACATTAATGTGGTTTTTATTAATAATTTATTTTAATAAATAATAAAATATAATATTAAAAATACTTTAATTCAAATTAAAAACAAATTTGGACTTTTTTATGGTTTAATTTATTTAAAATAAGAAACATTTTTTCAAATTTAAGCATTTTCACTATTCACTATATAATAAATACTATGAAAAATATACTCAAATTCAATACATTGTATATTTTGGTATTCTAATTTCAAGAACGGTTTTATTTTTATCAATTACAATTTAATAATTTTAGACAAATTATTTATATGTTATTTTTCATTAATGTAATAATAATTATTTTTTAATAAGAAATAAATTTAATAAACTAAAAATATATATATTATTTACAAAACATTTATCAGATATTTATTTTAAGAATGTGTTATATATATATATATATCATAAAAATAAAATAATATTCATACCCTCTAAATTAATAGCTAGTTTTTCACTCTTATATATATTTTTGAGTCATTTATAATCATAATTGCATGTTGAATATGCAATCAAACATTGTATTCATTTAGAAAATATCAGAGTGTTATATTTAGTCATATCTATTGAAAATTAAAAATAATATTATATTTTAATTTTTTATTAATATATAATACATAAATGTCATTATAATCACTCACAAAATGTGTTTTTTATTCTATTGAGGTCAGACACGTTTTTTTGTATCAAATTATTTTATTTAGAAAATGAATTCAATTATTTTTATGATATTCCTATTTTAAATTATAATAATATGGTTGGAAAATTATTCATTATTTATACAAGTGAATGAAATATATATTCTTAATATTTATACTCTTATTAAAAACCACCATTGTAATTTCTTTGTGATAAAAATAATATTAAAAAATAATAGTATCTAATGTTTTATTTAAACATTATGTTTTGTCTTATACATACTATATCAGTATTTTGGATAGAAAAATCTAAACTCAGTGTTTCATGTAACTCAAAATATTATAAAGGCTAAATTTATTTGACAAAAAATATTTTTTTCACAAAATATCGGGGACTTAAACTATTTATACCATAGAGTTTACTGACTAGATATGATGATAATAAATTATTATGATTATTTTAGGATGGTAATTGAGTTTTTTTATAAGAGGTAATGAATAGTTTCATTTTGATAAAAAAAACTCTAGATGTTACAAATTTCATCATTAGACTCCTTGAGTCATATAAATTAAATAACACCATCTAGACAGTAGACGATATCCTTATAAGTGAAGCACATTTGGATTCTATCAACTCATATTTCACACTTGGAAATATCACTATCATATACATAGTTATAATAGTATGGATTGTTGGAGAACCCCACTCTATTTATCTGATCATATTCGACAATTACATAGTGTTTGTTGAGAAGACTTCTGTAACAATTGGTTATAGACATGAGTTTTTCTATCAGTTTCCCCCCTCTAATTGATGGTTAGTTTTAATGAACTATTGAATCTCTTATTGATACATAGTTATCTTTTTGAATGGATATAGAAGTATGTTTGGATCAATGCCTTCCATTAGTGGAATTCTCATATAAAAACAATATCTATTCTGTAATTCAAATGGAACATTATGAGGATATGCATGTAAAGAGGTGTTATAATCCAACATGTTTTTATGATGATACAAAGTAGAATCTAATGGGAATTTTTATTATATTCATGAATATAGAAAAGGTTAAAACCATTCAATAGTATATTAAATCACTAAATATTTAATAAAATTTGTGAAGAGAACAATATATTAGAAAAAGGGTTTTATGTCTGTGATAAGGTGTTCACATGTATATTTATATGGAATAAAGGCATTAAATTTTTGGATGAATGCGTTTTTTAGTCCAAGATACATATAAACCTTTGCGATCATTAATCACTCAGACATGTGGCCTATCGCCTGGCACAGACAACTATCCTATCTCAAGTACATTATGTGATCCAATGAACTCTATTGAATAAGTACATTCTAGACTTATCACATGTACTGAATCAATTCGGTGTACCAATTGAGATCATCAATTCATATAATTTGAGGCCTATGAAAATTGTATAACATAGAGACATTGATCTATGAAACCAAAAAATATATATGAAAAATGTATTGTGGTGTAACCATAAGTTTTAGTAATATACTTGCGAACTAATAAAGGAGAGGAAATAGAAGATACCTCATTTTTTAGTGACTCAAATGAAAATTTGAAGGTGAAATTTATAAAGAATATATAAACATTACAACCCAACCATTTTAAATGACATTCATTTTAATGAATAAATTAATTTTTTACATAATTTAACAATATAAAATACATACACTAAATTGATTAGTTTAAACCATTGTAAAATATTCCCTATCAAACATCAAAAATAATTAAGAACTACAACCATTAATAATACAGTATCTCGATTACCATTATGATTAATATATAATAGGTGTTATGGTAATGTCATATTGATGAATTGAGAAGTTAAAATGGCGTCAACCAATAAAATCATACCATATAAGGCCCATCTATTAGATCTTCTAAGAGAGATAATGTAACTTGAATTTTTCCTATACCATTCCCATGAAATTATTCAGTAACTTAACTATGAGTGAAAATATTTAAATTATATGTTCATGATTACTGATATAATTACCCAATCAATGTTCATTGATGAAACGAATGAACTCCCCGCCACTGTAGATCAAACCCATAGGCCATAAGATGGAGTAATAAGGGGTTTTATACCTACACCATGGTATTACGAACTTGTATGTTATCATTTATAATAAAATATTTATAATATTTATCACTTTTCATAACAATAACAACGTATGAGTAGATGAATACTTGATTTTATTTGTTGAATATTTTTTAAGATAATCAATTAAAAAAACGATCATTTTGATATATTAAATAGGTTAGAAATAAATTTTTTTAGATTGTAATATTCTTATAAATTAATATTTATATAAATAAGATAATATATTTTAATCAAGTAAAATATAATTTTAATCAGAGTTAGATCACTATTATTATCCTAATATTGAATATTTTCAATAATTATGGGATTTTATTTATAATTATAAATTATTCTTTATTAATATTATTAATATAAAATAAATATTGTATTTGAAATATGAATATAAAAATTATCCAATTTTAATTTTTTCTAATTTACTATGCCAATCATTTTTTTTAAAAAATAATGTATAATTATATAGTTTTAATTATGAAATCATAATTTTCGAAAGAGTATTTATAAAAATATTACTGGAATCCATGACCATGTAATTATTTATACTTAAATATAAAATTTTTATTTTAATTGGTAAATTTTAAAATCTATTAATGAATCATCCAAAGAATATATAATATTTTAATGATATAATATCAATTCCTTATTAACTTGACTCAATTCCAAAAAACCTACGGTATTATTTTAATATGTATAGTTTATTGTATTATAAAATATTTAAAACCACTCATATTGACTATAAACGATACTGTGTTTTTTAGTATTAACTAATTTATCATATATAGTTGATAACCTGTTCTTAGAAATTATTAACGACTTCCCTCAACATTTTATATCAATACACACCCCGCTGCCCACTCCTATTCACTAAAACACAAATGAAGGTGATTTTTGCTTCTTTATACAAAAATTATTCCTTAATATTTTTTTAATTTTCAATAAATATTATCCTCCTTTTATTTTATATGCACTATATTAAGATAATATACCATATCCTCTTTGATTTCATTCATGTAAATTCTTTGTTCTATACATTTTTATTTACGAATTTTACATTTGGAAAAGTGTATTACATATATCTTTCACTATCATTATTGTTTAAATGTAATTATAAACCACCATTATATATCATTATAACCTTCCATGAATTTTTCATTACACCCATTATGCACCTGAAACCGTCCAACAATTTTCCAATCCAAAAAATATTGTAGTGAATCCCATTCTAATTCATACTAATTTATAAACAAGTAGACATGCTTATCATTAATTAATTGGATAATTCCATATATGTAACCCACAGAACATACTATTGAGATTTGTTTTGATGATGTATTCCCTTATTTTAAATAATCTATATGGAATATAAATTCAATTACACAATAAGAATGGAATGGGTATTCCAAATTTATTTTCCCTCCAATGAATTGGGTAGGATATTATCTACTAATATAACACATATAGTGCATGGATGGTTACTATAATAAGACTATTATTATTTATAGTCTAATACCCTTGAATTATAATTATGATATTATGTTTTATATTTTATCCATTTTCTAATGTTTCTCTGATGTTATCATCATATATAATCTTTTGATGTCCATGTTTAGTATTTTCAACCATTTTACATCAACATGATGTTCTTATTCACTAAAATATATTTCATTCAACATTTTATTCTTTTTTTACTCTCTTACAATTCCTTATATGTGACATATTTTTATGCAAGTTAATGTGTTATCTGATGTAGTGTTTCAAAATTTATGGAATATATGTGGTTATTTTTTAGTTTTTAAATAATGTTTTGTAACCTATGTTTCGTGTTATGTTTTCATGTATAAAAAAAACCAATGAAATTACAGTCTCTTATCAATTAGTATTTTATTAATGGTATCATTTTGTAATAAAATAGTAATTAATGTCGATTAATTAAATTTAGTATCATATTATGTTTAGAAATACAAGTGTTGGGTTGTATTGACTCATAATGTGGAGACCCATAAGAGTGGAATGCTTGTTTGTTGATATGAGTATGAACTAGACATAGAGGGAATTTCTAGCACCATATTATGAATCTATGGGTCCAAGATGATGTAAACATAACATCATGTGTGCATTAATATACATAGGATGATTCCAAATGGTGTTTAGGGGCTTAAGTTACATGGGGATTTTATTACATCAATAATCATTGTTATCAAAAGATATAAAAAACATTACCAGAAGACAAAATATTCATAAAATATGATTTACATAAGATGAATATTATGAAATATTTTATTCCAAGTAATAATAAATTAATCAATAGAACCCCGTATTGGTATGTAAACAATTATAAAAATGTAATAGAGAAACAAAATTACATATGAAATTATCTAGAGTATAGTCTAATGTCCCCATCGACTACAATAAATTATCTCTATATATCTGTATTATAGGTAAATTTTCTTATATTGGATACCGTCTCATGAAAACATGATGTGCATTGAGATTCACTTAAAAGGTGGAAATACAAACCCAATAATACACTGTTAATTCTTCTTTAATTCTTGATCACATATATTTGGAACATTATTACATGATGTACATAAAGAAATCTATTAATGCATATAATCATGTATCTATTGATCATGAACCAAAAAAAATTCTCACCCCAAGCATAGATCTTATATGATTCTGTATAATGGGGGAAGATAACAATCTATATTTAACTATATGACTTTGATCATTCTAGGTGACATCATTGATCAATAAGGATGATTATTACTCTAACATTGAGAAATAATTTCAAATCCCACATAAAAATTAATGTTTCTCACATTTCAACATACTAAATGTCCCCATTCAATGTAAACATTCATATCACACCATAACAATTGACACTCTTCTAAATGTAATGATGTTCCCCATTAATTATTCAAACTAGAATAACAATAAAATATTTCAACATTGTTTATCATTCCCTTTGAAAAATAATTCCAAACAGTGGAGTTAAATATCACACATCTTCCATTTAAAATTATTAATGTATCCTAAAATCCTCATTAAATAATAACATAAAATCATCAGGGCCCCTTTTCAAACTAACAAGTGAAACAAAGATACCCCTAACAATAGAAACTACCATATAGAAAGAATTACATATTTATAAAAGATAAATTATAATATTAAATTCCACAAAAGAGGAAATATTTCTCCTGTAATAAATAACTTCTAATATAATTTCATGTAATAAAAATATTCAATTTTAAATGAAATACTACTTAAATAATAAATAATATAGTGAGGAAAAACCGTACCATCCAAAACATGAGTCTTACAGGCCACTAAATTTAAATTATGTGAATAAATAATTATATAATCTCTAACCACGTATAAAACATAATAAGTGAAAATAAATTACAAATAAATACCCAAGATGATATGGAATTTTTACCATTTTCATGTTGATTTCATGTTAGTAGGCCCATTGGGAAACTATTCCTAAGTCAGACCAATTAATAAAATGGACAATTCCAAAATATAATAGACCCATAAAATATATCCCATTTCAATTAAATTAAGTGTTGTAGAATGATATGACACATTTTTATTTATCCAAGTTATTGGATATTTATCAATATGCCTCTCAAGATCTGCTAACATCACTATATCTGTGATTTTTCAATGGAATACAACCAACATAGTATATTCATCATTGGACTAATAGTAATCTATAAACTCATACATATACTTAATCATAATCCATATATCTATAAGTTAAATTACATATCTATTATTAATCTCTAGGTAAAATGTTTGGATCTATAGTAATTTCATACATTGGATGTTTTTTTATTATATAATAGAATTTACTTATATCTTACATGCTTGGATCAACTTTATTTGAGTTGGGATATGATTAAATTGAATTAGCAGGGCCTACAATGTATATAGGTCTCATCTAAAATGGGATAGGATGAATAAAATGGTAATATTTGTGTGGGGTTACAATAAGGAATGAATTTTGATCATTTATTTTAGGTACACACTATTCAGTTCCCAGTTTGTTATCTTGTACACCAACTCTATGAAACTTTTTCCCTCTACTGAGAACTCTAATGGTTTGTTTACATAATTTTTTTAACCAAGAATCACCTTTTTTCAAGTCTTTTAATGGATACATTTATTTGGATATTTTTTCAGGGTTTTATTTATACATTTGTATTTATGGAAAACCCACTCTTAATTTCTAGAAAATCCAGAATGTTTCTGGGGAAAAAATGGTTATCTATAACCATTACTAATCCTTTCACCACTTAATGACTTTAGAACAATTCAATCATAAAAACCCCAAAAAAATATCCGTTGAAATTAATAATTCAAAAACACATGAATATGTTTTAAAATAAATTGATATCAAAATCGAAAACCATTTTTATTATATTACCCCCTTCATAAACTTCACAGCCTTCAGAGTCATCTCTAGGAATCATGCTCGAAGAAATTGTGATAATGATCCTAAATATTTGATTTTCTCTCTCATGGATTATACTGGATTCGAGAAAGTTTACTAAGGATATTAGAAAATTGAACAAAATTTCCTAGAAATATCATTTTTATATGGTTTATGATTCAATCTAGTCATCTCATAAAATATATATTAAGTATTAGCTCAAAATCATTACCATCAATAATGTGTGAAGGATATCGCATGTATCACTGAATTTGATATAATTGGAACCATAATTTATACAAAACTATTTTGAAAGAGGATCCAAAAGGTATGAAACATTCATGAAACAGTCATCAATTTTGAATATTACAAATTATATTGGTATTATATTTCCATTTAGCCACATTTCTCAATAATCTAGTCATGTAGTGGCCTATAATAAAACTCTGTCACCTATATCAAGCAGTAGGGTTTCCGATTCTATTTCTAATTATATCAATGCCTACAATAATTTCTTAATAACCAATTCTATATCAAATACACAATCTAAATGGACACATATACCATACATGGGAGAATGATAATAACCTCATCGCCTCGTGCCAACACAATGATGAGTGCATAACTAACTATAGAGATCCACCAAAAATCTATCTTAATAAAAGCATGATATTTTTTATTTAGATGAATTTTAATAAGGTTATGATTACTGCATGAATACTTTAAACGTATTGAATATTTTCATAAAAAATATCATCAAATATTTTTATTGTCCTATATGTTTATGCATCAGTCTGTGGGACATATTTTTTACTCTGATTCATATGAGTACCCAAATACTTATTCAATCCCTTCTAGTACCTTCATGTGTATCATTCATATTTAAAGGTTAATATTTCCAATGGTACTCAATATAAAAATGCAATACCACATCAATATAGATTTATTGTCGCAAACACAAATGGGTATTTCAAATCTTTAAGAAAACAAACATAGCCATTTGATAAAAAATACATCCAAGATGGATTAATTACTCTTGAGGGTCATGGGTAACTACATCATGGAGCTATTCTTCACATGATAAAACTTTGATATATGCCTAAATTTCACATGATGAATACATGAAAATTGGTAATGCTAGTCATTTTGCCTCTAGTAGGCAAGGCATCATGAGACAAAACCAACAATTTCTCTGATCAAACTATGCAATTGAAACTAGAATTTGATATCATGGTATATTGTTCATTGATCCTAGATGAATAATGATCCTAGAATAATAATACCCAATGATCTGTTACTACATCAAATAATTTGTAAAAAATAATATTCATCCCAGTTATATAATCTTCCCTAGCCAAGAATTCTCAAATCATCAATCTGTTGAGATATGACACATTGATTTATTCCGTTTTTCCACCAAAAAAGATTTGATATTTAATGGTTTTAATTTAAAAATTTTTCACCCCTCATATGAATCCACTAGAAACTACATAATCAAACTCAAACTACTATAAAACTCTTATATAATCCTCTCTCCAAGTTCCAGTGACTTCGGATTTCTCAGGATGAGAGAATCATAAATGAAATTACTATTCCATGTAGTAGTAGCCATCTAGAATTCATATTTCAATATATAATACAACAAATACGTCTATATAATATTGATATCTTAGTGAGAAAAGAATTTTTGAAATTTATTATGGTGAATACAGAACAAAAACCTCCCATAAAATTGATAATGCCACCAACAATTCAGTGAGTATATAATATCTTGCAAATCTAAATCATGTATAGGGTTTTCCAGTCATGGGATCATTGATAATGTAACCAATAATATATTACCCAATATATTTGATTCAAAATATCTCCCAACCTAACTATTAAGGAATCACAATAAACTATGTATTCGGTCTTAGGATCTATAAGTTTTAAAACAAGGAATGCATTTTATATCCACTTCAACAAAAGGAACACCACTTCAAAATGATTCGACAACTAAATCGTCATCAATATATATGGAATAATTTTTATTTGTGTTGAAACATGGTCATATTATTTGATTAAAGGAAACTTGTATCAATCCAACCATAGAAAGCTTCTAATCGCAAAAATATTCCAAGGGTTATTCAATGAAATAAAAATTTCCACCTTCTTTGGATCTACATACACATTAGCCTTGTGAAAGGGGGTGTCTATGGAGACAAGACTATTTAATCCATATTTAAATAATTGAAATTATTTTATAGATATGATGTACATGAAAATTTATAATATTAATATTAATGTGAATGAGAAGAATATATTATGTCTTAAAATATATCAGAAATTGTACAACAAGTACAATGAAAAATGAGTCTTGAAATACATGGAAAATCATTTTCATGCATTCTATTAATTCAAAATAGATCATTTATCAACCCCAAAGTAATAAAATAATAATAATAAAATATATAAACTATTCATAATCAATTAATAGAAGTATCATTCTCTCTGAACCATAGTTTATGGTCGCACAAATAATTATCAATCATAGAGAACCATTGTGCTCACAAAAATTGACCAATGTGACCATCAATATTGAGTAATAGAAACCAATTATTGAATCTCATTTAAATTACATTTATATTTTCCAAAAAGCATCGTAAAATATCATCTATCTTCTTAGAAGATAACATGGAGGAACCCCAAGGTGGCATTCACAATCTGGTAAGACCAATCATATCTAAATATTCTAAATAAACCTCCAATTCTCTAAGCATAGTAGTTCAATGTATCACCCCGACCCTAGAAGTCTATAGTCAGTGCATTATTTTATTATACAATCATGATTACAAAGAATAATACCCCAATGTACCGACATGTTTATAATATTTTAGGAAATTATATACATACCAGGAACCCATTATACATTGTAAAAAAATATAATACCTAATTACAGCAAAAAACTGCATCCTGGAAAACTCAATTATGGATATCTTCATCAAAACAAGGGGAATGAACAAAATAAAATCGGTGATCTCAAATGTTTAGTAACGGTTACATATAGTGGTAACCGTAAAAATGATATTTGAATCAAAATCAAATATACATAATAAATATATGCATAGTGAAAAATTAAAAAACACACCATCAATAAACTAAAATTGAATGGAAAAACTTAGATTTTGTCAATAGGAAAACCTCATCAAATGTAACAAATGAATAATGAAAAATGATAATTTTTTAATAATTTTAAATCATGTATATAGGTAATTAGCCATCATAATATCAAGATGATTTTTGTTAGATGAAAAAATCCATTAGATTATGTTTAGGAACAAAAGTCGACAGGTTTCTCCCCAACTGTTTCGTCTCATGAGAGAAGAAAATGCATTGAAAAAATATAGTTGACCCCACCCATCATTGAAATTCCAATTAATTATTTATAAAAGAACAATATTATATTTCAATATTATTATTTAATACTGTATAAAGATTTATAAATATTCCCCTAGTTAAAATAGAAATCCAAATAAAAACATTATGTAAAATAGTTTATGCCCAAGAAATTATTGATATCCATGATAGAAGAATATGGATGATTAACTTAAATAAAATTTCGAATAAAAAATGTTCTAAATGGTTCAGTAGAAACACTAAACATGAATTATTATCCACACAATAACATGTTAGTATCAGAGAAATTGAAATTTAGATGAAGTCCCTTACCATATTGAAATCAATCGAATCGTAGGAAAAAATAATAATAATTATCAAATAAATTTTTATATACCATTAATATAAATATAATCATGAAATTATATATAAAATGGAATCATACATACACCCTTGAAAAAAAATATTTGGAAAATAATGGAAATCTCATTGAAATAAATGTGAGTTGAGAAACCTGATACCTTATGCCTGAATGTGATCTCCTTTTGATCTAAGTGTCCTAAATAATCGAATGAAAGCCACTTATTAATTTATTAAAATCCTTATATACAATAATTTGATTTATTTTAATTTTATTAATTTTATTTATGACCTTTTTAATGAGTTATAATATTCAAATTTTTCCATTAAGAGCGTTTTTCCATTCTTTTTCACAATCGCCACAATTGTGTATTGTTATAGAAGATCATTCAGAATGGATATAATTCTACAAAAATGAAAATATATATTATTATTGGAGATATAAATTTTTATATGGTTATGTATATCATTTTTAAACCTGGAATAATGGTGAATCATTAGATAATACATTTTGTGATAATAGTTTAGATTATTTACAAAAGTTATTGACCATAACATACTCATTTTTTATTGTTCATTATTATGTAAATATGTTACATAAATAACATAAAAATGGTTATATGACAATGTTTACAACAAATACCAACTAGTAAAAAGGATTTAGGAATTACTTTGATGATTAATTTGAAAATTAAAACTTCATAGTCCACAAAAGGTATACATTGGAAACTCTTAGGTGATTATTTCACTTATATAATAAAAGGGAGAAAGTAAGATGATTGAACATGGTTATTACAGTAACATAATATAATTCTAGTATATAGATAACGTTAGAGTTATCATGATCAATTGTATACATAATTATTTTATTTAACAACAAAATAAGATAAATTGAAATGAAATAAAATGAAAATTGAAGCGGATTTAACTCTTGAAATAACCTCCATTAGAACATCCTAAAGGGGAATGGATTTAGACTTTTGGAATGGAAAAGGGATGCTAGGTATGGGTGGGGACAAGAAAAGAGTATTTGGTAAAAAAAATTAGATTCTTCAAGTCTTAGAAGAGTGAACAGAAGAGGTGGGTGAGGGGTAGTCTTTATAGTGGTGAAGAGGAGTGATTTCTCAATATATTATTCATTAGATTCTTATTTTTCACCAGAAATCAATAATATTGATCGATAGGACCAAAAACAGCAATAAGTTCATTTGAGTTCTAACTAATTGTTTAGTATATATATCATGATGCAATTAATTTCATATTTATCTTATAACTAATTATACCACAAATTAGCATTTTTTATTTTTCACAAAAAAATCAAATATTTTATAAAAATCCCAAAAATTAACTGTATTTTTTTTGACACGCGGAATCCAAAAATGAACTCAATTTTATGATAAAATATTGAAATATTATAAATTTTATTAATTATTAAAATAATTATTTACATGAAAAAATATATATTTTCAAATTTTAACTAATTTTATAACACATAAAAAATTATCCAAAGTCTCATTTTATTGTCCTAAAACCCTATGACATGAAAATAATTATTTAAGAAGAAATTTAATGAAAATGAATATTATTTTAAATAAATTTATTAACTATAAAATTTTAATTAATTATTTGTTACTCAAAAAATTCCAACACTTAATTTTTTATTTTTATAATGTTCACATTCATTTATAAGATGCATAAATTTTATTTTTACATTCCAAGGTGCATTTAATTTTAATAATGAACATATTGTTATTAATGAGGGTACATTTCATTTCAAAAGTTTAAATATACTATTCATAAGGGTAAGTAACTATTCACCATGTATTATGTTTATCCTATCAGACTCTAAATATATTACTCAACACAAATTTGTATGTCCTTTTTACAAAATTCATATCAAATAAATGGAAATATTAATTTTTACTACTAGTTTATAACTATCTCCATAAAAAAATTTCCCTCATGGAGACTCAATTTTCCATGCATAATAAGCTATCTAATGAATAGAAATTATTTAAGAAAAAACACACCATAAAATTTTGTTGTGTTGTATTCATCACCCCTTTTGAAATTTCATCATCAAAATTTATCATGTGTATATCCCACTAAACTAATGTGGTTGGTTCCTCTTCATAAAATCCTCAGGCCCCCACACTACTTCCTCTATTTTATGGTTTCTTAAAGAACAATTATCATTCGACTTCCCCAATTTCTCAATACTTTGTATATTAATTCAATAATCTTGATAGGTTATCGAAAATATGACACATCGGATTCATGATCTATAACATCATCTGTGTGTACAAGTGTTGGGTCGTAAATGTACATCTTTACCCTTTACAGGTGAAACACATCATGAAATTTCTATAGACTAGGGTAATATCTAAACGGAAAGCTAAAAATCTAATTCTTCCGTTAATTTCAAATGGTCTGATGTACCTAGGTTACAGTTTCTCTTTCCTGACAGATCCTTAGGACACCATTTCATGGAGATACTTTTAGAAAGACATGATCTCCCACATGAAATTCAAAATCCTTTATACGTTTAGTAGAATCTCTCTTTTGCCTACATTGGGATGTATTAAAATTGGTCAGAATTGACAATAACTTTTTATTCCTCTCAATTATGTTCTAGGACTATAATGATCCTCTAACTATCTTCCTCCTAACAAGATAGAGTTTGACATCTCTTTCTATATGATGCTCCATATGACACCATTTGAAAACTATAATGGAAACTATTTCTGTAGGAAAATTCGAAAAAATATATGTATCGATCCCACATACCCTAAAAGTTGATTGAACATGATATCAACATATCTTTTTATATTTTAAGAGTTATATCATACAATCCATCGATTTGGGGGTGATAAGCCGCGGTCATATGAAGCATGGTATCCAAATCATTCTGATTAATTTTACATAATTTTGATGTAAATATGGGATCTTTATCAGACACAATTGAGATATCTGCACCATTGAGATTTACAAAATTATTAATATAGAGTCTTTACAGGTTCTTAAGTAGTAAACCCCTTCTTATTTCAAAGAACATATCTGATTTCGTATGATGATAATCAATTTCCCAAATTGAATCATTACATGTAAGTGACCTTGGTAGCATTGTGAAAAAGTTCATCATAATTTTATACCAAATCCATATAGGGATAGGTATAGATTCCGCTACTCCACTAGGATTTTGACTCTCACCCTTCACCTGGGGGAAAACCAGGCACCTTCACACATATTCATCAATTTCTCAAATCATGTTCTCCCACCAAAAATGTTCCCTAAAATCCATATACATCATGGTGGTTCAAGGGTTCATAGAAAAAAGTGATATATGATCATCACCTAATAGTTCCGTTTTTAGCTCGGGTGGTGATGGAAATCATAACCTCTTTCCAAATTTTATAACTACATCCTCAAACGCGATTCCATCCAATATTCCATCCTTAATAGCATTAAATTTTATTATATTCTCATCATATAGTTAATTAATTTCTAATCTCCCTAGTAATGATTTATTTATAAAAATTCAAAAAAGAATGATTTATCCTCATTCCATTATAATTTCCATATCTATCATTACTATTTGCATGAATATAAGAACTTTCTCAAACATCATTTAGTTCTCAAGTCTATGATATTTCATACTTAATGCATGGGCCATCTTATTATCCTTTCATTAGTATTAGTGTTTTAAGAAATCACAAGCATACAATAACTCAAGCCATCTCAATCTCTTCATGTTGAGTTATTTTGAGTGAAAAATGTATATCAAACAATTTTTATATGTACATATCATATATTATTCACCTTATATATACTGTATCCATATTTTAGAGAAATTATTACATCATCTAACTTTATATGATTAGTTTGGATAGTTTTACCCACGGGTCGTCATTGACATGGTTCATAAGAAATAAATTTATCATTTTTCTTAATAACACAAACCATTCCAATATTTGAGGAATCACTGTATAACAGAACCCCATAATTTCAAGATATTAGTGTTGAAATTAGGGAATTTACTAGTATTCATTTAAATTCTTCAAAATAATTATTTACAATATTTTGTTCATACAATCCTAACCCATTTACATGTGATATTTGTAATCAGGTTATCTAATTGGGGAAAAATCATATTCGAAACTCTAATATTAAGTATCTATTTAAATAAAAAAATGTACTTTGGTTATTTTCGTTGGCATATGCCATTCATGGATTACATTTTTCTTCATTAGGACGATTGAGATTCCATTCTTATAGATTATTTTTTAAACAAAAGTAACTATTTGATGCAATAATTCAAATATACTAAACTTCTCATATTACACTATTCTTCTATGTGTCTCCAATGTAATATAAAATTGATTCACATGGACCACATAGCTTTTAAAATATATCAAGATATCATCAATAAATAACAAAAAGATCAACAAGTTATTCCATGAAAACAAAATTATTAGATCAATTAAAATCAAGGGTGAATTAGTATGCCAAAATGGAATTTCTGTAAACTCTTAATGTTAAAACCTTCTTCGAAATGTTGTCTTTGGAATATCATCATACCTCACACACAACTGTTGAAATCTAGAGAAATGCTAAATCATCAAAAAAATATTTATCTTTATGAAGTTGACTGAATAGATTACCAATATGAGGTAGAGGATACTTGTTCTTTATTTATATATAATTGATTTATCTAATGTCAGTGGACATCCTAATGGTTACATCATTCTTCAAGTGAAATTGAATAGGGGATCCCCATGGGGAAACATTATGGTGAATAAATCACTTATCAGTGAATTCCTATAGTGGTTTCTTTAGTTCTACTAATTTCACATTGTACATTCTATATGGAGTGTTTGATATATGTCACACACTAGGAATTAATTCAATGGAGAACTAAACTTCCCACTCTCGAGTATTTCTATGTAAAACCTCTAGAATTACATCATTTTATTCTTGCACAATAGGTACCTATTCAAATTGAATATCTATATATGATGTTTTTTCTATGTCCCAAATAATATCATTTATAAGAGCTACTAAATGTGGTTTTGGATAAGATCCTAAAGATGATGTATCTACTCAAAAGATAAGGGATTCCATATCATTCTCAAAAAATATAAAATAATTTTTATTGCTTTTGATTTTTTGCAACATGATTTGGATGCCCATTCATACCAATAATGATGTCAATGCCAATAATATGTATGATTATATGGTCAGCATTTAATGTATATTTATGTGTAAAAATGGGACTGACTGACACATCTATGTAGCAATGATACTTCTATTTAGGATTATTGATTAAAAAGTGATTTATTAAATCAAATTTGAAATGTCAAATTTTCAATGAATACTATGAAGATATGAATTAATGTGATGATCCAAAATAAATAAATCATTTTATAAATGAGAGAAAATAAATATGTAACTTTGAACACTTAATTATGAACATAAATATCCATAGTTGTGATAACATAAACCTACCCTAAGTCTCATAGCCATTTCCAAGGTAATATTTCTTGACATTTAGGTAAACAATTTACATATGGTCACATGTATATTATATTTTATCATTTAAAATCATTTCTCTGTCTCTTCCCCTTTCATTCATTTGATTGGGGACTATTTTCTCCAAACATATAACAAACTCCCATGAAAAATCATGTATTTTATAGTATCGTTCTTTCAACAATTCACACATAATGTTAATTGTTACATTCCATTATCCCTTTTAGATATTGATATTTTCAATGAATATCTAAATACCTATTTTCCTCTTTATTTCACTTGAAACATTTGTATCTGTAAAATTCGTTCTCCTTTTGATGGCAATTAATACTATTTCATCATAAGATGAAAATATTTGAGAATCCAACACACTTCAAATACATGAAAAAATCTCTTAAAAGAAATGATAAATATTTTATTTTTCATCATATAAATAATCTATAGCATTCTAGGCTTTTCTTGGGAACATAAAATCATACTCTACAAAACACTATTTATCACATTATATTAAGATAAGGAAGTATCTCTTCTATTCAGTCCACTGGCCATTTGGGAAATATTAATTAAAGAATACTTTTTTCATATTTCTCTATTCTATATCTTATATTTCATCTCCCTACATGGAATTATTAATCATGTACCACCATTGATTATCATCACCCTTGAGACAATATATTTCCATTACTACCATTTAATTTTCATTGCATCATTTTGACAGAAATATCATTATCATGGATCTTGATCCACTACTCAAATACCACTCTATTATCAACCCTACATGAATATGGGGGCTTCTATCACATGAAACGATCCCATATAGGTGTAAATGGTTATTTTTCATAGCATGAGTATGTTTTCTGAATATTTTCATGATTTTCTCATCTCCAACACTAACAGTATTGAAATACACAGCATGGAAATCACTATGTTATCTATAATTATTCATTCTCATTCTTCCATTAGTATTCATCAACAAAAAAATGGAATAAACTAAATTAGGTTATAAAACACTGTGAAAAATTTTACATTATTAAAACACTACAGATGAATTGAATGTTTATCCATATGTAATCTCATAATCATATACTTGATTTCTATTTATATTTTAATCCAAATAATAATTTCTAAATAATATTTGAATTATCCTAATCATATCAAATATGAATGTCAAACCATGTGCACACTAAGTCCCTTTGTCTTGTATGAGGTTAGCTCGATTTATGACTGGAACATCATTTTGGAGTTGCTACTCCTTGGTAAATCTGTTCGAGAACCCCACCCAATTGAAGTATCAGGATTGGGATGTATCTTTTAATAATTACTCCATAATCTAAACCTCACAAAAACTAAAGAATGTTTATAAATAAAAATCCTAAATTTATATCCTATGTTTTCCCCCCAAATCTATGTTTTCAAAATCCAGTTCCCAAGGTTACTTCTAAACTACCTGAGATACCATCTGTAGCGCCCAAACCCTAGAATGCAAGAGTATGTGCATTATTTTATTACATTAGAACAATTAAAAGAAATCATATATCATAGTACTAATCAATTTAGTAGTTTTGAAGAAACTATATACAAACATAGAACCCATTTTTCATTTGGAAAATAAAACAAAATATAATACCTAACAAAAGCTCATAAACTGCATCCATGATAACTCAATAAATAATTTCTTCTTTAAAAACCGGGGAAGGAAAATAAATGAAATGGTTTATCTAAAATTATATGTAAGGAAAAAATATATTGTAATCATTAAAAAATAATAATTTATTAATAATCAATTATACATAATTAACAAGGCATGCTGATTAATTTAAAAACACACACCATCAATAAATTAAGAATGAAAGTGAATCTATAAGTATATTCATAGCGAAAGCCTCATGAAATGTAAATACCTAATAATGAATAAATTGAATGGTTATTTTTTGGATTCCATGTATCCTTAACATTAACCATAATACCATATAGACGGTTTGTATCTATGTGTAGAAACCCATCAAATTATGCTTCAAAAACTAACTCGAACGGGTGGTGGTCAAATATTTTGTCTCATGAGACCTGTCATTGCATCGAGGGGATATAAGGGGCCCAACCCATTCCTTTAGTTCAAAATAATTTTATATATTAAAACAATATTCCTTTTTAAATAACCTAATTGAAGAGAGTATACATATTCATCAATATTTCCCATGTTAAAATAGTATTCAAAACAAACACCATATGTAAAATGGTGTATGTCTTAGATAATAATCATATCCAAGAATTAAAGTATCTCGATATTTAAAAAAATTATAAATTTACATGAAAAATGATCTCAAAGTAGAAGTAGATACACCAAATATGAATTATCAGAGGTACAATACCATGTAAGTCTATATGAAATGGAAATTGTGATATGGTCCCTTAAAAAATTGTAATAAACTAAATCGCATGAATAAAAATTAATAATCCACAAATACATTATTTAATAATAAGAATATAAAGAGAATATTAATATTATATATAAAATCCCAAAATATATAATCCATATATAATAATTAAGTGGTGAACAATGGAAATGTCACTAAAATAAATGTCATATGAGAAACTACATACCTTACTTTCAAAGGTGTTATTCACATGATTATAATGTCCTGAGTAATAAGATTAATTACATTAGTTATTTAATTCAAAACCCTATATAAATTTACTTAATTTATTATA
The DNA here is from genome assembly GCA_963277665.1 of Viscum album. Taxonomy (NCBI): domain Eukaryota; kingdom Viridiplantae; phylum Streptophyta; class Magnoliopsida; order Santalales; family Viscaceae; genus Viscum; species Viscum album. The sequence continues at coordinate 1,756,715,784 of OY728159.1, read as the reverse complement.
ATTTAATTATGTTAGTTTATATCATTTTGGATGAGTTACCACATACAAATTTATCACTCAAGAGCATTTGTATCCATCGTTTTAATGATCGACATACTTTTGTATGAGTGTATAAGTTCATGTGGAATAGATATAATTCTATAGAATTGAATTTATATATTATAAATGAACATATGTATTTTTAATTGGTTATTTATATCATTTGGTTACATGCTATTAGAATGAATTGTTAAATAATTCATCTACTAATAATCATTTAGATTATTTAAGACAGTTATTGACAATAACGAACTCATATTATTTTATCCATTATAATGATGATAATATGTTACATAAAAAACATAAAAAGTTAAATATTATAAATTTTTATATATATAACATGAAATAAAATTGTTTCCTAATTAAATTTTCTAATAAACCATAATAATGAATCTTTTTCTTCTATATGGGTACTAAATTGGCACCTCTCAATCGATGATTTCATTTATGAAAAATAAGAGGGGGGAAGGAGATTTATAATGATTATGAAATTAATATTATATAATTACAATATATATATTATTCTAGAGTTATCATTATCAATTTTTTAGAGCAGGTCAGAAGATAATATGAAAAGAAGATAAATTGAAATGAAGTTTAATGAAAAATGAATATGATTTACCCCTTGATGTAACCTCATTGTGAACCTCTATAAGGAAAAGGGGATTGATATTTTGATATAAAAATGGTACCTATATTTGGGGAGGGACTAAGGAATTGGGTTTGGGTTGAACATTTAGAATCATCAAGTCTTAGAGGGGTGAGAAGAAGGGGGTGAGGGGTGGTTTTTATAGTGGAGGGGTGGAGTGATTTTTCAATATTTTATTCATTATTTTTGAATTTTATTCATGAAAAGAAATAGTATTGATTATTGTGACCAAAAATAGTAATATGTGATGTGCTTTTGAAACAATAGTTTCTTAAATTACACATGGTGAATGGAATGGGGGATTTTTCTAACAATGTATTTTACCATAAATTATCATATTTTACTATTTAAAAATTCTATTTATTACAAAAAATTCCCTAAATTGTACATAACAATTTTTAGACATGTATAATAAAAAATGATATATATTTTATTAAAATAATTTTATAAAATTTTGATATTTAAATTTTATTTAAAATAATTATATACAAAAAAATTGAATATTTTAATATTATAATATTTATTTTTTAACACCCTGAAATTCCTTCTAAGGTCTCCATTGATTATTCAAAAATCATAGTACAAAAAATATTTATTTTTGAATACGTTTTATGAAAAATAATTTTCTTATAAAATTTTTTATTATATAATTATTATTAAAATTTTGTTTCTCAAAAAAACACTCAAACTTAATTATTAATTTTTATAATGTCCACTTCTTTTTATAAGGTGTGTAATCTTAATTTATACTTTCAAGGATGATGTTACTATTCATAATTGTCATATTACTATTCCTTATGGATATATTACTATTTATATGGATAATATTTCAATTCATAATGGTATATTATTAATCTCTAATGATTATGTTGATTATATCAAAACATGAATATCCAACTGAATGTAATCGTTTCTGTCCATTTTTCAGAATTCAAATAAAAAAAGTTGGAAATTATGATTAATGGCTTGCTATAACTATCTCCTTTAAAAAAGTTATTTTCAACAGAGAGTCGGTGTTTCATGCATAATAAGATATATAATGAATTGAAATTATTTAAGAAGAAACATACCATAAAATCCGGGGTTGTGATATTATCGAATAATAAGTAAGAAACAGTATTTTATGTTTCTCGTGATTAAAATCCATCTCAAAATAAATTCCTCTACCTTGATGTATACATGAAATATAATTTTTGATGAGATATTAATAAAAATCCACCACTGTAGGGAATGTATTCGGGGATATTGCAAACATTTATATGAGATCCAAACCAGTTTCATTCTCTATGATAGCTCCGGCATGAATTGTGTATGGTTCAATTAAGATTTCTCCTAGAGTCCACTCACTATAAAATAGAATAATTTCTCTTCAAGTTGTGTTGATTGATACATACCACAAATAATAGTTTATATGAGCTTGATTATAAAGACCTGTAATTTCGAGGAAATTTTTTTTTCTTAAATTCTTTGGAATTTTATGAGTATGCAGTTTCTGACGGCAACTAATTCCGAGGTGCAATGTGTATGAAATAATTTTTTGAAGTTTAGCTCTGATACGTTTAGTGAATGAATGAGTGGGTTTTTTATCTTTTGAATAGGTGGTCAGAATTAAAATCATAGAGCACCAATGAACTCACAATACCAGTATTTTCTTAAGGTGAGATTTATCGCAATTGCGTTTTATGCGGGTTGAAAGTTAAAATTGGGGTTAAATTGAAAAGTTAAATAATATTGTTAGAAAAATTTCATTTATATCATTGGAAGTTAATTTATCCCATGGGATATTATTGGTGGGGCCAACATCCACCCAAATTCCCATGTGTGGATAATGGGGAGGTAGGTCCCACACGACCCCAACCTTTAACCTCACATTACCCTTTTTAAAACCCCTTTAAACTCCCATTTTTAATTAATGAAAACCCCCCTTATTTATGACGATCCATTCCTCATCCTCTCTCCCTCTTAATAGTTTTCCAACACATCCTAATTAATAAATTAAACCAATTAACTTTATTAATTATGTGATTTGAATTTTGAATTTTAAATTGCATGTTTTATTAAAATAATAGCATTAGTCTATTATTTTTTTGGGGGCATTCGTTGTGTTAAAAAGAGATGGGAGAGAGCTCTTGTGAATGGGATAAAATTTTCTTCTCCTTCAACGAAGAATGACTTGGTGAAGAACACTCTACAATTCTCCAATCCTTTTCTTCCTCCACGTCAAGGGAGGAGACTATACCGCGGGGAACTCACTAATGACGACAGTTCTTCCTATGACATTGACGGACAGACATTTCTTTCTGCGTCTACGAAGAACAAACCATATTCGAAGTTGGGGGGTTTATGTTCTATTTTAATGGATTAAAATTGTTCCTTGTTCGTCGTTGAATATAGTTTTCTGTATTTGGCCTATTGTGATCGCCTAACGTGGAAGGCACATGCCAAATGAACACTTCTTGATGACCCTCCATTGGATCTTGATTATTTTTTATAGAATTGGAGAACAGAGGCGGAACGTGGAAGAGGCCGGCGGCGCAAGGGCCACCGTCGCACACAAAAAGAAAAGTTGTGGCCAAGAGGGCTACGGTGGAGGAAGCATGGAGCCGTCACACTAGCTGTGCAGAATGAACTGTGCCCCGCTTCGCGGGCCGCCTTGGCAGGAGAACTGGCCGACTCGTCGGCCGGCAGGGTGGAGGAAATCTGCGGGGACAGGAGGGCACCGCGCAGGATGAACTGTGGCCCGTCGAAGCGGGATGCTTGTGTCAAGAATTCCGGCCAGTATTGGTCACCCGGGAGGGCAGGGCGCGAAGCGCGGCACAGCTGGTTCGGGTAGGCGGGCCCCCCCTTAGACCACTCGTCATTCGGGTCGAGCTGCGCTGGGCCGAGCCGCGCCCTGCCGGGCCGGGCCGCGCCTCTTTGGGCCGGGATGTTCCCTCTTCTGGCTAGGCCTCACCCCTCGGGCCTATTCGTGCGATTCATCGGGCCAGTTCAACACCCCATTCGGTTTGGACCCTCTAAAACTGGGTTATCCCGAACCGCCATCCCATCGGGCTTAACATGCTGGGCCCGTTTTAACTTAAAGGTAAATATCTTGAAGACCACACGTCTGAACGACGTTCCGTCTGCGACACCGGAACCCTTCCAATGATGCGGTCCTATTGCGATACTCTATCTGAGTTTTGAACAACATTGGAAAACGGCCGGGTTTGGAACGAGCATATTTCTAACCGGGCCCCTAGAACTGAAATACCAATATCTCTCAGACGAGGCGTATGATTGACGCACCGTCTGTCACGTTGAGTTCATTTTTACGAGTTGTAACTTTGGGATACATCAACTATGGGAATTGTGACAGTTGATGTATCAATCACTTTACTTGAGGAGTGAACACTTCCGAAATCGAGGGTGCTATGTGCGGGAACCCTAGAGACGGATGCGCCTATGACGACTACAGTGTTGTGATCCTCTGTGGCTTCGATGACGACAATGACTGTACATTGATCCTCCGTGGGTTTGTTAGTGATGACGACTTTACTTGGATCCTCTGTGGGTTCGGCTGTGACGACTACTGTACTTGGATCCTCCGTGGGCTTGACAGCGGTGACGACTATAATTGGATCCTAAGTGAGCTCGGCAGCGACGAATTTTGTACTAGGATCCTACGTGGGTTCGGTAGAGGAGATGATTCAAAGGCTACATCTAATCATCTCCACCCATCCTCGCCAGTAGTATACCTGTGTAATCTGAGTTTTGACTATTCAATCATTACCAATGGTGAAATTGACTTCATTCTTATGTGGACTGGGATGTGCATAGGCTCGAGAGTTGGAGTCGAGCTTGGATTGATGACTTAGGTATATGTATGGGCGTATACCTAAGTAGAGTTGGTTGACACTTCATGATTGTATATTTTAATTGTGGTTTATCCTTTGTGGATTCTGGGAGAACTTCAGTGGTCTCGGGTTCCCTACTAAGTATCGTATACAAACCCCTGAACGAGCTATTCTCATACTACATCGTGTTGGATGCAGACAACAGACAACACTGATCGAGGTGGAGGCTTGTGGAGTTGGATGGTACCCGCAGGTGGACCACTAGACGGGATGTACACGGAGTAGATGACCAGACCTAAGGAGCTTAGGAGACCATCTGTACCCACCATTCAAGTGGGATATATGAAGGATGAGTCGGTGCTTGCTGCTTTAATTTACTGCTGTTGTACTTTCTTTTCAGTTGTACTGTTCTTTCAGTGGGGTTTTTATACTGCCCCATTTACTTTTCAGCACTTACATTTGAACTTAGTTTACATAGTGTTTACTTCAGTTGTGTACTCTGTTTTGTTTTATTACATTATAAAGGCAATGCCTTCACTTTTATCGGGATTTTTGCATTTGGTGCTAGTCGCCATCCCCTTGCCTATGGAAGGTGGGCATGGGGTAGTCACGACATGGGCCCCGAGGATGGGTCGAGACAAATTGGTATCATAGGAGTTGGTTCTACCGCAGAACTCAGAATTCTGATAATTTCTTCTCTATGAATCAATAGTGTTATGTGTATTGAGTGTGGTTTTCAGTCCAGGGAGTCCAGTGTTGGTGCGGTGGACAACATATCTATACACCAGGAACCTAACTTCTGATTTCCAACTCAGTGCATGAAAACATTGATTGCATGTGTGTTTCAAAAGTTTTCTTTGTGATTACATTGTGTCAGCTCACCAAGTATAGTGTTTGACCATGGTGAACCTGTTTCTTTGGAGGATGTCCCCATGAATGCATCCAGATAGGGTTCCATGTCACATGCGAGATGGCAGCCCACCGAGCGATGAGTCCTCAGTGTAGGGCCACATTACATTGGAGGCACCAGTGGTACCACTACATGTTGGGCCACCGATACCACCAGCCCCAGCAGTAGAGGGTGCACGCCGCCTGAGTGTGATGCAGGAGTATTAGCAATAGAGGCTGCCCAGGTTCCATGGAGAGATGGACCCTTAGGCAGCTGAGGATGGGATGAAGGATATCGTCAGAGTCTACAGATTTGTAGGGACACCGTCCAACCTTATGGTGATCCTTGTCGCGAGTCTCCTACCCACAACAGTATATAGATGGTGGATCTTGATGATATAGGTGCACGACGAGGAATATCTACATTGGACGAACTTGGATAGTCTCTTCTTATTAGAGTTTGTTCCAGCCACCCATCGTGCGGTGAGGATAAGGAGTAACTTCATCTGCAGCACGACAGTATGACAGAATCTTAGTACTCGGCGAGATTTTCCAACCTCTCGCGCTACCTCACGGAAATGGTACGGGACCCATTATTCAGGGCTCAGTCTTTCGAGTAGGGACTGAGGCATGAGATGAAGGCTTCGATGATATCCCTTAGCATTATGATGCATACAGGAGTGCTGGAGTGAGATCTTCTTATGGATAACTTTCTTGTTGAGCTAACGCCAGCAGAAAGACCCACCGTAGGGCGACACCTAGCGGAGTCTTCTACTGCTGGCAGTAGATAGATGTCGCAGAGGTCCAAGCGGACTAGGACATTAGGTGGGTGACCTTAGGATACTGGTTTTGATGTGCAGGGCACACAAATCAGATCCAACCATATGAGGGGAAGGCAGTGCTATGCATCTGGAAGGCAGGGCCATATAGCTCGTGACTGCCCGACCGTCCATGTAGATGAGCAACGGATTGTAGAGGGACATCCCATGAAGAGAAAGAGGTTCGACTATGGCGGTCCGCAGGGAGAAGGCATAAGAGGCAGAGGATCTGGCCGAGCAGCGGGTGGTGGACGATGCTTTGAGGCTCTAACACCACCACCACCAGGAGGACCACCCCGACCATAGGGAGCTGGCAGACATGGGTAGGTTCAGCTCGAGGTAGGCATGGCATACAACCACGGAGCACCAGAGATGGTTTGATGTACTATATGGGTCTACTCCACCCTTTCTGCACTTCTTATAGACACATGAGTGAGTAATTCTTTTATTTCCGCTACCCTTGGTTGGAGATCGAAGATTCCGATGGAGGTGTTGGCTCGATCCATATAGCTAGAGACTCCTAAGGGAGTATGCTCGACGATTACGCATTAGTGTCTGCAGTGAGAGCTTACTCTAGGTGGTCAGATCATCGACTGTGATCTTTTTTTAGAGGCGTCGAGGCCTTACGATGTCATCTTGCGTATGGACTGGTTATCTACAGTTCATGCCCAGATCGACTATATTACGCGCAAAATGCTGTATGTCTGCACAGATGGGAGCAGGTTCCCCTTCACCGAGGTGAAGAGATCCACTGTAGTGTAGGATTGACTTATGTAGAGTAGAGTTCAGTCGATCATTCATCAGTTGGCTAGTTTCATCCTAGGAGCCGTTGATGTGTGGAGTCCATGTATTCTTGTTGTCGTGGATCAGTATTCTGACGTTTTTCCTAACAATGTTAAAGTACTACCTCCTCGTAGAGACGAATACTTCTACATAGACATGTATCCTAGGACAACATCGATATCTACTCCATCATATAAGATAGCTCCCGCTAAGCTTCGTGAGCTATGGGTACAGCTGGAAGACTTTCATGGAAAGGGATTCATCTGACCCAGTGTTTCACCCTGGGCTTCTCCTATTTTGTTTTCCAAGAAGGTGGATGAGAGCATACAACTATGTGTCGACAACCGTCGCTAGAATCTGGGGAACGTAAAGAACATGTACCCAGTCCCGAGGATTGGATACCTATTTGATCAGTTCAAGGGAGCACGATTGTTCTCGAAGATAGACCTCAGGTTAGGCTATCATCAGCTTAGAGTTTGAGACGAGGATGTGCAGAAGACGGCCTTCAGGTGTCAATATGGCCACTACAAGTTCTTGGTTTTTCCAATTGATGTAAATAACACACCAGCATTGTTAATGAGTCTCATGAACATGATCTTCCAGCCATACCTCGATCGTTTTTTCATAGTCTTCATCGATGACATACTGATTTACTCGACTACGGAGGAGGATAACTCCAACCACTTGTGGGTTTTACTGGACACACTCTGAGATCACCATATTTATGGTAAGCTCTCGATGTTCTAGTCCGGGATTTGAGAGGAACGCTTCTTGGGGAACATCATCTTGGAGGCTGGGGTTGCGGTGGACACATGGAAGATCGAGGTGGTACTTGCTTGGGAGCCACCCAGGAGCATGACGAAGGTGTGGTGTTTTCTAGGTCTAGCTGGGTACTATCGAAGATTTTTTCCAGGGTTACCTAGAGTTTCTGCACCACTTTCAGCTTTGACGAAGAAGGGAAAACCCTTCGTGTGGTCAGATACATGTCATCATAGATTTCCGTAGCTGAGACAGATATTGACTAGTGCACCCATATTGAGGGTACCGGAGGAGGGCATTGGGTACATGTCATACTACGACGCATCAGGGAATGGAGTCAGGTGTGTCATGATGCATGAGCGGGCATTTATCGCCTACATTTCATAGAAGATGAGACTGCACGAGCAGAACTACGCTACCCATGACCTGGTGTTAGCAGTAGTGGTCTTCACCCTGAACTTGTGGTGGCACTATTTGATGGGCGAGCGCTTCACAATCCACTATGACCACTAGAGTCTCAGGTACATTTTCTCTCCGAAGGACCTGAACCTGAGATAGAGGTGATGGCTCGAGTTCCTCCAAGACTATGACTTTCAAATAGTCTATACTCCTGGAAAAGGGAACGTTGTGGTTGATGCTCTCAGCAAGAGATCAGGCATTCAGCTACATGGAGATGCGACAGAGCAGTTATCAACTTTTCAAATATCATTTGTGGATAGAGATGGAGCAGTCTTTCTACATTCTCTCACAGTCACTCCTCCAATACTTCAGTGGGTCATAGAGGCACATCGTGGGGACGTTCACTATGAGATGTGACGTGCTCATATTTCCACAGGGTAGGTGCCTGATGGATTTTCAGAATGTGGAGAGAACGTAATCCTCTTCAGGGGACGTACCGTGGTACGAGATTCACTTCAGGAGGAAGTGATGAGAAATTTTCACACTTCCCCTCTAGCGGTACATCCTGGAGTGGTGAAGATGAACCAGGACCTCAGATGAAAATACTGGTGGCTGGGTATGAAGAAGGTTGTAGCAGAGTTCGTTTCTTGATTCCTCACTTTCCACAAAGTAATGGAAATGCACCGGGTACCAGTAGGATTGGTACATCCCATAGAGGTTTCTAGAGTGGATGTGGGATAGGAAATCCATGGATTTCATGATGGGGAATCCACGTACTTCCAGAGGACACGACTCCATCTGGATGATCATCGACCGACTCACCACGTCGGCTCACTTCCTACCGATCAGAGAGTGGGGCTCAGTAGAGATCTTGGGACACCTATACGTTCAGGAGATCGTACGGCTTCCTGTTGTTCCATAGCCTATTGTCTCTGATCGATACGCTCGCTTTACTTTCTGGCTTTGGAAGGGGTTGCAGGAGGCATTTGGGATGCAGCTACGCCTGAGGATCGCCTTTCATCCTCATACGGATGACCAGATGGAGAGGATCATTTAGAATTTTGAGGACAAGCTCTGTGCATGTGTCCTTGACATTGGTCGCAGTTGGGAGGATCACCTACCATTGGTGGAACTTGCGTACAACAAAATCTACAACTCCACCATCGGGATGGAACCTTACGAGGCACTCTACATTCGACCTTGCAGATAACCACTGTGCTGGACTAACACTGGGGAGTCAACACTTGTAGGACTAGAGATGGTTCACGCTACGAAGGAGAAGGTGCAGATCATCCAAGATGGGATGAGGACTGCATAGAGTAGACAATAGTCCTATGCTGATAGGATACAAGGACCACTGCAGTCCGAGGATGGGGACCATGTTTTCTTATGGGTCTCACCTCGATGTGGATTACAGGGATTTGGCCGGGGCGACAAGATATCTTTGTGCTTCATCAGACCATTCCAGGTCCTTAGCAGAATAGGCGAGGTGGCTTACCGCCGGGCTCTTCCACCTCAGTTGCACCGAGTGCACGATGTCTTCCACGTATCTCAACTGAGGAGATACGTGCACGACCCGTCCCACATCATCAACCACGGTGAGCTGGACATTGATGACGGGGTGAAGTTTTTGGAGGTCCCGTTGGAGATTAAGTATCTACAAGAGTGGGTCCTAAATGGATGGTCTATTCATATAGTGCACATTCGTTGGTAGTACGGGAACCTCCAAGAGAGCACATGGGAGAGGGAGGCTCGTAAGGGTGGTAAGTTCCTTAATTTTTTTCCCTAGTCTATGTTGTAGAATTACGGGGAAGTAAATCCCTATGGTGAGGGTAATGTAATGACCCCGAATTCCGAGGAATTTTTTTTTCTTAAATTCTTTGGAATTTTACGAGTACGCAGTTTATGATGGCACCTGTTTCTGAGGCCTTGTTTGCTCAGAATATTTTTCTGAATTTTAGCTCAGGTACATTAAGTGAATGAATGAGTGGGGTTTTATATCTTTTGAAGCAGTGATCGGAATTGAAATCTGAGGGCACCAATGAACTCATAGCGCCAGTATTTGCTGATCGGGACAATTATCGCAGTTGTGTTTTATGCATGTTTAATGATAAAATTGGGGTTAAAATAAGAAGTAAAATAAAATTGTTAGAACAATTTTATTTATATCATTGGAAGATAATTTCTCACATGGGAAGTTATTGGTGGGGCCAACATCCACCCAACATCCCATGTGTGGATAATGGAGAAGTCGGGCCCACACTAGCCCAACCATTCACCCTCCAAAACACTTTTCAATCCCCCTTTAAACTCCCATGTTTAATTTATGACAAACCCCCTTTATTTATGAGGATCCCTTCCTCTTACTCTCTCCATCTTAATTATTTGCCAACACACACTAATTAATAAATTCAACATCTTCACTTAATTAATTATGTGATTTGAAATTTAAATTTTAAATTTCATTTGTTAATAAAATAACGGCATTAGTATATTATTTTATTTTTGGAGAATTCATTGTAATAAAGAGAGTTGGGAGAGAGCTCTTGAGAAAGGGAGAAAACATTCCTCTCCTTCAACGAAAAACGACTCAGTGAATAACGCTCCATGAATCTCCAATTCTATTCTTCCTCCGCATCAAGGGTTGATACTCTACCTCAAGGAACATTCCTACAAAGATGGTTCTTCCTCAAACGTTGATGGAGAAACATCACTTTCCGCCTCTACGACGAACAAACTATATTCGAAGTCGGGGGTTTATGTTCAATTTTAATTGATAAAAATTGTGCCTCGTTTGTCGTTGAATATCTTTGGTTGTCTCAGGCCTATTGTTATCGCCTAACGCGGAGGGCATGGGCCGAACGAACACGGCCTGATGACCCTATGTTAGATCTTGATTTTTTTGGAATCGTTGATCGGAGGCGGAATGTAGAAGAGCCCGACGTCACAAGGGCACCTGTCACACATGAAAGGATAATCCAACCAAGAGGGTCGCGGAGGAGGAAGCACGACGTCATCGCGCCGGCTATGCGGAAGGAACTGGGGCCCGCTTTGCTGGCCTCCTCGGCTAAAGAACCAGCCAGCATGTTGGCCAGCTGGGCAGAGGAAAGCCGCGGAACTAGGAGGACTCCACGCTGGATGAACCGCGGCCTGCCGAAGCGGACCGCTTTCCCCAAAAAGGCCGACCAGAATCGGCCGGTCGGATAGGGGGGCGGGGCTACTTGGCGCCGCCTATTCGGGTAGACGACACCCCCCCCCCTCAGACTGCTCGGCCTTCGGGCTGAGCCAGCCGGGCCGTGCCAGGCCGGGTCGCGCCCCACCGGGTCGTGTCGCACCTCTTCTGGTCGTCCCGCGCTCTCTTCGGTCTGGGCCGCGCGATTCTTTGGGCCGGTAGGACACCCCTTCCAGGTCAGACCCGAAAAAATTGAGATAACCCGACCTGCCAGCCCATTGGGCTTAACGGGATGGGCCCGTTTTCACTTGATGGTAAATATGTTGAAGATCGTGTGTCTGAATGATGCGCCGTCTGCGGAACTAGGACCCTTTCGATGAAGAGGTCATTTTGAGATACTCTATGTTAGTTTTGGATAATTTGGAAAACGTCCGGGTTTGGAACGAGCATATTTCTAACCGGGCCATTGGAATGGAAAATCCAATATCTCTCTGACAGGGCGTCGGATTGACACACCATCTATCACGTTGAGTTCCTTTTTATGGGACAGAACTTTGGGATACATCAACTCCGGACTTTTTGACAGTTGATGTATCGACCACTTTACTCGACTAGCAGACCCTCCCAGAATCGAGCGTGCTGTGTGAGGGAACACTAGAGCTGGATGTGACTGCGACAACTACGGTGCTGGGATCCTCTGTGGGTTCGACGGTGATGACGACTGTACATGGATAAACTGGGGGCTCGGTAGTGATGAAGACTATACATGGATCCCCCATGGGTTCGACAGCGACAACTACTATACTTGGATCCTCTGTGGGTTCAGCAGCGGTGACGACTGTACGTGGATCCTATGTGGGTTTGGCAGTGATGACTTCTCTCCAAGGATCCTACGTGGGTTCTGCAGAGGAGATGATTCAAAGGCTACAACTAACACCCTTCTTTGTGAGTAGTACACATGTGTGAGCTGAGTCTTCACTATTCAATCATTACCAATGGTGTGATTAACTTCTTTCATGTGTGTATTGGGATGTGCATAGGCTCGAAAGTTGGATCTGAGCTGGAATTGATGACTTAGGTATATTTATGGGCATATACCTAAGTGGAGTCGGTTGACACTTCGTGATTGGACCTTTACTTTATAGTTTATTCTTTGTGGATTCTGGGAGACCTTCGGGGCTCTCGAGGTCCCTAATGAGTATCGTATACTCACCCATACATGGTCTATGTCCTTACTACGTCATGTTGGACGCAGACGATGGATAACAATAATTGAGGTGGAGGGTTTTGAAGCTGGACAGTACCCAGAGGTGGACCACTAGAAGGGACGTACACGGAGCGGTCGGCCAGATTCGAGGAGCTGGGGAGACCATATGTACCCACCCTTCAGGTGGGATATCCGGAGGACATCTCGGTGCTTGATACTTCACATTACTACTAGTTTACATTCTTTTCAGTTGTACTATTCTTTCAGTTGGGGTTGTATACTTGCCCATTTACATTTCAACACTTACTTTTGTACTCAGATTACTTAGTTCTTACTTCAGTTCTGTACTCTATTGTGTTTGTTTACTTTATAAAGGAAATGCCATAATTTTTATCGGGATTTACGCCTTTGGTGCTAGTCGCTAGCCCCAAGCCTATGGAAGGAGGGATTGGTGTAGTCATGGAACGAGCCCCGAGGACGGGCTGTGACATTTAAAATTGGGGAAATAGTCTATTTTGAGCATTAAATAAATATTTTCCAATATAAGATGAGTAATTACAACATTTAATTGAATGTATAATAAATTATATGAGACACATTAAATCTCTGTAGATGATCAAATTTCATCTCTATGTGTGTGTCTAGAGATAGGAAACTAGTGGGCAATGTAATAAATATGTTAATTAATGTAAAAACATGAGAAATATGAAATAATGGTCATCAGAAATATAATAAAAACCCATTAATATTGAATAGGTAATTAATAACTAACATAAAACTATACAAGGACCCTATCAAAACGTAGATATATCCTCATTTATCACGGAAGATAAAACCGTTCTCAAGAAAATCACTCAGTGAAGTAGGAAAAATCTATATATCATGTGTCTACTACTCTGAAATATTGAAGGCACTATGAAAATAACTCATGAATCCAGATATTAAATAATAGAAAGATATACATGGAATAAAATCATTACACAAAAATTAAAATTATAATTTTGATTCACATATAATGTACCAAAATTTCCCTTCTATATATAGTTGTTTCATATTGTATATCATGATATCAATGATAGAGAAAAAGAAACTTACTCTAGTCTACCTATGTGCCAACATTATGTACCTCATCATCCATTATATCTTATTACCAAATGATTCACTCATTTTAGTAATTGTAATTTTTGTATTAATCATACCATATGTTCGATGAAAACCAAGAAACACATCCACATAATTAACCATCTAAAATTTCAAGGCCTTATTGAAAATCAGTGTATATATTATCATGTCAATAATCAAAACATTAAATATAAATTCTGGATAATAGTCAATCACAATCATCCTAGGATTTTCATATCATTTCATACTCAAATAGTAGAAATGATTAAGAACTATATAGAACAATTTTAATATTCATATTACATAATAATGCATACATGAATATTTATAAAAAAATTATATTGAAAACATCATCATGTTAGGGAAGAACTCTTAAAATAAAATCTATATGAATTAATTCCATATATTACCCTCAAACCTTACTATTAGACCCAAGACACACCTCCATATCATACAGAATTCTTATAAAATAATGGTTACATGAATCACCATATTATCCACGTGGGTAGACTCTAATTCAATGATTCATTGTGCAATAACAATCTACTATTATATATCATGTGGACCCCAAATTTCCAAGAATGCTAGGGGATACTACATCATTAAGCCCTTGGTATAGTCTACCATTATCCTTTTCACCCTTTCCACCATGATTACAATAATATTTTAGACTCTACAATGGAATGAGAGTAAAACCTAAACCACCTTATAATGTGTTGTATCATTTTATGGCTCATTATCCTATATATTATATGGTGGAATGGGTGTGAAATCTAGAGTAAGATGACTTTCTCATCTTATATGAACCATTTTTATGAAATTCCATAAAATGTTTTAGATTTCATATAATAATATTCATTTTAGAATAACATATGTTTTTATAAAGAATGAGTAATGGAATTTAATTGGAATACCTATCCAAGTTGATTACCACACTGAGAGAATAAAACCCATTGATATTCCAAGGATTATCCCTTTTCTTCCATGGAATAACATTATCAAAATAATATATATTAAAAAAATAAAATCATTATAAAATAAAAGTTGTTAATGCCCAAAATATATAGCAGAATAATAAGAAATGAAAATATTTCACTGAATGATTTACACAAAAAAATAATTAAATTAAACATCATAAAAAATATATGATATAGGTATATATAAATAATGTGATCCTATGTGCCGAAAAATAATATATGAATGCACTAAAATATCACAAAACTATAATAGAAATCCCATTACATGTTACTCAGAGGTCTGTTACATATTAGTTATTGAAAAACATTGAATCAACATGCCACCAGATTCATATGTAATGATTCATTCATTCCATTAACCCAAAATAAATTAAATTATAATCCTTTGATATGATTTTATAACACAAAACCTAAAAATTGGGTCTAAGATGAACTCCCACATAACCACTTGAATGCCTCCCCATATAAAATAGGTTACTAAAAATGGTGTTTTCTTTACATAATGTGATAGTAAAAGTCCTTAATTAATCATAACAACAAATCGTTATTAAAACAAAACCATTAGACAAAAAAAAACATAATGTACGAGTATACTGAAATATTTTTTATAATATATTTCATTCTATATAATTTAATGAAATTAACAAAACCCCAATAAGTCAAGTAAAGAGGAATAATAGTAAATCTTAATATAATAATAAGTAATAATACAATAGAAAATTTCCATATTATGTCTCAATATTCCATCTTACTATAATCCTCTATCTCAATTAATATTTTCCCTTGATCCATTTCCCTTCACTAGTTCCCTGATACTGAAACCTTTAGTATTGTCCAAATTTCCATGCATGGTGTATGTATTAACCAACCATGACACCATCATGTAATACCTAATATATGTGAACATATATATAGATTGGTATGAAAATTTTTATAGTAAATGTTCACCTATGAATAGAAACAATTTTATACCAAGCGATAATTTATTAACCATGATTCCACAAACCCTCTCCATAACATTTATGGTACCGTGATGTATAATATCAATAATAGACAACTATATTACACAGATCATTCCATGTATGTTCATCCACATTTATGTAAAATATACATTACACCTTATATTATAAATCAAACTACCTAATTTATAGGCGTGTGACTCTAATCCCATAGTGATACATTCCAGTCATTGATTGTAAGATCACATTGAAAAAATAATAAATAGACCCCCACTCAAATATGCATGGTGAATCCACATTTTTAAGTTGTACCATAATATATTTAAATTATTATATTATATTATTGAAGTAAATTCCACAATGAAAACCATGATAAGGAAATAACAACATTATGTAATCTATTTTCAATGATTCGTGTAACATGAGCTCCGAGTATATAGAATTTGTTAAGACCATCAATATAATAAAGGAGTTAGAATGATGAATTAATGATTCCAAGATTTATAAATACTTTAACATATAAAGAATAATATAGAAAATAATAAATATATTAAAACATTGAAAATAAAAAATCTTTTAAATACTAATCAATAAATACATGTCAGTGCATGGAGGAACATGGAATACCAAACATTACACATGCTGGTGAATATTACTCAAATAATTCACACTATTGAAACGAATATTAATGATATAATAACTAGATTCTCATGAGGCACTCTATATATGATAAAACTATTAGAAAATAATGGGTGTCTTTTAAAGGTAAAAACTCATACCAAACAATTTAAAATTTTCCAAATAGTTGCCTAATATGGTATATACATTATTTATTTACCTCTTTGAGGAAAATAAATGACTCCAATATAATAATGATACATAGTTCATGATCGTTCACCAAGTGTCTTGAAACCACACACCAACTACCCTAGTACCAATTATAACTCAATAAAACTATGTTTTCTAGTATTATGTTAAATTGGATTCTATGTCTATTTGTTGGATCTACACAATCATAATTTTTAGTTTTTTCTAATATCTTTAGATCTAAGATTCATTAACAGATGTCCACTAACACACTATAATTAAAACTTATATAAAAAATATCCAATTATTCATCATCAAATAGAATCAGAACCAATTGAGTAATAAATGAAATGCAATATTTCTGATTCATATAAATAAAATTTTTGTTGAACGAGAAGTAACACATCTAATAGAGTTTGGTAGATTACATATATAAAATCCCTGATCGACTATAATCCTCAGTAAAGAATAATTATGTTGGGAAAGGAAAGGCTGTGGATTCCAAAATATTTGGAAGACTATATTTAAGAGGAATAATGAGTGAAAAAAGAGGATTTATGCCATAAATGTTGTACTAACATCATTTTCTTCTTGTGCACAATGTTTCTTCAGATGGTTTTATAAATAGGTCACAAATTATATCAGGGATTTTATCTACTCTGAGAAACCACGAGGTCTAGTCAAATATTTTTCAATATTATACACAAACTATTATTTCACCATATTTCCCAATACACATGTAATGTGGGGAATGTCTTGTGGTTTGTATGAAAATGTTCGGATAGTTTACCACCCACTATTCTTCTATGGAAATGTTTTATAATATTACATAGAGTACCGAAATGCGTTGGCTAACATTGATCAAACTATGGACCCATAAAATGGCCTATAAATAAATTCAAAAAAAAAACAACCGAAATCCTATTAAAATAATCCTATTAATAATGAAAAAAATTAAATATAAATAAATTGATAAAATGATACCTAAAAGTTCTGATATTATAAATACATTGTTATATATTTTATGTAAAACCTCCAATAAATAAGAAGGGATGTTCTAGAAATTTAGTTTTTAACTTCCTTATGATCGGATTATTTTGAATGTGATTTGAGAACCCAACCATGTTTCAGTGGTTTTTGATCAATACATTCTATGATTTGATAGTGTCTTTCTGTAGACTCTACTATAAGAGATATTTTAATCTAGTGACCAAGAATGACTTTATAAAAACGTTATTCAGCTATGGAATAGATATGTGACATGCAGTTACATCATTCCACCATAGATCATAGTATATATTGTTGGGTTTCATACTATCCTTATTTGAATATTAACAATATAAATTTATATATATGTGTGTGTATGTGACTGTGTCTGTTTGTTTGTGTTTTTTATTCATCACTTCCTCATGAATACAAATTAATATTGGAAAATATGTTTGGGTATCATTATAAAACCATAATTAGATAAATTCCTCACACTATTCAATGGAATGTGGTGCGTGTGCATAACTCATGTTTGACATATAGTTTTGGGGAAAAATTTTATACTGGATTGGGTTGAGTATTATTGAATGTATTAGAATCAAGGATTTACATGAGGCTAAGGTGTGATAGTAATTTACATTTTTATGTCAAGATATTATTTATTATATATATATATGATTAATTTAATGGTGATTAGTGAGTAATATTATAATATGTTTGTTATTTTAAAAAAAATTATATGTTTTAATGATTATTCATACTATGACTATTATTATGACAATTGTTTCTTATTAATATACAATTTATCTATATGATATTAACGATGTAGTCTCCTATACAGATGATATTGGAAGTCCCTATAACTTTATTGAACATGCACTACCAATAATGGTGATGGAAACAAAATATTTACAATTTTTCCGTCAATATTGAAAAACAATAATAAATTTTAGTCATTGGAAACATAAAATATAAAATATAAATCAATTTCAACAGATATATTGAATAAAATATTGGGTTTATATTTTTGGAAAAATATGACAAACCCATGTCCTAAAGAGATACATTTTCCTAATATTCCTTTCTTTTTTAATTTCGTAATAATTCATTAACATATCTCAATAAATTTTTCATTTTTTAATCCATTATATAACAAAATTATTCATAACATTGGGAAATTGAAAATAAATGAATAGTGATATAAAACACTTATTAAGATTTAAGATTAGAAATAATAATTGTATATCATCATTAATAATAATATGTGTTCAAGGATATGATTGAATATTGAACTTGAATAGGAATAACTTAACATAATTCCTAATCATTAAATTCTTGATCATTATACATGTGTCATATAATAAATCATCATCAAATAAATATCCATAATAATCAATTTTAAATATACATGTGAAGTAAATAATTATCATATGAGCCTTAAAAATTCATAACAAGTCTCTAGAAAATATTTTGAATCATGATACATTATTTTTAACACCCTTTTACACTAATTTACACTCATTTCAAAAAATATATGTTAAAAAAAATGATGACAAAATTAAAAGATCATTTTAACAATTCTACTACAAAAATAGAAAATAACTCCCCTTATTGGATATCATTAAAAATTAAAATCTCGCTAAATATTGATAAAATGACTTTCTTCTAAGATTACCATAAAAAATATTAAACGAATCCCAAAAAAATTCAATAAATATGATTTTGGATAAATATATTTATTTAGTATTTATTAAAACAATGATTTTCACTAAAATGAGACTATAAAAAAGGACAAGAAGATTCATTTAAATTTTTTTAGAAATGAAAATTTTGGAAAATAATCATTACTAAATAAGTATAAAACCACTAAAAAATTAATGTAATCATTTTATATGTCATTTTTACATGAAATAATTTTGTTTACCGAATATTAAAGAACGGTCAATTTTAATAAAAACATTATTTTAATATCTTGAGTACTTTTATAGAGTAAAATGAAGTGAAAATAATTAATTTCAATAAAAATTTACAATTGAGGATAAAATATAATATTATTGATTTACTAATTATATAATTTCATTACCTTTTAATTTTATCTTATATAATAATTTTTATGATTGAGATAGTAATATAAAACCCTTACCACATAGGTAACTTTTATATAATAATCCCCATAAAAGAAAACAACATTAAATAATATATTAAATAAACATTTTAAAAATATATTCATGATATAAAATATAAATGGGGTTATTTATAAAGGAAATAAGTAAATAAATATTGAATATGTAATATGACTTGACGATAGAAATTTGAGACAATAAAACCTTACAACATTGACAACATTAAAATAAAGATACACTAGATCTTAGAATTTAAAATGGATTTTTAAAATTGATTAATTTCATAAATTAGTATTTTTAAAAAAAATTACTGATAGTATATTCACAATATAATTAAATAATGATCAATTAAATTATATATGTCTCATGAAAATGGGATTTAGAAAATGTAAAACCATACAAAGATAATAACATTTGAAATTATAACTACTACAATTTGTGATTACTTGTATATATGTATATAAATGTAAATAAATTATAAATAAAACCTAAAAATATTGAAATATCAATTAAAATATAATAATGGAATAAAAACTTCAATAAAATAATTTTATAATGTCTTGAATGGATGTTATGTTAATATATGCATTACATTAAGTCCAAAATTGATCATTTTTCCCATTAAATCCATTATAATAATATAGTATTAAATATTTACCTGATTAAGAATATATTAATTATTTATTAATTTATCAATAAAAATTTTATTTCAATTATTGAAATTTTATATTTAATGTAACAATGTTTTTTTAGGTTGTTTTGATTATAATGGAATAAAACATCCATATGATTTAAAATCTCACTGGATTGATGGATACATAATAATTAAAATTATAATCTGAAAATAATTATCATATTTTAATTTAATAAAATTATGGAGTCATATAAGAAGAGATGTTATGAATAAAATTACATCAGCTCATGGGGCAGCAGTCCATAAGTATATATGAGTGATGTGTTTTCTATTCATTGAATGGAAAAAAAGTTGTTAAATAAATTATTACCCTTATATAATAATAATATTGTTATAAATATCATATAACTTTATTAAATCTATCCATAAAATCATTTATTGGATTAGGTATTGAAAAATGTTGTGTATCACACCATAGGGATTGGAGTCTACTAATATGTATGTGGGAGGATTCTATTTTAATGACTATAATAGTATGATTATAGATTTAGTATTATACTTCATTGATTAATAATGTTTTCATTATTATTATATAAATATAAATATTCCAAAAATCTACCCTAATAAAAAACTATAATAAGAAATGATGAGAAATTAAATACATCCATTCGCATGGTTATAGTATACACCATTACATGTTTAGTGGTTTCATTTAACTTTTGATGGAGAATGAGTTGAATAAGCTTATTATATTAACATAATAACACTTATTATATATTAAACACTAATTTTATAATGTTTTAATTTTAAATGAAAGATTATTGGTTGTATAGGAAATAAAAAACATTGATAATACTTTGTCATTATTTTTTCTGCAATTTTAAAGATCCTCCAATGGATCTCTCAATAAAGACCCTAGTGATTCATATTATTGTAAATAAGATTCTATATAAGGAATATATGGATTATTAGATGTTTTTTATGGATATTTGATACTAAAAGTATATTTATGTGTAACGAAGTGAAGACAGATGGTATCATTTTATAATTTAAGAGTGTACAACACATGGAACTACATAAAGTGCTATATAATTAACATGTAAAAGTAGAATATAATTTATTTTTTTTGGGATGAGTATTTTTATAAAAAAATTATAATTAATTAATATTTATAAAATTATAAGATTAGTTTTAACAATTATTTATTACTATTTAACCTTGTAATACATTTACATTATTACAGAGATAATCATGATACTTATTCTCTAGGGGTCATAAATTTTACAACATTAAGACGTGTTATTTATAGAAAAAAATTGTGGATATTTTAAACCATATCCCTTTGAATTTTTCGTTGATAATATTTTTTAAAAAATTATATTATTTTAATTAATTATGATCAAGATAAAATACCATTAATATAGTTTTTGAAACTATCTATATAATTTAATTCAAAAAATATCGACGAAACAAATCATTATGAATAATAATTTTATACATTTATTTTTAAATTGTATTTATCTAAAACATTCATGGAATTCCTTATCATACCCCTAAAATTTTAGTTTCAGTGTTTTTAAAACCATATACATTATTTTTCTACTACTTTCATAAAAACTGTTTCAGTATTCCGTAACAATTATATAAAAATATTATATCAAAAAAACTAAAAATAAAATAAAATCAAAAGAAAATATTATTCATTGAAAAAATGTCATTGGAACGTCATAAATATTTTTTTAACAGTATTAGAAAAAAAATAATGGAATTATATGAAAGAGAGAAACAATTTCCAATGTTACATTGCATAAAAAATTATCATTGTCAATTTCAAACCCAAGTTGAACAATATATTCATATTTTATGTAAATTAATGTGGTGTTATAATTAAACCAATTAATTAAATAGAGAGATATTTATATCACATATTGAAATATTTGTAGATATTTTAAAATATATTTTCACATTTTACAATTTAATGAAGTGATTGTGTTTAAGACGTTTATTATTCAGTTTAATTGGAAATAAAATTGATTTATAAAATAATTTAGATAGTAGCTTTTTATTGATTCAATTTTATCTAATTAATGTTAAATATGTTCTGTGAATTATTTTTAAAATAAACCCATAAAATGGTATGACAATAGGTTCCTAGAAAAATAAATTATTTATAGAAATGTTTTTTTAAATAAATCATTTTATTGATTCTAACTATTTTAATTATTATTAATAGAACAGAAAAAATTAGATTTAAACGATAATTAAATTTAAAATTGTACTTTTAAAAAACATAAAAAACATATTCCAATAAAATATTTATATATTAAATATTAAAATAATAAATTTTCCTTCTAGAAAAATATAAGAATTTCATATGAAGATAGTTTGGATATTATAATATCTTAATTTATAGGATTTTGTTAAAATAATTGTTAATTTAGAATAAGTTATATATATTATTTTATCAATAAAACAATGAAAACCATTGTTGTAGATAATATTTTTTAATGATATGTTGATAACATTAAAATATGATTGAATATATGTTAGTCATTAAATAATAAATATGTTTTGTGTAGAATAATTATACATACGAAAATAGATAACATAAAAGATATAATAAAGCTCACCATACCTTCATGGATGTGGTTTCATATGAAAATATATGACATAAATGATATAATGTACCATAAAAACTCATTATGGGCACCATCTTAGTCCTTGGATTAACTACACATATCATCTCTTAGACACCTGAATTCCATTTTTATGGACTAGATATAATAAAAGTAAAGAATAATTCGAAAATATTTTCATTTAGTTCTTTCACTAAATTAAATAGCTTACATTTTTTTAATTCATTCAATGAACCGTTAAATTACATAAAAAGTTTGTTAACATAATGACCAATAGATTTCCCTACCCTCATGGCATAAAAATCGTATTCTTATGGTTTTTAAATATTATAATTATTCATCATTAGGTCAATCAGTCAACCCTTGGTGAAATTTTTATTTTATTATTTAATATTATATAATTTCATATACCCTGAGAATCAAACTATGTTACCAAAAAAGAGATGTAAAAAACTAGAATAATTAGTTGCCTCATGAAGTGGGTAAAGGAATACAAAAATAGTCATCCTGACCATCCAAACACTAAAAAAATTTCATTTATAATTTATCATCCAATATTCTAAAATAATGATGGAAAATCCCAACGTCAATACACTCAACCAGTCTTGTTTCCATCCCTAACCCCACCGTACAGATCACTATGCATCCCAAAAACATAGGCATTATCTTTTACCACAATCCTTGGCCTCTGCACGCATGTCTCACCAACCATAATCCATCCAAACATAAATCATCTCAATATATAAATCTCACATATAGACTAATAACACAATGTAGGAATAATAAAGAGTTAATTGGGAATATAGTCCCTAAAATTGGGGAATATTTTCATTATTAGGAAATGAGCTTTCTTAGCCCCAAATATTTGTCTTTAACAGACAAATTTTTCATTATCACACTAAAACAACCGACTCATTTATCATAGGTTATATCCAAACTAACCATAATAAATCAACTATTAAAATACTAAATTATTTAATCTTGATTTCATGAATGTCATCCAATTTCATTATAGGATAAGGAGTAAAATTTAATTAAACATTCCATTAATTATTTCTTTGAAAATAATTTCCAGATTTATGTTCACTATCTAATTACATTATCATAAGAAATTAATGTTTTATTTAACATGAATCAACAATTACAATTATTACATAACATTATAATAAAATGTTTCATTTAATCATGCTTCATTAATTCTTTATCGCACAATCATTACCAACTTCATTTATTAATCCATTTTCCACATAGTGTCTTAAAAACCCAAATCATTAACCAGTATATAATAATATCTAATAAAACATGTAAAATCATTATCACAGTATAAACACATGTGATCACTAAATCTATTAACCATTTCATCAATTATTTCTTGATTAATCTCTATTATAGTTAATTACATGACCATCCAATGAAATTAAGGACAATAAATTTATTGTTTTACATTAAAACAATAAGAGGGCCAGTGATTCCCATAACACGATTAGAAGAAAAATGTTATTTCCACATGATTAGATGATTGAGGATCAACTACCACTAAAATGAACACCATCAAGCTAATGGAACTAAAGTTGAATCATTTTATTTGCAAAATCACCAAAAAACTATGCTCAACAACACCAAAAATAAGGGTTTTTGAAAGCATGAACATCTAAAAAAATTGATGAATGAAAATAATAAAAGAGAGCATGATGAGAAATATAAACCAAATCCAGTCATGTATTTATGAACTAGTGTTTGAAACCTTATAAAATCAATAATGATGTTCCAAAGGGATGTTGAAAAACACCACCCAGAAACCATTTTTTATAAGAAACTCTCCAATAAAGGGATTTAGTAGCCACAACCTAGGTTCTTTGAATGCGTCTAGAAATAGAATTAATTCGCTGAAAATTTTAAATATCAGTTAATAAATGTGTAGCATATAATCATAATTCAATTTAGAAACCCATTTAATCTATTCTCAGTTTTTAAATTGATAAATATCCATGAAAATCGAGAATCATTTTGTCCATTTCAATGATTCCTCAAATTACACCACAAAATATACTATCTACTATTCATGTCCATGGTTGTTATTCAAAATGTTTGCTCAAAATAGAACCCACCTACTACATTTTTTCTTCAAACACGAAATTTTACCTCCAATTAGGTATCCAAAATAGCCAAAATCCCCATTTCTAGGTCCTCAACTATGAAAATAGAACCCTCATAATGCCATTCATAGGACAATGCCCTCAATGAGTGATTCAAATAGCCTATTTTAGATTATGGGGATACTCTAAGTCGAAAATGGGCTCCAAAATAGCTTAACCAGATGTAGTGGTAGCCAAGGTGGACCAAAGCTATATTAAAATCCCAAAACACGCATTAAAATCACATATATTAGAGAGGTTTGACCCATTTTAATATATAATAAAACTCATGACCCTGAAACAGCTGATGACCACTATGAACACATCTATGAATTGGGAAAACTAAAGAAATTTGTCAGGATTTCCCCAAACATTACATTACATACCTCTAAAAATTTATTTTCCACATAAATTTAAATCCAAACCCTAAGAGAATAAAAATAAAAGGGGTAATCCAAATAGCCACCTCATGAGACACCTCTATATACTATTTCCATTCTAGGAGAAAAAATCACTTATATAAATATTGTGAAATGATATATAACAAAAAATCAATCTCTCAAACACTATCATAGGGTATATAACACTCAAACAAGATAATGGACACATCAAAACATTAAATAAGACAAACCATATCATAAACTAGATAAATGTCATGAATTTCTATAGTTATTGATTCAAAATATGAAAACATTTCAAAAAATGGATATTGAAAATGTATCTATAACTCAAGTACCCATGTTATATCCTCCATTAAAACATTTTCCCACAATGTAATAATTGTAGGAATAAAATGGCCATGTAAAATCTTCTCTTAGAAGTTCTAGATCTCTATTTTCCACTCCTAAAAGGTCACGTACTTATTAAAATATATCTCTCCCTAATTTATGACATTATATTCACCATGAAGATTTTATTTATGAGACAAAACATGTAAGAAATCATGTATCTAAATCATATATATTGGATGGTCAATCTGGTACATATTGACTCAAATACAAAACAACAACTTAAAATTCCCTAAAACCGTGAAGAAATCTTACTCCCATGACCAAAAAATAACTACCAATAATGTGGATATAATCTCCAAAAAATATTATTTATAATATCAAAATTTATAGGTCTGCTATTGTGATCATAATTGGAAATATGAAGACCATGTTCTTCCTTCTTCATGTTGTGAATCAACTGAACTATATTAATCATTATGTTTTCCAGTTCTAGATCAATAATTTCTAACTCATTGATCCCCATCTCGTACAATTGAAAAAAAGGTCATTTTACAATAATCAAAATGGTACCATAGTAATAGTGGAGTGAAAACTATAATAATAAGAATACACAACCAATTGACTATGCCACATTCTTGCAACTCCATTATCAATGACACAATCACATGACATGTATTCAATAGTATTCATAGTCCACAATTCTAGTACATCCCTCTTCATATTAATAGAAGGGTTATAGTAAAACTAGGATAAAAATTCATGTCGGAGACCTCTCCTCACTCTGATGGTAAAAAACGAATCCTGAATTGAGATGGTCATCCTGATGACTCGTTAGAGTCTCACCACCTCTTCTAGGAACTAACATGATAAAAGATCCACTAATATCAACTACAAGATTAATGATATGTGAGATTATTTTTTCAATAAATCCACTATCACCCATATAGGATTATAAACTCCAATTATTGAGGAATAGTTGTGAAAAAATCCCTTAAAATTTCTATAAAATCCACTAAAGAACCTTTAATGTCAAGAAACAATTCCAGGAAGAAATTATCTATCCTTTAACTTCCATAAGACCGAATATCGATACAATGACTCTATAAAATAATTCTTCAAACAAGGTTGCAAAAATAAACCTCTCATAGAATTGTACATCTTTACCATGATAAAAAGCATCTTCAAGGATGAGTTGTGGAACCCATGCTATACCACCTCGAACATCACTGGTGGAATGAAGATCTTATTCAAGACCAACCCCTAATGTTGTTCATCTTTAGGAAAACCATAATGGGTATTACTAGAGATAACCATAATGTGCATGTCGATGAGGTAATATCACCACAACATCAAGGAAAGCACAACTGGTACAAACTCAATATTATGGGTGGATGAAATATTATAATGGCGATGTAACTAGTGTGACCCATAAGAAATAAATAATCCATCATTCATCAATAAAATACACATCTCATGACATGAAGCGTAATATAAATTCTTATATTGAGATACAAATCGTTTAAAATAAAGGACTGGATTGCTGAAAAAATTCTATTTCACGCACTCTACTGCTACAAGACACTGGTCATTCCAAAATTATACCTAATACGTACTATTTGATTCTATAAATGGAGTCACAATCCAAGATAAGTCAGGTATGAACCATCTATAATAACTTTTCTTAAATAAGAAACTCTATACTTTTACATCAATATTATGGGATGGCCATGAAATGGATTATTTATTCAAATAAGGATCCATTACTACTCCACATTGGGATAAAATATTCCGCAATAAAAAACATCATTACCCCCAAAATCACACGTCGATAGATTCATAAATTGATATTGATGATGAAGAAATCCAAAAATGGAGTATACATGATATTAATGATCCACATCAGATGTAACGTATACAATAATTCAATCAAATAAAACCCCCCACAAACTAATTCATGAACTCCCATAACATTGCATTTATCAAAACCATGAACAATATTGGAATATGACACAGTCACATTTCATGTGTATTTTTAATCATTTTTATGTATTTATAATATTTATTAATCAGAATTCCAATAATATTAAAAAATTATAAAAATTTGTTAATTTAAATATCAAAAATTGAACTTCATTTAAATGGATATAAAATGATTAATTTGAATGTAGATTTTTTTAGGAAAAATTTTATTATTTTAAAATTTTATAAATGTTCAGAATATTTAATTCTTATGTATTCATAATCAAGTTGTTTACAAAAAATAAGGTTGAACAAGGCAGATCGGAACTCAAAGAAGGCACACCACTTTGCTGACTAAAGGAGATCTATTTTCCATGCACATCCATAGAGTGTGGAATCCCCATGGTTGGGGGGTGAGCCGCATGGGGGATAAGTCCCATGAGGTTATATGGACCATGGGGAATGAAGTATATGGGGAATATGGTTATGAATAATCTCTAATTAGGCTATAAAATTATCTTCCTCCCATTTATTACGTGTGCAGGATGTACTAGGATCCCACCCCTTTTTTGGATTCTGAGTTTTGTCACACATAAATTTTATTTTAAACTATCACTACTCCTTCCCCACATTCTGATGTTAGAAGAATTTCTTGGGGTATTATTAATTATTTTAATGGGATAATTCCATTGATCATCAACCCCATGCCTCAGATATGATCCACTAATGTACTCATTAATTACTACAACCTTCATACTCGGCCCAACACAATTGCATCACCATACAACAACCATCGATGTTTCTATAGAGATTAAGCTTGGGGATTATATCCAATTTTAAAACTCTCGGATGCCATGAACCATATCAATTGGTTTATATGATCTATATGATTCACATTTCGATGTTCCCGCCTACTATTTTTAAGGAAGAAGGATTGGGGGAGCACTGGCAATTACTTTTCAATGCAATAATTTCTCAATTTTCGTGTCTACCACGTGGAACCGCAAAATCGATTCAATGAACACCATGTACGCCAAGAAACAATCCATTATAAATGAGGTTGTGATCACACAATTTATTTGGATGTTTACATTTTTCATAAAAACATGTAGGCTCAAGGGGAGGATCACTTATGATTTTGATTTTAACATCTCAAGGACCTAGAGCTTTGAATAGACGTTGAGGTAGTCCTCACTGAAAATAAAACAAGGGATAGACTAATCGTGTGGTGAGTAGGAGAGGTATCTATAGAGGATCCCATGGAAGAGGCTGTTAATAATTTTTTTTATTCATTTATTTGTTTTTATTATTAATTATTTGATTTATTTCTTATAAATTTCATTTAATATTTTGAATATGAAAATAATGTATTTCCTGTCATTTTTTCACCATAAAAACTTCTTCTTCTTATCCTTCTTCCATTTTTATTTCCTTTACTTAATTCGATAATGCCATATCCCAAGAATCTTAGAGCTGGTGCATTATTTTAATACATTGGAAATATTACAAAGAAACATTTACTAAAAGACAGATAAGTTTAGCAGTTTGGGAAAGTCGATTACACACATGAACATTACATTACATATTAAATCATAAACCAAAAAATAAATAATTTTTTTTATAATTCCTTTATTACACAAGCTTATCCCTACATATCAATCATAATACACTTCTTGGAGTCTTGGGAAAAAAATATAAAAAAGTGGAGAGCCCAGATGCTTAGTAAGGGTAAATAATTTGGCAGAAGCTATAAATATTTTATGCAAGATGTTTCATAAAGACAACAGCATTTCAAACTAAAACATGAACATAATATGGAAAAAATAAATCAAAAATTACATTATAAAAAT
Organism: Viscum album; assembly: GCA_963277665.1. NCBI lineage: Eukaryota > Viridiplantae > Streptophyta > Magnoliopsida > Santalales > Viscaceae > Viscum > Viscum album. Next base: position 1,756,686,317 of record OY728159.1, on the reverse strand, counting down.
TTACATGGATATTGTACTAGTGAAATAATCATATAAAATAACTAATTTCATAATTATGGAATGCATAATTTCAGACATGATAACCCCATATTCATGGCCTCGTTCTAGGACTACAAATAAATATTTTGTTAAGGCCTTGTTCCAAGACACTAAATTGTCTCATGATACCTACAAACACACCGAGGGGATATAATTTGTCCATGCTCATCACTTACTGTGTCTATTTCATTCCACATATGAAAATGTTGAAACATAACATAAACATTCGTATAAAAACTAGCATACGAAATGTCAATACATTAACCATAAACTATGAATGGTATAAAAATAGCACATCCACAGTCAAATATATCAAAAGTCATTATATAAAATATGGAATATTTTATTATAATAATTCAACTTCAATCAATAATAATAACTAGTAAAGGATGTTGACATAGTTGAAATTGACCAGTAAAAATCATTGAGAGAAATATCCATTTTTTTGAAATCACTTCAAAGTCAAACATTAAAAAAGTATTAATTTAAAATATATTTTTAAATCAGTGTTTCCCATACCACATTGAATCATTTTAAAGGAATTAACATTTTAATATAATCATGTCCCTATAAATATATCATTAAAATAAATTTTAAAACATGGACAATAATTATGATGATTTAGCAAAATAAATAATTAAAACATTTAAAATGATGATATTGTTAAGGATCCCTTCCAAAACACATAAAAATTCATTTTAAAAACATTTTAATGAAATATGGACATGGATGATAAATAAGTCATAGTAAATAATTACAAATAAACAATCTCAGATAATAATGAGATTGAGTAATCAACCATTACATTGTACTTTATTTTGGATGAGGGTATGTTTAACCTCTTGTATAAGTACCATAATATGTTATTAAATTATAAATGAGCCTTATTAATTTTAATGATATCATACTTGATTCATTTATGGTTATATACCACCCATTTAATGTTAATTTCTTTTTTAAAATAACATTTTGGGTAATATTCAATTTCATTATCCATCGCGTTTTAACATGTTATTCTTTATCATATCACATATATCATGATATAATTGCATTCAAGATATAAGAAATTATTTATGTATCATATATATTAATAATATAAATATTTATAATATATATATTTATATGGAAAACATCGTTTATAGACACCATAGGTTGTACGTACGCATAAATGTTGTATCTATTAAATATCGTATTGAATTGAAGTAAGTGAATGAGATATATGTATATATATATATATATATATATATATCCAATTTCATTATAATTTCATATATTACATACTTATTAATAATATATTTTTTTATAGTCATCATTTAATGTTGAATGTATAAATGAATCGCATCACATCATGGATACGATAAGACGTACGTAAGCACAAGCGATGATATAATTTTATTGATGGTGAAATCATATGTAATTACATGGTATATTGTATTTAAATAATAATCAATATGTTATATTTATTATTTAAATCAATTATTATCATTATTACACCCATACAAATAATGATGTGTTGAATAAAAAACAACACCACAGTGTGGAGATGGTAAATCTTATGTACACACATATGGTGAATTTGTCATTAATAGGATGGATAGAATAATGCATACAGTTGTACCATATTTATAATAAAATATCAATATATAGAAGGTCCTAGTGATATTATTTGGATTTGGAAACAATAAGGAAAGAGGAAATGGAAGAATAAACGAACTTTGAATTTTGCGATGATATAATTACCTATTCTTCAGGTTCTTTATTTTTATTTGAACAAAAGTTCACCGAAGGTTGTATTTTTGACAAAATTAAGTCATTTAGATTGAATTTAGGGTATTTGTTAGGATATTTGATCAGGGGATGGGCAGGAAAAATGGATTTGGAGGTGTGAATTTAAGATAAGGTAATGTACTATATTATAGGGGTGTTGAGGGGCATTTCTGGAATAGATTGAAATATTAATTTATTATAAAACAATTTTGTGTTTATAATGGATAAAAATGGATTTATTTCAACTCTAAGGTGGGGTTGGGTATAAATACTCTCAACCAAATGGTTTTAGACATATTTAGGTCACCGTATTAACCTTATCTTTTATATTTAACTCTTCGTTAAATAGTTTAACTTTTACCATGTCTTCTTCTACTTTTATATTACATGGTTAATAAAGACATTATAATATTTAAAGATAAACTAATGGGGTTAATTAATGAATGATATATAATTATATAATTATTTTTTATGAATATTAATTATTTAGATATTATGTCATTAAATAATATAGTATTTTTTTAAAAACTCATTTATGTCAATTTAAATACTATTTAGTATTTGTTTTTTGTGAATGTAAAATCCAGATGATAATTCTATAAAAATACATTAAATAAACCATAACATGTGATATTCACCTAGAAAATTTATGTATGACATCAAATGTCTCAATTTAAAATTTATTTGATAATTATAATATTAATTATTTAAATCATTTAATAATAAGGTAATTATTGTATCATCATTGTGTCATAAATAAATTTAATATTATAATCCTTAAAAATTATAAATAAAATACCATGATGTATGAAATATTTTTCTCTTTATAATAAATATTTATAGTTGAATTTATATTATGTAAAACATTATATTTAAAGTGTTTCAGTAAATTAAATTTTAATTTAACAATTTTAACTATTCTATAAATAAAATATATTAAATGTCATAATCTTATACAAGATAATAAACAAGGATATTATTTTTTGTATTAATGTTTATTTTGGTCATAGAACGCTTTTCCAATAGAATTAGACCTTGAGTTAGGGTAATTATAATATCATTTTCACTTTAATAAAACTATTTACTTTGAAATGAGTTATATAAAATTCAAATGTTACTATTCGCAAAAAATTATTTTCATCCAATTGAAACAGATTTTTCATACGGATGTAAATCATATGCCTCAGATATTTGAAATTCAATTCACTAAAACAGTAATGTTTTGTTTTATACAAATTTGAAAATATTCAATGAAGGTGGGTAAAACATGTTAAAAAGTTCAATAAAATTTTAAATATCTGATGTTATTATAAATGACTCAATTGACTTAAATTAGACTAATATATATATTTAGTTTCTATTTTTTACTTTAAAATAAATTTAAATTTAAATAATAACTAGTAAAATGATAAATTTTGTTTTTATCTACAACACAATTCTATTCACTATTCATAAAAATTGTCTGTTTTTAGATAAATACAAAAAATACACCAAAAAATAATTTTGAAAATAGAAATTAAATAATTATGTATATTATACCAAATTCATAACATAGATGTTTCATTAATTAATTTAAATTAAATTCCCATTGAAAAAACTAGAAAGATGGTTTTTGAGAAGTAAAAACTATCAAAAGATTATTAAGTGAATATGTACAATTTAAATTTAGAATTACTTCCAATGACAAAAATTGAATAAAATGATAAAAATTTAATCTAATTATTCTTCAAAACCATTCAAAGTTTATAATTTATAACTATAAATTATTTTTATTAAAAACAATTTATCATTTAAAATTACATATTTTTCATTATTTATTAAAATATAAAAGATATCAGAAAAACACCAAAAATTAATCCCAACTAAATTTCTATGTCCCTCATATTAAGAAGAAGTTTATTTTTTCAAATTGAATATATAAAACTGTCAATTATTGTATTTAAATGGTTTTCGCCCTTAAATAGTGATAAAATTGCATTTTTTAATAAATATTTCATTTATCTAAAAAATTGAATTTGATCATATATTTTGTCTAAGAAACAGATAATATGTATATTGAAATTATATAGGGTATAGAAAATTAAATATGTAGTTAATAATATTATTAACCTCTTTTTTAACGGCTACTTCGGTATGTCATGGGGCGCTCGAACTCAGTGTTGCCTGTTGCAAAATTTGTTGAATTACATTAATGAGATAATGTACTATGATATCCTGGGGTGTTACATTTACCCCCATCATCAATAAATTGCGTTCTCAGAATTTGAAATTGTTTTTCAAAAAAGTATTGAAAATATAAAATACCCTTTTGGAAAACCACACATAAGAAATATGGTTAACAAAATATAGTCATAATAAGAGGGAAAGAAAAATGAAAAATCCCCCACCAAATTTGGATTTTGAATAGGAGAATATTGGTAGAAATAAGAGAATCATAATTGGTGAGAAAATGTAAATATTTATAGGTAGTGATTGAGGTCAACAACAAAAAAAGTGGAAAATAAATGGAAAATTGAGGGCCTTAAAACCATAAATCTATGATGATTTAAAATATCATCAGTTCAACAAAACATAAGGTATTAGGATAACACTATTTTTGTTTCAATATCTTTTACTGAATGATTATGTATCAATTTCTTCATTGAATAAGAAAAAAATAGAATACTTGACATATAGAGTTCCATCCTTTAACTAATTAATACCTTAAAACAATATTTCACATAAAAAGATAATAGAAAAGAAAAATATTTTTTTAAACTAATCGTAAAGGGTTCCAAAAATATTTATTTAATAATTCATCTATCAAAACATTTAAAAAACTAAATTATACGAACAGGGATATCACGTAGTCCCGTGGTAAGTGATGCACCCTTTGTCACCCTTCGGTTGCAGGGTCATGTCTCGTGGCCTTGCAGGATTGAAAGGGTTGTCGCATGACATTCGGGTTTCCATTTTTTAACAATCGAAAAATAATCATAAAAAAAATTAACCTTAAAAAATAGTATCAAATGTCTATCTTAATCCATTAAAACCTTTAGGCTTATCTAAAATGCTTCTTTTCAAACTCAAAGTCAAAAAATTATAATGTAGATAAACATAATGAAGATCTCTTTTTCTACATAATAACATGTGAATACCTTCACCAAGAAATTCTATTAAGACATGGTAACACCATGAATTATCTTAAAACCTTATTTGAATATGTATGTTCTTCCTTATTCCTTCTATAAGACATAGAATACTCAATATACTCCTTATATCCAAAAATGATGTCACCTCCAACAATGATGGAATAAAAAAACAATTATTTAGTTTGATGGTGGTCAAGAATATATAATATGATTTATCCAAAAAAATCATCTCTTACTCCAAAATCACTACCCTAGTATCAGGACCTTATTAAGGATTATATTTCCCATATCCATGCATTTTTTAAAAATATTAACTTTCTATTGAGCCACTTTTCATAGTACCGTACAATCTCATATCCTTAATTAAATAATTCTGAATTATCATCCTTATATAATGTATATTTATTATTACCTGTAAATCATTAATATTATACTAAAATAACATAATTCATTAATAAAAACATTACATCACTAATCATTCCTCTTCATGAGTGGTAGTATCATAACATTATTTTTATCCAATTGCATCATTTGGGTTATACTTTGATGATTGGGATATTGATTTGTGTAATATACTATCTCCATGAAGATGAAGCATAGTATATTTGAAAACATTTTCATACTCATGCAAGCACAAGCTTGGAGGCTTTTTTCCCACCATTATAAAACTTCCATTCCTTTCACAAACATCCTAGTGAAATTATTTCCATAGTTAAAGGAAATGGGAAATTTCTTCTTTCCCTTCTTCCCATTATCCAACCTTCTATCTACCATCCTCTTTTTCTTTGGCTTCCCTTAAAAACAATATGACTCAGAGAATTATTTACATAACTTATTAACACATGATACTATTTCTTAATATGATGAGAATACATTTGAGAAAAAATCCCTTATAAATGGTTTCTTATGACCATGAACATTATGACACTTATATTCCATGGATCATGCATATTGCGGTAGTTCTCATTCCTTCTACTGGACACAATTTCTAAATGAGGAAATATAATCGGTTAGATCATATCCTAATGTATAGTACAAAAACTAGAATAATTATCAACATTAATTGTTGATTTTCACACATCCAGTCTCATAATCATAATCATCGTTTCATTGTTGAAATATTTACTCATAAACCCTTCATAATGTTTTGTAATGAAAATGTGAATTATCCCATGCATATGCCCTGGGATTGTCAAACAATGTGCATAGTAAGGCCCATTGTTGTATAATAGGATTACTTCAGTCAATCCTGAAACTCCTTGTCAGTGTTTTCACACCTAGGTCCATCTGTGCCAGAACCATGTCCACTTTTAGTATCTAGACAAGGACATATTTCTTGGAAAACCCACATTATGTCAACATTACAAAAAAAAATTATTTTATTTTATATTAATAATCAAAGTCTATCATAGTGTTATGTTTCCTAATCATAGTTTATCTAATTCTAATTACAAGGTTATTCTAAACTTCCACATTTACCAACTATAGTGCCCCAACCCCATAATCCCGGAGTAGGTAAATTATTTTAAGACATTGTCATGATTACAGGGAATCAAGACCCTGAGGACCGATCGGTTTAACAGTTTTGGTAAATAGATTACATTCATTAAAATTAAATTATAAATTCAAACATAAAACACAACATAAATAATCATTTGATAATTCCATTAGGCCACTATATTAACCATTTATATCAATCATAATACACTTCTTGGAGTCTGGGGAAAAACATAAAATTAAGTGAGATCATAAGCTCAATTAGGGTAAATAATTTAGCATTAGTTATAATCTTTTAAGGTAAGATGTTAATAAAAACAATAGAATTTTAATAAAAAACATGAACATAGTATGGAACAAATAAATCAAACATTATAATGTAATCCTGAACATGGATATTCTACGTGTCATATAATCACATGTAATAACTAATTTCATAATGGATAATTCATAATGGAGGATATCATAATAACATAGTCAAAGCCTTATTCCAAGACTACACATAAATATTTTGTCAAGGCTTTGTGACAAGACACTAATTTATCTCAAGAGACCTACAGATGTGTCGAGGGGCTATAGCGAGCCCCACCCATCGCTTACTAATTCCAATTCATTCCTAATATGAAAATTTTGAAACATACCAAAAACATTCTTACTATAACTAACATATGAAATGTCAATACTTTAACCATAAACCATTAATGGTATAAAAATTTCACATCCACATTCAAACATATCACAACTCATTCAATAAAATATGGAAGATTTTATTATATAAATCAACTTCAATAAATAAAAAAATTGGGTAAATTATGTTGACATAGTTTAAAATGATCCATAAAACTATTTGACAGAAATATACTTTTTGTGAAATCATTTAAAAATCACACATTTATAAAGGAATTATTTTAAAAGATATTTTTTAATCAAAGTTTCCCATACCTCTATAATAATTTTGGAAGGAATTAACATTTGAAAATAATAATGTTCATATAAATAAATCCATAAATTAAAGTTAAAGACATGAACATTAATTAAACAAATTTTGAAAATTAAATAATTAAAACATTAAAATGATAATATTTCTAATGATTCTGTTCCAAAAAACTAAAAATATTCATTTAAAAAATATTTTTATGAAAAATGGTCATTGATGATAAATATTTCCTATAAAATACTTACACATAAAAAATATCAGATAATTATAATATTGACGAATTAACCCTTACCTTGTAATTTTTTTGGTTGAGGGTACGTTTAACATTATATACAATGACTATAATATGTTATTAAATTATACAAGAACCATATTCATATTTATGATATCATAATTGATTCATTTATGGTTTTATACTACCCATTTAATAATAATTTCTATGTTAAAATAACATTTCGTTAATAATCACTTTCTTTATCATACATGTTTAAACATTTTATTCTTGATTGTATCGCTTATATCATTATTTAATTTCATCCAGACTATAAAAAATTATTTATGTATCATATATATTCATAATATAAATATATATTATAGAAAAATATAAGAAATGGAAAACATTGTTTATGGAGACGGTAGACCGTACAAATTCATAAACTTTATTTCTGTTGTCATATCGTATTGACTGGAAGTAAGTGAATGAAAAATATGTATGTATATATATATATATATTTATAGAATTTTTATAATTTCATATATTAAAATATTAATAATAATATATATTTTAATAATCATTGTTGAATGGTGGACGCGGAAATGAATCTCATCGCATCGTGGAAAAAGGTAAGTTGTACGTACCCACGAGCGACGATATCATTATATTAATGGGGAAATAATATTTATTTGGATGTTTGAATTATATATAAACAATAATTAACATGTTATATTTATTATTCACATCAATTATACTAATGATTATAGCCATCCAAATAATAAAGTGTTAAATAAAATACTACACCACAACATAGAGACGATAAGCCTTACACACGTATGTATGGTGACTTTTCATTCATAGGATTGATAGAATAATGAATATGGTTATACCATTTTTATTATAAAAAATTATTATGTAAAAGGTACTGTAGTTATTATTTTGGTATGAAAACAACAGCGAAAGTGTATTTGGTAGAAGAAAAGAACTATTAAAGAGGTGATGAAATAATTACCTCTTCTTCAGGTTCTTCATTTTGATTTGGACAAAGGGTCAACATAAGATTGCCTTATAATCTATGTAAGGCCACTAAAATTATGTTAGGGTTGTTTGGAAGAGATTTTATCTGTGGTTGCCTAGGAAAAATGACTTTGTAGGTGTGAATTTAAGAGAAGCTAAACTACCCTTTTATAAGAAAGGTCAGGGGAACTTTAGAAAATGTTTGAAATATTAATTTGTTCTTAAATGATTTTTGTTTTATAATTTATCAAAATAAATTTTTTTAGATGATTAGGTGGGAGTGTGTCGAAATCCTATCAACCAATAGGTTTTAAATATGTATAGGTCACCATATTAACCTTATCTTTATTATTTAATTCTTAGTTAAATAATTAAACATTTACCATGCCATATTGTATTTTTATATTACGTGGTTGATAAAAATACTATAAAATGATAAGAGATTCTAAAGTGATTCATTAATGAAATATATAACATTATATTATTACTTTGGTCGAATAATTAAATTTTTGGAATATTATATCATTTCATAATATAGTATTGGTTTTAAGAATTCATTTCTGTCAATTTTCACACTATTTAGTATTTTTTATTTGTGAATGTAACAAATATTTTGATTACATAGAAAAAACATAAAATAAATCCTAACATGTCATATTCACCAAGAAAATTCATGGATGACATCAAAAGTCTCAATTTACATTTATTTTTAAATTTATAATATCAATTAATTTAATATTTCATTAATAATGTAATTACTACATCATAAATATATCATAATTTTTTTTAATTATTTAAGATTATAAAACTATAAATAAAATACCATGATATAAGAAATATTTTTACATTTTATAATCATCATTTTTAGTAGAATTTATACTACGTAAATATCTATGTTAAAATTAGTTTAGTTAATAAAATTTGAATTTTACACTTTTAACACTACTTTAAATAAAATATAATAAATGTATTAATATAACACATATTGATCACAAAGTATCATATTTTCTTATAAAGGTTTATTTTCATAAAAAAACACTTATCCAATGGATGTAGGACATGTTTTACGCTAATTGTAATATCATTTTTTTCTTTTAAATTCCCAATTTACATTTAATAGTGGAAAAAAATTCAAACGTCACTATTGACGTAAAATTATTTTCATCCTACTGAACCAAATTTTTCTTGCTAATTTCAACTATGTATCTCCTATTTTTTAATTTAAATTTACAAAAGCGGAATAATTACGTTTTACCGAAATTTGCAAATGAGCGTAGAAGGTGGGTAAAAGATGTTAAAAAGTTCACAAAAACTTTAGATATCTAATATTATTATATAATTACCCAAACCACATAAATTGGACTAATATATGTATTGTTTATCTATTTTTTATTGAAAATTAATTTAAAATCAAAAAAATAATCATTTAAACGAAAAATTCAGTTTTAATCAACAACGTAGTGTTTTTCACTATTCATAAAAAATTGAATGTTTTCAGAAAAAATAAAAAAATCACCCAAAGGTAATTTTTATATTCCAATTTCCAAAATTATGTTGAATTTAAAAAATTGAAACAATGAATGTTTCATTAATAATTCCCATTGTCTACTCCAGAAACCAGTTTTGGAGAAGTAAAAAATATCAAATGATTAATATGTGTTTATGTACAATTTAAATGCTAAATTACTTCCATTGAAAAAATATATTAAATGATAAAGAATATAATCTAATTATACTTCAAAACTTTTAAAATTAACAATGTAATAGTACAAATTATTTTGAATAAATATTTTTTTCAATTAAAATTTATTATTTTTTACAATTCATCAAAATATTAATGTTATCAAAAAACACCAAAAATTTATCCAAACTAATATTTTATGTCCCATTTCTGAAGAATAAGTTTATTTTTTCAAATTGAATACATAAAAGTGTCTAATATTGTATTTAAATGGGGTTCCCACTTAAAAGGTGGTAAAATTTTATTTTTAGAAAAATACTACTTCTATCTAAAAAATTAAATTTTTTCTAATATTATGTCTATGAAACACATAATATGGATCTTAAACTTATATGTATTATATAAGATTAAAAATTAAATTAACACTATTCATAATGTCTTTTGAATGACTATTTTGGTAAGTCGTAGTGTGCTTGAACTCAGTGTTGCATGTGGCACATGCTATTGAATTACTTTAAAGAGATAATGTTCTCTGAAATCCTTGGGTGTTTCACATTATCATTTATTATATCTTATTTTATCTTTCTATATCCCTCAAATTATTTCTTATCCCTATTATATATTTTTTTGTTTCCCTTTTTCATTTCTTATCTTACCATCATTACCTCTCACCCTTAAAAATGGGGGCTAACCACATCATTTCCCAGGGGAGTTAAGTGGTATTACCATTCATTCTGGGCGTCAATTATTATATTTTATTTTATTTATTAGAAATATTAATGTTTAAAATTTTTAAAATTTCCCTCAACAATACTAAACCCAATTTCTCTTTTATTTTTCTTAAAACCATTCCCTTTATTCGACTAAAATTATTATTTTATTTGATAAATTTGACTTGTTTAGTGGATGTGATTACATACAGTGGAGTTGTGTCCTGTATAGTGGAACACATTTGATTTATTTGTTCCATTGACCTTGATTACAGGAGGATTTATAATTTAGTTTCCAAAAGGTATTCAAGACTTCACAATTACTGAATAAAAGTGTTTGACACCTTAAATAACAAACCATCATGATCGTGTTATTTCTTTCAAATCTTATTCTTTTAGAATATCATGTTAGTTTAAGTTTATATTTTTATTATTAATGTATTACCATTATTTAGAAACCCCAAAATTTATTTCTCATTACATTGATATATATTAGTAAACAACAAAATCAATTACATTCCGGTGGATTAAAATAAGTATGAAATTGCGAGTATCCCCAATTGAGATGACCCTGTTCGGCCTCCAAGCTACATTAGGAATATAATTTTATATTTCCCCACCATACTACATGATTGCTTCAAAAATAACCCCATTTTAAGAATAAAATCACTATTTTGATCAATCTTTCTATTTTAACAAACTTGATTGTTTTATTTTCTTTAAAACCCCATAAGAAAATAAATTCATGATGTTTTCAAGTGATTATTTTTTTAATTCATGGAACATTTACCCAAAGGGAGAAGAATAAGAATCATTTAATTCTATGTAGGACCTCTTACAAAGGAATGATTCTATATGATTTTAGTCGATAAAAAACGGTATATAGTTTGTAAAATGAATTCCTGATTTGATGAGTATGTCAAATCATCTTTGAACTAACATGCATGGACACAAATCTAAAAGAGAGGTATGATTCGAGCTCACAACCTTTTCTAATGATGCAACAGATGTTGATTCCCAACTGAAGGACCATTAGTATAACAACTATTCTATTGACCATATCTAATATGACCATTATGATCTAGAAAAGATTCACTATGAGGATGACTTTCCTACATATCTACTTTTTGGAGATCAATAAGATATACATGAGATCAAGATTGATGGTTACATACAACTTGGTATCCACATTCCCAACAATGTTGAGTATATAACATCATTACATATATTTCAATACATGGAATAAAAATACACTACCTATGATGTGGTATTTTATGAAATGATTGGGGACCCTAACTACATAACTCTACTTTATAATTTCCAACATCAATAGGAACTCCCAAGGAAAAATATATTTAAATTAAACCAATTCAGTAAGTTGATATTATCTAAAAAATATTTTGAATTGATTTTATTCCATATAAGTTGAGAATTAAATCCACTGGCATTGAATTCTCAGATTTATACCTTCATTTCTATACTATAGAGTATTATAAATAAATATCAAATGTATTGACTGAAGAATAGATGGATCTCCCTGATTTTGATGGACCTAAATTTGGGGAGGCCCAAGATGAAATCCATTAAACCAAGCATGAGGAAATAAAGACACAATATTCTCATTATAATGACATAATATTTTTGATTATTAAACAATAATTTTATCAAAGTAAAATATACCTTCTTACCTTCCCATTGATAATTTTATCATGTAGCCCCTATTGAGAGAGAAATTGACAAATATGGGAGGTTTCACAAGTAGAAATACAGGAATGAGATTATCCATACATCCGAATTCCGCTAACATGGAAGATATACCTACTTGTTAAAGGTATATATTTGTTATTATCTATAACTGGATAATTACTCATAGAGAATAAAGATGTGTTAGCAGGTAAAATCCACATTTGGGGGTTCAAATATAGTATGATCCACATACCTTTAGACTATGGATAATAGTTAGTAATTCCCTCTAGATGTATTAAAAGAATAGAAACATATTTTGGGATCTTATAAATATTTATCATTCTACATTATTTCTAACATATCAATTTCCTTCTTACTACTACTAATTCATGAATCCCCACCCACCCAATCAATTTCTGACCATTAATTAAATGTACTTGAGTTTTAAGGATTGATTATCATGTGCAGGATCGTGACGGGACAAGACAACCCCAAAATAATTGAGGAGGAGTAATAAATCATCATTTCAAAAGGTATTTAACATTTATTTTTATATCTTAAAACATCACAAATTTTTATCTAAATAACATGGTTTGATATTTAAACTGCAAAACACATACCCATGCATATTATTTATGCTTTAGGTGACTTATCTCGGAGACATTATTTCTAGGGAATGCAATAGTTACAAATATTAGATTTAATAATTAGTGCAATTTCATTAGTAAAATGAATAATTGGATGATAAAAGTGAGGAATGGATATTTAAATGGGGACACATTATTAGAGGTTACTAGATTATCATGTAAATAAAATATCCTGATAATTTTGAGGCTTGTAATTTCTGAAACACTTTTCAATTCATTTTTTATTATTATTCATGACTTAGATGATTTTCATAAATCAAATGTTCTATTACATAGAGTATTTATAGGAAAGTTAACTCTTATTTATTCTTGATCATATTTCATTAGTTGTTTTGGTACATATCACCTATCAAAACATGAATTTGAACATGTCCAAACTATTACTATGCAAAAATAGATTTAAAATTATGCAGGATTTTTCCTGATAATACCTTATCATTGAGATCACCTTTACAAAAATAATTGTTCATTCTATAGAGACAATAAATGAACATAACTGGATTTCTCCGATTTTCAAGCAATTTTTAGCTTTTTCTACCCTTATATTCATATTTTCATGATATTTTAATGTTGAGGTGGGGAGGAGGAATTACATGGTAAAATCGATGAAATTAATCTAATAGAGAAAAATGACATAGTGATACTTTGGTTGATGAGTGGGATTTTCTGATTCATACATTGTACATTTATTTTTTCCCATTTTCAGAAGAGAAAACTAAAAAAATGTGGGTTTTGATATATAAGAGTAAAAAATAACAATTAATAGACTGATGGTTTTTATCATATGTGTTTCTTCGGTGTGTGTGAGGACTACTCTATGTATAACAATCTAAAATGATAAAAAAAGCAAAATTAAATCAAAATAATATAAAAATAAATAAAAATACAACAATGTTTATTCATTCATTAATGATTCATTATCAGGACCATACATTGACATTAGATAAAGTGGGAGTTTTCACAATTTTATAGGGTAATATAGTAAATCTTTTACATTGGATATCATGCATCGAACCTTAATAGATAAAACACTTCCTTGATCATTAATTTTTTAACATCATTTACTATAATCCTTTAATTTCATAATCATATGAACCATGATTGAAAATTCCTTAGGATTTTATGTGTCTTTTGTCATTAAAATATGAATAAAGTAGTTCCTTTACAAAAATATTGATTAAGAGTATGTTCTCAGTATATGAGCATAAATCTTCATAAATTTTTTCCTGAGTGATATGTGAAAATATTCAATAGAGATTAAAATCATGATTTTTAATGACTAATAATAATGAATTGAGGAAATTGTATTAATGATTGGATACCTACCACCAATTTCAAAAGTGTGAAAGTAATCAGATTTATTGATTCCATTTACAAATGAGAAAATAATTTAATATTTTTTATGAATTTTGAAATTTTTATATATCATTAAAAAACAAATTATTTTATTATATTTTGATTTCAATAATGGTATAATTGGTTCTCTCTAAATTATAGGTTTAGATTTTCTATTTTAGTATAATAATATTTTATGTGTGAGGGTATTTGAGACACTCACATTTCATGTATATTTTTAATATTTTTTAATGATATTAAATAGTTTTTATTATAAAATTTGATAAAATTTAATTTTTTGTAAAAATATATTATATTGAAATTGAGATATTTATTATTATTTGAATGGATAAAAATTTTGAATTTGAAATTAATGTATTTTTTGTGATTAAAATAATATAATTTCAACTATTTATACTTGTTTTTATCATTTACTTATTATGTATTCATATTCAAGGTGATTACCAATAATTTGGCCGTCCATGAAAAAACACAAATAAAGGATGGCACACCACATAGTTGACCCATGGAGAGGTGGCCAACCATGCACAACCATAGATGAAGGATGCATGATGGTACGGAGGTGACCCTCCTAGGGGATCAGTCCCATGCACGCATGTGGCTCATGGTAAGTGAATCATGTGGGGAATATGTGTGGTCCTAATCCTCTATTGGGTTTCATAGTTCATGCGGCCCATTTTCTATGTGTGCATGTGGATTTAGGATACCACCTCATTGTGAGATTCAAAGTCGTGTCATGTAGTGATTTCATTTTAAAGGATCGTCTCGCCCTTCTGCCATTCCAATGCAAGAAAAGTTATTGAGATTCTATTCTTTTGTTTAGTGGGATGACTCCATTCCAACTTAACCTCGAACCATAGACATGGTTCACCACTGTACTCCTCCTCTACTACCACATTCGTCCTCCGCCCACCGCCACTGCACCAGAAAACAACCCCAATGGAAGATACCAAAGAACCCAATATGATTATCTATCTCCACATACAAAACCCCTAAATTCCATGAACCATATCATTAGGTTGATATTATCCCCATAAAACCCATGTTTATGCTCCCTCCGATGACTATGACATTATGGTATTTTAGGTGTACCGACCACTACTACATAACGTCAAATGATTCTCCACAAATATTCTTTACATGTGGAACCTCCATATCAAGACCATGAACCCATCCACTATAAGACCTGATACATGATAGAAGAGAGTTTGAAAAACTAATTTATTCAAGTGTTTCAATTTTTGATATGTCCATGTTGGTATGTGGGGGAGGATATAGTTGGATTTTTATTTTAAAATAATGAGGATATGGATCATAAAATTATAGTCAAGCTAATACTCACTACTTATAAAAGGATAGGAGGGCTCAACATGGGGGATGATCCATTCAATGAGGAGAAGAGGACATTTGGGAGGAGGCCATGGATGAGGCTTCTACTCGATTTAGTTTGTTATTTTTTTTAATTTTTTTACTTTTATTTCATTATTATTTATTTCAGTTCCTTTATAATAAAAATTAAATCATTTATTATCATTTATTTACACAAAATATAATTATTCTTCATATTAACCTTAATAGATTTGTATTTTATTTATTTCATCCTATTTTATTATTTTATATTCTCCCTCTCTCTTCCATTTTATCTCAACCTTAATTTCTTTGTTTTATTTTATTTTCTGATATTTCTCAAATTACTGTTGAAATTCATACCCAAAAAATGGGGGCTAGCACGATTCTTGTGTTGGGGGATGAATGAGGAATTCAAGTTTATTATATTATTCAAATGGTAGGTTTTAATTATTTTTGTGGTGGGAATGAGTGATGTGTATCATTATTTTGTTTACTATCCATGATAATGAATTCAATCATACTATAATTATGTTGTTAAAAACATTTCCATTACATTTACTAAACATAAACACATAAAGTGATGAAGTTGGTCAATTTATTGGATGAGAGACATATAATGGAGTTGGGTTCTATAATGTGTCACACTCTCAATTGAGGTGTTACATAAACCTTGATTTGAAGATGTGAAAAATTTTGGGTTTATATAGGCATTAAATATTTCAAAATAACTAAATAAAATAACCATAAATTTGTTATGAGATTTCATTATTAAATTATCAATACGAATTTAAACAAAAACTAGAATAATGATGGATCCCATAATCCAAACCATAAAGACCATGTGAATTATTTTTAATAATATTTTTTATCTTTCATGTTAGTTTAAGTTTAATATTTCTTGATACATGTATTCTCATTATTTAAAAAATAAAAAAAACAAATTCGTATTTCGTTACATTGAAAAATAATAGAATCCAACAAAAATAAGTAGATTTTATAGAATTAGAATATTTAAATAAGTAATATTGATTCTCCTCAAGTGACATAACTTTGGCCAGCCTCTGTGTTGCATTGGGAAAATAATTTTCTTTTTCTTTATCCTATAAAAAGCATGATGTAACGACCCAAATCTAGAGACACTCATATGGTGCCCCATACTCGGTTCGCCACATGACCTCAAACGTGTTTCCCCAAATGCCAGTTGCTGTCGACTAGCAGCGAGGGCCTTGGTGAGTCATTGGGGAAACTATACCCTCATTTGGTAAAGTATACGAGGAAAAATATTACAGTCAACATCGGAATCAGTAAACAGTATACAAGAACTGAAACTAAGTGTCATACGTAATGAATATATAGTAATGATTATAATGATGCAATAGGTACAAGTATATAAGAAAACCAGAAAACACAACAATGTGATGAAATACAATTGAGAACATGTGCTAAAAGTAAACGGTAACTCTAGCAGCATATCGAGCTTAAGCTCAGTCCTTTGCTCTCTAGCTCCAACCATCAATCATGTACCTAAGGTAGAAGGACCACAATCTCTATCCACACCTACATCCATATAACCTGTTCAGGCTGAAAATCGGGACCCAAACAAGGTGTGAGACTAATCCCAGTAGGAAACCACCACAAGATCTGTGCCCTACTCTTAGTGAAAAATATAGAAAAAGTAATGGAAATAAATACAGCAGAGGAACAGAAATACACTAGAGTAAAAAACCATTCAAATGTCCATTCAAATTCATTTAATAATTTAATTCAATCATTAAATTATCACCCAAGGAATCTAGAAAACAGCTCTATATTCCCAAGGCATAGCAAGTAACACAACAGGTATCTCAACATACTACATAAACAACAAGTAGTAAGAAACCCAAGCATGTTCGTTGGCTTGGTGGACTCGTCACAACCAACCAAACAATATTAACATTGAATCTCTGGGTGTCTCATACTGGCAGACCCCTCTAGTAATGTAATCATTCAAGGCATAGACACTCTGGGAAGCTCTCACCGTCAATTCCCCTGCAGTCTGGTAACGATTGCAATAGACTCTCTGAGGAAGCACATCATCTATTTCCCCATGTAGTATTTAAACGTAACTAAATACACCATGAGGAATCACAAATTACAATACCCATAGGTCATGCGAACAAATACTAATTTATAAAACAGTCTCTAGGGAAGACCTTAATTGCCAATTCCCACTTTAGTCTACCACACCAGGTTCACACAGCCCTGAGTAGTCTAGTCGTTTGTAATCGACTATCACCTACCCTAAGTAAGTTCAACAACAACATGGAAAACATATAAAATTCATCGAAATCATATTAACAGAAGCCAATACATGAAATTCATTATATCAAGGTAGTCAATCAATGCAACAAGGTCTTTCTCACAGTCAACCTAAGATAGATGGCGATAAACATCCAAAACAAGGGAGAACACCCATTGGGTGATCCTAAAACATGATAAAAAGAAATCATTATTCATCTAATAGCCTCTATCACACATGAAATATTAGACTGATAATAATATAGGATCAAAACCCTAACCTGAGTTACCCAAAACATGGGAATCTGGCACTATTGCACAAAAACTCAAATACATTCAATGTAGGGCCCCAAACCACCTACCTCGATCCTAGGAGATCGATATACTTGAACCTTGGACTGTGAATCAGCCTATAACAGATTAGATATGAAAAAACTTCTAAAACATTCAACCTTAGATAACTCTCATAAGAGAAAGAATCAGGAAACGTGGCCAATGTTGAACCAAGAACTCACCGCTACGATTCTATTTCACATGACGGCATTCGATTCAGATAGTCCGTGATAGAGTGGTGGATCAGAGAAGATACATGGTCGTACCCTCACTCCCGATTGAAGAAGATGGAGAAGAAGATGTTTTGGGGTTAAGACGTGACCCTGGTCCATTAAACAAAAAAAAAGAGAAAGTACACAACATGTAATTTTGGAGTACAGGGTGTGTACTAGGCTTTTCCATACCCCGCATTAAGTGGCCTCCACATCACCCCTACATGGTCATGTGTGTCTCCATGACATAGCCAACACACGGTGTATACTCATAATGTACATGGCGTGTACTTTGAAAATTTTTAGATTCCCCCCTTTATCCTAAAAACGATCATAAAATAAAAACATAACTGAAAATAAGGTCCGGGTTCTTACAAAGTTCCCCTCACAATCAAATTCATCCCTGAATTTCCCTTGTGTGGTGTAGAAAAAGAAACCCTGAACAACTCTAGCCATTGTGATCTCATATCGGCTTCCAGTTCCCAAGTTTCGTCATGTACACGGTCGTGCTGCCATAGCACCCGTACCAGAGGAACAGACCGGCCATGGAGTAACCTTTCACTATGATCAAAAATCCTAATTGGATGCTCATGGAATGATGAATCCTGCTCCAGATAAACCTCCTCACGTTAAAAAACATGATACGGGTCTGATAAATAGTGTCGAAGGTGAGAAATAGGGAAGATGTCATGCATAGCTTGGTACCTCTGAGTTAACTGCAACCTATAAGCCACCAGCCCGAATCTCTCCAGAACATCAAAAGGCCCAACGTATCTTGATGAATGCATTCCTTATATCCTGATCCTCTTGTGTCCCAGTCTCAGGGTAACATGTAGAAAAACCTGATCTCCGACCATGAAATCCAAAGTTCGTATCTGCTGATCTGCATAAGATTTCTTCCATGACTGTGAAGTAGTCATCCTCTTCTAAATCAACTCCACCTGATCTGTGGTCTCCTGAAAAAGAGGAAGTCCCAGCATAGCTTCCTCTCCTGCCTCCATCCAGCACAAGGGTGATCGGAACGGTCTACCATACAAAGCCTCATAAGGTGCCATCTTAATAGTTGATTGAAAACTATTATTGTAGGAAAACACCATTAGAGTTATATGTATCTCCCATGAACCTCAAAAATAGAGGACGCATGCTTGTAGCATGTCCTCAAGCACCTAAATCATGCTCTCTGACTGGACATCTATCTAGGGATGGTAATTTGTACTTATAAGTACTTTTGTACCCAATTCCCTCTATAGCCCTTGCCATAAATTCGACATGATTTGGGAGTCTCGATCAGAAATGATCGTACTCGGAACCCCTTGCAAGAGAAAATTCTCATATATGTACAATTGTCCAAGATCATCAACACTAAAGGTCTCTTTAATTAGAAATAAGTGAGTAACCTTCGTTATCTTGTCAATGACAACCCATACCGCATCATTACCTAGAGACAATCTCGGTAACACTATCACAAAGTCCATCGCGACATCATTCCACATCCACATGGGAATGGGTAGCTTCTGTAAAAGCCCTGGTGGTCACTGGTTCTCTTCTTTCACCTGCTGACAGGTGGAACAACTCTTGAAAAAACCATCAATATCTTTCTTCATACCTGGCCACCAATACTGGCAGTGTAGATCACGATACATCTTGGTGACACCAGGATGAACTGGCCATACTGAGGATTTAAGGTCTCTCATCAGCTCCTTGCGTATATCTGTTGGCACCCATATTCATCCCTAGAAACGCAATATCTGAACCTCTCCTACACTCCATTCGGGAAGAGGGTCTTCTCCTGACATGCTTTCCCATTGGAATGGGCTTCAGAAACTGATAGCTATCTCATTAGAACTCGGTCAAGAAAGGTAGAGGTAATAGCAACAGAAGAAAGAAATGTCTGACCCTGTCTATTATCCTCCTTCAAATGCATATCAGAGAACAGATCCATAGGCTTCGATTCGTTGATGGCCTCTTCAAATGCATATATATGTTTCCTCCTGCTCAGTACATCTACTACAACATTGCCTTTCCCATGCGTATAAGCAAGCTCAAAATCGAAAGACTGTAGGTACTCAACCCACCTCCACTGTCTCAGATTCAAGTCACACTGCATGAAGATATACTTGAGGCTCTTGTGGTTTGTATATACCACAAAATTCTCTCCGAGAAGATAATGTATCAAACAATGCAAAGCATGAACAACTGCAGCCAACTCCAGGTCATGTGTATAATAGTTCCTCTCATGTGGCCTCAACTTCTATGATCTATATGCACTAACACGATCCTCCTACATAAGCATTACTCCATGACTGATGCCAAATGCATCACAGAAAACTATATAACTAATGCTCGGCTCCAGAAAAACTACAATTGGTCCTGAAGTCAGTCTCCCCTTTAGCACCTGAAAGGCTTAACCACAGGCTTCCGACCAAATATACGTCACCCCCTTCTTAGTCAAGCCCATCAATGGCGCTGCTAAGCGTGAGAAGTGTTTTATAAATGGCATATAGTGACCATCCATCCCTAATAAACATCGCACCTGAAAGACATTCTTCGGTTGCTCCCTGGTAACTGCTATTCTCGCCTTCTCTAGGTTTACTGATACTCTTGTCTCTGAGATGACATGACCCAAGAAGTGAATCTCGCCCATCCAAAAGTTGCTTTTTTAGAGCTTAGCATATAACTGATGCTCCCTCAGTATACTCAAAAGGATCTCAAGATCGGTTGCATGGTCGTGTTTAGTGCGAGAGTACAAAAAGATATTTTCCACGAAAACCACCATGAAGGAAACCAGGTATGGTTGGAAAATACTGTTCATCCAGTGCCATTAAAATAGCTATTGCATTCGTGAGACCGAATGACATAACCAAATACTCATACAAACCATACCTGCTCCAAAAGCCTGTATGATGTATATCAGATGGTTTGACACACAAATGATGGTTGTTGGATCTCAAGTCGATCTTCCAGAACTCTCTGGGTCCTCGAAGATGATCAAAGAGATCATCTATCAGTGGAATTGGATAACGGTTCTTGACCGTCAACTGTTTTAGCTTCCGATAATCCACACAAAGCCTAAGGGTGTCGTCTTCCTCCTTCACAAATAGACCTGGCGAACCCCAAGAAGAAGTACTGGGTCAAATAAAACACTTTTCATGTAGCCCCTCCAACTACTTCCTGACCTACTGCAACTCAGTTTTAGTAATCCTATAAGGAGGAATGGACACCGGTGCCACTCCTAGACAAGCCCAATTGAGAAGTATACCTCTCGCTCTGGAGGCAAACCTGAAAAGTATTTTTGAAAGACAAATAAAAAGTGATCAAACACTGGTGGAAAATCTAACTAAGAATTCCTCTGGTCATCCATATATAATCTAGAAATCTTGGTAGTAACACTGCCCAACCCAGGATACTCTGGTATAGCTCTGTTCGCATGGACATCCCATTCGCCCTTGTGAAGAAAACATCTACCCTCTGGTGGTGTGAAACTCACCCCACCATGATAGCAATCAACAAAGGCCTAGAAGGGAACTAACCAGTCAATCCCTAGATTGACATCACAGCCTATCATGTCCAAAACATAGAGGCTCCACGAAAAATGACACCCACCAACCTCAAGGGGCAGTCTAAGGACTGACGTACACTAGCAGTTTTAATCCTCAAGGGAGTGTCTAAAGTCATCATATCCTCATAAGTATAAACAGTAAGTCTAATTCATTCCACAATATACACAGAAATAAATTATTGAGAAGCTCATGTATCGAAACATGAAGAGGATAAAAATGAGGCTACTAAAATCGTACCTCGAACTGTAGAAGGTCCATGGTCCTGATCTTGATGAATCTACTCTCCCTCAAAAGTCTAGCCTTCACCGCAGCCCTATGTAGAAGTCTGAGACCCCTGAGTTGACCCTTCCTGAGCATGACCACTTCATCCATGACCTCTACCCTAGATTGAATGACCTAAAGAACTCTAGCCCCCAGTCTTCTATGGAACTGGTAATCCTGCTCCTGTATGTGGAGTAGAAAATGATCCTCCTTAACTAGAAAATGGAAGGATAACTTTGAAGAAATGTTGTAGATGACCTATCTTGCAGAAATATTCTCACTCCATTGGGTCTCTCGGGAACTGAGGCTTCTTATGCCCGTTTCATACACAGTGATAACACACCACGTAGTTGCCAGAGGGAATATCTCGTCTACCAGAAGGAATACCTCACTTCCTCAAGTAAACTCGTGTAGCCTCTCAGTGGTGCTTCCTGGTGTCTACCTGAAACGAAGTAGACCTAGATGCTAAACCGCCCTGGTCCACAGATCCAGTGTCCCTTAGATATATTTCCATGATAAGCACCTGGCTTACTATCAGTTTAATAGAAGTCAACTGAAAGACGGTCAACTTTGATCTGATGTTCGTTAGAAGTCCTTCCTCAAACATCCTCGCTAAAAATGGCTTGTCATTCCCCAGATCGGGTTTGAAATGTCGTAACTTTGTGAAGTGAGAGGAATACTACATAACTATGAATGTACCCTACTGTAGATTTATGAACTCTCTGGTTCTGTCATCCCTCAGTGTTGTTGGGTAAAAATAGTTGTAGAACATACACTAGAACTTGTCTCAAGCCATAGCCTATTGGCGCCCTGCCTACAAAACCACATCCCACCGTCTCTTTGCCAAATATCACAGTATATAAGTCCCGATATTTGCTACCCTCTCCGAAGGCATCTCCAGGAGCTTGAAGATGGATATAATGGCTTCCACCCATGACTCCGCAACCGGAGGTCCTCCATACCCTCTGAACGTGGGAGGATGCTGCTGCTGAAAAACATGCGTCTGTTCTGCCATAGAAGTTCCTGGAAGCTGAGCTCCCTAGATGTTCTACATGAATCTCATGAATCCCTCTCTGAACTGAGCATCGACACCATTGTCCGGAATCACTACAGGTTCCATGTCTGAAACGATGGGAGGAAATATTGGTAGTCCCTGATCATCCATATCAGTCATACGATCACTACCTGGTTCCTAACATGCAATGGGAGGATTTGTTGGTGCCATAGTTCTGAAAGGTCAATATCACTCCTTTATTAAAGACGAAAGAGTAAAACTGAATAGGAGAGGAAAACTCTAAAATTAATAAAAACATGACTACACGGCGTGTAGTACCACCACAGGGAGTGTTTCTTGAAATTTTACCCTGGGCGTGTACATTGGCCATACATGGCTGTGTAAACCACCCAGCTAAACGTCATGTTCTCAAACTACATGGTGTGTACTCACCCTTTTTCTTCCTACCCGGTTACTCTTACACGGCTAGGAACACAGACTGTTCCAGTTGGAAACTACATTTCATGTTCAAGGAAGACACAGCGTGTACTTGACATGCCTTACCTGGCCCGTGTTGTTAGCGGCATGAACTGACACATGATTGACACTACATGAAGTGTTCCAGATGGACACAACATGAACTTCAAGGAATTAACTGACCCGCGTTTTTCGTGACACGACCGGATACCCGAATCCTACTACAAGACGTGTAAACTAGTACACTGTGTGTTCTTACAAGAACTTTCACAACCCCGTGTCCCTGCACACATGGTCAGTGATATGACTAAAACCTACACGGCATGTATGCATAATTTACATGCAGTGAATTCTGGGTTTTTCAAGACAGTAGTCTCAAAACTGCACCAGAGCCCATATAACATAGAAAAACAAGCGTTAAGGTGCTAAATTCTGATCAGTGGGGTTCCACACTACCCGCGAATAAAAGCATGGCATCATAACAATGCATATAACAAGAAAACATTATAAAGAACTCAAGATCCACCAAATTATGATCCTAGAGGGCCCATAACACCTCTAATACAAAAGTTTTTAATCCATGATAAAGAATATCTAGACAAACGATACCCTATCAACATAGTATGTATTTTATCAGAGCAGCTATCACAACAGCATGCATAGTTTATCACAATTTCTATCACAACAGCTTGCAATTTCAGATGAAATATAGATGGCATGGGAAAATGAATTACATGTGATTTTCTAACAAGTTCATATATGATGCATGAGATGGAATAACCTCATCTCATCGGTTTGAAAAAAAATAGAACCACAAACACATAAACAGTAACAACACAAAACAAGTGCACCACCCAACGGTGAAATCTAGTAAACTGTATCATTTGAAAAACTCAAAAATAGAAATATTCGAGGTAACCTGGCTTTTTCCCTGTAAATGGGTTCTAGAAATCCCTGGCACAACTATTTACTATTTACCTATTCTGTCCTATCCATGTCTAATGTTGCTAAACAGTAATTCAATAGAAAAGAAAATAAACTTTTTCTAATACCACATTGTAACGACCTGAATCCGGAGCAACTAAACCGGTTCCCCATACACGGTTCGCCACATGACCTCAAGCATGTTTCCCCGAACCCCAGAGGCTGCCAACTAGTAGGGTGGTCCATTGTGAGTAGTTGGGGAAACTATGCCCCCATTTGGTAAAGTATACGAGGAAACAAAAAGAAATAGCAGTCAATGTCAGAAGCAGTAAACACCATATAAGAACTGAAACTAAACAGAACAAGTAATGAATATATTGTAATGATGATAATGATGCAACAAGTACAAGTATCTATAGAAAGGAACAAACACAAAAACGTGCTGAAATATAACTTTAAACAAGTTCTAAAAGTATATAGAAACTCCAGCAGCATCTCTAGCCCAAGATCCACCTTATGCTCTCCAGATCCAACTAGAAATCATGTACCTAAAGTAGAAGGGCCACAATCCCTATCCACACCTACAACCATATAACCTGTTTAGGCCAAAAAGCAGGACCCAATCACAGTGTGAGACTAATCCCAGTAGGAAACCACCCCAAGATCTGTGCCCTATTTTCAGTGAGTAATATAGAAAAAGTAATGGAAATAAATGCTGCAGAGGAACACAAATACATTAAAGTAAAAAATCCTATAAATATACATTCACATTATTTTATTAATTTAATACAATCATTAAACCATAAACCAAGTAATCTAGAAAACAACTCTATATTCCCAAGGCATAGCATGTAACACAACATGTATCTCAGCAGACTACCTATACAATAAGAATTACAAAACCCAGGTTTGTTCTTTGGATTAGTGGACTCATCACAACAAACCAAACAATATGCACATTGAATCTCTGTGTAGATCGTACTGGAAGACCCCACTATTCAAGTAATCATACAGTCACAGACACTCTGGGAAGCTCTCACCATTAATTCCACTGCGTTCTGGTAACGATAGCTATATACTATCTGAGGAAGTACTTACGTCTAATTCCCCCTTTAGTCTCGAAACATTACTATAGACACTCTAAGGAACCACAAATTCCAATTCCAATAGTTCCTACGAACAATACTAATTTATAACAGACTCTTTAGGGAATCCCTTAATCGTCAATTCCCTATTTAGTCTATCGCACCAGGTCCACACTGCCCTGAGCAGTCTTGTCGTGTGTAATCAACTTTCAGCAGCCCTATGTAAGATCAAAAACTACATGGCTAATAGCTACAATAAATAAAAATCATTTAAATAGTAGGAAACACATGCAATCCATTATATCAAAGAAGGAAATCAATTCAACACGGTCTACCTCACAGGAAAACTAATCCAAACGACGATAGACTTCCAAAACAATGGAGTGCACCCATGGGGTGATCCAAAAACTTGATAACAGGAAATAATTATTCATCTAATAGCCTCTAGCACACAAGAAATATAATACAGATAATAAAATAGGATCAATACCCTAACCCAAGATACCCGAAACATGGGAATCCAACACTTTTGCACAAAAACATAAAGACATTAAATGTAGGGAAACAAACCACCTACATCGATCCTAGGAGATCAATATACATGAACCTCGGCCTGTGAATCGGCCTATAATGAAGAAGATCTACCAAAAACGTCTAAAACGTTCAACCTCAGATAACTCTCATAAGTGAAAGAATTAGGAAACATGGACAATGATGAACCAAGAAGTCATCGCTGCGATTCTATTGCACCCGACAACATTCGATTCGGATAACCGGTGAAGGATCGGTGTCTCAGAGAAGATCCGCAGTTGTACCCTCACTCATGGTTGATGAATCTGTAGAAGAAGATGTATTGGGGTTATGACGCGACTCCTTTCCATTTAGAGAAAAATTTAAATTACACAGCGTGTACTTTTGGAGTACATGGTGTGTACTAGGCTTTTCTGTACTCCGCATTAACCGGCCTCCACATCACCCCTACCAGGGCATGTGTGTGGGGATGACACGACCAGCACACGGCCTCAAGTGACATCAAATTACATGGAGTGTACTCATAAAGTACACAGTGTGTGCATTTAAAAGTTCCAGATTCTCCACCTTTTCCCAAAAACAACCAGAAAAGAAAAACATACCTAAAAAGAATATACAGGTTTATACACATGAGTTATAGTGTTTGGCACAGCCAATGAAACCATAGTGTAATAATAATGTTCATAAAGGCATTGAAAAGTGGTCTTTAGTATATACATATCCAGAAACTATATATTATTATATCCTGATCATAGATTGAACTTCATGGATCAACTAGCTCATTTCAGTTGATCAAATAAATCATTAATCCATGGAAAATTATTGGGGTAATCACTACCACTAGATTTAAGTGACGATAGTTGATACATAAATATATTATATCATCTTACATATTGGTGAAAAAAATTGGTGCACCCTAATGTGAAACACATTTCTTAGAAAAATCCCACTATAAAATACTTTCAATCAATACCAATAACTCCTTCAACACAAAAGGAATTATCTTATATGTTGACATCGAGATCAGAGAAATGCCTTCTGGTAGATTTATCGAAAACATAATCATTCTACAAGGGGAAACACTAAAATATCCATATGAATTACATCAAGGTAATCTTACACAATATTGGAAAAAATAACTATTTTTTCACTAAAGAACATGGCATCAACTCAACCATTGTGGAATACATGTATGGAACATGTCTCTTACCCATTTGAGGGTCTTTCTCACTAAAAAATGTACAAATATCCCTCAAAATCATAGAATAAAATAAATATCTTAAAAAAGTATATCCTACAAAAAAATAAACCAGTCCAGACTAAAGAAGATGTTGTATAGATGTATCCACAAATGTAGGATGTCATTGCAAGAGAGGTGCTACCCCGGTAGTAGATCATATTATCTACATACTCCATATAGAGAAAATATTCCTCATACGAGAATATTCAATTCTAGGGGAACTATAAGTCTCTCCACCTCAATCACACATCATGAACTATGGAAGTTTACAAGAAGGACTGTGTAGCTGATGATTCATAAAAAGAATGAAAATAATAGAAAACTAGTCATGGTTACATCAAATGTTGTTCAGATTCTCTTGTGATTGAAACTCCAAAGCATGGAGCTGAATATAACATACACCATAAAATATTTTTACATAATTATGACTAACTAAACTACCGTGATATAGTACTGTAGTTTGAGGCTAATCCTGGGGCTATCAACATCCATCACAATCTACCTATGTTAATCACAAGGTTGAACACCCTTCCATTATTTGCTCAGATGAAACTACATAAGCAGAAGAACACCAATTGTTAGATTCATTCACATAAAGGTTGAGAACTCACATTACTATTCATCTTGGTTTGCGTAGGAAAAAAATGCATCTTTTAAATTTTTAGGGCTTGAGAGCCTCTACCTGATGAAAAATGAGATTATGAGGGATAGTACTTTCCCTTAGATATCTGAAATCACATAAATATGAGAAACTAGATACCCTATACAGTAGACCTACTATGTAGAGGATCTTGGGTAATACCCAATTATAATGATACATCCATGACCAATTTCCTCTCAATTTCCTTCCCTCTTCCCAACACCTTGAGATATGTCAACAACAAGAAATGCTTGAACTGTTGAAAGATCACCACATGAAGTATTCCTAAAAAATCCATTCATTTTCATAATCATCCATTAATAGGTAAAATTAGTATTTGATACGTGTCCTGAAATTTATCACAACATACCACAAGTTGGAGCTCCCCTTTATAAGGTAAAGAAGATCTTGAAAATTAGCTACCCTCATTTATGAATAATGAAACTCTACTAAAAATGGTCTTTAAAACCCAATGATCATTCTGTGCATGAAATGAACTAATGTATATATCCAACTCCTCTAAAAAAATTTCACAGAGTTTGAAATAAATTCCTCATTCTTTTATATACCGTGGGATTTAAATTAATGGATCCTCCTACTCAATGTTTCATTGTTGTGGACCTTGATTCTACAGTTATCTATTGGCACATCATGGTCAACATCTTCACTGAGAACATGAAGCTGATGTCGACTAAGATCCGTACAAAAAATGGAATAAAAAGTTATCAACTCATAACCCCATAATATGAAATATATAATATTAATTAATATATATTTATCTAAGGTCCAACCGAATCTCAAGGTCTAAAAATTACAAACATCGGTAAAAACAATAATGATGCATGATCATTTTCAAGGTCTTTACCACACAACTAGTATCACTTCACCTAGTATACTCAATAATTTTCATACACTAATGATATGAAAATAAATTTGACAATTAATTCATGAAACACTATGTCTCTACAAAACAAAACTTTGTTATAACCTACTCAATGAACATAATTTTTTCACATCTTTGTTTTTAATTTAAAAAGTATAACAAACATGGTTCTATTCCTGGTGATTTTTCAAATCTGATAGAACAGATATAATCTTTTATAAATAATGACATACCCCAATAAATAGTAACCTACCCTTAATAATATTAACTTGACCATTTTGAATAGTAATGTACCCACATGAATAATTAGTTGAAACATATGAATTATAATGCACCCTTATGAATAGTATTGTAACCCATATGAATAGTCAGATCATCCATGTAAGAATAACTAATATTTATGAAACTTATAAATGAGAGTGAATATTTTAAAATTAATAATTTACTAGAGGAATATTTCTGAGAGGTAAATCTTTAATTACAATTTTATCATTAATAAATACATTTAAATGAAAAATAATTTTTCAGTAAATATATATTTAAATCCAAATTTTGGTTTCCTAGTATATTTGGGTAATTTATTAAAACCTTAATTATTTTTTTTGGGAATTACAAAATCAGTTTTACTTTTAAAACTATATTTTATGAGTAAATGATGAATTTTTTACAAAAAAAATAAATTCAACATATTTAAGAAATTTTTTTGATAAAATATACTTCATATTTTGATTATATACATCAACAAGTTGTTCAGGTGAATTTTTAGGGATTATTCACAATACATCAATTTTTATGAATAGTGAAATATGGTAATTTACCATTTATTTACATTATGATTTAAATAAACTATTCATTAGATTATCATAGATGTCATCACCCTTGTTTCAAACTCACAAGAAATTATTACTATTCTTTTCATTTATTCATCAATATTTCTTCTCTTATAAAAAATTATAAACTAATGATTAAAATATTAAGAAAACCCTACTCCCCTCCACCATAAATACCACCCACACTATCCTCTTCTCATCACTCCTCTCAATCCTTGTTTCTTGTATAAATTATTCTCAATTAATCT
Source organism: Viscum album (assembly GCA_963277665.1). Classification (NCBI taxonomy): domain Eukaryota; kingdom Viridiplantae; phylum Streptophyta; class Magnoliopsida; order Santalales; family Viscaceae; genus Viscum; species Viscum album. Next base: position 1,756,655,790 of record OY728159.1, on the reverse strand, counting down.
ACCAAGATCCCCCCTTGTTCTGAGGTCCTTTTTATCATTAAAATGAAAAATTATATACCCTAAATAGGCTCTCAAGGGAGATTAATTCCATAGATAAATTCATCTTTTCAATTATTTTACTTTCTTTTCAAGTACCATTGTTTTCTTTTCTATTCTCACATGTACTCATCCAAATTTTATGAAACCTCAAGTACCATTAATGTACTATAATGTTTTTATGATTATGGAATAATTTTTTATCATCTATTCATTACCCTTATTTTATAATATTAGTAAATAAAATCATTTGAGATGTGAAAACTTACCACATTTAAGGACGATGGTTTTCCAATTTCATTTACCATATTCAATTATGGTCATGAAAACATTATTTATGGTTAAAATATACCATATTATATAAATTTTGTTTCATCTATGGTTCTAGAATCTTTTTATACTATTTTTTTATTTATAATGAAAATTGAGATCATTATGTTCAAACACCACCAATTAACACAAACAGTTATCATTATATTATTTATATAATGATTCATCATAAATCGATATTGAAAATTGAAATTTAAAACCATTTTAGCTTATTTATTTCCAATATTAAAATATAACTTCAATTCATGAAAACCATTTTCATTTTACATGATTCTCCAATATTGTATATTAGTATATGAAACAAATAGACCTGAACAATGAAATTGAACATATTATCCCATTAAAAAGTAAATTAATGAACATAATAAGGTTATAATAAGTCAATTACATAGATATTTGGTAATGGAAATATTAATTAGTTATCCTAAATTTAATTATTCAAGTCATTAAAATCATGTGGGAATACATGTGGACATAAGGTAAGGGTTTTATCATCTCACATCCATTTTAGTGAGATATTCCGTAATCACTACTATTAATTATATATGGTGTATGTATAGTGACAATTAATGTTTCATCTCATGAATCTATTTATTTTCATGATATTCATTATATCATATTATGATTACTAATTCTGTGGATAATAATTTCATTAATTACAAATTTATAAGTATTTTCTACCCAAACCTCCAATTTCATCTGGGTTTCAATTATTCTCTACTCACCTCAAAGATATATTTTTTTTACTATTTTTACTACTCATAAATTCATTTTGAATGATCTTTATATGTTTACAAATAATATTCTATTTTTCCTTTATGGGGAGTTACATGTTTTAAAAGAATCATTCTAGAATACTACAGAAATTTAAACCCGATTCAATGAAGTTATGGAATTGTAAGAAATTTTTTATTTTCACATAATAATATGTTTTATGGACGATTTATATTTATAATATAACTATTTCTAAAATGAAAATTCCATTTTGGTTCATTTCTCGTTTTATGAAACCATACATTCCTTTTCTCTTTAAAACCTTTTAATGAATTCATTAAACCGCACAATTTTTTTTAACTCTACAGAATCTTTAAAAAATATTTTTACATGATTTAAAGTAAATGGGACATCATTTATGCCTTAAATGTGATATTAATATCGTTAACTTTTTATTTATGAGATTACATTTTTAAATTATATTTATGAAAAATAAAAATTATTTTCCAAAATAATAATTCCGTCCAATGAAAAATAGAATTTTCTCACCTCACTACAACTTTTCTGAAATATATGTCTTGTTTACCACACATTTCATTAATGTGTTGTATGTAAATCCCCTTTGAATATCATACCAACTGTCTTATTACTCTCATGATATTTTAGGGTATTATGATTTGAATGTTTCATGGTGTTATGGGATAAATTGGAATGTTTAATGATAATTTCTTCATTAATATCCCAATGGTCTCATTTAAAAGTATCATTATTTCTATCAACATACTTAAATGAATCATGTATCTCATATATTTATATATTTTATCATATCAACTATAATATGTTATTATGGATTTTTTATTAGGTGTTATGTGGATATTCTATAATAATACCATTCACCAATTTACATCGATTGGTTAATGTTTATTTTAATGTACGAGGGGATGTTAATTACATTTCATATGTTAGATAAAATCTGACTATATATTTAATTTTATTTTTATCCACATTCATTAAAGAATTAATTGGACTTAGTATGTGTTGGTTGGGGCCTGGTATAGCCCCTCGGGGCATCGATAGGTCTAATGAGACAATCTCTGGTCTTGGCACAAGGCCCTGATAAAATGAATTTTATGTTCTTAGCGTGAGGCCTTGAAAATATTCTTATGATGTAATGAATTATAAATTTCCTCATTATGAAAATATTATTGATGTTTCATTGGGTTATTTGATTAGTAGAATACCCATTATTATGTTTTATTGTGGCATTATTTATTCTGCTTATATTCCTTCCATAATGTGTTCGAGTTTATGTTTTAAAAGCATGTGGTTTTAGTTATTCTCAATGCCTAATGCTTATGATTATGATATATTTTTATTTATTGCGTATTGTTCAGAAATAATCTCCCAAATAATCCTCTCAGTTTGATTGGGATGTGATTGTGTGTGTTCACTAAGCCAGATGACTACAAATGAGAATGGTTTGTGTTTTCCAAAGACATGGTTTTAAGGTGGCCCAGTTTACAAGTTTTCTCTAATATTTTTATCATAAAAATTGGGAGTTTCATATTGGTAATGAAATTATTTATTCTTAGGAGTGAATTTTATAAACATCATTGAAGAAAATCAGCAAAGGGTGAGAACCGTGTACCATAATTCATGGGCCACATACTGTGTTCCACGAATGTTGCGTGATGAGGCGGAAATGTTACGTGTGTTCGATTCGCGTAACCAAAAATGTTTTGCGGTGGAAGGAGGTGCAGTATGAGTTAGGATTGATGTCGGAAGAATAGATCGAACGTGTTGGATCAAATGATATATGCAGACAGAGTGGAAATATGGTTAATAGATGGCTTGCAGTTCGTGGAAGCTGAATGATTGGTATATGATGGAGGTTGGTTCGATGATTTGGTAAATATTGATTTAGTGTATTAAGATAATATCTTTGCCTATATAAGAATTTTTAATTCAAAAAATTATTGTGGAGATTGAACATTATGAGATAATAATTTTTCTCTAGGAATTAGGCAAAGTCTAAATGTTGTTCATGCTGATGGAGTGTGCAGAGATTCTTAACCCACAAAAGTCTATTTCGCAGAAGGAGATATATCGATACGCTATGGTGGAATCTCTAGAATGTGAGAGGGAGAATTCTGGAAGCGGTATGTGGAGGGAGATCTCTATTATATTGAAGATAAGACAATCCACGAACAGATAATAGTTCGCAGATATGAGTGGTTTCGCAGTGGAGGTTCATTGAATAGGTACTCCACAACAGTAGGCGATTATGAAGGTAGAGGCAGTCCATGGATGAATGACGGTTCTTGGCAGCGGAAGTAGTACATGAAAAATTTGTACCATGCACAAAACCTGGTACTCAGTACGGGTGAGAGGATAAAAGTTATCAATTTTCACAAGGGATCTTGTGAGAGCTTCAAATCAGTTTTCAAATGTATTTTTCAGTACCCATCATTACCTGGGAAGTAGAATTCATCTACGGGTGAAAATGAAACATCAATAGGGAATCTACCTATATTTGAGGTTTCATGAATTAATGAAAATTAAGGGACCAACCTGTCAATAAATTATGTTTGACCTACACATCCACAATCTGTGAGTGGATTTCATTCCAAGAGTAGTGAGAAAATAAAGAGGAAGACGGTGAACCTTCCCACCAGAAATGTGAACCAGAAAGATGCATTGGGAGTGACCCTTGGGAATCCATTGAGAAGACCCTAAAACATTTAAATGCAGTGAGCTTGGGCATATATGATCTAGCCTAAACTTTGTAATAATTATTTTATTTTAACCTTATTGAATGTGGTACATCGGCACATCATCATTGTATAATCCTTGGACGTAGCCCATTGAGGGTGACCCATTTAAAAATTGTAGTGTCTTGTTCATGATTTCATATCTGTTGTTTTATTGCTACAGGAGAAAGATAGTATTGAGTTTTTTCTAACAATGAATCAAGATCCTAGTGGGAGAAATTTTTAATCTATCATATACTAATTTACCCTCCCACATAGGTTATTCGACATAGTGGACCCCACAAATGGTATTAGAGAGAAAGATTGAAATTCAGTGGTTCTCTCTCAAGAACCAGAAATGGAAGTGGACCATCGTAAAGGAATTATGATATTTGACGAAAATAATTTTCAACTATGGGACAATCATATTCATCACTACATCAGATCAGTAGGGATGTATGTCTTCACATCATATATGCAAAGAATATCAGCTAATATTATTAGTGTCACTTTATCAAAAGCTAAAAGAAGTGAATTGGATAGTAATTCTAATTGGATTAATTCTTTAGGGGGAGCCCTATAAAATTCAATTTATATGAAGTTGATGTCCTCTATAACATCACATGTAATGTGGAAGAAACATTTATACATTTATAAGGGAGACACAAAAGTCTGATAAGAAAAGTTGTAGTTTCTATGAAACTTGTATGAGAATCTTTGAATGAATCCCAGTGAGACTGTTGATTCATTCTATGATAGGATAAGTATTTTTGTGGATGGCATAATTGGTCTTGGAGACGTCATTGATGATATAATGATTTTAAACAAATAATAACGAGACTTTCATAGTGGTTCAATCTAAACGTTTTAGTGTTGGAATACAATGACTCCAAAGTGTTCACAATAGATAACCTACACTGTACCCATGTAGAATTTTTAATGAGAAATGATGACAATGATGAAGATAAAAAATGGAATCCTATGTAAGTAGCATTCAGGGCCATGAAGAATATCTCTATAGATGATATTCCAGAGGAGGAAAATATGTATGATGTCATGTCATTTCTCCCCTCCAATTTGAAATGGGGAAAAAGGCAGCTTGAAGGTAAATTTCCATTTCCATGCATTTGATGTAGAAATATTGGGAACATTGATGCAATTTTTCCTAAGAAGAGTGATGATGTAAATGAAGAAAACATTGAAATTTTCCAAAATTATTATTCATCAATTGAGAAAGGGAGGATAAGTACATGGATAAGGTTATTCAAAAGCAGAATATTATTTTAAGAGAGGATGAATGTTCATAAGAATCTGTGAAGAAAGAGTTGGAGGACTATATAGATAATAATGTAGATGTTCTGCTGGATGTTGCTATAAAATATTTAACAAAAGAAGAAAGTGACCATGAAGAAAGAGAAATTGAAGGAAGATTTGATTTTCAGGATGAATTTGAAGTTGACATTGAAGAGGTAGATATTTTGTGATCCAAAATGAAGATATCCAAATATTTTGTTCATGATTCCAAACACATTAGCAGCAATAGGAAGAATATAATTCTGAGCTGAATGAAGAAATTGAAAAGTAGAGGTCTTCAATGCCTGATTGCTCTGAAAAGGTGGTTGAGTACAAACTCTTTATTGAAGAAAAAATTGAAATTTATAGTTTGAATAAAACTATAAATGATCAAATCAAGCGTATCAAACATCAAGAAGAAGAATTCGGAATAATTAAAAGAATAATTAAATATCAAGAAAAACTGCTAGGATAGAAGATCATATAGAAAATTGAGAAGACGATATTTGAACGTAGTGGTCCATCAGAAAGGAAGCCCAAATCCACTCTGAGTGATAAGGCTGGTATGGTTTTAGATCTAAAATAGAATGTAGTTATGGTTCATGTCAGACCACAAGAATCCAGTCCATGATTAAATATTGCTTTGGTCACTAAGAATAATCATAATATTTAGATAACCCAATGCACAACTAGTAGTGCATAATTTCCACATAAGTATGTACCTCACATAATATGATATTTTTGTGGTAAGATAGGACACTCTCAAAATATATGTTTCATAGAAAAAAGGTACCAAAGGGAAGAAGGAAAGCAAAGGTGATCATAAAGAGCTCAAAATTATAGGTCATCATTTGATGGTTACTATTTTAGGTGTAAAGGACTAAAACATATGTAATGATATTTTACATCAACCATGTGTAGGAATGTTTCGAGGAAAACTATATTTGTTCCTACATGGAATCCAAAAGAATCATCAAGTGAGGTGAAAATTTAAAATCGATTTGTAGCTATGTAGGAAGAAGCTGGCCCATTATATACTATGGGAGATCATTATTATTATTCCATGTCTGTTTTGAATTCAAATCATTGGGTCCAAAAGAAATTGTCTGAGTAGATCGTGGATGAATAAATTGCGTTTATGGAATCATATCACACGAGGATATGGATAATTTATAATTTATTCACTTCAAATATAATTAGAAATAATAATCTAGTGACTAGAATAATGTTTGATAAATAAGTTATTTTAGCATTCAGTAATGATGAGGCCCTGAAAATTATTGGTTCAGGAAAATCCATGTTTGGATAAAAATACATGAGAATAGAAGATGTCTTGGTTGTTGAGGGGATTAGTCAAAACGTTTTTAGGGTTGGTAAATTGTGTGACTTAGGACATGCCATCTATTTTTACATGAAATTATGTATCATCAAGTCAATGGATGGTGATGTTTTGTTTCAAGGAAAACAAATGGAATGGAATCTCTACATCGTGAGTGGAGACGAAGATATGTGCTTTCTGTCCAAGGATGAAGAAAATGGATATGGAATAAGAAACCAGGCCACATAAGTCAATGTTACTGGAATATAATGTGAAATATGATACATCATGAAATCTCCCAAGATTATCACATGATCGAACTCATGCATGTTATGCATGTCAACAAGGGAAGATTATTCAAAAGACATATAATCCAAAAGATCAAAGGACAACATGATTGATCGAGTTAGTGAATATTGATGTCTGTGGGAAAATTTTTTCAATGTATTATAATGGGAATATATATTATCTTCCTTTGGATGATCAATATAGCATAATAGAATGGTTATCCATATACACCCACAAATCTGAGGTGTTTTTCTACACTACAAGAAATCAAAAAGAATGTGATAAGATTCTTTGTCAGAAAATCAAGACGATTCGAACAAATAATTGAACATAGTTCACAAATAGACAAGTAGAGGATTATCTCTAAAAACATGGGATATGGAATCAGGTTTCAGCAATAAGTACTCCCTATAAGAATATATTAGTTGATAGAATACATCACATTGTCAACAACATTTCCTGAAAAATTCTCTTGAAAAATTCCATCCGAGGAAAATTTGGATATAAGAAGTAACGACAGTATTATACACATTGAATATATATTTTCCTTGTCGAAAATATGGGAAGACTCCATATGAATTATTGTATGAAAAAATCTATCTTTGAAGTAATTTCAAATATTTAGATGTAAATGATTCATTCTAAATAACGAGAAACATATCCAATTTGAATCCTGTAGGGATGAATGAAAATTTCTTGGTTACTCAAAAAATTGAAAAGTGTATAAATGATTCAATATGAGGATATGAATGATAGTTGATAGTCCTGATGTGACTATAGTCGAGAATGATAAGAATTATTAGCAATTTCATGATCAAGCTAAGGGGGACTATGATGAAGGGATGATTAGGTTAGGAGATGTTCCATCTCCAAATGTTGATTTTGAAGAAGACTCAGATGATGAGGACAAAACAGTGTATTCATAAAGACTAGAAAGAAGAGATAAAATTCATATGAAGAACATAATTGGTGATCAAACAGCACTAGTGCAGAGAAAGAGGGTGATGCAAATATATCACGATTCATAATTATCACAATATTATCCTGAATTCATTTTTAAAGAAGTTGAATATGTGAATTGGGTTCAAGAAATGAATGAAGAGATTGACCAAATTGAAAAGAATCAAACATGGAAAACGGTATCAAGACCCATAGACAATAATTTTATTGGGAAAAAGTGGGTCTATTGAAACAAAATGAATGAATATGGTGATTTCATTCGAAACAAATCACGACTGGTGTGAAAAGGATACTCCCAAAAAGAGAGTACAGATGTTTATGAGACATTTTCACCCATTGAAATACCAGAGACAATCAGATTATTCTTGGTCGTAAAATGGATAATAAATATTATGGTTTACCTGAGGGATGTTAAGTTATCATTTCTGAATAGAGTTCTATAAGATGATTTCTAAATTGATAAACCATATGGTTTTCATGTTCATGAAGTTGAGAATAGAGTTTCATAAAATAAGAAGGCTCTAGATGTCTTAACCAAGAACCAAGAGCATGATATTCATGGCATGATATGTTTCTAATGAAACTCAGTTTCTAGTTTGGTGGTGTCGATTACAATATGTATTTCAATAACAGAAGTATTCATACGATTAGGGTTCTGGTTTATGTCAATGTCATAATCTTTGGTGGATCTGATGAATCACATTAATGTCAGTTTTCTAAATTCATGAAAAGTGAGTTTGATATGTCGATGATTGGTGATCTAACAATTTTCTTGTGGTTTACAGTTGAAACATGGAACGAATGGAACTTTGTTATCTTAAATTAAATATTCCAATGAGATTTTAAGAAGGCTTGTAATGGATAGTTTTAAAGAGATTAAGACTTTGGTTGATAACAGATTGAAATTTTCATGGGATGATAAAGGGAAGGAAGTTAATATCATAGAATATAGGATAATCATTGGATGGTTATTGAACATGATAGAGTAATGGCCCGATATTGAATTTTCCACATGCCGAGCATTGAGGTATCAATGCAATATCATGGAGAGCCACATAATTATTGTAAATATGATTCTTCGGTATATCATGGGAACAATAGATTTTTTCTTATTGAATAATAAAAAAATCCCAGCCAGAGTTATTGGGATATACAGATGCGGATTTGGATGAATCATCAGTTGAAATGAAATCAACATCATGAGTTTATTTATATCATGGAGGGTTGTTTATTTCTTTTTTATTAAAGAAACACGATTGAATTTTATTGAGAACCATTGATGCTGAAAACATTGAGGCTACTTCAACGTGCCTGTAACTATTGTTGATGAAGCAGTAACATGAAGATATGGGAATTGAAGTGAAATTTCTAATCAGAATCCATTATAATAATTAAAGTGCTATAAATATTAAGAAAAAATTAGTCCATCACTCATGGACAAAAAAAATTATAATGAAATATAATTTTATCAAGGAGATGGTTGGGCAAGAACTTGTGAATTTGGTGTAGGTCCCTACATAACAACAGGTTTCAGACATTATAATAATGGACTTACCTAGAGGAGATTTGGAAAGGAATCGACTGGCTCTAGGAGTCCAATTGACTTCCACACTTGAATTTTTATTGATGTTGGACCCCTCTCCTCAAGGTATGATGTGTCTTTACCTAATGTGTTGATGTGTGTTCTTTACCACGTTGCAGATAATCATGAAGTGTCATTCTGGTTCATTGATAGAAGTGGAGAAAGTGTAACTTTTCCATGGGAAGAAAAGACATGGGGGATAAGCTGCTAAGTGGATCATCGAGATAGGGGGATATTAAGCTGAGATAATTCTATTGTAGGAGCTCTAACACAGGGGAGAATTAAATTTGATTACGCTAGATGTGGTTGATCCATGATTTTATATCACTACTGTTGAGGATCGTGAGGAAAGTGTATCATTGGTATCAATTTGTAATTAACAATTTGTTTCATAAATTTTGTAAATCTTTTATGAACTTTTCATTTACTATTGTTTCTAAAAATGATCATTTCACATGTGGGCTTAGATTATGTGTTTAGTTAATCCTTGATCACTATTTTAATCGGGTAAAGTGAACGTGGGTTGATGATGGAAGTAATTTTAATCATGTATCAGAATGTGAAGGAATTATTATGAGATGAGTTATCTATATATCCCAAGGGATTCTATTACTTTGAAGAAAAATCTCAAGGAATCCTCTCAGTGTGTTTTGGGTTTGATTGTGATTGTTGTCAAAGCTAGATGACTGTAAATGAGAATGGTTGGTGTTTTCAAAAGACTATGTGTTGTGGTGGTGCAGTTTCCCACTAATTTCCAAATTTTTGGTCCGGAAAATTGGGAGTTTCGTAATGGAAATGGATGGATTTCATCATAGGAGAATATTTTATAATGAAAATTGAAGAGGAATCTGAAAATGTTGAGAACCGCGTAGCATAATTCATGGTCCACATACCATGTTTTTGGAATGATACACGGAGTAGAAGAAATGGTAAAAGGGTACGGTTCACGAAACCGAAAATGGATTGTGAGAGAAGACAATGAGATACGTTTATGGATTGACATCATCAGAAGAGATTGACCATGTTAGAGCCAAGGCAATATGTGGGCAGCATGGAAAATTGTTCAGGGATGGCTTGTGGTTCACGAAAGCTAATGATTGGTATGCGGTGGAGGCGGGTTCGATGATTGTTAAATTTTGACTCAATGGATTAAGAGCATATATATTCCTATATAAGAATCTCAAATCTCACAGATTATAGTACAGATTGAACATTATTGGAGAATAAATTTTTCATCAGGAATTCAGGAATATCTGAATGTAGTTCACACTGAAGTGGATTGTGGTGATTCATAACCTGAAATATTCTTCTATGTGGAAGGGGGTGTCTCGGTATGTGGAGGTGGAATCTCCGATACATGAGAGGAAGAATTCCGAAAGTGGTATGCATGGGGAGAGTTCTAGTATATGGAATTGATGATATTCTATGAACATAGAAAAATTCATAGACATGAGGGGTTTGGCAGAGGATGTTCATAGAATTGGTACGCTATAGTGGTACGCAAACGCAAAGGAGGAGGCTTTCCGCGGATGATGGGCGGTTCATGGAAGTGGCAGTGGTCAGTGAAAAAGGATTCTTATGCACCAAAACCAGTAATCAGTATGTGGGAGAGGATAACGGTAGATGATTTACAAAATGGATATTGTGAGAGATTCAAATCAGATTGCAAAAGTATTTTCTAGTACCCAGCAATACCGAGGAAGGTGGAAATAATCTATGGGATAAAAATAGTCTCCACTAGTTAATCTATCAATAGTTGAGGATACAAGAATCCATGTTAATGAAGGTACCTACACGTATATAAATTGTGTCTGATCTATATTACCATAAAAAGTTATTGGATTCCTTTTTAAGAGTAGTGAGAAAAGGAAGAGGAATATAGTAAACCTTTCCAGCGGCAGTGAGGCTAAAAAAGAGGCATATGGAGTGACCCTTGTAAATATAGTGAGTATAACTTAATCCCTGTAATGGTAGTGATACTGGGGATAAAAGATCTTGCCGGAACAATGTACTCATTTTTGGCTTTGATCCTTAGTGAATTTGGTACATCAACATATCGTTGTTGTATTCTCCTTAGACGTAGCCCAGTGAAGGTGAAAAACGCAAAAATCGCTATGTCATGTCCATGATTTCAAACTATATGATTTTTTTATCAGAGAAAGTGAGAATTGAGTTTTTTCAAACAAAGAATCAAAATTCAAATGGGAGAAAATTTTAATTTGTCATTCCCAGACCCCCACCCCTCAGGGTATTCGACCTAGTGGACATAACACTTACCCTTACTGAGTGTTTGCGATCACACCTTTATTAGGATTCATTTTCTCATAACATGATGAAGTTTGTTAAGATTGAACTATAAGGATAAACATATAGTTTTGGATGTTCCCCCTAAAACATATAAATTGTTTTTCATTTCAATTTTTAATGTTAAGCCTATGTTTGTTTCCGGATTTCCAAACAACTAAACTACTAGGTCCTTCAGGATACAAATTTCTTGTAAGCATTACAATGTAATGTAATAATGCACCATCCATGGGAAAATATGGTTGGGGATTTATAGTAGGTATCAAAGAATGTTTAGTAGAATACATGGTAACTAGATTTATAAAATGTTGATTAGGCACAAAACACTAAGAATGTTTTTGAGGATAAAAAAACAAGAACATCTTGTAATTTTGGTGAGAAATATATTTTTTTGATCAATTTAGAAAATACATCCCTATATGGATTCTAAAAGAGGACTTTGTTCTGTCATAGTTGTATGTAAGAGTAACAACTCTGAAAAGGATCTTCAAGCTTCACCCGCAGTATCCTGTACAAGAAAATGTGCATTACTTCCCAACATATTTGAAACTCTTGAGGGATATGTTTAGGATAATTCACATTTTTAATAAAAATACCTTATAAAAGATTTAAATGTATATTTTTCCACGAAGAGAACATTTTTATGATAATGATATTATGCATGATTTGTAATTCAATTTATAGTATGTATATTTTTATATTGAGATTGTACATTATAATTCATAACCTAATATAGTGTATGTCGTTACATAGAATGTATACTTGAAGAAGGAATGATATCTTCACCATAAACGTGATGGAAATTTTAAAAAGGATTGTATCTCTTATTGTCTTACGCCATCATGCAGAAGAAAGATTTTATCCCAAGAATCCACATAATACAAGGAAATATTATCATGTGTTAACCATATATGTGAATAATTATCTGAGTCTTATTTCATTTATGGGTATCAAGAAAAGAGGTGGAAGGTATAGAAAAATATGTATAAAGGGAGGAAGGGAAATAAGGGTTTTCATACATGTGATAACTATTGAAATAATCATCCTGGTAGATTCTTAAAGTCAATGGGAGTTTAATATATGTGTAGAGTATACGGATACTAATATCATAATTTCTTGGGTAAGAAAATGGTTTTCTAAGTACAATGCTTCAACTGTCAATAAATGAGACGTTGTGTGAATCAACGACCCAAGAGTCAAAGGAATATGCCCAGAATGATGTTAATGGATAATGATCATGTCCTGATACTACCATAGATGTTGCTGAAGGATTTGTATTCCACATCAAGAATATTTTCATTTTAATATATTATCATCAATGTATTTGTTATATGAATTATGGAATATATGAGTATTGTTAAAAAATATCATTTCATTATGTATTTTAGGTCGTATGATTAATTGTACAAGGATAAGTTACATAGTATAATGTTAATATATTGTGAAAGTATATGGTTGATGGGAAGACAACCCTAAATATATTTCAGATGATTGCTATACTAATGATGTAGTGATTTATTTGGATTAGTACTGACTACCTCAAAAATATGATATTGTATAGTCGACTAGAGGTCTATGTAATCATTAATGGAGTCTACAACATTTTTGGACATAAGGAATATATCTAATATCATGTGTATGGATGAATTCAATATTTCAATAAGGTTTTATGGTAATTTGAGAAATTATCAGTTTTCAATAGAATACAAGAATAATATATTCAATTGTTTGGAAGGTAAAAATGTAGTACTACTTCATGCGGATTAACAGAAAATAAGAATGTAGATGCATTAAGCGGGATGGATCATGAAATTTTAAACAATATGAGGATTTCCAAGGCCGCTGTATGAGGTTTTAGAGTTTAATATCACCACATGATGAAACCTATTCTTAGAGATAATGTATTGATAGTTCAAGGCACAAACAATGTATATGATCGTGTTTATGAAATAGAATTTTATATTCATAATATTCTAAGAGTTGAATAATTCCCCACCATTATAAAAGGAGTCTAAAAAAATTATGTCATATGATCTTATTTTTTCTTGACATCAATGAGAGTTTACAAAACAATAGTTTATGGTTTTGTGGTAATTATCTTTCATCTGAGGATGTTCTGTATAATTTGTTATCAGAACATGATGGTTTGATGATTCATTCATTGTCATTGTTTTCAATAAGAATGTTGAGTTTTGTAGTAACTGATTCATTTCCCGTTCTCTCCTATTTAGAGTATATTTTAACCATATTGATTAAATGGTTTTCCCATAAGGTAATTTTCATGTATCAACCATTAACATTTGATGATCAATTTCAAATTTTGAGGAAAAAAATTGGTAAGGAATGGAGAATGATAGACCATAATGATTTGAAAATTAATTTAATATTGAATTCATGAAACACAGACTCTCAAGAAAAAAAACATTTTTATAACATAGCCATTGAATATAATATTTGTGTTTTTGTGTTTTCGATTTCTTGAATATGATAAGCACGGTTTCATTTAGGATGATTTTTGGTGTGTATTAGAAAAAAAATATTCTATCAATTGTAACACACACTTATGAATAGTAACCTACACTTATTTATAGTATGTTGACAATTAAAAATAGTTATATAACCTTATTAATGGTAAATTTTCCCTTTTGAGTAGTAATATATCCTTATGAATAGTTACATGCCAGTTATGAATAGTAATGTACCCTTATTAATAGTAACATCACCCATGTATGTATAAATAAAATTTTGGCACCTTATAAATGAGAGAGAATATTTGAATAATTATTAATTAAGTGTAAGAATTTTTGTGAGTAGTAAATAATTAATTACAATATAACATTTATAAATTGATTTAAATGAACATTAATTTTACATAAAATATATTTCAAAACCAAAATTTTGTTGTCCTGGGATTTTGGGGTAATTTAATATATATACTTATGTAGGCTTTATGACTACCATGTTCCACACACATGTTCTTCGACATCCTTTTCCTCATAAGCTCCATTTCCCCAATCATCATCTTTTCTCAAAAAACAATTCCTATTTCTGAAATCGTGATCCATCTCACACTTCAACCCTTGTAAACTAGTACCTACAACCTATCCCTATCCATAAACTATGGTTCCTGAAACCCCATCCATCCAAAACCTAACTGCCCTCACTATTCTGTATCTTTTACTATGGTTCCCATTATGATTTCAACTTCCCTCATCCATCATTTTCCGCAAACCACCATAGATATCCTCCATGACATTTAAATCCTACTCTGTATCATTTAAGCTTCTATAATCTAATCAAATCATCGTATAATTCCTTCATCATATGTGTATCATCCCATCATATAGCTTTCCACATACTATTTGTATCCTATGAGCTCTACATCCATCATCCAAAAATATGATCTACATCCCGCCACCCTCAATCCCTTCAACCCCCTACCCTAAACCTCACAATATCCCTCACCTTCTCATAGGGTTCCTATTATAATTTGTCTCCCCCAAGATCTATCATGGTGAATGACCCCCTCACCTCTTGGTGATTCCATTCACCATAAAAAAAAATCATCATTTTCTTAGAAAATATATCTCCCTATTTCGTTCCTTGGCAGAAATTAGGGGTCAAAATTTTTCTTAAGTGTAGATTCATCCTGCTCTCAACACATCAAGAATATGGTACTTTCTACTCTATAGATTCTTGGTTACAATTCAATATTCTTTATTATTTCATATTTCACTATGTTCATAATAAATTTGTTGGCTGTAATACAATAAGTTCTTCACAAATGGATGGTTGTCATAAATATCTGGAAATTTTTTTAGTTCTCTCCAACATTTCGTTTTTCCATATACATATGGATTATTCAATCATCAATACAATACATCACATGTTTTGATTCACCATTCATTGCCTAAGTTTTCTTTTCTCATTCAATATTTGTGCATATAAATTTTATTCCATGGTCGATATAGAATTCTTCCAACACATCATTGTGTGATTCATTTTAGGTATACCTAACTGATTTGATTCAATACACATTTTTTTTATTTTCAACCATGCAGATTTACAATAGTGTTTTTTATAAATGTATTTGATTGTTAAAAATGTATTCGATTAAATCAATAGTGGACTCACTAAAATTGGGAACGTTTAATCAACCTTTTATATTACAACTAGCCAGGTATATAACTGTACTCTTGATTGACTTTTCTTTATATGGAAATATTATAATTGAATAATATGCATTTTTTTCTCATTAACATTTTTTCTATAATTAAACCATGAAATTCATGTATTCAATTAAATTGGTTATCAGTTAATGTTATTTTCACATTTCTTATACATGTCTGTAATAAGGTTGCTTATATATAAGTATTTTCATTTTACCGATTGCTTAAAAGGATTCCATACATTATAGATTCAATGTTCTCTATATAAATTTTTTTCATATTGATGATTTCATATTAATTTTACTTAATTGTATTTAGATATCTTATACATAAGTGTTTTCTTATACCAATTTACTTGAAATTACATATTCATATGTATTTGCAGATTGCGTATTATTTTCAGATTGCATATTAGCAGATTGCATAATCCATTAGTGATGTTACAACGTAAATGTTTTGTATGTGTGTATCATGCATTTTTTAATGTATCCACCAAAATATTATTTTATATTTTTTTCAATATAAAGTCATTACTATTAACTATAATTTATTTTTTTATCCTCGTTTATTATACTTTCATTATTTTTTATGAAAAATGTTTTGTTATGTTTACCCCTTCCCCCATTGTAGATGTGTATCATAGTTTTATTGATCCATTATTGGATGCCTTTCCTACAAAATGTAATGTTATTCAAGATCTCTATATAGATTCTACCTGACATGAACTTTAAAACTATTCTTAATGAACATTCATGTCTTTTTTGATTCATGTATCTTTATCATCATATCCATATTTTTAAATGAAATGGTAACACTGATTCAATATAATTTTTTCTCACTATTATATCATTCTCCATTATCATAATGATTCATTAAATATTTTTTTTCATCGTCAATAATTTTATTTTATTTTACTAATAACAACTATTATGTTTTTATCTATAATTTTATAATATTTTTTCTCAATAACATTTACTGCGATTTTCTCAATATTGACGCATCTTCTAGAAAAAAGATGTGCCACGTACCTTTTGTAATATAGATTTCTTACAACTATTTTTTTTCAGTTTTATTATTTTTAATAATAATTTCTTAAATTATTAGTGTTTTTTAACCAATAGGGGGGCCAATATGATATGTCTGATGTTGTGTTTGTCAAATATTAAAATAGAAAAATAATCATTACCTAATTATTTACAATTATTCTATACTAGGGATATTCATGAAATTTTTAGAAGAATTGAACCAAGAGATAATTGATATGGTATTCCAAATACTTTTTTTTGGAATGATAAATAGGCCTTCATGGTTACACCATAATAGATTGGATAAGACAATCATTTAAAAATTATAAACAAAATGGTGGACAAGATAGAAATAGAGGATAGAGGTGTATTAATACAACTACTAGGATAATATGATGAAATGAATACCACTATAACATGTATGTTTGATGTCTTGGATTACTGGTGACACTAAAATTCAAAACCATGAGTACATACGAATGGTAACCAGAAAGCTGTTATTTTAACATACTAGTATATTTGTCCACAAAAAAACTAGTGAAATGTTTGTGTTTGAGAATGTCAGTATTATTGAGATGTTTTGAGTAGGATAAGCTAAATTAGGTGACTGAAATCTATATGGTCGATTATATTAACTGTAGTTTCATGTGTAAAGTTATATAAGGAAATTTTTTATTGAAAATTTTCATAAAAGAGATTAATTTAGTGTGGACATGGTTGTTATTAGTAGAATGTTTCAGAATGGACTAGTCTAGAATAACACAACATTGAGTGTATTTTCTATAATATTTTTTAGAGGTATTGAAATATTATGTCACATGATATAACCTGGTTCCAAAAAAATATCATTTCTTTCCTATATGTTCAATTTAATCCTGAAGCAATATAAAATAAAAATTATACAAATACCCCATGTGTGATTTGGATCTTTCTATAGTATATATTTTTTTCAGTGGTTGTATAGTAATAGATAAAGATTCATAAATGAGTTAATATATCCATGTGATGCAGAACACTATATCAATGTGGGTAATGGATGCACCCATAAATTCATCTATTTAATTTTAATATAAATATTTTTAAACTCATTTTTAATTATTTTGTATTTTTTTTTCAACAGATGAAAATGTATACTTAATTCTCGAATTAATTTCTATCGAAAAAATTAATTATTATTTCATAACCTCTAGATATAAGGTAATTTTGTTTATTGATTAATTTTTTTAATGTTTTATAAAATGTGTGCATAGTGTGTTCAATTTTAATAGTTTTCCAATTGTTATTTGGTAAATGAAATAAAATTCATAAGGGGAAAACAATATAATTGTTCTTGAAATGACTTCAACTAACCACTTCATTTCTGCTCTCCACACCCAATTGTTGCCCCTAACTGTGTCCTTTAGTCAATAATAATATCTATTTTTAATTTCAGTGTCCCAACATTAAGCTAAAATTATTATCATCTATTTTTTATGTGTTAATTATTAATAGTATAGTTTTTACTGTGAAAATATATTATTATTATTTAGTATTTCCAAGGTAATATTTCATCATCTATTCCGTTCTTATGTAAAATTAATACATATTTATAGTCATACATATTATCATGTTCTAGTTCTCTAACATTATATATTATGTTCTATATTATTTTAACTATCTCCATGTTTATCCACTTTTATTAAAATATCTATTACCAATGTTTTATGCTCTCAATAAATTCAATATAAAAAATATTATTGTAGGGATTCAATCTTGCATAGATAGTGATAGGGTGAAGTAACACATGATGGATTGAACTCTAAAACTGATCCTAAACTATGTAAATTATTTTTTTCTACATTAAAGATAGTTTGATATATAAATTTATGGTTCTGGTAGAGGAAGAAAAGGCTACAATTGTTCATAGGTAGCCTGGATTTTTGTAATTTGTAACATTTAATACTCAAATTGTTATCTTTTGTTCCCAGTCAATCAGTATTTCAATTATATATATTTATTTTCTTATGTATTCTACATACAAGGCTTCTCATTATGTAACTTTTTCCTCAAAATATTTTACTAATAATCCTACGTTCGAGGTTCTTCTCTTTTTTCCACCTGTATGGGCACACCATTTCAGTTGGTAGAAGAGGTTGAATGTCTTCAAAAGGGCCTGGTAAAGAATCTCTCTAAATCAATTCTATAGATCTCTCTCAATCCACTATGGATATATAAATCCCACCTTTGCAGGACTCTATACCATAGGTATGAGATCCTTCTTCTTCAAATGTAGAATGTCTACTACTTCTCCTTAGGATATCATATCTTCCCTGGACTTGTTTGTTCATAAGTAGCATACAATGTATGATTTTATTACCTTTGAGATAGTTTATTTGGTATTTTAGACTCTTTTCATTTTTCCATTTCTATGGAATCAGTGAATAATATTTGTAGTTGTAAGTCATCCTTGCTTCACCTTCCATCATCCAGTGATATTAATGATAATGGTCTAGATTCCTCAGTTGCTTCCACTATCATCCCATCGAATTATTTTGAATTTATTAATAGAATATCATTGCTATCTGATGATGAAAAAGACTCTAAGCCAGAAGGCCACCTTTCTAGTTCTATGATCAGAAGTATGTGCATAATTTCCCATTCTTAAAGGGAACTTCTCAACCTATCATCTATGCCATTGGGTAGTCTCCAGACCCTGGGATTCACCATGGATTATCATCAGTGGTGAAATCCGACTACATTTTTCATGAATCCCATCATCAAAAATATTATTTAATTATTATTATAATGGATTGGATAAATTTAACATGATGCTATGGATAAAGGGATTAATTTGTGGGAGGAAATTTTGATGATGCACAAAAAGTACTACCACGATGGATAGATGAAGTAAGTTGTCATTGGGGGAGGTGATGTTTTTTCTTTTGTGATTAATATTTCTTAATTCCCCATCATGTGTCATTTCTTACAGTGTATGTTATTCAATATGGGTCAGTGATTATTCATTATACAACTATGTCATATGAACATGAATGAACAATATGTTTAGAAGTCAAATACAACAATGACATTGGATTTGTTGCCACAACTATAAATTTTTTTACATTCATGTATTAATTATTTATCATCATTGTCACTTATTTTCATTAAATCATTCAAATGGACATATCTTATTTTAGGCATATTTTTGTTGAATTATTTTATAGTTTGACAGTGTTAGATGGATAATAAGTGTGAATATTTTTAGATGTATATAATTGTAGGTTTTAATATATTGAGAGGTGTTTCAATGATTTTTGTGGTATTGTAATTTTATATCCATAACCAGTATGTGTTTTAGGTTATATTGTTCTGTGAGTTTATTTTGTTTCATCTATTAATGTATAAAAAATTAGAAGGTGCTACCTTAACGTTGATGTTATTGGGATCCCCAACAACATCAGCAAATATATTCTGGTACCCTATTACATATCTCATTCTATATATTTCCATTAGAATCATTTATTAACCCATTATGTTGTTTCTTGAGTAGGAAATTCAAGTCACCCGATAGGTTTGCATCATGATGACCATCCTATGTACTATATTTAACTAGTGTTTGAAAGCACTTTGTGTTCATTAGGATGTCATCCTTGCTGCAACGATGTGAGAATTGTAATAAATAACATTACTTTACTCATCTTTTACATATTACAGTGAATGGGATGTGAGAAGAATCTCATCATTTCATCTGATAAATGAGGTTGTGTGAATTTCAATAGAAACACAAGGCACATCTGGGAGGCTATTAATAAAATGGTTTGATTATGAATTTCACGACTCAGTATACATGCTCCCTCATTTTTTATGAAATCTCTATAAAGAAAATAATGTTCGATTTTATATGATATATACTATATGATAGATCGTGTTTTCATATATTTTATTACATTAGAATTTTTTATTTTTAATCTATTTTATATATTATTAGTTATACATGTAATTTTTTTCTTTTCTTTTCATTATTATCTACCACTGAAGCTATAATTTTAAATTATTTTTAAATAATTTTCATTATTAAAAACTCGAACTATTAATAAATTATTGAAAATTATATTCGAATTACTGCATTATGCGTATGCACGGGCGAATTGTTAGTTTAATAAAACCTTAATTAAATTTTTTGGGCATTACAAAATCAGTTTTAGTTTTAAAACATTATTTTACAAGTAAATTATTATTTTATTTAAAAATTATATATAGATATATGTAGAAATATATTGATAAATAGGAGTTCATATTTGGACTCTACATGTCCAAAAATTGTTAGGTTGAATTTTTGGGATTTTTCTAAAATACATGAATTTTTAATAAATAGTAAAATATAGTAATTTACTATATATATAACTTATGAGTTAAATATACTATTTTAAGATCCCATATTTATGATAATGTATATTTTTAATTAAGATTCAATTTAAGCCCTTTATTTGTTCACTTATGTGTTTTCCAAAGTCCTTGAGAAGGATCAGGTTTGTTCTGGGGGATCGGGACATGAAAAATGGGAAAAGGGGGATTTTGGGGAAATCTAAATGGTTTGGAAAACCATGAGAGTGGAGATTGTGTGGGTAGTATAAATTATCATGTTTTGTGCATAGTCTTAGAAACTGTGTGAGAAAAGGCTATGCGGGTAGTAGCCCACACATGGTTTGGAAAACTGTGCCGGTAAACCATGTGGCATGGAATCTATTAAAAATTACAAAAATATATTTATGAGATCATTATACCCATGTATATATTTCCTTATTTCTTCCTCCTTTGGACCCTAGGAATGAACCAAATCTCTCAAGATCTTACAATTATGGATCTCTCAACTCTTATTGTTGTTTGTAGAGCCGTCAATTGCAGATTGAAGATCCCAGTACGGGTAAACCCCTACTTGCATCTTTTTCTTGTTAAGGGTTTCTGTTTCAAACCCATCCCTATATGAGTCTCTCAAACACTAATTGTTCTGTCTGATTTAGGTAGAGGCTTTAGAAGGTGGTTGAATCGGGATCTATGGCTTTGGTTGACAGTGTGTTCGCCAACATATTCAAGGTTGGTGGTCTACATGTTATATCCCTTGGTTCATGTGTAGATTTGTGCTTGTAGGGTTTTTATTCTTCCCTCTTGTTATGATTTGTTGGTTCCTTTAAAATTAGTTGATTTATTTTGTGTCTAGACAATCTATTGAACCCCTCATGATCCCTTTGTGTTTCACGGAGGATGATGTGGCCTATTTTAGGACCACCCATTGTGTGCGTCTTTATTCCCTATACATAGAGTTAGCTAAGTAAGTGTAGGAAATTGTGTGAGAAGATAGATCCCATGATGAATATAAAAATATGATTGAATCATGTGGAATAATTGTTTTAGTAATACACTTTTGTTGGGTAATGTCCTAAGAAGTTGTTTGGTTGGCATGAAAATGTGTTCAATGGATTAATTGGAATATGCTAGGGGATTAAAATTATTCTTGAATATGATTATTGAGATATTCGTGGGAAATGGGAAATTAGACTAAAGGGTTAAGTAATATAAATGATGAATGTGTAAAGGGATAGATGAAATATTGATAATTTTTCATTTAGTGATGTTGTTGTGATGTTGTAAATGATATTGGATATGTTTTTTGTGATGTGGTTAATTGTGGTGATTGATAGCTAAGCATGTTCACATCGCATGGTTATGTTCTGTATAGACATGAGGTTATATTCCCATGAGATGAGTTTGAAAAAGTTCTTTATCCACCCATTAATTCAGGGATTAGGGAAGGGTACATATTTCAATTCCCCTAACGGTTTCATTCCTCCGGGGCCAAGGCATGAAGGTGAGAATTATGATGTTTTTATAATGTTGTGCCTACTAAAAAATTACTACCATTTTATTCTATTAATCATGGAATTATCGAAGATTCATAATCAATTGAACACATAAAAAGGTAATAATTAACCATGAAATGTCTAAGTATTTAACCTGGATTCAAGGATATTTCAATTAAAAGGAACATTTTGTAGAATGAACCATTGAACATTTTTAATTTACATGAATTATTTATCTATCTCATGAACTATATACATATACAAGATACTTTATAAACATCGTTGTTGGTGTCCTACTATGTTATACTGACACCCTGCTTGGGCATCCATTGGGTACCTGAGCAGATTTCACGCTTGGAGGTCAGAACAAGGGAAATGGCCCAATTATAGGTAGTTGAGTTGGAAATGGGAAATATTTGGGTGAGGTTCTATACTTTGAGTCCAAACCATTTTTGGAATAAAGCTATTTTATTTCATTTGGGGTTTTGTGGACCTAACATTGCAGAATGGAATGACATATATAGAATTGTATATTGTAGTACCCAGATTTAGGAATTGGTTTTTTATACATGTTATTGATTGTTCTATTTTTTCTACTTTTCAATCTACATTATGTTCCTTCTTACTATGGTAAAAATGGTATTATCTCTCCACATATCCTTTTACACCCTCTCCACCATTCTAAATTCTCAAGTATACGTGGAGTTGTGCTTGAAGACAGGTGGTGATCCAGCTCGGGGCACCAGTTTCGTGGATCTCAGGTCATAGACATTACAATTTGGTATAAAAGGAGTTTATTTCTTCTTCCATACTATTTTGGTATGGTATAAAGGATGTTAAGAAAGTGATGGTAATTTCTAATGAGTTCGTTCTTAGGAGTAGCTGACCCATGTTTGGGGGAAACCCCAAGTCCCATTTTTAGAGGATTGTTGTTCTTGTTGTGTGTTATTATATATGGTGATATTTTACCATTGGGTGATGCACATGATCTGTGATTTGATAGTTTGTGTTATTTTCCATGTGGCCGAAAATGTACAAGGTTGTGAATTCATTCATCATTATAGGAACCAATCTTGGAACCCGACATTAATCATGATAGGCACACACACGAGATGGGTGTGTAGGATATAAATGTTGAGATAAATGACCTTTCTTAAAACTAATGATGTTTTTTCAAATAATATAGTATGAATTAGTAAATAGGGTAGTGAAAATGTCAAGTAGTAATTACAAAATGGTTTTTGATAAATAAGTAAATGTTGATTAATCTATCATAAGATTAAATTGGGATATGGAAATGGTGTGAATTGGTGTAAAATATAAGCTTGCAACCATGAGAATTAGATACCCATGTTTGTTGTGTCCTTATGAAATATGGAGAAATATATTGATCTGGTTGCATGTGGGCTCATTTTGGTAGTGTATGCGAACATGTTCAGTTCCGAAAAGTGATTAGCCTACCTATATATCTTTCTATATCGTAAAAGTGTTATGTTTTCTTTATAAACCTCATGTTCGACATTGTAGTGAAATGACACCTAGAAGATGTGTGCTGATGGGGAGAAATGAGGATGTTTCTAAGAATGCTCCTCTAGTAGTGGATCAATCGAATAATGTAATCTTGGAACATAAGGATGAGAAGTTCCGTGAGAAATTCTGTCATTTTATGAAGATTATGGAATGAGACACAGGGCAAGTTGAACTGAGTATGTTTAAGCTAACCAGGGAGTTTCTGTTACATCACCCTCTAACTTTTACCAGAGAGGGTGGGCTAGAGGAAGTGGAGTTTTGGATTGAGTCCATCCAAACTATTCATGATCATCCAGAGAATCTTTTTGAGTAGAGAGTCATGATGGTGGCCTATATACTGAGGGGTCAGGATAAGTGTTGGTGGGACATTATTTTCCAAATAGAGTAGGATGATAGAATTATGTGGAAGTATTTTCATGTGATGTTTCTTGAGAACATCTATCCAAAAACCATGAGGTCGGAGAAGGTTGTGGATTTTATGATAATGACTCAAAGGAATATGTCAGTAATAGACTGTACTAGACATTTTAATGGTGTTAAACACATTGTTCTGAAATTGACGGGAGTTGAGGTGTTTCAGGAAAAGCACATCCAAGAGGGGATGAGGGAAAAGATCATATATCAGGTGAATATGTTTTTTTGATGATGTTTGCTGATATAGTGGATCAAGCCCTTATCTCTGTGGGGGCCTGAAATAAGAATCATGTAGTGAATGTATGGCGCTAGTTAGGTGAGCAAGTGAAGTGTCTTCTGATATTAGAAAACACCATTTTGGAATCATTCGCCATTGTAGAAGTGGACATAGAAGTCATAAGAGGGGGTCAGCTTCTCAGGGTGGTGACCTGTTCATCTGTTATTAGTGTAGAAACCCAGGGAAGAAGCATTACCAGTTTCCCTACTCACCAGTTGAGTGTCGAGTGTTCGGAAGGTTAGGCCACGTGCAGAGGTTCTGCAATAACCCGTGACAGTCATTGAATTATTGAGGTCAAAGATAGGCTTCAACTATAGGCATGGGGTTGGTCACACCTTATCATGTAGGAAGTTGGAGCTCCATGGGTCATACCAGTAGAGTCAGTGGACGTCGAACTCTGTTGTGAGATCATCCCTCCCAACAGAGCATTATAGTGTAGGGTAATCATAATAGATCCCAGGTTAAAGGGGCATGTCATATCTATACAGTTCTGGCTACACATAAAGGTGGTGAGGCAGGACTATCTATTGATTGAGGTATGATTCTTGTAGATTCTATTATTTCTAGTGCTTTATTTGATACAAGAATTACACATTCAATTATTATTTTTTCACAGTACTTTGTTGTGATGGTATTAACTATGGAGACTACATGTGGGGAGATGTTGCATGGTACTCTAGTAGGGGTATGATTTGAGGACATCATGTAGTGTTAGGGTTATGCTCAGGAGGATTATGGATGTCATTTTCTATGAGATCTGTTTGTCCTTGAGATGTCAGGTTTGGACCTAATCCTAGAAATGGAATTTTTGGTGTTATATCAAGCCCATATCGACAGTATCTGGTGTCAGTTAATGGTTAAATCTCTCTATGGGAGCACTTATGTCCTAATTTTTGAGTGGGATACTTGAGTAAGACACATTGGGCCACTACACCTGTAGTTGGGGGAACTCACAGACCATGTGGCATGGATTTTGATAAATGATGGGGAGAAAGAACAACCATTCTTTCCTTTTGTTGAGGGGAAATTTCAACATGTGTTTATTATGGATTTGTTGGGGTTACCACATAAGATATGTTGAGTTTACAGTTGATTTGTTTCCAAGAGAAGAGCAAGACTTCATTCCACCCTATCATATGGCACCAACCGAGTTCCTAGAACTGAAGGATCAATTCGATGAATTCGAGTGTAAAGGGTTTATACGTCCAAGTACATTACCTTGAGGATCTTCGGTGTTGTTTTCTAAGAAGGCTGAAATATCACTGAGGCTATGTGTCAATTGTATGAAATTGAACCATATGATTGTTAAGAATTGATACCCTCTTCATAAAATCAATGAAAAGTGTTATTAGATCAAAGGTGCCTCAGTGTTTTCTAGGATTTATATGAGATTAGGATACCATCAGTTGAGGTAGAGTCTTACTAAAATAACCTGCATATATTACTGAAGTAGGTATAGAATGTATGAATTTTTAGTGATGTCGTTTGGTTGGATGAATGCAACTACGGCGTTCTTGGGATAGATGAACCAAATACTCTACCTGTATGTAGATTAATTTTAGTTGCCTTCATTGATGACATCATGGTGTAATTAAGAACTCATGAAGACCATTGCAGACATCATGAAATCATCATGAATACATTAAGACAGCATAAAATTTATGCCATGATATTATAATTTCATTTTTTTGAATGATGATGTATACTTTTTCTGACACATAATTTTTATGTATGGTGTGTAAGTGGATCCAGAAAAGGTGCATGTTGTGGTGTCATGGTAGAATCCCAAGAACATCTATGATATTCAGAGTTTTTTGGGATTGTCTAGATATTTCTGATGGTTTTTTAGAGATTTATCTCATTTAGAAGTACCTCTAGTAGGCCAAATCTAGAAGGGAATTAATTTTGATTGGTCATAGGTGCAAGGCAATTATTTCCTGGAGCTGAAAAAGTTTTATACTACTCCACCTATTTTTATCATACCCGATCCAGGTAAGAGGTATACATTGTTCTATGATGCATCCAATGTGGACTAGGGGCAGCATTGATGCATGATGATCGATTTCTGTCTTCTAGGGTTAGATAGTTGAGGATGCATGAGAATAGTTATCCTACTCATGAGTATGAGGTTGTTTCTATGGTTCATTCCATAATGTGTTGGAGTAATTACATTATGGGAGAACCATTTACAGTGTTTACAGACCATAATGGTCTCATGTACATGTTCTATCAGTGTATTTGAATCTTCATTAGTGATGGTGGGTCATGTACCTACATTCAATTGATTTCATGTTTATTAACACACAAGGGAAAGAGAATGGTGTTGATGATACTCTGAGCTAGACGAATCATAATCAGGTTGTTCAAAAGTTGTGTACAGAGTGGGTGATGATGGCATTGTTTACATAGATGCATTTGGAGGTATAAGATGGTCATGAGAAGATGGCCCTTGCATCTATAATAATTGAATACGCAATTTTGATCTGAGTTAAAGAGAGTTAGTTAGTGGATTTGGAGTGTTTGGATATCATGGAATGTCATAATGGTGGGGATTCACCATTGAGTTGGACTTTTGATGTTGATGGAGTTTCTTATATTCATGTTTGTGGTGTGGTCTGAGAAGATTTACGGGAGGAGTTGATGCGTAAGTTCCATTCATCAATGTGGGTAGTAAATTTGGGATTCAATAATATGTATTGAGATAATCATAGGCAGTTTTAGGGGATGGGGATGAATAAATAAGTTTTTAGTTTTGTGGCAAAATGCCTAACCCGTCGGCAGGAGAAGGCTGAACATTAGTATCTAGATGGGTTTTTGTAGTCATTACCTATTCCAGAGAGGAAGTGGAATGACTTCATGATGGATTTCCTGGTGGGTCCTGTAAGGACGCCTCATATGAATTATGAATTTTTGGGGGTTGAGGATTGGGTAACCATTGTGACCAATTTCTTGCCGATCAAGGAGACCTATACACTCGACATATTGGGATACTTTTATGTTTGAGAAATAATAGAGTTGAAGTGTTTTCTAAGGACCCCGGTTTTAGATCAAGATCCAAATTTCACCTCACATTTATGGAATGGGATACAGAAGGCACTCAGTAACCAAGTATTTTTTTAGTATGTTTTAACAATCACAAACTCACGGGAAGTCCGAGAGTACAATTCAGGAATTATAAGCAGTTTTGAGAACCCCTGTTCTAGATTTTGGTGGTTTGTAGTAAAAGCACTAGTACCTTGTTTATTATTCTTAAAAAAAATAGAATTCTAGATGTATTATAAAAGGAAAATTTTTAGGAACTATATAAGAAACTATGTAGATCTTGATTGTGTCTGTTAGAGGCCAGAGAGTCAGAGATAATATGACCATGTCTTATGACGGAGACATCGGAGAAGGCTCATTGAATTCCGAAACGCATGGAATGATCTCATAGTCAGAAAAATTCATATACAGATTATTTTTATAGACCTCTTGATATTATGGTGGGTGATAGTGTATTCCTTCGGGATTCACCAAGGTTGTGTCATAGTCGAATATGAAAATAGTGTAATTTGGCACCTAGATATGTGCATCCATTTGAGATTTTGGAGAGGATCTAACTGGTGGATTACTAATTAGATCATCCACAGTGGTGTAATGAGATTCATGATCTTTTCCAGGTTTCACAACTCTGATATTATAACCCAAATTCAACCCATGTTATAAATTCCTAGAATTTCGAGTTTGAGGCAGATGCGTACATTGAGGATAACCTGGTTCATATTGTGAATCATAGTGAAATTTTTTTGCAATGAATGTTTATTCTCATGGATTGTGTTCTATGGAAGCATGAAAATTTTCATAAATAAATAAGGGAGAGATAATTAGATGTTCAGGATCAGTGGCGTGATCGCTTTTGTTCAAGAGCGTTTTGATTCATAGGATGAGATCCATGAGGATATGTTGTTATAATGTGGTGCGGTTGTAAGATCCCTGATTTCCATTAATAAATTTGTTTTATGAAGTTTTAGTTTAAGACTTATTTCGTAAAATTAACTATATTACCAACTACTTGTGAATGATTCGGGGTTCATCGGGGGTACATGATATGAAAATGGGGAAAAGAGGTCTTTCGGTGAAATTCATAATGTTTGAAAAACAACGAGAGGAGAGAATGTGCAGGCAGTAGTAATCTATGTGGTTTGTACACGGTCTAAAAAACAATGCGAGATAAGGGTGTGTGGGTAGTAGATGTTTTATATTTTGTGCATGTTTTGGAAAACTGTGTGGGTAAACAGTGAGGCCCAAAAACGTTTAAAATTTTCAAAAATTACATTATGAGATCTTTATACCCAACATAGGATTTCCTCCATTCATCGTCCTTTTGACCCTAGACACGAACCAATGCCCTCAAGATCTTCCAATGATCAGTCTTCCTCAACATAGGGCCGTTTGGTTTACCATTAATTGCAGAATGATATTCTCGGTATGGTGAAACCCCTGCTTTGTTATTTTTTTTATGGTTTCATCATAAACCCCATATCCATATGAGTCTCTCAATCCTTTATTCTCATTGGGATTTATATTAAGGCTTCAATGGGTGGTCAAATCGTGATCTGAGGCTTTGGTTGATGGTGTGTTCACCAATAGATTCAAGGTAGGTGGTCTACAAGGTATATCCCTTGGTTTTTTTGTAGATTTGTGAATTGAAGGTTTTTTTCATTCCCTATTTTGATTATTTATTGGTTCCATTAACATTATGAGATGTATTGGGTGTCTATGAAACCTATTGAAACCCTCATGATCCCCACATGATAATTAGAGGATGATGTGTCCTATTTTAGGACCCCCCATGGGGTGTGCCAATATTACCTAGACATAGAGATAGATATGTCTATTTCGTTGTACAAGAACTTATATCCCATGATGAATTTATAACAATTCTTGAAGGATGTGAAATTTCGTATTTAGTAATACACTTAGGTTGCTAATGGCCTAAGAAGTTTTTTGGTTGGAATGTAAAAGGGTTAAATGGGTTAATAGTAAAATGACAGGGGATTAGCATTATACATAACTATGCTTAGAGAGATAGTCATGGGAAATGGGAAATGAGGATACAGGGTTGGTTAATATAAATGATTAATGTGTTAATGGATTGATACAACAATGATAATTTTCCATTTAATGATATTGTTGTTATGTTGTAAGTTATATTGGCGATGATTGTTGTGATATGGTTAATTGTGGTGAATTAAAAATTTGCATGTGCACATGGATTGATTGAGTTGGGTAACATCTTGAGGTTCTACACCCATGGGTTGATTTGGACTGAGGTTCATGCTTCTCCCCTAAAGGCATAGGTTCGGGAAGGGGACAAAGTCCAATTCCCCTAACATTATCATTCCACTCGGATTGATGCTTTGAGATGAGGATTATGATGTCGTTATAATGTGGTTCCTAGTGAGATAGGACAATAATTTTATTCCCATAATCAATAGAATATTTTACATGCATAATAATTTGAACACATAAAAATGGAAGATAAATCCATGAAATGTCTATGTAGAGAACTATGATTCAATGGTAGTATAATTAAAAAGCATATAATCTAGAATGACATATTCAATGATTTTTCTTTACTTGACATTATTTCCAACTTTGATGAACTAACTTATCTTTCTAGATATTTTGTAACCACCGTACATGGTGGCTTACGGAGTTATACTCACCCCCTTCTCGGGCCACAATTGGGTACCCATGTAGAATTCATGCTTTCAGGTCAGGACAAGGGAAGGGGCCCTATACTAGGGAGTTGAGTTGGACATGGGGAATGTTTGTATGAGGTTCCAAACAAGGGGTCCAATCCATTTTTTGGATTCTTTAATTTTCATTCTTTTGGGGTTTTGATAACTTGACACTACAGTATGTAATGACATATTTACTATTGTATATGTTTGTACCTAGTTTTTGGAGTTGGTTATTTATGAAATTTATTGATTATTCTATTTTGTTTCTGATATTTAAACAATTTTTTGTTGTGGATTACTATGGTAAAGAGGATATACCTCCCCACTTATCATACTATACCATCACCACTAGCCAAAGATCTCTAGAGCACATGGAGGCACACTTGAGGTCATGTGGTGACCCGGTTTGGGGAACCAGTTTAGTGGCACCTATGTCAGGGATATTACACATTTCCATGAATCATAACCTATGTAATTACCCTTAGTTTGGAATAAAATTCACTAATTACTATTTTTGGTCATTGAATAATAACTATTTATTGTCTTATGTGAAAATAATAATATAATGATTAAAATATTAAGAACACCCCCCTCTCGTCCACTATGAAAACCACACACACTATCCTATTCTATTCAATCCTCTCAAACATTGTGTCTTTTATAAATTCTAATAAAATATCCTCAAAATCTTATTTCCAACATCTAGCATCCTTTTTTATTATTAAATGTTAAAATATTCTTCTCAAAATAGGATCTAATTTATGATTAATTCAAGCTGTATATTCCACATTTAAATTCTTTTACATTTTTTTCAAGTTCTTTTGTTTTCTTTTCTATCTTCACCTCTATTAATAAAAATGTTATGACAACTCCAGTACCGTCCCTATATAATAATATTTTTATGATTATGGAATAATTTATTATCACCTCTCATTTACCCATATTTTATGCTAGTAGTAAAAAAACCCATCCGAGATGTGGTAATTTACCACATTCAAGGATGATGGGTTTACAATTTCTATTATCATCATAAACTATGGTCATATAACCATTAATATCATTAAAAAAGACTAAAATATATGTTTTATGTGTCATATATGGTTTAGAAATATTTGTTTACCATTTTTTTATTTATACTGAAAAATGAGTTCATTGTGTTCAAAAACTGCCGATAAACCCAAACAGTTATCATTAAATAATTATTATAGTGATTCATCGTCACTCCAAGTTACCAACTATAAATTACATCCAATTTCCCATGTGTATGATCACTAATAACATATAACATTAATTCTGGAAAACCATCCTCATTTTACACAATTATCCCTTCATGTATATATGTATAATGATCATGAAACAAACGGTCCCGATCAATGAAATTGAACTTCTTAACCAAACAAAATAGTGATGATTGAAATTAATAATGATATAATAAATAAATTATATGGACATTAGGTTTTAGAAATAATAATTAATGTAACAAAATTTTATTATTTTGTTCTTTTAAATCATGTGGAGAACACCATCAGACTTTAGGTAAGAGATTTTTCATCTCACTTCTATTTTTTTGGGATATTCTGTAATCAATACTATTACTTATGTATGGTGTATGTATAGTGACCATTAATGTTTCATATCATGAATCTTATTTTTTTATTTTATTTAATGTATCATTTTATGATTGTTAATTTTGGGGCCAAGGATTCAATTAATTACAATGTTGTATGTATTTTCTACCCGAATGTCCATTTTCATTCGAGTTTCTCTTATTCTCTACTCACCTCATTGTAATTAGTATTTATTCTTACTTAAAACTCATAAATTCTGTGTGAATGATATATATATCTTTTCCTATCAGAATTACTCTTTATTTTATTGGGAGTTACATTTTTAAATTAATCTTAGATAAAATCTTCGTATATTCAAGCTCGATTCAAAGAACTTCTCGAATTCATACCAATTTTGATGTTAGATTTACTATCTGTTTTAAGCCATATTTATATATCAAAAATAAAAAAATTTAAATTGACAAATATATATTGTTTTAATTATGGTTTAATGAATGAAAACACTCCATTACACTTTAAAAAATCCTTAATGAATTCCTTAAACCACACTAAAATTTTTTAACTCTAAAGCTTATTTAAAAATACTTTTTACATAATTTCACTTCAGTGGGACATCATTTATGCCTCAAACGAAATATCATTGTCAGTACCTTTTCCTTTCTAGTATTTACATGTTTAAAACAATATTTATGAAAATTATTATTTATTTTTAAAAATAACTCTTCATTCCAAATTAAAATAGAATTTTCTCACCTCACATTATCATTTTTGAGCTATATTCCTAGTTTACCAAATATAACTTGCATCTAGTGTATGTACTGACCTTTTATATATCATATCAAGAGTCTCATTATCCTCATGATATTATAAGGGATTGTAATTTGAATTTTTCAAGGTTGTTTGTGATAGTTTGTAATTTTTAAGGATTATTTCCTCAATATTTTATCCATGGTCCCATCCAAAAGTATATTTATTTATAACAACATCCATTGATAAATATTGTATTTCATAGAGGTTTATATCATAAAATATTATCTAAAATATTTTTAGATGGTTTTTTGATTATTTTGCATTTGGATGTTCTATATTGATACCATTCACCAATTTACATCGAATGGTTTATGTTTATGTTTAATTTATGGGAAATTTTATTTACATTTGAGATGATATTTTAAATATTAATGTATATGTTGTTTATGATGATCCACATAATTTAGAGGAATGCACTAGACTAGGTAAGTGTCAGGTGGGGCCCTCTATAGTCAATTGGTGCATTAGTAAGTCTCATGAGACAAACTATGGTGTTTGCATGAGGCCTTGACAAAATGGATTTTTCTGTTCTTGGCACAAGGACTTAGTGATATGGTTATGATGTCCTACATTACACATTCCTTCATTATGAAAATAGTATTAATGGTTCATGTATTTATTAGAATAGTAGAATAACCATGATTATGTTTTATAATGGAATTATGTATTCATCTCATATCCTTTCTATAATGTGTTCATGTTTATTTTTTTTATTTAATGTGGTTTTAGTAATTAACTATGCATTATCTTAATGTTTATATTATTTCCCATTGTATTGATTACCCTTACTGAGCATTTTAGCTCCACCCTTTCTTATGTTTAATTTTATTAGGACATAAAGAAGATTATTATGATTGAACTTCAATAATAAAATTATAGTTATGGATGTTCCCAACCAAACATATATGTTGTTTTTCAATTAAATTTTTTAGGTTGAACCTATATATGTATCTAGTTTTCCAATACTACAAAAATACTCTGTCCTACAGGATAGTACCTTCTCTATAAGAATTACAATGTAATGGAAGAATGCACCGGCTATGGGGAACTTGGGTCGGGGCATTACGGTTGGTATCAACGGAAGTTTAGTAGAAAACAATGAAACTATATTTAGAAAATGTTGACTATTGAACAGAAACCTAAGGTAGTATTTGAGGATAAATATACAAGAACATATTTTAATTCTTGAATGAAATATATTATGATGATCTTTCTAAAAAATAAATCCCTATCTAGATAATAGAAGTGGATTTGGTTGTGGAACATATGTGCCTGGGAGTAATAACTCTGACTAAAGGATTCAGGAAGGAACCGACATATCTTGGTACAAGTCAACATGCCTTACTACATAACTTGTATGAAAATACATGGGAATATTCTTAGGATAATTAAAATTTTCATTACACTCCATTATGAAGGTTTTAATACTAAACTGTTCCTCAAAGAAAACATGTTTATGGTTATGAGATTAGTTCGGTATTGGATATCAATTTATGCTACATATTTTTCTAAGTTGGTATTATATATTATGATTCATAACCCAATCTAGAGTATGTCCTTATATAGAAACAGTGCCTAGTAGAAGGAATGAGAACTTCACCAATGAATGTGATACAAATAGTAATAATGATCATATCTCTTAAAGACTTAATCAATCATTTAAAAGGAAGATAGTCTCCAAATTATCCTCATCATATGAGAAAATATTATTATGTGTTAACAAGATATGTAATGAATTATATGAGTTCTATGGCATTGAAGGGAATAAAAAAAATGGATGGAAGAGAAAAATATGGATAATATGAATAAGGGAATAGATGGTTTTCTTACATGTGATGACTATGGAAAGAATCATTCTGGTAAATGATAGAAGATAATGGGAGTCTGTTATATGTTTTGAAAAAAATGACCCCAATTCCATGATTCCATGGGTAAGAAAAAGGTTTCTGATTTACAATGCTTCAAATGTAATGAGACGGTACACTATGTGAATCAATGTCATGCGTCAAAGGAATATTCCTCGAATGATGTTACTCAATTATGATAAATTCATGATACCACTATGGATTATGTGGAAGGATTAATATTCCACATTAAGAATCATGTAATTTTATTATTTTATCATCAATGTAATTTTTATAAGAATTATCGAATATATGAGGATTTTAATACAGTACTATTTCATTATGTTTTTTAGGTCGTAAGATGAATTTTACCATGGATAAGTAAATCAAAAGAAAGTTAATATCATGGATAATTATACTATTGAGGAAAATATATCCCTAAATATATTTTTTATGAATAAGATAATGATGACTAAATTATTGATTTGGATTATTATCGACTACCTCAAAACATATTATTGTCTTGTCCACAAGTGGTATATGATATCATTGATAGAGTCAAAAACATTTTTGACATATGAAATATATCCAATAGTATGTGTACAGATGAACTCATGTTTTTAATAAGGTTTTATTGTAATTTTATTTGTTAACATATTTTAGTAGGACATGTAATGAAGATATTCACATGTTTAGAATGTGAAAATTTATGGTTCCATTATTCTGATTAAAGTAAAATAAGTTAGAAGATGTATTGAGCAGGACAGATCATGAATTTATAAAAAAATGAGGATAGCCAAGGTCCCTATGTAGATGGATATAACAAGGATGGGTATCAGAATGATTCTATAGTATTATAACATTATCTTTTGGAATGATAAACCATTTATGAAATGGTATAGGTTTATCATTGTATGATGTTTTTGAGCTCAATATCACCACATAATGCAACATATGATAAGAGATACTGTATATATAGTTCAAGCCACAAAAAACTATATGATTATGTTTATTATTTAGAAATGTATATTTCTACTCATATAAGACTGGAATAATTATTCGAATCACGGAAAAGAGTATTAAATAAAAACCTTTTCATATTATCATATTATTTTTCATGATATCAATGAATTATTTCATAACTATAGTTTTTGGTTCATTTATAATAATAATTCATCTAAGAAATTTCTCTATAACTTTCCATCAAATCATGATGGATTGATTATTCTTCCATGACCATGTTTTCAAAAAATAATTGGTTGTTTTATAGTAACATATGTATTTCTCTTTCCCTCTTTTTAAGAGGATATTTTAACCAAATTTTTAATATGGTTTTCCAATAAAGGAATTATAAATTATCAACAATTTACATTCAATTTTCAATTTCAAATTAAGATGGAAAAGTTTTTATAAGGAGGGGAGAATGTAACACCCCAAATATTTGTAAATAAATTTAATTTTGAATACATTAAACACTAAGTGTCTATAAAACAACACATTGTTATGTCCTATACAATGAACATATCATTTAAGCGTTTGTGCTTTTAATATCCAAAATATGACTTATACAGTTGCATTCATGGAGATTTTTAGAGTCTGGTAGAACAAACTTATTTTTTATGAATAGCAATATACACTTATGAATAGTAACATACCCTTATAAATAGTATATTGACCCCTATGAATAGTAATATACCCTTATGAATAGTAACATGAGGCTTATGAATATTAATGTACCCATATGAATACTATCATGTCCCCTATGAATATTAATGTACCTATATGAATAGTAACATCATACATTAAGTATAAATAAAATTTCGGCACCTTTTAAATGCGAGTAAATATTTTATAAATTAATAATTAATTGTTGGTAT
Organism: Viscum album; assembly: GCA_963277665.1. Taxonomy (NCBI): domain Eukaryota; kingdom Viridiplantae; phylum Streptophyta; class Magnoliopsida; order Santalales; family Viscaceae; genus Viscum; species Viscum album. Next base: position 1,756,619,138 of record OY728159.1, on the reverse strand, counting down.
TTTTGATCGTAGAAAATATTTAACTAAATTTATATCATTAATAAATTGATTTAAATGAAAATTATCTTTTCATAAAATGTATTCCAAAGTAAATTTTTTCACTGGGATTTTTGGAAAATTTAATAAAACCTTAGTTAATTTTTCAGGGAATTACAAAATCAGTTTTGATTTTAAAACTGAGTTTTATGGGTAAATTAATGTTTTATTTAAAATTAAAATTAGCATTTTTAGAAAGTTATTTTGATAAAATGGAGTTAAATTTTGATTCTTTATGTAAAAAATTGGTTAAGGTATATTTTGGCATTTTTTTTCTAAAATTCATAAACATGAATGTCTCATTCACATGTTAAAGAGTATAGAATATCCATTTCTTGTTAAATCCTTTTTAATATAATGTGTTTAATCATCACAAAAATAAAAAATATTTAACCTTACATGGGAAGTCCATCCTCACACGAAAAAAAAGTCCATCCTCCTAGTGACAAGTCCACATGAGAAGAATTTCTAAATTTAAAATAATAAAGGGAATACAGTTACATGTACATATCTTATTGAGAACATATCATTCCTGTAATGATTAAATGATTATTGAACTTATTCCATGTTGTCTTCGTGACTACATATAATACTCTCACAAACAACACTCGACCCGAGGAAATGTCTTCATTTAGAGGCTACTCATGGAAATCATCTATAATTAAAATCCCTATGGGATGTACATTGACCTCATTAGCTTACACCTCTATCATCGGGTGGGGAATGAAATTTTCTATAAATACAACCTACTGGGTATGATTTTTATTGTTGAGGCTACTCTGAGGGTCTCCAAATACTGAAACCGATGAGTTGGCATATCCAATAAATTCTAAAGTAAAATGAGTGGAACATGTGTCTACCTATGATCAAATCGAATGATTCACTTCAGAGCATAAAAATAACAACCTTCAGTGTCTGAAGAATATTGATCAAGGTGTAAACTATGACTCCCTTCTAATTTAATAAATTATTATGAGTGTTCTTATCAATCACCATTACCAATTCCATCATTCCAATTAACCTCAATTTCCTACAGAGGTCACCACCCCCAAAAACATTTCACCTTCATCACCCATGCATGGAAAATAATGAATAAAAATTTGATATGGATTGATTTGGATAATCAGCAGTGGGTTATTGTCACTACATCAATTTAAGAATCCTACTATAATATTTAGACTGTATCCTATAATAATTCTCATATCCCTTCTCACTCAGAACCAGTCTTCAGGCACAATCATACAACTAGCATGGGGGAGGTAAACATCATTTCCCCCATGCATGAATCACATTACCGTATTAATAGGGAATAAGGAGGAAATAAGTGGTATCACTTGACTTCTTAATTCAAAAACATCTTCCAATATATATTCATGAAATAAATGTTTTGGTTTACATTCAAGTTCAAACATTTCTAAAATTTGACTACATCATCGCAATAGGTGATGAAATATTCCATATTCTTAAAGTATTATTATAGATTTAGGGCTATTCTCATATTATTGTCCCTACATCTAGAGAATAAAAACACTATAATCAACAATAAAATGATATTTCTATGGAATAAGATCAAATTATGACTCTTGTGCAAGAGGATTATCATTATATTCCCTATAAAGGTTGAGGAATCAGACCAGGATAATACTCCCTTTCCAACTAGGGCTAACCATGTTAGAGCGGTAAATAACATAGGATATGTGCCCATTATTATCAAAAAATAGCAGTGTAATACACAAAAGAAAAAACAATGGATTCATATTATTGTTTTCATTTTTCCCTACCAAGTTAGAGCAGCACATGTCAAAACATATGCACATGTCTCTATTGAAAGGGAATAACAACATACTCCAATGTCAAAGGATCGAGATCATATTTCTACTTCAACTCGGGCTCATGATGTTAGAGTGGAAAAATCCTCAGTACATGCTCATATCCCTATAAAAAAGACCAACAACATACTCCAAAGGCATATGATCAAGATCATATTCTAACTCCAATCAGGTCTCACAAGCTGAGATTGGCAGACTCCTCGGCGTAGGTTCATATTCTTATCAGCGAAGCTACTTGGAATATTCTAGTAGATAATAGATTCTATGATCAAAAACATTCTTAAAATGATGAAAAACTACACTAGAATCATTAAGAGTCTATATAATATAAGGGTAATATCCCTTCTCCCATTCTATTATTATGTTGATATTTAATGAATGGGAATAAATTTTTGAACTAGGCTCATATCCCAACATAATCTAGGGATAACTGGAATATTCATACAACCACCAATAGTAAGGAGCATTTTTTCAATGAAGGTAAAGAAGCTAATTGTAATACTCAATATGATTCTCAAAAAAGGGTTCATATTCCCACAACACTAGAAAATTATCTACATATTTTAGAAGTAGTCATATATAAGGTTCATATACATCAATAATTCCCAAAGTAAGGTGGGAATATTCTGAATACAATGCATAATGGAGCTCAAATCAATATTCTACTCAATTCTAGATCTATTAATGTTGTTTGATACATATTATCAACACCCAAAGGGTCTTCCAAATCATCAAAAAATAAGAAGGATATCATTTCAGCAATATTTTTCATCATGGTTTCATATAAATGGATTGTTGGGACTCTACTCTTGATTTGTATCGTGGTAAAAATTACCATGGTGATATCTCTAATAGACAAATAAATCCTACCATTTCATAGAAACCTCATTATAGAGAGTTGATAAAACTCAGTTTCCTTCATATAATGAGGTTCTCGAGACACTATCGTAATCCATATATAGTTCCCCATAAACATGCTACCACAGTTCTCCCATATTAGTAGGATACCCCAAGAAAAGTCCTTTTGGATATAACTACGCAATCCAAGATGAAGTATAATGTGATTACTTGCCCTACCCATGTTGAAATATAAGGGAAACTTATCAATGATAGAATGATTGAATTATAAATTATTTGAGATATGATTATATCCTTCAAATCATGAATACACACTATTTTTATATAAATATTGTTTCCCTTTCCATTGCATGAAGCACATAATTGGTGGACTATGACAGATTCCTATTTAGTGTTTGTATAAATTTCATGAAAACTCTCCATCGACGGTTTCAAGTTCCTCCATGGACATACATGTCCAGTAATGGGGGAACCATGTAGAGTATCACATCCCTTAGTCTTCAGAACAGAACCCCCGAGATATGGTATCATATAATTTCATGGCCTCCAATGAAATAAAGTTACATGTTAATAATTGATCTATTTGGTCACTTCAATTTAATTCCACCTATTTAATGATTCAATACATCATGAACGAAGGGATAGTATTTCTAAATTATTATTCAACAAGGCCCCTCAATGCAACAATAATTCATTTCAAATATGTAAGTCAATGCTTTGAAAATCCCAACAACCTCCAATAGAAGAAGACTATAAGGACCCAGCATTAAAACATTATATAATCTTGAATTAAATGGATAATTCACATTGTGGGTCTTTTCATGTTTATATTTTTAGAGATTTAGGCCATTACTATTACATTACATCTCAAAAAATTAGAAATAGATAGCTTTACTCAGTTTAAATTTTGTCATAAAATAAAAAATCATGAAAAAATGTGCTATGTCCTATTCCATGGTTTAGGCAACATGTCTTTTCATTGATCCCAACCTTGACCATATTCATCATTTAGTCCTGTGAAAAACAGTTCAAAACATGGGATGAGCATAAAAGCATCAGTAAAGGTTATAAATGAATGAAATATAAAATGATTTCATTAAAACATTATATTTTTAACATACCTCAAGAAATAATATAATTTATGAATAATAACAAGTAATCAAAAATCAGCAAGGTAACTTGTGGCATCCATAACATACATACATTGTAGCTTTCACAGCTACATAGCGAGTTACATTTGGAATATCCATCATTGAATATTGCATAAATCTATTAGGAGAAGCATTCATGTTTACCTCCGCGACATTACACAATTAATTAGAGAGATATGTCAAGCTCACCTACAATAATATTCTCACGGAACCACCCATATAGGTAAACAATTCCCAATAACCATAACATATTCATAAAACACAAAATAAGCCGAAAGGAACGATAACATTTCCACATTGTAATCACAATATATCATTTAAAAATATTTACAAAACAAATCCATTATCAAAACCATGTTCAATATCAAAATACATAATAGAGTATATGGTATTTATTTTCCTTTTAAAATCATTAGGCCTTTTAAGGATGCTAATGATCAAATAATACTCGTGGCGACGGAAAAGGTCGTTGTCACTGCTTACATTAAAAAGAATCATTCTTTTTTGTGATTTAGCAGAATGACTCATAGGAAAATATTCCCTTTGAATGAAATGAATATTCAATGGTTTTTATACACTATATAAATTAAATTCATCTATAACACACAATATGCCTCAATGATAGGAGATCCAGACGAAGTCTCTTACCTCATGTCCGACTTAACACGTCCGTTCTTTAATCTATTAATAATAAACTAAAATTAATTTCTACTTTACTAGGAACCTTTTTAAGATTTATTATTCCATTTATATCACGTAATACCATATTATTAACATTATTTAATCATTTAAGTTAATAATGGTTGTTTTGAGGATATTTAGTACTTGAGTCAAAAACGTACTTCTTATAATTAAATGTTGTTCATGTGGTCAAAATTCCATTATCTCCAGAATGATATTCATGATTTAGATATCATAGATATCATATATATCTGGTATATATATATGTATCTATAATATTACATAACATTGGCAGATATGGAATGAAATGCTCCGTTCATGGAAACGGTGAGCTGTACGTACGCATGAACACTACTTTCATTTATATTTCATATTATAATGGAATGAAATCATAATTATACATATGTATATTATAATTTCAGTATAATATCATATATAATTTCATTTACTCTATCCTTTATAAATCCCACATATTTCATGAATGATCCATTTCTCTTTGAGGGGGTAGCAGTCTTCACGTCCTCAAATGAAATTATCGCATTTAACCATTATAGAAACCATAATGGTACGATTTAAATGAAAAATAATGAATAATAGAGACAATATAAATATAATATATATCACATATAAATCCATTTCCATAATAAATTCCACCATAAGAGGTGGTAGAATAAGTTTTAACAATCATAGTTTCATGAGGCAGTAGTTTGCCATCCACAGAAATAGTATGTTTTTACCCAGTAGATGGAGGTGTGTGTTAGTGTAGTTATAATACATCCGATAACAAGAAAATAGTATATTAAATATTCTTGTTCTGTTATAAAATAAATTAAAAAAAAAAAATTTGGGGTTGTAGATGTAAAATAAAGAAATGAATTTTAGAGAAGACGTTACCTTTAATTTGGGTAAACCCTTTGGTATGAACCAAAAAGATATCTTGATGTGCATTCTGCCTAAAGTGAAGCTTCTATGTGGAAGAGACGAATCTTGAGAGATTAATTTTATAGAGTTTGGATGAGCCAAGGGTATTTAGGGGTTTTAGTAATGGGTTATAGGTGATTGATTTTTATATTGGAGAGGAGGGTATCTTTAGGAATTTTTGAAAATATTATTTAATTATATAGAGATTTTCAGTTTATAAAGGTATAAAACATTCTATAGTCAAATATAAGATGAATATTGTTCGAAATAAAATTAACCAATTATAATTGGATAGGTTTTGTATATATTTTTAATCATTATAATCTTATTTATTTAAATCATTCTTTAATGATGTAAACACTTCATCATTATTGTGTCATTTATAATTTTATTTATTTGATGTCTTAAAATTATAAAAAAAAACTACCATGATGTAGGAAATACATTTATAATTATTAATAATATTTATAGACGAAGGGATAATATATATATAACCGCATGTAAAAATTTATTTACTAAAATATAGATGTTTTTGACATTTTTGTCTTGATGTTAAACTAATTAATATAAAGTGTCATTATCACTCTTATGTGTTTCCATGGGGTCCAAAAATCGACTAAAGGATTCACATGGTTGGACATGTATCGACCACTAGGATTAGGACACATTTTATGGTAATGTATTATTATTATAATATTATTTCACTACCGTTATTTAACATTTTATGTTTTAACCATGGTAAATAAAATATTTACTGATGTAAATATTCATAATTTAAAAAAAAATAAAAGAAACCTATTTAGAATATTTTTACCTATTGATTTTAAATATTGAATTAATTTTTTCAAATTCCAAACACTAAAGTGGCATAAATTAATTTAAAATTAATTCATGTTGTCAAAACAAAAAATGCTTTTTTTGAAATAATAACTATCAAAAGATTGAAACTTGTTTATGTCCAATATCAATAAGAAATTACTTCCAATGACAAAAATTGGATTAAATGGTAAATAAATAATCTAATTACAATTTAATCACAATTAATAAGATAATCTATACATATAAATAAATTATAATAGATGGAAATATGGAATTAAAATACACTATTTTTCACTATTCATAAAAATATGAATTTTATCAGAAAAAAAAATTTACACAAAGTAAATTTTTATGTCCCAATTATAAATAAGAATTCTATTTTGTAAAATAAAACATATAAAAGGGTCCAAAAGTTTATTTAAAGAGGGTTCTCCAACAAACAGTGGTAAATTGGACTTTTAAAGAATATTAAAGTATTATGATTAAAATTTGATTCATTAATATTTTAAGACTCTAACTGTAATTGGATTTATGTAAAAACGTTTAACAAACATGTAAGAGAATATTTTAGTTAGTTTTGTTCATTCTATCAAATACAATGACTAGATGTTAGCTTCTATTTAAAATAATAATATTATATTATTATCTTTTGGTATAACTCAATGTTTTGGGAAATATAACATTTCAAAGAAACCCATTATTGAGTATCAGGTACGCTATAGAACATAGAAACCCTATTAAAGTAATTTTCATAATTAATTCAAAAATATTAATTAGTATGAATATATAATATTCTTTATTTACATGTAATGTTACATCCATCACCTGTTTTGGGAATTTCATCCTCGCAATTATATTTACTTATCAAATAAATGGTGGTATTTACCCCTCATATGATTTTCAGATTCCCACGTTGCCTCTTCAACCATATATTTTTTCCACAACACCATAACCTGATTGAAACCTTATTCCACAACACATGCTCTCTCTAGTCAAGAATTTGGACTGGTTGTTCCCCATAATAGATTTTCTCTTCTAACTGAACTACATGTGGTCTCAAAACATGATATGGATCCAGCATATACATTATCAACATTGAAATATGAAAATAATTGTGTACCAAACATAAACATGGAGGTAAATCCACTCTATATGCAAGTGATCAGAAATTCTCCAGGATTTCATAAGGTCCAATGAACCTCGAACTCAACTTTCACATCTTACAAAAACACATCACACTATTCCTTAGAGAATATTTGAGAAAGACATGATCAGCTACCTCAAAAAAAGATCCTTCCTATGGTTGTTTGCATAACATGTCTTCCTGTTCTAATCTGTACTCAACATCTTCTGAATCTACTGAACCTTTTCTACCATCTATCCTCTTAATTCAGGACCCATAAAATTCTTCTCACCTACTTCATCCCAAAAGTTTGATTTCACCACCACTTCCCATATAATGCCTCAAATGGAGCCATCTGTATACCGGAATGAAAATTGTCATTATAAGAAAATTCAACCCAAGAAAGATGTTGGTTCCAAATTTACTTGTAATCCAGAGAGAAATCATGTATCATATACTACATATTCTGAATTGTTCATTTTAACTACCAATCAGATTGAGGATGAAATTTTGGACTAAAATTTAATTCAGTACCCAATGACTTTTGAAGGCCTTTCAAAAAGTTAGAAGTGAATCTCTGATCACAAAATATTTCACTTTTTCATACAGAAGAATATCTGTTGGTAAAAGTGCATTTTTTGCTGGTAAAATTTTTTACCAATATATATGTCCCTATCACTAGACATTCAGTAAAAACACTATCACTAAATGTTTTTGCGAAAGATAAAAAAATTCGGTTGCAATTGTAATAATACCAACAGATACTAGATATTTTGGCTAAAGTGTTTAGGAACATGTTTGGGTGAAATTTTTTTTTTGGTAATAATATTACAGTCATATAATATTTATTTATAAATTATATTTGAATAAAATTATAAATATTAATTTCTTGTAAAATTTCATATTATATTTATTAATGTATCATATATAATACATTTGTTTTAATTATTATATCAATGAATAATTTAACACATACTCAAACATATAAAAATAATAATTATATTAATAATTAAATTAATTACAAATTGAAACAATACAAAATCCATCCCACCAACAGGATCCATAACACCCATTAATACAAAATTCATCCCCCCCATGCCAACATCACCCATACATGCCACATTATGGACCGACGATCACCATAAACTCATCCTTGCCTTAGGACCAGCGATCCAACTCCATCTCTTCCATGCCATACCATGGACCAACAAGCACCAACAAATCATCCATACCCCTGTACCAACGAGTCAACTCCAACTCAAATCGGTGAAAAATATATACATGAATTGGAACCAAAATATGAATTGAGGTATAAAAAATTATTTTCATATTAATAATTTTTCATCATCCTTGTTGATATTTCATTAGAAGTATGTAAACTCTAATCCATATATAATTTTTCCCAAACCAAATGAAACCTCGAAAAATAATGTTTTCCGAAATAAAATATTAATAGAGACAGAATTCAAACACCAATTTAATGAGCTTCTCCAAACTAAAATTATAGAATGCATCTCTCAGACCTTTGGAGTTTCAAAGGCTGAAGAAATTCAAAGTATCAAAGTATCATCAATGGCAACGTCAACCTCCACCCTAGACTCGATTCTGATGGACCATATTTGCTTCACCACATTTAGAGAGATGTAAATCACTCACACAAATTCAGTTCAAATAGATTCCATGTGTTGTTCCCTATAAGATTTAATACAAAAGAAAAGAAAAAGAGTAGATAATATCAAGATATCAAAAAATCTCCAATATGAGTTATGTTTCAGTATGAATATAAACCCCCATATAACCTATTGTATCAAAAAAAACTCTACTCTTGGATTACAATGAATACATAACCTACTTGAACCATCACCGACATTAACCACAATGATATTTAAATAATTAACTGACTTAAAATTCCAAAACATAATGTTGAATGTCTGAATTGAGACAACGCATCATCTTTTCATGAATTTGAGGTAAAACATGGAAGTGATCAAAGAAGAAATTATAAAATACCTTCCCCACAAAGGTACATCATGGTAGTTATGTGAAGGACCTTGGTAGGGATTCTAACAGGTCCCTTGACTTTCAGCTGCTTGGACATGGCACCACAGACCAGATTTTCACACACTGAAAACAACAGAAAAACATGGAAAAAAGTCACTTATGAAATAACAGAAATAATAAATCATTGGGGCCAAGGACTAGAAAGATTTTACATATTACTGAATACATTTTTTTCATTTTAATCATATAAATTTTCTCGAATGATTGAAGCTAGTCCGCATTTCTGAAACTTGTATTTGAAAAAATTTAATTTCAAAAGGAATTTAAAGTGGTTAATGTTCTTCCACTTAAACTCCATACATGTGGAGAGCCAATATACAAGGGAAAAAATCATGTTGAGTTGATGTAAAATCAAAACAAATGACAAATAATTTTTTTAAGTGAATAACGATATAATTATTTGAAAAAATATCCATCCCAAACCATGCTAAATAGAAAAAATAGAATGAGAATAAAAGATTCAATATTTTATCAAAATAAAATGAATAATCAATATAGAAAATAAAATAGGAAATCATTGAAAGGAAACAATATAAGACCTTATTAGAGGTTCTTGATATTTTTCAAGGAAAGTGTGATCTTGATCTTGTGAATCTTATCCAGGTGGTCCTATATACAAGGTTTCCTTGGTTTCATAGTTGCATACTCCATGACCATTTCTAAAACCAACGATGAACATAATAAATGGAGTCCTGCAACTACATGTTGGGTTCCTGCAACCCCCTCCCCTGCCACAATGTTCCTTCCATCTCCAACATCATTTCCACAGATAACCTCTGACCACAAACCATTGATCATGACACTAATATCAATTAAGAGTAACACATAACTCAAAATTTTAAAATCTTATAACACAACCGAAAAATTCTATAATCAAGTAAAGCTAATTTCAATTTATAATTACACTACATTACAATTTAGAATGACACCTATTTCAATAGTTAGAGACCATTAAGTGCAATGAAAACCTTAGGCGCTAAGGATAGAGTTACAAATATGGTCTTGAAGGAAATTATCAAATTGTATGAATATAATTAGGATCCATATTAAATCAATTATGAACATGTTATATCATCTCCATCATAAATGGAATTGAGATTCAATTTAATATGAAACAAAAGGTATCAAAACATCAAGTGATAAATTTACCAATATCACAAAGACCAAAACTTTCATAAGTTTTGGACATGAAATGTATGATACCATGTACAAATATGATATAATTAAAAAATTAAATACCAAAATTTAAATGTTGGGTCACCTTGTATGATTTATAAAAAATATTATACTTGAAATTAGGTTTCAAATAATAACTTATAGGGTCAGATTTTTCTCTTCAGTGGTCCCAACATTATTAATAACCCTCTTTCAATCAATTATCTCCAAAACATGACACTAAATATGTACACATTAGAGTTGGTATTCAACTGGCCAGTCAGTTCATACTCAAGAGCATAATATTCAAAGGTCCCCATTTCCATTGTGGAAACATGGTTCTTATCCCTAGTTGGAACGATATTGGGATGCCTAAAATAAGAGTGATTTAGATTGAATTCATCATCCAAAAATATGATCAAATCTTGGAAATTATGGTATATTACATGGAGGTTTTCCTTCTCATGCAGGTATTCAAGTAAGCTTGTTACCCCATTAGATATTTTGATCTTGGCATTATAATCCAATGGCATTAGGTTAAGGAAATGTTTCTTCAGTTAGGCATTATTTAAAGAATCATTTTTTATGTTATTTAATAACACAAAATGAAGATACATACCAAGAATATGATCCTCTAGAGAACCATTTATTCATAGAAAATAATCCTCATATCTCTATCAACATAAAAACCTACCAATATTAGGAGGCTAGTATGGTGAAGAAGGTTCACCGTGAGGACCTCCACCATGAATTTTTTGTTACCTTCAAATCCAATATTGTCAAGTATCTTCAAACCACATACTAAGGAACATTTTACAAAAGAATAATAATCAAAATTGAAAAGAATGTAAAATAACTGGGAGAAAGTGCACCTTTTTTCTACTCTCGAGGTACCCTTTATACACCCTTCCAAACCCCCTTATTCCAATAGGAAATTGGGATCAAAGTTCATTGTATAAACATAGATTTGCTGTAATTCAATGAAATGGGAAGGGATTTTTCCTTTCTCAATTCATGATATTTCATCGGTGAGGAACCTCTACTTTTCTCTCTAACATTTGATTGAGACATGGGTGATGGTGGGAGGCATTTCTAGTGTCATGATACTCGGTGATTAATCACTTCAACACCTTTATGTTGATGTCCTCCATTGAAAATGAACAGAAATATGAAACAATAAGTGACGAAAAGAAATGAAGGAATCCTAAGTCCAATCAATAGATTCCAATATCTCAATGATTCGAGCAAAAGTATCCATATTCATTCATGATATAAAATATAAAGTCACTGAAAAAACCGCCCTATAGAAAGTGTAGCATTTCACATGCATTCATTCTATTATATGCATTTAGAAAAGTGAAAGAAATGGCTCAATAATTGACTCAAGAAAAAGTGATTTATTTACCATTATATAATTCATAAAAATATATAAACATTGAGACATTAAAAAATCATGTCACGAAGGACACATCAACAAAAACTGAGACACACAAAAGACATGAGATGGCAAGATACAAATAGAAAATCTATCTTTCCAAAACATAAGAGTCCTTCTCAAAATGAATCAATGGATATCAAAAAAATCAATTGTAGGACATATCCTCTAAGGAAATATATGTCTCATTGGCATTAGTTATGATGTTAGTTTGTAAGTCATACACTTCTTGTATGATATCTTCTTCCATTTCAAATAAATATCTTGGTATATTAATGACAACAACATGCCCATTTTTTACTTTATATTTTGTTATATAAAACACCTGTAAAGATTGAGATGCAAGCACAAAGAGATCATTTTTTTCATGATCCCTTTAATACTGAAAAGAGTGAATACAAACATATCTTCTTTGACACATTTAATAGTATTTACCCAAATAACACTGAAATAAAATAACAATGATTCTAACTAGATAACTCAACTTAATAATTTTAGTCAAAACACCATAATATGATACATTAGTAGTATTTTTTGTTTTTTTCAAAAGAATAGCAGAATTTTGAGTCACAATCTTCATAGCAATAGATTTCACACACCATTACAAGATAAATTAATGCAAGGGTTATACAGGTTAAATATGACCTGATATGGAGAAAGTGAGATGACAACCAACCTTAGGGGCAGGGGCAGGGGAAGGCGTTGAAGGAAATCCATGGTAGCGACAAATTAAATGATAGAATGAAATAACAATACAAGGATAACCTTAATAAATTTTCCACGTAATTCAACCCCACCTTGAAACACCCAGAATCTCGATAATGTCTTCTAATATGCCCAAGATCTGGCCTTCCATCATCAATATCATGCATTCCTCTACGACGATATAAGATTGTTAGGTTTTTGATACAAAAAATAATAAAATTATAGCTAATAAGTTGTCAAATTCCACGTGAATCTAAATTATTCTTCTTGAAAACACTCATAGACCCGGAAAAGGATCACCAGCTGCAAAACCCCGTGCACCTAACACTCAGGGTATGACAAAGAAAAATTCAAGTAAATAAACTGGTATAAAATTTATATTGAACCGAGAAAAAGAAAATTAATCCCTTCACAAGAACTCTGCAGTGAAACAAGTGGAGGATTCCTGAAAGCATATCGACTCCTTGTAATTTGGAACACAATGGCCACCTTTTCAGGTCAGGTGAATGCATGTAGAACGAAAAGAAACTCATCTTGATAGTGTATCGACTCGTTGTAATTTCACACACAATACATAGATTCCAGAATTCACACAAAATTCATATATTCCATATTTCATACAGCAAGAAACTAATCTGAATTCTACTTAGAAACCAACCTAAATTCTACATAGATTGAACTCACGGATGAGGAACCAATCTATTTTAGTGAGAACAGTAAAAAATATTCCATATTTGAAACCAAATGAAGATTAAGGCATACCTCTCATGGGGAAGGCCAGGCGGGGGAGGTCGGGACGCCGGGGGTCGAGCAGGGAAGGTCAGGGACAGCGGGGGTCGAGAAAGGAAGGCTAGAGAGGGAGGAGGTCTTCCAGTGGGGATGATACGATGGTCATTGAAAGAGTGTGGCAGGTGGGGAGGGTCATGGTGGAGAAGGTCAGTGCCATAGGTGGAGGGTCGTGGAGGGATGTTGTGCGGGTCATGAAGGAGGTGGGTGGCATAGATGGAGAGTGGCGGGGGATGCGGCAAAGGGCGAGGAGGGGAGTGGTATTAACGGAGGAGGCGGGGGATCGGGAAGGAGGAGGAGGTGTTGGCATCAATAAAGGGAATTGATGCTACGGGTCGCCGGAGGAGGAATGAGTGGGGTGGATGGCACATTGGAGATGGGTTAATTAGGGTTATGGATTGTTAATGATGTGAAAAAATAAAATAAAATAAACAAAATAACAAATTTTATTTAGTTTTTTAAATTGAAGATATAATAAATATATATATGAATGGTATAAAATTTTATAAAAATTATTAATTGTCCTTTAATATAAAATAGAATTTCAATAAGTGAATATAAATTATTATTAAATTAATATTATTCAATTGATTGTTATGTTCATTATTTATTAAATTTAAACTATTCATTTTTTCAATTTATTTTGACTATTTTATTATTTTTATTATGTTTAAATATGAATATTAAATTACTATGTATGTAGAGAATAACAAAAATATATGTAAATATATCAAATATCGTAATGATTTAAATTTCATTTTATAAAAATTATTTAAATCATTATCAAAAGAACAAAATTAACAAATATAAAAACAATTTTTATTAGAAAATTAAAAAATAAAATATGTTGATGAGATATTTTTAATAAGACGTTAAATTATCGACATTTACTTTGGTTGTAAAAATACTAATATAATAAAAAATTTGGGTTCCCTTAATTTATTACTAATAAAATTTATGTTAGTATTAAATGGTTAATTTTAACAATTTTTATTGACAGTATAAGATTTTTTGGTAATAGTTTTAATTATTAAAAAATTCACATCTTAATAAAAAAAATTATTGTATTAGTATGATAAACAGATAGATTTAACTGATGGTAAAATAATTGTTGGTATTGAATCATCAATATCAATAGATATATTTGTTGGTAAAAATAAGTGTTGGTGTTAAAAATTATTACCAATAAAACATAATATTTGTTTGAAATGCCCATTTTTACAAACAGATATATTATATGTCAATAAATTTTTGTTGGGATAAGCCATTTATTTTGTAGTGATGATCAGATACAATAGGAAGAGGAACTCTAGGAGACCTGATTATCACATTAACATTAAACTGAGAATGTATATCTAGGTATAGAGTATCTTGAATACCAAGGAAATGAGAATATTTAGTCAATCCATAAATAATAACCTAGATTAAATTGTTACCAAAATATTTTCTCAGTAATCTCACAACTATGTCCATGGATATATATTCCCATTTCTACTATGGCACTAGAAAAGGATGAAGCATCGTTTTTGGTGACTACCACTCAGTATTAATCCGTTGACAAGTCAAACACTTCACATTAAAGTCATTAATATATCTTTTCATTTTTCCCACCGGTAATACTCCTGAAGATCTCCATACATCATAGTACTTCTAGGATGAACTGAAAATGGAGAATTATAAGCATCACAAAAGAACTCATTTTAAATAGTGAATCACAAGACATAGATTAAATCTTCCAAAACCTAAAAATACAGTCATTATCATTGTAGAAATCTGGAAACAAACCCTTCTGAACCAACATTACATTTTTCTGCAACTCACTGTCTTCCTTAGGTGCTTTCATAATTATATCTGAGAGAGATGATTTCCCTGACACTGGAAACAATATAGAGGAATTTCTTGCAGAAACAACATCTATACCAATGTTCATAAAATCGTTAATCAATGGATCTTATTCCAAATGTAACATGGTTAATGTTGCATTAATTTTTTTACTCAAAGAATCATCCAATTTATTTTCCTTTCCTTTATGTTAAATAATCATGCAATCACAATCCATGATTATTTCCATCCATCTCCTCTATCTCGTGTTCAATTTATTCTAATTGAACATATACTTTTTACTTTTTTAGTCAGTTTATATATCTCATTTAACTCCATCGAAATGATTCCTCAAAATTTTTAATTCAAAACAACTGAAGCTAATTCCAAATCATGTGTTGAGTAATTTAACTCAATAGGTTTCAATTGATGTGATGCATAAGCAATTACGTGATCATTTTGCCTAAGGACACAAAAATATCCTATCAATGAAACATCATTATATATAATAAACTCACTATTTCTGGATGGAAATTCCAAAACTGGAGCATTCACCAATCTTTATTTCAATTCTTGAAAACAATCATCACATTGTTTGGTATAAATGAATATAACACCTTTTCGAGTCAACATAGTCATTGGGCAAGATAACTGTTATATATTTTCAAAAAACCTCATTTAATAACCTCCCAAACCAAGAAAACTACGGATCTCAGATATATTTGTGGGTCTTGGCCATTCATCAACAACTTTTGATTCATCCCAATCAATAGTTATTCCATTTTTTCAAACAATTTCTCCATGGTATGATATTTTGTGTAACCAATACTCAAACATTTTGAATTTCCCGTATAAATTATTTTCTTTTATGGTTTACAAGACAAATCATAAATGAGTTTCATGTTCCTATTTAATTTTGGAATATTCCAAAATACCATCAATGAACACAACTAAAAACTTATCCATGAAGTCAAGGAAAATTCTAGTCATAAAATTCATGAATACAACAGGTTCATTGGTTTACCCAAAAGGAATAACCAAAAATTCATTATGGCTGTATCTAGTAGGAAACAGGATCATTGGAATGTATTCATCCTTTACATTCAACTTATAGTACCCCGAGCTCGAGTCAATCTCCAAAAAATAATGATCTCTCGAGAGATGATCAAATAAATCATCGATATTTGGAAAAGGATACATGTTCTTAACAGTGATGTTATTCAATGCTCTATAATCAATGGAAAGTATCATTGAACCATATTTCGTTTTAACAAACATGACAGGAACACCCCATGAGGATATGCTCGATTAAATGAATCCTTTATATATTAACTCAGGCAATTTCTTATTTAACACTAAAAGGTCAATTTCATCCACTCGATATGGGTGTTTTGAAATTGGATTAACATCACGAACTAAGTCAACATTAAATTAATCTTCCTAGTGAGGTATAATACATGAAAACTCTTCAATAAAAACATCAAGGTACTAATCTACCACTGACACATCATTAAACTGTATAGTTCCTTTGTTTTCAACAATATGTGAAAGGTAAAATTCATTACCATCTATTATAAGTTTCTCAGCTTCCTGAAATTTTATCAAATGTAATGGTTCATTCATAAACAAATATTTAAAATCATTATGAGAAGAAACCTATTTTGTTTTGCAGTCAATCTTTGCATGATAATTAGAAATCCAATTCATACCCAAAATAACATCAAACTCTACCCGAGGGAAAACAATAATGTTTGCTGGTAGATTCTTTCCACACAAAAGGACAAGAACGTTATTATTATTTATTTTTTTCTCAACATTCTCCCTAGTGTTTTTAATATGAGGTCAGGATTCATATCTTGATATTGAATTCACAATTTACTAGAAAACATCTCTAAAATTAAAGAATATGTAGACCCTGAATCATACAACACATTGGCATAATCTGAACAATCAAAAAGTGTACCTGATACTCTTTCATTTGATGGCCCATCATATGCTAAAGTAGTTGCAATTGATTTCACCATCCCATTCTACTTGTAGTCTGGCTTCTTTCCCTCAGTTGATTTCTTTGATGGACACTCATTTGTATAATGGCTCATTTCATTATACATAAAACATTTCACCCAATATAAATCGCATTTTGTCTTACCATTACCCTGATCTTTTCAGTTCAATTACAAGCATTATGTCCCATTTTACCACATGAGTAACACTTACCAGAATTCAAAAGTCATTCCCCAGCATGATTTTTACCACAATTTTTACAATATGTAAACTTAAGTGTCTTACCATCATACTTTTGTGATGAGTATTTCCCTTTGGTCTGCCACCTCGACCTCATATTCTGTTTTTTATCGAAGAACAACTAAACATCGAAAATCTCTATTTTCACCATCCCTACACATCATAAATATTTTTCATAACTTTTGAACTCTATAGAAGCTAAAGAACTTCGAAACGTTGTCATTAATGCTGGGTAACAATGCTTGATTTTACTATCAAGATCTCATTCGATATTTGGAGCATACCTTACCAGTCAAGTGATTTTTGATTCATAATTAGTCACGGAATCATCCTTATACCTCAATTCCATGAATTTTTTTTCAATCCTAATAGGAACCTTCTTAGGAAAATATTTATCAAAAAAATTACCTTTGAATTGATCCAAATCAAGATCTTCATTCTCCCCACTATCTATGATATTTTTCACCATCGTCCACCACTGATTTACATCACCTTAAAAACATTAAATAGAAATACTAACCTTATAATTTTCTAAACACCTCATAACATCAAATATATTCTCTGGTGCTTTAAACCACATATCTTCTTGCACGTGGTCATATTATCGTCTAGATGATGGGTGATGTTGCCTCATGAAGTACTCCACTAAAAACATGTTCCTATATAATTGATATGAATTATCTCATGTAGGGATACCACTACCATTTATAGCATGATTCAACTGTTCCATCACAGTAAAAAACTATTCAGTTCTGATTCTGTCCATCTCAGGTTGCCGATATGGAAAGATGTCTTCCTCGTGATGTCGTCCCATTATAGTTTCCCTGTTTCGACTATGGAAAACCATTATGAACACCGAAATATCATATTTGAAGCAACAATGTAATATATAAATGATATATCATTCCAATATTTCCATAATTTAATTTATGGAAATTAATTTTACAATATTCTAACTCCTAATGTTGTCTAAACTGACCTCTGATACCTAATATAAGGACCCAGCCTTAAAACATTTCATAATCATTAATTAAATGGATAATTCACATTGAAGATCATTTCAAGTTTAGAGTTTTAGATAATTAGGTAATAATTATTACATTACATCTCAAAAATTACCAAATAAACTCTTCAACTCAGTTTCCATTTAATTCATAAAATAAAAACTCTTGAATAAAAGATTCATGTTTAGTTCCATGCTTTAGATAGAATGAATTTTTTGTTGTCCCATCCTCGACCCTATTCATATTTATGTCTTTGAATAGCATTTAAGGACATGGGATGAGCACAAAAATCATAGTATGGTTTATAAAATAAATAAATTAAATAACAGTCCATCAAAACATAATATTTTTAACATGACTCGTTAAATCATAACATTTTGCAATAACACATAGAAATAAAAAATAATAAAGGTAACGTTTTTCATCCATAACATATTTATGTTGTAGATTTCACAACAATTAAGGGAGTTACATTTAGAATATCCATCACAGTATATTCCCTAAATATCTTAGGAGAATCATTCACGTTTACCTCTATCACGTTACCCAATGCATTGGAGAGGTATATCGGGCTCACCCGCCATAGGTTTATCATGGAACCACCCATATATGTATCAATTACAAATAACCATAACATATTCATAACACATAAATCAAGCGTTATAGAAAGATAACTTTACTACATTGCAATCACTATATATCATTTAAATATATTAACAAAACAAACCCATTTACAAAACCTTATTCAAAATGTAAATATGTGAAAGTGTATATGATATTTATTTTCCATTTAAAAACATTACATCTTTGTATGTAAGCCAATGATCAAATAATAGATGTGGCGGTAGAAAAGGTCGTTGTCACTGCTTACATTAAAAATAAACCTTAATATTTTGTAGTATAGTAAAACGCCTCATAAGAAATGATTCCCATTAAAGGAAATGAAAAATAAAATGATATTATACACCGTATAAAAGAAATTCGTGTATAACACAAAATATGCCCCAATGAAAGGAGATTGAGATGAACTCCCTTACCTCTTGTCGAACTTGACCCATTCATTCTTTAATCTCATGAATTAGAAACTAATGTTAATTTCTACATTCATAAGAAAATTTTCCTGTTTATTATTCCCTTTATATAACTTATTAACATGTGATAATAATTATGTAATCATTTGACTTAATAATAGATGTTTTGTTTATATTTGGTACTTGAGTTAGAAATGAGCTTCTTATAATTACAAGTTGTTAATGTTGTCAAAAGTCCATTATCACCAGAATTATATTTTGGATTTAGATATCATATATATCATATATATCCAGTATATATATGTATTTATAATAGTACATAACATTTGGAGATAATAAATTAAATGATCCATTCATGGAGACGTTAAGTTGTACGTATTCATGAACACTACATTCATTTCTATTTTGTATTTTAATAGAATGAAAACGCAATGATACATAGGTATAATATAATTATAGTATAACATCATATATAATTTCACTAACTCCGTCTTTATACTTCTCATGTATGGAATGAACGAGTCATTTCACTTTGAGGGGGCGGTAGTCCACACTTCCTCAAATGAAATTGTCACATTTACCAATTATATAAACCATAAACATTTGATTTAAATGAAAAATGAAGAATCATAGAGATAATATATATATAATATATCACATATAAATATATTTCCATCAAATGCCCACCTTAAGAGGTGGTAGATATGTTTGAACAATCATCATTTAGTGAGGCAGTGGTTCTTCATCCACAGAAACAGTATGTTCTATACCCATTGGATAGAGATGTGTGTATGTTTAGTTCTAATACATCTCATAAAAAAATCTAGTATATCGAGTATACTTGTTTTTTAATAAATAAAAATAATAAAAAGAATTTTGGGGTTGGATATGTAAAATAATATAATATAATTTAAGTGAAGACATTACATTTAATTTTCGTAAATCCCATTGGTTTGAACCAAAAAGATTTCATGAAGTTCCTTCTGCCTAAGGTGAGGCATCTTGGTGGAAGAGGGGTTCTTGAGAGATTATTTAGGAAGATTTTCGATGATCAATGGGGCTCGAGAGATGTGAGAAATGGGATAGATGTGATGGCTTTTTATAAGGGGGAGGAGGGTCACTTTAGGAATGTTTGAAAATATTTTTTATTATATAATTGTTTTTGGTTTCAAAAGGTCCAAAACTAAATAAGGTCAATGATAAGATGACTATGGATATAAAAAGACATCCAATAATAATTGGACAATATTTGGATATTGTTTTAATCTTTATATTCTTATTTATTTACATGAATCATTAATGAGGTAAACACTACATCATTATTGTTTAATAGGTAATTTTATTTATTTGATGTCCAAAAATTATAATACAATTTCCATGATGTGCGAAATCTTTTTATATTTCTAATGAATATTTATATTTTAATGTATAACATTTATATCCCCATGTAAAAAATTATTTACTAATATTTATATATATATATATATATGTTTATGTCATATCTGTCTTTACTTTAAATTAATTAATATAATGTGCCATTATCACTCTTAAGTGACTCCACAGGGTCCCATAATCGACCCAAGGATACCCATGGTCAGAAATGATTCAGACAATAGGATTAGGATATGTTTTCGGGTACTTTAATTTTGTTATAATATTATTTATCTACAATTATTTATAATATTTACACATTCACCATGGTAAATAAAATATTTACTAAAGTAAATATTCATTAGGTCTAAAAATAAAAGTTACCTATTTACACAATTTGGAACTCCTAATTCCAAATATGGAATCAATTTTTTCTATATTCAAAACATATGAGTGGATGAAATTATTTTTAAATTAATTCTCGTTTTCAAAACTAAAAGCATGTCTTTAATAAATAATAACTATAAAAACTTTGACAGTTGTTTATGTCCAATATCAATGTCAAATTACATCCAATGACAAAAATTGGATTTAATTTCAAAAACATAATCTAATTAATCATTAAAACCAATTAAAAAGATAATATATAAAAATAAATAAATTATATTAAAAGGAAGTTTCGAATTATAATACAGTATTTTCACTATTCATAATAAAGAGTTTTATCAGGAAAAAAAGTTACCCAAAGTAAATTTTAATGTCCTGATTATAAAGAATTTTATTATTTTGTTAAATAAAACATATAAAAGTGACCAAAATAATATTTAATTATGGTTTTCCATCAAAAGGTTGTAAATTGTACTTTTTATGAATATTATATATTTATTCTTAAAATTAGATTAATTCACATTTTCAGCCTCTAACTTTTATTGGATAAATGTGACCTCATTTAACATACATGTAGAATCAGATTGTAGTCAGTTCTATTCATTCCCAATTATAAAATTGGTTGGAATTAACTACAATTTAAAATAATATTATTATATTCTTATTTTTCAGTATAACTCAATATTGTGAGCAACGTAAGCTTTCAAAGAATCCTGTCGTTACATATTGGGAACACCAATGAACATAGAATCCCTTATAAAGTAAAATTAATATTTAATTAAAAAATATTAATAAGTATGAAAATAACATTTTCTTCACTTACCTGAGATGTTACAATAACTCCCTTTACGATATTATTTTTCACCCAACTCATACATCAGCCCATATGTGCCAAATAATATGGATCACAATAGAAGATTCTATAGCAGCCTTCCAAGAGAAAATATAACCCCCCATGTTGGGGGAATATCTACCACCACCATCTTCAGGTCTTTAATACCAATGATTTTTATGGATGTATGGGAAGTATCTAAAAAGGAAAACTAAAACACTAGGCTGAGTGATTTATCCTTTAATTCATCATAATGTAGCTCATCAGTATCTGAGAGGATCCTAGAGAAATCAATGGTGGTTTTTTATCATCCCGGGCCTGCATGGCTAGGGGAATTAACAAATAAATTCCAATCCAAGGATTCATAAGATCCCCAATTGTCAAAATTTAATCCTTAACAATATGATCCCAAAATACCAATTGTTCCCCTAAATATCCCCTTCCCATAAGGCTATGGGAATTTTCATCATCATCATATCTACAAAGAGAATAAATCATCTCTATGATCGAAATTTAATATCAACGGTCGATTTCCCATTTATTTCTCCCACTGAATATGAACCTATCTTATTTGGGGAATGATTATAAAAACCACAAAAAATTAATTCATGGTCACTTTTCATGGGCCATGACTGGAGGATTTTATGTTATAGAAAATCAAAACTATCCTGGGTTGAAATATAAAATTGTCCAATATATTCAAGGGTTAATGAAATGACCCTAATTCAAGTAGTGTAGAATCATCCTATTGCATTGATATTGATCAGAAAACTACTGTTTGAAAATATACCTATGGGAATTACATCACTATCAACACAACATGTAATGTGTATTATGATGAAAATGATGAGAGATCAAATATAGAAAACATACCCTGATAAGAGTATATGGATTCACTCACATAGGTTGTACATACCCATAACCATAGGACAATCCCAAGCATAAAACCTGTGAATGCTTAGATTCCACCTCCACAGTGAAAAACCTCCAATGTTAAAGGGAATTAAGTGTTCTATCCCACTCATCACCCAGATGGTTTTAAATTCATCTGTGGTTGGGAAGTTTTCAAAATATGAGAATGAGATATAATAACTCAGACAACTCAATATGGAGGTAATAAATAGAAAATCCACAATGGGTATTGTCTTTTTCCAGATATGAATATCCCCCATACATTTTGGATGAAATGATCCACAAGCTTGAGTGACATCTGAGAATCACACTAACATCAGATCTAGGCTTCTGTTGTATATAAATAATGAATTTGAAGATGATCATGACTGACATCCATTTCTGTGAGAGTCTATCTATTTATAAATACATAATTATTTCATATAGATAATTTATAATGAATGGGATACAAAAATGGGGCAACATCATCATGCCCCATCCACTCCCTATAGACAGGTGGTGGCTTAGAATACAGTTCCTTTAGAACTGCTCAATCCCATTGAGTCATAGGATACTCGTAATGGAATCCATATAAGGCAATGTGATCCTATGCATCCTAAAAAAGACCCTATCCTAGATTATTGGATGAAATTTTTCCACTAACTGGTTTCAATAATCTTACATTCTTTACCTTCAACGACATGGGAGACAAAATACAACATCAATTAAACATCATGTCCTAATGTAGTCCGGTGATGGGACACTGAGATCTCTATATGGAATCAAGGAGGATGTTTTATTATATATAATCAAATAAGTTTATCCTTTATTCGATAAAATAATGTTTCGTTGGATTATTTTTCAAGATTTGAAGACCTTATTCATCAATTCATTTGCTATTTCATATCCATACTGAGTAAAATGACAATTGATGATTAGAAAACGTGTAAAATACATGAAAATGTTATGGTGTTTGAATTCAATCCATATGGAATGGTATATTCTATTCACTCAACATAGATCATTCAAAAGGTAATGTTATAGAACACTGTTGTGAAAATATCTTGGATGAACTTCTAGCAACACTAATTGAGATGAAATATCTAGATGAATTCAATGAGTTTGCTGAAATGGTAAAAATTATGGAAGACATCATTCAGCTGACCTGATCTATGTCTTTACACATTCCCTCCACATATAGGAAAACTATGTTATATGTAGTGAATACGACTATTTCCCTCAATCTAGTAGTAAATCACATTCAAGAACATATTAATTCAATGACCACCTAGTTCCCCATATCTAGAAGTATCGATTACAATATTTCCCTTAACTAAAAGAAAAAAATAGATCAGGGTCACTTGAGAGTTGGGGAATTGATTAAAAAACATTCTTCTTCCTAATTGATAATTTACTTGATTATTTTCTTATAAGCATGGATAATAACCTTCTTACGTTGTCACGGGCCTAGAATCACCTTGAATTCAAACTCACTAATTATCTGCAATCCTTCACTTTTTATAGAAGGGTGGGTTACAACATCCTTGATTGTGTCTTTTCAAATTTATCCTCAAAATACTGATGGATTTTTGACAAGTGATGTCAGAAGACCCCTTGGAACATGTGAACATCATAACCACTTCCCAATCAATAGAACATAGTGATTAGATAAAATTTCTAGATAGGTATGGTCTGAAACGTCAAAAATATATGACTAGAAAGGTAGTTGACTAAGATTATGATATCAGGAGGTAAAAGATTCTCAAGCCCATAATAACCCCATCGCCAAGGGAGGTGAAATCAATGAAACCTCTCCGTGTTGAATGTTACCTCCAGAAATAGGAGTAGAAAAAATAGATAGATTCATATTCTTCTCTGATGCAAGCTCTAACTCTTATGGATTTATTCACTACAACATGCAATGCATTAGAACCACACCATAAATTTGAACCCATGTTAGACGCAGAAATTATATATAGTTATATTAACATGATACCCTTGTAGGAACCTTTATTTAATGATAAGTATTCCTCTGAGTATGAGTCCCCCATACTAGGTTGGGGAGGTAGAGGCTGAAGATGCATGGGTCATTGGTACATAGGAATACATGGGCTTGTTCAGACCCAATATTTTAGTAACCTCTCCATAGATGAAATATATGTGGCTGAGACCCATGATAATTCGCACTGGAAAACCCAATTGATAACTGGCGGAATCCCAGAATCCACCAATGGTAATCAATTCCTAGTCATCTTAGAACAACGATTTGTTGGGGTTTGATTGTCTGATGAACCCAAACAATGGGGAAGGACGAACAACATATTCTACTTGTAGAAGTTACCACCTCAACCTATGCCAAAGTATCAGTCCCATCTGTCTCATATTTCTCAACTCGGGATCTACATAATAAATAGAAACCCCACATCGGGATGTTCTAACCTCTAGTAAAAAGTTTTGTTATTTTTTGATAGATTGTTGTTGTTCCAACAAAAATCATAGTCCTGATTATGTTAAGTATTTCAAAACAATCAATGATGTCCCTATCAAATCCCTCCAAATCCCACAAGATGTAAAGACATAATTCTATGGAGCCATGGTTTATTGAGTAGAGATTGTTCAATCACAATTTAATGTCACCATCTCGTTCACATAGTAGGATCTAGATGAGGTCATCTAGGGTCACATATTACCCCTATATGCTTCCACCCGACAAAAAAAATATCGACATTTTAATGGATCTGATTGAAATTTATCATGAGAACAACTGATCCTGATTTGGACTCTTCAACATTTGGGGTATATAGAGTGACATTTATCTCCCACAAATATGACAATTAAATTGTATGATAAGAGTGAGAAATGACCTCTCAATAAGATCGAGACCGAATATGATTTTGGTTTTCTCACATAGAAAAATAATTTAATGGTTAAACATAATAAAACAACATATATTGTCCTACTTGGATGGTACTATATTAATGGACATTTGGTTATACCTTCAATATTTCATCGCTGTTTTAAATACCCCATCGTTTGGGAGGTCGGTATACAATATGGTGACAAGGATCCCATTGAGTGATTCAAAGCCACATATTTATAAGTATGATTCTATAAAATGTAAGGAAAACAACCAACGGTGGAAGAAAATATACAGGTCACACCCCTCGATATCATGGTTACCACCCATATGAATCCCTTGATTATGAAAAACCTTTATTATGTGCTACCCATAAATCTAGGGGAGGAAATATACTCAATCCAAGATTTCCATGGTCCTTGTATCCCCCGTGAAATTACAAAATAAAATCATCTCTAGAATCTCATTCAAATAACTATGGCAGTAGGTGATGACAATGTCTTTTCCTATGAAATATCGCATACTAAATGTGATATAGATTCCCTCATATTTCCTACCTCATCAGAAAAATAATCAATGTACTCGATAGGGGAATAAGAAGAGGATTTCATAGGAACTCCCCTCCCATAATTGAGGAAGGTGTCTCCATCACCATCAGTGAACTCTGGTGGGTAAATATGGGAATATATTAAGAGATATTACCATCATTGATTAGTGTCTCTATGCCCCTGGAGGAGAAATGTAATGCCCAATGTTTTATCAATGTAATTACATTCATATAATTATTCAATAATGTATAATCACATTAGGAAACATATTGACATATATCGATACTAAATACTATGTGATCATTAAACATAATTTTTTCACTTTTGTGTATTGAATTTCGAAAATAGGATATACGTTGTTGCGTCCATGATGATTTTTGGGGTTTCATAGAAGAAACATAACATTTTGGTGAATATTAACCAACCATTGTGAATAGTATCATACCCTTAAGAAAAGTGATCATAAATATGATAGTATATATATATGATTTTTGTGAATGAATGATATACCTATATCTTCATGTAAGTAAATAAATGATTTTAAATTGGTATTTTTTGAATAAACATTTATTTTATTTTATGATTTAATTTAACATATTTAGAAAATTAATTTTTTAGAAATGGAGTTCATTTTTGGATTCTACTCTCATAATAATGGTTAGGGTGAAATTTTTGGATTTTTCTGAAGTACATGAATTTTTAATGAATAATGAAATACAATAATTTACAAAATAAGTTAAATTCATGAATTATATAGTCATGGGTGATGTTATTCTGATGTAAACCCAATTGGTTCAAACACACATGACCTCCGTACAATATTGAGTCATGTAACACTATTGATTTATTGTCTTTATGGAAAATAATAATCTAATGATTAAATTATTCTGAAATCACCCCTCCCATTCACTATAAATACCACCCTTAACTCCATTATTTCCACACACCTCTCAAGATTAAATCTCTGTCTAAACTCTACCCAATAATATTACCTAGCGTCTCCCTCATTTCCAAATTTATGATGGCCTCATCGAAAGAATAATCCAAGGTTTTATAAGGTGTATTCAATAGGTAATTCCCCTCTCTCCTTTTCCACTAATTTCCATTAAATTTCAAGTTACTTAATATATCTCAACATCTCTTCATACACATGGTATGGTAACTCCAAAATATTATATATAATGTAATTTTATGATATGAAAGAGATAATATATCATCCAACCCCCCTCTCCTCTTCTTTTTTTATATAGGAAAACATTTTTCGTGGGGTGTAAATTTATTACCATCATGAACGACATGTCTTAATTTTTATTTACCGACATAAAATATTTTAAGGAACCATTTTTAAGATTTCAAAATATTATATTATTTGAATTATATCATATTTAATGTACTGTAACTAACTTATGTACATACTACTAAATGATTAAACAAAACCAGTGTGTTGTGGTAAAAAAAACCACCCGAACTAACCCAAACGATCATTATAAAATTATTATCTAATGATTCATTATAATGGTATATAAACGAAAAATTTTACGATATTTAACATCATAAAAAACAAATAATTAATGTGCTAGATTATTTGTATTTTTTAAATGAACATCTATTCATGAATACATGTGGATCATTCAGGAAAACTATAAAAAAACATACATTCCCAAAAATGAATTTAAACTCTATAATTCTTCCAAAAACCCATAAATGAACTTAATAAATACATTATTAATATTATAAATGGTACTATAATTGTTTATTAATGAATTTAATGTGGTTATTCAGGACACTAATGTGATAAAAGTGTTCAGATACAAGGTAAGGGGAAATTCTCGAACCCAACTCTCATTCATTGTGATTCCCTCATTCAAACCATTTTCATTATGGATATAACTTAAGATTCATTTATTCATCCTTATATTAACTATTCTATGATATATATGATTTCTAATTGAGTTTATGAAAAACCCAATGTTCATCAAAAATAAATCTTCTTAGAAAAAAAACACTCGTTTTAACTTCTCAAATATTTTTTCAACATCAGTCATCGTTGATTGCTATATATCAAGAATGTAATCACCTATTTATTTAGGGAAAAAATGTTTATGAATAAATTTTTTATTATGTGAAACCAATTCCATTCAATGGTCTAATATATGTTTATGTATGAAATCATTTATATGTGGAATATAAGATAATGTAATTTTTTTGATATGATAGGAGGACCCAGAATTATACAGTAATCCAATGCATTTGGTAATGTGATGAATCTCATGAGTTAAAGGTAAAATATGTGTGAAAATGAGGCTGGAATTTTTCATAAATTTGTGTGATAGTTCACCAATAAGACATGATGTTACATTTTTTATGAATTTACACATTTCAAGTCTATTCCTAATATTTCCTCTCATGATTTTGATCTTATTCAAATGTTATGATGATAATGACTTTTATGATCCCATGTGTTGTTATTTCATGTTCTTATATATAATATTACTAGGATTTTAGCTAACCCCCTTTTGATTTATATACACACGTGACTACATGTACTAAGGTGAGATCAAGAGAAAATAAGAAGCTATATAAGAAGGAATTAAATAAATGTTTTGTGTTGTAAATTTTATGTACGGTCCTATTTTGGCAAAGAAACTAATCCTTTTTATCCTCAATTTGAAATTTTTTTTATATTTTTTATCAGTAAAATGATGTAAAATTAATGAATGAAAAGTAGGGTCTGTATAGTTCGTAACTGAGACATGGATTAGTTAATTTGGAAATTATGATTAGGGAATCATAGAAAAAACATTTAATATGATAATAAGAATAAGTATGTACTCAAGAAGATTTTATAATGATACGGATACCATAAAATATACATTTATCATAAATTTCCCATGGGAATTACTTATTTATTCATAACATGTTGACAAATTTTTTGTTCTAAACATTTCATTTTTATAAATGGTGGGAACCAGGAGAAACCATGCTAGAAACCCATTCGAGGGACAATGTAGCAATTACGGGAACGATTTTCATAATGCATTTGAAGGTGGAGTTCAAAATATCATGGTAATGAATACCCAACTATCTTTGGTTATTAAAAAAAAGAATAATAGAGAATTTCCTCATTCACCTATGAGGTAGAAACTGGTTGTCGAGTGTTCTATACTGCAATGACCACATGAATTTAGTGGATATTCTGATCCACTAGTCGCAGAAAAATGGGTCAACACAATGGAGAAGATCATTTTTAGGCTTCCATATATTTAAATGTAGATGATGACACTATCCATTTATCGTCATGATTGAGAGACCGACCAATGGTGGGATTTGATTAAGAATGCCAAGACGGCTGAGAAAATGGAAGAGATGATATGAGAATACTTTAAGATAATGTTTCATAACCAGTATTTCCCAAGAACACTATGTAAAAATATTTTTAGAGAATTCATAGGGCTCATGAAAAAGGAAAGAGAATCTGTCATGAGTAATGAAGAGAATTTTACAAGGCTTTCAAGGTACGCTTTGGGTTTTGTTATCAACAATGATAGAAAAATTGATAGATTATTTTGTGGATTAAAACCACACATTATAAGGGCTCTTTCAATATGAGACATTGGGAGTTATTAAGAAGTTTTTTGGTGTTCCCTCAAATCGGAGATGGAGTTTGGAGAATGATCCCATTGCTATAGTGATATGAAATAAAAGATGGTGTTTCAAGCTGGAGGTTCTAATTATAATGGTGGGAAAAATCAATGAACAACATGCAAAAAAAGTTGCAAGATACATCTTGGGAACAAAATTAAATAGATAATTAAATGCATCATGTCTGTGAAACACGGATGACATTATCAAGGGTGTAGAAAAAACATGAATATAAAAGAGAATGTAGTGGAAGAAAGGATAGAACCACCAATGGTATAATGATACAAATACAGGGAGAAAGGCCACTATGAAATCCAGGGATCTAAACCATGAGTTTTTTAGTGTAATTAGTGTCATCAACAACCAATGAAATAGGAACAAGGGAAGGATTATTTCATCACTATTGTGGATGTGGATCAAGATAATGAATTCATACAAGTTACAATTCTTATTAACTCATGAATGGAAAAAGTCTTATTAGATTCTAGGTCTTCACATTCCTTTATATCATGAAAGTTTTCTATAACTATATAATCAAATCCCTAAAGTCATGAAGTAGATTTAACTATAAAAACACTAATTGGTTAGTTCATTGAAACCAAGTGCTTGACTCATCTCATGTTGGCATATTTGGGAAGATTCATCAAGTGAATCTTGTGATACTTCCATTGGTGGAATTTGTTTCTGTAATGGGATTTGATAGGCTCTAGTTATATAGAAAACATATCAACTTTCGTGAAAAGAAAATATATTTTCATATTACAAACCATACCATGATCCTCTACAAATTAATAGAAGATCATGAATATCCTTGTGAGAATCTTTCAACAGTGTGGGTATTGATTCCATGTGAAGAGGCATCAAATGGATGAATCAAAGGGAAGTGTCAACCTAGAGGAAATTACCATCATGAGGGAATATGGTTTGGTATTTACTGAAGAGATACCCTGACATCTCATTGGTAATGATGTATATTTCTTCCAAGAACTCATACCCGGAGGTAATACTATCTCAATGTATCCCTTTAGGATGGCTCCTATTGAACTAGAGGAGTTAATGAAGTACCGCAAGAGCATTTGAAAAAAGGGTTCATACACCCAAGTGTGTCACCTTGGGGTGAAGCAGTGCTCTTTATAAATAATAAGGATGGAACACTACAGTTGTGTATCTATTATCTGTAACTCAAATAGATCACCATAACGAACAAGTATATTCTTCGATGGATAGTTGACTTGTTTGATCTGTTGTAAAGAGCTCAATACCTCTCAAAGGTGGACCTGCATTTTACAAATCATCAATATTTGGTGAAGAAGGAAAATATTCATATGACCAATTTCCATACACGGTATGGGCACTATGAGTTTCTGGTGATACCCTTCAGACTTACTAATTCACCTATAATCATCATGGATTTGATCAATTGAGTTTGTAGAAATTACCTCGAAAAAATATGTGGTAGTGTTTATCTATGATATTATAATCTAACCCAAGAGCATGGAGGAACATGAAGAACATCTATGACTTGAGGTCATGATATTAAAGAAGGATAATTGGTATACCATGTTTGGAAGGTTTGAATTTTGGATATAGCATGTCACATTCTTTAGACATCTGATCACCATAGAGGGAATTTTTGTGGACCCTTCAAAGGAAAAGGTAATTGAGGAATGGACCATACCCTATATTATCAATGAAATATGTAGTATTATTAGATTATCAGGGTGCAACCAATGTTTTTTGAGTATTTTCTCAGTATTTTATATCCTGCTAACTATGTTTACCAGGAAAAGGGGTAAAGTCTGTCTGCACAGATGAATGTTAGGAATGCTTCATGGTGCTAAAGAGAAGGATGATCATGTCACCTTTAATCAAATTACAAAACAATAGAGAATTTTTTATGATATATAGTGATGCTTCAAATAAATACATTGGTTTTATACTCATGAAAAATGATAATTTGATATCCTATGCCTACTGAAAGTTGATGATCCATGAGCAGAACTACCCAACGCATGATCTAGAGCTTGAAGTTGTGATTTCTACCATGAAAATCTGGTGTCACTACCTCTATGGTGAGAAGTGTTACATATATACTGATAAAAAGAGGATAAAATATATATTCACACAAAAGGTGCTTAACATGTGTCAAATGATATGGTCATAACTAATCGAATAATATGTTTTCTAAATTCATTATCATCCCGGTAAAGCAAACATGGTAGCTGATGCTCTATACAGAAAAGAACCTTCTAATTTATCCATGTTATGGATTGAAAAACACCATATCTTCTTGGATATGCAATGGATTGATTTGGAAATCATAAGGGAAGGGGATACATCCTACCTTTCCCAATTTATTTTTCATCCAACAATCCAAGATATGATTAAGGTAGCACAATGTGGATGATCTGGATTTACAAAAGAAGGTGAATGTTGTAAAGGGAGGGATGTTGCATGATTTCCATATTGAAAATGATGGTGTGATTTAGTTTTGAACGCATCTTTGTGTGATATCATCACAAGTGATAAAGAAAGAGCTATTAAAAAATCTATATAGCTCAATATTATCTATCCATCTTGGTCTCACCAAGATGTACCGAGATCCCTAAGAACACTTCTAGTGGGATAACATGATGATGGAGATTGCGGAATATGTCCCAAGGTGCATGGTCTGTCAGGAAGTTAATGAAGAAAAAAAATTCCAACGGGATGATTCAACCACTAAATATAACCATGCACTAATCGGAGACTGTCACTATAGACATTGTCATGGGTCTCCCGAAGATGGAAAATTGAAATAATGCGATATGGGTGGTGCTTGATAGAATCACAAAGACTGTCCATTTTATCATTATTCCAAAAGATATCTCACTTGAACAACATGCAAAGATATATATGAAGTATGTGGAGATAATATATGGTAAACCACTATCAATTTTCTATAATCATGCACCAATGTAGACATCTAAATTCGGGAGAATTCTTCAACCTGATTTGAGAAATGAATTAAATTTCAGCATGGCATATCACCCACAAACGGATGGCCAATTTGAGAGGACTATTCATATGCTTTATGATATTATAAGAGCCTAATATTTAGTATTAAAAGGTGGATGGGATCACTATATCCCATTGTTTTAATTCTTATAAAACAACATCTTCCACTCAAGTATTCAGATGGCTCTATATGAAGATTTATTTGGAATGTCATGTAGAATTCCAACATGTTGGGATAATGTTAGAGAAATAAAGAAACCTAAACCTAATCCTTTGAAATAGATGACAGAGAAGGTTAATGTCATCTAGAAACATATCATATCCCCTCAGATTCTGAAAAAGTTCTTTGCTAAAAATCATTGGAGGGACTTCAAGTTCGATGTTGGAGATAAAGTCTTCCTTCGAATATCACCATGGAAGAGAGACATGTGGTTCAGAATGAAAAAGAAGTTCTGACCTAGGTACTATGGCCCCTTTGATATCATTCACCACATAGAATATGTTTCCTATTGGCTTCAACATCCAAAAAATATGGCTCATGTTCATTATGTGTTTCTCGTGTCACTCCGGAAAATGTACATACTAGATCCCTCACATGTTCTTAACTCAGAGGTGGTACAACAGGAAGATGATATACAATATGAGGAGTAGCCAAAAATGAATTTGGATAGGAGTGATAAGGTTTTACGCCACACTACAATCCACATTGTAATTTTTTTTGGAGGAACCATAAATTTTAATAATCAACATTGAAATAATATGAGGTGATGAAGGAGAAGTACCCTCACCAGTTTGTGTGAAACAAAATTTCGAGGGTGAAATTTCATAAGGGGAGAAGATTATAACAACCAAAATTTTTATCAATGTAAATACGTTATTATAATCATTCCTTAATGATTAATCACATTAGGATTAAAAATGACATATAATTATTCTAAATATTATGTCACCATTCTACATAATTTTTCCAATTTTTTGTTTTGAATTTGGAATATCTAACAAACACGGCTGCGTCCAAGATAATTTTTGGGGTCTGATAAAAGAACATAATATTTTGTTGAATCACAACAAATCCTTATAAATAGTAACCTAAACATATGAATAGTATCTTACCCTAATGAATTATAACCTTACATATGATAGTATATATATATGATTTATATGAATGTATGGTATACCTATAACTTTTGGTAAGTAAATAAATGATTTTAATTGTTATTTTTAGAATAAACAATGATTTTATTTATAATATTTAAAAAATTATTTTTTAAAATTAGAGTTCATTTTTGGATTATACACATCTAAAAATGGTTGGGGTTAATTTTTCAGATCTTTTTGAAATAAATTAATTTTTATGAATAGTGATATTTCATAATTTACAGAATACGTTAAATTCATGAATTATTGAATCATGGGTGATGTTATGAAAAATTAATCCCAATTAGTTCGAAATTAATTTATCTCATTACTATATATAGCCATGTAACACTCATTATTTGTTATTATGAGTGTAATTAATAAACTAATGATTAAATTATTTGGAAAACACACCCCCAAAGTATCAATACAACCCTTCACACACTCATTTCATCACACCTATCAAGTTTTAAGCCCTGTATAAACACTTGAAAAACAACTTCCCTCACCCCTCCCCCATTCCCAAGAGATTATGGTCTCATAAAAAGGCCAATCTAGGGTTACTTAAGTAGTATTGATGAGGAAATTCCACTCTCTATCTTTTCCTTTAATTTCCATTCAATTTCATGTTATTTTCCTATTATCTCCCCACCTATCCTCATACACATGGTAGGGTTACTCTGGAATCATACATATAGTAGACTTTTATGATACAAATGGGATTATAATTTTTCCAACCCCCTTCTCCTCTTTTTTATTATAGAATGGAAAACATTTTTCTTGATGTGTTAATTTATCACCTACAAGAATGAAATGTTTTTATTTTATGTTACTTCCTTCAGATATAGTCCTAAAAACATTTTTATGGTTTATCCATATTATGTTATATCCATTTTTCTTATCTAATGTTTTGGAACTATCTTATGTACCAATTACTAAATGATTAAACAAAACAAATTCATTGCGGTTGAAAGCATACCGAATTAACCAAAACGATCATCATTAAATTCTTATTTATTGATTCGTTCTCATGGTATATATATAAAACATTTCATGTACGGTAACATAATAAATAACATATAATTATAATTTTTCATGTTTATCCATGTTTTATATGAATATACATTCATTAATACAAGTGAAGAATTCCAGAAAACTATAATAAATGAACATTCCCAGACAATGAATTTAAACTCTATAAAAAATCCAAAAGCTCCTATAAGAATTTAATAATCCTTTGTTAAATCATATTAAGGGTTCTAGAATTTTTAATTAATGAATATAATGTGGTTATATAGTAAATTAATGTGAATAATGAATTAAGATACATGGTATGGTGAAATTCATAAACCCAACTCTCATCCTTTGGAATTTCCCTCATTCGACCCATTTTTTAGTGTGGATATTCCTTAATAATCATTTATTCATCTGCCTCATACATATTCCAGGATATACATGTTTTATAATTTAGTTTATTACAAACCAAATGTTCTTCCAAAGGAATTATTCTTAAAAATAAACCCACTCCTTTTACTTCTCAATGATTGTTTCTACTTCACACATTATTTTTTGTTCTATTTCAAGAATGTTATCCACTATTTATGATAGATACCAAATTTTTATGAATATATTATTTATGATTTTAAAATCATTCAATTAAATGGTGGTATTATATGATTACATTTGACATATGTTATATGTGGAACACATGATAATTTAAATTTTATTTTGTGACTGGAGGAGCCAAAAATATATAGAGCAGTATGAATGTTATGATGTGACAGGTGATCCCGGAATAACACAACACTCCAATGAAATTGATAAAGTGATGAATCTCATGAGTTAATGTGAAATTATGCATGAAAATGATGTTATGATTTTTCACAACTATGAGTGGTAGATTACCAGGAAGACATGATGTTACATTTTTTATGATTTGTCGCATTCCAATTCATTTCATAATGTTTCCTCTCATGATTATGATCTTTTGACCTTGTTATGATGATCATTTCTAAACTCATCCAATGTTTTGTTGATTCATGTTCTTATATATACATATACTAGGATTTTATCTAGCCCTCTTTTGATTTATATTGTCATGACCCGCCCTCGAGACTCGTGTCGTGACTACCACAATCCCGCCTTCCATAGGCCAGGGGATGGCAACTAAGACCAAAGGCGTAAATCCCGATATCAAGGTAGGCATTGCCCATAAGTAAGAAAACAAACACCACAGAGTATGCAAGAAGAAGTAAACACTATGTAAAATGAGTGCAAAGGTAAGTGCTGGAAAGTAAATGGGCCAGAATACAAACCAAACTGAAAGTAAAGTACAACTGAAAAGAGAGTACATCGGTAGAAATGTACAACAGCAACACTGAGCCGTACTCTAAAAATCCCACCTGAAGGGTGGGTACAGATAGTATCCTCATCTCCTCGGCTCCAGTTGTCTGTTCCGTGTACGTCTGGTCCAGTGATCCACCTCCAGTTATCGTCCAGCTCCACGAGCCCCTACCTCGATCAGCAATGTCTGTCATCTGCATCCAACCCAACGTAGTGCGGGCACAACCTGTGCAGGGGTGAGTATACGCAACTCAGTAGGGACCCCGAGACCCCCGAAGGTCTCCCGGAATCCACGAAGGATAAACCACAAAGGAATGTTACAATAATGACGTAACAACCAACCCTACATCGGTATATTCCCATACATATACCTAATTCATCAATTCCTGTTCGGCTCCAAAATCTGAGCCCAAGTTCGATCTAGTCCAGACCGGATAGTAAAACCCAATCCACACAGGAAATCACAACCCAATCCACACAGGAAAACAAGTCAATCATATCGAAGATATTGATTGAAAATCAAGAGTCTGCTCATACAGGTACACATTTCATAAGATGATAGAGATGATCAAATTAAGCCACTTATTCATCTAAGCTATCGGACCCACATAGGATACAAGGCCAAATAAGCTGTTGGAACCACAAAGGATACAAGACCAGCTACTCTGCCGGACCCACGTAGGATACAAGTAGAGAGTCAAATACTGTCGGACCCACATAAGATACAAGAATAGTAGTCAAGTATTACTGGACCCACATAGGATACAAGAACATTAGTCATCACCGTCGAACCCACGGTGGATTCCAGAATAGTCGTCGTCGCTGCCGAACCCACGGAGGATCCCAGTACAGTCGTCATCGTCGTTGTAGTCGTAGCCAGCTCTAGGGTTCCCACACACAACATGCTCTATTCCGAGAGGATCCACTCCAAGATCCAAGAGGTTCGATACATCAACTGGCAAAAAATACGAAGTTTATGTATCCCAAAGTTCCATCTCGTCAATAGGAACTCAACGCAACAGATGGTACATCAAAAGGATGCCCGGTCTGAGAGTTATTAGCTTTTTCGTCCCAGGGGCCCAGATTGTTTCTAAGCTATAACCAACCCGACCGTACTCCAGCTATGTCCAAACCTCGAGCGGAGAAATCCAATAGAACCATATCACTAATAGGAATCCATCAAATTCGACATCACGTCAATCGGACGTCCGGAGCTCATGTTATAAGCGTTTTCGCTCCAAGGGCCTGGTTGGTTTCGTGTTCTAACAAACCCGGCCATACCCAAATTACTCTGGAACCTTGAGTGTAATATACCGAAATGATTTTCTCAATCAATGATCACTATGCAAATGACGGTGCGTAGATTGGATGCATGTAGCCCATGTTATGGGCGTTTGAATAGATATTTCCGAAATTAGGGGGTTTGGGTCCGGACTGACCCAGCCCAAAACCCCCTGGGTCGGCCCGAACTGGGTCAACCCGTCCTAGGTCCAGGTCAGGCCCATTTGAGAGTGGCCCAACCCGGTTGGCGTAGCATGGCCCATCGGCGCGGCCCGACCCAGCGGCGCGGCCCGACCCACCGGCGTGACCCGGCCGAGCGGTGTGGCGCGGCCCAATGGTGCGGCCCGACCAAGCGGTGCGGCGCGGCCCGCGTGGCTGGTGGCTCGGCCTTCGACCGAGCGGAATTCAGAGGGGGGGGGGGGTGTTTCCCCCTTAATTGACAAATGTCTAGCCATTTATGGTCAGCCTTAACTGAACCCGCGGGGTCTTGCCTCCAGCTGGCTCCAGCGGCGGGCTCAGTTGGCCGCTTCCCCGAACTGCCATGACTATTGGTTGTGGCTCCTCCCCATCCAGCGTGGGTTGACGGCGCCACACCCCTCTGCCGCGGTTTTCCCCAGCCGCGGCCCTCCTTATTGCTCCGGCGCGACTCGACGGCTCCACAACCCTTCCACACGACACGCTCTCGGTTGTGGCCTCCATTGGATTCAACTGTGCGGTGCGACGTCATCGTGTTCCTTCACCGTGGCCCGCACCAGCCGTAGTTCCCTCGTTCCCGCATGGTGCGACGTCACTGCGTCACCTCCGTTCCAATCCACAATGAAGTAAAACAACTATGGGGAGGAGGGTTGGCCATGTTTGTGCTGTTCGACCTCCCCCTGTTATAATGATAACAAGCGGCCAAGAACAAGAAATTACAACTACAATTAGAGATCAAATTTAATTGATTAAATTTAATATTAACCCCTACCTCGAAGAAGTTGCCGAATGATGATCGTCGCAGGAAATAGAGTCGTGAGGTGAAGCTCCATATATGTTGACAGAGAACGTCTGAGGAGGAGTAGTGTCTCCCTTCCTTTGGTGTGAAAAGAAGACCGAAAGAAGGCGAGTCATCATTCTTCGGGAAAGGCATCACACACCGGCTGTAGAGAGGAGAAAATATGACATGTCTATCTCTCCTTGCGGTGACAGAGTTCTTCGTCGA
Organism: Viscum album; assembly: GCA_963277665.1. NCBI lineage: Eukaryota > Viridiplantae > Streptophyta > Magnoliopsida > Santalales > Viscaceae > Viscum > Viscum album. The sequence goes on along the minus strand of OY728159.1, from coordinate 1,756,579,991 downwards.
AGTCTTCGCGTTCTTTGTGAAAAATATTCAGATCTCCAAGGCTTAGAGTATTCTCTCTTGAAGCATAACACAACAAGCTTCCAACCAAAATAAAATAAGACCCCCCCTTATTTTATTTCTCAAGCCATGCATTTGAAAATTCAAAAGATGAATTAATTTCATTACTTAAAACTAGAGTTGTCAAAATTAAAAGGAGTGTTATCATGTCATCATAAATGTGGATGAGTTACATAACTCATGGGGAGAGGGTTAGAGAATTTTAAATATTGGGACTCGTGTTTTCCCCACCTCACTAAATCCTACCAATAGGAGTTAGAATTTTAGTGGGTGCCTCCCCAACTCCCACACATGGTGTTTAACCACTTAAGTTAAATAAAATTTGAATCACAATTTTATTTTTATTTATACTCAATCCACAATTTTTAACAAATCTTCCCAAGAAAACACAACTCTAGTAAATGTCACCTTAAGAAATTACCAGCGTTATGGTCTCATCAGTGCCCTCAGATTTTGATTCCGAGAATTGGTTCAAAAGATAGAAAAACCCGCTCGTTCGTTCACTGAATGTACCTGAGCTAAACTTCAGAAATTGATTCTGGGCACACCAGGCCTCGGAATCAGGTGCTGTCAGAAACATCGCACTCGTAAAATCCCAAATAATATAATTAAAAAAATCATCAAATTTACGGGTCTTTAAATTAATCCCCCCTCAGGGATTTACGTCCCCATAAAGATACATCGCGAACTAGGGAAACAAATTATAGTACTGAGCACGCATCTGAGCCTCCCAATCCCAAATACTCTCCTAGAAGTTCTCGGGCTTCCACCTGATGTGCAATAGAGGAATCAAATGCCCACATAGGACCCGCTCCTATCGATCCCTGATATCCACCGGGACCTCCGTAAAAGTCACCCTGTCATCGATGTCTATCTCCCCATGGTCGATGATATGCATCGGGTCATGCACGGATCTCCTCAGTTAAGATACGTGGAAGACACCGTGCACCCGGTGCAACTGAAGTGGTAGATCCAGGTGATAAGCCACCACACATATCCTACTGAGAACCTGGAATGGTCGGATGAAGCGGAGAGATAACTTGTCTCCCCAGCCAAATCTTCGTAATCCACACCGAGGTGAGACTCGTACGAAAACATGGTCGCCATCCTAGAACACCAGTGGTCCCCGCCTCCTGTCATCATAAGACTTATGTCGGCTTTGAGATGTCTTCATCTACTCCTCGATGACCTGGACCTTCTCTGTCGTTTCCTCGACCATCTCTGGTCGGACAAGTGTTGACTCCCCAGGGTCTGTCTAGCACAGAGGTGATCTGCAAGGTCGGTCGTACAATGCCTCATATGGTGTCATCCCGATGGTGGAGTGGTAGCTGTTTCTGTACGCAAACTCCACCAAAGGTAGGTGATCCTCCCAGCTGCGACCAAAGCCGATGAAACATGAACGGAGCATGTCCACGAGAGTCTGAATGGTTCTCTCCATCTGACCATTCGTTTGAGGTTGAAAGGCGATGCTCTGGTGTAGCTGCATCCCGAATGGCTCCTGCAACCACTTCCAAAGCCGGGAAGTAAAGTGAGTATCTTGATCAGAGACGATAGATGATGGCACACCATGAAGCCATACAATCTCTTGAATGTAGAGGCGTCCCAAGATCTCCACTGAGCCCTGCTCTCTAATAGGTAAGAAGTGAGCCGACATGGTGAGTCGGTCTACAATCAACCAAATTGAGTCATGTCCTCTGGAAGTACGTGGAAGCCAAGTCATGAAATCCATAGATATCCCGTCCCACTTCCACTCTGGGACCTCCAAGAGCTGTACCAAGACTGTTGGTACCTGGTGCTCCGCCTTCACCTGATATAAAATGAGGAATCGTGAAATGAAATCTTCTACATCCTTCTTCATACCCGGCCACCAGTGCTGTCATCTGAGATCCTAGTACAACTTCGACACTCTTGGATGTACCGCTAATAGGGAATTATGAAACTCTCTCAACACCTGCTCCTGTAAAGCAGCTTGTACTGTGGTACGTCCTTTGAAAAGGATGACGTGCTCTCATCCTACAGAGAATCCATCAGGTGCCTGTCTTGTGGAAATTTGTGCATGTCGTGTCTCACAATCAACATCCCCACATTGTGCCTCTCTGACCCGCTAAAGAAATGGAGGTGTGACTATGATCGACTGTAGAAAGTCTACTCCATCTCTATCCATGAAGGATATCTGCAATGCGGCTAACTGGTCTTTCTCTTATCCAAGAAGTTGAATGGCCGTCCTCCTATTGAGAGCATCTGCTACTACGTTCCCCTCCTAGGAGTATAGACTATCAGAAAGTCATATTCCTGGAGGAACTCGAGCCATCGTCGCCGTCTCATGTTCACATCCTTCTATGAGAAGATGTACATGGGAGTCTGGTGTTTAGAGTATAATGTAATGTTCTCGCCAATGAAATAGTGCTGTCACATCCTCTAGGCGAATACCACTACTGCTAACTCCAGGCCAAGGGTAGCATATTTCTGTTCATGCTACCTCAACTGTCGTGATCCATAGGTGATCACTACCCGCTCCTGCATCAGGAAACACCTGAGTCTAGTCCCTGATGCATCGTAGTAGACTACTTACCCTACTCCATTCTCTGGTATCCACATGATGGATGCACTGGTCAATATCTGTCTCAACTCTTGAGAGCTCTACTAACATCTATCTGACCACACGAAGGGTCTCCCCTTCTTCATCAAATTTATCAGCGGTGCTGCAACTCTGGAAAAATCTGGCACAAATTTCTGATATTACAAAGCTAGACCTAAGAAACTCCACACCTCTGTCATGCTCCTGGGTGGATCCCAAAATAGCACTTCCTTGATCATCGTAGGATCCACCGCAACTCCCACCTCAGAGATGATGTGTCCCTATAAGTGGACCTCACGTATCTAGAATTGACACTTCGATAGTTTAACATAATGAGGGTGCTCTCGGAGTGTGTCTAGTACAACCATCAAGTGGTAGGCATGCCCCACCTCTGTAGTCGAGTATATAAATAAGTCATCGATGAAGACTACGACAGATTGATTGAGGTAAGACTGGAAGATCCTGTTAATGAGACTCATGAACACTACTAGATCCTTTGTTACACTGAAAGGCGTAACCATGAACTCATAGTGGCCATACCGACATATGAAGGCCATCTTTTGTGCATCCTCATCTCGAACTCTGATTAGATTATATCTTGAAAAGTGGTATATCTTAAAGAATCAACGTGATCCCTTGTGATGATCGAAGAGTTCGTCAATCCTCGGAAGTGGATAATTGTTCTTCACAGTCACCTATTTTAGGCGATGATAATTTACACACAGTCGCAATCTCCCGTCTTCCTTCTTGGCGAACAAAATCGGGGAAGCCCAGGGAGAAACACTAGGTCAAATGAATCCCTTCCCCTACAAGTCCTCCAGCTGTACCTGTAGCTCTCGAAGCAATGTGGGAGCCATCTGATATGCTGGAGTAGATATCGGCGTTGTCCCGGGGTATAGGTCAATATAGAAGTCTACCTCTCTGCGAAGAGGATGTCCTGAAATTTCGTTAGGAAAAACGTCCGCATACTGATCCACCACTATAGAAAAACTGGGACTCAACACATCAACTGCTCCTTGGAAGAGTCTAGCCAACTGATGAGTGATCAGCTGTCCTCTCCTCTACGTGAGTCCATCCTATGCTGCAAAGGCTCCCTTCTCGCTGGTGAAGGTGAACCTAATCCCATTGGTGATGAAACACCGCACCTTTCACCTAATACAGACTATCTCAGCATGAACTGTAGATAACCAATCCATGCCCATGATGTCTTCGTAAGGCCTCGGTGCTGCTAAAAGAAGAACCTAGCAGAAGCTCTCGCCTCTTAGAGTAAGCTCACTCTGCGGAACCAATGCGTAATTGTCAAGTCTGCTCACGTATAAGTCTCTATCCATAAGGATAGAGCCAATGGCTCTGTCGTAATCTCCAATATCCGAACAAGGGCAACAGTAATGAAATAATGACTTGATCATGTGTCAATAAGTACTACAGAAATGGTGGAGTATACACAGATAGTACCTCGAATCATATCACGTGCGTCGTGGTCATAGGCCTCTGCTGCCTGAAGATGAGACTACCTATGTCCGCTAGCTCCCTATGGTCGGGGTGGATCTACTAGTGGTGGTCGTGGTAGAGCATCAAAGTGTCGCCCAACACATGCTGCTCGGCCAGCTCCACTTCCTCGTCTGCCTGCTCCCTGCGGACCACCACGGTCAAGCCTCTGTCATTGCCTGGGTCTTCCCTCAACTGTCTTCTTGTTCCTCTGCATAGCGGGTCTGGCAGTCACGATCCATGTGGCCATGTCCGCCACATGCATAGCACTATCTGCTCCTCGTAAGACTGGCTCTGTGCCATGTGACCCGCACCTCTGAGCTTGTGTCCTGACGTCATCCGCCTGATGGTATGTTCTGCTTGGACCCCTGTGACATCCATTGACTGCCAGCTACAGAAGACTCACCTACATGCTTCCCTGCAGTAGGTGTCACTGATGGTGTAGGCTCAGCAAGAAATCTCTCTACGAGAAGGGGTCTCTCCAGTACTCTTGCCTACGTCGGAATGTTGAGGGAGATCATCGATGCCCTGATCTCATGCCCCAGTCCATGCACGAAGGTCCGATCCTTGAAGAATGTGTCTCGTGCCATGTCCGTGGAATAGCGCGAGAGATCGGTAAATCTCACTGAGTAATGGGCTATCATCATGCTACCATGCCGTAGCTGTAGTATCTCCTGAATGTGCACTGCACAGAGGGTGGTTGGTACGAACTCCAAGCGGAAGGGGCTCTCAAAGTCCGACCAGAGAAGAGATGCCTCATCGTGCACCTGGAGCATAAGGATCCACCATCTACCTGCTTCCGCGTGTAGGAGACTCGCTGCAAGGATCACCATGAGGTCAGCTGGTGTCCCCACTAACCGGAAAAATCATACAACAACCTCCATCCAATCCTCAGATGCCTGAGGGTGTGTCTCCCTACGGAACCTGGGTGGACTCTGATGCTGAAACTCGTGCAGTTCAATAAGGTGACGTGCACTCTCAGCGGCTGGGTCTGGTGGCATTGGTAGCTCGGCGGGTATAGGTACCTCCTGTCCCTCCACTGTAATAGGGCCCTGTATCGAGGCCTCATCGCTCAGTGGGTTGTTGTCTCGCATAATGCTCGGAACCCTAGCTGGCTGCCGTCCTCAGGCCATCCTGAAAGATACAGGTGCACCATGGTCAATACAGTATACCTAGTGAGATGACACAAAGTAATCACAAATAAAACTTTGAAACACAAATGCAATCAATGTTTTCGTGTACTGAGTCGGAAATCAGAAGTCAGAGTCCTGGTGTTTGGATACGTCAGCCACTGCACCAACACTGGACACCCTAGACTGAAAACCACACTCAATACCCTTAACATTATTGCTTCACATAGAAGAATGATCAGAGTCCTTTGTTCTTTGGTGGAATCGAACTCCTATAATACCAAATTGTCACGACCCATCCTCGGGAAATGTGTCGTGACTACCCCAAGCTCGCCTTCCATAGTCCAGGGGCTGGCGACTAGCACCAATGGTGTAAATCCCGATATCAGGGAAGGTATTTCCTTTATGTAAGAAAACAAACACCACAGAGTATGAAAAGCAGAAGTAAACACTAAGTAAAATGAGTACAAAGTTAAGTACTGGAAAGTAAATGGGCCAGAATAAAAACCCAACTGAAAGTAAAGTACAACTAAAAAGAGAGTACATCGGCAGAAAATTAAGGCAACAACACTGAGTCGTCCTCTGGAATTCCCACCTGAAGGGTGGGTACATATAGTCTCCTCTTCTCCTCGGCTCTAGCCGTCCGCTCCGTGTACATCCCGTCTAGTGATCCACCTCCAGGTACCATCCATCTCCATGAGCTCCTACCTCGATCAGCGTTGTCCGTCATCTACATCCAAAAAAACGTAGCGCTGGCATAACCGGTGTAGGTGTGTGTATATGCTACTCAGTAGGGACCTCGTGACCCCCAATGTTCTCCCAGAATCCACTAAGGAAAAACCATAAAGGAATGTTACAATCACGATGTAACAACCCACCCTATAGAGGTATATCCCCATACATATACCTAAGTCATCAATTCCAGTTTGGCTCCAACATCTGATCCCATCTTCGATCTAGTCCACACAGGATAGTACAACCCAATACACCTAGGAAAGCACAAAAAAATCCACATAGGAATGAAAGTCAATCATATCGAAGATATTGATTGACAATCAAGACTCAGATCACACAAGAATACATTTCATAAGACGATAGAGATGATCAGATGTTGCCACTGATTCTTCTAAGCTGTCAGACCCACATAGGATACAAGACCAGCTAAGCTGTCGACCAACAAAGGATACAAGACCAGCTACTATGCCGGTCCCACATAGGATACAAGTACAGAGTCAAATACTGACGGACCCACATAGGGTAAAAGAATATTATTCATGTTCTGTCGGACCCACATAAGATACAAGAACTATAGTCATCACCGTCGAACCCACGGAGGGTTCCAGTACAGTCGTCGTTGCTTCCAAACCCACAGAGGATCCCAGAACAGTCGTCATCGTCGTCGAAGTTGCAGCCTGCTCTAGGGTTCCCGCACACATCATGCTCGATTCTGGGAGGATTCTCTCCATGATCCAAGGGGGATGATACCACATCTGACACGAAGTCCAGAGTTGATGTATCCCAAAGTTTAATCTTGTCAATAAGAACTCAATGAGACATATGGTGTGTCAATCGAATGCCCGGTCGAGAGTTATTGGCTTTTTCGTCCCAGGGGGATGGTTGGTTTTTAAGCTAAAACCAACCCGACCGTACTCCTGTTGAATCCATACCTCGATCGGAGTAATCCAATAGACTCGACTCACTAATAAGAATCCAACAAAGTCGACGACACAACAATCAGACATCCAGAGCTCAAGTTATAAGTGTTTCCGCTCTGAGGGCCCGGTTGGTTTCGTGTTCGAACCAACCCAACCATACAAAAAGTTCTCCAAAACTTTGTGTGTAATATAAAATAACAACTGACTCGATCCAATGATCGCTACGCAACTAACAGTGCGTCGATCGGAGGTCCACCGCCCACGTTATAGGCTTTTGAACGGATCTATCCGAAATTAGGGGGTTTGGGCCCGGACCAACCAGGCCCAAAATACCATGGGTCGGCCCGAAATGGGTGGACCCGACCCGGGTCCAGGTCTGTCCCATTTGGGTGTCGCCCGACCCAGTTGGCGCAGCATGACCCAGTGGCGAGGACCGGCCCAGGGGCGCGGCCAGGCCCAGTTGCGCGGCCTGGCACAGCGGCATGACGCGACCCGTCCCAGCGGTGTGGCGCAGCCTGCATGTCCAGCAGCTCGGCCTTTGGCCGAGTGGAATTCGGAGGGGGGGGGGGGTGATGCCCCCATTTATTGATAAATGGCCGACCATTTATGGCTAGTCCTAACTGAACCCGCGAGACCCGTGGGGTCCCACCTCCAGTTGGCTCCAGCGGCTGGCTCAGCCGGCCGCTTCCCCGAACAGCTGCAGGAATAGCCTGCGGCTCCTCCCCGTCTGGAACGGCGCGACGGCGCCGCGCCCCACCGCCGCGGCCCGCCTTGGTGCTCCGGCTCGGCCCGACAGCACCGCGCCCCTTCACCGCGGCCCACTCTCTGTCGCGGCCTCCTTTGGCTTCAACGGCACGGCGCAACAGTGCCACGTTCCTTCGCAGTGGCCCGCACCGGCCACGGTTCCCTCATTCACGTGCGGTGCGATGGAACCGCGTCGCCTCCGTTCCAATACACAACGAATTACAACAATAATGGGGAGGAGGGTCGGCCATGATTGTGCGGTTAGACCTCCTCCTGTTATACCGATAACAAGCGGCCAAGAACGAGAAATTACAACGACAATTAAATTGAAAATTTAATTGATTAAATTTGAACTTAACCACTAACGTGAAGAAGTTGTCGAACGATGATCATCGCGGGAAACGACGTCGCGAGGTGAAGCTCCGTATATGTTGACGGAGAATGTCTGAGGAGGTTCGGAATCTCCCTTCCTTTGACACAGGAAGAAGATCGAAAGAGGGTAGGTCGTCGTTCTTCTGGAAAAGCGTCCCACACCAGCTGTGGAGAGGAGAAGAGACGGCACGTCGATACCTCCTTGCGGTGACGACATTCTTCGTCGAAGTCTGGGAAATCTTTGTGAAGAAGATGAGTATCTCTAAGGATTATAGTATTCTCTCCAGAAACTTAACACAACAAGCTTCCAACCAAACAAAATCGGACCCCCCTTGTTTTATTTCTCAAGCCATGCATTTCAAAATTCAAATGATGAATTCATTTCATTAATTAAAACAAGAGTTGTCAAAATTATAAAGGAGTGTTAAGTTGACGTCCTAAATATGGAAGAGTTACATAACTCATGTGGAGGGTGTTAGAGAATATTAAGTGGTGGGGACCATGTGGGACCCACCTCACTAAATCCTATTAAGAGGAGTTGGAATTTTAGTGGCTCCCACCCCAACTCCGACACATGGGGTTTAACCACTTAAGTGAAATAAAATTTGTAGTACAATTTTATTTCACTTTATACTTAATCCACAATTTTTAACAACTATTCCCGAGAAAACGAATCACCAGTAAAGGTCACCATAAGAAATTACTGGCGCTGCGGTTTCATCGGTGCCCCCGTATTTCGATTCCAAGCACCGGTTCAAAATTTCGAAAAACCTGCTCATTTGTTCATTGAACGTACCCGAGCTAAACTTCAGAAATTGATTCCGGGAACACCGGGCCTCGGAATAAGGTGCCGTCAAAAACTGCGTACTTGTAAAATCCCATAGAAATTAAGTAAAAATTTTCCTTGAAATTTACAGGTCCTTACATGTATTCTCAGGTGAATAAATTTACTGATGAGAGGTAATTATCCAATATGAAGCTAGAGAAGATGATATTAAGTAAATTTTTTGGGTTGTAAATGTGATGCATGGTCATAGTTTTCCAAATACACTAAACCTTTGGATCCTATATGGGAAATTTTAGATGGATTTTTATAACTAAAATGATTTAAAAGTAATGAATGAAAATTAAGGTCTCTATAGTAAATATATTATTATTTAATTTCTAAAGAAACATAAATGTGTGTTTGATATGAAATATACATTAATTATTAGACTGAAACTAGAGAATCCTCAGATTATCACACCTTACTCAATGGACTTGAAGGTATCATAAAGGAGGCTCGGAGGATTCACCCCTATCAAGCTACCAATGTAGGGATGGATGTGGATAAATTCATCAAATCCAGTTTTTTCTCAAGAAGAGAAACATGAAATATGGCTCCCAAATATCATCCTTGTCAAGAAAAATAATTGGAAGGTTTATTTTTTCATCATTTCAGAATACCTTAATAAAAAATTCCTGATGTATTACTTTTTATTTAAAATCATTGAACTCTTGATCAATTCATTTACTTGCATCCAATCACTTTTATTCATGGATGGGTACTTGGGGTATAATCTAATAAAGATGACCCTAAAGATGGGGAACCAAATATCTTCAGAAACCCATGGGTGGTTTTTAAATAATGTCACTCCCTTTAGATTAAACAATCATGGAAAAACATATCATTATCCCTTGCATAAAATATTAAATCCTTTATTTGGATTAATATTTAAATGTTATGTTAGTGAACCGGGGGTCATATATCAATTGTAGTGTGATCACATCATGACTCCTCAAATAGAATTCGACAATTTTTTAATGCTCATTATGAAGATGAATCCGCTATAATTTTATTTTTGGGGTAAAATCCAGAATGTTACTTGGCTTTCTAGTATACCACCATTGGATTTAATGCTTATCCAAAAAGACTATTGTAGTCATTGAAATGGCACATCCACGAAATGTCAATGAAATGGGGGATATGTAAGGCCCCCCACCTACATTAATCTTTTCAAATCCAATCTGGGAAAAAATTAACTCCCCTTAACCATGATAAGAATGAATGGAAGGGAATATGAATGGGATGAGGATATCCAAGAATACATCAAGAGAATAATGTAGTAAATTCTACACCTACCTATCATGATTCTATGGGCGGATGGAAACCAACTCATCTTATATTTGGCTTCCATGGAAAGATCACTCGGTGCTCTCCTCAAATATAAAAATAATGTGGAGAATGAAAATAGTTCTTATTACCTCATTTGAAGGATGCTAGGAACTGAGACAAAATATTCTAAAGTAAAAAATAATTTCCTCATGCTCATCATTGCTATGAAAATAATGAGTTATAACTTGATGAACCAAAAAGTCCACCTTTTCTTTTATATTAATCTACTAAATATTATCTTAGGATTCCCAATGTTTACTTAGAGTTTACCCCAATGGGATATTATTCTATAGAAATATTACATTTATTTCATGTCATATATTTCCGTGAAAATATAGGTCATGGGTGATTTACATAAGGAAGATCCATCCTCAGAAAGTACACTAGTAGAGACCAATCTGCTAGATGATGGGGTAATTTATTCCTATGCTACTCCCTAAACATCAGATATGTGTTTTGTGGGATCCTCGTGAATTCTAACTAGTATGATATTTTTGAAACCAAGTCTCAATTGTGTTATATTAGGGATTTTGTATATCTCTCTAGATAATAAAGATTTTCCAAACTCGTTATGACTACCAGAAGGTGAAAACAATAATGATGAAAACTAAAAATCCCTCATCACGAGCTTGGTACTAGACCTACAGCTACTAATGTACAACCTTATAATCAATGGAGACATAGATCTAGTGATAAAATATACCAATGGCGAATTTGGAATCAAAAAGGGAGAATTGTTCCCTCTCTCAGCTTGTGTAAGTGGAATGATGCAAGGGATCCATTTTGATTCCACATTATATCATGTCTCCATAAAAAATAATTCTTATGCCAATGAATTGACTTATGCAGCCATAGCCCTAGACAATCCTGGTCAGGTATATGAAATCATCCACATGACAGAAGAATGATAGTCTCATCGGTATTTATTTGTGACAAGGAAAAAATATAGCAGATCAATAGTTTTTTAGAGTGAGATGAACTGACATCCACCCCTAGAGGGATGGAACCAATAATTGATTATCATCTAAATGGGAATCTCCAAAAAGACCATGCTTTAAGGGAATATATTTTTTTTAGTAGAAAACATTGCCCTCTTAGATGAGCCATACGAGTAATTATACCTATTCAAGAGAGGATTTGATGTAATCCTCCTCAAATGCATAATAGAACGAGAGATTCACACCATCATGAAATATGTTGATGATGGATCCTTTAGTTATAATTTTTATGGGACTAAGCTCTCCAACCAAATCATTAGGTCAGGTTACTACTAGAAAAACACAATACATGACTATTGGAATTCTCTATAAAATTTCATGCATTCCAAATACCTAAAAAATTCATCCATTAACCCATAGAAATAATATAGATTGCTAAATATTCATGTCTATTTACCATATTATGAATTGATGTTGTGGGGACACATCCCCTAGCCACAACTATATTGCTTAATTACATCCTCACTGCCACTAACTTATTCCAAAATGGGTTGATGTAATATACCTAAAGAATTTCAAGGAAAATAATATCATCAAGATAGTGAATTATAATATCATTAATAGTTTTGAAGTACCTTATAGGATAATGATGTAAAATGGAACCAATATCTTCCCTACATTGATGAAGAAATTAGACCATGAGTAATGTATTGAGTCCAGCCATTCATACCACAATCATGTGGTGCAAGATAAGGATAATAGAGTCCTTCTATATGACTATAATAATTTTACTCCATAAGATGGTTAATAAGGAAATTTAGTTTATGAAAAACAAGATACTCCATAAATTATGGGCCTATGGTACCACCACACCTACTGTTTCCCATGAAACTCCATATTCACTGGAATATGTAACCAATATAGTTTTACCCATAGACATCTATTTTACCTAAATTTTAATATATATCTGTGGGAAACTATTTGATGTTGTTATATAAATAAAATGATTGGAAAATTAGATCGGTACTATGAAAAAGTTTTCATACATTGCACAACCTTAAAGTCCATCAAAACATGATCATGTGATCCTTATATAAAAAGTTTAACCACCACTCATTCATTCATGGTGAAATTGATTTAGTTCCTAGAAACCCAATGATATTAGGAAAAAAAATACATTTGTTGCGTCCAAAATGGGAAGGGCCCTACATCATACCTATGGTCTATCACAACATAGCTTACCCATTAGCCCCATTGGATGAGGAAAGTGTCACTCCCCCACGAATGAATGGATTGTTAAGAAATACATTTTATATCCACTACTAGAAAGTGTTCTTATCATGGGAACATGATATTAAGATAAAAAAATTCTCGGGTCACATGAAGTTAAACTAAAAAAATTCATCATGGTTGCATGATGTTAATGAGAATAAATACATCAGGGATGCATGAAATTAAACTGTACATATGCATCCTGACCACATGATGCTAAACAGTACAAAATGATTCCGAGTCTTATGATATTAAACTGGAAAATATTTTTCGAACTGTAGGATGTTAAATTTTATGGAAAAGGTAATGGAAGCAAGACATTAATTCCACAACATATAACATCCTAAAAAAATCACATTAAATTATTGTGAATTACTCTAGGGCACATGACATTAAAAATCATGGGAAAAATCCTCCACAAATGATGTTAAAAAGCACTGAAAATATCATATCAACAATGATTCATCACACATGAGTTTCATATGTGAAGAAGATAAATTAAGCTCCCCATGTCCCTATGTGTGATTTGGATCTATATGAATTATCCTACATGTAATAAATATATAAGGATTTTTTCCTATTACTATGTGTTATTTAGTAACACCCAAACACAAAATCCTAGGTCCACGAATAATATAGTATTCATATTCATAGAACTTAAGACTCTATGAAAATAGTCAAGCCTTCTTTTTTACATCTGGGACCACATCATTACTGCATGACATTAAACTGCATAGCTGATGACATTAATGTATGAAACTAATATACACGGTTTTCTAGAACAACGCACAGCTTGATTCCTTATATCACTGGACATGTAGTGAATCTTAGAACATCAATCTTGGGCATATCCCTAGTATTCCATTTCATTCACATCAAGTGTCCTATTTACTACATGGAATTAAATAACACGACTAATGTTCTCACCTGATGACAGTAATCTGCCAAATTATTCAAGAAAAACAAATGGATTGATTCTCATTCTAATGATATGTTTAGGGAAGAAATATATGATATATTGGCCCGGCCACCACATGATAAAATTTCCATTTTCTTACTCTAATTATCTCCTTATCATGAAATTGTCCTTTTTCTCATTCTTTATTTCTCGCACAGAGCATAGATCACATGAGATTAGGAATATTGGAAAGGGATTCTCCTCATGTCATAGAAATATCAGTTCATGACTGGTTGAATATAGAAATGGATGTAACACCTTAAGAGGTACAACATAGGTCCATATCACATTATGTTTGACTATATAGTTGATTTCTATTTCAAAACATAAAATTGTGCATTTCCCTGGACCTCTCCCAATAGGATCACTATCATTGTTGTTTCTCTCCCACCAAACCACCATTAAAGAAATATGTATGGATTGATTCTTATAATCAGTTGATACATTGTGACACCCAGATCAATAGTCTCAGGTTTAGTTGAAATAATCCATCATCATGTCGGGGATCCTATGTCCTTGTTTCATGAAGTTAGACTACGTGTTTTTTTAAGAACTACATGTATCATTATTCCTATCATTACAAAATATTTAGTGACATCGAAATATCCAATCCTGGGCCAATCTATAACAATCAACATGAAGAGTTCCCCCTCTTATGTACAATTCATACCTGTGTGGATAAGTTTCATTTCAAGAACTATGTATGGAATGATTCCTATTATCGTATGATACTTACTAATTTCTGGATCCCCAATTCCTAGGTCCAACCCTATTAAAACAGAAATGAACCTCCATTTTGACATACAGTTTCATACATGTACTAGGAACATACAAGACATTAATATGTACAGATTAAATCATATTTTCACATGATGTATAGTGACACAAAAAACCCCAATACTTGCTTCTACCGTAACCTATAAAATGATAAAAATGAACCCATAGCTACATATGGGATGGATGAATGCAATGAAGATATTAGACACGTGACATTGAATTGCATGATAAAATAAACATATACCGCTTCTCATAGAGGATCAAGTAATAATGTCACATTTTCCTATCCAAGAATTAGATCTATATACATGTTTATAGTGTATGTGAAAGACCTCTGTACTAATGGCTCTAATTAATGGATATCAACCAATAATCCAATGCAAGGATAAAATACTATTACTGCGTCTATATTCTCCCAAGCTGTGTTAAATTTCCAGGAAGATATTTTTAACAATCTTCACATCATATCATATGCCCCTACCACATTATGTTAAACAACATCGAATGGAAAAAAAACAAACCACATGTTGATAAACATCATGGAATAGTCTGACTCTAATTAAATTAAAACAACATGAAAATATTTCCCCGCTACATGATGATAAAATTTGGATGATATCATCCATAAAGATTCTTTATCAAAGGATACAAAGGAATTCACCTTAATCAACCAAATTATGGGTTGTTTCCATCATCTTTTAATCCTGAAATCCCATAAATCAAACATCTTGTATTGAGAGCTTTGGGTTACCGCAAGTCATTCCTGTAACATGGAAAAGTGTGGGGGAACCTCTCTTTGACCATGGTAGTTATTCATAATTACATTATCCTACCATCTCACATATCCTGTTTATTAAAAGAAATGTAACTCCAATTATTTTGATCTTGATGTCACTATGGGAGAACTCAGTACCATATGGTGTTCCAGGAAATCCTTGGTAGAAATTTCCCAAATCAATACTCATTAACATGGATAATAAAGCTTTAATTTAAAATACTAACATATTCCACTAAGAATTTTTTTTAAGACTCATTTCCCTGTTATCCTATGAAAGATATTGTCCAATATTCCCCATATACAAAGTCGAAGTGTGTCACAACCATAAACATCATACAGTTTGTTCAATGATGTAGGACCTTAAAATTTAAACATTGATGGTCCAAATAGAAACACCTTAATCCTATAGTGAGGGATACACAATACGTTTCAGGTTAAAAACCCCAAAATGGTGTCTTGAGTAAGATTCATGTCATCATTCACTAAACTCTTATTCTCTAGTGATTTGGAAAAAAACTATGGATTAAAAAAATGATGTATAAAGCTGATATGCCCCAATTTTAGGCCTTAGTAGAAGTCAAGGGATTCTCACTCGACCCCATAATCCCTGTAAATGTTAGATTAGTTATTTTTAACATCTCATCATAAGGATAAAGTGTTAACCATGAAATGATACAACATTTAGGGTCCTCAATCCATTTTTTATTATTAAATTTTCCAAAAATTTCACTTCATGATTCAAGCACCTAAGGAATGTAAAAACATTCTATGACCCTTGGAATAAAATAAATGGCTTCAAATATCCCTATATTTTACTTTTCATATGTGTATTTAGCTCCTACATATGAAATTCTATACATCACCCAAATGTGTCCTTAACATGCAAAAAACAGATTTCCCGTCTATGTGAGCTTTAATGACACCACGGTGGAATGCAGCACCATACAATGTTTTTCATCATCCCCAACACGATTATCCCATATCATCATCATGACTCATGAAATATTGAAAGTGAATGAACATACTCATTACTTGACTATTCATGAATATTTGATTGCCTCAATGTTAAATCACTATTTTCTACCCTTTCACAGAATAGTAAAGTGACACCTCATCTAGAAACATTTCCATGGACCAAGCCCCATAACAAGGAACCACAGGGAATATGGACTAAGCATATGAACTATGGTATAAACTACCCGATGGTACTAGAAACCATACAATATATCAGTCACCTCATATCCATATTCATCATATGGTCATTTGAATCTTCACAAATACATTATAACGCATGGAAAAAAGTGAGGACACCTCTGTTTGACAATGCTAGCGATACATAAGAGCTTTTACCATCCATCTATAGATGTATCCCCCTTACAAAAAAGAAACTAAAATATTCATTAGACATAGTAAGACCATGGAGGAACCTAGAAATTTTGTGTTTTATGGGTAATTCTTCACACGTCTTCCCCATTCCATATTCCTCATCTCAAACTTATGGGAAACAAATTACCCAACCCATATTCAAACTATTAGATGGGCTTGGATTCATTAATATTTCTTCATCCACCAATAAAAGCTCTAGAATCATTCATACGCCTTTTAAAAATGTTTGTTGACCTCCGTTTGATGAGGCTTGCAATGCATAAGGTATAATACCTACCAAACAGAGTCATATGATCCTGGGAAGAAATGAACTACAATCCTCTTAAACCCTAAAAACACCACAGTAGAACTAATCACCTTAGGGTGTTATGGGTTATCCCAAGTATGTATGACCCATATTCTATATTACTTGACTAATTCCATGTAGAATGGATATAAATTGTACCATATTCGAATTAATAATAACAAGTCCATTACCTATCCAATATTTTTTTCCTGGAAGCATAGTCATAAACTACATCGTATTTGATGTCAAGGCATAAATAATATACATTTAATGGTATTTTATGTCATTGATTTGATACTTTATACTATATATCATATTTAAATCCTTATCATATGATGATAAACTATATAGAATATGTCATTATAATATGAAAATTAAACTGCACATAATATGTTCTTACCACACGATCTTAAATTGAACGGAAGATGTCTGTTCCGTATTACATTAAACTGAATAGAGAACATTATTTTCTGAATGGTATAATACCAAATATAGATGGTCTGATGTGAAATTCCCTTAATTATAGAAATAAAGGTCCATATAAAGAAGAACGTAAACTACATCACAATTAATGTCTATTTTTAAGACTATAAAATGGAACAAAACCTATTAGGACAGTAACCCATAAGAGTGTTTCCAATGAAAAATTATACTCCATGCATTCAAAGTCATCCCCAATATGAATATCAAGAAATTGTTTTGGATATTATGAATAAAAATTGTTATAAATCTTGTTGTTCCCACCATATGGACTTGGAAAAATTCAGGCCATTCTTGCTAATTCCACTTACTTCATCCATAGATAGAGCATTCTACCATCAGTATATATGTATTACCCGAAGTATCTTTTTTTTTGAATCATTTAATTTCATGATAATTGGAGAATATACATCTATCAAGAAGATCATGGTAATGATATTTCAGGAGAATATCTCAATAAAAAACTATTATATTTTTTAGAATTCAAATCAAGGAAAATAGGTTTACATGATATTATATGAAGGATGGGTATCATTGAAGATTCATGAAACAAAAGGTAAACAAAATTTCATCCACATCATGAATAAAGGAAAAATAGGCAACGTCAATCATTTTTATGAATATCATTTCACTAATAATATGAAGAATGTAGAATCTACACATTTCAGAGTCTCTCCCCTAAATATTAATTTGAAGGAAAATTAACAATATTTTAAGTCCATCACATGATTCTTTTAAAGGCGTCATTGGTATTTGCATACCTTTTCACCAGGTAGGTACTGAATTGGGGTAATTGATAAACCAATTTCTTTTTGACCTTCATAACCCACTATAAATCCTCCTCCTTGGTAACATCATTAGTAATGATCTTTATTTAAATGTCAAAGTGCCCATGTTTTTCTAGTTAATATTTCTAGGATATGTGAAATGTTTGTTGAAACATAGATAGACCTTCTTGATTAAGTGAATTTTTAGACTGTAGATGGTCGATATAAACATTCCTAGCATTATCTGCAACTCTGTGAGTTTCTTCCTCCACTATATTCATGTAATATTCATTTAGGGATTCACCCAAAATTTTCATTACTAAATAGGATTCCTCAGCTACTAAAACCCTTAATTCAATGTTTCACCATTTCATTCGTAATGAGATCACCAACTTCACCTGAGCATAAGGGGTTGTATAATCGAAACCCCCATATACATGGTTGGGGAACATAAATGGAATATTAACATGTTGATACTTTATCCCTTTTAAAGGGACTTATGATATTAATGTCCTTATATCTCTCCATAGCTGTCATTTTATTGACTGGTTTGGTGATGTAGGTACTGGAACATGATATCATCAGGTGACCAACATCTATGAAAGGTGATATAAACATTCCTTTTTCACTTATATCACTCAAAACATCCACTACCAAAACCACATATTCAAGATTGAAGGAAACCCATCATTAAAAAAATGACCAAATTAAACTTGATGTTCAATCTCTAAAGTCACACTTTTCTCCACTCTTTATGGCTACAAGAACAAAAGAAAATTTTTCGATATGGAAAAAAGTGAGCCATGTGTATAGTTCTTTATTAGGTATTCACCTTCTCTGAAATGGTCCACCATACTTTCTAAATCAGTAGAAGAATTGCTACTTTTATCTATCACTTTCAAAAGAATGTTCACATATACCGGATCAAATGGGACAACAATAAAAATATATTGATCATGAATAAGTCCTAATTGTGATGTAACATCATCTGTATCACCTTCTTTATGTGATTTACCCAAAAGTAAATTTTATAATAATGTATCAGAATGATCACCTGTATCCTTAGAGGCAGATTCATGCTCTTTTAAACAGCCTGGGTGGGGTAATGTGCGTTTTTTAAGTATCGTGATGTGTTGTTGGATTAGTTCAAAATATGAAATGTTCAATATTTATCACTTACATGAAAATATTTTAGTAGTATTGTATGAAAATTAAGAGGGATTCCTCTTTACAACCCCCAATCAAGAATTATCTCTAGAAGGTGATGATGCTATGGTAATAAAGAGGGCCCCCCAAAGGAGCCGATTCTGAGGGCGTCACTCTAAGAATGGTAGTATCTACCCATATCAGAGCCATTTAACCTTGAGACCCCTCGTTATTGGTCTCCTAGTCACCGCTTAATCCATATCCAGTAGTAACACCCTGATAGGAGTTTACTAGAGATGGTGAGAGTAGTATATTTCCTAGAGATTATTGTATTCTCAATGAAAACAAAAAATCTGCTTGTATGGATACAATAACAACATTTTCAATTTAATATGAATGTTTGTTCATCTTTTATACTTATATAATGATAGGATAGCCATTTTCTTCCATGAGAACCTCAAGGGTTCTCAAAACCACCATTTTCTACACATGATTCATGTAGTAGACCAAACAATTAATTATTTACATCACAGTGTCGAAGTCCAAGAGGAATGTCTTGACCTCCATAGGTCAGTCTTTTAATGTGACTCCCATGAGAGTGGTAACATGAGAGGATACATATAATGGTAACTCATCCTAGAATAGTATTCTCTAGAGCTCCGCTGCTGAGTTCATAGTACTACAATTCATTCATTTTGAATGTTTAATGGTAAATAATAGAGTAGGAATGGATACATCTATAGGGGTGACACATAGTGCGGCCACGATGATAGAAACATCCTATGGAAGTGAGAGTAAAGGTAAACATCGCACCCCCTTAAATGATAATTATAGGGTTTTGTTCCTCTAAAAATAAGATACTTTTGAGCATCCAATTTCTTTCAATAGTTATTTTTAATTTTGTATCATCACATACCTTTGACATAAATTTTCTATTTGGATATGAGAGAATCCAAATTTTCGCATTGTTTTCTGAAAAAACTAATCATTAAAACGAGTGGGGGGATTCTACCTGAACTTGAGTATCTTACTTGGTGAAAAACATCCAAAACTATAGATCCAATCTCGAATATTTCTCAGATCCAATTTGAATTGTGTTTGGACATCTCATAAAAAAACTCCATAACCTATGGGTAATAAAAATGGACCATACCAATCATATAAAAAAGTATCATCAATGATGGAAGAGACAACACCCATAGAAGGTGACATCATTTGAACCAAGAACATAAGAATTCCGTCACCATTTTCATCTATACTACTAGTGGGAACTATCCCATAGGGTTTGATGGATATGTGGTCATAAAAGATAAGGACGTTTCTGACCTCCCAATCCTTTAGTGAAATAGTCCTTACACCCTAATGCACTACAAAAAGGCAATTAAATTGATGTTTGGGATATTCTGGATTCTTACGTATTCATAACATCCTAAATGAGTCCAAATAAAACCCCATAACACCTGAATAGGCCCAGATATTCTATATGGGGTTCTTACCTAATAAATATTGCATCGGAGTTGATACAGTTTTCCCAAAACATGGATGTATAACCTTATAGAAATTCATCCTTCCATAGAGGTAATCGTCATGATTTGATGAATATACCCCCACTCTTTTCCTTAATTAGGAGTAGGTATCTGCTGAGGTACATAGAATGGAAACTAGCTATCTGAAAGGTCCTACAAATATTAGAAATATCCTCTGACTCCAGGTTTATAAAATTACCTTCTTCAATTGTTCACCTATAAGTACCTTCATCTCTTTGAATTTAATTCATAGGATAATTATTTGTATTACTATATTCTGTCTCAGATATGGATTTCATGAGGATGTAACACACCAATTTCTTGAATGGGATATCTTTATCATTGAGTGGGTCCTTCTCAATGTCATTTTAAGATAGCCTAACCAACTATCATGCGAGAGTAGGGGTCCTACACACATTATCTATCAGAGATAGTGTAGGAATGAAATCATCATAAACCCCACCTAATATGGATGTACCATAAATTTTATAGACATCCCATATACCAATTCCAACAACGACATGTGTCAGGTTGAATGTTTATGTACCTAGAATCCAACAACAGAATTAGTCGACCATCAATACCTTATTATAGTATGAAATGGTTTAAAAGTTATTTATGGAATCATACTTTAGAATTTATTTTAGATTCATAGAAAACAAAAAAAATCAATATACTTCCCCCAGAAGGGACAACCCCAGTCAATTCTAAAACACCCCCAATAGAATTCCCAAATTGGTCGACCACCCAAACCTCTAGATTAAATAATCTTTTCGTAATATTGATTTGTACATATGAATAATTGAGTCAGGTTCGTCATAGATGTAATCAATTTTTGTGTGAATAAACAATAGTATATACCCATATGTTTGTTACCCCTTAGTAATGAAGTGATCTATAAGGGATATGTTGACTAGAAAGCTATTATGGGTTTCCAAAATCAAATTGTGAGACACAAAAATAAAATTGGGAGACACGATTCATGAAATCATTAAAAATATGGGTGATTCATAGGTAAGACCAATCCCTTAAAGTGCAGAAATCCTAAAAGAAGATATTCGTTAACGTTCAATACAAATTTGGTTTATTAGACTCATCTATTATGATCAAACAATACAATGTCCGTCAACATCCAAACTCAAAAAAATATTGTTCCCACGAGACAACTATACTCTTTCCACTTTCATGGAAGACATACTATAACAATGATATGATTTAGAATAAATAATTTTTAAATAAAGAAGTATATCTGAGATGATAGAAAACCCCCATCAAATGAAATATATCATCATGGAAATCACATCATGCATGAAAGTGTTCATAACCTCATGAAATGATATTGGTCTCAACAACTGCATGACCATCTCCAGCTCTCTTGGGCCGCATGAACCATTTGAAATATCACTACCGTGCAAACCATCATAAAAATCAAAAACATGTCACCGTGATATGGTTATAAAATTGCACGATATTCAATAGATCATGTGACCATGATAGAATATAATGAAAAATATACAAGGTAGTGAAATTTCCTAGAACATAAGTAAAGATTCAATCAATTATCGAAGATAGATTCGTGATTGATTCAAAAAAATTCTAATGAGAATAAGGTATCATGAGTAGACCTCATGAGAAATTTACCCAAAATTAGTGTTATAATTTAGATCTTGTGATTGGAATTTAATGGAGAGGACATCTGAACGGGATCTCAAAAACAAAGTATTGTGATGGGATCATACAATGAAATTAAATTTGTGGAGATTTGAAGATTTGAAGTCACCAGGGAATGAGCCTCTCCATCACCCCTATTTATAGGGAACTCTATAGAATTCCAATGGCCTCCCAATAAACCAAACATTTCATAAGCTAATGATTTATAGAAGCTCCATCAACTTAGTAGGGGATTTACATTCCTCATAAGGTAGTACATGTCCCTATGGGTGTCAGTACTAGGTGGTGTTATTAATTCCCTATAAAGCAGAATAAGCTACATATAAAAAAGATTAAATAACAGGTGTGTGGGTATTTTGTTATCTACAAAATAAAGGAAGAAACTGTTTTCAAAAGTCATACAGATTGCATAACCCTCAAAATGAACCATGATTTAGTGACCCTTGTATGTTCATGTGAAATGATCATTCCCAAAAAGTGGTCTACAATTTTTAGGTAGGGAATCGTTGATATTAATCCCTATTCATGATAAGGAACACAAACAATAACATATTATCATGTGAATGATGCTAGTCCCATTATTTCTATAACACAACATTTCAATCAGTGGGTGTATTCCAAATCATTATGACTATTTGTAAAATTAAATATGAAAATACAAAAAATTCATAATTTTTTGTGCTCATTTATTATCATGCAAAAATATTAAGTGCCTTAGAATACACCTTGAATCCCCTAACGATATTTCCACCATGATGAAAAATATTATGTTGAAATTTCACCTTCATCAGGTGAATGGTATCAGACATATCAATTTGATTATGTGTTTCCCCATCAACTCCATAGAAAGGGAGAGGGGTTTTCCATGACAATTATCTCATATCATTATGAGACCCATTACTAGTCATGTGAAACATCATATATAAGGATAGTGATTTTCTTCAACA
The DNA here is from genome assembly GCA_963277665.1 of Viscum album. Lineage (NCBI taxonomy): Eukaryota > Viridiplantae > Streptophyta > Magnoliopsida > Santalales > Viscaceae > Viscum > Viscum album. The sequence continues at coordinate 1,756,556,880 of OY728159.1, read as the reverse complement.
AAACTAAAATGACAACATATGATATTCAATCTATTAATAATAAAAAATGAAATAAAAATGGGAAACATAAAAGATTTTTGTAAAGGTAGGACATGCAGGTCATCTTGGGAAAAGTGACATGTGTATCGAGTGGTCACTATTTATCATTAGGGACACACTAAACATGACATTATGAACTCATGTGTCCCTTATAACTATCATCTCAATCTCGAAGATGGTCCCTTGACTATCTGTCATTTTTTCACAAATAACCCCAAATAAGTCATATAGGCTCATCTAAAGGTCCTTCCAAAGGAATCATAATATCTAAAAAAGAACCTATAAATATTGGTATAGGCATGTGAAATTCCCTTAACATGTTAACATTGTTAGAAAAATTCCCTTTTATTTCTTTGGTTCTAATAGACATGGAAATGGAAGAATTTTCTCACGGTCGTTGAATATCATTTTACACCATGGATAACCCATGAATGGATCATGTCTATCGTGGGATTATGTTATCCCTCCACAAAATCTCTCTCAAATATATGATATATTCCCCAATTAATGCATATTATTACCATGGCAGAGAGGCCAATTAATATAACCCCTTCAATAAAAAAAAGATGGATGAACTATTGTTAATGAGTGACTACTACATTAGATCCTCGAAGAAGACTTCACTTAGTGTCCAGTAATTCTATAATAAGGTATTCCACTAGGTAAAATCTAGTGAATGACATTGGGATCTCTTTATATGAATGTAAAATTATATTTATCATTCGATAGATCATTAAAATGGCTCTTGTTGTTTCATATGTAGTAGGCGATGGACAACATGTTGGTTACCTAGATCACGTGAAACCAAAAAAAAGATATCAATGGAAAAACCTTGAGGCACATATGTATTAAAGGACAAAATAAAATAATAATAAATACGTGAGACTTATGTGATGATTGATATATGGATCTTCATATTCTTCACATGTCCTACCATGATATTCAAAGAGAACTAGTACATGTCATCCATGTAATGCAATGCTCCCTTGACATTCCATTAAGACCATGTAATTCCCCCCATGGGAATGTTAATAAATTCGTGTGGTACCCTTCATCCATTCCACCCATGTCTCATAAATACTCCATGATTTCCATTCAAGTCATGATGCACCGCATAATGAATCCATCCAAGGCTGATGAGGTCCACCCAACATTAGAACAAATTCTTATGATGTCCTATAAGAATGTGGCTCAAGTTATGTTAAAACACCATGGAATGTCTAATAGGTATCAAATTTTCAATAAAAAATGTCATTTATGTCCCATTATGTCCTTCAGGAATGTTGTCCAGACCATGTGACACCATTTATGCATGTCAGCATTGATGTTGTGATGTCCTCCAGACAAGTCAACTAGCTCTCATGATGCCCTCCATACAATACATTTAGGTCTCATTATGCCCTCTTGATAAATCACTTACTTCATAAGATAACCACTATACATGTCATCTTGGTCTTGCTACACTCTCTAGACATTTCATCCATGATCATGTGATGTCATCTTGAAATGACATTCATATTAGGCAATGTCCTCTGGAAATGTTAACATGATCATGTGATTGACTTTGTTCATGTCCAACATACAACCAGGACTTATCACGAATACCAGATATATGTAATATAGACAATCATACATGCCGAGATGAAAACCGGAACATGTCAGGGAAGAAATCAATCCATGTTAACCATATTCCATAGGACATGATGACATTATATAGTTGATATATAATGGAAACCATAGTGTGTATTCCCCATTCAAATTAAACAATGAAAAAAATAATTTCTAATTTTACCGGGATAAATATGACACCTTCATACATCCTGTACTCAAATATAAATCCACCACAATGCAGACCCCCCCCCCCAGTGTCCCTAAAATTCGAACCACAAGGACCTCTTCTCTACCATGGTCTAATAATTCATTCTCATCCACCATCCCATTGAGCATGCAACTGAACTATGATGATTATGATTCCTACATTACATAGGATTTATAGTAAACCATCCCAAGGCCCAAGGCCCCTAACAATCATCCACAGGGCTGAACCAACACATACACCCCACATGAATATGATGTGAGAAGAATTACTTCATATTCGTTTTTTCTCTCACTATGAATGACCCATATGATCATAGTGATTTTCAATGAATATATCATTATCATCATGAGTCTCTTCCACAAAGGGAAACCTCCTTGTGTAACACGAATTTTTTGCATTAAATTGTTTTATCTAATATAAGGGAATCATCCTTGGAGAATGTTCCATTTAATTAATTGTGATATGATGAATCTATTTCCCTCCAAAAGTAGGATACATATAATTCTACCCTAATGGTAAATCTCAATACCAAGTTCCTCTGTTCCCCCAAACATTTCCTTGACGCATGATGTTAAACTGATCAAGTATAATGAACTTTTTGGGTTTGATTCATCTTATATACAAGATATGTAGGACACCTAATAATGGTTTAATCCTATCCTTGAAATATTAATCACCATCATAAATGACGAGAAATTTCCATTTATCTATTTATGTGGTATAGATATATATGAAACTACCCATTAATGGTAAATTTGTTAAGAACATCAGATACCTATAGATGGAATCATTAATATACCCCCTTTACACATGGAAGGATTCAACACATTATCAGTATTTTAGGGTAGATAGAACTGTATTGGGATTATGTTAACATTCTGTAATATATTTTATATTTATCAGAGAGTATTAGAGAAGGAAACAATTTTACACCTTATGTATGTGAGGAGCCCAACCTCCCAACCTCTAGAACAATCTGAGTTCCTATGTGTCATTGGGTCTGAACCGCTGATTTACCACCCACAATTGGAATAAATGTCTATACTTCTTATGGATTTTAGATCAATTTTGTGTTTCATAAAATATAAAAATAAATACTAAGAACGATGTGAAATATTTTAAAGAAATCATACCCCCTTTCCACAATCAAACTGGTAGGTGATACCGTCTGCGTCATTCCCAAAATGGAATAATAGTGAACACTAATGTCAAAAAATTTAACTATGGAATATCCTTCACAATGTAATGGGGATAGAACACATAGTTCTCATCGAATCATTTTTTTGATCCATTCATGAAATACTTCCATGTAATCTATTACATCATTATCCACATCCAATCACAACACCATAAACCCATTGGTCATCATCTAATCATCATAACATTACCATAAAACACTCTATGCCTGTTATGGTGACACTCTAGGATTAAACCATCACTCTCTCATGTACATCATCTCGTTATACCACAAGAACTGATGTAGCATTGAATCAATTACAATGTAATCCCTTGAAACCATTTTTATCCCATGGTCAATGCTTAGAACCCATCTAGAACAACATTTCTGTAAAAACATAACATTCACTGAGGATTCCATTAAATTTTACCTGATTTATCCACCAGCATCAAAATTACAAAATTATCTCCCTTTGAAGGATATCACACACCCCAGAACGCCCTTTAATGAGGGTTACATTACAAAAGAAATCATCCCACTACCCATCATAGGATCATCCATAACATCGCTACATGAAACCATTTTATAGTATCCCTGGGTTGTACATCATCAATCAACAATCTTGATTGATGGATGAGGTTGTGACTTCTCAACTATGAGGGTCACTAAAAAAGTTAAAATAATTTCCACTACCCTCTTATGGGTATTTTTTCAATCATTTATGTGATAATATCACTTAAAAGATGACTACACATTATACTAAAATTGGTGTACTTCCACTGTCTAACTCATCCCTTGCCATTCCAAGAGTGTAACACCCCAGGTAAATAACGAATATGACAATTTCATATTTATACATATTTTTGAATAAAATATTAATATGACTTTAAAGGGGATGCTATGCTCGATGGCGTACCCAACACGCAACAACGAGTTTCATGGGAATCTTACGTTGCACTCTAATAATAAAATAATATTATTTTAAATGGCAGTTAACTTGTAGCCGTTGTATTGGAGGGAATGTATAGAAATAACTAAAATATTATTATATATGTTTTTAAATGTTTTTACATTTATCCAATAAAAGATAAAGGCTTAAAATACGGAAAGAATTCAATTTTAGGCGTATATGCCCTAGTTTTCACTAAAGGTTCACTTATCATCTTTTGATGGCGAACCGTCATTAAATAGAGTTTTTTTTTCACTCTTATACATTCTATTGGACCAAATAAAACTCTTATTTGGAATCGGGACATCAAACTTTACTTTGTGTAAATTTTTGGTATCTTTACGAGAAAGTTCATTTTTTTAAATGAATAGTGTAAAATGTTGTATTTTAATTCAAAACCTCTTTTAATCTAATTTATTTATATGATTATATTATCTTTTGAATTAGTTTTAAAGTTAAATTGTAATATATTTTTACCATTAAATCCAATAGTGGTTGTTGGAATTAATTTCACTTTGAGATCAGACTTAAACTAGTGTCAATCTTTTGATACTTATTGTTTCATAAAAACACGCTATTTGCTCTGACAGCGGGAATTAATTATTAAATAAATTAATGTGACTTATATGATTTTAATTTTGTAAAATAGACTTCATTTTTGAATTCAGAATATCAAATATAGCTTAGGGTGAATTTTTGGGATTTTTCTGAAAAACATCAATTTTTTATGAATAATGAATCCACTAAGTGGTACTTATAAAAAACGGATTTTTCCATTTAAATGAAAGTTTACCACTAATATGTATTTAATTTTAAAAATCCGACATACATGGTTGTCATTATTATGTAAAATGTGGTTCAATGGGATGAAAATAATTTTTTGATGAATAGTAACTTTTTTTCATTAATCGCGATTAGAGGTAATTAGTGTATTTTAAGGTAAAAATGATATTATAAAAATGTGAAAACACCATGACACTTGTCCTTCCCCTATTGGATGAGTCATGGCCGACCAAGAAAACCCATGGGTCGATTTAGGGGACCCTATGGAGCCTCTTGGGTGAGATAATGACCTTAATGCCTTTTTTAAAAAATAACGGTGAAAATGACACTAACATAAATTGTTTTACTAAAACATTTTTTTGAAGGGGTTATACAAATCATAATTTTTTCTATAAATACTCTTTGGAAATATAAAAAGATTTCCTACATCAGGATATTTTTTTATAATTTTTAGATTAAATAAATTAATTTAATTATGACATCGTGATGATGCAACGATGACCTCATTAATGAACAGTTTAAATAAAATGAAACGATAATATAACATCTAAGACCTAAAATTGTCCAAAAACTATTTTATGGGAATATTTCTAAGCCTTATCATCTTATATTATAAATATATCAATGTGGGACCTTAGAAATTCGATATACATTTGAAAATAAAATAATTGTTTCATGATTTCCGAAAGTACCCCTCCTCTCCTCTTATAAAAGGCCCCCACCTCTACCTCATTTCACACACTCCTCAAGCCTTTGGCTCGGCCATACATTGCACAGTTACTCTCTCCACATCCCTCTCCTCATTGTAGAGGATTCCCTTTGGGCAGAATCCTTTCAAAGGAAGCCTTTAGGCTCAAATCAAAAGGAGTTACACTTTTAAAGGTAATTCATTCTCTCATGTTCATTTGTGTTATTTTGCTTCTCCAACCCCCTAAACTATTTTTATTTACTTCTTTTGTAACAACACCAGTATCTTCAATATACTACGATGTTGTTAAAAGATTTATTCGAGATACACTCTCACAAACCAACATCAAATGGTTAAAGAACATACTGTTTCCGTGGATGGCGAAATTCTGCCTCCCGAAACGATGATTGTTCAGTACTCATTTAACACCTTCAAATGTGGCCATTATGATGTCACTATTTTTATATATGATATATAATATGTTTATTCTTTCCTTTAGCTTCTGTATTTTTCATTTATGGCATACCATTATTGTTCCATTATGGGTAAACATGATATCTTCATTTTAGGAAATGAGGACTACCGCCCCCTGAAAGTGATTTGATTCGTTAATACCATATGTGGGATGTGTAAAGGATAAAGTTAAGTATATTATATATGTTATTATACTGGAATTATAATATACTCTTATATCATTATGATTCCATTCCAGAAAATACAAAATAGGAATGGAAGTAGCGTTCATGCGTACGTACGGCTTACCATCTCCATGAACGGTGCATTTCATTTCTTACCTCTAAATGTGAGTTAATATTATAAATACATGTATATGATGAATATATATGATATATATGTTATCCAAATCATTAATACGATTCTGGATATAACGAACCTTTGACCAAATTAACAACATGTAAATGTAAGAAGTCTATTTTTTACTTAAGAACCAAATACCGACAAAATGAACATTATTAACTTAAATGATTACATGATGTTCATAACATGGTATAAAAGGAATAATGAACTTGAAAAAGGTTCTTAAGAAAGTAGATATTAACTTAAGTTTATTATTCAGGATGTTAAAGAACGATCGAGTCAAGTCGGAGCTGAGGTAAGGGATCTTACTCCTCTCTTTCTTTTTAAGTACACTCTTTTATGTCATTCCCTCTAAAGCTCATCTTTCTTGTTATTGGGATTTTATTTAATATTACACTTACTATAATTTTTATGTTCATGTGATGAGAGACCCTATTCTCTCTCATCAATCCATTTTTGAGTGGCGCCGTTAGGCTGCCAAATTTTCGTAAGAGATCTATCCTCTCTCTTTCTCTTTAAGTACTCCCCTTTATGTCACTTCTTTTAAGCTTCTATTTGTTATTATGGGGGATGTTATTTCATATTTCTCTTACTGTACATTTTGTTGTAATGTGATGAGATACCCTATTTGATCTCATCAATCCATTTTTGGAAGTTTTAAGTTGCGCCGTTAGGCTGCCGTGTTTTCGTAAGTGATTTTTCATCTCACTTTTATTCCCGTGAGATTTATGCTACATTTGCCACAATTTCCTTTGAGTGGTGTATGTAATGACCATTATTTTACTCATTTTGTAATATTCTTTCATTTATGAGTATTTACATCAATTATGTATTGTCCTTCTTTCACGGGGCATATGTTTCAAAAGATACTCATGTCGGTAAGGGAACTTTTCACCCTCCTCTTTTTAAAATACTTATTTTGCTATGTCTTTTAATTCACATAATATTATTTTCGGATATGTTCCTCTATATCATTATTGATGTAAATTTTATGTCCAAGTGATGAGATACCCTTTTTATCTCTCATGAACTCTTTTTCTGAATTTTGAAGTGACGCCGTTAGGCTGTCTAATTATTGCAAGGGAACTTCTTAACCCAATTTCGATTTCTTTGGGTTCAACATGTGGTTATTGAATATGTCATCCTTTGAATATGTGTGAATGACCTTTGATTATTTTACACATAATATCCACTTATATTTGGTGTATTCGTTTGTCACACATAATTATGTAATTGATTTATCCTTAAACCAAGTATACCGTCTTTGTATGGGACTTCGTCTCAATCTCCTTTCATTGAGGAATATTTTATTTTATACTCAACTTTGTTTTATACGGTGTATAAACCCCTTTGACTTTTACGTTTATTCAAAAGGAATCTTTTTTATACGAAGCATTTACTAAACGACAAAGGGGAATGTTTTTGTCGTACGTATGCGGCGACAACGACTTCTCCGCCTTCATGACCGTTATTTGAGTTTCGGCTTCCTCTACAAGCCATACATTCTTTTTAAAAGAAAAATAAATACCATGTTTTACTTTTATTTAATTTTGGTATCGAAAAATTGTTTTCATAATGTTTTTATATCAATGTGTTGTATTGATATCTTGTGATTGAAAGGTGGGAATGTTATGTTTCCTTTATGCATGTTTTATGTGATATGATTATGTTGAGGTTCTTGGGAATTATTATGAAAACGGGTGGTTCCGTGATAAACTGAGGGCAGGTGAGCCCGATATAGCTCTCCAATGCATTGGGTAACGCGAAGGAGCGAAACGTTATGGTTTCTCCGAAGATATTTTAGGGAATATACAGTGATGGTTATTCCAAACGTAACCAAGAGGGTTACTCCCTACGTAAGAATGTTATGAATGCCTCAAGTTACCTTTATGTCTTATGATTTCTATGATTTATTCATGGTTTGATGAGGTATGTTAAAGTGCCTATGTTTTATGGGTAAAGTATGATTTCATTCTTATGTATATATGAACTCATGTTTCCTTTCCATATTTATATACCTTACTCTGATTTTTTATGCTCATCCCATGTTTTGAAAATGGTTTTCACAGGTCAAGGGAAAGGTACGTGATGTGATGATAGTGTCAAAGATGTGTCAAAAAAGAATCCATGTTTTATTTTAAATTTGTTTCTGTTGATGGGAAGAATGAATATTGTCTTTTATGTAACCACTTTGTTTAAATGTGGAATGTAATGCAAGTTTCATGATCTAATTCTCTAAAACTCTAAACCTGAAAAGATACTCAATGTGTAATCTTGTAATAACTCAAGATTAAGTAAGGTTTAACGATGGAGCCTTATAGTTGGTATCAAAGGTTGGTTTAGATAACTTTAGAGGTTAGGGTATTCTTTAAGCATATGTGACATTACCATAATGGTTTGGATTTCAGAAAAAGTCCTAGTTTTAAATAAAGTGAATGAGTAAGTTTATCTTATTGTTTACGTTCCTCATTAGTACATGATGGTTTTTTTGATATAATCACACTGAGATTTCTGTTTTTAGTGAATGGATGGGTCTAGCAGGCACCAAAGTGACAATGGGTTTGAAGGAAACTTTGGTGGTTCTCTGATAAAGAGACTAGATGAGATGGGGGATTCAATGAGGAATCTCATGGTTGTTCTAAACCAAATATCAAGGAGTCATGATCAACCACTTCAACCTCGGTGAATTCTCTAATACATCATGTACGAGATGACCAATCCATGTGGAAGTTCAGGTAATAATTATAAAGGTAACCATTAGAGTTTATATGATCCTTACTTTTGAGGTAATTATGGGTTATTATATGATATGCTGGAAAATGAAATACATGAGATAAACTTGAGGTTAAAATATGTTATGATCATTTTTGAAGATTTTATCTCGTTTTGGGGGATGTTTTAAGAATTATATAGTTTTGGAAAAAAGACAACACAGAGACCGTGTGACAACCCGTCGCGTCGGATAAAGCTTTGGGAATCGAACCCACAACCAAAGTGCGACTGGTATTTATCCCCTACCACTGGACTACAGGAAGTCCCTCGTTAGTTTGAGTGATTCTTTTTAGTTATATGATTTTATGAATTAAGAGTAAGTTTATTTTGGGTTATTTTTGAAAATGATTAACCTATCATGGAGGATATGTGATTAGGTTAATTACATTTCAATACAAGACTTTAGGAGCAACTGATGTTGTTTGGAGATAATTGTTACAATTTAACTTGGACGACTATGTGACTAAATCCCTCAAATATTTGGGTTTCAATCCTAGTTTGGTTTACATTGATTAATTTTATGGACAAATTGTTTATCGAATGGTCTTCGTTGAACTTTGGGTTTTGTTGGACATATTTTGGAGATTAAGAATAGATTTTATTTTTATAAAGGGTTATCCTTTTTTGGATTATCTGGCCTTGTAATAACCTTTCTAGTTTTGGTTTTGGTTAAAGCCTAAAGACATGGGATGTATACAGTTCTCTTTTGTGGATGAGATGATTCTATAGAAGTTGGTTATAGTACTATTAATGTGAACATGTCTTCTTAAATACTCGTCTTTTGGAGAAAATATGAGTTTGTGTAAAAGTTGAAAGTCAACATGATAAGTGATTATGTTTCCTTATGAATAAATTAATCAATAAAAAGTAACTTAAAACAAAAATTTTGTCTATTAACTTTTCCTACTGGGGAATCGAATACCGTTTAACCCATCACAAGTTTGTGATTTTCTCATGGTTAACTTTCTCCAAAACATGTTTTCTATCACTCTCCATCAGAACATGACCGTTTTCTTTTTCTTCCATGTCCATGTTTTCCTACACGGAATCCTATTATGGGTTAACTTGGGTGACCTTTGTACTTATCATTATTTATTTTAATGTGATTGTTTTACCGACTCTTGTTCCGATGTGGGACTTTCAAGGATGTTTCCAAGCACATTTTTAAAATTGCGAGGATGCAATTCCCAAAAGGGGGGAAGGATGTAACACCCCAGGTAAATAAAGAAAATGACATTTTCATATTTATCCATATTTTTGAATAAAATATTAATATGACTTTAAATGGGACGCTATGCTCGATGGCGTACCCAACACGCAACAACGAGTTTCTTGGGAATCTTACATTGCACTCTAATAATAAAATAATATTATTTTAAATGGCAGTTAACATGTAGCCGTTGTATTGGAGAAAATGGATAGAAATAACTAAAATATTATTATTTATGTTTTTAAATGTTTTTACATTTATCCAATAAAATATAAAGGCTTAAAATACGGAAAGAATTCAATTTTAGGATTATATGCCCTAGTTTTCACTAAAAGTTCACTTTTCGCCTTTTGATGGAGAACCATCATTAAATATAGTTTTTTTCACTCTTATACATTCTATTGTACCAAATAAAACACTTCTTTGGAATTGGTACATCAAACTTTACTTTGTGTTAATTTTTGGTATCTTTACGATAAAGTTCATTTTTTAATGAATAGTGTAAAATGTTGTATTTTAATTCAAAACCTCTTTTAATCTAATTTATTTATTTGATTAGATTATCTTTTGAATTGGTATTAAAGTGAAATTGTAATATATTTTTACCATTAAATCCAATAGTGGTCGTTGGAATTAATTTCACTTTGAAATCAGACATAAACTAGTGTCAATCTTTTGATACTTATTGTTTCATAAAAACCCGCTATTTGCTCTGACAATGGGAATTAATTTTTAAATAAATTAATGTGACTTATATGATTTTAATTTTGTAAAATAGACTTCATTTTTTAATTCAGAATATCAAATATAGCTTAGGGTGAATTTTTGGGATTTTTCTGAAAAACTTCAATTTTTGATGAATAGTGAAACCACCTAGTGGTACTTATAAAAAACTGATTTTTCCGTTTAAATGAATGTTTACCACTAATTTGTATTGAATTTTGAAAATATGACATACATTGTTGTCATTACTATGTAAAATGTGGTTCAATGGGATGAAATTAATTTTTTGGTGAATAGTAACTTTTTTTCATTAATCGCGATTAGAGGTAATTAGTGTAATTTAAGGTAAAAATGATATTATAAAAATGTGAAAACACCATGACACTTGTCCTACCGATATTGGATGAGTAATGGCCGACCAAGACAACCCATGGGTCGATTTAGGGGACCCTATGGAGCCTCTTGGGTGAGATAATGACTTTAATGACTTTTTTTTAAATAATGGTGAAAATGACACTAACATAAGTTGTTTACTAAAACAATTTTTAGAAGGGGTTATACTAATCATAATTTTTCCTATAAACACTATTTGGAAATATCAAAAGATTTCCTACATCAGGATATTTTTTTATAATTTTTAGACATTAAATAAATTAATTTAATTATGACATCGTGATGATGCAACGATGAACTCATTGATGAACAGTTTAAATAAAATGAAACGATAATATAAAATCTAAGACCTAAACTTGTCCAAAACTATTTAATGGGAATATTTCGAAGCCTTATCATCTTATCTTCGAAATATATCAATGTGGAACCTGAGAAATTCGAAACACTTTTGAAAATAAAATAATAGTTTCATGATTTCCAAAAGTGCCCCTCCTCTCCTCTTATAAAAGGCCCCCACCTCTACCTCATTTCACACACTCCTCAAGCCTTTGGCTCGGCCATCCTCTGCCCATTTACTGTCTTCACATCCCTCTCCTCATCCTAGAGGATTCCCTTTGGGCAGAATCCTTTCAAAGGAATCCTTTAGGCTCAAATCAAAAGGAGTTACACTTTTAAAGGTAATTCATTCTCTCATGTTCATTTGTTTTATTTTGCTTCTCCAACCCCATAAACTCTTTTTATTTACTTCTTTTGTAACAACACCAGTATATTCATTATACTAAGATGTTGTTATAAGATTTATTCGAGCTACAGTCTCAAAAAACTACCTTAAATGGTTAAAGAACATACGGTTTCCGTGGATGGCGAAATTCTGCCTCCCGAAATGATGATTGTTCAATACTCATTTAACACCTTCAAAGGTGGCCATTATGATATCACTATTTTTATATATGATATATAATATGTTTATTCATTCCTTATGCTTCTGTATTTTTCATTTATGGCATACCATTATTGTTCCATTATGGGTAAACACGATATCTTCATTTTAGAAGTGCGGACTATCACCCCCTGAAAGTGATTTGATTCGTTAATACAATATGTGGGATGTATAAAGGATAAAGTTAATGATATTATATATGTTATTATACCGGAATTATAATATACTCTTATATCATTATGATTCCATTCCAGAAAATACGAAATAGAAAAGGAAGTAGCGTTCATACGTACGTACGGTTTACCATCTTCATGAACGGTGCATTTCATTTCATACCTCTAAATGTGATGTAATATTATAAATACATGTATATGATGAATATATATGCTATATATGTTATCCAAATCATTAATATCATTCTGGATATAACGAACCTTTGACCAAATTAACAACATGTAAGTGTAAGAAGTCTATTTTTGACTTAAGATCCAAATACCGACAAAATGAACATTATTAACTTAAATGATTACATGATGTTCATAATATGGTATAAATGGAATAATTAACTTGAAAAAGGTTCTTAAGAAAGTAGAGATTAACTCAAGTTTATTATTCAGGACGTTAAAGAACGATCGAGTCAAGTCGGACCCGAGGTAAGGGATCTTACTCCTCTCTTTCTTTTTAAGTACACTCTTTAATGTCATTCCCTCTAAAGCTCATCTTTATTGTTATTGGGATGTTATTTTATATTACACTTACTCTAATTTTTATGTTCATGTGATGATAGACCCTATTCTCTCTCATCAATCCATTTTTGAGTGGCATCGTTAGGCTGCCGAATTTTCGTAAGAGATCTATCCTCTCTCTTTCTCTTTAAGCACGCCCCTTTATGTCACTTCTTTTAAGCTCCTATTTGTTATGATGTGGGATGTTATTTAATATTCCTCTTACTGTAAATTTTGGTGTAATGTTATGAGATACCCTATTTGATCTCATCAATCCATTTTTTGGATGTTTTAAGTGGCGCTGTTAGGCTGCCGAGTTTTCGTAAGTGATTTTTCATCTCACTTTTATTCCAGTGAGAATTATGCTACATTTGCCACAATTTCCTTTGAGTTACTTACCATTATTTTACTCATTGTGTAATATTCTTTCATTTATGAGTATTTACATCAATGATGTATTGTCCTTCTTTCACGGGGCATATGTTTCGAAAAATACCCATGTCGGTAAGGGAACCTTTCACCCTCCTCTTTTTAAAAGACTTATTTTGTTATGTCTTTTAATTCACATAATATTATTTTTGGATATGTTCCTCTATATCCTTATTGATTTAAATTTTATGTCCAAGTGATGAGATACCCTTTTTATCTCTCATCAACTCTTTTTCTGAATTTTGAAGTGACGCTGTTAGGCTGTCTAATTATTGCAAGGGAACTTCTTAACCCAATTTCGATTTCTTTGGGATCAACATGTAGTTATTGAATATGTCATCCTTTGAATATGTGTTAATGACCTTTGATTATTTTACATTTAATATCCACTTATATTTTGTGTATTAGTTTTTCACACATAATTATGTAATTTATTTAACCTTAAACCAAGGATATCGTCTTTGTATGGGACTTCTTTTCAATATCCTTTCATTGAGGCATATTTTATTTTATACACAACTTTGTTTTATACGGTGTATAAACCCCTTTGACTTTTATGTTTATTCAAAAGGAATCTTTTTTTATACAAAGTGTTTACTAAACGACAAAAGGGAATGTTTTTGTCGTACGTATGTGGCGACAACGACTTCTCCGCCATCGTGACCGTTATTTGAGTTTCGGCTTCCTCTACAAGCCATACCTTCTTTTTAAAAGAAAAATAAATACCATGTTTTACTTTTATTTTATTTTGGTATCGAAAAATGGTTTTCATAATGTTTTTATATCAATGTGTTGTATTGATATCTTGTTATTGAAAGGTGGGAATGTTATGTTTCTTTTATGCATGTTTTATGTGATATGATTATGTTGAGGTTCTTGGGCATTATTATGAAAACGGGTGGTTCCGTGATAAACTAAGGGCGGGTGAGCCCGATATAGGTCTCCAATGCATTGGGTAATGCGGAGGAGTGAAACGTTAAGGTTTCTCCGAAGAGATTTTAGGGAATATACTGTGATGGGTATTCCAAACGTAACCAAGAGGGTTACTCCCTACATATGAATGTTATGAACACCTCAAGTTACCTTTATGTCTTATGATTTCTATGATTTATTCATGGTTTGATGAGGTATGTTAAAGTGCCTAAGTTTTATGGGTAAAGTATGATTTCATTCTTATGTATATATGAACGCATGTTTCCTTTCCATATTTATATCCCTTACTGATCTTTTTTATGCTCATACCAAGTTTTTAAAATGTTTTTCACAGGTCAAGGGAAAGGTACGTGATGTGATGATAGTGTAAATGATGTGTCAAGAAAGAATCCATGTTTTATTTTAAATATGTTTCTGTTGATGGGAAGAATGAATATTGTCTTTTATGTAACCACTTTGTTTAAATGTGGAATGCAATGCAAGTTTCATGATCTAATTCTCTAAAACTCTAAACCTGAAAAGATCCTCAATGTGTAATCTTGTAATAACTCAAGAATAAGTAAGGTTTAAGGCTGGGGCCTTATAAAGAGAACCATCCAAAATGGGCCTCATTGAAACCACAAATGTGTTACTCCTTCCATTCCAGTCTTCCACATCAATCAGGTATTCTTTTTATTATTCCAAAGAATAAAAAATATTGATTAGTTGTTTCATGACACATGATCCATCAAAAAAATCCATTTCTTACAATACAGATAACTTGTTCTCAATCAAGGACTCATGCCACCTTGAATTCAACACCTCACTGCACGCATGTCAGCCTTCAACCATACCACACAACAACTTTATCATTTATAAATATCTATATTATGCTCACATATCACACAAACCAAAAGACCAATAAAACAATGTATCACCATCATTTGAGTTTCTCCTAGATTCCATCAAATGTCAATAGTTTCATTATCCTATAAAACCCTTTTCATGAGACCCTGTTTCAAATTCTATGAAGTAAAATTATAACAAAATGGGATCCTAATTCAAAATAAATTACTATATCTTTTCCTTACATCATTATCACTATGTGAAGATCACCCTTGGTAGTTTATAATAACATAGGAAACTCACCAACACAAAAAAATTTACACAACCACTCACGATTCATTCATCATTCCAAATATTTGTTTGGTTTCATTTACATTTTCACCAATTTAAAAAAGGTGTTCCTTTAGTAAATATGTCCAAGAATGTGATTGCACCAACCATGAAAAATATATAATCCACAAAAAACCAAAATGTAGTCATTATCTTTTCAATAGTACCAAACATCTCAACATTACTCTAACCAAAAACATCTATGGGTATTCTATTTATATATAATCTCACTCTAGGTATAGATCATAAATAATAGGACTATCATTTCTATAGTATCATTAACCAATCTTATAATCCAAAAGACCTTTCCACTTCTAAAATAGATTCAAGAACAATAATATTATAACAAAAGTACTTTCCACAAAATTTAGAAGGAATATACCATTCTTATAATAGGTATTTTGTATCAAATATTGTATTCAAATATCATAATTCAAAACATCAACCCTTACCAAATGTAATTAGGGGTAGTAAAATCTAATATTAATTGTTATGGGTCACCAAAATTGTTCACCAACAACAAAATCCAAATTTTTTTTAACATCATGATGTTATCTGGGATCTCCCACTAATACCACACATCAAAACTCACATAGGGCACAACTCCAAGTGGAACTCAGCCCCATATTATGGTCACGTGACATCCTAAATGAAATTTAATACTTTATGGTCTCAAAATGTGGGATCTCACTCTAAACCCTTAAACTGTCTCATGGTTATGTCATACAAACCACAAACCAAATTTCCTTTTTAATGCCTTAAAATCATAGAGATACCAATTAACTATGGTACTCTAAATATCCACAACAACCCTTACTCAGGGTCTAAATTATGTACACATTATGTCGAACCCATTGATATACATCCAAGGTTCACAATATTAATCCTTTTTTTACAGTATCCAATGCAACTAGAAAATGGATAAGATAAATGGAATTTAAAGAACAATTTTTATATATAATCATTCTTATGTTGTACATAACATGATATATAGTGGATACTACATATAAATAATGGAAAATTAACATATCATTTCTTTTGGAACACATACTATATCAAGAGGTTATCACACCATGGCTATAGTATACAATATGTTAGTTATAATTTATAGAGGAAGACATTAATTATGTTAAAATTTGTATTTTAATTAATCAATTCATGATAATAATAAAACAAAAATAACCACTTAAAATCTCATTTATTCAATTAAATTGACCAGGTCAGTTAGATGGAGCCATACACATATATAAAATTGTTATATAAATGGCTGTAATATTATTAAATATCAAACCCAAGTCATAGTCCCAATAATCAAGAAACCAACTATTGGAAATAAAATGAATGTTAAGTGAATCCTATGTTCATGATATGATGTATGAAACCACATTACTTATCCAAACTTTACGAAGGTACCTTCCTTATAAACTAATAACTATGTAATAAATTTCATCAATTGATTTGAAATCATATCAACCATAATAACGAATATCATGAAAAACAATACAATCCCTAGAAATATTTACTCCCTATTTATATATCATGTGTACTCCCAGATAAATGATCCATACCATCTCATGACGCATTTGTATTCTCCTGTCTACCAATCAACAATATTAAACCAAAAGAAAATTAATATAATAAAATTTTATAATGTCCGATGCCATGGACCTCTAAATAGTTCTTTGTCCGGAGGAAATAAATTTCTTTAAGCAAGCCTCCACTGAATGAGGACAATCCTTTAATTAAGGTCCATGAAAATGTTTATATACTCTCTTGGTCCACATCCCTATCAACCGAAGCAAAAAATGTAAGTTTAGAAACATAATTTATCTCAAAACACTTGATAAAAGTACATGACAACATACCTCAATCAAAAATATTGGTCAAGAATTTATATGGGGTATTAGGTAATCCTCTTATAATGATGATCGAAATAAATTACTTGAATGGATGAATCCACCATGACTCGATAGACTCAGTATTAAATCTATAAGTGTAGATAACTAAAAATTAGTTATAAGGCTTGAGGGAATGAGAGGGGATAAAGAGAGATTATTACTCACATTAAATATTCGAAAAGGAAACCAACAACACTCTAAAATTAGGTGGAATCAATGGAGGGTTGAGGTTTCCATAGAATGGAGCATGCACTTGTGGGGTAGAGGATAAAATAATTGGTTCTCACTTAAAACATGAAATGGGAAAATTAAAAAAAATTGAATGGGTTCATGGATTCTTAAATTATGCACCAACAATGCAGATCGACTCTCAATTCCTTTTCAATAGGATGCATAATTTTTATATAACTATTTTTTAATCATGATACAAGGACCATATTTACGATACATCCAATTATTTTCATTAAAGATAAAATGGTTTTCCCTAAACCGTGTTCTAACCATGAAAATTAATCAAGTTATATTGAACACAAACTAAGGATACTCTTGTGTTTGGGAAACCACAATGTTTCTCCAAACCATACACCTTGTAAAAAACGATGAAAGGCAAAAAAATGTATCTACATGATTCTAATTCTTTTCTAAACACCTGAGGAACCTCTCAGCCCTAAAAAAACCATGAAAACATCACATTAAAAAAACTTCTATAATTTCATTCATAATACCTAATAAAAATTATGACCATCTGGTAAATGATGTTTCAAATTTACCATGGAAAATAAAAATCATCCATATATTTGGGGTATTATAGAAACTACATGGAATCATTAGAGATCCCTTCCCTCTGATAATTCAATATGCTTCCCAACCCAATACTGTAAATTTCACAAAATACATCTATAATAACCCCTTATTCTGGAAACCGAAGAACTAGGGCCTAATCAGCCTATATTTAAGAAGTCTAATTTTATTTGAATCTAATAAGACCATAATAAGGCTATGATATTTCTGGTCATATACATTAACAAGTTTATAATCTAATATAATTTAAACAAAAGCCTCTAATAATTGTTTCCATAAAAAACAAAAGTACCCTACTCCACGAAATTATTTGGTGTTCCAGAAGAAATAATTTTCCCAGTCTTTGATGAGACCATGACCACAACCTATTGAGACACCACATATAGATATAACTTTCCCTATTATATACATAACATATACTTTAATTCATTACAATAAATATTTTGATATTGTAGAATATTCAGGATATCAATAAGGTGCTCGACATGCTCTACCTATGCCGTTGGGTATGTGATGATGTCTCTGATGAAAACTGCAACAAACTGGTCCATTAACTCAAATAATACAAAGCTATTGAGTCACATAAACATATAAAGTTAATTCATCAAAATAATAACATAACTGCAAACTTGTGGTTACCAAAGCAGCTTTGGAGGTATGTTTTCGAGGTATCCTCCTCTTTTACCATCTTTGGACATATCCATACCACATCTCAACCATAAAAAACAAACAACCCCATTTCATAATTTCAAAATAAATAGTCTATCCAAAAAATTTCTTAATGGTTCTAGACCCTCACTTGGTCCAACCTTAGAAAATATACACATGACTATCGACAACCATTGTTTTTTAGATAATAACATTTTATCTCCCAATGAGATACACTAGGTAAGAAGAATAACATATTCTTTAAGGAATCAATATAAATTCTTAGCTAACTCAACTCCATTTATTCGATATTATGAGGATATATTTGGATAGAAGATACACCTAACTGTAACTCTATACTAATATCAACGTCATGTCGAAGGGGTGTATCATAACATCATCTGTGATGGTATCTTGGAACACTTTAATGACTCTAGGAGAAGCCACCCACTGAATGTCTAATGAAAAATCTACTAACATAGATAATAGGATCTCCACATGCATATATCCAATCTAGTTGCCCTGAAATCCAATCAACAGTTCTTTTTATCCACCCACATTAGAAAGAATGACTCTCTTTCAGATGGAATAAAAAATTTCACATTTTGAATAAAACCCATCCATGTTATGAAGATATAATATGACTATATTTGCAACTGGAATAAATAAACCATTCATTAATTTTTTCTCCATCATCAATTTACACTTTGAGCACACATCAAATACTATAGAATGACCTCCAAATGAAATTTATAACACTGTAGGAGATAAAATTATATTCATCTTTAGAATTAACACATAGACCAATGTTGGTGAAATTAATGAGTTTGAATATGTGTAATTAGACAATTTAAAAACTATGGTTGATGATAAATTTATTCTGTATTAAAAACTTATATCTCCTCAAGCACTGAATCATTCATAGAAGGTATCTATCCATGTCTACCTCCTATGCCTCATTGCGGATGACCTCTATATCCATAGTACAATTTGGGGTAATGAGGATAAGGGAAATCATAGGAATGTACTCTACTTAATAAATTTCCCATTTTTGATACATAAACCTACTGAATAAATTGATAAAAAAAATATTTTTGGGCCCTTCTACTAATACTAGATTTCTGGAATATGCTGTTACTACTTGAAATATTCATGACCACACATACAAAGCTATCCTTTATTTGACGCCAGACACTAATACTAAAAATTACCATTACATCAAAAGACAAATAACACCATTAGAGAGACCCTAGTATATTATCACGATCTAATAATCATAATAAAATTAAAGTGGAATATTGTGATAGAATGATTACTTAATGGAACCATGACTTCCTTGAAATCCACGATTCACTACCTGATGACATACTCTTCTAGAATCTATTATAACCTCATTTTTAGGGAAACCCACCTAGAAAATTCATCCGCTCAACCACATCAACATTATCATATATGTCAATGTTTGTAGGAAGTATAATGGGATTGTCCATAAATCTTGGTGTGGGATAAAAAACCACATTATGATGCCATGATTTGGGATTTTGATATGGAAATAGATCTAGAGTAAAATACAAGATTTACATGAACCTGATATGAATGTATTTCAATCACATGGTCCTTATCTATATGGAGATTAAATCCCACCACATTGCAACCATCATTACCAAAGACAATAACACTAAATAGAACTCCTTCTAAAAGTTAAACCAAGATGCATTCACCTCATTCCACTCTCTGAGATACATCCTCCACAACTGACACAAAAACTATGTCATCTGGCTATCTTTTAATTTATATAAGTA
The DNA here is from genome assembly GCA_963277665.1 of Viscum album. Classification (NCBI taxonomy): domain Eukaryota; kingdom Viridiplantae; phylum Streptophyta; class Magnoliopsida; order Santalales; family Viscaceae; genus Viscum; species Viscum album. The sequence continues at coordinate 1,756,536,180 of OY728159.1, read as the reverse complement.
CTATAATCTACCCAAAACCAAAATAAAGGTGATATCAATATCTTCAATCCAATCTCATATATCCAAATCAAAAAATCACTCCTCATATAACACCATATTATAGAATTGAAAAGTACACAATTTCTTTTACCATAACTCACCCACCTCAGTCAGATTAATCCTTCGATGATCAACATGATTAACATATTGATACCCTACCCTATGAGATACAGAAAAATTATTACCATGTACAATTTATGAAAATTAGGATTAAGAGAAACTGTAATTCTAATAACATGTAATTTATTTAGGTTCGTTTTAGTTTCGTAACATAATCCAATTCAATCACAAGAACAATGTAACATGATATGCATAAGTATCATTGGACTTTACCCTAATAGAAAAATCACTTCACTTAAAATGTTCTATTATATTATGATCCTTATGGTGAATCATTGGTGACATTAAAATCATGTTCATTAGGAGGCCTCCCTTGATTACATTATTATCAAATCTTATATAATACTATTTCTTGAACAACCCAATCAAGCCTCAAAAGTTCCAAAGCTAAAATCCCATTCCATTACACAACCAATAACATTGATAAAAATGTATCATGAACCCCATAAACATATAAAAATATCGGTCTGTTATTAATAGAAGGAGTAACCTCATAAGTCATGCCTCTTATGCGTTCCTGGGAGGAAATCAGTATTAATGGTAAAAAACACTCAAATGGGAGACATCTCCCCCAATAAAATTAGTATTTTTTGAATATATGATAATAACAAGCAATAAAATCCAATAAATAAAATAAATGAACCAGCAAACTATAATGAATGTTAATTAATATAAATAAAAGTATCCAAAATAAAATACAAAAAAGGGAAAAACTAATGCGGAAACTCTACAACAAACCTAACCTCCATGATCAAATTCTATATATTGGACTCTGAAACCCTAAAACAAACCTGGGATATTGTTTATATATTTAAATGGGGAGAATAACATGTATTCTTGATATTATCATACACCTAGTATCTCAAGAAATTGTTCATAGTGTATACTACTCCACAGTGAATAAACAACAGACCTAAAAAAACTCATAAATATGTCAACTATCCACTAAGTAAAAAACACAAAAAATATGGTAATGTAAAATAAAAATAACACATAATAAGGTTCCCCACCTCTAATTTCAACCAAAATTATTTGTCTCACTCCACAAAATCAAATGTACTATATTATCATCCACTATAAACTCATATCATTCTTCATCGTATATGGGTTGGGGGGTAACCCTACATACCCCATAATACCATAGGGATTAACATTGTGTACTAACATCAGTCCATATCCACACACCACATAACACACCATTTTCACCTTCCAAACCATCACATATCAAATTACAGCCTTATAACCATGGTAGTAGGATATCCGGAACATGAAGGAAAACAATCTCTTGATATCCTCCTAAAATGCATGACCCCACAAAAAATCACATCCTATCATCACTATGAATCACCACTAGTCACACTAGGCCCATTAGATACATTACACCGAAGGAGTACTACCATTACATACTATTTTTGAAAGAAGAGTTATCGAATGGGTGGAAATAATCATCCTTTCCATATGATAATTTTATGATGTGTAAAACATCCCCAAAATCATTTTGGTATCGATAAGTGGTACTAGATGTGGGTGGGATGCGTGTAAGATTAACATTATAAAAACCCACAAATAGAAAACACATGATAAGCATCCAAAGGGTTGAAATCTAATAGACTATCATAACCCATGTCACTACCACATTACCTCATGGTAACAATCCCCAACTGATTGCGCCAAAAAATTCTTTTTCACCACATAGATTTTCCAAATAACCAACCAAATATTTATCTATCTCTTAACATAACAACCTATATCTATATTTTCTGGTTCACTATTCAGGTTCAATTTTATAAGCCATTAAATCTCATTTTAATGAAAAATGTCTCTATCTATTACTGATTTTAACACATTTATTTATCAACTCTCAATTCTAAAATCAATTACCACTTACTGAATTCCCAACTCATTCTAGTTCAATTTTATATTGAACCCCATTCATAATGAGAAATAATAACCTAATAACACAATAAATAATCCCAATACTTTTGTAAAATCCACCATCTCATTACATAGAATACCTCTTTCGGAACTCATCCATAATAAAAAAATCATAATCAAACCACAAAAAATTATCCCTCTACAAATTCCATTGAGGTGATGTAAAATTTAAATAATGAAATATTGCAAAATTTAAAACGAATATTCAATATATATCATAATAATACATCCCCTAGAACCATAAATGTTTAATTTCTTTAGATAATATATATTCAGTAAATGTATTTGTTGATATATATTCAATATATCATTAAACTTTATTCAATCATAGTACCATTATTAGAAACACCAATTTAAAACATTTCATCATAACCTTGGGAAAATAAAACATTAGAAAGGGTTCTCTTAAAAGCATAGTAAGGGTAATCATAAGATATAATAATGAATATTTGCAAGTGAGAATAAGGTGATAATATGTTAATGAGAACCTTATAATCACATACAAAGGTCTTACCTAATATTCCACGGATCATTAATCATGAGTCATGTATTATGGATTTTTTATAACAAAATAATTAAAGAATTAGAGTGATAAATAATCAATATTGAATTATGATGCATGAGAACATATAATAAGAATCAGACATATGTTTTTGGAATACACATAATAATAAATTTTCATTCCTTAGTCAATGAACACAAAAACGACTATCGTAATGTAATAATTCCAATAGTGAATTGGTTTTACAACCCATTAATCATTTCTATATTTAGGATTCACTTCAAAGACAAATATATTGAATAATTTCCTAGAGTGGATAGTGGTCACTCTCTATTTGATCATTTCCGTAGTCAATTTTCACTCCCAATACTGTCATAATAGATAGATTCTCATACTAATCTTGGTTTTCTCCCTATTTGAGTCTATATTATCTAATTAGATATCAATATTTTTTACAATGCACATGTTGAATATATACTTTTTGGCCCACCATCACAAAATTAAAACAGTTTATATGTATTCCATAAAATAATGAATGCATTCATCATTTCCTGATATCATAAACTATGAAAAATAAAAAATTCAGTAAACATTACATCATTATATAATCAAATCCAGGTAGAGAAAGGTTGTGGATGGTATCATAAAAACATTTCTTATTTCTTCCTAGCTTATCTAATATTTGGGAAAGTAAAATTTTTAATGAGAAAATCAATAAAACATCATAATAAAAACATATAATGAAAAATTAATAAGATGATATAATAACATTATATCCCTAGTGAATAATAAAAATCCTTATAGGATATCAAAAAATAGGAAAAATAACTTCATAATAGTTTTTTAACAAGTTGTTGAAAACATTAAAAATATATATTTTTTAGTATCTTTTAAAAAAATTGTGGGATATTGAAGAAATGTTTTTATTTGAAAATATCTAGGTAATATTTTAATGGAATATTCAATGTAATTAATGATCTTGATAGTGGTAAAAGATGGTACATTCATATATGTTAAAAACATTCTTTTGTAGTCTGATAAAAAGAGTATAATTTAAAAAAGGTAGAAAATGTTAAAAATGTTAACATTTTAAAATAATTTTTAAAAGTAATGAATTGTTTAAATTTTTTTTAATTAATAAATAGATCATGTAGAATAGAAAAATTAAAACATTTTTATGAAAACAAATATGGAGAAAAAATATTCCCAATCCCAAAAGTATAAATATTGTAGGGTTTTATTTTAACAAAATTAAATAGTTTGAAGTATCAAAGGAGTTAAATGTTACTAATACATTTAAATATCATAACTAACTATATGTGAATAAAATAAATATGTTTTAAAGGGAAAGGATCATATAAATTTCCTCAATGTAAATTTAATATAGACAGTCTCAAAATGAAAAAATATTTTAACATAAATCCTTACAACTTTGGACAATTTTGAATTATAACCCCCTTGAAGGAAATAAATTAATATAGAAATATTAATATAATGAATATGAAGATAATAATTATATAATATATATATATACAATAGTATATTAACTATACAAACACATGTAGGTGCATAACATAAATCATGTATCAACAAACCAATATTGTCAATAAAATGCACTACATTTCTAGAAATCTCCGAAACGAAACCTCATAAAATAATGAACCTCAAATGGATTTTTAAATCAAATTAATTTTAATTATATATATCATAAAATGAATTGATGAAATGAATATAAAAAACACAAAATATAAATGTGGTGAAGAAGGCTAATATCTCAAAGTAAAAAATGTTACATGAGAAATTATTGCCTCTAGTCATAACTTCCTTTATACTCATTAAATGATAAATTATAATAAATATTTATTAATTTTGAATCTATTATAAAAACATATTGATATATTTTTAACTTTAAATAATTCCTTCATAACATCCAAATACCATTTTATTCGAAATTGTTCAATAAAATGTTAATTTGACTAAAAATTGGTTTATTTTCCATATATGTTTTTATTAAACAGTTTTGATCTTTTATAAAATTGAGACACCCAATTTGAGGTGAATTTATCAATTTTTTTATAATATATTAATTGTGTATATCATTAGGTTAAATTGAATGAATTTTGGTGTTTTTCTGAAATTTATGAGCATATCCTTGGTCAGCACATTGCTAGGGAAAAAATGTGTTGATCAGCATATGTAACTCTGTGTCCTATCTCACTGATAAAATGGATGGAGCATTGTTGGGAAGAAAATTAATAAAAATGTTGATACCTAACCCTATAACTATGTATTACGGGATATTGTGGTGTCCATGGTTACCACATAGTTTATTAAACCATATACCCTAATTTTGGAACATTTTATATTAAACATGATGGGGTTCACGTTTGGTACATGGTTTGTCAAAAGGTTTGTCCAAACCATGTAGAAATATCTAATTACCCAGTAATATTTTTTGTGGTTGGTGCACATTTTTTCAAACTATGTGGACAGCTAATGTGAAGGGAATTTAATTCCCTAATTTTCATTGTTTAATTACCTAGACCACCATTTTAAATTCCAAATTAGATCTAGTGAAACCTAATTTGGTATTTTAGTCTTTGGAGTCCTTCTATAGACAATTTTGGAATTCCTAGCATTGATAATTTTTATATTAATGTCTTATTTTGGAATGTTGGATCTCTTCATGTATGTGTAATCTCTTTTGATCATGGTTTTCATTTCCTCCTTCATACCCCTAATTTGAATTATTTGATCCCCATTCAATTGATGGATATAAATCATAAATTAATATATTGGGATTATAGGATTATATAGTGATCATTTATTAAATAAATTTTCCATTGGTGGATATTGTGTTTGTGTGTGTTATTGTTTGGGTCCGTGATATGTTGTTTTTTAATGAAATATGTTTCAATTAATGTAATGACCCGAAATTTTGAATAAATCTTGTTTCCTAATTTTATGTGTTATTTTATTTATTTTTATACTCAAAAAAATGTTTCATTTGATAAAATGATTATAATTAAAATGAGAATGTTGGGTTTAGACAGTTATATGACCATTGGTCAATATGACCGCTGGAAACTAAACGTTTTGATTATTGTCTCTAAATACAAGTAATCTTGGTTAATTATTATAGAAAGAAGATTTGATGGCCTCACCCAGTAGTCTTGGACCGATCGAAGCCCATCTAACAGAACTTGGGAAGGAGGTAGCACCACTGGGCTTTGCTCTGGACCAAACCCAAGCCAAACTTCATCATGTGAAGCTAGAACGGAATCGCCTCTGCGAGAAGTTCAAACTGATAGAAATTACTACTCAGGCGATGTTAGCCGATCCTCCCTCAGATTCTCTCACCTTAGCACACCTTACACTTAGGTCCTATGCTGGTGTGATAAGGGGCTATATAAGGAGACCGTAACTGCCTTGTGTAATCCTTTGTTTAAAATAAAAATTGGGATTTCTTCTTATGATGAAGTTTATGAATTTTTAAATGACCGGATAAATATTGTATGCATATTTTTGATAAATTTTAGAAAAAGGATATTTTAAAAATGTTTATGTAAACCTTAAATAATTAAAAATGTGTAATGATTTTCAAAAAATGGTCTTTTACAATTATGTTCAGTACAAAATTTAGAGTCTAATTAGATCAACATGATTTTTGATGAATAGTAAATTATGAATAGTGATTTTATGATTAGGATTAGTAATGTGTCCAAATGGATTAGTAATCTCACTTAAATAAAGTATTAATATAATCTAGGCACCTTGATTAAGTAATGTGATTCAATAAAATGGTTAAATAACGTTTTCATAAATTATTATTCAAATATTTGTTTTTTCAGGTGAATAGTGTTTTTTAATTAAAAATTTAATTAAAAATATTTATAAAAATATTTTTATAAAATGGATTTCATTATTGAACTCAGAGCGTCGATATTATGTTATGGTAATTTTTGGGGATTTTTCTGAAAAAATGAATTTTCGGTGAATAGTGTATCTATTTAAAAATTAAATTAAAAATATTTAATAAATTATTTTTATAAAATGGAGTTCATTTTTGAAATCAGAGCATTGATATTTGGTTAAGGTGAAATTTTGTTATTTTTCTGAGAAAGTTGAATTTTCAGTGAATAGTAAAAATATAGTTTTAGGGTTTCAGTATGTTTAATGATCTCATAACGGTGTCATGATGATGTCATGGGATATTTTAAGGGATGGCCGGCCAAAGGTGATGAATTATTTTATTGGGGGCCCCATGTGGCCTAACTCCATGGGAAGTACCATGGGAGGGCCCATGCTTTTGTGAAAACCACTTTTGAGGTGTCCCTTGGCCATTAATGCCTTGTCCCCTCACATTCCCTATAAATAACAAGAAATCCTCTCATCCTTTCGACTCCCCACTCTCCCCCAACGACGTTCTGGTCTCATTACCTCCCAAGGAGTCCTCCCAAGGTACCCCCAAGCCCTCAAGGACTCAACCATTGAGTTTTAAGAGTTACGTTTTAAGGTAAGGGAACTGACCTCTCTCTTTCATTTCAAGTAATCTCTTTTATGTCATTCCTTTTATGCTCCATGTTCTTATGTTGGAGGATGTTCTTTTATACTCCTATTACTGACCTTTTCATGTTCATATAATGAGATATCCCCTCTTACTCTCATTATTTCGTTTTATGAAGTTTTATGTGGCGCTGTTAGGCTGCCGAAATTTTTGTAACAAAATCTTTCTCCCTTCTCATTTTTCAAAATCTATTTTCATGTAAAGTATTTCAAGTTACTTTTTATTATGTTGGGGTATGATATCTAAATTTATCATACTGATCTTTTATGATCATATTATGAGAGACCCCATTTGATCTCTTCAATTCAGTATTTTGAAGTTTTAAGTGGCGCCGTTAGGCTGCCGAATTTTTAAGTGGTTCTTCACCCTTCTCGTTTTGAAGTTATACTTTCATGTAAATTCTTTCAAGTTCCATTCTGTTATGTTGGGGTATTATCTCTATATCAATCATACTGTAATCATATGTTCATATGATGAGAGACCCCATTTGATCTCTTCAATTTAGTATTTTGATGTTTTATGTGGCGTCGTTAGGCTGCCGAATTTTTTAGGGGATTCTTTCACCCTTCTCATTATTTTCAAAGTTCTACGTTCATGTCAAGTCTTTCAAGTTTCTTTTTAATTATGTTGGGGAATTATCTCTATATCTATCATACTTAACTCCTATGTTCACATGATGAGATACCCTATTTTATCTTTTCAAATCATTTTTGTTGAACTTTAAGTAACGTTGTTAGGCTGCCGAACTTTCATAAGAGAAATCTAATTTTTGTCTTCCTTCCATGTTTTTCATTTCAAATGGTATGTCCTTGAAATTTCATTACCATGATCATGTATCCTTCTTATTCTGTCCATCTAATATTTTATGGGTCATTTATGAATATTTGACCCATTTTACCATTCTTTTTAATGTCTTCTAAAACCTCGTAACATAGCTGTTATGCTGCAGAATTTCTATCTCAAAATGTCTCTCTCTTTTTCTAAAGTTATTTTATATTATTAAGTGAATACTCAAATCTCTTTCTTATAAAGGGGTATTCATATATATACCAAAATGTTCTTTTTTAAATTCTGGTATTTACATACATGAGACCCACCTTCCTTTTTTGTGTGTTTTAAAGTGATGTAAAGATCATGTCTTTAAAGCAGTTTTTAAAACGTTGTGATTATGAAATGAAACCCATTTATTTTATGCTATGTGGGTTATTTATGAAATTTTTGATGATGATATATGTGGTTCACATGATAATAAAGGAAAATTTAAGGGTGCGCCCTGATAGCGCTCCAATGCATTGGGTAATGATGTAACCACTAGAGATTACAATTTTCACGATACCTTGGTGAATAACCTTGGTAATTTTAAAATGACACCTTGGGGATGAACCTTGGTGATATGTTCATGACTGTCTATGTTAAATGATGTAGCCACATCATAAAGTTATGAAAAATGTTATTTTTATTATGATATTCCTCATGATTTTTTTATCATTCCTTAAAGTTCGTGTTCATGACATAGTTGATGTATCTCAAGTTCACATGTTAAATGTTTCCCTTGTTTCCCTTACTGGGCCTTCTGCTCACCCTTTTATTTGATGTATGTCCCCAGGTTATGAGATGCAGTAATGAACCTAGTATGAACATGAGGAAAATCCATTCAAGTGTTTAAGAAGAATGTTTTATGTTTTCATGTTTCAAGTTCCTGGTTTCCAAGACACTAAACCTTAAAGATCCTTAGTTTTGTACAATGTAATGAAAGTTTATGTGATAAAAAGGCGAGATGCTATAGTTGGTATCAAAGGATGGTTTAGTTATTTGTGGAAATTAGGATAAGAAAACTTTAGGAAGAAGCCTATAGAAAAGTTTATATATAGGAAATCTTCCTGGTATTTTGGTGAGTATTGAGTAATGGGTTGCCATGCAAAATACATCCCTGTCTGGATACGAGTAGGTAGAGGTGGCTCTGGAACAGATGTACATAAGGGTAAAACCCAAAAACACCACTTTGAGCTAGACTCAAATGGGAACTGGTACACGACAACGGGCCTTGCTGCACTCTTGGTTACGACACTCCCGGGGGATATGCTTTGGTAAATTCATAAGCTTAGTATGAACCATTGTTAAACGAACAAAGATAAAATAAAATAAAGATTCACATAAGAATATATGATCATGGATAACCGAGATGAGAACCTAGGGGATCACATGTTAGGATATACTTTTCTTCTACAAGTTATCCTTATATTCTTTATGTTCCTTTTCATGATTATTAGCTATTTAAGCCCCTAATTATACTTTCTATTCTTAGTTAATAATGGGAAATGGAATAACATGTCACAACAACCAACGTGATAGTAATTGCGATGATTTCCGTATTAATATGAAAGAGATGATTAGGGGATTAAAAGATGATTATTATTTTGGAAGACGTTCACTATTTTGGGGACCCTATATGATTGAGGTAAATATATTACTACAGTATTTTCATTGAGGAGTAAGGTTGACTTATATTTTGAAGAATAGATGAATTTAAGGTGGACTTATAGTAATTTAGGTTACTTATGGGAATGATTAACCTATCTTGGGTAAAATATGTTTAGGTTAGCTACTTTTGTTATAAGATGTTAGGAGTGGTTGATGTTGTTTGTAGATGAACAATGAAGTTTATTTTGGAAGACTATGTTATCAAATCCTTCTTGTATTTGTGTTTCAATCTTAGTTTGGTTTATTTTGAGGAATCTTAAGGACCGTTATTTATGGAATGGTCAATGATGAACTTTGGGTAGTACCATATAACTTTGAAGATTTAAAAGTAGTTTCCATTCCTATGGGATTCTTTATTTTTTTTGAAGAGTTGTTTTACCTTACCCTTTCTGTTTTTGGGATAATGTTTAAAGATAGAAGAAATAGATAGTTAATATTTTGTGGATTATGAAGATGATTCTTGTGTTTTGATGAGACCAAGTAGTTTTGAATGCTCATAGCTTGTAGAAAAGATTAGTTTTGGGTAGAAACATATTAAAGGATGAAACTCTACATGAAGATAGGTATATTTTATTATGTTTTTGTTTTTTGTTGTAAATTAATTCCTCAAAATTATGAAAAGGAACGTAAAACAAAAACTTTGTTGGTTTACGTTTCCTACTAGGTAATCAATGACCGTTTACACACATCATATGTTTGGGATTTTCTTATGGTTAACTTTCTCCTAACCATGTTCTCTATCACTCTCCCCCAGAACTTGACCCTTTGTTTTTCTTCCATGTCTATGTTTTCCTACATGGAATCCTAGTGTGGGTTAACTCGGGTGACCTTTGTACTTCCCTTTCATTCTTTTAAAGTAATAATTTTACTGACTCCATTTCCGATGTGGGACTTTCAATGAAATTTCAAAACCCAATTTTAAAAATTGCGAGGACGCAATTTCTTAAAGGGGGAAGAATGTAATGACCCAAAATTTTGAATAAATCTTGTTTCCTAATTTTATGTGTTATTTTATTTATTTTTATACTAGAAAAATGTTTCATTTGATAACATGATTATAATTAAAATGAGACTGTTGGGTTTAGACAATTATATGTCCATTGGTCAATATGACCGCTGGAAACTAAACGTTTTGATTATTGTCTCTAAATACAAGTAATCTTGGTTAATTATTATAGAAAGAAGATTCGATGGCCTCACCCAGTAGTCTTGGACCGATCGAAGCCCATCTAACAGAACTTGGGAAGGAGGTAGCACCACTAGGATTTACTCTGGACCAAACCCAAGCTGAACTTCACCATGTGAAGCTAGAATGGAATCACCTCTGCGAGAATTTCAAACTGATAGAAATTACTACTCATGCGATGTTAGTCGAGCCTCCCTCAGATTCTCTCACCTTAGCACACCTTACACTTAGGTCCTATGCTGGTGTGATAAGGGGCTATGTAAGGAGACCGTAACTGCCTTGTGTAATCCTTTGTTTTAAATAAAAATTTGGATTTCTTCTTATGATGAAGTTTATGAATTTTTAAATGACTGGATAAATATAGTATGCATATTTTTGATAAATTTTAGAAAAAGGATATTTTAAAAATGTTTATGTAAACCTTAAATAATTAAAAATGTGTAATGATTTTCAAAAAATGGTCTTCTGGAATTATGTTCAGTACGAAATTTACAGTCTAATAAGATCAACTTGATTTTTGATGAATAATAAATTATGAATAGTGATTTAATGATTAGGATTAGTAATGTGTTCTAATAGATTAGTAATCTCACTTAAATAATGTATTAATATAATCTAGGCACCTTGATTAAGTAATGTGATTCAATAAAATGGTTAAATAACATTTTCATAAATTATTATTCAAATATTAGTTTTTTCGGGTGAATAGTGTTTTTTAATTAAAAATTTAATTAAAAATATTTATAAAATTAATTTTTATAAAATGGATTTCATTTTTGAACCCAGAGCGTCGATATTATGTTATGGTAATTTTATGGGGATTTTTCTGAAAAAATGAATTTTTGGTGAATAGTGTATTTATTTAAAAATTAAATTAAAAATATTTAAAAAATTATTTTTATAAAATGGAGTTCATTTTGGAAATCAGATCATTGATATTTGGTTAAGGTGAAATTTTGGGATTTTTCTGAGAAAGTTGAATTTTCAGTGAATAGTAAAAATATAGTTTTAGGGTTTCGGTATGTTTAATGATCTCATAACTGTGTCATGATGATGTCATGGGATATTTTAAGGGATGTCCGGACAAAGGTGATTAATTATTGTATTTGGGGCCCCATGTGGCCTAACTCCATGGGAAGTACCATGGGAGGGCCCATTCTTTTGAGAATACCACTTTTGAGGTGTCCCTTGGCCATTAATGCCTTGTCCCATCACTTTCCCTATAAATAACAAGAAATCCACTCATCCTTTCGACTCCCCACTCTCCCCCAACGATGTTCTGGTCTCATTAACTCCCAAAGAGTCCTCCCAAGGTACCCCCAAGCCCTCAAGGTCTCAACCATAGAGTTTTAAGAGTTACGTTTTAAGGTAAGGGATCTGACCTCTCTCTTTCATTTCAAGTAATCTCTTTTATGTCATTCCTTTTATGCTCTGTGTTCTTATGTTGGAGGATGTTATTTTATACTCCTCTTACTTCCCTTTTCATGTTCATATAATGAGATATCCCCTCTTACTCTCATTATTTCGTTTTATGAAGTTTTAAGTGGCGCCGTTAGGCTGCCGAAATTTTTGTAACAGATTCTTTCTCCCTTCTCATTTTTCATGATCTATTTTCATGTAAAGTATTTCAAGTTCCTTTTTATTATGTTGGGGTATGATCTCTAAATTTATCATACTGATCTTTTATGATAATATGATGAGATACCCCATTTTATCTCTTCAATTCAGTATTTTGAAGTTTTAAGTGGCACCGTTAGGCTGCCGAATTTTTAAGTGGTTCTTCATCCTTCTCGTTTTGAAGTTCTACTTTCATGTAAATTCTTTCAAGTTCCTTTCTGTTGTGTTGAGGTATGATCTCTATATCAATCATACTGGAATCGTATTTTCATATGATGAGAGACCCCATTTGATCTCTTCAATTTAGTAGTTTGAAGTTTTAAGTGGCGTCGTTAGGCTGCCGAATTTTTTAGGTGATTCTTTCACCCTTCTCATTATTTTCAAAGTTCTACGTTCATGTCAAGTCATTCAAGTTCCTTTTTAATTATGTTGTGGAATTATCTCTATATCTATCATACTGAACTCCTATGTTCACATGATGAGATACCCTATTTTATCATTTCAAATCATTTTTGTTGAACTTTAAGTAACGTTGTTAGGCTGCCGAACTTTCATAAGAGAAATCTAATTTTTTCTTCCTTCCATGTTTTTCATTTAAAATGGTATGTCCTTGAAATTTCATTACCATGATCATGTATCCTTCTTATTCTGTCCATCTACTGTTTTATGGGTCATTTATGAATGTTTGACCCATTTTCCCATTCTTTTTAATGTCTTCGAAAACCTCGTAACATAGCTGTTATGCTGCAGAATTTCTATCTCAAAATGTCTCTCTCTTTTTCTAAAGTTATTTTATATTATTAAGTGAATACTCAAATCTCTTTCTTCTAAAGGGGTATTCATATATATACCAAAATGTTATTTTTTAAATTCTGGTATTTACATACATGAGACCCACCTTCCTTTTCTGTGGGTTTTAAAGTGACGTAAAGATCATGTCTTTAAAGCAGTTTTTAAAACGTTGTGATTATGAAATGAAACCCATTTATTTTATGCTATGTGGGTTATTTATGAAATTTTTGATGATGATATATGTGGCTCACATGATAATAAAGGAATATTTAAGGGTGCGCCCTGATAGCGCTCCAATGCATTGGGTAATGATGTAACCACTAGAGATTACAATTTTCACGATACCTTGGTGAATAACCTTGGTAATTTTAAAATGACACCTTGGGGATGAACCTTGGTGATATGTTCATGATTGTCTATGTTAAATGATGTAGCCACATCTTAAAGTTATGAAAAATGTTATTTTTATTATGATATTCCACATGATTTTTTTTATCATTCCTTAAAGTTCGTGTTCATGACATAGTTGATATATCTCAAGTTCACATGTTAAATGTTTCCCTTGTTTCCCTTACTGGGCCTTCTGCTCACCCTTTTATTTGATGTATGTCCCCAGGTTATGAGATGCAGTAATGAACCTAGTATGAACATGAGGAAAATCCATTCAAGTGTTTAAGAAGAATGTTTTATGTTTTCATGTTTCAAGTTCCTGGTTTCCAAGACACTAAACCTTAAAGATCCTCAGTTTTGTATAATGTATTGAAAGTTTATGTGATAAAAAGGCGGGATTCTATAGTTGGTATCAGTGGATGGTTTAGTTATTTGTGGAAATTAGGATAAGAAAACTTTAGAAAGAAGCCTATAGAAAAGTTTATATATAGAAAATCTTCCTGGTATTTTGGTGAGTATTGAGTAATGGGTTGCCAAGAAAATACATCCCTGTCTGGATACGAGCAGGTAGAGGTGGCTCTGGCACAGATGTACATAGGGGTAAAACCCGAAAACACCACTTTGAGCTAGACTCAAATGGGAACTGGTACACGACAACGGGCCTTGCTGCACTCTTGGTTACGGCACTCCCGGGGGATATGCTTTGGTAAATTCATAAGCTTAGTATGAACCATTGTTAAACGAACAAAGATAAAATAAAATAAAGATTCACATAAGAATATATGATCATGGATAACCTAGATGAGAACCTAGGGTATCACATGTTAGGCTATACTTTTCTTCTACAAGTTATCCTTATATGCTTTATGTTCCTTTTCATGATTATTAGCTATTTAAGCCCCTAATTATACTTTCTATTCTTAGTTAATAATGGGAAATGGAAGAACATGTCACAACAACCAACGTGATATTAAATGCGATGATTTCCGTATTAATATGAGAGAGATGATTAGGGGATTAAAAGATGGTTATTATTTTGGAAGACGTTCAATATTTTGGGGACCCTATATGATTGAGGTAAATATATTACTACGGTATTTTCATTGAGGAGTAAGGTTGACTTATATTTTGAAGAATAGATGAATTTAAGTTGGACTTATAGTAATTTAGGTTACTTATGGGAATGATTAACCTATCTTGGGTTAAATATGTTTAGGTTAGCTACTTTTGTTATAAGATGTTAGGAGTGGTTGATGTTCTTTGTAGATGAACAATGAAGTTTATTTTGGAAGACTATGTTATCAAATCCTTCTTGTATTTGTGTTTCAATCTTAGTTTGGTTTATTTTGAGGAATCTTAAGGACTGTTATTTATGGAATGGTCAATGATGAACTTTGGGTAGTACCATATAACTTTGAAGTTTTAAAAGTAGTTTCCATTCCTATGGGATTATTTTTTTTAAGAGTTGTTTTACCTTACCCTTTCTGTTTTTGAGATAATGTTTAAAGATAGAAGAAATAGATAGTTAATATTTTGTGGATTATGAAGATGATTCTTGTGTTTTGATGAGACCAAGTAGTTTTGAATTCTCATAGCTTGGAGAAAAGATTAGTTTTGGGTAGAAACTTATTAAAGGATGAAACTCTACATGAAGATAGGTATATTTTATTCTGTTTTTGTTTTATGTTGTAAATGAATTCCTCAAAATTATGAAAAGGAACGTAAAACAAAAACTTTTTTGGTTTACGTTTCCTACTAGGTAATAAATGATCGTTTACACACATCATATGTTTGGGATTTTCTTATGGTTAACTTTCTCCTAACCATGTTCTCTATCACTCTCCCCCAGAACTTGACCCTTTGTTTTTCTTCCATGTCTATGTTTTCCTACATGGAATCCTAGTGTGGGTTAACTCGGGTGACCTTTGTACTTCCCTTTCATTCTTTTAAAGTAATAATTTTACTGACTCCATTTCCGATGTGGGACTTTCAATGAAATTTCAAAACCCAATTTTAAAAATTGCGAGGATGCAATTTCTTAAGGGGGGAACAATGTAATGACCCAAAATTTTGAATAAATCTTGTTTCCTAATTTTATGTGTTATTTTATTTATTTTTATACTAAAAAAATGTTTCATTTGATAACATGATTATAATTAAAATGAGACTGTTGGGTTTAGACAGTTATAAGTCCATTGGTCAATATGACCGCTGGAAACTAAACGTTTTGATTATTGTCTCTAAATACAAGTAATCTTGGTTAATTATTATAGAAAGAAGATTCGATGGCCTCACCCAGTAGTCTTGGACCGATCGAAGCCCATCTAACAGAACTTGGGAAGGAGGTAGCACCACTAGGATTTACTCTGGACCAAACCCAAGCTGAACTTCATCATGTGAAGCTAGAACGGAATCGCCTCTGCGAGAATTTCAAACTGATAGAAATTACTACTCATGCGATGTTAGTCGAGCCTCCCTCAGATTCTCTCACCTTAGCACACCTTACACTTAGGTCCTATGCTGGTGTGATAAGGGGCTATGTAAGGAGACCGTAACTGCCTTGTGTAATCCTTTGTTTTAAATAAAAATTTGGATTTCTTCTTATGATGAAGTTTATGAATTTTTAAATGACTGGATAAATATAGTATGCATATTTTTGATAAATTTTAGAAAAAGGATATTTTAAAAATGTTTATGTAAACCTTAAATAATTAAAAATGTGTAATGATTTTCAAAAAATGGTCTTCTACAATTATGTTCAGTACGAAATTTAGAGTCTAATAAGATCAACTTGATTTTTGATGAATAATAAATTATGAATAGTGATTTTATGATTAGGATTAGTAATGTGTTCTAATAGATTAGTAATCTCACTTAAATAATGTATTAATATAATCTAGGCACCTTGATTAAGTAATGTGATTCAATAAAATGGTTAAATAACATTTTCATAAATTATTATTCAAATATTAGTTTTTTCGGGTGAATAGTGTTTTTTAATTAAAAATTTAATTAAAAATATTTATAAAATTAATTTTTATAAAATGGATTTCATTTTTGAACCCAGAGCGTCGATATTATGTTATGGTAATTTTATGGGGATTTTTCTGAAAAAATGAATTTTCGGTGAATAGTGTATTTATTTAAAAATTAAATTAAAAATATTTAAAAAATTATTTTTATAAAATGGAGTTCATTTTGGAAATCAGATCATTGATATTTGGTTAAGGTGAAATTTTGGGATTTTTCTGAGAAAGTTGAATTTTCAGTGAATAGTAAAAATATAGTTTTAGGGTTTCGTTATGTTTAATGATCTCATAACTGTGTCATGATGATGTCATGGGATATTTTGAGGGATGTCCAGACAAAGGTGATTAATTATTGTATTTGGGGCCCCATGTGTCCTAACTCCATGGGAAGTACCATGGGAGGGCCCATTCTTTTGAGAATACCACTTTTGAGGTGTCTCTTGGCCATTAATGCCTTGTCCCATCACTTTCCCTATAAAAAACAAGAAATCCACTCATCCTTTAGACTCCCCACTCACCCCCAACGATGTTCTGGTCTCATTAACTCCCAAAGAGTCCTCCCAAGGTACCCCTAAGCCCTCAAGGTCTCAACCATTGAGTTTTAAGAGTTACGTTTTAAGGTAAGGGATCTGACCTCTCTCTTTCATTTCAAGTAATCTCTTTTATGTCATTCCTTTTATGCTCCATGTTATTATGTTGGAGGATGTTATTTTATACTCCTCTTACTTCCCTTTTCATGTTCATATAATGAGATATCCCCTCTTACTCTCATTATTTCGTTTTATGAAGTTTTAAGTGGCGCCGTTAGGCTGCCGAAATTTTTGTAACAGATTCTTTCTCCCTTCTCATTTTTCAAGATCTATTATCATGTAAAGTATTTCAAGTTCCTTTTTATTATGTTGGGGTATGATCTCTAAATTTATCATACTAATCTTTTATTATAATATGATGAGAGACCCCATTTTATCTCTTCAATTCAGTATTTTGAAGTTTTAAGTGGCGCCGTTAGGCTGCCGAATTTTTAAGTGGTTCTTCACCCTTCTCGTTTTGAAGTTCTACTTTCATGTCAATTATATCAAGTTCTTTTCTGTTGTGTTGGGGTATGATCTCTATATCTATCATACTGGACTCTTATGTTCATATTATGAGAGACACCATTTGATCTCTTCAATTTAGTATTTTGAAGTTTTAAGTGGCGTCGTTAGGCTGCCGAATGTTTTAGGGGATTCTTTCACCCTTCTCATTGTTTTCAAAGTTTTACTTTCATGTCAAGTCTTTCAAGTTCCTTTTTAATTATTTTGGGGAATTATCTCTATATCTATCATAATTAAATCTTATGTTCACATGATGAGATACCCTATTTGATCTTTTCAAATCATATTTGTTGAAGTTTAAGTAACGTTGTTAGGCTGCCGAACTTTCATAAGAGAAATCTAATTTTTGTCATCCTTCCATGTTTTTCATTTCAAATGGTATTTCCTTGAAATTTAATTACCATGATCATGTATCCTTCTTATTCTGTCCATATACTGTTTTATGGGTCATTTATGAATTTTTGACCCATTTTCCCTCTCTTTTTAATGTCTTCTAAAATCTCGTAACATAGCCGTTATGCTGCAGAATTTCTATCTCAAAATGTCTCTCTCTTTTTCTAAAGTTATTTTATATTATTAAGTGAATACTCAAAGCTCTTTCTTCTAAAGGTGTATTCACATATATACCAAAATGTTCTATTTTAAATTCTGGTATTTACATAAATGATACCCACCTTCCTTTTCTGTGGGTTTTAAAGTGACGCAAAGATCATGTCTTTAAAGCAGTTTTTAAAACGTTGTGATTATGAAATGAAACCCATTTATTTTATTCTATGTGGGTTATTTATGAAATGTTTGATGATGATATATGTGGATCACATGATAATAAAGGAAAATTTAAGGGTGCGCCCTGATAGCGCTCCAATGCATTGGGTAATGATGTAACCACTAGAGATTAAAATTTTCACGACACCTTGGTGAATAACCTTTGTAATTTTCAAATGACACCTTGGAGATGGACCTTGGTGATATGTTCATGATTTTCTATGTTAAATGATGTAGCCACATCTTAATGTTATGAAAAATGTTATTTTTATTATGATATTCCACATGATTTTTTATATCATGCCTTAATGTTCTTGTTCATGACATAGTTGATGTATCTCAAGTTCACATGTTAAATGTTTCCCTTGTTTCCCTTACTGGGCCTTCTACTCACCCTTTCATTTGATGTATGTCCCCAGGTTATGAGATGCAGTAATGAACCTAGGATGAACCTGAGGATAAGCCTTTCAAGTGTTTAATAAGAACATTTTATGTTTTCATGTTTTAAGTTCCTGGTTTCCAAGACACTAAACCTTAAAGATCCTCAGTTTTGTATAATGTAATGAATGTTTATGTGATAAAAAGGTGGGATGCTATAATTAATACCTTTTATTATTAATTAATTTATATTTTCCTGTGATTGATTTCAAAGTATTAAATTTTGTTTCATGATAGTTATTTCATGATGGAATGGTGAGTGTGTGTGGAACATTTTGGGTAATTTTTTTTTGAAAAAAGTATGGCTTTATTAAAAATTGATTTAATGTAAAATAATGTTTTCATGCATGGTTTCTATGAGATGAAAAGTCATGACATGATTTATGAAATGGGTTATTTTAAATGACATGAGATTCTATGAAATATCATTTAATAAAACATCATTTGTATATGGAGCCTATTATTTAGTATTTTCCCTTATTCCCAAAATGATTGAGAACTAGAAATGTTTTCACCTATAGAACTATATTTCATAGATATGTGTAATAATTCCTATACGAACATAATTCCATGCATATCTTAAGCATAATGTGATGTATTATAAGAAATAATTAAAAAAATTAAACATTAAAATGTTGTGAATTTTTTTACACATATCTATGTTTATATAAATGACTTTCATGCCTATTTTTATGATAATGTTCTATCATGCTTGTTTTATAGAAATAATTTGATTTTTTTAATAATCTTTGTTTTCGTTTAACTATGAAAAAGAGATCCATGCAATGTTTTATTTGGAAAAGATCAAAATGGGATTATTTTTTATATATATCTTATAAAATTCAATGGGATATCATACAAGTATTTGTTACTCACACCCTAACATTAGTTCCTTGGATTGTTTAGATTTTATTATACCGGGACTATGGAAAGGTAATGTACCACTCATGGGTGGTGGATGTTATTGATTAGAAGAACTGTGGGAGTGGGCAGTGATAAGTGGAATGTGTGATCCACTTGTTACATGTTGTTCTGGTGATGATGTATTGTTATTTTAATATAATTACATTTGATGATGTGATATTTTGATTCTTTTATCTCTCTAATTGTGGATCTTTAAATCTTCAGAAGTTATCAGAATACCAACCATTTATTTTTTTTATATCTACCATTTTGTATTAATGAGTTATTCGTGTGTTGAAATCATCCCCTCTTGTTTAATATTCCCCATTGCATCTCTATATCCTATAAGGAATGATAATTCCAATCAATATGTGTTATAACTAGTTTGGGTATAGTTTATATTGGTAATTTAGTCTTGTTTATCAAAAGTTGGTATCAATGGAGGTTGTGTCCTTCCATGACATAAGTATATAGTTTGGGATGTATTTTTATAATTGAGATATGATTCATGGGACTTAAGTGGTAGGTTACAAGTGAGTTTTTGGAAAAATATCATCAAAATTATCCTTTAGATACTCTGTGTTGTTAAAAGAAATTGTCATTAAGAATTATTTTTATCAAAATCTATTTTTTAAAATCATTGATATCCTATTATTATTCATCTTTTGATTCCTGATTGATATAGTAAATGATGTCATGTATCATAACTGACATGTTCCTTATTATCTCTTGATGTTGTATAGTAACATTCTCCAATGAATACATTTCAGTTCACCTCATGAGGGAGAAGTCAATGAACAACAAAATGTAAACCCTCTAGTTGATAAAAATATTTATTGATTTTGTTTTGAATGTGGTGAGTTCCGTGATCTACGTGTTCGCAGTTTGGCTATAGAGGTTATACCGAAAAGAATAATGATAGGGATAGTTCCTATTTGTTCTTCTGTCTGAAACCAAAATATTTATATGGTACCAAATATCTTTTATAGGTAGAGAAATGGATGAAAAATATCAATAATATCTTTGAGTTTTTGAAGATAAAAAATTTGGTTAATGTGAAATGTGTCATCTTCAAACATGAAGGTCCCAATAGAATGTGGTGGTATTTTATACTTCTGTATTGGAAGAATAAGGTCATAGAGTGGTAATAATTCATGTCTATTTTTATTTAATGTTTTTTTCAAGAATATATGGTGTTTTAAGTCAATGGAGTTCCTTAAAAAATATAAATATTATTGGAATGTTAACTGGTATGCCAAAAAATTTGGCCAATCCTGTTCATTTCATTCTTGAGATTGTATTGAAAGAGGAAATGAAAGAATAACAGTTTTGGAGAGGTCTTAGAGAAGATATCTAATCTCAATTTTCACCATTGAATCTCACCACATATTTTGATGTTATAGATAAATAATTTATGGTGAATCATGACTTGGAATATAAGTCAGGGTTGATGGAAGTTCCTACTAATCCTAATGGAGGCCCAAGTGGTCCCTTTAATGGGAAGAGAATGCATGATGAGTATCATGGTGGAGACTCTAGTGTTGTATCCTAGTATAATACATCATCTAAATCTTTTATTGAATCTTCTAAAGGGAAAACTAATTTTTCTATTGTATAGTTTATTTCCACTGAAAGCATTATATAACATACCCACTAAATATAAAACTCTATTATAGATAAATAAGTTAATAAAATATATTTTTCCATATATTTAACTATTTTATAGTAGTGTGTGATCAATATTACAAAGTCGACATTTTTTAGAGTAAAATACTTTAAGAAAAAAGGGATCCATAGCACATAAACTTGGGATAGAATACTTCCTGTAGTGGATGGGTCTCCTATGGAAGTTGATATTTTTATGAGATAGTGAGATTTACCATTACCAATAAATCATAATTAGTGAATGATTTATTTTATTCGGGTTCCCCTCAAACATTTATGTCTACAAAAATTCTAGAAACAATAAATAATCATGTATATATCATGAATTATGTAATGTATATTTCTACAACTATTGGGGTGAAAAGATGGCGGCGTTTCAGATGCCCCTATTATTCTTTTTATTTATCATAAATAGACATTTCATAAGAAATTTTGGTTATATATTTAAAATATATAGTTTTCATTATATATATGGACTGGTCGATTTCGGAAAATCACATGTTGTCTTTAATATTTATAAGTTCTTCATTACTTCCACAAATGAGGTATGATGTGTCATTTTGCGATAATGGGTCCCAATATCCTATCATTCTGGTCAACTTCTTCTGGAGATGTCTAGGATGATATACATGTTCTTTTGTACTGGAGTAGAAGTATTTAATTGGTTACCTTCCACTAGTAGTAGTTGAGTTTCCCAACATGTTCCTACTATAATTTTTTGGTTTCAACCAGAGAGGGAGGTGGAGTTTTAAACTGAACTGGTACCAAAAACCCAGCATACATCTATCCCTTCCTAATTTATGGACCTGAATTATCTAATGGGGTATAATACTATATTGGATATATTTTTCTTCCAAATGGTTAATTGGACACAACATTCCACCTTTGGTAGCGTAATTACTTTTTCCCGGATGTATTGTAGAACATGTTACCTATGTGTTGACTACCAAAAGCACAAGCTGGTCAGTGTCACAGAAAGGTATCAATTATTCTATATTCATGATTTATTTGACAATATTAAATTAGGGAAGTGGTTCTCAAATATTTTTCCTCAGACTAGTTATAACTAATTTAAGATCAAGGGGACTAATATCCTTAAGACTATATTTAGTATCATGTAGGAACATTTTGAGTACTTTGTGATTCCTATTGGTTTGACTGATGATTTGGCTATGTTTATGGAGTTTATGAGTAATAATTTATATATTCACCTTGATTGTATTTTTTCCACATATCATCATTACATCTTGGTTTACTCCAAAACTGAGGAGGACCATGTGATTCTTTTGAGGTTATTTACAAACATCATATAAGTATTTGAAAATAAAACGTATGGATTTGGGAGGTAATGTTACTAGGAATCATGTTATAGAAACCTAGAATTTATGTAGATCATGAAATTTTGAAAGATGTTTTGACATGGGATGAACCACAATCATTAATATTGAGAGCTTATTGGTATTGGAAAGCTATTACAACTAGTATATAAGGGACTCCTCAATGTTAGATTCTTATCTTTCTTCTCTCACATCTAATGGAGTAATTTTCCTTTTTTGTTATAAATATCATTTTTATTTTTATGAGTTAATATTTCATTTGAAGTTAACACCAGTGTTGAATCTTCTTGAGGCTAGAGAATGATATGGCGTCTTCTATGATGCATCAGGTTTTGGTTTGGTTAGAATTTTTATAAAGGATTCTCATGTGGGGTCTTAGGGTTATCATCATATTGAATCTCATTAGAACAACTGTCCCACATATTATTTCAAACTCACAATAGTGGTTCATGCTCTGATAATTTTTTACATTAATTTTTAATTAAATTATTTACCATCTACTCCAATCATAAAGTCTTGAGTTATACATTCTCAAAAAATTTAAAAAATCATTTGTAGTAGAAATGTGTGGAGCACATAAAATCATTTTAAATTGAGATTTCTTATAGCTCTTATTAGGTTAATGTAATGACTGATACTTTGAGTAGGAAACTTCCATCCCATGGCATGAAATAATCTTATGTGGAATAAAATATGTTGTTTCTCTAGTTTTTATACATTTGATAGATTTCATTAATTTGTTAGAGATTGGCATGGTAAGTATTTAGTTCAAATCACCCCTTCTTGAGTTGATTATGTTGGAACAACAACCTGATGATGAGTTATGGGAAATTAGGTACTCATTATATGGTGGGGAGAATATTAGGGAATAGTCTATATCTTTTGATGATATCCCATGATTTTAGAACCAATTCATTTTATCATACCTATAAGGAAGACTATAAAAAGAGATTTTCATAATTAATAGTGGGTAATATACCCTAGCATATATAAAAATATTTTATTATATGAGGTGATGTTTTTGGTGGCCATTTATTAAATTGAGACATACTCACTTGTTAATAATAATTTATGTTATAAATTGATTATGGAACATAATGAAAAACCATGAGGTGTTATTCAGATACTTTTTATGAAAACATGGATGTGGTAATGGATATCAGGGGTCGTTTTGGTTGGTTTTATAAATAAACATTTAGGAAAGTAGTAAATTTGGGAGATGATTGATAGATTGACCAAATCTACTCACCTTATTCCCATCAATTATATCACCATTGATGGGTTTGTGGGAAAGTAGTTGATTTCTAGCCTAATGGAAAGACACCATGAAAACCTAAATCAATCCCATGATCAAATACTAGAGGCCCTATATATTTTGGGTTTCAATATTGATGGATTAAATGAGATCCGTGATGGATGTGGTGAAAGGATTTGTCAACAGCATCAGGGGAAGCATTGATCATGGTGGTGGTTTAATCCTCGGGTGACCTCGATAATGGGATGAGAACTATGTCAGTGGATGTAGGTTGTAATATTGAGAAAGGAACCTTACTGTTAAGGATTATATATATAGACACACCAAATGATGTTCAAATGAAAACATGTTTATGAAAACATGTCAGTTTCTTAGTGTTGGTAGTAGTGTAACACATGTGGTGTGTTACGATGTTTTTTCATGGAGATGGGGATTTTTTGATGATGAATATGGTCATGGAATAGGTATGAAAATGTATGGGGATTAGTGTGCTCAATGGTGGTCATATGAAAATCCTAAGAATGATAAACTTAGGCCAGATCCACCATAGGTGTTGGCCAAGATTAAGACAGATTAGAGAAATAAGTAGCCACTAACATGCCTATCCAAATTGAGAGTGATGAAAGGGAATGTATTTCTCCATTAGTATCATGAAACACCATGTTCTTTATGGTGAAATTATAAAAATTAAAATCAATAGGGTTGTCAGTATAAGGGAACTTATGTAAACAAAAGAGCAAAGGAGGGTTTGTTCGGAGTGATAGGCCGTAGTGCGTCTAGTCATTTAGATGGATTTCTCCACTAGGCATGGAAAATTAAAAGGGGTAACTATTTGATTACATGTAACAGACCTAAATTATATAATAGTGAACCTACCTATGAATGTACAAATATAATCTGGGTTTCTTATATAGAAAAATATAATATATCAATATGTTGTACTGAAGATACAAATGTTTTCAAAATAATAAATTAAGTTTTGGTATTTCTGTATATATTTCACTTCAATTTTATAATTGATATATTTATTTAATGGATTTTTCTATCAAAAAATGATTTACTAAATTAATATTGTGTTTTCTTATTATTATAATATATTTTATTTGAATTTTTTTAATTTCTCAAATAGTTATAAAATCTGTAATAAATTTAAAATTTTTACTTTCAAAGTAAATGATGATTTTAATTCAAAATTAAATTTGAAATTATTTGAAAATAATATCCATAAAATGTATTTTATATTTTAATTATAAGTGTCTAGAAATATTTTGGGTGAATTTCTAGGATTTTTCTAAAATATTTGTTTTTTTGAATAGTGAAATACAATAATTCACAATACATATACATTATAAGTTAAATAAAATATTAATGAATTCATCACTGATTAATGTACCATAATTTCATACTATTATAAATTATTTTTATAGATTTAGTGATAATTATAAAACTATTCATAGTCTGAGGAAAAATAATTATGTAATGAATAAATTTTAAAAAAATCACCCCTCAGGTCCACTATAAATACAACCCCTCCCCACCCATTCTCCTCACACGTTTCATGATTTGGGAGTTGTCAAAATTCAAAACAATTCTCTCCCAATATTCTATCCTCGTGATAAGGAGCATATCGTCTTAGGAGAGGACTAATCCATTTTCCCTAAGGATGTTTTCAATGAGAAGAAGTTAAATTGGTAAAACCATGATCCATTTTCTTTTAAATTTTTTTGATGTTCTTTTATTTTCTTACCTTATCTCCACCTCCCTATCCCAATGTGTGATGATTTCTAAAGTATCATTTATATAATATAAAATCATTATGTTGATGGAATAATTCATTATAATTTATCTTCCTTGTCCCTTTGTACTAAAAATGAAAATATCATTCGTGATGTGATGATTTATCGCATTCAAGGATGACGAGTTTTCAATTTCAACTAACACCATCAAGGAAAGTAAAAATAAACTTATTTAATGTTAAAAAAGTTCATTATATATGTATTAAAACCTATTTCATTTTATGAAACCATTATATATACATTATATTATTTATGAACAAAACTAGTTTGTGAATATAAAAATATTTCCAAATTAATCTAAATGATTACCACTAACATTTATCTAATAATTTATCCTCACCCCATATACGTAAATGAATTATATAAAAATTTAATCTTATGGATGATTTTAAATAACATATAAATTAAATTCTAGATATCTATTCCCATTTTACAAGATCTTTCATATATTTATACAAGTGAACCAATCGTGAAAGCCAAAGAAATGGACACTCCCGAATGATAAAATTTTATCTTATAACTCATCAAAAAGGAAAAATATTTATCGAATAAAATTATAATAAATAAAATAAATATTAAAATGGTTTTTAATTAATTAATTAATGTATTTAATTTAATTATCCTAGAAATTAAGATCATGTTTTGAACAACATTATACATAAGGCATGGTATTTTTCCTAAACCTCAATTATTCCATTGAATTACACTTTATCTCACATTAACATATTGTAAATCATCTTTATTCTAATATAATCATTCTGAATTATGTTTACATGTTACAAATTCATGTATCCATATCATAACATCATTTTTTTTGTATTTCATTTTCTAAAAAGGTTACATTCTAAATTATTCAAGATAAGCATGACTGATTATAGGGAACTTCTCGATTAATCACCCATTTTCAAGTACCATATATAATCAGTTTCAATCCATTGGTATCTATACAAAAACAAAATTTTATAATAAATATATATATTTATTCAGATTTTTGTTTTATATAATTTTTTTTCCTTTTCATCCTTAAATTATCTTTAATGTTTTAAATAAATCATACTAAAATGTATTATTTCTAATGTTTATTTGTCATTTTTTACATCAATTCACTTTTTTGACATAAATTATATATGGTATATATCTATTTTACATTATATATTTCCATTAATTATTTAAATAAAATATTTCATTTACATAATTATGATATCTTATATTTATATTCCTTCTGACATGATTATGATAACCAATTCATTTAATGGGTAACCTTATATTTATGTTTCATTCCTTATGTATGATTAATTATGTGGAAAACAAATTCAAGAACATGTTATGATGGATTCACCCAGAAATCACACTAATATATTGTATAATGTTTAGTCTCATGAGACATCATTTTAAATCATTCTAGGTGGTTATCCTTGACTAATGCTCTATGTGCAATAATCATGGTGACTAGCGTTTACTCATGCCCCTAAATGTGAAATAATTCTTTTATCATGATTATGTCATGTATTATGTTGCTTCTAAATTAATATGATTTAAATTAATACATGATCACATGATCTATATGTTATGATTATATATGTTTATTATTTTCCATTCCCTTTTATGTCATCATGTTATTCCATCTAACCCATGTACTTTGCTTTATTCATATGTTTATTTATTTAATGGGCTTTTTATGTCCTCCCTTTATTCATGTTTTCCTAAGGTAATACTATGTAGACGTAAGAGGTAAAAAGTCTTTATTGTATATTTTTTATATATTAAATAAAATATTTCATTATCTTAGTTCAGTGTTTTCAATTTTATGTACATAATATTCCTAAGACAATAAACTTTATGATCCATGGCAATTAATTTGATCATTATTTTTATTTAAAATCATTTAATAATATGTATAAAGGGTCAGGGTTTCTATATTTAGTATCAAAGAAATGTGTAGTTATTTTTAGTGATCCTAACTATAGAAATTTTGTAAAAAATCTATGAAAAATTATTTCTATATGGAAAACCTAAGTTAAAAATATTTAGAATCACATTTTATAATTGAATTTCCATTTATCATTTTATCCGTCTATTTAATTTTTTTCATACTGTATGAATATTAGATATGTATTGAATGCCCTAAATGGCAAATTTATTTTTCATGGTTAATGGTTAGAAATTGAAGAACACATTCATACAATAAATGTTATAGGGAATGAGATTATTCCCAAAATGATTCTCAAAATATTTTGGGATCTAGTGCTTGAATCATCATGAAATTACATTCCCAACTGGCTCAAGTTGTCAATAATAACATGGATCTTGTAGAATTTCATCAGTCTCCTCAAAAACATCAAACATCAGTTGAATCATTCATGTAACAAAGACCTACATAATTATGTAGTTCTTTTGATCCCCTCAACCAAGAAAAATGGGATAACACCATTGAGAAGATACTCTATATCCACTTGTTCTCAAACATAGAAAATGTTGTGATGTCGATATGTCATTTTTATGGGGATGATCATCATTGGTTGATACAGATATGGAACACAAATTCAAAAGAGAAATTTATTCCCATGATTGGGAGGAATTCATGAATATATTTTATAGTAAATACTTTACATGAACCCTCCATATCAAGATAGAAAGAGAGATCCATAGAATAAAGTAGAAGGAAGACAAGTCTATCAGGTTGTCTGAAAAAATCATCACAAAGATTGCATGATAGAACTCTATAATTTTCATGAATAGAAATATTAAGGAGGATCATTATATAATTGTACTAAATCATAGTCAACGAAAATCATTGGTGATTTGATACATAGACATCTATGTATAATTTTTTGTTGTTCCCTGGGGGTTGAAATTAATATCGGATACTCTTAGAGGTCTCATGTTCTCATTGAAAAAATGATCAAAATGGAGTTTAATATAGGTGGATTAGTTGATAAATCCCATGATGGAATGAAAACCTAATGGCCCACATGTCAAAATTGTTTAATAAGCATTATGGGAAATATCTATAGGGAAATCGTAAATGCATCAAAAGTTGAAGAATGGAGAATTTGGGTAATAACCAGTGAAGGGATAAGAATAGTCACACTAATGTGGAAATTCACATGTTCCTTGTAGTTGAAACACCTCACTACATGCTGAAAATTGACATGAACCATCCCATGTTCCTTGTAGAATAAACACATCAAAATCCACTATCATCAATCTAAAGAATATATAGTGCTGGATAATCTATTTTAAAAGGATATTGAATCTTTTTCAATGTTGATAATTGAGAAGAATATAATATACATTGACCATAAATGGAAGGAAATGAGCATAATTATGGATGGAAAATCATCAATCCATTATCAAATTATTGCTCAACCATCCCACATAGAGAAAATAAAGGATGATCAAAGAAATTATGTAGAGATTTATAAAATGGAGGATGCTATCAAAAATGGGAAATCATAAGAGTTGAAAATGGATGAGGAGTCATAGGATTTGGGTCACGACTATTTTTATAATCTAATCCATTGTTAAAATGGATCTTCTGAATGATTCAATTATCTCAAAATTATCTATTCGCCCAGGGAGCACATAGATGTGTGCAGATCGCAAGGAGAAGTATTGGTGGGGAAATATGAATAAGGAAATCGCTGAGTATACATCAATTTTCCTGTTATTTTATCAAGTGAAGTATGAAAGGAAAACATCTAAGGGGATGATTTAACTATTACATATACCAACATGGATTTGGGAAAACATCACCATATAATTTTTCACTATAATTACTATGAAATATAGATGAAACGATTCTATATAGATTTTTTGGTTCGTCATACTAAGACATATCACTTTATCACAATTCTAGAGGACTTCTCCATATATCTCATTATAGAGATATAGATCAAATAAGTTGGAGGTCTTCATGCAGTTCCATTATAAATTTGAAATAATTGAGGTCTAAGATTTATCTTCTTGTTCTTGAAATGTCTATAACATGAACTAAACACATCGATGAACTTCAGTATCGCAATATCATCCTCAAACAGATATCAGAATCTAGGTAGAATATTTATAAACTGTAATAAAAGGTGAAATAATATTCTTTGGACTTCTAGGGCGGATGGGACCAATATATTACTCTATATGATTTTTCATACAATAATGGTTTCTACTTGAAAATCCAAATGGATCCATGTGAATCCATTTATGGAAAATGTTAAAGAATAATGGAATGTTTGGATGATGTAAGTGAAAGTATGCTGGAAGGACCTAAAATTGCCAATGAAATGGGGGAGAAGGTGAATTCCATTACACATTCATCATGGAATCCCAATGTTTAAAAAGAGTTATGCTGAAAATAATCGATGATGCCTTGAGTTTATGGTTGGATACATGGTATTCCACGATATATATACATGGTAGAGAATCATGAGAAGTTAGAATAAGGTATTTCCATGTCCCAAGTACATCAGACCCTCAGGATTAATGATCATATAGTATTTGTGGCTTATCATCTATTTCTTCCACAACATGATTTATTCCAAGAATCCATCCTGAGGAATTACATAATGTATCCCCCATATGCACTAAATTCATCAGTTGTAATGTTAGAGAATGAACACTCTTACAAAGAGTATCTAGTGATGATCTTAGACCATAAATAAAATGTTTTATAAAACAAGGATACTCCCCATATATATAAATAGGCAACATGGAAATATGAGTATGTGATGAAGAATAATTACTCTCACAGGTTTTCCCCATTGTATGTAAAAAATTTCGATGGTTAAATTTCATAAGGGGGGTGGAATATAACAACCCTGAATTCTATAAATGTAAATTATCTTCTTATAATTATATCATATAGTATATATCACATAAAATCATATATATAATATAAAAAAACATTATAAAGGCATAATGACTGATATATAAGGCTTCTTCATAAATTAAAGAAACATAAACCCATAGAATTGTAACACGATCATTGGAAAAGTAATTTGACCCTTATGAATAGTAAATCAATCTATTAAACAGTAACCACATCTATTATATTATATGTAAAATTTGGGTATCTTATAAATGAATATGTGATATATCTATATTTTGGAATAAGTAAATAAATGTTTTATAAATTAAAAATTAAAATTGGGATTTTCCAAAATATTTAATATCAACATTAGAAATAATATTATTATTTAATATAAAATTTATTTTTACAAATTGTAATCATAAATTAATATTTTTTTTCATATGATTGTAATATAAGTTTTTTATACCATATTAAATTTTACAATGTGTTATAAAATCAATAATAATTTCAAAATTTGTATAATCCATGTAAATGATGATATCAATTAAAAGTATAATTTATCATAATTAGGAAATTATTTTCACAAAATAGAGTAAATTTCATTATCATACATGATGAAAAATGATTAGGCTTAATTTTTTATAATTTTCTAAATTTATTGAATTTTTAGTGAATAGTGAAATACTATAATTCATGGTATATATACATTATAAGTTCAATAAAATATTCCATGATTCATCACAGATGTAAGAACAATAATCTAAAACTAAATTTCATAATTTCAATATATTTAGTGATAAATCTAAAATTATTCATCGATTTTAGGCAGAATAATAAACTAATGAATAAAACATTCATAAAACACCCCTCTCCTCCACTATAAATTCAACCCCTCACAAACCCTTATCACAACTTTCATGAATTGAGCCTTGCGAAAAATATACCCAGTCATCTCACCAGCCTCTCCCCTACTTCTAGGGGCCATTTTTTAACAAAACAAATACCAATTACATTTCTCTAAGATGTTTTTCAAGGAAAAGAAGTTGAAGAGGTTATACACTCTTCCATTTTGATTTAATTTAATTTCATATTATTATTTTATCTTCTAATCAACTCCCAATAAAAAAATGTGATATGATATCTATATTATATTTTATATACTAGAATTTTATTTTTATGGAATAATTAATCATCATTTCTTTTCACCCTTCTTTTGTACAAAAATGAAATCATCTTTATTTATGTGTTGATTTGTTACATTCAAGGATGACAAGTTTTCATTTTCAATTACATCATTCAAGGATGATAATAAATCTATTTTATGGATAACACATGTAATTATATATTTATTATTACCAATGAAATTTTCTGAAACCATTATATATACATGAAATTAATTAAAGAAACAACATTTTTTTCTGATGATAAAAAACACCAAAATATTCTAATCAATTATCACTAATGAATTCTCTAATGATAATTAATCACCCCAAAAAACCAAATAAATTATATAACAATTTAATCATAAAAATGATAATAAATAACATATAACTTCAATTCTGGAAGCCTATTCCCAATGTTCATTTTCCTTCAGACATTTATACAAGGGAACTGATTGTTAAAACTATGGAAATAAACACCCTCGAACTATAAAATTGTATCTTATATTTCATAAAATGGCCATAACTAAAAGTAATAATATTATAATAAATAAAATAAGTTTATAAAATTTTATAAATTAATGAATTAATGGATTTTATTTTACTATTCATGACAATAAGATCATGTTTTCATCGCATTCATATATATGGTCTGGGGTTCTTTCTGAACTTCTATTTTCCATTTTATTACACTTTCTCCATCTTTACCCAAATGTAATGCTTAATTATTTTTAAATAATACATATACATTATATTAATATGTTAAAAAAGCTTGTTTCAAAATCATTACACCCTTATTTGTTGTGGAATTACATGTTTTAAGAAGTTTCCCTTCTTATTTCTTCCCAATAAGAATGCCTGCTTAAAGGGGGATTCCAGATTTATTGTAACATCCCAAGTAAGCAATGAATAATAGATATTTTTATCTATGTCTATTAATGAATTAGAATGTGTTTTAGAGGCTTAAAATGAAAATAAATCCAATCTTAAGCATGTAATACACAAATATTTTTTTAAAGGATTGTTTTACTGCCTTTTGATGGAAAAGAATTTTTAAATATATCTTTTGACAATTTTATAAGCTATGATTGTCAAAATAAACTTATTCTTTATTATTGGGACATCAAAATTTTCTTTGTGTGAATTTTTGCTATTTTTCTGACAATGTTCATTTTTTTATGAATAGGGAAAAATACTGTATTTTACATCAAAACTGCTTTTTAATCTACTTTATTAATATGATTAGATTATATATTGAATTGGTTTTAAAGTTATATTAGAATATATTTTTACCATTTAATCCAATGGTGGTCATTATGATTAAATTCACTTTGGAATTGGGCATAAACTAATGCCAAACTTTTCATAGATATTGTTTAAAAAAACCTGCTATTTGTTTTGACAACGGGAATTATTTTTAAATCAATTATTTCAATTTATATATTAGGAATTTGGTAAAATGGATTACATATTTGTAATCAGAAGGTCCAAATTATGTAATCAAGACTCTTTTGTTTTTGGACATTATGAATAGTAATGACGGTAATTGTCTTTAATTATCTTCATTAATGAGTAATCAAGTAGTTAAGGATAATTAAATGATATCATAATAATACAAAAATACCACAACATGTGTCCTAAGGATACTGGTTGTTGCATGGCCGACCATTGGATGCCTTGTGCCAAACTTGGGGGTCCCATGGAATCCCTTTTCTGAGAAAGTGACTTTTTATCTTTTTATTTTTAAAGAATGTTAAATGTAACAAAGAATGTATCACCAAAGTAAAATATTTTTAATTTTGTCTACATAGATGATATTTTAGACTATAAATATCCATTGTAAATCTAAATATATTTCCTACATTATAGTATTTTTTTCATAATTGTTAGAATTTAAATAAATTAAATTATTTATGACATCATGATGATGCAGAAATTACCTCATTAATAAAGGATTTAAATAAAATGAAATGATAATGTAACATCTGTGACCTACTCATGTCCAAAACCTATTGGATGGGTGGATTTCGAACCCTTATCACCTTAGCCTATAATTCTATCAATGTGGTACCTTTTGAATCCGAAAATCATTTTCAAATAAAGTATCATTTCATTACTTTCCAAGAGTGCCCCTCCTCTCCCTTTATAAAAGGCTCCCACCTCTACCTCCTTACCCACACTCTCAAAGACTTTGTCTCGGCCAACCCCTGCCCATTTTGTCTCTCCACTTATATGTCTTACTCCTTGAAGCCTTACTTTGGGCAGAAGTCTTCCCGAGGAAGCCTTGGTGCTCAAACCAGAGGGAGTTACCCGATTTTAAGGTAATGTTTTCACTTGAGTCCTTTTGTTTTATTTTGTTTCTCCAACCCCCTAAATTCTTTTTATTCATTTATTTTGTAACAACTCCAGTATCATCAATACACTAGGATGTTGTTATAAGAAGGATCTCAGCTACACTTACACACACCTTCATCTAATGGTTAAAGGACATACTATTTCAGTGGATGGTGAATTTATGCCTCCCGAAACGATGATTGTACAAAATTATTTTAACACCTTCAAAGGTGGACATTAATATGTCACTATATTTATATATGATATATAATATGTTTATGTTTTCCTTAAGCTTCTGTATTTTTCATTTTGGGAATACCTTTATGGTTTTCATTATGGGTAAACGCGATATGTTCATTTAAGGAAGAGCGGACTACCGCCCCCTCAAAGTGATTTGATTCGTTAAATACCATATGTGGGATGTATAAAGGATGGAACTATGATATTATATATGATATTATTGTGGAATTATAAAATACCTTTATATCATTATGATTCCATTCTATAAAATACGAAATAGAAATGAAAGTAGCGTTCATGCGTACTTACGACCTACCGTCTCCATGAACGGTGCATTTCATTTCTTACCTCTAAATGATTATGTAATATTATAAATGAATGTATATACTGGATATATATGATATATACATCATGATTATTATTCTGGATATAATGGATACATGAACAACTTGTAATTATAAAGGGTTTAATTTTGACTCAAGTACCAATGATCGTTAAAACGACCGTTATTAACTTAAATAATTACATAGTGTTCATGACATGTAAATAAGTGATATAAAAGTAATAATGAACATGAAAAAAGGGTCTTAATAAATTATAAATTAACTGAAGTTTATTATTCAGGACATTAAAGAACGAACGAGTCAAGTCGGACCCGAGGTATGGGACTTCGTCTCAATCTCCTTTCATTGAGGGATATTTTGTTTTATACACAACCTTGTTTTATAAGGTGTATAAACCCCTTTGAATTTTACGTTTATCCAAAATTAATCCTTTTTATATGAAGAGTTTTACTAAACGACAAAAGGGAATGTATTTGTTGTACGTATGCGGCGACAACGACTTCTCCGCCGCCGTGACCATTATTTGAGTTTCGGCTTCCTCTACAAGCCATACATTTTTTTAAAAGAAAATTAAATACCATGTTTTACTTTTATTTTATTTTGGTATTGAAAATGGTTTTCATAATGTTTTTATATCAATGTGTTGTATTGATATCTTTTGATTGAAAGGTGTAAATGTTATGTTTCCTTTATGCATTTTTTTTGTGATACGATTATGTTGAGGTTCTGGGGAATTATTATGAAGACAGGTGGTTCCGTGATAAACTAAGGGCGGGTTAGCCCGATATAGCTCTCCAATGCAATGGGTAACGTGAAGGAGTGAAACGTTAAGGTTTCTCCGAAGAGATTTAGGGAATATACTGTGATGGGTATTCCAAACGTAACCAAGAGGGTTACTCCCTATGTAAAATGTTATGAATGCCTCAAGTTACCTTTATGTATTATGATTTATATGATTTATTCATGATTTGATGAGGTATGTTAATGTGCTTATGTTTTAGGGGTATAATATGATGTCATTCTTATGTATATATGTACCCATGTTTCCTTTCCATATTTTTATATCCCTTACTGAGCTTTTTATGCTCATCGCAAGTTTTTTGAAATGTTTTTCACAGGTCAAGGGAAAGGTACATGATATGATGATAGTGTCAAGGAAGTGTCAAGAATGAATCCATTCTTTATTTTAAATATGTTTCCATTGATGGGAAAGAAAAATACTATCTTTATGTAACCACTTTGTTTATATATGGAATGTAATGCATGTTTTATGATATAATTCTCTAAAACTCTAAACCCGAAAAGATCCTCAATGTGTAATCTTGTAATAACTCAAGATTAAGTAAGGTTTAAGGGTGGCGCCTTATAGTTGGTATCAGATGTCGGTTTAGATAACTTTAGGAGTTAGAATTCTATTAAATTATTATCCAAAAATATATTTTTTGATGGTCAAATTGAAGTGATATTGTATTTGAAGATTACCATGTTGCTTCACCTAAGGTATTTCAGTGTTAAGAATGGTTTTTCATAGAGGAAATAGAAATGATTTTTTTGGAACGCATACTGAGGGAAATGAACTTCCAAATCAGCATACTGAGATGGTCAGAATCAGAATTGAGCATTTTACTGTAGTGATGGATCAGTTGAATCAGGTGATAAATGTTTGTTGTGTTATTGATGATATGTTGGTGTTTTCTAAATGTAAAGAGGGGCATGAAAGTCATTTAAGGGTTATCTTGAAAACCATAAAAGAAAAGAAACTATATGGAAAATTCCGCAAGTCTGAGTTTTGGTTACAACAAATTTCTTTCCTGGGTCACATTGTTTCAAAATACGGCATAACTGTTGATCCTGCTAAAACAAAAGTTGTTGAAGAATGGCCAAGACCCACAAAAGTAATCGAGATCTGTATTTTTCTTGGTTTGGCAGGTTACTACCAAAGGTTTGTTGAAAAGTTTTCACGGTTATCTAGTCCAATGACTAAGCTAACTCAGAAGGGTGTTAAGTTTATCTAGACAAAAGAATGTGATGATTGTTTTCAGGAGTTGAAAAGAAGATTGGTGAATGCTCCAGTTTTGGAACTTCCTTCCAGGAATGGTGAATTTGTTGTATATAGTGTTGCATCGTTGAAGGGACTTGGTTGTTTCCTTATGCATAATGGTCAAATAATTGATTATGCTTCACGACATTTGAAAACTCATGAGGTAAATTACCCTACACATGATTTGGAATTAGCTGCTGTTGTTTTCACTTTAAAAATTTGGAGGCATCATTTATATGGAGTAAAGTGTGTAATATATACTGATCACAAATGTTTAAATTATATATTCACTCAGAAAGAGTTAAACATGAGACAGAGGAGATGGCTGGAATTAATCAATGATTATGACTGTACAATTCATTACCATCCGTGAAAAGGAAATAAAGTGGCTAATGCTTTGAGTCGAAAAAGTAATGCTTCATTAGCAATGTTGTGTTTGGAACCTGATCCTTTGGTTAAGGATTGGATGAACTTTGGCATAGAAGTTGTTGGTGTAGGAAGTTCTTCTGTTTTTTTCCATGTATCAGTGATATCATCTCTATCAGATAGAATCAAGCAAGCACAGAAGCAAGACAGTGAGTTGCAGAAAAAGGTAGAGCTGGTTCTGAAAGGTAAGTTTCTTGAATTCAACATTGATAATGACTACGTTTTGAGATTTGGGAAGAGATTATGTGTGCCTTGTGATTCACAGTTGAAGAGAGATTTGTTATGTGAAACTCATAGTTCTCCTTTTTCAGTTCATCCTGGAAGTACTAAGATGTATAGAGATCTGCGGGAGTATTACTGGTGGGATGGAATGAAAAGAGATATTGCTGATTTTACTGTGAAGTGTTTGACATGTCAACAGGTTAAAGGAGAGAAGAAATTACCGAAAGGGATGCTTCAACCTTTACCAGTGCCAGATTGGAAATGGGAGAATATATCCATGGACTTTGTTGTGGGATTACCAAAGACATCGCAAGGTAATAAGGCAATCTGGGTTATTGTTGATCGCTTGACTAAATCGGCTCATTTCCTTGCAATACGAGATAATTTTTCCCTAGATCAACTTTCCCGTTTGTATCTTAAAGAGATAGTTAGGTTACATGGAGTTCCCCTCTCCATTGTATCTAATCTTGATCCAAGGTTCACTTCTAACTTTTGGAAAGGCTTACAGAAGTCATTGGGTACTGAATTAATTTTTATTACAGCATTTCATCCTCAATCAGATGGGCAGTCAGAACGAACAATTCAGACCTTGGAGGATATCCTACGAGCTTGTTCGATG
This sequence comes from Viscum album, assembly GCA_963277665.1. Classification (NCBI taxonomy): domain Eukaryota; kingdom Viridiplantae; phylum Streptophyta; class Magnoliopsida; order Santalales; family Viscaceae; genus Viscum; species Viscum album. The sequence continues at coordinate 1,756,498,076 of OY728159.1, read as the reverse complement.
GATTATTATGGAAGTTGGGACCAACATCATTCTTTGGTTAAATTTTCATATAATAACAGTTTTCATTCCAGTATACATATGGCACCATTTCAATCATTATATGGGAAGTGGTGTCGAACTCTAGCTTTCTGGGATGAAATGGGTGAAAGGAAGTTGATGGGACCAGAATTTGTAGAATAGATGGCAGAAAAAGTTCATCTGATTCAGAAACACATGAGAACAGCTCAGAGTAGGCAGAAGAGTTATGTAGACAACAGGAGGAAGTATCTAACTTTTTAGGTAGGTGATCATGTTTTTCTAAAAGTCTCACCTTGGAAAAGTGTGATGAGGTTTGTTAAAAAAGGATAGCTGAGTCCAAGGTTCATTGGACCATATGAAATTCTAGAGTGAGTTGGATCAGTTGCATACCTGGTGGCTTTACCTCCGAGTTTATCTCAGGTACATAATGTTTTTCACATTTCGATGTTGAGAAAGTATATGCCAGATCCATCTCATGTTCTGATTCCAGAGGTAGTTCAATTAGAAGAGAACCTATCTTATGAGGAACAAACAGTCCAGAATCTTGACCACAGGGAGAATGTGTTACGAAATAAGGTGATTAATCAGGTAAAGGTTTTGTTGAAAAACCACATGATGGAAGAGGTAACATGGGAATCTGAAAATGCAATGAGGGATAAGTACCCCCATTAATTCGATATGTAAATAAATTGTGGGGACGCAATTTTCCTAAGGGGGGAAGGATGTAACATCCCAAGAAAGTAATGAATAATAGATATTTTTATATATGTCTATTAATGAATTAGATAGTGTTTTAGAGGCTTAAAATGAATATAAATCCAATCATAAGCAGGGAATACACTAATATTTTTTAAAGGAATGTTTTACTGCCATTTGATGGAAAACCATTTTTAAATCTATATTTTGAAAATTATATAAGCTATGTTTGTCAAAATAAACTTATTATTTATGATTGGGAATTCATAATTTATTTGTATGAATTTTTGGTATTTTTTCTGACAATGTTCAATTTTTTATGAACAGTGAAAAATAATGTAGTTTACATCAAAACTTATTTTTAATCTAATTTATTTATATGATTAGATTATATTTTTAATTGGTTTTAAAGTTATATTAGAATATATTTTTACCATTTAATCCAATGGTGGTCATTAGGATTAATTTCACTTTGGAATTGGGCATAAACTAATGTCAAACTTTTCATAGATATTGTTTAAAAAAACCCCGCTATTGGTGTTGACAGCGGGAATTATTTTTAAATCAATTATTTCAATTTCTGTGTTTGGAATTTGGTAAAATGGATTACATATTTGGAATAATAAGGTCCAAATTATGTAATGAAGATTCTTTTGTTTTTTGACATTATGAATAGTAACGACGGTAATTATCTTTAATTATCTTGATTAATGAGTAATCAGGTAGTTAAGGATAATAAAATGATATCATAATAATACAAAAACACCAAAACATGTGTCCTAATGATACTGGTTGTCTCATGGCCGACCATGGGATGCCTTGTGCAAAACATGGGTGACCCATGGAATCACTTTTGTGAGAAAGTGACTTTTTATCTTTTTATTTTTAAAGAATGTTAACTGTAACAAAGAATGTATCACCTAAGTAAAATATTTTTAATTTTGTCTAATTAGATGATATTTTTTACTATAAATATTCATTGGAAATATAAAAATATTTCCTACATCATAGTATTTTTTTCATAATTTTTATACTTTAAATAAATTATATTATTTATGACATCATGATGATGCAGTGATTACCTCATTAATAAAGGATTTAAATAAAATGAAATGATAATGTAAAATATATGACATACACATGTCCAAAACCTATTGGATGGGTGGATTTCTAAACCTTATCACCTTACCCTAGAATTATATCAATGTGGTACCTTTTTAATCTGAAAATCATTTTCAAATAAAGTAACATTTCTTTACTTTCCAAGAGTGCCCCTCCTCTCCTCTTATCAAAAGGCACCCACATCTACCTCCTTACCCACACTCCCAAAGCCTTTGTCTCGGTCAACCCCTGCCCATTTTGTCTCTCCACTTACATCTCTTACTCCTTGAAGCCTCACATTGGGCAGAAGTCTTCCCAAGGAAGCCTTTGAGCTCAAACCAAAGGGAGTTACCCGATTTTAAGGTAATGTTTTAACTTGAGTCCTTTTGTTTTATTTTTCTTCTCCAACCCCCTAAACTCTTTTTATTCATTTATTTTGAAACAACTCCAGTATCTTCAATATACTAGAATGTTTTTATAAGAAGGATTCGATCTACACTTAGACACACCTACATATAATGGTTAATGGACATACTGTATCCGTGGATAGTGAATTTATGTCTCCCGAAATGATGATTGTTCAACATTCTTTTTAACACCATCAAAGGTGGACATTAAAATGTAACTATATTTATAGATGAAATAAAATATATTCATGTTTTCCTTAAGATTATGTATTTTTCATTTTGGGCATACCTTTATGGTTTCCATTATGGATAAACATGATATCTTCATTTAAGGAAGTGCGGACTACCACACCCATCAATGTGATTTGATTCGTTAAATACCATTTGTGCGATGTATAAATGATGGAACTAGGAAATTATATTTGATATTATACTGGAATTATAATATACCTTTATATCATTATGATTCCATTTTATAAAATACGAAATAGAAATGAAAGTAGCGTTCATGCATACGTACGGCTTACCGTCTCCATGAACGGTGCATTTCATTTATTACCTCTAAATGATTATGTAATATTATAAATGCCTGTATATACTGGATATTTATGATATATACATCATGATTATAATTCTGGATATAATGGATACATGAACAACTTGTAATTATAAAGGGTTTATTTTTGACTCAAGTACTAATGATCGTTAAAAAGACTGTTATTAACTTAAATAATTACATAGTGTTATTGACATGGAAATAAGTGATATAAAAGGAATAACGAACTTGAAAAAGGTACTTAAGCAAGTAGAAATTAACTCATGTTTATTATTCAGGACAATAAAGAGCGATCGAGTCAAGTCAGACCCGAGGTATGGGACTTCGTCTCAATCTCCTTTAATTGAGGCATATTTTGTTTTATACACAACCTTCTTTTATACGGTGTATAAACCCCTTTGACTTTTACGTTTATCCAAAATGAATATTTTTTTTATAAATCGTTTTACTAAATGAAAAAAGGGAATGTTTTTGTCATATGTATGAGGAAACAACGAATTCTCCGCCGCCGTGACCATTATTTGAGTTTCGGCTTCCTCTACAAGCCATACCTTTTTTTAATAGAAAATTAAATACCATGTTTTACTTTTCATTTATTTTGGTATTGAAAATGGTTTTCATAATGTTTTTATATCAATGTGTTGTATTGATATCTTGTGATTGAAAGGTGGAAATGTTATGTTTCCTTTTTTCATGTTTTATGTGATATGATTATGTTGAGGTTCTTGGGAATTATTATGAAGACGGGTGGTTTTGTGATAAACTAAGGGTGGTTGAGCCCGATATAGCTCTCCAATGCATTAGGTAACACGAAAGAGTGAAACGTTAAGGTTTCTCCGAAGGGATTTAGGTAATATACTGTGATGGGTATTCCAAACGTAACCAAGAGGGTTACTCCCTACGTAATAATGTTATGAATGCCTCAATTTACCTTTATGTATTATTATTTCTAGGATTTAATCATGATTTGATGGGGTATGTTAAAGTTCTTATGTTTTATGGGTAAGGTATGATTTCATTCTTATGTATATATGTACCCATGTTTCCTTTCCATATTTTTATATCCCTTACTGAGATTTTTATGCTCATCACATGTTTTTTGAAATGTTTTTCACAGGTCAGGGGAAAGGTACATGATATGATGACAGTGTCAAGGAAGTGTCAAGAATGAATCCATGTTTTATTTTAAATATGTTTCCATTGATGGGAAACAAGAATAATATCTTTATGTAACCACTTTGTTTATATGTGAAATGTAATGAAAGTTTTATGATCTAATTCTCTAAAACTCTAAACCCAAAAAGATCATCAATGTGTAATCTTGTAATAACTCGAGATTAAGTAAGTTTTAATGCTGGGGCCTTATAGTTGGTATCAGAGGTCGGGTTATATTACTTTAGGAGTTATAATTCTATTAAATGATTATCCATATATATATATATATATATATATATTTATGGTCAAATTGAATTGATATAGTATTTGAAGATTACCATGTTGCTTCACCTAAGGTATTTCACTGTTAAGAATGGTTTTTCGTAGAGGAAACAGAGAAGATTTTTTGGGAAGGCATACTGAGGGAAATGAACTTCCAAATCAGCATACTGAGATGGTCAGAATCAGAAATGAGTAGTTTACTGCAGTGATGGCTTAGTTGAATCAGGTGATAAATGGTGGTTGTGTTATTGATGATATTTTGGTGTTTTCTAAATGTAAATAGGAGCATGAAATTCATTAAATGGTTATCTTGATAACCTTAAATGAAACGAAACTATATGGAAAATTCAGCAAGTGTGAGTTTTGGTTACAACAAATTTCATTCATGTGTCACATTTTTTCAAAATATGGCATAACTGTTGATCCTGCTAAAACAAAAGTTGTGGAAGAATGGCCAAGACCCAGAAAAGTAACCGAGATCCGTAGTTTTCATGGATTGGCAGGTTACTACCGAAGGTTTGTTGGAAATTTTTCACGGTTATCTAGTCCAATGACTAAGCTAACTCGGAAGGGTGTTAAGTTTATAATGACAAATGAATGTGATAATTGTTTTCAGGAGTTGAAAAAAAGATTGGTGAATGCTCCAGTTTTGGAACTTCCTTCCAGGAATGGTGAGTTTGTTATATACAGTGATTCTTCGTTGAAGGGACTTGGTTTTGTCCTTAAGCAGAATGATCAGGTAATTGCTTATGCTTCACGACAGTTGAAAACTCATGAGGTAAATTACCCTACACATTATTTGGAATTAGCTGCTGTTGTTTTCTCTTTAAAAATTTGGAGGCATCATTTGTATGGAGTAAAGTGTGAAATATATACTGATCACAAAAGTTTAAAGTATATATTCACTTAGAATGAGTTAAACATGATACCGAGGAGATGGCTGGAATTAATCAAGGATTATGACTGTACAATTCATTACCATCCGAGAAAAGCAAATAAAGTGGCTGATGCTTTGAGTCGAAAAAGTAATGCTTCATTAGAAATGTTGCGTTTGGAATGTGATCCTTAGGTTAAGGATTTGATGAACTTTGGCATAGAAGTTGTTGGTGCAGGAAGTTATTATGTTTTGTTTCAGGTATCAGTGAGATCATCTCTATCAGATAGAATCAAGCAAGCAAAGAAGCAAGACAGTGAGTTGCAGAAAAAGGTAGAGCTGGTTCAGAAAGGTAAGTTGCCTGAATTCAACATTGATAATGATTGCGTTTTGAGATTTGGAAAGAGATTATGTGTCCCTTGTGATTCACAGTTGAAGAGAGTGTTGTTATGTGAAGCTCATAGTTATCCGTTTTCAGTTCATCCTGGCAGTACTAAGATGTACAAAGATCTGCGGGAGTATTACTAGTGGGATGGAATGAAAAGAGATATTACTGATTTTACTATGAAGTGTTTGACATGTCAATAGGTTAAAGAAGAGCAGTAGTTACCTAAAGGGATGCATCAGCCTTTACCAGTGCCAGAGTGGAAATGGGAAAATATATCCATGGACTTTGTTGTGGGATTACCGAAGACATCTTGAGGTAATAATGCAATATGGGTTATTGTTGATCACTTGACTAAATCTTCTCATTTCCTTGCTATACGAGATAGTTTTTCCCTAGATCAACTTTCCCGTTTGTATCTTAAAGTGATAGTCAGGTTACATGGAGTTCCCCACTCCATTGTATCGTATCGTGATCCCAGGTTCACTTCAAACTTTTGGAAAGGACATCAGAAGTCGTTGGGTACTGAATTAAATTCTAGTACAACATTTCATCCTCAATCAGATGGGCAGTCAGAACGAACAATTCATACCTTAGAGGATATGCTATGAGCTTGGTTCGATGGATTATCAGTGAAGTTGGGACCAACATCTTTCTTTGGTTGAATTTTCATATAATAACAGTTTTCATTCCAGTATACAAATGGCACCATTTCAGGAATTATATTGGAAGCGGTGTCGAACTCCAGCTTTCTGGGATGAAGTAGGTGAAATGAAGTTTATGGGACCAGAATTGGTAAAAGAGATGGAAGAAAAATTTCAGCTGATTCAAAAACACATGAGAACAGCTCAGAGTAGGCAGAATAGTTATGCAGACAACAGGATGAATGATCTAACTTTTGAGCTGGTGGTCATGTTTTTCTCAAAGTCTCATAATGGAAAAGTGTGATGAGATTTGTTAAGAAAGGAAAGTTGAGTCCGAGGTTCATTGGACCATATGAAATTATGGAGAGAGTTGGATCAGTTGCATACCAGGTGGCTCTACCTCCGAGTTTATCTCAGGTAAGCAATGTTTTTCACGTTTCGATGTTGAGAAAGTATATACCAGATCCATCTCATGTTTTGAGTCCAGAGGTAGTTCAACTGGAAGAGAACCTATCTTATGAGGAACAACCGGTCCAGATTCTTGACCACAAGGAGCAAGTGTTATGAAATAAGGTGATTAATCAGGTAAAGGTTTTGTGGAAAACCCCCATGATGGAAGAGGCAACATGGGAATCTGAAAATGCAATGAGGGATAAGTACCCCCATTTATTCGATAAGTAAATAAATTGCGGGGACAGATTTTTCTAAAGGGGGGAAGGATGTAACATCCCATGTAAGTAATGAATAATATATATTTTTATCTATGTCTATTAAATAATTATATAGTGTTTTATAGGCTTAAAATGAAAATAAATCCAATCTTAAGCATGGAATACACTAATATTTTTTTAAAGGATTGTTTTACTTCCTTTTGATCGAAAAACATTTTTAAATCTATCTTTTGACAATTTTATAAGCTATGTTTGTCAAAATTAACTTATTCTTTATCATTGGGACATCAAAATTTACTTTGGGTGAATTTTTGGTATTTTTGTGACGATGTTCATTTTTTATGAATAGTAAAAAATACTGTATTTTATATCAAAAATGCTTTTTAATCTACATTATTTATATGATTAGATTATCTTTTGAATTGGTTTTAAAGTTAAATTAGAATATATGTTTACCATTTAATTCAATCATGGTCATTAGGATTCATTTCACTTTGGAATTGGGCATAAACTAATGTCAAACTTTTCATAGATATTGTTTGAAAAAAAAACCCTCTATTCGTTTTGACAACAGTAATTATTTTTAAATAAATTTTTGCAATATCTGTGTTTGTAATTTGGTAAAATGGACTACATATTTGGAATCATATGTTTCAAATTATTTAATCAAGACTCTTTTGTTTTTGGACATTATGAATAGTGACGACGGTAATTATCTTTATTTATCTACATTAATGAGTAATCAGGTAGTTAAGGATAATAAAATGATATCATAATAATACAAAAAGACCACAAAATGTATCTCAAGGCTACTGGTTGTCTCATGGACGACAATGGGATTCCTTGTGCCAAACTTGGGGGCCCCATGGAATCCCTTTTGTGAGAAAGTGAGTTTTTATCTTTTTATTTTTTAAGAATGTAAAATGTAACAAAGAATGTATCACCTAAGTAAAATATTTTTAATTTTGTATACATAGAAGATATTTTAGACTATAAATATTAATTGGAAAGATAAAAATATTTCCTACATCATAGTATTTTTTTCATAATTTTTAGACTTTAAATATATTAAATTATTTATGACATCATGATGATGCAGCGATTACCTCATTAATAAAGGATTTAAATAAAATGAAATGATAATGTAAAATCTATGACCTAAACATGTCCAAAACATATTGGATGGGTGTATGTCTATCCCTTATCACCATAACCTCTAATTATATCATTGTGGGACCTTTTGAATCCGAAAATAATTTTCAAATAAAGTAGTATTTCTTTACTTTCCAAGAGTGCCCCTCCTCTCCTCTTATAAAAGGACCCCACCTCTACCTCCTTACCCACACTCCCAAAGCCTTTGGCTCGGCCAAACCCTGCCCATTTTGTCTCTCCACTTCCATCTATTACTCCTTGAAGCCTCAATTTGGGCATAAGTCTTCCCAAGTAAGCCTTTGATCTCAAACCAAAGTGAGTTACCCGATTTTAAGGTAATGTTTTCACTTGAGTCCTTTTGTTTTATTTTGATTCTCCAACCCCCTAAACTCTTTTTATTAATTACTATTGTAATAACTCCAGTATCTTAAATATACTAGGATGTTTTTATAATAAGGATTCTAGCTACACTTACACACACCTACATCTAATGGTTAAAGGACATACTGTTTCCGTGGATGGTGAATGTATGTCTCCCGAAACGATGATTGTTCAACATTCTTTTAACACCTTAAAAGGTGGCCATTAAGATGTCACTATATTTATATATGATATATAATATGTTTATGTTTTCCTTAAGCTTATATATTTTTCATTTTGGGAATACCTTTATAGTTTCCATTATGGGTAAACGCGATATCTTCATTTAAGGAAGTGCGGACTACCGCCCCCTCAAGGTGATTTGATTCGTTAAATACCATATGTGGGACGTATAAAGGATTTAACTATGATATTATATATGATATTATACTGGAATTATAATATACCTTTATATCATTATGATTCCATACTATAAAATATGAAAGATAATGAAAGTAGCGTTCATGCTTTCATACGGCTTACCGTCTCCATGAACGGTGCATTTCTTTTCTTACCTCTAAATGATTATGTAATATTATAAATGCATGTATATACTGGATATATATGATATATACATCATGATTATAATTCTTGATATAATGGATACATGAACAACTTGTAATTATAAAGGGTTTATTTTTGACTCAAGTACCAATGACCGTTAAAACAACCGTTATTAACTTAAATAATTAAATAGTGTTCATGACATGGAAATAAGTGATATAAAAGGAATAATTAATTTGAAAAAGGTTATTAAGAAAGTAGAAATTAACTCAAGTTTATTATTCTGGACATTAAAGAACGGTCGAGTCAAGTCAGACCCGAGGTATGGGACTTCGTCTCAATCTCCTTTCACTGAGGCATATGTTGTTTTATACACAACCTTATTTTATACGGTGTATAAAGCCCTTTGAATTTAATGTTTATCCAAAAGGAATCTTTTTTATATGAAGAGTTTTACTAAACAACAAAATGGAATGTTTATGTCGTACGTATGCAGCGACAACGACTTCTCCGCCACCGTGACCATTATTTGAGTTTCGGCTTCCTCTACAAGCCATACCTTTTTTTAAAAGAAAAATAAATACCATGTTTTACTTTTCTTTTATTTTGGTATTGAAAATGGTTTTCATAATGTTTTTATATCAATGTGTTGTATTGATATCTTGTGATTGAAAGGTGGAAATGTTATGTTTCCTTTATGCATGTCTTATGTGATACGATTATGTTGAGGTTCTTGGCATTATTATAAAGACGGGTGGTTCCGTGATAAACTAAGGGCGGGTGAGCCCGATATATCTCTCCAATGCATTGGGTAATGTGAAGGAGTAAAACGTTATGGTTTCTTCGAAGAGATTTAAGGAATATACTATGATGGGTATTCCAAACGTAACCAAGAGGGTTACTCCATACGTAAGAATGTTATGAATGCCTCAAGTTACCTTTTATGTCTTATGATTTCTATGATTTATTCATGATTAGATGAGCTATGTTAAAGTGCTTATGTTTTATGGGTAATGTATGATTTCATTCTTATGTATATATGTACCCATGTTTCCTTTCCATATTTTTATATCCCTTACTGATCTTTTTATGCTCATCCCACGTTTTTTGAAATGTTTTTCACGGGTCAAGGGAAAGGTACATGATATGATGATAGTGTCAAGGAAGTGTCAATAAAGAATCCATGTTTTATTTTAAATATGATTCCATTGATGGGAAAGAATAATACTATCTTTATGTAACCACTTTGTTTATATTTTCAATGTAATGCAAGTTTTATGATCTAATTCCCTAAAACTCTAAAGCATAAAACATCCTCAATGTGTAATCTTGTAATAACTCAAGATTAAGTAAGGTTTAAGGCTGGACCTTATAGTTGTTATCAGAGGTCGGTTTAGATAACTTTAGGAGTTAGAATTCTATTAAATGATTATCCAAAAATATTTTTTTTATGGTCAAATTGATGTGATATAGTATTTAAGATTACCATGTTGCTTCACCTAAGGTATTTCAGTGTTAATAATGGTTTTTCGTAGAGAAAAACATAGATGATTTTTTGGGAAGGTATACTGAGGGAAATGAACTTCCAAATCAGCATACTGAGATTGTCAGAATCAGAATTGAGCAGTTTACTGCAGTGATGGCTCAGTTAAATCAGGTGATAAATGGTGGTTGTGTTATTGATGATATTTTAGTGTTTTCTAAATGTAAATAGGAGCATGAAAATCATTTAAGGTTTATCTTGAAAACCTTAAAATAAAAGAAACTCTATGGAAAATTCAGAATGTGTGAGTTTTGGTTACAACAAATTTCTTTCCTGGGTCACATTGATTCAAAAGATAGCATAACTGTTGATCCTACTAAAACAAAAGTTGTTGAAGAATGGCCAAGACCCACAAAAGTAACCGAGATCCGTAGTTTTCTTGGTTTGACAGGTTACTACCGAAGGTTTGTTGAAAAATTTTCACAGTTATCTAGTCCAATGACTATGCTAACTCGGAAGGGTGTTAAGTTTATCTAGACAAAAGAATGTGATGATTGTTTTCAGGTGTTGAAAAAAAGATTGGTGAATTCTCCAGTTTTGTCTCTTCCTTCCAGGAATGGTGAGTTTGTTATATACAGTGATGCTTCGTTGAAGGGACTTGGATGTGTCCATATGCAGAATGATCAGGTAATTGCTTATGCTTCACGAAAGTTGAAAACTCATGAGAGAAATTACCCTAAACATGATTTGGAATTAGCTGTTGTTGTTTTCTCTTTAAAAATTTGGAGGCATCATTTATATGGAGTAAAGTGTGATATATATACTGATCACCAAAGCTTAAAGTATATATTCACTTAGAAAGAGTTAAACGTGAGATAGAGGAGATGGCTGGAATTAATCAAGGATTATGATTGTACACTTCATTACCATCCGGGAAAAAAACATAAAGTGGTTGATGATTTGAGTAGAAAAAGTAATGCTTCATTAGCAATGTTGCATTCGGAATGTCATCCTTTGGTTAAGGATTTGATGAACTTTGGCATAGAATTTGTTGGTGCAGGAAGCTCTTCTGTTTTGTTTTAGGTATCAGTGAGATCATCTCTATCAGATAGAATCAAGCAAGCACAGAAGCAAGACAGTGAGTTGCAGAAAAAGGTAGAGCTGGTTCAGAATGGTAAGTTACCTAAATTCAACATTGATAATGATTGTGTTTTGTGATTTGGTAAGAGATCATTGTGCCTTGTGATTCACAGTTGAAGAGAGGGTAGTTATGTGAAGCTCATAGTTCTCCATTTTCAGTCCATCCTGGCAGTAGTAAGATGTATAGAGATCTGTGGGAGTATTACTGGTGGGATGGAATGAAAAGAGATATTGCTGATTTTACTGTAAAGTGTTTGACATGTCAAAAGGTTAAAGCATAGCGGCAGTTACCGAAAGGGATGCATCAGCCTTTACCAGTGCCAGAGTGGAAATTGGAGAATATATCCATGGACTTTGTTGTAGGATTCCCGAAGACATCTCGAGGTAATACTGCAATCTGGTTTATTGTTGATCGCTTGACTAAATCTGCTCATTTCCTTGCTATACGAGATAATTTTTCCCTAGATCTACTTTCCCATTTGTATCTTAAAGTGATAGGTAGGTTACATGGAGTTCCCCTCTCCATTGTATCTGATCATGATCGCAGGTTCACTTCTATCTTTTGGAAAGGCCTTTAGAAGTCGTTGGGTACTGAATTAAATTTTTGTACAACATTCCATCCTCAATCAGATGGCCAGTTAGAACAAACAATTCAGACCTTGAAGGATATGCTATGAGCATGTTCGATAGATTATCAGGGAAGTTTGGACCAACTTCTTTCTTTGGTTGAATTTTCATATAATAACAGTTTTCATTCAATTATATAGATGGAACCATTTCGGGCATTATATGGGAAGCGGTGTTGAACTCCAGCTTTCTGGGATGAAGTGGGTGAAAGGAAGTTGATGGGACCAGAATTGGTAGAAGAGATGGCAGAAAAAAGTACAGCTAATTCAGAAACACATGAGAACAGCTCAGAGTAGGCAGAAGAGTTATGCAGACAACAGGAGGAAGGATCTAACTTTTGAGGTAGGTGATCATGTTTTTTCAAAGTCTCACCATGGAAAAGTGTGATGAGATTTTGGTAAGAAAGGAACGTTGAGTTCAAGGTTCATTGGACCATATGAAATCCTGGAGAGAGTTGGATCAGTTGCATACCAGGTGGCTTTACCTCCAAGTTTATCTTAGGTACACAATGTTTTTCACGTTTCGATGTTGAGAAAGTATATGCCAGATCCATCTCATGTTTTGAGTCTAGAGGTAGTTCAGCTGGAAGAGAAACAATCTTATGAGGAACAACCGATCCAGATTTCTGACAAAATGGAGCATGTTTTAGGAAATAAGGTGATTAATCAGGTAAAGTATTTGGGGGAAACCCACATGATGGAAGAGGCAACATGGGAATCTGAAAATGCAATGAGGGATAAGAACCCCAATTTATTCAATAAGTAAATAAATTGCGGGGACACAATTTTCAAAAGGGGGAAGGATGTATCAACCCAAGTAAATAATGGATAATAGATACTTTTATCTATGTTTATTAATAAATTAGATAGTGTTTTAGAGGCTTAAAATGAAAATAAATCCAATCTTAAGCATGGAATACACTAATATTTTTTTAAAGGACTGTTTTACTGCCTCTTGATGGAAAACCATTTTTAAATATATCTTTTGACAATTTTATAAGCTATTTTTGTCAAAATAAACTTATTCTTTATTATTGGGACATCAAACTTTACTTAGTGTGAATTTTTGGTATTTTTCTTACAATGTTCAATTTTTTATTAATAGTAAAAAATACTGTATTTTACATCAAAACTACTTTTTAATCTACTTTATTTATATGATTAGATTATCTATTGATTGGTTTTAAAGTTAAATTAGAATATATTTTTACCATTTAATCCAATTGTGGTCATTTGGATTAATTTCACTTTGGAATTGGGCATAAACTAATGCCAAACTTTTCATAGATATTGTTTCAAAAAAACCCCCGCTATATGTTTTGACAACAAGAATTATTTTGAAATCAATTATTGCAATTTCTGTGTTTGAAATTTGGTAAAATGGATTACATATTTGGATTCAGAAGTTCCAAATTATTTAGTCAAGACTCTTTTGTTTTTGGACATTATGAATAGTAACGCCGGTAATTATCTTTAATTATCTTGATTAATGAGTAATCAGGTAGTTCAGGATAATAAAATGATATCATAATAATACAAAAATACCAAAACATGTGTCCTAAGGCTACTGGTTGTCTCATGTCCGACCATGGTATGCCATGTGCCAAACTTGGGGGCCCCATGGAATCACTTTTGTGAGAAAGTGACTTTTTATCTTATTATTTTTAAAGAATGTTAAATGTAACAAAGAATGTATCACCTAAGTAAAATATTTTTAATTTTTTCTACATAGATGATATTTTATACTATAATTATTAATTGTAAAGCTAAAAATATTTCCTACATCATAATATTTTTTTCATAATTTTTAGACTTTAAATAAATTAAATTATTTATGACATCATGATGATGCAGGGATTACCTCATTAATAAAGGATTTAAATAAAATGAAATGATAATGTAAAATATATTACCTAAACATGTACAAAACATATTGGATGGGTGGATTTAGAACCCTTATCACCTTACCCTCGAATTATATCAATGTGGGACCTTTTAAATCCAAAAATCATTTTCAAATAAAGTATCCTTTCTTTACATTCCAAGAGTGCCCCTCCTCTCCTCTTATAAAAGGCCCCCACCTCTAACTCTTTACCCACACTCCCAAAGCCTTTGGCTTGGCGAATCCCTGCCCATTTTGCCTCTACACTTCCATATTATACTCCTTGAAGCCTCACTTTGGGCAGAAGTCTTCCCAAGGAAGCCTTTGATCTCAAACCAAAGGTAGTTACCCGATTTTAACGTAATGTTTTAACTTGAGTCCTTTTGTTTTATTTTTCTTCTCCAACCCCCTAAACTATTTTTATTCATTTTTGTTTTAATAACTCCAGTATCTTTAATATACTAGGTTTCTGTTATAAGAATAATTCGATCAACACTTACACACAACTACATCTAATGGTTAAAGGACATATTGTTTCCGTGGATGGTGAATTTATGCCTCCCGAAACGATGATTGTTCAACATTCATTTAACACCTTAAAAGGTGGCCATTAAGATGTCAATATATTTATATATGATATATAATATTTTTTTTGTTTTCCTTAAGCTTCTGTATTTTTCATTTTGGGCATACCTTTATGGTTTCCATTATGGGTAAACGCGATATCTTCATTTAAGGAAGTGCGGACTACCGCCCCCTCAAAGTGATTTGATTCGTTAAATACTATATGTGGGACTTATAAAGGATGGAAATATGATATTATATATGATATTATACTATAATTCTAATATACCTTTATATCATTATGATTCCATTCTATAAAATACGAAATAGAAATGAAAGTAGCGTTCATGCGTACATACGAATTACCGTCTACATGAACGGTGCATTTCATTTCTTACCTCTAAATGATTATGTAATATTATAAATGCATGTATATACTGGATATATATGATATATACATCATTATTATAATTCTGGATATAATAGATACATGAACAACTTGTAATTATAAAGGGTTTATTTTTTACTCAAGTACCAATGATCGTTAAAGCGACCGTTATTAACTTAAATAATTACATAGTGTTAGTGACATGGAAATAAGTGATATAAAAGGAATAATGAACTTGATAATGGTTATTAAGAAATTAGAAATTAACTCAAGTTTATTATTCAGGACATTAAAGAACGATCGAGTCAAGTCGGACCCGAGGTATTGGACTTCGTCTCAATCTCCCTTCATTGAGGCATATTTTGTTTTATACACAACCTTCTTTTTTATGGTGTATGAACCCCTTTGTCTTTTACGTTTATCCAAAAGGAACCTTTTTCATACGAAGCATTTTACTAAACGAAAAAAGGGAATTTTTTTGTCGTACGTATGCGGCGACAATGACTTCTCCACCGCCGTGACCATTATTTGAGTTTCAGCTTCCTCTACAAGCCATACATTTTTTTAATAGAAAAATAAATAACATGTTTTACTTTTCCTTTATTTTGGTATTGAAAATGGGTTTCAAAATGTTTTTATATCAATGTATTTTATTGATATCTTGTGATTGAATGGTGGAAATGTTATGTTTCCTTTATGCATGTTTTATGTGATACGATTATGGTGAGGTAATTGGGCATTATTATGAAGGTGGGTGGTTCCATGATAAACTAAGGGTGGGAGAGCCTGATATAGCTCTTCAATGCATTGGGTAACGCGAAGGAGTGAAACGTTAAGGTTTCTCCGAAGAGATTTAGGGAATATAATGTGATGGGTATTCCAAACGTAACCAAGAGGGTTACTCCCTACGTAAGAATGTTATGAATGCCTCAAGTTACCTTTCTATCTTATCATTCCTATGATTTATTCATGATTTGATGAGGTATGTTAAAGTGCTTATGTTTTATGGGTAAAGTATGATTTCATTCGTATGTATATATGTACCCATGTTTCCTTTCCATATTTTTATATCCCTTACTGAGCTTTTTATGCTCATCCCATGTTTTTTGAAATGTTTTTCACAGGTCAAGGGAAATGTACATGATATGATGATAGTGTCCAGGAAGTTTCAAGAAAGAATCCATGTTTTATTTTATATATGTTTCCATTGATCAGAATAATGAATACTATCTTTATGTAACCACTTTGTTTATATGTGGAATTTAATGCAAGTTTTATGATCTAATTCTCTAAAACTCTAAACCCGAAAAGATCCTCAATGTGTAATCTTGTAATAACTCAAGATTAATTAAGGTTTATGGCTGGGGCCTTATATTTACTACCCAACATAAAGTTACATACATAATTTGCTTCAATCCATCATTATTTTCCCATAAACTCTTATTTTATCTTCAAAATATATCACTATTAATTATTTTTATGAAATTTTTTATACATTTTCAACTTTTATGCTCATTAATATTGTCCTTAAAACACAATATTTTTTTTTATTTCTAATGATTCTTAAACAATATTTTTACGTGTTTTCACATAGATTTATCATAACTAATCATTATATATTCCAATATTACCTTATTAATTGAAATTTATGATATATATCTAGGATTTCATAGACACCATTATGTTATTCCATTTTGTTATGCCTTTAAACATGAGTACGATACACAGTTTGTTCAATGGGAAACCCTTATATTTATATTTGATTTTTGAATGTATATTTTTTATGTGGAACACATATTAATGAAAATTTATTTATGGGTTGGACCATATAGTGATCCAATAAATTTTTTTATCTTTAGTCTCGTGATACATCACATGCAATGGTCTTGGTCGATATCCTTGACTCAGGATCCATATGAAACAAAAATGGTGGTTAGCCTTGACTCGTCATCCTCCCTATGAATAAAGACTTTTATCATTATTATTTTATATTTTATATTCCATCCACTTTTCAATGAATCCATGAATAAATTATTTCATGTTATATACATTTTTCTTCCATATGTTTATTTATTTTACATGACTTTTTATATCATAAAGTTATGCCATCTAATCCACGTGGTATGCTTCATTATTAAGTTTATTTCCTTAAATTGATATCTTGATCATTCATTTGTTCATGTTTCCCCAGGTTACCCTATACAAATGTAACATCTAAATGTAAATTAAGATATTTTTTTGATTAAATAAATTATTTTTTATCTTAGTTCCATGTTGTCAGTTTTGTGTGACTAATCTTCCAATGACTCTAGACATTACAATCCTGAGATTTTAATTTGATGGATAGTTTTTTAAAGTAATGTAATATAATGTGTAAATATATATAGTCTCTATAAAACAATCCTTGATGAGGAATATATTTTTTCATTGTTACCATGAAACACCAAGTTTATTATCTGAAAATTATATCTATTCAAATCCACAAGGTTGAAATTATAAGAGCATCGACATGAAGCAAAGAGATAGGGAAAGTTTATTATATATGTCTTTACATTGGACATGAGTTCATTTTATATGGAGTTTTTTTTATGGCAATGGGTCTTGTAAAAGGGTTTACTCTCAACCCATTCAATGGTGAGGTTATCTATAAAATTAGTAAAAATATAAAGGCCTTCGGTAATGAACCCTGATCTCAACCTAAAATTTCCCAAAGGAATTATTTTTAATTATTTTTATAAATCCCATTTCAACGGATGATGTTGAACCCTTACAAGGATCGTTGGCAAAGAGAATACATGACCCATCGGTCTTAGGAAAATATACATACTATAACAACATAGAACTTCTCCTCCCAACTTATTCATCATGGTGTCATCTCTCCATCTTCACCTGGCTATTCGGTTAGGCGTCCCATGCAAGCACATGCTAGTACAGATGGCAATGCATTATATCTCTTTCTGAAAAATCTGCTTAGCATCTAATATGGTGTATGAACCTACTCTGAATCCTCATTTTGATTCTACTCTTTGTAATGTCTGTGTGGTCATTAAGCATAATTTCAGGTGGCCCGAAGGCCTGGATATGTCCTAAATACCTTGAGGTGGCCCGATATCCTTACTGGTATAAAGGCCTTTGGTGGCCGGAATGCCTTGAAGGTCTGATGGGCCAACCTTTTGGTCCGAAATCCCAAACAAATGAATTGTTCTGGATACTAAAATACTGAATAGTTCATGCTACAGTGGACATGCTATTACATAGCAGTGCATGCAATGGTGAATGAAACAGTACATGCTACATGTGCAAGAGAGTTTCATATAATATGGAGTTCTATCTACCATAGTTTCTAATAGGGATCCCTAGATGTCTTATCATTTCTATATATTCCTCTTGAAGGTGATTAGATATTATGTAATGTTGAGCATGGAATACCATCATTATACATAAAATCAAATGGACAAACCTATACTAATTTATGAGGTCATGGTTAGTTCTTTCTTAATTGAGTATGGAGGAGATTGGGATTTCCATTTTCATATGGTTGATTTTTTCAACAAAAATAGATACCATTTTCTATCAATATGGGACCATTTGAGGCCATTTATGGTCTCCCTTATAAATATCCATTCTATTGTTAAGTGATTTTTAAAGCATACAAGGCTGGACCTAGCATGTTATATAATAAAAATAAAATTACTGAGTTAATTCATCAGTGAATGGTAATGAGAAAAACCTATTACATATTCTCTGTTTATCATCTTTAATACCATTTTCGAGTTCTCGATGTGATGAATTGAGGTTTCTTGTGTTTCACCTCAGTCAGGTCACATATGGCTTGAAAATATTGCATGTTATCTTAATTATGTGTGGGACTATATGTGGTTCAATAAAATATTGGGAATGTTTCTTACCATTTAGTTTTTCAAACTCATACCAAATAATTACATAAAGAATTCTGTGTTTCATAGGTAAGAATGTTTCTCATTGAGCAATCACATTCCTTGAGTTGGGAGAACCTTCATGTAGAACCTAATTTTTCTATGATGTTGTAGTTGGTTCAGATGACCAATTATCAGATAATGGTTCTTCATTGAAATTCAATACCCTTATTCATGGGGGTATGGAAGCATGGTTCCAATTATCATGACATGTGTCAAAATGAGCCTCTTATGAGAGATTAGTTGCCTACCTTATTTTCTCTAGTGTATTCATGATAATTTTTTAGGAGAACAAAAAATATAAGGTGGGGTAGTTGCAACATCCAAACACCCACTTTTAGGTACTTTTACCCTATTTCTTTCATCTTATTTTATTTGGATAATTCTATGGGCATATTTCAGTTAAATTTGGAGTTTTTTTGTAATATTTGAATTGTAATCATGGTTGGAACATAGTTTGGGAATATGATGTGGGTAAGAATAGGAAACCATGTCCCATATCTTGGATTTCCAATGGGGGATAATAGTTATGCTCACTGTTAATACAAATATATTGGCCTATGCCTTTAACTGTGTGACATATGAGATTGGTGAACATATTTAGAGCATTTTATGTCAAACCATGTCGCTAAACCATGCAAACTTTTCTTATATTATTGATGGGGGTGTGTGTTTGGTGATTGTGTATTTAAAAAATCTGGCCAAACCATTATGTTCTCCCTAGTATCTCAGAATGAGGCGTATGATGGGTGTGAGATTTTTTAAATCTTGTGTCAAAACCATTTGATTAGAATTTTATTATCCAATTTTCATAAATTTATACCAAAGACCACCATTTTAAATTCTAATCTTCTCCCAGTTGGCCAAAATTTTATTTTTTATCCCTTGGAGTCACTCTGTAGGCAATTTTAGTTCTCCAATCCTTGATTCTTATAAAATTGATGTGTAGGTTAGTGTTCTATTTCTATTTTGGAACAAGTATTCTATTTGGATCAGAGTTCCTAATTTCATCCTAGGTGTCCCTCTTTGAGATAGATGGATCATCATTTTTTTATGATTCTAGATATCCAGATCATATATTTTTCTTCCATGAATCTTTCTTGATCATTCATTCCATAAAATATCTACTGGTAGATCATGTCCGGGAAATGATAATATTGTTTGAGGTAAGTGGGTTTTTAAAGAAATATCAATCAATTAAGTCAATTGATTCTTATTTTATTTACATATTCTATATAATTGACTACTAAACTTCAAATTGATTTTTTCATAATTCATTATAAATTAAATGGTGTGCGTTTTAAAAATTTTGGGTATGGTTTATCAAAAAAATTTGAATTAAAGAAAATTTATTTGATTTAAATGAATAAATTGAAGAATGAATTCTGTTGAGATGAAAAGGCATGAATATATTATTGAAATTGAAATAAAATGGGCTGTTTTACAGTACATGAGTTTGGATATAAAACCATTTGATTTTGGTGTTTTAAATGTGATAGAATTGTATTGAAACATTATCATGGGGCTTGTGAAATGATTCATAGTCTGAATTAATTTTCGAAATGATTGATAACACATTGTATGTTTTTTTCCTTAAACCACACGAGATCCGAGTAGTTATCTTAAGGAACAACACTCGATATAAATTTAATATATACATAGAAATAGTTTTATGATAAAAATGAAACTAAAACTACTTGAGTGAATGTGGAAAATTGTTTTATATTTTCTTATATTTCCCCAAGGATTGGGACCTAGGATATTATGTGAAATAGGAACCGTACTTCACTATGATTTCTTAGAACACCAATGAAAATCTATTTCATCAAGACTCTTAATGATATTGCTTTGATTAATAAAAGATAATTGAAATGATATAAAAATTCCAATATTATAAAATTACCTACTCATTTATATTTTGACAAATATTATTATCATACAAATATAGATGATAATGTGTTATCATTCCTATTTAAGATCTATACATTGAATGTTTTAAAAATAATTTTTTAATATGAACTATGAACATATTTCAGGATTTTTTTATTTCAAATTGAGAAATAATAGTTTATTTCTTATATATTTTTTATAAAAATTCTTTGTGAGATCCTGCTAGGATTTTTCGTCACATTATATCATTTCAATTTGGAATTTTAGGATTTTCTTATCCCAGGTCCCTGAGAATGGAACGAATAACATGGCTATGATAGGTGTACATTACTAGTTGGACCTTGATATCTGGTGGTGACTAGTGGAATGCGTGATCCAGTTATTACAATAGGTTCTTGGTGACGATGACTTAATGGCTTTATTTTATTTCTTTTGTTAATGTACCAAATTAAATCATTTATTGGTTTTCGTATGGTAAATTTTCTATTGATGGGTGTTTGGAATAGTAAATTTTTATATTTATATATAATTTTTTTTCTAATTTGTATTATTATGGTAAATCCATTCCCTATTGTTTTTCATGAAGGTTCATTTCTAGTCAAAACCACATTAGGATCAATTACTCATGTCAAGTAGTGTTATAACTCATTCGGGTCTTGTTTAGGTAGGTTAGCTTATTTTTTATAACATCATTTAACTATGTTCATGTTTTCATCTTGGAGGGATTATTAATAATATAATATTTGTCATATTTATTCATTATTAAAAATTTTATAACAATCTATATATGGTGGAGAAGAAAACTGACTTACATCATTTGGTGGTGATAGTATTCAAAACATAAAAAAGAGTGATGCTTCAACATTATGATGGATGGAATGAAAATGATTTTAAAAATAATAAAAATATATTGAATCATAATTAATGGTTAATAATAATATATAATTATTAAATATATCATCATTACTATCCATGAAAATAAGAAAAAATAACAAACCACATTGCTTCACGAAGGTGTTACACCATCTTTATGAATGGACGACATTATCATTTTCCAACATATGGAAATGAGATAGAAAAAACTGTAAATGTAACATAAAAAACTTAGTACAGTTAATCTATTGATTCCATTATGTTAAAATTATAATATATAATTTTTAAGAGGATTATGATTAATCAACCAGTAAAAATAGTGAAAGAAAAATATACCTATTATTGGGGAATCCAATTTTAAAAGGACATTAAGGATTCATAATAGATTTTTTTTGGAAGAATAGTACCTAAAATTTAGGGGTACTGATTTTGGGAGAGAATTTAGATAGATATTTCTTTGAGGTAAAGATATCAAAGGGTGTAAAAAATAGAGGAGTTGTCTTTCCCCTTTATATGTGAGGTGAGTAGAAGACATGTAATTATTAATAATATTAAAATATAATAAATCCAATATAATTATAAAGTGGATTGATATGTTATAATGTTATAATATGTGATTAAATAGGATTGATAATTTAGATTAGAATTTTTTTTACACCATTTTAACTATTATATCATTTTTTGACCCCCTAACCATTTAAAATATTGAATACATTTTCCATGATTCAATTCCGTAAAGTGGTAAAAAATAATTCTAATATCTGTGCACAAAAGTTGTAAAAACTAATATTATGGAAATGAATTTAAGGCATAAAATCCAATTCCTTTAAATGTAAAAATCTGTTATATGATTTTTTAAAAATCTTATTGAATATATTGCCAATTTTTTTTATTAAACTCATTCATTAATACTGATTATTTTTATTTATTAAAATTTTAAAAAACATTAATGCATAAAAATATTTTTTTTCAGAAAAAACCCTATTTTATAACTCCAATTATTATTATATTAATTTATAAAAAATTGATAAATGATGAATAAATTTTATATTTTTGTAATGTCCAAAAATGTTCATGCAATTATTAAACTAAATTATAACTATTTTTATGGGTTTTAATTTACATAAATACAAGATTAAATGATTATTTTAAAAGTGATAAATTCCAATAGAGAAACAAAAATGGATTTAAATTGTTTTAGGTGTAGGTTTTTAGGATATATTTTAATTAATAACTTATATTGGAATTTCAATTTGTGTTTAGGTACTTTTCATTTAAAAAAATGGACCATCATAGGTAGCCCTCAATCATAAGGCTTCAATCCACTTGGTCGGGCCCCGGTAGGCCCGACCAGCCAAGGAGGCCCATGGGAAGGACATCCAAGTTATTTGAGTAAAAAAACAATCCAATGTTGTGTGATATTTGTATATATATTATAGTTAAGAAGAGTCAAGAGACGAACTATGTTTGGTGGTCAATCACCCATGGAGATAGGTGGAGAGGATCGCAAGGAAGGGGTGGTCCCCTTAGTTTGTAGAGGACCTCTAACCCCAGTCTCACATTATTTCCCATTTGAGTAACAACATGTTATATTAAGTAGTGTATCCATTTCCTAATATAAATTGTGGGACACAAAAAACATTATCCCATTTTGCATTTATTTTAATGTCATTGTTTCAGGTCATACATGTCAACTCATCCTCGAAAACCCCTCTACCTCTATCTCCACCACTCGACATTACTGCTGAATGCCACCACCGCCACTGGGATTCCTTGAGACCACCATGGAGTAGTTCCTATAATATATATCTCTAGATCAATCCCTCAACCGAGGCCCCATACCACCTTGGATCACCACTGTACCCTTAGATGACATTAGATATCCCCACTATTGAATAAGATGATTCCATGCACAAGTAAAAGATCTTTATTCAGCAACTGTGATGGCTGAGGGGCTTTATGAAGACTAAAACCCTTAATACACAACTTTTTATATCCATTATTATCCCACTATGTTTCTTTTCATTCAAAAACCACATGATTCGTTTCACACCATACACAAAGGAGGAGGTTATTCACCCATGATGTCTACACTAAAAATTATGAAACCCTAAATTCCACGGGGATATATGCATTCAAAACTATGATCCTAAAAAATAATACTAAATGATAAAATATAAATTTAGATTCCTAATATGTTGAACTATATAAAAATAAGTATATAACAACTCAAAAATAAATTGAGGAGGGTTGTCCAACAGCTGTGTATATGGAGCGTGACCTGCTAGAGGATGACACTTCAACATCTTCAACATGTTTTTAGTTTTTATTTCCCATTTCATTTGTTTTTCTTTAGTTTTATTTTTGCTTAAAACATATATTTTTTCAATTTATTCATGCATATTATTTCTAAAAAATTAGTTTTATCCCCCCATGTTTTTCTTCTTCTTATAATCATCTATATTCTTTTATTTGTTTTTCATATTCATCTATTTTTTTCTATTATAAATATGGTTCATTCTATTTTATTTTGATTCATCATCTTCTCCATATCTGTCATTCTCTTCTTCTTTACTATTTTTAGTCATTCTATTCATGTTTTTCATTATATATTTTAATTTTTTATCCCAATCATTCTCTTATGTTTTTTATTTTTTCGTCTCTAAGTCTGTTCTTCTCACAATTTTTATATATTATACTCAAAAATGGGGAGATAACCTAAGGATTATAACATGTAAGTTTAGGTGTTTTTTATTATTTATTAGAGTTTGTTTTTTGTGTGTTATATTTTAGATACATGCAAGGTCCTGGAAATTATCCAACAAAATAGAAAAGTCAATTTTATTTCTAGTATATAATTTTTACATGTTTCCACCATTCCATTGATAATATAATCATCACATGATTGGTTTAGTTAGATCAATGGATGAAACATAATATGATGTAGCGATGTATGAGAAGATTTCACAATCTTGACTATGGAGTTTCCTCTACCTTGATTATAATTGAAGGTGGAATTTAAAATGTTTTTTCATTTGAGATTCAACAACATCTAAATAAAGGAAATTTAATTCAGGTGTGATATTTCATAAATGAATTATATAAAAAATTTAAAAATAAACAAGAATAATGATAGATCCAAAAACCATTCCTAGGACCAAGATATTTATTTCTAATCTTATCACGTTTTAAATGCATAATATTTATTGTTCCAAACCTTTTCATTATTCTAAAAATTAATCACAACCCAAACAAATATAATAATGATCCTAATTTAAGTATAACGCCACATCCCCAGAAGTCTGGAACTGGTGCATTATTTTAATACATTAGCATTATTACAAGGAATAAAATCTTGAAGGATAAAGTAGTTTAGTAGTTTTGGAAAGCCATATGCATACATAAGTTCAAAATTACAACACGAAAATAAATATAAGATATATGTTTTATTGGAAACATCAACCACTCTAACATTACCCATGTAAGTTAATCATAAAAATCTTCTTCATGTACTGAGAAAATAAATCATAATAAATGGTTAATCTCAAATTCTCAGTAAGGTTTAGAAATATAGCGGAAGCTATTATAACAATAAACAACATGCATGATGAATAATTGAAAACACATGACTCTAAACTTGAACACAATATTGAAGGAATAATTTATGAGTAAATAATTCCACAATAAAACATAACCATGGGTATTCTACCAGTAGAATAAGCACATGAACTTTAAATTACTACCTTCATAATTAGGGAAATACTTATTCCATAAATTCTAAAATATACCATCAAGGCCTCAGCTAGGACGTCTAAAAAGGCCTCATCCAAATCCATAATAAATCATCTTATCAAGGGCTTCTGTCAATACCATATTTTGTCTCATGAGACATGTTGATTCACCGAGAGACTATAGTGGGCCCCACTTGACACGTGCTATGTCCAATAAATTCCTCATAGGAACATGGATAAACATAAACAATATACACATTCATATTGAAAATAATATATAAAATTTAAATTACATTCCCTGAACATTAAGCATAAACACTAACCATTCTGAGTCAATTGGTGAATGGTTTTAAGATAGACCATCCACAATAAAAATAATCATAAAACATTAAATCAAGTATGATAGATGATATCAATTAATATATTGTTAAATGATGTAGTATATTTAATAAAGGTTGTTGTCTTATATAAATATACTTTTAAATGAGACCATAATGATTTTCTTAAGGAAATAATACTTAAACCTTTCAATGTTTTTTACACCACCTTGAAACATTCAAATAATAATCCCTTAGAATTTAACGAGAATAAGAAGTCTATTTATTTGATATACCGAAAGGAATCACATACACAACATGCATGGAATAAGTTTTGAAAAAGGCATATAGTTGAGAAATGTTAATGTGAGATGAGAAAAAACATTTCACTTTTAAAAGAAGACTATTTTTGGAAAATAAATTTTATTTTCCATGAAATCAGATTGTGAACATGTATATCCCATAAAATAAAATTTAATGAAATTGATATCATATATGAGGCATAAATTATTTCTCGCAGAAGTGATGTCATGTAAAATAGTTCTTAATAATCTTATGAAATAACACATTTTAGAGCATATTATGAAAAATTTAAAAAAGATATATAAATTTGAAAGGCATGATTCTTTTCCTAAAACCATAAATGAACAGAGATAATTATTCCTGAAATACTCAGTGATTTAAGAAAAATAATAATAGCTTAATACAGATTCTGGAGTGCACTTGAAAATTGGTAAGAATTTTTGAAGTTACCTTGAATCAGGTTAGTTTATCAAGATGAAATTTTGAAAGATTCTTTTAAAAAATTTAACTCCCCACAAAATAAAGAAGTATTATGATTGTTAAAAACATATATAACTTTAAAAAATAATTTATGAGGAGTAAATAACATGAATAAAAATTTCATTGAGGTGAATAGAGAATAAGATCAACCCGAATGAATATAGAGGTTCAGTTAGAAAATCCATACATCTTATAATCAATTGATTCGTTTAACCAAAAATTATATATATTAAAATATTAAATTTAATAGTATTAAAATAAATATACTCATGATATGATAAATTAATAGAAATTATGCATACACCATACACACGTAAAAGTAGTGAATAAGGAATGTCTCACAGAAATGGATGTGAGATGAGGAAACCCTTAACGTAAGTCGGATTTTGTTCTTCACTTGACTATAGTGTCCTGGATAACAAAATTAAATTAATTAATTTTTATATTCAGAACCTTTTATATATTTAATTTATTATTTATAACCATGTTCGGTTCAATGATGAACTTTTTGGTTGTTTATGAGGTTCAATTTCATAGTTTGGTTCTGTTTGTTTCATGATTGGTACACTTATATACATAAACAGAGAATAATGTAAAATGATGATTGATGTCTAGAAGTGAAGTTATTCTTTTTAACATCCTGATGGTTACATTTATGTAAATTTTATTTGGTTACATATAGTGAATATGATTCATTATATAAATTATTTAATGATAACTGTTACAGTTAATTGGTGGTTTTTGGACACCACGAACTCATTTTCTTTATAAATAAAACCCATATCTACAAAAATAATACATAACCATTGATGAGAAATGATAAATATATTATAGTCTCTTTCAACCATAATAATTATTTCATGAAAACAATTTATGATGGTAGTAGAAATTTAAAACCCATCGTCCTTTATTCAAAACCCATCGATCTTGAATGGTGTTTTGATTTTTAGTATAAAATAATTGGAAAGGATAGATGACGATAAAATACCCCATTAGCATAATAAAATTTTAGTTCATGTATGTTACTAGAATTATATTATCATTTGGAAGAGGGGTGATGAGGAAATTAAAAAAATAAGGAACTTGAAATAATTGAAATGTTGTGAAATCCCTCATGAAAATTCAGCAGCCTAACGATTTCACATAAAATATGATAAAATATTTTGATGAGAAAAAAGGTTACCACATAATTAAAACATAATATTGGATGTAAGTAGGATATTGAATGACATGTCCCAGCATAAACTAATTTTAATTAAAATATAAAAACATAATAAGAGTTCATGAAAAAAGAGAGATTTTGAGATTAAAATTCTCTAGCATAACAGATATACAACATAGTTTTAGAATACATTAACAATTAATGGGAATGGAGTCACCCATTAATATAAAACTCATAAAAAAATATTGGGAAAGAATAATATTTAAAAAAACATTGTAAAAATATGTTAAATACATACCACATAAAAGAGAACTTGAAATAATAGAAATGAACAAAGGAATTGACTTCTTTAATCTACCTCCATGAGAATCTTATTATGTGTATAGATTTTAGTGTTTTTGAAAGAACAACATCATATTGGTCATAGAGATTAAATATGGGAGTTTATTTTGTTATATCTTTTAGGATTCTCAAGGCTTCCTAGTGTGAGGAGAAAGGGTAGGGGTTTATAGTGGAGTAGAGGAGTAAATTTTGAATATTTTATTCATTACTTTATTAATTCACTCAAGACAACAAATAGTGTTATTTCATCTGACCCGTAATAGTAATACATTCATGTGATTTTGAAACATTTGGACTTACATCACTCATGATTTCATAAATAGTTAATTTATCAGATAATTAGTAAATACAGTATTTTACCATATTTCACTATTCATAAAAATTCATGAATTTCATTAAATAACCAAAAAGACACCATAATAATTTTTCAGCATGTAGAATTAAAAAATGAAATCCATTTTTTAAAATTTAATGTGTAAATATTTTTAATTTAAGTAGTAAATAAAATCACAATTTATTCCAAAAAAACATTAAAACTATAACTCATTTTATAGAAATTTGAGAAATTAATAAGGGTCGCATAAAATTATCTTATAACCAAAAAAAATAAAGTAAAAAATTATGATTGAATTTTAAGAAAATAAATTTCCATTTTAAGTTATTAATTTATTCATAAAATTATAATTAAAATATTTGTTACATACAAAAAATATCAATACTAATACTATGATTATTTTCTAACTTTTAAGATATCTAAATTGTATTTATACATTCATGGGTGAATATTTTAATTTTTGGGCCGATTTAGTAGTCCTTACTATTCATTACTATTCATAATGGTATGTTACTATTCAAAAGGGTATGTTTCTATTCACAAAAAAATAAGTTTGTGTTGACAGACTCTTTATATATACCAGAACACAACTGTGTTTGTCATTTTTTGGAAATTCAAATCACAGACGTTAAAAATTTATTTTTACTTCGAAATGTTATAACTATGTGGTGTTTGGTTGAGACAATGTGTTTCATGAATTCTATATTAAATCTATTTTTATATTCTTGGGGTGTTACCTTTTCCCCTCCTTATAAAAAATTCATCCTTGAAATTTCAAAATGAACTTCGAAATTGAATGGTTGATACATTAAAATTCCCATTTGGGAATCCCACATCATGAATATGGTTAAAATATCCTATTATTAAGTGGAAATGGAAATCCATCAGTTTCTACAACACAACACATTATAATTGGACAACATTTTCATGGAATAATAATCAAACAATCTTGTTGTGACATTATACACTAAAATTCCATACAATGATCCTCTAAAAACTTTTCATAAATTCATAAAATTACAATATATAATTATTCTACACATTATAAGGAAGGTCTCTAAATTTCCATGATGAACATATCATTATACCTTAATCAAAAAGAAGAAACTCTAAAATTCACATTCCTAATATTTGAATAAGTTCATCATTTATCATATTGAAATGTGGTAATAACTTAAATTACCATAAAATAAATTGGAAACATGAATTATTTCATATTCTTTTATTAAGATACATTTAATTAGACATATTCCTTAAGTCCAATAGTGCATTAAACTCCATCGATGATAGTAGTGACTAGTTCTCGAAAAGTGAATAATAAGTTCTAAGGTAGTCCATACATATTCTAATAAATCATTTTGTCATCATTATCTCAACATCATATATATGTTAAAGGTTTCCTTCCCTCGGTCACGTTTTATTAAAAATTATACCTTTCACTAAATCACTTTTACATTGTACCATTAATCATACGACAAAAAATATTTAATGAAGGAGCAATATAGTAAAATCCTTATAAATTTCATTATTCATACAACCAGTACAATACTATCAAAACATTCAAATGGAAGGATTCTTGACTAGGAATATTAATATTTCAACTTCATCTGAGATAACATCATAACTTGATCGTGATCCAAAATCATCATCTAGTGTATATTCCATTTATGTCTAGGACATTGATTCTCATAGTGTCACATATCCCTGTAGTTGATGCATTGTACATTGGAAACCTTTTGTTTACCTTTGATATAATAAAAATGATTTCCTTATTATCTTCACTTATAGAAAACCCCCATTCCCTTCAAATATTTACCAGGTTGATTTATTCCGCACCTATCAAATGAGGGAAAACACTTCATTCCCTTCTTCCCTTTATCCATGTATCTCTTTGTCACCCCCATATTCTTTTTATACCCTTCAAAGCCATAGGTCTTAGATAAGTGTTTATATACATTTTTAACTCTTGATATTATTTCATCATATGATTAGGATACTTGGGAGACAATCACCCCTTGAATATAACGATTAATACCATTAGATATAAGATCCTTCATACTCATAATTGATTTGTATTGGTGATGTTTTCATTCCTTCCAAAGGGTTCCAATTCTAATATACTTGATATTATATATTATCTCATAAAATTTTGAACACTCTATAACTATATATTTTTATAGAATCTAGAATAAATTTATTCATCCCAAAACCTAGAACCATATACCTTTGTTACTTTGCGTGATTAAATCCTTCAGAATGTTGGGAAAATAAAATGTTTGATATCCTAAGGATATCCCTAGGGTGTTTTAAACTAGGTGCATAGTAAGGCCATTTTTCATGTACTAGGACACCTCGGGCCAAGCTCGAAACACCATGTCGGAGTTTTCACTCCAAGGTACATCTGTGCGAGAACCACACCCACTAATAGTATCCATACAAGGATGTATTTTCCATAAAGATCTACCGAATATATTTCTTTCCATTATTCTAGGATGTTCTTGTATGATAATCCTCATAGAATATCCTCGTGTTTTTCCATAAACTATTTTTTTAAATATATTTTTCATGTTTTCTCATAACTGAATTTGAATCCAACAGTAACACCCCATCCCCATAAGCCTAGAGAAAATGATTTATTTTAATACATTGGAATCATTTCAAGGAATAAAATCTTAAAGGACTGAGTAGTTTTGTAGTTTTAGAAAACCAGATAGATACATAAGTTTAACATTACTAGTTCAAAATAAATACAATATATTTGTTTTTTTGGGAACATTCACCACTCTATGATTATCATTGTATTTCATTCCTACAAAAACATCTTTCTGTCATGAGAAAATGAAACATAAGAAAGGGGTGAGATCAAATTCTATGTAAGGGTAATAAATAAATCGGAATATATAATAAACATAAATAATGGGTATGGTTAATAATTAAAAACACATGCCTATGAACATGAACACATTATGGAAGTAATGTTAGCTGAGTAAATAGACCCATAATAAAATCTAACCATGGGTATTATACTATTCGCATAACCACATGAACGTTCAATTAATATCTTTATAATGAGGGAAATGATTATTTCTGATATTCAAAAATATACCACGAAGGAAATTTCCATGACTTCTAAAAAATTATAATGTCTCTACTAAGACCCTAAAAATAATTTTTCCAAGGCCTTGTGCCAAGACCATAATTTGTCACATGATCTCTACCGATGCACTGAGAGACAATAGCTCGCCCCACCCTACAAATGAATATTAAAATTAATTCCTCATATGAGTGGTGATAAACATAATAAATATACAAATTCAAATTGAAACGACCATATGAAATGTAAATAACCATCTCTGATCATTAAGTATAAACGCTAACCATTCAAGGTAATTTGGTAAATGGTTTTATGATAGTACATCCATAGTACAAATAATCCTAAAACAATAAATTAAATATAGTTTATGATATCATATAAGATAAATCTCAAGGATTTACATGATTCAGTAAGTGTATTTTTCTTATATTAAGATACTTTTAAATGATACCATAAAAACATTCCTAAGGAAATAATCCTTAAACATTACAAAGTGTCTATTACCACCTTGAAACATTCAAATAATTATCACATAGAATATCATGAGAATAAGGGGTCTCATGATCTAAAATATAAAAGGGAAGTACACACACCACATTCATTGAATAAGTGGAGAACAAGGAATATACTTAATAAAATTTAACATGAGAAGAGAAAAATACTTTTTACTTTTTGAAGAAGACTATTTTTTGAAAATTATTTTTATTTTCCATGATATCCAATTTTAAACATGTAAGTCCTAGAAAATAAAATGGAAGGACATTTAAATTATATTCGAGGCCTATATTATGTCCCAATGATGTGGAATCATGTAAAAAAATTTCTTAAGAATCTACAATAATAAAACATTTTATAGCATTATAATGATAATTATAACAAAAATTTAAAAGTGGACCATGAAAATTATACATGATAAAATGTGTGATTTTATAAAAATAACGGTGTCTTAAAAAATATCCTAGAGTACATTTGAAAACTGGTAAGAATTCAAGAGGTTCCCTATAATCTGGTTTGTTTATTTTGATGAAATTTTTATGCATTCTTTTAAACAATGTAACTTCCCACGAAATAAAGAATGATTCTGACTAGTTCAAATATATATAACAATAAAAAATTATTATTTATGTATAAAAAATAATAAATAAAAATAACATTGAGATAAATATAGAATAAGAGAAACCCGAATAAAAATAGCGTTTCGGATAAAAAATCCATACAAATTTGTAATAAATTGAATCTAATGCCCAAAAATTATTATTATTAAGAAGGTACATTTTATACCATAAAAATAATGATATTAATGATATTATACATCAATGGGAAGTATACATAAACCATACAGATGTAAATTAGTGAATAACGAATGCCTAAAAAAACGCAATTGAGATTATAAAACCATTTCCTTAAGTCTGATGGTGTTCTTCACACGGTCATAGTGTCTTGGATAACCAAAATAAATTAATTAACTAATATTTTCAGAAACACTTTTACATTTCATTTTTTATTATAACCTTATTATGTTTATTCATGACCATTCTATTTGGTTAAGAGGTTCAATTTCATTGTTCGGTTCTGTTTGATTCATGATCTATAGACTTATATAGATGAACATAAAATTCATTTAAAATGAGGATTGATATCCATAATTGAAGTTATATGTTATTATTTAATATCATTAATGATACATGGTTGTAAATTTCATTTGGTTGCATAGAGTGATGCTGAATCAATATATATATTTTCTAATTATAATTGTTTGGGTTAATTGGTGGTTTTTTGGACATAAAGATCTTATTAGATTTTTAAATAATAACCATATGTTATAAAATATTACAAAAACATATTTGAAACATAATACATATATTAAATTTTTGTTCAATAATATGAATGGTTTCATGACTAGAATTGAATACGATAGTAGAAATTGAAAACCCATCGTCCTAGAATGTGGTAAATTTTCACATCTCGGATGGTGTTCTCATTTTTAGTATAAAATAATGGAAAATGAGAGATGATGATGAAATAATCCATATAATAATAAAATTATAGTTCATTTATGGTATTGTATATATAATAGCATTTAGATGAAGGGTGATGTGGAAGTAAAAATCAATGAAAGGAACTCGAAATTAAATAAAAGTTGAGAAATCCCTCAGGAAAATACGATAGCCTAACGAAGTATCATAAAATTTCAGAAATTATTTTGATAAGGGAAAAATGATATATCATCATTAAAAAAATAATATGGTCTGTAAGGGGGTTATGGAATGACATATCCCAGAATAAAAAATTTAAATTTAAAGATAGTAACATAGTAAGAGTTCTTGAAAAAGAGAGAGACTTTGAGACGAATATTCTGCAGCATAACAGCTATGAAACATGGTTTTAGAAAAAATTAAACCAAGAGGTTAAAGGAGCCACCCATTCATAAAAGCCTCATAAAACAGTATTGGGAAAAAATAAAATATAAATAATAACTGTTAATGAAAACATGAAATACCTACCACATAAAATAGAACGTGAAATAAAATTAATGAAAAGAGGAATTTACTTCTTGATTCCACCTCCTTGAGAATCTCTTTAGTAGTAGGGTTTTTAGTATTTTGAAAATACCGAGAGGTTATTGGATGTGGGGAGTGACTAGGGGAGTTTATATGGGTAGAACATTGAGGAGAATCAATCCATAGAGGAGTGAGGAGAAGAGCGCGCAAGGGGGGTTTATTATCGTAGAGAGAAGTAAATTTTGAATATTTTATTCATTATATTATAAATTCTGTCATGACCACCAATATTGATGTTTCATGTGACCACTAATAGTAATAAGTGCATGTGAGTTCAAACCATGTGGCCTTAAATCACTTATTATATCATAAATAGTGCATTTGACTGATAATTTGAATATATATCGTATTTTACCTAATTTCACAATTCATAAAAAATACACGTATTTCAGAAAAATACCAAAAATTAACCCTAAAAATTTGTCGATGTGTATAATTGAATAATGAAATCCACCTTTTGAAATTAATTTTCTAAATATTTTTTATGTTACTTTTTAAATAAAGTTGTAATTTATTCCAAAAAACATCTTTAAAACTATAGCTCATTTTATAACACATTGAGAAATTAATCAAGGTCCCATTAAATTAATATATAACCATACGAAAATAAAGTAAAAATTTATGATTACATTTTATGAAAATAAATTTCCATTTTGAATTATTAAATTAATCATGAAATTTTAATTAATAAAATATATGATATACAAAAATATTAATAATTATAATATGATCACTTGTTTTCACTTTTATGTTTTCTATATTGTATTTATACATTCATGTGTGATGTTTCTAATTTTTTGGCCAATTTACTATTACTTACTATTCATTAGTATAAATTATTATTCATTATGGTATGTTACTATTCATAAGTGTATGTTACTATACATAAAAAATATGTTTTTCATATCAGACCCTTAAAATCATACTAAATGCAACCGTGTAGTTCATTTTTTTCGAAATTCTAATAACCAAGGTTAAAAATTATGGTTTAAATGGATACGTTATAAAAAAGATGTTTTTTGTAGAGAATAAGTTTTTCATTAATTCTATATTAATTCTACTTGTAAATTCTTGGGGTGTTATAGTGAGATGACCATGTTCAACCATAATGCTAGACCTGTAAAAATGTAAAAATTTTGTATTTCTACACATTGCAACAGGCGTGTTTCGATGTGTAAGAAATAATTTTTCATAAAATGAATTCTCAATAATAATTATTAATTATAAAATACATGAAAAAAATCATCATAATAATATTATTTCTAATATGTTCTATAAGATCAATAATATTTTCAATGTGAATTTTAAATCCTTTTGACATTTATATCACATATAAATACCATATATTTTGCTTCATTTTCTAATTTATAATTATTATTCACATATTTTCATGGTATCATACATAAGAAGATATTGAACATGTAAAATTTAATAAGGAAAAATATATTCTAAAATCTCAGGGTGTTACATTATAACCATTGGGAATTTCCTAGACAATATTATTTCACTCATATAAAAACAACTGAGAATACATCCACCTCAAAAAAATTATCATATTCTCACATTGATTAGTTTAATATATCGTTTCATGATGAAACCTTGAGCAGTTCAATGGTCATGTTCTGTAGAACATTCTCAATTTGTTCTAGAATCTCCATGGGTTGTTCCTCATAAGAGAGATCATACTCCAGTGGTACGAATACTGTTTTTAGTACATATAAAGGATTAATGATGTTCTTCCCTGGGTTTGATAAATGGAACAACTCATTACTCCAAGAGAAGATTTGTTAATGTTCCCAATTATAATTTATTATCCCAATATTATCATTAATCTCAATGATATTGATATATCTTGGTCCGACATTCGCTTCATTGAAAATCTCACACCCTTATTCCAAAGAGAAATTTATTTGAATATCTTATCACTAACATTAGACTCTATATCTCACCCAAGATTATGAACATAACATTAATATTGACTCTCATATTTCTTGATGTGTAACTAAATTACTTGAACAATATCTTCCATTTAAAAATATTTCTAATCCCCCGATATATTTAATTCTACATCATCATCTCAACATAATTGAGATCTACACATCCTGTTATAAAGGGATTCATTAGGAGACCTATAAATGTTCATGTGAAAACTATTATTATAAAAAACATATATAGAGAATGTAATTAATCTAAAACACCATTAATATATACAAAAATATCTCAAAACATCTTTTAGGGTTTGATTGTTCTTTTGCAATAGACCAATTTTCTAAGGATGATATCAACTGATAAATTTGAACATTTAATTAAAATATTTGTGATGAAATACATCTACAAATAATGGTAATACTCTGATCCTGTTTAGAAACACCAAAATTTTTTGATCGAGGAAACGTTATACATCATTAATGTTTATCATGGAATCTCGATCTTGTGAGAAATCTTCTATTGTTATCATGGAATGGGCTTACATAATAAGGTGATTAATTGATACCCAAATTAAATTATGGTATTGAGATATTAAAGGGATTCTAGTGACTATATAACTACTATTGTAATCATATTTTCATTATAGTAAAGTGGATGGTATAAACATCCCCTTATAATTATATCTCAGGTCTATAGCTTTATAACCTAGAAAAAATGGGATATATATTCTAAAATATCCTTTTTTAGGATTTCCCTCTAGAAATACTCTTTCAGGTTATCATAAATCTTCATACATCCAGGATGAATAGAGAATGATTAACTAGTCACATAAACAAAAATCATATTCATCATATTTTATATTGAAGGTGAACATTCTCATTTTATGATCCTTATCATTCCCTCAAGGTCAAAATTTAACTCATGAACTTTCCTCACCTTCTTCCAAAATTCTGAAATCCCTTTTTAGGCCTCTATAGTCCTCATATTAATGGATATTTGGATATTTATCTGAAAAGATATGATATGATCCCATTCCCCTTGATTTAAATTTCTATATTATAAAAATCCATAAGTATTGGATCTCTTTAAATCCTCATAATGGGAAAAATAGAATGGTTCTTCAATCTCACAACATCAGTCACCATGTTTATCATCCCAGAATAGTAAGGTATTGATCAGTCATATTATTTATACAAATTCAACTACCACCATTTGTTTATATTAAACACTTTATTTGTGAGTTTATTATTTAATATTTTATGATCCATATATATATATATTTTAATTAATATATATGTATGAATATCCAGTCATTCACTGTATAGATAATTCCTCAATATTATCAATGAAATAATTTGGATACCAACTCTAAATCAAAAGTCGATTAAATTGTTCATTAATTATAATTTGGAATGGGGAATAAGAAATCACCATATCACCATACATTTTGATTAATTCCATTTCATTATTTAATATGTCGATTTATATTACAAACACATCTCCACTTAAAGGTAATTTGAGAACAGGTGCACTGACCAATCTTCTTTTCATACGATGGAAATTTTCATCACATTCTTCAATCTAATGGAACATGGGTCCATTGAGTGTAAACATTGTAATTGGATTTTATATGTTTTTGAAATAACTCAAAAGGAGTCAATATTATAAATTCAATCTAAGAAAATTATGGATCTTGGTCAAAATGATTATTCTAGGTCATTACTCAATAACATCTTGCTTCAATGGATCCGTTGATATATCCTCTCATGATATCATATTGCTTAACAATGTTACTATTTATTGTTACAATACTGATAATAAATTTAAAGACACATTATCCCATTTTTATTTTTACCATGAAGAATAGGTGAACCAAATGTTGTCTATAATACCTTGAGAATTTATAAGAAGAACATTATGTTCGAAAGCATATACGGAACACAACACTGAACATAAACAAGGTGTGAAATATTATTATTAAAATATGACTTCTATAACCGAATAATTTAATTGAATAGAATAATTTTGAATATCCAAATTAGGAATTATTTATATATATAAGTGTTATACAAATAATAATTTATTGATTAATTATTAGTAATTATGAATTCATTTATTAGAAAATATATATTATTCTTCAAAATAGATTGCATTAAAATTTGTTTTTTATTTTTTGAGACAATATATAAATTATATTATATAATTTTAGATAATTTATTTTATACAATGAAGATTATTTTATAATTTGACATCTATGAATTAGTTTCATGTTAATTTTAATAATTTTTTGATATATTTATCTTTCAGCAAATAGTAAAAAAATAAATCATTTTATAGAAGAAATGTATTTTTATTTCTAGAATTGACAAAAAAATTGATATAAAAAGTTTAAGAAAAAAATAATTACCCTTATATTATTTATAATGTAATATTTTTCATTGAAATCATTTTTGTTGTTTAATATGGTACAAATATATTTGTACACTTAAAAGGAATTTGTATGAAAAACTGTGTTCATTTCATTCTTCTTTGTTGTCATAAATTAATTTATAAAAATTAAAAAAAAATTATATTTAAATATTTATTCCATATTTGGAATTAGTATGTTAAATATTTTTAATATACATTGTTTTTGTTCAATATTAAACATAATCAAGGTAAAATTTATTTGCTCAATTAAGGATAAATTTGGATAATCTATGTTAAAACTATCTATTAAGGACACCATTATTCAAATGATTTATTATTGGATAAATTTAACTAAACCATTATAAACATAGTTTATAAATTTAATTTTTAAATGGTCACATGCCTTAAAAACTGTTCTATGTGATATTTAAATAAAAAAAAGTTGAAAATTATCATTCTCTTAGTTTTAAATATCTATTGAATGTTTATATATGAAAAAATCAAGTGATGAAGGTATATTAATGAAAAATATGTGAAAAATGATATTTTTTTTATATTATATTTTTCTATTTTTTAGTAATTAAATAGTTATTACTCAATGCTAATATGATATTCATTTAATTAATAGAAAAATAAAAAAAATTAAAGATGTAATAAGTAATATAATTTTATTGAGTTAATGTGTTCCTTCAATTGGTATATAAATAAAACATATTATAGATATGTGAAATAATTATATTATTATTTTATCTTTGTCTTGGTGTCTACAAAGTCAAATTAAATAGATTTTCCCAAAACTGACCTTAATAGTATTTTTATGAAAATAATATTTTATTAACGTATTTTAAGGATTATAAAAATATTACAAGAGGAAAAATAGGGTAATATATAGTTATAATGATGATACCATTTACATTTATGATTAAATTATTCCCTTATAATTAAATTTATAGCCATTTAAGAGTGGAAAAGTCACACCCTTGGTCAATGTTAAAATAGTTTATCAAAGGGGTTAAACCAAACGGTATGGTTTATATCACCACGCGAACCTATCCAAATTCTATTGGATGATGGGATTAAATTTATATCAATACTTTTATACTAATATATGTAGATTTGAAAACAAAATACTTAAATATAATTATTATTATTATGAATTATAATTATCTACACTCTTCCTCATCAAATAGGATTCGAAAGCATTGTTCGTGCATAACTACAACTTAAAATCTCCACTCAACGATACAATTCATTTTCCACCACCATATATTATGGATGCATATTATGTAGAGTGTAATGATAATATTTGATAACTATAGAAAATTTTATTTAAATAATAATAATATTACATCTTCCTTATTAACTTACAATTCATTGGAAAACTATTTAGTATCTTGTGCATATACGTGTACATCAACCACTACGAAGCGATGATATTTGTTTTTCATTTATATTATAATTGTATGATAATATGTATAAATTTAATTAATATAAATTAATTATATGTTATATTTATTATTATAGAGTAGAGAGTTATAATTAACATTTCTTTCTTTCCATCCATATATAATTGAAAACAACATTCATGTATTCGTATGACCTATTATATCAATGAAAGGTCTAATTCAGTATTCAATCTATATATTTTATGATAAAAACCAATATATATATATATGTAATAAATATATATTATTTTTAATTAGTAAATAAAATTATTTATCTGATGTTACCATGATCAAATTACAAGGACCATAACTACTAAATTAAAATAATCCTAATAATTGGAACAATTAACACCAAAAAACTGTTATTTTAATTATGGAATATTGATAAATGGGTGGTAATATGTTATAAATGGATAATATATCATATTATATTTATTTAGAAGATTATTATTTATATTTATAATAAATTAACTAAATATTCTTGGTCTGATAGTTATTTCGAAGAATGTGGAACTTCAGGTAAGGGTTTCCCGTCTCAAATTTTCTACATTAGGACATATGTTTTGTCATGTAGTTATCTTATTTTGTAAGGTGTAAATATAGTGCCTATTAAATTATATATAATTAATATAATTTTCATCAGGATATTTAAATTTTCATTTTTGTTATGATTTTTTGGGGCTTATGAATAAAATGTTACCAAGTTGAAGAATTTTTATTTCATGATATCATTATAGAATTAGTATTACTTATGATTGAGTTCCATTGATGAAATATTAAGGTATATCTATAAATAATCCAATGATTTTTATTCTAATCAGGTCATTTTTGTATGTAAAATATTTCCCTTCTGTTTATTCACCATTATATACATGAGAGAAAAAATATTGTTTTTAAGGAAAATTGTCTTTATTTCTCTATTGAATTAAAAAATCATTTCACTTATATGTTCATGTTTTCTAAAAACAAATCCATTGATGTTTAAAATATAATGAAATTATTTTTAAATTACATTCTAACTATGATCGTGTTTTTATAATGTGGTTTAAAAGGGATATTCTTGGCTTTTTTTGAATGGTCTTCTTTTTTTAAATTTTACAAAATTTAAAGGATAGTTTTATTTTAACTTCTATATAATGAATATGATTTTCCACCATCAATACTTCTTAACAATGTAAGGATTGATTTATAATATTCATATGATGTTTTCTAATAAAATAATTTTCATCATATTTTTTGAATTTCGAGTTTATGAAGAGTGGTTTTAAAAGTGGAAAGGTTATTTTTTTTAGATATATATTAGTGGTATTATAATAGTATTTTTTATCCACGAAGGAAAAAAACCCTTTATTTCAAATATTATTAACTACGGATAAGATCTAAGGGTACCATCATAATTCTATGTTTTGATGAATTTTTATTATAATGATAACATTATTAGGATACCGATTATTTTTCCATGTGTCGTTATATGATAAATTAATAAAATGTTTTTGTAAAACATTTAATTTCAAAGGTTATACCTTGAAAAAAATTATGAAAACCTATTACTTTTCATTGTATATAATATTATAAATTATTTATAATATTGAGGAATATATATAAATAATCATTATTATGTGAAAGGTGGGATTGTAATAATATAGTTCTCAGATTCATTAGGTAAATATTGATATATCATTTGAGAAATATGGAATGAATGGGGGAGAACCTAGTTCAGTAATTTCAATTATACACTATGTTAGTATTATAAATGATCCTTGGCAAGTATGATGTTTTGTGGAGTTAACGAATTCCACTATGATTGTCTTGGAAGTAATCCTTGACTATTAAGGAAACTATTTTTTATTCCTAAGTGTATTCTACAAATCAATCCCTTGTTATAATGTTATTTTCTTGGGATATGATCTATGGTTACCATCATTATTCTTTCTTTCAATAGGTTTTTTATTATAATGATAACATTCTTATGATATCGTTCCATTTTCCATGTGTTATTATATGATAAATTTATGAATTTTTTTTGTAACCCATTTCATATCCAACGGTTATACCAAAAAAAATATTTATAAAAACTGGTTAATTATTATTGTTTATAATATTATAAATGATTTATGATCTTCTGAAAGATATATATGATCTTCTTTATAAGACGGGTGGGATTATAATAAACTGGTTTATTATTGATATTACATTAGAAAAATATGACATGAATGGGGGTGAACCTAGTTCATTAATGGAAATTATCGACTATGATAGTCTTAGGAATTATCATTGACTACTATGATTTTTTGGGGAGTGAACCAATTCTACTGTGAGGGTCTTGGTCTTAATCCTAGACAACAATGAAAAATATTTTTACTTTTTATGTGTATTGTATAAATATATCTCATATTGTAATGTTATTCTCTCATATATCATATTCTGTGATTCCATAATGGATCATGTATTATGAACTACCAAAATATATACTATGTCTCATGATTATGATATTTGATTTGAAGGTTATGGTTTTCATATTTTATTATCATGTTCTCAAGCACTTTTTCTCATGTTATACTATGTGATCACTAATATCTCATTTTTTTACACTTACTGAGTATTAGATCTTAGCCTTTTTTAGGTTTCCTTTACCCATGTTATGAATTATGGTATTAAGTATGATATATCATAGAAGGGTGATTATTTTGAATAACTTATTGGGAGATAAATTATGAATGAGTTTTTTATGAATCCACGTTCTGAAATATACTAGAAACAAATTATTCTAGGATGCATCATATTTTTATGTAACGAATATTCCTCTACTAGGATATAATATCTATTAATAAAAAGTATCAGTTGTGATAGTTTGTTTCCGAAAAATGTTTAGTTAACATTTAGAAACTAGGATAAGAATGATTATTTGAGAAAATTAGTGTATAAATTTTTTTAGAATCAAATCTTAATGTTTTGGTAATGATCATGATTGACCTAGGTTAAGCCTAATGTTTCATAGATTGAAAATATGGTTCTGGAATATATAAATCTTATAAATCATGTTCTATGATTATGTGGTTTCCTACTATGATTATTGTTGCTCACACACTAATTTTTTGCCTTATTCAATGGTTAAACCCCGGTCAAATATTTTTTATTGTGAGTGTGATCGAAAATGTGATGATTATGAGAAACTTAATGTAATGAATATGGGATAGAAAGACATTATTATTATGAATATTCAGTTATCATTATATATGATGAAAAAAATATAACTTTTTTAACTCTCTAACTCACGAAGGATGATAAGGATAGAGTTGTCTATGATATCTGGTATTGGAGAATGTAGAAAAAATAAGGTTAAAATAACATATTCTATAAATGTGGAAATATACCCCATATAGATTTTCTAAAAAGAACAAGAAAGTAATTTCTTTATAAAAAATAATGGTATAACTTAATTTATTGTTGTGAAACAAATACATTGATGGATTGATATGTTATTCATTCTAAGGTACTATTTATAGTTCATTACCATAAAATCATAGAACATAGGAATCATCTGATTAAATACCATATTCTAAACGATAACTCATAGAATAATGGAAAAAATATTCTATGATAATAGATTTAAGTGAAATCATTGAAGAATTTTTCTATTAGGAGTATAAATTTATATTTTTAATGTGTTATTTAATTTTTTCTGATATAAGGATCATAAAACATCTAAGGATTGTTCTACAGTAAGATATAAAAACATTTATTTAATGGTAAAAATAACAAAAAAAATTAATAACCACTACATGGGAAAAAGATATTATTTACATTGATGGGATAACATTGATGACCTTGAAATTGATTGGTTGAAGGCAAAATGATTTATCTCATCTTTGATTATGTTTATTTCATGTTGGGATTTATGTAATATGTTCAATAGGTTGGGAAATTATTTGGGGAATACATATTGAGTTAATTCATTGAAGTATATATGTTTTCATGTGGGGTTGAATTATGTGTTATGGGTACCAAAATGGGTTTCTTTGTCAATGGTAATCAACATTTATTTTATACTTTTATGTGATGTTATTTTTTAAGGATATTTTAATCTTTTACTGGGGTTCAGGATGAATAATTTGCATAGGATTAAATTACCTTTTAGGTTAGTATATTATTTGATGATATGATTATTATGGTTTATTTTATAGAGATAAATAGAATGTTTTTATAGATGAAAAATGATTAATTAATAAGTTAATATTATCAGTGATATTTTTGGTCATACCTTTCAGGTAAAAATTTAAATCGAGTTCATGATATTTTGGTGAATTTCAGTACATTTTAAAATTTATCTTAGTAATAATTATATTTTGGATGAATTTTCATTATGTTTAGGAATAATTTATATTTTTGATTTATATTTAATGATTTTTGGGGAAGAATGATATTAAATTTTCTAGGATGTCAGTTGAAAGGTATGACATCACCTTTGAGGTCAAACATTCCTAAATGTTGGGTTTATTATGGTCAATTAAGATAAATTTTTATTTATAAAACAATCTATGTTTATCTATTGTCATTATTATGGACATTGCGGATAAAAATATGATGGTTTATAAACAATGGATATTATCCTAACTTTTTATGGCCATTCAAATTTTGTTAATATTGAAATATAGGAGCAATATATTAATATTCTGTTTTTTATTGTGATGTTGATTTTAGTGTTTTAGGCTGGAATATTTTTTCTTGAATACCCATCGTTTGGAGAAACATATTATTTTTTGGTGGCAATATATTAATC
This sequence comes from Viscum album, assembly GCA_963277665.1. Taxonomy (NCBI): domain Eukaryota; kingdom Viridiplantae; phylum Streptophyta; class Magnoliopsida; order Santalales; family Viscaceae; genus Viscum; species Viscum album. The sequence goes on along the minus strand of OY728159.1, from coordinate 1,756,453,543 downwards.
GAATAAGTTCTACATGTCAATTAATTACATTTCATTATTTTTTTAGTCTCGTTGGTTAAGGAATTTCAAAAACATAGGTAAAGGATCATAAATTATTTTTACTTATTTTTATGAGAAAATATTATAATTAAATTTTAAAACATTATAAAAAGGATGTTATAAAATGAAAATAAATTTTTGATATCCACAATAAAAATTAGTTTAATGTTAATTTTAAAATGTTCTTTGAAAAGATTCATTTTTCAAGGAAAATTATGAAAACATTTGATTTTATTAAAAACAATATTTTTCTTTCAATAATAAAAAATATTATTTCTTTAAAATTGTTCAAATGTAAAATTTGTTCCATTTTATTATTTATTATCTAATAATGTTCGTGGGAATAATTTTTATTGATGAATTTTATATAAGTATAATATTAAACAAAGAAAAAAAAATTTGGAAATCTATTCACATTGAATTCAATGATTCTTTCTTAAAATAATTTTTACGAATTATATAAATTGGATATTTATAAATTTAATCCAAATTTGGAATAATGTTATTCAAATATAGTCAATATTCCCTTTTTATTTCAATAACAATAGTAATCATTGTAAAATTTATCACATTTGAAAAAGGTAAACTATGTTAATATAAGTTAAAAATAAATATTATAGTCACCATTATTCTTCCCTATTCTTATTGGATGAATAAAATTAATCCATCATCACCTATGACTCTATATTTAATTTTTTAAATGATTCTCCCGAAGAGAATGACCTATATATTCTTTAAATAAAAATAATGTCACAAAATCCACTCTTTAAGTTTTAAATATGTCTCATGTGTTAACATTGGTACAACATAATGTGGTGAATGAAATTTAATGATAATTTTTTTAAAAATGAAATTACATAAGTAATATAAATTGATTTCAAATTTCTAGTGGTAAAATAGTAACCATAAATGATGGTGAAATGATAATAATGTATTTATTTAATTAATAATGTAACAAAATAAATGCTTTTAAAAATATTAAAAAGATTATATTTTGAGTAATTTATAGTGTTCTACAAGTTTCCTAAATAAATATACCATATAAGTGAATAATAAAATTATTATATTGAAATTTAACATTTTAATTATTTTAATAAAATTAAAATTAAATGAATAGTTCCAAAATTCAAATTAATTTATTTTTTTGGAAAAATATTTAATTCAATTATTTTCAAAATATTAAAATCATGAAAGATGAGAATTATGATAAGATATTGTATGAAATATCATCTCTTGTACATTTACAAGTCAATTATTACCAAATACGTAAATTTATAACTCTTTATTTTTGAAAAATTCATTATAATGTTTATGGAATAAATGGGTTAACAAAGTAGTTAAACCAAAAGATAATGTTTCAAAAAACACATAAACCTTTCAAAATTATATTTTTTGATGTTATTACAACAAAATATGGCCTTAGATTTTAATATATTTTCTTTTGGAATTATCTATCCTAACAATTATTTTATTTCAATTTAATCATTTATGGAATTAAAAAAGTGATCCTCACCTCCATTATAAAAGGGAACATTATCCCCTAACTTATTGGCACCTTTTGAGCCATCATGCTCAAGAAACCCCTAAAAAATCCCTCCACAAAATCTTCATCCAAAATTATGTGGTTATAGTATTCTGAAAACATCAACCTGAGGATTGTCAAGGGGATATATGAAGGACTTATTCCAATGAATATATAATAACCTTATCTAATGACTTTATTTTTACACCTTCTTTACCATATTCAAATCTAGGTGATTTTTCATAAAGTAATTAATTTAGTATCCTAAATACATTAAAATTTTATTATTATTAATATATAATCACCATGATCAAAAATAATTTACCTTAAATGAGATGTAAAATTATCACTTCTGAATATGTACGACGTGACATATTCATGTAGTATTGTAATTAATTTTTCACAGTTATAATATTTCACAACATGAAATTCTAATGTACAACTGGGTACACAATGTTGCTTATGAAATTCAACAGCAAGTGTAAAAGTAAATATACTAACCCCATACATTATAATCGTAAAAAAATATAACATATTATATATCTTTTAATGCAGGAAATACTAAGTTAACTTCCATCTCACTCATGGGTGACATTCCTCAAAAACATATGTTACACGAATGGCTAAGTTTCACCATACAACGATATATTATGAAAATGATATTATTTAATATAATTTAATATAACCTAACCAATTTTTTTATCATTTATGAATGTTATTGACTAACATATGAATATTTACAGTTTATATAAATGTAAAATTAATTCAATGGTTACCAATAAATGAGAAATTAAAATATGAACCAATTTGACATAAAAGGAAATATTCTTATTTTATGCTTCTAAAGGAGTTTTTCCTTGATAAACGTAATTAATTAAATTTTTTAATGATTTTAGTTAAATATATATGTTATATATTCAATAAAATATTTTTTATAATCATCATTTAGTTTGGATATGAATAAGTTAAAACAAAACCAATTTCAAACATAAAAGGAAATATTTTTATATATGTGATTTTTTAGCATTTTAATGGAATACCAATTTTAAATCTCTCTTTTTACACTTTAATATATTTAATATGTCAAAATAAACATAATATTTTAAATATAAACATAATTATTTTGCTAGGGTGATTATTTGCTATTTTTTTGAATCATTTCAATTTTAAAGAATAGTTAAAAATACAGAATTTTCGTTCAAAACTACCATTATATCTAATATATTTATAAAGATAAAATATATATTTATCTGTTTTTATTTTTTAAATAGATTTTATTTTTATCAATTAATACAATGTATGTTCGTAGAATCAATTTCCATCTGAAATTTATAACAACATAGAAATGTTCGGACGCTTTTACATTAATAACATATATATCGTCCCGCTTATAGTATTACATTTAAATCATTTTTTTCAATTATATGATTACAATTTTGAAAATTGGATTCAATATTTTGTCTTATAATAATGTATTATGTATCATAATAACATTTTTTTACATAAAATATCACAGAAAGTGATTAAAATTAATGACGATGTTTAAGGTTAAATTAAGCTTAATAAGGGACTAAAACTAAGTCATAATGGCCAGAGATAACTAAAATATTTTAAAAAATCAATTAATTAGAACTATATCTACCCTATAATCAATTCTATAGAATTTTTCCCCTTATTGTATCTTTATTCAACAAGGATTACTTGGGAATAATTCCTTTGTCAAAAAATCACAAGAGTGCCACTACTCTTTCACTATAAAAGGCCACCACTTCTCCCCATTTCTCACACCTTGCATACCACATAATTTTGGTCAAAATCTACCCAAATAGATTCATTAAATCCATAACAAATAAGTTGAGACCTCCCATTATGAAGGAAGTCTTCCCAGGATTCCCTTTGTTAAAAACCAAAAGGTATAACCCGATTTTTTATGTAACACTTTTCAACGATATCTTTTCATTATTTTAGTTTTCCATGATACAAAACATTTTTATCCAAGTTCAAATAATAAAATAATTATTATAAATTTAATTATATGATTTTATATTAATATCTCTATGTACACTCACACAATATTCCATCTAATGGGTAAAAAACATGTTGTTTATGGGAAAAGATAATTGTTTCCTCACGAAATGATGATTGTTCATTTTTTACTCACTGCCTCCTATAGTGGTCATTAAAATGGAAAATATATTTCAATATTATATATATAATATCAATTATTTTTTTAATTTTATACAATTATTTTATAACACATGCCTATATATATTACATTTTTTGTCTATTCTATAACATCACTTATGGAAGTGTGGAGTACTTCCCTGTTAATGTGATGTGATTATGTCATGTTATACATCGAACATATTAAGAATGATATTGAAAAACACAAGTTACATATATAAAAGAGATATTATTCTTCAATTATAATATACATTATTATAAATATCATTTACTTTCTATTCATTAAAAAATGCAATAATAAAATGAAATTATCATTCATGCGTATGTACAGAATACCTTCTCCATGAATGATGAATTTCATTTATTATATACATTCATTAAAGATTATTATATATATTTATATAATTGATATATATTATTTAAAATCATGGATTATATTCTTTAGATGATAAAACCATGGTATATTTTTTGAGAACTGCAAATTATAAGGTCAAAGATAGTGAGAAACTAGGTAATTTATACATGGAATAGTTAAAATAATGAATGGTTAATAAAAAATTGGTAAAAATATTTTTTAGAGGATAATATATGGTATAATAAAAATGAATATCATTATTTTATAATGTCGTAAATTTATTAAACCCCTTATATAGTATGTTAATAGATGTTCCCCAAAAAGGAAACCCAATGTAAATTATCATTGTACCATTTTCTTTTCATACGACATAATTAATTTATGTACACCCAAAAATTGTATTAATAAATATATACTAGGATATTCTATAGGAATATATTTTTTAAAAAATAAATAAAAATTAGATGAAAAAATTATGTTATAATTATTGTATTCTTTTTTAATAAAAGAATCATGTATGTATCCGGTTTACCAATAATAATAAACTCTTAGGTACATCAGGGATTGACTCGTAATCATAACAACATAATTTATTATAGACACATTCCCCAGGATTCATAGGTTTGTCCATTATAGTTGTTATCAAAGAAGTTGAGTAGGAAACTTGGGAACAATATTAAAAAAAACATTTTCTAAAAACATAACATTAATGTATAATTTTGTTACATGTAGACAATAAAATAATAAAAACATTGTAGGGTAGGGATTATATGGGTGTTCCTAGAAATACTTCTCTATCTGAATACAACAAGTGGATGTGTTTCTAGAATAAATATACCAAGGATTGATATCTCCAACAGGGTTCCCCAAGCCAGACTTGGGGTAACCTGGTACACAAAAGTGGGTCGTACTATGCAACTTGATTGATAATCCCAAATGATATGGTTTGAATAATTCACATATTCATAACAAATAATTGTGAAGGATTTTAAAATAGTATGAAAATAAATAACCTATGTTAAACCTAAGCTGTTTTAGATTAAAGATAAGGTCTCATGATTTATTAAACCAATAGATGATATTATATTTAATCCTTATACTAAAGATTGAACAATTTTTATTATTTATTTTTGTGATTAAATATTTTATTTGTAGAAGTATTTTTCTTGTGGTATTTTGAACATAAGAACAATGAAACCTCTAAGGACTACTCTTTAATTTAGACTAATAGGTTGTAGTGGAAAAGTTTTATTTAATTATTATTACATATATATTTTATATACATATTTTTACGAGTATTGATAAAATTTTGGGGTCATATAATCAGTAATGAAATTGTTCTAATAGTCAAATAATATTACGAGGCTTTGTAAAAAAAATAGTTGTATTCAAACCCATAGTTATGATACTATTTATTTATTTAATTTCATGGATACCCATTAGATTTATTTTTGATATTATATTAATATGGATTTTGAAAAGGACATCATATAATCTAAGTGACAACCTAAAAGGTATAGAAATTTCGTACGTGTTGAACCCATTATAGAATGACGATATGGGTTTATTACCAACCACTAACCTATGGAATTTCCTGGTTAAATTTTCATGATTTTTTTTTAAAAATTTTAAATACAAACCATAATGATTAAAAAATAGTGTCACTTTAGAGTATTATAGATTAATATATTAACCATACTTGTTTCGAAAGATAGTTAAATTCAAATATTTTGATTTTTAACTCTTTTATTGGATCACTATCTTTTAAAAGTGTCTTTTAGTGCATCAAGTATAAAAAAATTCATTATTGATAAATAATGTATGGTAGTAAAGGGTTGAATTATGACTTGATCAAAATACATCCAAAAGTTAATATTGTTCATTTGAAATTGAAACATTTCAGGTAAGAATATTTCATTATATCCTTGGTCAGTAAATGAATTACTCAATATTAGTAAAATGACATAGAAATAAAATGGTGTCCTAACACCTTAATTTTTGTTGAACCATTGGCCTTATAAATCATCAAAGATATATGTTTTCAGGACTCCAATGATATATTTATCATTAAATTTTTTGTTATTGGTTACCCCATTCACTCCCTATAAATATTTACACATTTCATTCATGTACTGATTTTCACATTCCACTAATGTTCTTTTTCATAGAGACATAGATTCGTGGTAGTCCATTCCAAAATTTACATCCCATTATTTCTTTTCTATTGGTTGATTTACAAACCCATATCAATATTTGGGATTTCAATTTAAGAAATCTGGAACAATCTATTACCAGGATTGAGTTTAAATTTCAAGAAAACTATTTAATTAAGGGAGGATGAATGTAGCACACTGAAATTATAAAGTACAAATATGTATTTAATATTGTTTATGACACGCTACACAAAGTGTAAAAGGTAATATATAAAATGGATATATTACAATATTATATAAATATAATATATTCTATATCTTATAATGAACAGAACACTATGTTTACTTGTACCACACATAAGATTACCATACTCAATAACTTGTGTTACACCCCAGACCATTGTAACACCCAATAATGTTAGAAGGATAAAGGACTAAATGATGTGGATCATGTCAAAAAGGTGCACCGTCCTTGTCAAGATCCTGCCTTATTAGAGCTCCATAGTTAAGCATGCATTCCATGGAATAGTGATCAAGAAGCTTGACCTTCTGGAAGTTTCTCTGGGTGTGTGTGAGTGATGAAAAAACATAGTATAAAGGATATGCATTGTTCTATGGGAGTATCCATTAGCCAGATGACCCATTCAGGCATGTGGGTGGGCCCCAGGGTGGGGACCATGTGTATACGGGGCAACCGGTGGGACCAGGTGGGCCAGGACCGGACCACCTTGTTATGGCAGGGTGTATGTGTTGTCAACGGGACCCAGTTGTTACATTTGGTATCAGAGGTGGTACCAAGCCATAAGTGCAGTGCACTACCTAGTTTGAGTTTTAGGTCCCACAATGAGGATTTTGTTCTCTAAAGGGGGGATTGTAACACCCCCATAATAATAAAGGGTTAAATGAATAAATGATGTGACTCATGTTGACAAGGTGTATATTATTTTTCAAAAGCCTGCCTGATTAGAACCCCACAGTTAAGAATGCATAGCCTGGAGTAGTGATCAGGATGTATGATCTTCTATAAAGTTTCCCAGGGTGTGTGTGAGTGAAAACAAAACACACATGAAATGAAATCAATTGTCTTGGGGTATTTTCATTAGTCAGATGACATGTTCAAGAATTTGGGGACCATGTATCTGTGGGGAAACTGATAATACCTAGTGGGCCAGGACCTGACCACTATGTTAAGAAGGGGTGTATGTGCTGTCACCAGGACCTAGTTGATAAAAATGGTATCAGTGGTTGTAACCAGCCTTAAGTGCAGTGCACTACCTGGGATGAGATGTAGGTACCAAAACAAGGATGTTGATTTCTAAAGGTGGGTAATTGTAACACCCCAGATTGATAATGGGTTAAATTACTAAATTATGTGTCTCATGTCAACAAGGTGCATCTTATTTTTAAAGAGCCTTCCTGATTAGAACCCCATAGTTAAGTGTGCTTGGCCTGGAGTAGTGATCAGGATGGGTGACCTTCTGGGAAGTTTCCCAGAGTGTGTGTGAGTGTGGAAAATACACACTAGAAAGGAAATGCATTACTCTCACCAGGACCCAGTTGCTACATTGGGTATTAGAGGTGGTAGCCAACCTTAAGTGCAGTGCAATTCCTTGGATGGGATGTAGGGCCCAAAAAGAGGATTTTGTTCACTAATGGTGGGTGATTGTAACACCCTAGAATGATAAAGGTTTAAATGACTAAATTTTGTGACTCGTGTCAAAAAGGTTCTTCTTATTTTTCAAGAGCATGCCTGATTAGAACCCCGCATTTAAACGTGCTTGGCCTAGAGTAGTGATCATGATGGATGACCTTCTGAAATGTTTCTCAGGGTGTGTTTGATTGGGGAAAAAATATAATTGAAAGGAATTTCATTTTCTTGGGGGATATTCATTAGTTAGATAACCTGTTCATGCACGTGGGTGGGCCCCATGCCGAGGACCACATGTCTATGGGACAGCTGGTGTTACTAGGTTAGGTAGTACCCGATGACCATGTTAAGGCAGGGTGTTTGTGATATCACCGGGACCCTGTTTATACATTTGGTATCACAGGTGGTAACCTAGACTTAGGTGTAGTGCACTTCCTAGGTTGAGATATAGGGCCCACAATGAGGACATTGTGCTCTAAATGGGTAATTATTGCAACACCACAGAATGATAAAGTGTTCAATGACTAAATGATGTGACTAATGTCAACATGGTGCATCTTATTTTTTTAGAGCCTTTTTGAAAAAAAATCTATAGGTTAGCATACATGGCCTAGAGTAGTTACTTTTGGTATCAGAGGTGATACCCAGCCTTTAGTGCAGTACACATCCTGGGTTAAGCTGTAGGTCCCACAATGAGGATGTTGGTCTATAAATAGAGGTTATTGTAACACCCTAGAATGATAAAGGCATAAATAACTAAATTATGGGACTCATGTCAAAAAGGTGCATATTATTTTATGAGAGCATTCCTGATTTGAACACACATTTAAGCATGTCTGGCATGGATTAGTGATCAAGATGGGTGACCAAATGGGATGATTCACAGGGTGTGTCTGTGAGTGAGAAAAAACACACTGGAAAGGAAATGCATTGGCTTGGAGGACATTCATTAGTAAGATGACTTGTTCATGCATGTGGGTTCTCCCCAGGTTGGGGACCACGTGTCTGCAGGGCAACTAGTGGTACTAGGCAGGCCAGGACAAGATGAACATGTTATGGAAGGGTTTATGTGCTATTACTTGGACCCAGTTGATACATTTGGTATCAGATGTGGTACCCAGTCTTAAGTGCAATGCACTTCCTGGATTGAGATGTAGGGCCCACAATGAGGACATTGTGCTCTAAAGGTGGTGTGATTGTAACAACCCAGAATGATAAAGGGCTAAATGAAAAAATGATGTGACTAATGTCAATATGGAGCCTCTTTCTTTTCAAGAGCATGTATGATTAAAACTCCACAAGTAAGCATATGTGGCTTGGAGTAGTGATCAGGATGGGTGATATTCTAGGATGTTTTTAAGGTGGGTGTGAGTGAGAACAAAATACACTGGAAAGTACATGTGTTTCCATGTGGTAATACTCATTAGTCATATGACTCGTTCAGGCACGTGGGTGGGCCCCAGGGTGGGGACCGCATGTTTGTGTGGAAACTGGTGGGACCTGGTGGGCCAGGACCGGATTCCATGTTAATGAAGTGTGTATGTGTTGTCACTGGTACCCAGTTGTCACAAGAATTCACAAAAAATGATATACTATTAAAATATTATACATTAATATAATATGACATAACATATCCATTATGTTTGTTTTTTTTCAACATTATTTCCTCGATTATGAAAATTTATTGTTTATATAAATATTAAATGAGGTCATTGGGAAGTTTCCCTCGGTGTGTGTGAGTGTGGGAAAAACATGCTGGAAAGGAAATGCAATAGATTGGGGGATATTCATTAGTCAGATGACATGTTCATTCACATTGGTGGTCCCTTGGATGGGGACCACATGTCTCTAGGGAAACTGGTGGTATTAGCAGGCCAAGACCCAAAAACCATGTTAGGGAAGGGTTTTGTGCGGTGATTGGGTCCCGGTTGATACATTTGGTTTCAGTGGTGGTACGCAGCCTTAAGTGCAGTGCACTTCCTCGGTTGAGATGTAGGTCCAACAATAAAGATGTTGTGCTCTAAAGGGGGTGTGATTTTAACACCTCATAATGATAAAGGGTTAAATGGATAAATGATGTTACTAATTTAAACATGGTGCATCTTCCTTTTTGGGAGCCTGCTTGATTAAAACTCCACAGGTAAGCATAGTTTTCATGGAGTAGTGATCAGGATGGGTGACATTTTGGGATGATTCCTAGGGTTCTTGGGAGTGAGAACAAAACACACTGTAATGGACATGTGATGGCTTATGTGGATTTTCATTAGTCATATGACCCATTTAGGTATGTGGGTGGGCCCTAGGGTGCGAACCACGTGTATGTGAGGCAACTGGTGGTACTTGGCAGGCTAGGACCATATGCCATATTAAGGAACAATTTATGTGTTGTCGCCGGGACGCAATGGTTACAAACATTCAAAAAAACATGATATACTATAAAAATATTATTCATTAATATATTATGACATAACATACCCATTATGTTTGTGTTTATCAAAATTATTTCCTCACTTATGAAAAATTATGGTTTATATAAATATTAAATGAATTCATTTATTACCAATTATAGAGAAATGAAAATAACAACCAGTTGGATATAAAAATAAATATTTTTATTTTTATACTACAAAAAGGTGTTTGTTTTAATAAAAATAATTATTTATATTTGGGTAATATTTATAATTAGATATATATTTTGTATATTCAATCTATCATTTTTTTTATTTATCCATTAGGATTTATATGAATAAGATAATAAAAAACGTAATTTCATACATAAAAACCAATCTTTTTATAACGAAAACTCTAATCCATTTTATTGGAGAATCTATTTTAAATCTGAATTTTTTCATATAAATTGATTTGAGATGTAAAAGTATACGTCATATTTGAATGGATAATATAATAATTGGGTTATTGTGGGGTTTTTATATTTTTAAAAAATATTTTATTTTATAATTAATGGTTCAAAATACTGGATTATAGTTCAAAACTGTTGTCACTAAATTTATTTATAAGACCATAAAATACATCTAATTTGTTTTAATGTTTAATTATAACCAATTATTATTATCAATTAATATTATTTATGAAATTTTTGACACACATATTTATACATCACACGCATTCTCATAGAATAGCTCATTCCATACATATCAAGTGATCAGAATAAGATGGTGTACACAATCATTTTAAACCGCATACCAATTGAATTTTTGCATTATTATTTAACATGGAGTGGGTACCAAACAATATCATGACATGAACTGTATGATATTTCTCACACCCACACTCTACTTGTTCATACAGCCGAATTAAATTCTTTAATGAAGAAGACCCCATTCATGAAACCATGTAACGGTAGGAAGAATAATCATCTGTGTAAAAAAGATGATTGTCCAGGGATAGGATTATAATGGGACACATATGATTTGAAATTCATAGCCTCGATATCCCATGCATGTTGTGTCAAAAACATGAGAGTCAATAACCATGCCTATAAGATTCATCACAAAAATGAAGAAGATCATGTAGTCTCCAGAAAAAGAAATGTGCAGTCTAAAATGAAATATATGAGTCTATTGAAGCTATTATGAAAACTCATCATCGCACCTATATACACTACATGAACATGGGTTATTGTGGATATAGAGAGCTTCAAGAATATCCCATGTGTAACGAAAATCCATATCACACACATGAAATTCAAATGTAGATCATGTGGTGATGCAAGGCCTTCATGTGGTTATTTGATAACACATGAAGAATAATAATATTTTCAATAAGTGTTCTGGAGATATCTCTAGAAGTTTTACCTAATTAATTTCACTTTCATTTTCCCTCCAAATAGAGAATCATATTATTGTATAATGGTTATTCATAGAGGCAAATAAAAGAAGGCCTTCACATATACAGTCATGAGAAGGGGTAAGATATCACGATCCTTATCTGTGTAAGAATTTATGTGAAATTAAATATCACCACCTTTCATATATTGATAATGGTTTAAATACAGTGTGGTGTTCATACTACCAAAAATATAACATTGAGATCTTGTGTAAAACATCAGAAGAACATAGAAGTGATCACATATCAATATACTACATCTTCCTAAAAAGAGATCAAATTGCCCCAAATCATGTTTTGTAAATAATTTGAGATTGTAACTGAATGCTTGGATATGATCAATTCATAAATAATTATTTTAATGTTAAAAGAAACCTAGAATAAAATAATATTCAATATAAGATGCATAATTCTAATCTGATGAAGTTGCACACCGTGCACATGAATTATTCAAGTTCACATATGGAGATCCATTTTTTTATTGATATCTCCATGTGAAGAAAATAAATATTTCACATGAATGCATCCTAAGAATGAGAAGTATATTCTTTATAAGACTCTATTGCTCAAGACCCTTTGCGGTGTCACATTAAGATTTAAACATCAAACTATGACCTCATACAATCCTTTGGTCACAAAACACATTCAAGTGGATAAGGTTATATGACATCCCTATGAATGTTTTCAGTAGATTCCATGAACCATTTTCCATTCTTCCTTGACATGAAAATACCATTGGTAATGCTATGGAATCATACACCCTTGAACATGAGAAATATATAAGGAATGTAAACCAACTATCTTTAACAGTGTTCACACACCGCCACCAGATCCATCAATAAACATGTGGTGAATCATAGTCAATAAGAGACAATATCTCTAACAATGTCTTCTATCCTTCTTTGGATACGACACTTAGTATGCGATGTACCATAGGTATAAATTATAACTGAATAAGACAAGGTAAATGTTCCACCACATGATCCTATATTGATCATGTGATGCACTCAAAGAAAATCTATGGGTGAAGGTACAAAACCTCATTTGGAAATAGTGATAAAAATATCAAATGGTAGGAAGCCCTTGTGGTAGGTAAATACATGAAATAGATGAATTATAGGAAGAATGTTTATCCTTGATGACATTTGAGAAAAATTTAATACTCCTTGAAGATTTGTAAAATAAATAAAAGAAGATAATTTTGGAGGATGTGGGAGTTACTCTCGTCCATTGGAAAATAGGTAGCACACCACTAGCGATCTGCAAGACACACCGAGTCTTTAGTAAAACATTTATATCATCCATGAAATCACTTTGGCATTTCATCATCACCACATGAAACGCCCCATGTATGCCCTGGTGGCCTCACGATCACTATTTCATCCCCAAGGAAAAACTAATATAATAGTCTAGAAACGATCATTCACCCCCATATGACCCATATTGGTAACTCAATGCATCACCAAAAATTAGAGTATTTATATTTGAAATTACTCATGCAAAATTTCATGACTACAAACCATTATCCCAAAAAAGGGGGAAAGGAAGAATTTGGGAGTTATTGTATTCATAAATTGCTTGTGAGGTGTTATGGTAGTCAACATCATGGTCATGCGAGACCCCTGGACTAGCAATCCTTGTCTCATGGAAAGTCCCATTTAATTTATCAACCATCTCACAGATGAATTTCAATATATACATATATCATTCAATGTACTTTGGACATTCAAACATGACAATAATGACATCCATTGACATATCTATGTGAAAAAACAAGTCCCCATTAATTGTAAAATATAAAATAATGGAGGCATTAATCATACGGACTCACGATCACTAAAAATTAAGTGACACCATTATGGTGGTCCACAGTAAATACTTATGATATCACATGGTAATATATCCCTTCACCAAATCCATCATAGACTAGTTCCAGATATGAAATACATAGTGCCAAAATACTGGGGTGGCGATGCCTACAAATTTCTTACCCCAACATGAAGAAAGGGTTTGACTATACACTATTTTGATATTAGTTTCTAGGATCTCTTGTGAAAGTGCTATAGAGGACATCTTGTATTGGCTGATCCCAAGACCAGAATTCCATTTGTTAGTTAATATTCCTACAAATAGCTAGATCGGTCATGAGTCATAAATAAGGTACATCGTGTGATCATTCATAGAACAAATAAAGGGATGTTGGTAAGGAGTGTGAAGAACATACCACATGTCATATAGATCAGGAAAAACATAATGAAACTCATACTAAATTACCATTTTCCCTTCACAATATATGTTTTTGAACCAAGATAATATGTGTATAACTTATGTGAAAAATATTCTTGTCGCCCCCCATGCACTTCGCAAGAGTCATCCAATGACAGACAATATCCCCAGGACATGTCACCTAGATCTCATGACTCTCCATTAACATGATATTTGGGACACACAATATCCTCTAGACATATCTGAGAATGTCATAAGCCCCCCCAGGGGGCACCAGATAGATCCCCCAAGACCCCTCTATCAATCTCCTGATCCTTGTGACGTCCTTCAGACACTTCCCTGAACTCATATAATGGTGTTCACTCATATTATTTAGGTATTTATATTTCATATACACATGACAACCATGCTCTAAAAATACCATATGGGAAATTCAGCTAGGACTTATGATTTCCTCCACACATTTCAGCCTTGTCTCATGACACCCCATGTGCAAGTCAGCATAGACATACGATACCCTACAAACATGATAGCTAGGTCTCGTGATTATTTTCATGAATGTTATGCAAGATACATGAAATACTTTTAACCATGTATCACTGAATCTGGAAAACCCTATATAGGTGTCATGATTTGAAATGTGATGAACTCCGGGATAAGTCAACTGGGTTATGTGACACCCTCCAGACAAGCAATCTTGATCGATATGGAAACCTCTCTATGTAATACCCACTATAAATAAAACTATAGTGACTATGATTCCTATCATGTTTGGGATATGTATTAAAAATCTCCCAAGGATCAACCTCCATATTTATCATCCAGGAAAATCCAAGCATCTATGCCCCTTAGTCAAATCAATTACATTGGTTACTCACTGTCCCTTGTTCCTCACAACGTGCATGGCCCCTATGGGCTTAGTTAGTTGCAAAAATCATGACATCAAAACTATAAACCTCAACAATAATATAGAATGTATTTCTGTGTAAGGTACAATATAAAGGTAACTATGGTTACCTTATTCCTACCATAGTTAGGATACACATGCCACCTCTCACGAGGTTTGAGTTCTATATTGATCATCAAAGGAAATCCCAACATATACGTCTCTTAGTCAATGCAATGAAATTGATTGCCTATTATCCCTTGTCTCCCAAAATTATCAGCGCTAAAGAAGGATTAGGGTGTTTAAATGATCATGGTATCTTCACTATAAACCTATACTATTGTACCAGCGGTCTGAATGTATTATCCCTATTAAATTAAACTATAATGACATAGATTTCTACAATAACCAGAATATGTAGGATATCATCCTATGGATCGATCTCAAATGAACAACCTTTCTTGTGTGATTACTGTAACACCCTAGGTAAATAAAGAATATCTCATTTTTATATTTATCCATTTTTGGGAATAAAATATTAATATTACTTTAAAGGGGACGCTATGCTCTATGGCATACCCAATACGCAACAACGAGTTTCTTGGGAATCATACGTTGCACTCTAATAATAAAATAATATTATTTTAAACGGTAGTTAACGCCTAGCCTTTGTAATTGAGGAAATGAACAGAACTAACTACAAAATTATTATATATGTTTGTCAAATATTTTTACTTTTTATAATTAATGTTAGGGGATTAAAAATGAAAATGAATCCAATTTTAAGCGTAAACATTCTAATATTCTTTAAAAGGTCGATTAACCGCCTTTTGATGGAAAACCTATATTAAATCCACATTTTGACAATTTTATGTGTTATATTTGACAAAATAAAATTCTTCTTTAGAATCGGGACATCAAAATTTACTTTGTGTAAATTTTTGGTATTTTTCCGAAAAAGTTCAATTTTCAATGAATAGTGAAAAATGTTGTATTTTAATTCAAAACCACTTTTAATATAATTTATTTATATGATTAGATTAGCATTTTAATTGATTTTAATGTGATATTAGAATATATTTTTACCATTTAATCCAATATTGGTCGTTTGAATTAATTTCACCTTGAAATTGGACTTAAACTAGTGTCAATATTTTGATACATTTTGTTTCATAAAAACACGCTATTTGTTTTGACAGCGCGAATTAATTATTAAATTAATTAACGAAACTTATATGTTTTGAATTTTCTAAAATAGACATCATTTTTGAATTCGGAATATCAAATATAGCTTAGGGTGAACTTTTGGTAATTTTCTGAAAAACTTAAATTTTTAATGAATAGTGAAACCACTAAGTGGTACTTATAAAAACTAATTTTTCCGTTTAAATGAAATTTTTCCATCTTTGTGTTTTGAATTTCAAAAATCGGACATACATGGTTGTCATTAAGAAGTAAAATGTGGTTCAATGGGATTAAATGAATTTTTTGGTGAATAGTAACTTATTAAGTTTTTAATCGCGATTAGAGGTAATTAGTATAGTTTAAGGTAAAAAAAATGTTTTAATAAAACGAAATGGCCTAGAAACATGTCCTAACCTCATTGGATGTGTCATGGAAGACCAAGAAAATCCATGGGTCAACTTGGGGACCCCATGGAGCCACTTTGGTTGGAAAATGACATAAATACCTTTTTATTTAATGTTAAAGTAAAATTGAGACAAACATGAAATGTTTTACTAAAACAATTTTTACATGGGGTTATACAATCATATTTTATACTATAAATAATCAATGTAAAGTTAAAAGATTACCTACATCATAGTATTTTTTTATAATTTTTAGACATTAAATAAATTAAATTATTTATGACATCATGATGATGTAGCGATGACCTCCTTATTTAACGATTTAAATAAAATGGAATGATAATGTAAAATCTAAGACCTACACATGTCCAAAATCTATTGTATGAGTGGATTTAGAACCCTTATCACCTTATCCTCGAAACACATCAATGTGGGACCATTAAACGCCGAAACACATTCTAAAATAAAGTAACATTTCTTTACATTCCAAGAGTGCCCCTCCTCTTCTCTTATAAAAGGCCCCCACCTCTACCTCCTTACCCACACTACCAAAGCCTTTGGCTCGGCCAACCCCTTATCATTTAGTCTCTGCACATACCTCTATAACTCCTTGAAGCCTCACTTTGGGCAGAAGTATTCCCTAGGAAGCCTTTTATCTCAAACCAAAGGGAGTTTCCCGATTTTAAGGTAATGTCTTCACTTGTGTCCTATTGTTTTATTTTTCTTCTCCAACCCCCTAAACTCTTTTTATTCATTTATTTTGTAACAACTACAGTATCTTAAATATACTAGGATGTTGTTATAAGAAGTATTAGAGCTACACTTACACACACCTTCGTCAAATTGTTAAAGGACATACTGTTTCTATGGTTGGCGATTTTCTGCCTCGCGAAACAATGATTGTTCAATATTCTTTTAACACCATTAAAGGTGGCCATTATGATGTCAATATATTTTATATATGATATATATGGTATGTATGTTTACTATATGATTCTGTATTTTATATTTAAACCATACCTTTATTCATTTCATGTTTTGTAAATGCGATAATTTCATATGAGGAAGTGTGGACTACCGCCCCCTCAAGTGATGTGACTCGTACATACAATACATGGAATGTATAAAGAATGAAATTAATAAACATATGTGACCTATATAACATATATATTATACTGGAATTATAATATATATATATATATCATTTATTTTTAATTCTGTTAATATGACAAAGAAAAAATGAAAGTTGTGTTCATGCGTACGTACGACCTACCATCTCCATGAACGATGCTTTTCGTTTTATATCTCCAAATGATATGGAATAGTATAAAATGAATATGTAATGGATATATATAATATTTTAATCATTAATAATATTCTGGAAATTATTTACTTATAATCATTTTTCAAACAGGTTCATTTTTGACTCATGTACCAAACATCGGCAAAAACATCTGATATGAACTAACATTATTAAACAATTATTATAACATTATAATATTAGATATGAACTGAATAATAATCATTAAAGGAGGTCCTAAGGAAATTATAAATTGACCAATGTTTATTATTCTGGAATATAATGAAACGAACAAGACAAGTTGGACATGAGGTAAGGGATCTGACTCCTCTCTTTCGTTTAAAGTACACTCTTTTATGTCATTCCTTTTTAAGATCATCATTCATGTGATTGGGATGTTCTTTTATATAACACGTACTGTAATTTTTATGTTCATATAATGAGAGACCCTATTCTCTCTCATCAATCCATTTTGGAAGTTTTGAGTGGCGCCGTGAGGCTGTCGAATTTTCGTAAGAAATCTAAACTCTCTCTTTCTTTTTAAGTACTCTCTTTTATGTCACTTCATTTAATCTCCTCTTTGTTATGTTGGGGGATGTTCTTTTATATTCCTCATTCTGTAAACATTATGTTTATATGATGATAGACCATATTTCCTCTCATCAATCCATTTTGGATGTTTTAAGTGGCGACGTTAGTCTGCCGAGTCTTCGTAAGATATTTTTCATCTCACTTTTATTCCCGTCAGATTTGTGCTAAATTTTCCACAATTTCCTTTGAGTGGTGTATGTAATGACAATTATTTTACTCATTGTGTAATATACTTTCATTTATGAGTATTTTCATCAATTATGTATTGTCCTTCTTTCACGGGGCTTATGTTTCGAAAGATACCCATGTTGGTAAGGGAACCTTTCACCCTCCTCTTTTTAAAAGACTTATTTTGTTATGTCTTTTAATTCACATACCATTATCTTGGGATATTTTATTCTATATCCTTAGAGATTTAAATTTTATATCCAAGTGATGAGATACCCTTTTTATCTCTCATCAACTAATTTTCTGAATTTTATAGTGATGCCTTTAGGCTGTCAATTTTTTGCAAGGGAACTTCTTAACCCAAATTTGATTCATTGGGATAAACATGTACTCCTTGAATATGCCATTCTAGGAATATGTGTGAATAACCTCCGATTGTTTTACACTTAATATCCACTTATATTTGGTGTATTCGTTTGTCAAACATAATTATGTAATTGATTTGTCCTTAAACCAAGGATACCGTCTTTGTAAGGGACTTCGTCTCAATCTCCTTTCATTGATTCATATTTTGTTTTATAAACAACCTTATTTTATATGGTGTATAAACCCCTTTGACTTTTACATTTATGAAAAATTTAATCTTCGATATACGAAGAATTTTACAAAATGACAAAAGGGAATGTTTTTGTCATACGTATGCGGCGACAATGACTTCTCTGCCGCCGTGACCATTATTTGAGTTTCGGCTTCCTCTACAAGCCATACATTCTTTTTAAAAGAAAAATAAATACCATGTTTTACTTTTCTTTTATATTGGTATTGAAAATGGTTTTCATAATGTTTTTTATATCAATGTGTTTTATTTATATCTTGTGATTGAAATGTAGAAATTTTATGTTTCCTTTATGCATGTTTTATGTGATACGATTATGTTATGGTTCTTGGGCATTGTTATGAAGACGGGTGGTTCCGTGATAAACTAATGGTGGGTGAGCCCGATATAGCTCTCCAATGCATTGGGTAACGTGAAGGAGTGAAATGTTAATGTTTCTCCAAAGAGATTTAGGGAATATACTGTGGCGGTTATTCCAAACGTAACCAAGAGGGTTACTCCCTACGTAAAAATGTTATGAATGACAGAAGTTACCTTTATGTCTTATGATATCTATGATTTATTCCTGATTTTATGAGGCATGTTAAAGTGCTTATGTTTTATGGGTAAAGTATTATTTCATTATTATGTATACATGTACTCATGTTTCCTTTCCATATTTTTATATCCCTTACTGAGATTTTTATTCTCATCCCATGTTTTTGAAATGTTTATCACAGGTCAATGGAATGGTACATGATATGATGATAGTTCCAAGGAACTGTCAAGAAAGAATCCATGATCTATTTTAAATATGTTCCCCTTGACGGGAAAAATTAATACTATCTTTTATGTAACCACTTTGTTTCAATGTGGAATGTAATGCATGTTTTATGATCTAATTCTCTAAAACTCTAAACCTGAAAAGATCCTCAATGTATAATCTTGTAATAACTCAAGATTAAGTAAGGTTTATGGCTGGGGCCTTATAGTTGGTATCGGAGGTCTGTTTAGATAACTTCAGAGGTTAGGGTATTCTCTAAGCACAAGTGACATTACCATAATGTTAAGGATTTCAAAAAGAGTCATAGTTTCAGATAAAGTGAATGAGTAAGTATATCTTAGTGTTTACCTTCCTCATTAGTACATGATGGTTTTGTTGATATACTCACACTGACATTTCTGTTTTTAGTGAATGGATGGATCTAGCAGGCACCAAAGAGACAACATGTTTGAAGGAAACTATGGTGGTTCTCTGATTAAGATACTAGATAAAATGGGTGATTCAATGAGGAAACTCGTGGTTGTTCTAAACCAACAATCAAGGAGTCATGATCAACCACTTGAACCTTGGTATGATCTGTAATGAATCATGTACGAGATGACCAATCGATGTGGAAGTTCAGGTAATAATTATAAAGGTAACCATTAGAGTTTATATGATCCTTACTTTTGGGGTAATTATGGTTATTATATGTTACGATGGAAAATGAAAGGCATGAGATAAACTTGAGGATAAAATATGTTATGATCATTTTTGAAGATTTTATCTCATTTTGGGGAATTTTATAAGAATTATATAGTTTTGGAAAAAGGACAACACACAGACCGTGTGATTACCCGTCGCGTCTGACAAAGCTGCAGGAATCGAACCCACAACCAAAGTGCGACTGGTATTTATCGCCTACCACTAGACTACGTGAAGTCCCTGGTTAGTTTGACTAATTCTTTTTAGTTATATGATTTTAGTAATCAATAGTAAGTTTATTTTGGGTTATCTATGGAAATTATTAACCTATCATCGAGGATATGTGATTAGGTTAATTACATTTCAATATGATAATTTAAGAGCAACTGATGTTATTTGGAGATAAAAGTTAATTTGTACCTTGGAAGACAATGTGACTAAATCCTTAAAATATTTGGTTTTAAATATTATTTTGGTTTACTTTGAATAATTTTAAGGAAAAATTGTTTATCAAATAGTCCTCATTGAACTTTGGGTTTTGTTGGACAAATTTTGGAGATTAAGAGTAGATTTTCTTTTTATAAAGGGTTATCCTTTTCTGGATTATCTAATCTTGTACTAATGTTTTTGTTTTAGGTTTTGGTTAATGTCTAATTACATGGGAAGTATATAGTTGTCTTTTGTGGATTAGGTTATTCTATAGAAGTTGATTATAGTGAACAAGTCTTCCTAAATACTCGTCTATTGGAGAAAATATGAGTTTGTGTAAGAAATCTAATGAATGTTGAAAGTCAATATGATAAGTAATTATGTTTCCTTTTGAATAAATTCCTCAATAATGAAAACAAAAATGTTGTCTATTAACTTTTCCTACTGGGGAATCGAATACCGTTTAACCCATTACAAGTTTGTGATTTTCTTGTGGTTAACTTTCTCTTAAAAATGTTTTCTATCACTCTTCATCAGAACATGACCCTATGTTTTCTCCTCCATGTCCATGTTTTCCTACATGGAATCCTAGTATGGGTTAACTCAGGTGACCTCTGTACTTATCATTATTTATTTTAAAGTGATTGTTTTACCGACACTTGTTCCAATATGGGACATTCAAGGATGTTTCCGAGCCCAATTTCAAAATTGCGAGGATGCAATTCCCAAAAGGGGGGAAGGATGAAACATACCGGGTAAATAAAGAATATGAAATTTTTATATTTATCCATTTATGTGAATAAAATATTAATATTACTTTACTGGGGATGCTATGCTCGATGGCATACCCAATACGCAACAACGAGTTTCTTGGGAATCTTACGTTGCACTCTAATAATAAAATAATATTATTTTAAATGGTAGTTAATGCCTAGACGTTGTAATGGCGGGAATGAACAGAACTAACTATAAAATGATTATATATGTTTGTCATATATTTTTACTTTTTACAATAAATGTTAGAGGATTAAAAATGCAAATGAATCCAATTTTAAGCGTAAACATTCTAATATTCTTTAAAAGTCTGATTTACCGCCTTTTGATGGGGACCCTCTTTTAAATCCTATTTTTTACAATTTTATGTGTTATATTTGACAAAATAAAATTCTTCTTTAGAATCGAGTCATCAAAATTTACTTTGTGTATATTTTTGGTATTTTTCCGAAAAAGTTCATTTTTTAATGAATAGTGAAAAATGTTGTATTTTAATTCAAAACTCATTTTAATATGATTTATTTATATGATAATATTATCTTTTTAATTGGTTTTAAAGTGAAATTAGAATATATTTTTACCATTTAATCCAATAGTTGTCTTTGGAATTAATTTCACTTTAAAATCGGACTTAAACTAGTGTCAATCTTTTGATACATTTTGTTTCATAAAAACACGCTATTTGTTTTGACAGCGGAAATTAATTATGAAATTAATTAATGAAACTTATTTGTTTTGAATTTTGTAAAATAGACATCATTTTTGAATTCGGAATATCATATATATCTTAGGGTGAACTTTTGGTAATTTTCTGAAAAACATCAATTTTTGATGAATAGTGAAACCACTAAGTAGTAATTATAAAAACTGATTTTTCCGTTTAAATGAAATTTTTCCATCTTTGTGTTTTGAATTTCAAAAATACGACATACATGGTTGTCATTAAGATGTAAAATTTGGTTCAATGGGATTAAAATAATTTTTTGGTGAATAGTAACTAATTATGTTTTTAATCGCTATTAGAGGTAATTAGTGTAGTTTAAGGTAAGAATAATGTTTTAATAAAATGAAATGACCTAGACACATGTCCTACCCTCATTGGATGTGTCATGGCCGACCAAGACAATCCATGGGTCAACTTGGGGATTCAATGGAGCCACATTGGTTGGAAAATGACATAAATACCTTTTTTATTTAATGTTAAAGTAAAAATGAGACAAACATGAAATGTTTTACTAAAACAATTTTTACATGGGGTTATACAAGTAATATTTTTGACTATAAATAATCAATGGAAATCTAAAAAGATTTCATACATCATAGTATTTTTTTATAATTTTTAGACATTAAATAAATTAAATTATTTATGACATCATGATGATGCATCGATGACCTAATTATTTAACGATTTAAATAAAATGGAAAGATAATTAAAATCTAAGACCTACACATGTCCAAAACCTATTGGATGAGTGGATTTCGAACCCTTATCACCTTATACTAGAATCACATCAATTTGGGACCATTAAAATCCGAAACTCATTCTAAAATAAAGTAACATTTCTTTACTTTCCAAGAGTCCCCTCCTCTCCTCTTATAAAAGGCCCCCACCTCTACCTCCTTACCCACACTTAAAAAGCCTTTGGCTCGGCCAACCCCTTCCCATTTTGTCTCTCCACATCCCTCTATAACTCTTTGAAGCCTCACTTTGGGCAGAAGTCTTCCCAAGGAAGCCTTTTAGCTGAAACCAAAGGGAGTTACCCGATTTTAAGGTAGTGTCTTGACTTGTGTCCTTTTATTTTATTTTGATTATTCAACCCCCTAAACTCTTTCTGTTAATTTATTTTGTAACAAATATAGTATCTTAAATATGCTAGGATGTTTTTATAAGAATTATTTGAGCAACACTTACACACACCTTCGTCTAATGGTTAAAGAACATACTGTTTCTGTGGTTGGCGATTTTCTGCCTCACGAAACGATGATTGTTCAATATTCTTTTAACAACATTAAAGGTGGCCATTATGATGTCACTTTATTTTATATATGATATATATGGTAATTATTTTTACTATATGCTTCTGTATTTTATATTTAAAATATACCATTATTCTTTTCATGTTGTGTAAATGCGATAATTTCATATGAGGAAGTGTGGACTACCGCCCCCTCAAGTGATGTGACTCGTACATACAATACATGGAATGTATAAAGAATAAATTTAATGAACATATTTGAACTATATAACATATATATTATTCTGTAATTATAATATATATATATATATCATTTATTTTTAATTCTGTTAATATAAAAAAGAAAAAATGAAAGTAGCGTTCATGCGTACGTACGGCCTACCGTCTCCATAAACGGTGCTTTTCATTTTTTATCTCCAAACGATATGGAATAGTATAAAATGTTTATGTACTGGATATATATGATATTTTAATCATTAATAATATTCTAGAAATTATTTTCTTATAATCATTTTTCAAACAAGTACATTTTTGACTCATGTACCAAACATCGACCAAAACGTCTGATATGAACTAACATTATTAAACAATTATTATAACATTATAATATGTGATATGAAATGAATAATAATCTTTAAAGGAGGTCATTAGGTAATTATAAATTGACCAAAGTTTATTATTTAGGAATATAAAGAAACAAACAAGACAAGTTGGACTTGAGGTAAGGGATCTGACTCCTCTCTTTCTTTTAAAGTACACTCTTTTATGTCTTCCTTTTTAAGCTCATCTTTCATGTGATTGGGATGTTCTTTTATATTAAACATACTGTAATTTTTATGTTCATATGTTGAAAGACCCTATTCTCTCTCATCAATCCATTTTTTATGTTTTGAGTGGCACCGTGAGGCTGCCGAATTTTCGTAAGAAATCTAACCTCTCTCTTTCTTTTTAAGTACTCTCCTTTATGTCAATTCTTTTAAGCTCCTCTTTGTTATGTTAGGGGATGTTATTTTATATTCATCTTTCTGTAAAATTTATTTTGATATGATGAGAGACCTTATTTCCTCTCATCAATCCATTTTTGATGTTTTATGTGGCGCCGTTAGGCTGCCGGGTCTTCGTAAGAGATTTTTAATCTCACTTTTATTCCTGTGAGATTTATGCTACATTTTCCAAAATTTCCATTGATTGGTGTATGTACTGCCCATTATATTACTCATTGTTTAATATACTTTCATTTATGAGTATTTACATCAATGTTGTATTTTCCTTCTTTCACGGGGCGTATGTTTCGAAAGATACCCATGTCAGTAAGAGAACATTTCACCCTCCGCTTTTTAAAAGACTTCTTTTGTTATGTGTTTTATTTCACATAACATTATGTTGGGATATTTTCTTCTATATAGTTAGTGATTTAAATTTTATGTCCATGTGATGAGATACCCTTTTTATCTCTCATCAACTCATTTTCTAAATTTTGGAGTGACGGCGTTAGGCTGTCAAATTTTTGCAAGGGAACTTCTTAACCCAAATTTGATTCTTT
Organism: Viscum album; assembly: GCA_963277665.1. Classification (NCBI taxonomy): domain Eukaryota; kingdom Viridiplantae; phylum Streptophyta; class Magnoliopsida; order Santalales; family Viscaceae; genus Viscum; species Viscum album. The sequence continues at coordinate 1,756,428,251 of OY728159.1, read as the reverse complement.
GGGATAAACATGTACTCCTTGAATATGTCGTTCTATGAATATGTGTGAATAACCTCCGATTTTTTTACACCTAATATCAACACATATTTGGTGTATTCGTTTGTCACACATAATTATGTAATTGATTTGTCCTTAAACCAAGGATATTGTCTTTATAAGGGAATTCGCCTCAATCTACTTTCATTGAGGCATATTTTGTTTTATACAAAACTTTCTTTTATACGGTGTATAAACCCCTTTGACTTTTACGTTTATCCAAAAGGAATCTTTGTTATACGAAGCATTTTACAAAATGACAAAAGGGAATGTTTTTGTCATACGTATGTGGCGACAATGACTTCTCCGCCGCCGTGACCATTATTCGAGTTTCGACTTCCTCTACAAGCCATACCTTCTTTTTAAAAGAAAAATAAACACCATGTTTTACTTTTCTTTTATTTTGGTATTAAAAATGTTTTTCATAAGGTTTTTTATATCAATGTGTTTTATTGATATCTTGTGATTGAATGGTGGAAATTTTATGATTCCATTATGCATGTTTTATGTGATACGATTATGTTATGGTTCTTGGGCATTGTTATGAAGACGGGTTGTTCTGTGATAAACTAAGGGCGGTTGAGCCCGATATAACACTCCAATGCATTGGGTAACGTGAAGGAGTGAAACGTTAATGTTTCTCCGAAGATATATAAGGAATATATTGTGGTGGTTATTCCAAACGTAACCAAGAGGGTTACTCCCTACGTAAGAATGTTATGAATGCCTCAAATTACCTTTATGACTTATGATTTCTATGATTTATTCATGATTTTATGAGGTATGTTAATGTTCTTATGTTTAATGGGTAAAGTATTATTTTATTCATATGTATACATGTACTCATGTTTCCTTTCCATATTTTTATATCCCTTACTGAGCTTTTTATGCTCATCCCATGTTTTTGAAATGTTTTTCACAGGTCAAGGGAACGGTACATGATATGATGATAGTGTCAAGGAAGTGTCAAGAAAGAATCCTTGTTTTATTTTAAATATGTTTCCATTGAATTGAAAAATGAATACTATCTTTTATGTAACCACTTTGTTTAAATGTGGAATGTAATACAAGTTTTATGATCTAATTCTCTAACAATCTAAACCTGAAAAGATCCTCAATGTGTAATCTTGTAATAACTCAATATTAAGTAAGGTTTAAGGTTGGGGCCTTATAATTACTCATATGAATGTTTCATTTCATCCATCAAGACCCAATTATTCTCATTACATGATCACATTGCATCTACCATCAGTGGACTGAGATATCAAATGAACCATGGCAACTCCGGTTCTCACTATACATAAGATACATATTACATCCCACCAAGATGTGGGCTTGAATACTTGGTGTCCCATATCACACACAATTTTCCTTTATGAAAGACGCTAAAATTCATGGTTTACATGAACCATGTAGATTTTTATTCATGTAATAACAAGGATATGTAGGATGACTCGCAATAGATCAATCTCCACCATGGAATATTAATCACCTCCTTGAGTGGAAGCACATTCTAAAAAATTGGTTATTTAGATTAAATATATGAGAATCCACCCATTAATAAAACTGATGGAGAACCTCAAATACATAAATATGGACTCACTAATGAGACCCCAATATTTTTCACTTGAAATAAAATTAACATATAGTCATTTTTGGGGTAACTAGTCCTATATAAGGAGTAGGAAGAGGTTCACAAACATATGTTAAACATATTAGAGAGTCCCTGGGTAAGAAAAAAATTATTCATAATGGTGTGACGAGACAGAACACTCATCCTGTCGACCAATGAAAACCCCCAAGAGTCATTGGTCTTAAAAATACAGGAGATATCCTCTTATAGGAATGTAGGTCTTTAACCAGATACAGATGAGGCAACCATTGCGAGTTTCTAGGAGAGGTGGAGAAAATAGAAAAAATAAATGAAAGTGATGGAGGGAGGCCCTAAACTGACCCCTCATCGAAACCATTGACAGAAATCAATTCCATGCCTTCGAATACCGAAAAAAATGGTGAACCTAGAATGAATAATTGAAATAAAAAACAACCATGTTATAATCTGTGAGACTATTTTTCCCAGAGTAAACAAAAATAATGGTAACATGACATGAATCTATGAAATGTAAAAATTAACTCATTATAATCCTTTGGTCCTTTTTTCCCACTATAGGAATAAAATGTTGAACCAAATGTGAAAGTCTATAATAAAAAATGAAGGGATTATAATCCATTGATCAATTTTGATTACTCTCTATATCCTGAAAATAGTAATAGGACCGACTTGAATCTCTTAGTATACTTTGTTTTGAATGCAATATAAAAAAACAATTAATTAGACATGATCATATATATTATCTTCTATAATTAATATTCATGTAAGTACATCCTATCATTTGTATGTCCAGACGAGTAAAATGGATGTATTGGGATAAAATGAAAATTATGTTAACCATGAATATATTATTGAGCATATTTATGTCTATGAAATAGAAATAATTGGTAACCATGTTCTTTGTTATTTTTGTTATTGCAGATACTGCTCACATCGACAGCATTACAACCTAGTGTACTGTATTCATCATCCAATGTTCAATTTGTTAAATCATCTGCTGATGTGACCCCCATGATTCACAAAGAAATATCACCTCCTTAACAGATCCAATGATAGGTGTAAAATAAAACGGTATGAATGTACCACAGAAATATTACAATCCCAACCCTAGAAGTTGTCCATTAGGCTCTCCAATTAGGATAGCCAGTGAATCTATAATGCCTGACAAGGGTTACTCCAGAACCAGTACCCCTCATCCAACGAAAAAACCGCTTCAAATGCTTATCCCTAGATCCAAATAATTTCCACCATTCATATCCGCTGAAGGTTGACCAAGAATCCAAATTTGGAACCCTTTCAGTTTAGGTTTTACCAATAAGGGAACTTTACAACTATCGTCTCCATCATCAACCGACTGGTACCCACCAATTGCATATTGTGAATACCAACCAACATGATACCACTTTTGATACCCATGTACATGAATCATGGAAGGCTTCTAGGGAGAAAGGAACTAGATATTTAAGTGTGGGATGCACACTTCTACTGATGATGTGTGCTAGTATATGCTAGAAATTACTAGCAAGGAGGCTCATATCTCTACCGGATCCGAAAAAGTCTGTCGGAATATTCTCTCAAAAATCATGGGAGAGGCAGATATTCCTACCTACATGCATGAACTCCCTCAGCATACAAGAATGTCATAATAGAGGAAAAAGTGGAAACATGTCCCTTCTTGAATTGAAGGCATGTGTTAGTACATAATGGAGATATAAATTGTACAATCTTATATTCCCACACACACTTAACTAAAATGCCAATATATTTTTTCAAAATATATGGATCTCCACTGAACTATTATAGAACTAATGAAGATATAGGTAAATAAACATTCTACTATACCGAAATCCATGTAAACTCAACACTATGATCATCATGATTATGTGGTTTCATTAGAGATAGTGCTCACTCTTTCTTCCATCTAATAGGATTATCATAATATTATGATATAGGATGAGGCATTAGATAGAGGTCATACACCCATTCCAACTGGGTCTCACCAAGAGATAGAATCACACACCTTGGAATATGGGAACATGCCTATAAAAAATCATGATAGCATAGTCCTAGCATAAGGCTTATATCCTCGTTCTTTTTGGGGCTCACCATGTGAGAGGGAAATAAGCATAAGGAGAAACTCATATTCATATCAATGTAGTCTAGAGGTATACTCCAAAGGCCCATGATTGGTCATATATCCTCTTTCTTACAGAGTATGACCAAGTGAGAATGGATTAATCCTTGGGGGATCATATTCATGTTAGTGAATCTACCTATCATAATCTAGTTGATCATAGAAGCAAGGAAAATATTCATACTTCTGCTGACGAACGACTACCCCAGCTTCATTCAAAGGTAATACAGGGGGAGTCTCATATTTCAACTCACATTATGTATTTCCATCAACATATTCTTGTGGGGAATACATATTCAGACCTGGCTCATATTCCAGTCCAACTAGGGATCACCAGGTGAGAGTGGCACATGCCTAACGTCAGGCTCATACTCCTTCCAAGAATGTCAAGAGGAATATTTTAAAGGCTTAATATTGAGCTCCAAATTCTATCTTGACTGAGGATCACCATGTAAGAACGGAACATGCATCAGCACAAGCAGAAATCCATGACAATAATGAGATATTTTTTTGGAATATTCTAATTGCTTCTCTGTAGTGGGATCATATTCTCATAGTGAAAGATAGTAATATACATGTTCCAACAACCATCACACAATAGGATCATATCCATGAACAATCACAAAGGTCATGCCGACATATTCTGACCACAACATAGAATATGGCCCATTTTCCTAATATACTCAATGGTATTGTCCTTGAGTTCGTTCAATAGACATTTTCAACATGTCTAGGTTCCTTCAATTCATTTATTGATGAAATGAAGATGATGTTCATTTACATGACAATAATCCTCCTGGTGGTGTGATGATGGATTGCAGGGACTTTTCTCTTGACATCCACCTTGGTTATCCTCCCCATGATGGTAAATCCCATGGATAAGAAAATCCATCCCTTCTTCGGTCACCTATGTATATGGAGTTGTCCAAAACATTTAATCCTTCATATATAGAGGTTATAAAAACGTTAAGTTCAATTTTATATGGATCCCAATCAATATACAATAACACTCCACTCCCGTCTGATGGTTAAAATCATAGACATCTTCTATGGACTTACTGGATGGAGGTATGTATGTATGATGAGGAGGAGACCAACATTGTCATATAGAGAGATTTAGATGGAAACATCTACCCAATTATGTTTTGGCATCTATCATTTTATAGATATGAGATCATAGATGGGATATAAAGGCAGTGAAAATATTACCTATTCCATAATATGTGAGATATTTATCAGGGTATCAAGGAATGATATCTCTCTTATCCGAGACATTAGTGTCACCTTCATAAAATAAATATACTTTGTTGTCAGATCAACATATCTTCTATCTCCATGGCTCGGTATCCAAAACCTTAAAAGAGTTGCATTAATTTGAAACATTATTCCTATCATTTCATTATGATTCTTCAACAACGTATCGTCAAATCCACAACATGAATATATATTTGATGAAGGGGATATTATAGAGCATTAAATTTTCCACACTGCCGAAACACTAAAACCCAGATTTTTCATCATCATGTAATGTTATAGCCTCTAGAAAATTTAGCAGACTATGTAATTGTTAGGCCAGTTTTCCACTATAACCTATTGATCCCGCATCAGTGATTCCTATACATTCTATGTAATGGTTGAGGTCATCCAACTAGACATAAAATAGGGGACATAAAATAAAGGATAACACATTTCGACAAAAAAATAATGATTTTGTGATCATCCAAACAGCTTCCCATGAAAAATAATTCTCTGAAGGAGCTTACGTCACACCTAGATCCCATGTGGGCATAGATGAGCCACATAAAATGGACCACAATAGCTACTACCATAGTAGCAATCTAGGATCAGACTTATCCCCATGGTCTATAAGAATATCTACCACTACCTCTGCCCCTTGGATCATTAATTCCCAAGAAGATCCCTGGCCTTTGCTTGGTAGCCCAGGTGTACCCCATTCTATTTGGATGGAGGATTTTATATCTCAATCACCACCTCCAAGTTTATCATTCCATAGAGTGTCCTAGATGAATCAGTGGTGATTTCAGATCACACCCACCACAATTGACATGGGGAATTTATATATTCAAGTTTGTCTTGTGAATCATATATTTGAAAACTAGAGTCATTGGATCCTCAAAAGCAATACTAATCAGTTCCAATGTGGCCAAAAATGACTCCCCCCACACAACTAGGTGAATTTCCATAATCATTATCTCCAAAGGGAGAATTAGTATTCTCTAGGTTGGGAAAAACAGATCAATGGTAGGAAACCCACCTTTTCCCACCCATTTCGGAAAAACCACTATTAGATAGGGCTCTCATGGAAATCACATCAAAAAAACCCTCAATGTCACTATTCATAGGTAGAGATATGAAGAGCGTACAGAAAGCGCAGTTAGACCCCCCTTGGTTCACAAGAAAAATTATCCCAATATGTAGATGGTTTTGAATAACAATCATTATAGAAGTTGTGCAGAATTAGATTGTTTCATAGAAAGGGATGAAAAAACTACATTTTTTATATGCCTATATGAATTTCATCTCTGTCTATTTGGAAAACATTGATCAACACACAAACACTAGGTACTATAACATAGAAAGCATACCCCAGGAGATGGGTGGTCTAGATGCACCATATGAGGTTACATGCACCCAGAACCAGAGATGGATTCTAAATTTTTCACAAATGGATAATGAGTTTCAACATCCTCATTAAAATATTATAAAATACAATGGGAATGGGGTGACTAAATTCTAATCACCACACAGAAGAACTAATTTTCCTTCCCTGTATGAATATTTTTGACAATATGACACTGAAATAAAATCTCTACAGAAACTCTATGAGGAGATAATCATTAGAAATATTCCCACATGGTATCATATCCAACGAGATAGAAATGTTCCCCCTCCCAAAGATAATCTTCTAGAAAGAGAGGTATTAGAGCATTAGATTGGGTATAGATCTTGATAGCTAGTAAAAATAAATGAATAAGTCTAAAATGATAATGACTTCCCCTTGTTAAGGAGACAACCTATCCTTCATTAGGGTGATCATTCAGTGAAAAGAAAAAAAATTAATAATCAATTGGAGATGTAGGTGGGACTAATCACCAACCCCCACCCACTCCCATTGGAAGGGTGGTGGCTCCGATAGTAGTCCATCATGATATAATGGACATCATTGTCTCCCTAGCCACTCAAATGGAAGCTATATTAGTGAGAAGTGCACATGTGCCTCCAGAAAGGAATCCATATATAGAATGGGTGGATGATACTCAACCACCACCAACCAATGAAAACCCAACCTTATATACCTATGATGGTGTATAAAACGCTAACCAACATCTCACACACTACCTATCCTTCTGTTGGAATGAAGGCCCCCGCATGATCCCCAGTAAGCAACAGAGCTGTGGTGTTTCATAAAAAATCTGATAGGACATCCATTTTTTGGTACAATAGTCTTCTAACATGATCTGTTTTACGATGGGAGGAATTTTTTCATCAATTAAATTATAATTTTCGTTCAAAAATGATAAAAACAATGATAATCATAATAATAAACTAAAAATAATGAAAAATACAAGGTGTTATGATTCCATAGCGATGTGGAATGGTTTGACCAATTCACTCAACATCCCCCTATCATAAGAGAAATTACTAGAACTTTATGTTCAATTTCGTAGGGATGAGTTACATACATACCTAATCCCTAAGAAATATCTAGGTGGGTTCCTAGAGTTTGATGAAACAACACTTCCTATTGAAGAGGCAATTATGGAAACCTGATTGAAGACTTGATTAGTTTCGGCCACACAGGGAAAAATTCATGGTAGAGTATAAGCAATAGATGTCACTCTCGAACTTGATACGGTTCCAATCCAACACCTAGAACCTCCTGTCAAGTGGAGAAAACCATAGAATCTACCTCGACTAGAAGAATAATGAAATCAGGGTCTCATAAGTTTTGATGAATGGATGAACAATATATTGTCATTCTATAATGAACAAGTCCCCGATAGTTTATTGGAAGACATAGACAATAAACATCTTAATATTACACAACCCAAAATTTAAAATAAATTGAACGTCTCTGAACATCCTGACTACTATCCTTTCCATTGGAGGTTGTGTCATAATATCTAGTATTGCATTTATAACATCCCGCCTTTTTATCACATAAACATTCATTACATTACACAAAATTGAGGATCTTTAAAGTTTAGTGTCTTGGAAACCAGGAACATAATACATGAAAAAAACATAAAAAATTATTCTTAATGACTTTAAAGGCTTCTGTTTAAGTTCATCCAAGGTTCATTTCTTCATCTCATATCCTGGGGACATACATAAAAAGAAAGGGTGAGCAGAATTCCTAAAATGGGAAACAGGAGAAACAATTTACATGTGAACTTGAGATACTTCAATAAGGTCATGAAAAGAACATTAAGGCATGAAAAAGAAATCATGAGGCATATCATAATAAAAATAATGTATTTATTAACTTGAAGATGTGGCTACAACATTTATCATTGACAATCATTTTTGTTTCAAAAAGGTCCATCCCCAAGGTGTCATTACAAATTACCAAGGTTATTCACCAAGGCGTCGTTAAAAATCATCATCTCTAGAGATTATGTCTTTACCCAATGAATTGGAGTGCTATCAGGGTGCACCATTTAATTTTTATTTATTATCATGTGGGCCACATATATAATCATAAAAAATTTCATAAACAACACATATATCATAAAAGAAATGTGTTTCCTTTCATAATCATAACGTTTTAAAACTACTTTAAAGAAATGATCTTTATGTCACATTAAACCCACGAAAAAGGAAAGCGGGTTTCGTGTATGGAAATCCCAGAATTAAAATATAGAATTATGATATATATTTGAATACCCCTGTAGAAAAATAGCTTCGATTATTCTCTTAATAAATTAAATGAATTTGAGAAAAAAGAGAGAGACATTTTGAGACGAAAATTCTGCAGCATAACGGCTATGTTACATGGTTTTAGAAATCATTGAATAGAGAGGGGACATGAGTCACCCACTCATAAATGATTCATAACATAGTAGAGACACATAATATAATGGATGTAATAACATGGTAATGAAATTTGAAAGACATTCCATATGAATTGAAAAACATTGAAGGAAGACAAAAATAAGATTTTTCTTATGAAAATTCGGCAGCATAATGGAATCACATAAAACATCAAAAAAATGAATTGATGAGGTCAAATAGGTTCTCTCATCATATGACCATAAAATATAAGTATGATAGATATAGAGATCATACCCAAACATAATAAAAAGGATCATGAAAGACTTGACATGAAAAGAGATCGTGAAAACGAGAAGGATGAAAGAATCCATTAAAAATTCGGCAGCCTAACCGCACCACTTAAAACGTCAAAATACTGAATTGAAGAGATAAAATAGGGTCTCTCATAATATGAACATAAAAGATCAGCATGATAGATAAAGAGATCATACCACAACATAATAAAAAGGAACATGAATAACTTGACATGAAAATAGATAATGAAAATGAGAAGGGTGAATGAATCCATTAAAAATTCTGCAGCCTAACGCCGCCACATAAAACTTCATATTACTGAATTAAAGAGATAAAATAGGGTCTCTCATCATATAAAAATAAAATATCAGTATGATAGATATAGAGATAATACCCTAACATAATAATAAGGAACATGAAAGACATGACATGAAAATAGATCTTGAAAATGAGAAGGGTGAAAGAATCCCTTACAAATTTGGCAGCCTAACGACATCACTTAAACTTTATTAAAATGAATTGATGAGAGAAAGAGGGGGTCTCTCATCATATGAACATTAAAAGGTAAGTAAGATGAATTAAAAATATCATCCTCCAACATAAGATCATGGAGCATAAATGAAATGACATAAAAGAGATTACTTAAAAATAAAGAGAGAGGTGGGATCCCTTACCTTAAACTTAACTCATAAAACTCAAAGGTTGGTACCTTGAGGGCTTGGGGGAACCTTGGGAAAAATCCTTGGGAGGTAAGGAGAGCATAACATCGTTGAGTATGATTTTGGAGTCGAATGGATGAGAGTATGACTTGGTATTTGTAGGGAAATTGAAGGGACAAGGCATTAATGGCCAAGGGACATCTCATTGGTGGTTTTGGAAAAACCATGGGCTTGCCCATGGTTTTTCCCATGGTATTGGCCACATGGGACACCTCATACCTTATCATACTATTCATAAGTAGAACACATTGATTACATACATAATACATCACTTAATTATGTCATTAAACACCCGTAACTTAAAAACTGTATTTTCACGATTCATCAAAAATTCAACTTTCTCAGAAAAATCCCAAAATTTCACCTTAACCAAATATTGATGCTCTGATTTCAAAATTGAACTCCATTTTATAAAAATAATTTTCTAAATATTTTTAATTTAATTTTTATATAAATACACTATTCACCGAAAATTCATTTCTTCAGAAAAATCCACAAAAAAACCTTAGCATAATATCGATGTTCGGAATTCAAAAATAATTTCTATTTTATAAAAATACTTTTCAACATATTTTTAATATAATTTTTAATTAAAAACACCATTCACCCGAAAAAACTAAAAATTTACTAATAATTTATGAAACAGTTATTCCACCATTTTATTGAATCACATTACTTAATCAAGGTGCCTAGATTATATTAAAATTTTCATTAAGTGAGATTACTAAACCATTTGGTCACATTACTAATCCTACGAATAAAATCCATATTCATAATTGACTATTCATCAAAAATTAATTTGATCTTATTAGACACTAAATTTCGTTCTGAACATAATTGAAGAAGACTATTTTTTGAAAATCATTACACATTTTTAATTATTTAAGGTTTACATATACATTTTTAAAATATATTTTCTCTAAAATTCATCAAAAATATGTATACTATATTTATCCGAACATTTCAAAATTCATTAACATCATCATAAGAAGAAATAAAAAATTTTATTTAAAACAAATGATTACACCAGGCAGTTACGGTCTCCTTACATAGCCCCTTATAACCCCAGCATAGGACCTAAGTGTAAGGTGTGCTAAGGTGAGAGAATCTGAGGGTGGCTCAACCAACATTGCACGAGTATTAATTTCTATCAGTTTGAACTTCTCGTGAAGGTGATTCCGTTCTAGCTTCACACGATGAATTTTGGCTTGGTTTTGATCCAAAGAAAATCCAATTGGTGCTACCTTCTTCCAAAGTTCCGTTAGATGGGCTTCGATTGGCCCGAGACTACTGGATGAGGCCAGCAAATCTTTTTTCTATATTAATTATCCAAGATCACTTGTATTTAGAGACAATAATCGAAACATTTAGTTTCCAGTGGTTATATTGACCAATGGTCATATAACAGTCAAATGCCAACAGTATCAATTTAATTATACTCATGGTATCAAATGAAACAATTTTGTTGAGTATAAAAAATAAAATAACACACAAAATTAGGAAACAAGATTTATTCAAAATTTCGGATCGTTACAATATTCCCCCCTTAAGACATTTCATCCTTGCAATTTTTAAAATTCGGTTTTGAAATTTCGTCGAACGTCCTACATCAGAAAAGGAGTCAGTAAAACTATTACTTTAAATGAAAGAAAGGGAAGTACAATGTTCACCCGAGTAAACCCATACTAGGATTCCATGTAAGAAAAAATTGACATGGTGGAGAAAACATGTAACGCCTGACACTTTTATGAGAAATATTTTGTTTTTATCATAGGAATCTTTCACTAAACACAACCCTATCTTGGCTTTCTTTACACGCAACTGCGGCCTTCCTCAATAGCTTGTGTCGTATGCAATACCGAGTTTCACTAATAAATGATTTTCTATTAAAATATTATTAGAACTAGACATTATAGTAATAACAACTTTTTGAAATTTTATAAATTTTATTTTTCAAAATTTAATTAATTTTTTGATTCATAATATCGAAATTATCCTAGGGTAAAATTTTGGTATTTTTTTTGAAAACATTCAACTTTTGATGAATAGTGAAACCACTAAGTGGTAGTTAAAAAAAACAGAATTTTTCATTAAACATAATATTACCGCTTCTGTGAGTGGAATTTCAAAAATCCGAGCGACACTATTAATATCAAGTACTACAATTTGGTTCAATGAGATGAAAATAATTTTTGGTGAAAAGTAACTTTTTACTTTTTTTTACCCGGGTTAAAAGTAAATAGTGGAATTAAGGGTAAAAGTGTTGTTATTATTACCCTAATACATGTTCTAATTTTATTGGATAAGTTTAATTCGACCAAAAACAACCTTAGGAAAAAAATATGACCATTTAGGCCCACTTGGATTAGATTAGGACATTTATTATTAATTTATTTAAAGAAGGGTTTAAATAGTTAAAATGAAAGTTTAATAAGTAAATCATTTTTAATATGGGGATATAAATAAGTTAAATTCGACTATAAATATTCATTAGAAATCTAAATAAATTTCCTACATAATTTTATTTTATTTGTAATTTTTAGACATTAAATATTTTAATTTATTTATGACACAATGATGATGCAGTAATTATCTTATTAATGAAATATTGACATAATTGATTTTATAAATACCCAAATAAATATTATTTCAGACTTTTTATGAATTACACTAATTTTCTAGGTTAATATGACATGTTAGTATTGATTTAATTATATTTCTTGGAACTAATCATTCTATTATGATTTTCCCAAAAATCAATTACCAAATAGTGTCAAAATTGACATAAAATAATTTTTAAAACAAATATTATATTATTAATTGTTATTTTATTCCCAAAAATCTAAGGATCTGTAAAATGACTTAGATAAGGTTATATATACTAATAATATACAACTTGGTGTTCTTTTGGCTTGATATAGTATGTTTATTAACCTTATAGTGTAAGAAAACAAGAAGACACGGTAAAAAGTAAATTATCTAACTTAAGGTTAAATCTAATTGATAAGATTAAAATTAATACCTAAACTTGTCTAAATTCTATTGTATGATATGATTTCTACCCATACCCACCTTATAATCAAAATATATCAATTTTGAGCTATTAAAAACCGAATTTGACTTTATAATAAAATAATATTTTTAGTTATTCCAAATGTTCCCCTCTCCTCCCTTATAAAAGGTCACCTCTGCCCTCTCGTCCTCACACAACTTTGATCCTTCAAGCTCGGAAAACCCCAGCAAATTTATTCTCTCCACTTCCCTAGAGACATCCTACAGGTCCTGGTATTTTTCAAAGACCAATTTTAGTGCCCTAAAAGGAGGTCTCAAAGAAGCGCTTCAAAGAAGAGGAGGTTCAGACACTTACGAAGCAAATTGGACCTAAGGTAAGGGAAATATCACAATCTCATTTTTTTCTGAGATTGTTTGTACTTTGGAATTTACTAGGATATATTTTATCATCCACATCCATGTTTCATCAATATGTAATATTATTTCCATCCACCTATAATTGTTTAAATCCAATTTTACCCTTCGGTGAGTTTTTAGTAAAGGATATGAAAGGAATATTTTTTCGTTTTTCGTACGAGGTACTTTTTGACTTTTCGGACAAAAGTAAAAGAAGAAAATTTTTTACTTTATACGGAATGAATGGATTTTTAAAAAATTATTTCCACGAATCTTCCTTTACAAGATTTCAATTTTAATTTTAATCAAATTATTTTAGTTTAAAATTGTATGACATGTTACGAAAGGAAAAATGTTTTTGAGGTAGAAAGGATATTTTCCTCAAGAATGGAGTTCAAGTGTTTTATCAAAATTATTTTCCATCTAAGATAATAAATGGTTATGATTCTATCCCTATTATTAAATTGATTTGATTATGTTGTGATGGAATTATTTTTATGAATTCTTTTATCTTATATGAATTGTTTTATGATGTCATGTTGTTTAAGAATCCCATTTTTATTACATGAGTTATTCAATGATGTATGATTTATGATTTTGTGGAACACATAAGAATAATATATTTATGAGATGGGTGGGACCTATATCTCTCTACAATGCATTGGGTAATGATTTTATATCTCATGAGATAGACATGGCTGGAACGGCAGGTTAAACTGGTTCAGTGAAACAGGACTGAAACGTTGAATGAACTCGGTTCAGAAATGGACATTGTCCACTAAGATAGTCTTGGCCATGATTATTGACTAATAAGAAATGATTTTCTATGATTATGTGTGTATGACACAATGTTTCATGTTTTATGTTATGACTATTGGGATTACATTTCACTACTATGATTTATCCCATGATATGAAATTATGATCTCTTTTGCAGGTTAAGATTTCCAAAAGTTATGTTCTTATGAATATGGTGTGATTGATATTTGTTTTGTTTACCCTTACTGAGCATTTGAGCTCACCGTTTTGTATGTTTTCTTTCCCCAGGTCTGGAAGAAGGTTATTAAGTAAGATATGCCAAAAGGGATTATAGATATGATGAAATAAATGGGAGATAGTGTAGACGCTTTATGAACCAGTTGCTTATGTTTCCCAGTTTCTAAAGACACTATACCTATACGGTCCTTTCTTGGTTTTGTTATATGTTGTAATAAGTGTGATTCAATTTTGAAGTAATAACAATGTATGTAAAGTATGGGTCGTTATAGTTGGTATCAGAGGAAAGTTATAGTCAACCTTTGGAAACTAGGATGTGAAAGCCTTAGTAAGAACCCTAAGGATAAGTCTAAGCATAGAACACAATATTAATGTTTTATAAATGGCCATGAATAACCTAGGATAAGACCTTAAGTGTGAAATTTTATTCTTGATTATGTGTTTTTCCTATTATAATTAGTGTTTCTCACACTAATCTTCTAGGTTTTAGTCAATGCTTGGATCCCGAAGGAACCGTGTTAATGCGGAATGCGACGAGCAATGAAATGATTTTCCCCATGAGAAACCAAACGTTATGGGAGCTGGAATGAAAAATCTTGTAGCCATGCTCACACAACATCCTCAAGCTATGAATCATGCAGGACTTCCAAACGAGCAAAGGAAGGAGAAACATTCTATTGAATCCTTCATGAGGCAGCGACCACCTTCATTCAGCAGGTCTACTGATCCATTAATTTCGGAATAATGGATTAGTACTACTGATAATATATTGTCAGTTCTTCAATGTTCTAAACATGATAAAGTCATCTTAGTAGTGTATCATTTAGAAGGTGATGTTGATCAATGTTGGAATCTTATCAAGAATACGAGGCAAAGAGATTAAATTGAGTCCATGGAATGGGACGAGTTAAAGAACTAATTTTTCAATAAGTACTTCCCTCGTATTCTCCGAACAAAGATGGAGAAAGAGTTTCTTGAGCTAATGCAAAAGGATGATGAATCTATTTTTACATATGATTCAAATTTTACAAGACATGCAAGGTACGCTTCTGGTATTATTATCCAACCTGAGAGTAAGATCGATCGATTCTTTAGTGGCTTAAAACCAAGTCTTCGAAGAGCATTAGCCATATGGGACTTCAATAGCTACGAGGAAATCGTTCGATGTGCTCTCAATATTGAAATGGAGATTTGAGTAACTCATCAGTCATATGGGTTTGATAAGAAGAGGAAAATGGAATTCAAAGGAAAATCAAAAGAGCACACTGAAAAGAAGATGAGATTTCCCTTATGCTCAAAGTGTGGAAAGAAACATGGAGGGAGTTGTCTTAAAGGGACAAGTAAATGTTTCAAATGTGGAAAGGAGGTCATCGGGCATTTGAATGCCGCAATGATGGGAAGAAGATGTCTAATGATGCAAACAAAGGAAGGGATACACAGAATGAACCTACTACACTTCAATGTTTCAAGTACAAGGAGATGGGGCATAATGCCAATCAATGCCCAAATCCAAGGGTTGATGATGATGGTCGGCGTCAAAAAAATCTTAAGGATAAAGACAATGGAAAGTCACATGCAATTTCTATCAGCGATGTGGAGTATGATAACGATGTGGTAAAAGGTACACTTACCATCCAATCTAAATTATCAAATGTTTTATTTGATTCTAGATCCACCCAAACCTTTATTTCTGAATAATTTTCTAAGGGTATCACCATATTACCTCAACAATTAGATGTTGAGTTAGCTGTGACAACACCTAATGGCACAACAATCACATCAAAAGTATATAATTCTTCCCCGATTGATGTTTGCGGGAAAGTGCTTCATGAAAATCTAATGATCCTTCCTATAGTGGAATTTGATGTGATTCTTGGCAGGGATTGGATTTCTTTATATGGAGCTCATATCAATTTCCAAATAAGGGAAGTCACATTTCATATTCAAGATCAATCTATGATCGTCTATTGATGCAAGAATGAACATAACATTCCAGTGGAAATTTCTTCCATCTTATGGGTCTTGATTCCACTAAATGAAGGTTATTTATCTCAAATGGTTGGTGAGAAACTCACGATTAAGAATATGCCCATTGTACGGGAGTTTGATGACGTCTTTCTGGAGGAATTGCCTGGTCTTCCACCAAATCGTGAAGTTGAGTTTTCAATAGAACTCGTACCGGTTGCTTTACCTATTTCAAAGACACCTTATAGAATGGACCCAATTGAGTTGCAGGAATTGAAGAAGAAACTCCAAGAAAATCTTGATAAGGGATTCATACGCCCTAGTGCATCACCTTGGGGAGAACCTGTTCTTTTTGTTAAGAAGAAAGATGGATCAATGAGACTCTGCATTGATTATTGAGAACTTAACAAGATCACTATCAAGAAAAAATATCATCTCCCACGCATTGATGACTAATTTGACCAACTGCGCGGAGCTCAATACTTTTCCAAGATTGATCATCTTTTAGGGTATCATCAATTAAGGTTCAAAAGGGAGGATATACCAACGACGGCTTTCTGTACAAGGTATGGACACAATGAATTTATAGTGATTTCAATTGGTCTTACTAATGCCCCTCATATCTTCATGGATATGATGAATAGTGTCTTTAGAGACTATCTTGATCAGCTTGTGGTAGTCTTTATAGATGATATTCTCGTCTATTCAAAGAAAAAGGAAGAACATGAAGATCACTTGAGAATTATATTGAAGACCCTGAGAAAAGAGAAGCTTTATGCCAAATTTACCATGTGTGAATGTTGGCTTCAAGAAGTTGCATTTTTGGGTCACATAATCTCAAAAGAGGGGATATCTGTGGATCCAGCAAAAACAGAGGTTATCGAAAGATGGTCGAGACCAAAAACAGTAACCGAGATCTGATGTTTTCTTGGTTTGGCTGGATATTATCGACATTTTGTGAATGATTTTTCACGATTATCTAATCCACTCACCAGGTTGACTCGGAAAGGAGTTAAGATTGTCTGGACGGAGGAATGTGAAGAGAATTTCAAGGAGTTGGAAAGAAGGTTATCCAGTGCACCTGTGCTCACACTGCCTTATAGTGGAGAAAGGTTGGTGATCTATAGTGATGCATCCAAGAAGGGATTGGGGTGTGTTCTTATGAAAAATGATATGGTGATAGCTTATGCCTCACGACAGTTGAAAATCTATGAGCAAAATTACCCAACTCATGATTTGGAGTTAGCTGTGGTAATCATTTCATTAATGATTTGGAGGCATTACCTTTATAGTGAAAGGTGTGATATTTATACTGATCATAAAAGATTAAAGTATACATTCCCACAAATGGAGATGAATATGCACCAAAGAAGTTGGTTAGAGATGATTAAGGATTACGACTTCTCAAATCATTACCACCCTGGGAAAGCAAACAAGGTGGCAGATGCATTAAGTCAACAAGACCATGCCATTTTATCCATGATGAGGATCACAAAAGATCCAATATTTATGGATTTACAATGGATGGATCTTGTAATTATAATGGAAAGGGGAAAATCTTATCTTTCTCAAATGAATGTTCAACCATCTATACATGTGAAGATTAAAGAGGAACATAAAGAAGATGTCGAGTTACAAAAGAAGGTGAGAAATGTTCCTGAATTCAACCTTGATTGTGATGGGATAATAAAGTTCAAGAACCGGGTTTGTGTTCCTCCCATTCCCGAATTAAATAAGGAGCTGCTGGATGAGGCTCATAATTCTTCATTCTCTATTCATCCTCGAAGAACGAAGATGTGTAGGGACCTGAAAGAGTACTTCTGGTGGGATGGCATAAAAACAGATGTTGCTGAATATGTCTCTCGATGCTTGGTTTGTCAGCAAGTTAAGGCTGAGAGACAGAAGTCTAAGGGGATTTTACAACCATTACCCATACCCGAATGGAAATGGGAAAACATCACTATGGACTTTGTCATAGGACTTCCTAAAAAATCCAAAGGCAATAATGCTATCTGGGTCATAGTTGGTCATCTTACAAAGTCTGCACACTTCATTGCTATTAGAGAGGATTTCTCTCTGGATCAGCTTGTCAGGATATATGTAAAAGAAGTGGTATGATTGCATGGAGTACCACTTTCTATTATATCTGATTGGGATCCGAGATTTACCTCGATGTTCTGGCGAAGTCTTCAGCATACTCTGGATAAAAAGTTCAGTTTCAGCACTGCTTATCATCCTCAGACAGACGGTCAGTCTGAGAGAACAATTCAAACTCTAGATTATATGTTGAGATCTTGCTCTATGGATTTCAAAGGTGGTTGGGATCAACACCTACCTTTGTGGGAATTTTATTATAATAATAGCTTTCACTCCAGTATTCAGATGACTCCTTATGAAGCTCTCTATGGAAATAAATGCAGGACTCTAACTTGTTGGGATGAAGTTGGGGAAAGAAAGATATTAAGACCTGATCTCGTTGATGAAATGGCAGAAAATGTCCGATCTATTCAACAACACATAAGAGAAGCTCAGAGTCGATAGAAAAGTTATGCCGACCACCGAAGAAAATACCTGGAGTTTTAAGTGGGTGATAAAGTGTTCTTACGAATATCTCCCTGGAATAGGGTCATGAGATTTGGAAAGAAGGGGAAGTTGAGCCCTAGATATATCGGTCCATTAGAAATACTGGATCGTGTTGGAAAGGTAGATTACCGATTGGCGCTTCCACCGAATCTCTCTCAAGTTCATGATGTGTTCCATTTATCTCTCCTGAGAAATTACATACCTGATCCTTCACATGTACTCAACTCAGAAGTTGTACCGCTGGAGCAAGATCTCTCTTATGAAGAACAGCTGATAGAGATTCTGGATTGTAGTGAAAAAGTCCTATGAAACAAGACCACTCTCTTGGTGAAAGTTTTATGGAGGAACCACCAATTAGAAGACGCTACATGGGAGCTTGAGGATATGATGAGGGAGAGGTATCCTCATCTTTTTGTTACAAAGTGACGAATTTCGAGGGCGAAATTCATTTTAAGGGGGTAGAATGTAACGCCTGAGACTTTTAAGAGAAATATGTTGTTTTTATCAAAGGAATATTTCACTACATACAACACTAGCTTGGCTTGCTTTACACGCAACTGTGGCCTTCCTCAATAGCCTGCATCGTACGCAATACCGAGTTTCACTAAACAACGATATGCTATTAAAATATTATTAAAACTATCCGTTATAGTAATAAAATCATTTTGAAATTTTGTAAATTTTATTTTTCAAAATGGTCGTCATTTTTGTTTTCAGAATATCGAAATTATCCTATGGTGAAATTTTGGTATTTTTCTGAAAAAATTCAATTTTTGATGAATAGTGAAACCACTAAGTGGTAGTTAAAAAAACTGAATTTTTCATAAAAAATATTTTTACCGTTTCTGTGAGTGGAATTTCGAAAATCCGAGAGACACGGTTAATATCAAGGACTAAAATGTGGTTCAATGAGATGAAAATTATTTTTGGTGAATAGTAACTTTTTACTTTTTTTTACCACGATTAAAAGTAAATAGGGTAATTAAGGGTAAACATGTTATTATTATTACCCTAAAACATGTCCTAATTCTATTGGATAAGTGTCATTCGACCAAAAACAACCTTAGGAATAAAATATGACCATTTAGTCCCACATGGATTAGATTAGGACATTTATTATTAATTTATTTAAAGAAGGGTTAAAATAGTTAAAATCGATGTTTAATAAGTAAATAATTTTTAATATGAGGATATACATAAGATAAATTCGACTATAAATATTCATTAGAAATCTAACGGAATTTCCTACATAATGGTATTTTATTTGTAATTTTTAGACATTATATAATTTAATTTATTTATGACACAACGATGATGCAGTAATTATCTTATTAATGAAAAATTGACATAATTGATGTTATAAATACCCAAATAAATGTAATTTGAGACATTTGATGAATTAAACTAATTTTCTAGGTTAATAAGAAATGTTAGTATTGATTTATTTAACTGTTTTCTAACTAATAATTCTTTTATGATTTTCATAAAAATCAATTACTAGTGTCAAAATTGACATAAAATAGTTTATAAAACAAATATTATATTATTAATTGTTATTTTATTCCTAAAAATATAATGTTCGGCCATATGTCTTAGATAAGGTTATATATATTAATAAAAAACAACTTGGGGTTCGTTTGGCTTGATATAGTATGTTTATTAAACTTATAGTGTAAGAAAACAAGAAGACATGGAAAAAGTTAAATTATCTAACTTAAAGTTAAATCTAAATGATAAGGTTAAAATTGATACCTAAACATGTATAAATTCTATTTTATGACAGGATTTCGACCCATACCCACCTTATCTTCGAAATATATCAATTTGGTGCTATTAAAAACCGAATTTGACTTTATAATAAAATAATATTTTTAGTTATTCTAAAGGTGCCACTCTCCTACCTTATAAAAAGGCACCTCCTCCCTCTTTTCCTCACACCACTTTAAGGCTTCAAGCTCGGCCAACCCCGGACAATTTATTCTCTCCACATCCCTAGAGACATCCTATAGGTCCTGGTCTTCTTCAAAGACCAATTTTAGTGCCCTAAAAGGAGGTCTCAAAGAAACGCTTCAAAGAAGAGGAGGTTTGGACACTTACGAAGCAAATTGGACCTAAGGTAAGAGAAATATCACAATCCCATTTTTATCTGAGATTGTTTGTACTTTGGAATTTACTGGGATGTATTTTATCATCCACATCCATGTTTCATCAATATTTAGTATTATTTCTATCCACATACAATTGATTAAATCCAATTTTACCCTTCGGTTAGTTTTTAGTAAAGGATATGAAATGAATCTTTTATTGTTTATCATACGAGGTACTTTTTGACTTTTCTAACAAAAGTAATAGAAAAATGATTTTTTTTAAATATACTGAATGAATGGATTTTTAAAACCTTATTTCCAAGAAGCTTACTTTACAAGTTTTCAAGTTTATTTTTAATCAACTTCTTTTAGTTTAAAATTGTATGACATGTTAAGAAAGGAAAAATGTTTTTGAGGTAGAAAAGATTTTTTCCTCAAGAATGGAGTTCAAGTGTTTTAACAAAATTATTTTCCATCTAAGATAGTAAAGGTTTCTGTTTCTATCCCTATTATTACATTTATTTGACTATGTTGTGATGGAATTATTTTTATGAATTCTTTTATCTTATATGAATTTTTTTATGATGTCATGTTGTTTAAGAATCCCATTTTTATTACATGAGTTATGGAATGATGTATGATTTATGATTTTGTGGCACACATAAGAATGGTATTATTATGAGATGGGTGGGAACTATATCTACCTCCAATGCATTGGGTAAATATTTTATATCTCATGAGATAGACATGGATGGAACGGTAGGTTAAACCGGTTAAGTGAAATAGGACTGAAATGAGGAATGAACTCGGTTCTGAAATGGACTTTGTCCACGAAGATAGTCTTCGCCAAGAGTCTTGAAAAATAAGAAATGATTCTCTCTGATTATGTGTGTATGCCACAAAGTTTCATGTTTTATGTTATGACTATTGGGATTACATTTCACTACTATGATTTATCCCATGTTATGAAATTATGATCTCTTTTGTAGGTTAAGATTTCCAAAAGTTATGTTCTTATGAATATGATGTGATTGATATTTCTTTTGTTTACCCTTACTGAGCATTTGAGCTCACCCTTTTGTATTTTTTCTTTCCCCATGTTGGGAAGAAGGTTATTAAGTACGATATGCCAAAAGGGACTATAGATATGTTGAAATAAATGGGAGACAGTGTAGACGCTTTGTGAACCAGTAGCTTATGTTTCCCAGTTTCTAAAGACATTATACCTATAATTTCCTTTCCTGGTTTTGTTATATGTTGTAATAAGTGTGCTTCAATTTTGAAGTAATAACAATGTATGTAAATTATGGGTCGTTATAGTTGGTATTAGAGGAAAGGTATAGTCAACCTTTGGAAATAAGGATGTGAAAGCCTTAGTAAGAACCCTAAGGATAAATCTATGTATAAAACACAATCTTAGTGTTTTTGAAATGGACATTAATAACCTAGGATGAGACCTTAAGTGTGAAATTTTATTCTTGATTATGTGGTTTTCCTATTATAATTAGTGTTTCTCACACTATTCTTCTTGGTTTTAGTCAATGGCTGGAACCCGAAGGAACTGTGTTAATACAGAAAGTGACGGGCAATGCAATGATTGTCCCCCTGAGCAACCAAATGTTATGGGAGCTAGAATGAAAAATCTTGTAGGCATGCTCACACAACTTTCTCAAGCTATGAATCATGTAGTACTTCCAAACGAGAAAAGGAAGGAGCAACATTCTATTGAATCCTTCATGGGGCAGCGTCCACCATTATTCAGCGGGACTGCTGATCCATTAATTGTTGAACAATGGATTCGTACTACTGAAAAGATATTTTCAGTTCTTCAATGTTCTGAACATGATAAAGTCATCTTAGTAGTGTATCATTTTGAAGGTGATTATGATCAATGGTGTAATCATATCATGAATATGAGGAAAAGAGATGATATTGAGTCCAGGGATTGGGACGAGTTCAAAAACTTATTTTTCAATATGTACTTCCCTTGCATTCTCCGAACAAAGATGGAGAAAGAGTTTCTTGAACTAAAGCAAAAGGATGATGAATCTGTTGGTACCTATGAAGAAAATTTTACAAGACTTTCAAGGTACGCTTTTGGTATTATTATCCAACCTGAGAGTAAGATCGATCGATTCTTTAGTGGCTTAAAACCAAGTCTTCGAAGGGCCTTAACCATAAGGGACTTCAATAGCTACGAGGAAATCGTTCGATGTGCTATCAAAGTTGAAATGGAGATTGGAGTAACCCATCAGTCATACAGGTTTGATAAGAAGAGGAAAATGGAATTCAAAGGAAAATCAAAAGAGCACACTGAAAAGAAGATGAGCTTTCCCTTATGCTCAATGTGTGGAAAGAAACATGGAGGGAGTTTTCTTAAAGGGATAAGTAAATGCTTCAAATGTGGAAAAGAAAGTCATCGGGCATTTGAATGCCGCAATAATGGGACGAAGATGTCTAATGATGCAAAAAAATGATGGGATACACAGAATGAACCTACTACACTTCAATGTTTCAAGTGCAAGGAGATGGGGCATTATGCCAATCAATGCCCAAATCCAAGGGTTGATGATAATGGTCCACGTCAAAAAACTCTTAAGGCTAAAGACAAAGGAAAGTCACATGCAATTTCTATCAGCGATGTGGAGTATGATAACAATGTGGTAAAAGGTACACTTACCATTCATTCAAAAGTAGAAAATGTTTTATTTGATTCTGGATCCACCCACTCCTGTATTTCTGAATAATTTTCTAGGGGTATCACCGTATTACCTAAAAAATTAGATGTTGAGTAAGCTGTGGCAACACCTAATGGCACAACAGTCACATCAAAAGTTTATAATTCTTCCCTGATTGACGTTTGTGGGAAAGTGCTTCCTGCAAATCTTGTGATCCTTCCTATAGTGGAATTTGATGTGATTCTTGGCATGGATTGGCTTTCTTTATATGGATCTCATATCAATTTCCAAATAAGGGAAGTCACATTTCATATTCCAGATAAATCTATGATCATATATCGATGCAAGGATGAACATAACCTTCTAGTGGATATTTCTTCCATCTTATGGGTCTTGATTTAACTAAATGAAGGTTATTTATCTCAAATGGTTGGTGAGAAACTCAAGATTAAGAATATGCCCATTGTACGGGAGTTTGATGATGTCTTTTCAGAGGAATTGTCGGGTCTTCCACCAAATCGTGAAGTTGAGTTTTCAATAGAACTTGTACTGGGTAAGTTGCCTATTTCAAAGAAACCTTATAGAATGGCCCCAATTGAGTTGTAGGAATTGAAGAAGAAACTCCAAGAAAATCATGATAAGGGGTTCATACGCCCTAGTGCATCACCTTGGGAAGCGCCTGTTCTGTTTGTTAAGAAGAAAGATGGATCAATGAGACTCTGCATTGATTATCGATTACTTAACAAGATCACTATCAAGAAAAAATATCATCTCCCATGCATTGATGACTTATTTGACCAACTATGTGGAGCTCAATACTTTTCCAAGATTGATCTTCGTTCAGGGTATCATCAATTAAGGGTCAAAAGGGAGGATATACCAAAGATAGCTTTTTGTACAAGGTATGGACACTATGAATTTATAGTGATTCCATTTGGTCCTACTAATGCCCCTGCTATCTTCATGGATCTGATGAATAGAGTATTTAGATACTATCTTGATCAGTTTGTGGTAGTCTTTATAGATGATATTCTTGTATATTCAATGATCAAGGAAGAACATGAAGATCACTCGAGAATTATATTGATGACCCTAAGAAAAGAGAAGCTTTGTGCCAAATTTACCAAGTGTGAATTTTGGCTTCAAAAAGATGCATTTTTGGGTCACATAATCTCAAAAGAGGGGATATCTGTGGATCCAGCAAAAACAGAGGTTATCGAAAGATGGTCAAGACCAACAACAGTAACCGAGATCCGATGTTTTCTTGGTTTGTCTGGATATTATCGATGTTTTGTGAAATATTTTTCACGATTATCTAATCCAATCACCAGGTTTACTCGGAAAGGAGTTAAGTTTGTCTGGACGGAGGAATGTGAAGAGAATTTCAAGGAGTTGAATATAAGGTTATCTAGTGCACCTGTGCTCACACTGCCTTGTAGTGGTGAAAGGTTTGTGATCTAGAGGGATGAATCCAAGAAGGGATTGGGGTGTGTTCTTATGCAAAATGATATGGTGATAGCTTATTCCTCACAAAAGTTGAAAATCCATAAGCAAAATTACCCAACTCATGATTTTGAGTTAGCTGCGGTAATCTTTTCATTAATGATTTGGAGGCATTACCTTTATGGTGAAAGGTGTGATATTTATACTGATCATAATAGTTTAAAGTATATTTTCACACAAAAGGAGCTGAATATGCGCCAATGAAGATGGTTATAGGTGATTAAGGATTACGACTGCTCAATTCATTACCACCCTGGGAAAGCAAACAAGGTGGCAGATGCATTAAGTTGACAAGACCATGCCAGTTTATCCATGATGAGGATCACAAAAGATCCAATATTTATGGATTTAAAATGGATGGATCTTGGAATTATAATGAAATGGGAAAAATCTTATCTTTCTCAAATGAAAGTTCAACTGTCTATACATGTGAAGATTAAAGAGGCACAGAAAAAAGCTGTTGAGTTACAAAAGAAGGTGAGAAATGTTCCTGAATTCAACCTTGATTGTGATGGGATAATAATGTTCAGGAATCGGGTTTGTGTTCCTCCCATCCCCTAATTAAAGAAGTATCTGCCGGATGAGGCTCATAGTTCTTCATTCTTTATTCATCCTGGAAGCACAAAGATGTAGAGGGACCTGAAAGAGTACTTCTAGTGGGAAGGAATGAAAAGAGATGTTGCTGAATATGTATCTCGATGCTTGGTTTGTTAGCATGTTAAAGCTGAGAGACAGAAGACTAAGGGGTTGTTACAACCATTACCCATACCCGAATGGAAATGGGAAAACATCACTATGGACTTTGTCACAGGACTTCCTAAAACATCCAAAGGCAATAATGCTATCTGGGTCATAGTTGATTGTCTTACAAAGTCTGCACACTTCATTGCTAATAGAGAGGATTTCTCTCTGGATAAGCCTGCCAGGATATATGTAAAGTAAGCGGTAAGATTTCATAGAGTACCACATTCTATTATATATGATCGGGATCCGAGATTTACCTCGATGTTCTAGCAAAGTCTTTAGCATACTCTGGATACAGAGTTAAGTTTTAGCACTGCTTATCATCCTCAGACAGATGGTCAGTCTAAGAGAACAATTCAAAATCTATAAGATATGTTGAGATCTTTCTCTATGGATTTCAATGGTGGTTTTGATCAACAGTTACCTTTGGTTGAATTTTTTTATAATAATATCTTTCACTCCAGTATTCAGATGGATCCTTATGAAGATCTCTATAAGAAGAAATGCAGGACACCAACTTGTTGGGATGAAGTTGGGGAAATAAAGCTATTAAGATCTCATCTCGTTGATGAAATGGCAGAAAGGGTCCGATCTATTCAAGCTATTAAGAGCAGCTCAGAGTCGACAGAAAAGTTTTTCCGACAACCGAAGAAAAGACCTAGAGTTTGAAGTGGGTGATAAAGTGTTCTTATGAATATCTCTCTGGAAGAGGGTCATGAGATTTGGAAAGAAGGGGAAGTTGAGCCCTAGATATATAGGTCCTTTTGAAATACTGGATCTTGTTGGAAAGGTAGCTCACTGATTTGTGCTTCCACTGAATCTCTCTCATGTTCATGATGTGTTTCATGTATCTCTCCTGAGAAAGTACATACCAGATCCTTCACATGTACTCAACTCAGAAGTTGTACCACTGGAGCAAGATCTCTCTTATGAAGAACAGCCGATAGAGATTCTGGATCGTAGAGAAAAATTCCTATAAAACAAGACCACTCGCTTGGTGAAAGTTTTATGGAGGAACCACTAATTATAAGAAGCTACATGGGTGCTTGAGGATATGATGAGGGAGAGGTATCCTCATCTTCTTGTTACAAATTGACCAATTTCGAGGGAGAAATTCATTTTAAGGGGGGTAGAATGTAATGCCCGAAACTTTTATGAGATTTAATTTTTTTATCAAAGGAATCTTTCACTACACACAACACTATCCTGGCTTTCTTTACACGCAATCGCGGCCTTCCTCAATAGCTTGCATCGTACGCAATACCGAGTTTCACTAAACAATGATATGCTATTAAAATATTATTAAAACTAGCCGTTATAGTAATAACCACTTTTTGAAATTTTATATATTCTATTATTCAAAATGGAATTCATTTTTGGATTCGGAATATCGAAATTATCCTAGGGTGAAATTTTGGTATTTTTTTGAAAACATTCAATTTTTGATGAATAGTGAAACCACTAAGTGGTAGTTAAAAATACTAAATTTTTCATAAAAATTAATTTTACCGCTTATATGAGTGGAATTTCAAAAATCCAAGAGACACAGTTAATATCAAGGACTAAAATGTGGTTCAATGAGATGAAAATAATTTTTGGTGAATAGTATCGTTTTACTTTTTTTTACCATGCTTAAAAGTAAATAGGGTAATTAAGGGTAAAAGTGTTATTATTATTACCCTAAAACATGTCCTAATTCTATTGGATAAGTGTAATTCGACCAAAAACAACCTTAGGAAAAAAAATATGACCATTTAGTCCCACTTGGATTAGATTATGACATTTATTATTAATTTATTTAAAGAAGGGTTAAAATAGTTAAAATCAAAGTTCAATAAGTAAATCATTTTTAATATGGGTTATACATAAGATAAATTCGGCTATAAATATTAATTAGAAAGATAAAAAACTTTCCTACATAATGGTATTTTATTTGTAATTTTTAGACATTAAATAATTTAATTTATTTATGACACAATGATGATGCAGTAATTATCTTATTAATGAAATATTGACATAATTGATGTTATAAATACCCAAATAAATGTAATTTGAGACTTTTTATGAATTAAACTAATTTTATAGGTTAATATGACATGTTAGTATTGATTTAATTAACATTTTTCGAACTAATAATTCTGTAATGATTTCACAAATATCAATTACTAAATAGTGTCAAAATTGACATAAAATAGTTTTTAACACAAATATAATATTATTAATTGTTCTTTTATTCCTAAAAATCTACGGTTCGGCCAAATGACTTAGATAAGGTTATATATATTAATAATAAAAAACTTGGGGTTCTTTTGGCTTGATATAGTATGTTTATTAACCTTATAGTGTAGGAAAACAAGAAGACATGGTAAAAGTTAAATTATCTAACTTAAAGTTAAATCTAAATGATAAGGATAAAATTGTTACCTAAACTTGTCTAAATTCTATTAGATGAGAGTATTTAGACCCATACCCCCCTTATATTCTAAATATATCAATTTGGAGCTTTTAAAAACCGAATTTGACTTTATAATAAAATAATATTTTTCGTTATTCCAAAGGTGCCCCTCTCCTCCCTTATAAAATGGCACCTCCTCCCTCTCTTCCTAACACCACATTGAGCCTTCAAGCTTGGCCAAACCCTTCCAATTTCTTCTCTCCACTTCTCAAGAGACATCCTATAGGTCCTAGTATTCTTCAAAGACCATTGTTAGTGCCCTAAAAGGAGGCCTCAAAGAAGCGCTTCAAAGAAGAGGAGGTTCAGACACATACCAATAAAATTGGACCTAAGGTAAGGGAAATGTCACAATCTCATTTTTATCTGATATTGTTTGTACTTTGGAATTTAATGGGATGTATTTTATCATCCACATCCATGTTTCATCTATATGTAATATTATTTCCATCCACCTACAATTGTTTAAATCCGATTTTACCCTTTGGTGAGTTTTTAGTAAAGGATATGAAAGGAATATTTTGTCGTTTTTCGTTCGATGTACTTTTTGACTATTCTGTCAAAAGTAAGAGAAGAATGTTTTTGTAACTTATATGGAATGAATGTATTTTTAAAACATTATTTCCAATAAGCTTCCTTTACAAGTTTTCATGTTTATATTTAATCAACTTCTATTAGTTTAAAATTGTATGACATGTTAAGAAAGAAATAATGTATTTGATATAGAAAGGATATTTTCCTCAAGAATGGAGTTCAACTATTTTATCAAAGTTATTTTCCATCTAAGATAATAAAGGGTTCGGTTTCTATCCCTATTATTACATTTATTTGATTATGTTGTGATGGAATTATTTTTATAAATTCTTTATCTTATATGATTTGTTTTATGATGTCATGTTGTTTAAGAATCCCATTTTTATTACATGAGTTATGCAATGATGTATGATTTATGATTTTTTGGCACACATAATAATGATATAATTATGATATGGGTGTGACCTATATCTCCCTCCAATTCATTGGGTAAAGATTTTATATCTCCTGAGATAGACATGGCTGTAATGGCAGGTTAAACCGGTTCAGGGAAACAGGACTGAAACGAAGAATGAACTCGGTTCAGAAATGGTCTTTGTCCACTAAGATAGTCTTGGACCTAAGTCATGACTAATAAGAAATGATTCTATATTATTATGTGTGTATTCCACAAAGTTTCATGTTTTATGTTATGACTATTGGGCTTACATTTCACTAATATGATTTATCCCATGTTATGAAATTATGATCTCTTTTTCAGGTTAAGATTTCCAAAAGTTATGTACTTATGAATATGATGTGATTGATATTTCTTTTGTTTACCCTTATTGAGCATTTGAGCTCACCCTTTTGAATGTTTTCATTACCCAGGTTAGGAAAATGGTTATTACGTAAGATATGCCAAAATGGACTATAGATATGATGAAATAAATGGGAGACAGTGTAGACGCTTTATGAACCAGTTGCTTATGTTTCCCAGTTTCTAAAGACACTATACCTATACGGTCCTTTCCTGGTTTTTTTATATTTTGTAATAAGTGTGCTTCAATTTTGAATTAATAAAAATGTATGTAAAGTTGGGGTCGTTATAAAACAAAGGGTCACGTTCTGAGGGAGAGTGATAGAAAACATGATTAGGAAAAAGTAAACAACAAGAAAATCACAAAATTATGATGGGTTAAACGGTATTTGATTTCCCAGTAGGAAATGTTAACAGAGAACATTTTTTTATGTTCCTTTTCATAGTTTTGAGGAATTCATTTACTACATAGAATAAAACACAAGGAAATATACGTACCTTCAAGTAGAGTTTCCTCATTTTATAAGTTTCTACCAAAACTAATCATTTCTCCAAAAGATGAGCATTCAAAACTACTTGGTCTCATCAAATCACAAGAATCATCTTCCAGAGGATGAAATAATCCACCAAAGATTAAATATATATTTATTCTATTATCCAAAATATAGAAAGGGTAAGATAATACAAATATTCAAAAATAAATTATCCCATAGGAATGGAGACTTCTTTAAATATTCAAAATATCACGGTACTACCCAAAGTTCATCATAGACCATTCCATAAATAACTAACCTGAAAATTCCTCTAAATAAACCAAACTATGATTGAAACCCAAATAAAATAAGGATTCAATAAAATAGTCTTCCAAAATAAACTTCATCATTCATCTCTAAACAACATCAACCACTCCTAACATCTTATAATAAAAGTAGCTAACCTAAACATATTTTCCCTAAGATAGGTTAATCATTTACATAAGTAACCTATATTACCATAAGTTTACGTTAAATTCATCGATTCTTCAAAATATAAGTCATCCTTTACTCCCCAAAGAAAATACCATAGTAATATATTTACCTCGATCAAATAAGGTTCACAAAATAGTGATCATATTCCAAAATAATAATCATCTCTTAATCCCCTAATCATAATTTTTTTCAAGAAGAACGGATTCACAACATCATAATGTGGTACATAACAACAAATATTTTTTTAATCATATAAAACCATCATAGGTAGTGACTCTATTTTCATAGAAAACATTAAAGATATGCTCATAGGGAATGAACTAAAAAACAACATGACATAGACAATCATTGTGAAGAAGTTACATGTACTTCAGTCATCATGATCTGTCTCAACATAGGACTTGCATTGTTCCCTTGTACTGAAAGATTGTTGATGCTCATCATGCTTCTCACCCATTTCAAGAGAGCATTGCCTTGGATAATGTCTAAATTCTCCACATTTATGACATCATAATGTATAAGGTACATTAGATCTATCCTTATCTCCATTCATCACATTACACATTTTTTTAAAGCAATTGGATACTTTATGACCTATCTTCCCACACTTAAAACCACTCTCGATTCCTTTGGAACATTCTCCTTGGTGCATCTTCACACACTCTTTCAAAAAAAAATTGGTTCTTCTTTCCCTTATCAACTTGATTAGATGAACATTCATGAGACATTGTCTTCTTCTTCCTTGATTAATTTGGGCATTCAACTAGGTACCAATTATTAATTGTGATTTTTGATAGCTGGTTTGTCATAATCACAATATGTTCAACTTGATCTCTCATCATCTCTGTCACATTAATAGGTAAATCATTACCTTTCCTATAACATTGGTTGTTGGGACATTTCCTTCTATTTCCTACCATTAACTATGAAAAGAAAGTATAATTATGGGCTTAAATACTTAGCCAATAATCATTAAAAGGAATCTTTAAGCATAGAACGAAAAATTGTAGAAGGAATGTATACCATAACATGTGATCCCCTAGGTTCCAATCTAGGTTATCCTTGATCATATATTATTATGTCAATCTTTATTTTAATTTATCTTTGTTTCTTTAATAATGGTTCATACTATTCTTATGAATTTACCAAAGAATATCCCCCGGGAGTGTCGTAACCAAGAGTGCAGAAAGACCCGTTGTCGTGTACCAGTTCCCGTTTGAGTCTATCTCAAAGCAGTTTTTTCGGGTTTTACCCCTATGTACATTTGTTCCAGAGCCACCTCTACCTGCTCGTATCCAAACATGGATGTATTTTCTTGGCAACCCATTACTCAATACTCACCAAAATACCAAGAATATTTCATATATTTTAGCATTTCTATAGGTTTCTTCCTACTATTTTCATATCTTAATTTCCAAAAATAACTAAACCATCCTTTTATACCAACTATAACAACCCGCCTTTTTTATCACATAATATTTCATTACATTACACAAAACTGAGGATCGTTAAGGTTTAGTCTCTTGGAAACTAGGAACATAATACATGAAAACATCATAAAACTTTATTAATAAACACTTGAAAGTCTTGTCCTTAAGTTAATCCTATTTTCATTACTGCATCTCATAACCTGGGGACATACATCAAAAGAAAAGGTGAGCAGAAGGCCCAGTAAGGGAAACAAGAGAATCATTTTTCATGTGAATTAGGGATCCTTCAATAAGGTCATGAAATGAAATTTAAGGCATGTGAAAGAAATCACGAGGCATATCATAATCAAAATAACGTGTTTCATAACATGAAGATGTGGATAGAACATTTAACATTGAAAATAATTTTTGTTTCACCAAGGTCCATCCCCATGGTGTCATTAAAAAGTTACCAATGTTATTCAACAAGGCGTCGTTAAAATTGGTCATCTCAAGAGATTATGTCTTTACCCAATGCATTCGAGTGCTATCAGGGCACACCCTTAAATTTATCTTCATAATCACGTGAGCCACATATATCATTATCAAAAATTTCATAAACAACCCATATAGCATAAAAGAAATGGGTTTCTTCTCGTAATCATATCGTTTTAAAAACTACTTTAAAGACATGATCTTTTTGTCACATTAAACCCACGAAAAAGGAATGCGGGATTCGTGTAAGTAAATACCAAAATTAAAATAGAACATTTTTAAATATATGTGAATTAACCTGAAAAAAATATCTTTGAGTATTCACTTAATAAATTAAAATAATTTGAGAAAAAGATAGAGGCATTTTGAGACGATAATTCGGCAGCATAACGGCTATGTTACAGGTTTTTAGAAAACCTTGAAAAGAGAGAGGACATGAGTCTCCCACTCATAATTGATTAATAACATAGTAAAGGGATAGAATATAATGGATTTAAGAACATGGTAATGAAATTTGAAAGACATACAATATGAATTGAAAAAATTTTATGGAAGACAAAAATAAGACTTCTCTTATGAAAATTCGGCAGCCTTATGGCGTCACTTAAAACATCAAAAAAATGAATTGATGATGTCAAATAGGGTCACTCATCATATGAACATAAAATATCAGTATGATAGATATATTTATCATACCCCAACATAATAAAAAGGAACATGAAAGACTTGAAATGAAAATAGATCTTGAAATCGAGAAGGGTGAAAGAATCCCTTAAAATTCGGCAGCCTAACGACGTCACTTAAACTTTCTTAAAATGAATTAATGGGAGAAAGAGGGGGTATCTCATCATATGAACATGAAAATAGAAAGTAAGAGGAATATGAAATATCATCCTCCAACATAATTTTAACACCCCAAGATTTTATGAAAAATATTATTTTTAATTTTATTGAGGTCTTATGTTGTACGCTACACCCAAAGGAGCTTGCACTACATGCATCCCTGACTTGGCTTGCATTACACGCAATCGCAACCTTCCACGGTAGTGTGTGTTGTGCGCAATACCAAGTTTCACTAAACGAGATATTATTAAAATATAATTATGAACTAGCCATTATGAATAGTAATACCCACTTTATGAAATTTTATTTTTCAAAATGGACTTCATTTTTGGATTCGGAATATCGAAATTACCCTAGGGTTAATTTTTTGGTATTTTTCTGAAAACATTCGATTTTTGATGAGTAGTGAAAACACTGTGTTTCTATTTAAAAACAGAATTTTTATTTAAATAATTATTTTTTAAATTTAAATATATTTTAGGTCAAAATTGATACATAATACCTATTTATGTTCAATGAAATTCATTGGAGTCATTTTATAATAATTTTAGATATATAAAAATTTTATTGAACTTTTCACCGTCTTTTACCCACCTCCTAGGAGAATTAGCATATTTATATAAAAAATAATTTTTCTACTTCTATGAGTGGAATTTAAAATATCCGAGAGACACAGTTAATATCAAGTACTAAAATGTGTTTCAATGAGATGAAAATAATTTTTGGTGAATAGTAAATTTTTTCTTTTTTTTACAACGGTTAAAAGTTAATACGGTAATTAAGGGTAAAAATGATATTATTATTACCCTAAAACATGTCCTAATATTATTGGATAAGTTTAATTCAACCATAAACCACATTAGGAATAAAATATGACCATTTAGGCCCACTTGGATTAGATTAGGACATTTATTATTAATTTATTTAAAGAAGGGTTAAAATAGTTAAAATCGAAGATTAATAACTAAATCATTTTTAATATAGGGTCATACATAAGATAAATTCGACTATAAATATTCATTAGAAATATAAAACGATTTAATACATAATGGTTTTTTATTTATAATTTTTAGACATCTTATAATTTAATTTATTTATGACACAATGATGAGGAAGTAATTATCTTATTAATGAAATATTGACATAATTGATGTTATAAATACCCAAATAAATGAAATTTGAGACTTTTTATGAATTACAGTAATTTTATAGGTTAATATGACATGTTAGTATTGATTTAATTAACCTTATTAGAACTAATCATTCTGTTATGATTTTCACATAAATTAATTACCAAATAGTGTCAAAATTTACATAAAATAGTTTTTCAAAGAAATGTAATATTATTAATTGTTATTTTATTCCTAAAAATCTATGTTACGGCTAAATGAATTAGATAAGGTTATATATATTAATAATAAACAACTTGGGGTTATTTTGGCTTGTTATAGTATCTTTATTAACCTTATAGTGTAAGAAAACAAGAAGACACGGTAAAAGTAAAATTATTTAACTAAAGGTTAAATCTAAATGATAAGGTTAAAATAGAAACCTAAACTTGTGTAAATTATATTTGTTGAGAGTATTTAGACCCATCTCCACATTGGCTTCTAAATAAATCAATTTGGAGCTATTAGAAACCGAATATGACTTTATATTAAAATAATATTTTTAGTTTTTCCAATGGTGCCCCTCTCCTCCCTTATAAAAAGGCACCTCCTCCCTCTCTTCCTCACACCACTGTGAGCCTTCAATCTCGGCCAACCCCTGCCAAATTATATTCTCCACTTCCATTTAAACATCCTAGAGGTCTTGGTCTTCTTCAAAGATCAATTTTAGTGCCCTAAAAGGAGGTCTCAAAGAGGTGCTTCAAAGAATAGGTAATGTCCGTTACCGATTCTTTCAACTTTATTTCTTCTTCCACTTCTTCTTCTTTAGTTGTTTCATTATTAAGTAATAACATATGTATAAATAATATAATAATATGTTATTATAATTATTAAACAACCCAATTTCACCATCTATCCATCCTACGGAAAATGAAATCACCACGCGTGCGTACGTACGGAATAATGTCTCCACGCCGTGGTGAAATCTGTTTTTCCACCAACGCCTTACATGGATGGGTATAATTGGGTAAAGAATAGCTATATATTTTTATTATAACATCATAATGATTCTGATATATTATACCATCCACTCCAATTATATTCATTAATTATGGGAACGATATCATCGCTCGTGCGTACGTACGGACTACCGTCTCCATGACGCGATTAGATTCATTCGCCATGTTAGCCAAACATGAATGATTTTATAGTTTATATAATGAATAATAATGAAATATATGAAATAATACTGCTACTATATTTATGTATATATATATTTATGTCATCCAATTAATTCCATTCACATCAATGAGGAAACGAAAACAACATTCATGCGTACGTACGACCTACCGTCTCCATGAACTGTGTATTTCTTTCCATTTATCGATATATTATATATATGTATATTCTGAATATATATTGTATATAAATAATGCTTTATATTCTGTAATAATGTAATCATGATCTAAGTAATCATATAAATAATTACAAGTCAAAACACGGATGACAAATGAAACGATTTTACCCAAAACGCTCTTTAACATGGAATTTACAAAAGAACGGGTAATATAAAGTCATAAGTGAACCATATATGATATCATAACAATGAATATGATTCTGTAATAAGTAAATGACATTATTTAAATCATTATACAGGAGGATCGGATACGAACGATTCATATTGGACCTAAGGTAAGTGATAACTTTTCCAATCTCGTTCTTATCCTAGATTGTTTATTCATAAGTATTTACTGGGATTATTGTTCTCATCCATGTCCATGTTTCCTAAAAATGGTTTCATATATGTTTAATGTCCTTTTTACCCATTTTTTACTTTTACTACATGGTATGTATGGAATGTTTCTTTTACAAGGTACATTTGACTTCTCCTACAAAAGTACGAGAAGAATGTTTTTTTTAACTTATATGGCACGAACAGAATTTTACGGTTTTATAAAGCCTTGTTTTCATTAAGATTCCTCCAAAATATTTCATGAATATTTCCAACAAAATCATTTTCTTTTAAAATTGCAAGATGTTTTGTGAAATGAAGTTTATTTTGAAGAAGAAAGGATATTTTCCTCAAGAATTCATTTCAAATGTTTTATCTGAACCATTTTCCATCTAAGATGACATTATTTCATATGTGTATGTTTCAAGTTTAATGTCTCTATGATTTAAATGGTTTCACATTTCTTATGATGAAATGTCCATTTGTTTTATATGGATTATGAGATGATGGGATGTTGTTTATGAAACCCATTTTATTCTTTGGGTTATGATGAATGTTTTACGTTTATTTTGTGGCACAAGTAAGAATTATTTCATTATGAGATGGGTGGGACCTATATCTCCCTCAAATGCATTGGGTAAAGATTTATATCTCATGTGATAGACATGGATGGAACGGTAAGTTAATCTGGTACAATGTTACAGGACTGAAAGGATGAGTGAACTCGATTCAGAAAGGGACTTTGTCCAATAAGATGGCCTTGGGAGTAATGCCTTGGCTACTATGGAAATCATAACATGTGCTGAATGGTTTCCACAATTACATGTTTTATTCCCATTATATTTCATCATGGTTGATGTTCCATTATGATATATGCCTTACGTACTTCCACGATTTATGTCTTTGATCTAGATTTTGATGATTAAATTTCATGTTCATGTTTTTGCTTCCAAATGTTTATGGATTGTTTTATGTTATCTTTGTTTTCCCTTACTGAGCATTTGAGCTCACCCTTTTTATGATTTATTTTCCCCAGGAAATAAAGAAAGGTTTTAGGTAAGGAAACAAAAAGGGGAAGATCTTTATGGGAGTTGTTGAAGATATTTCAACAAGATTAGATTTTTATATTCCATGTTTCTAAAGACACTAAACTATTACGGTCCTTATGTGTATGTTTATGTTATGTGTGAAGTATTCTGCAAAAGTAATGTAATGTCCATGTACATCATGTTTCAGGTATCTACAGTTGGAATTAGAGGAATGGTTTAGTCAACCTTTAGAAACTAGGATGTGAGAACTTTAGTGAGATCCCTAGAGATATTTCTAAGGTATGTCTAGGGATGTCCCTAAGGTTACGTATATGTATATGTTATAGTCCTAGAATTATGGTAACGATTTTTGAATTTATCCTAAAATGTTAGATATTGAAGGTAATCCCCCTTGATTATGATTTTGTCCAATCACACTATTTATTTATGGGTTTTAGAAAATGGATGGGAATTGGAAGATTCACGATAATGGAGGATATGATGGACAATGGAATGATATTCATCATGAGAAACTGAATGAAATTGGATCTGGAGGTCCACATATCGTTATTATTCCTAATCAGTAATCTCATAATATGATCAATAATCTGAACTTTGGTATGTTTCCCGAATCAGCTAATAAGATAAAGATGGAGTTTCATGATGATCATAGAGGAAAAAAAGTTCAATTCCCCTCATGTAAATCATGTGGGAAGAGGCATCAAGGAGAATGTTTCAAAGGAACTGGAAGATTCTTTGGGTGTGGAAAAGAAGGACACAAATCCAATAAGTGCAAAGGAAAAGGTTCAGTTAACACCCTGGAAAAGGATAATGGTATTTCTATGACATCAACAATGATTAGATGTTTTAAATGTGGAATTTATGGGAATTATGAAAACCAATACCCTAAGGGAAAATCTCATAAAGAGAATCAGAATGGTCATATGGGTAGTATTTATGTGGATTATGATGATGAGAATACAAATGATATATGATATGAAATAAGTGTTGAAGCTGAGTCAGTTGTTTAAAAAGGCAGTGGAATGATTGTATGTTTATCAAGAGTTATGTTGTATAGTTAATGGTACTATGGAATAAAGAATAATCTATGGATTGTTAAACTATTGTTTTTGCTAATATATTTGAAAGTATATGTTGAATGGTACCGGTAACCATGGAAGGTTATTCAAATATTTTTGGAAGGATTATGATATGCGGATAAGGAGAAAATAATACGTTTGATAGTATTTATGAGCTTATGACTGATATAAGGACTAATTGATATCATGGTTTGATTATATATAATTTTTGGATTTTTGTACGTGGAATGAGTTAACTTGTGACAAAATTCATGTTTTAACTAAGATTCCATGGGTATTCATTTTTCAAGAGAATACATGATTAAGGTATTCACATGTTTGGAATGTGACCAACAAGATATATCTTATATGGGGGATAAATGATGGTATTCACATACCTGTTATGTGGCCTCTCAAGTAATCATTTTCTTTACACCATGAGATTGGAAAAAAGAATTTTTTATAAGCTTAAATATTGGAATGGATTTAATTGAACATCATATATAATTGTTTAAGGCTATAATTTTTTGATATTATGTATTGTTATAATAATATAATTTTAGAAAAAGGAAAACTTGTAGGACGAGCAACAACCCGTCGCGCCGGACATGGATGTGGGAATCGAACCCACAACTGAAGTGTGACAGGCCTTTATCGCCTACCACTGGCCTACAGGAAGTCCCTATTTAGTAGAAACCAGTTTTATTATATTAAGCAGTATGATATATGAATTATAAGTCAATTTTAGGAACCATATATAATTAATATCACTATAGATGGACTAATGTATTTTTGATAACTTTTTCTAACCTTTTGTTTGAGACAGATGGAATGACCCATCATTCTATCACATGATCTGCTAACAATTCATGAATAAAAAATTCAACTTCATTTCTTTAAGAGATGAAGTTTAAATTGTCCATGGAACAACTAACGGTGAGACTGTACTAAAATCAAGAAAGTATTCCTTATAATTCCAATTTCTTCAACTTTAGGGAAATGATCTTGAAAACCCAAAAAGTTGTCCAAGTGACCTTATATCCGATTAATCAAGTGGTACCATAGATCATCACAAATCTATGGCTTTGTGATTGTTGGATTTTTCATAGCCATGTTCTATACCACTCTCCATCAAAACATGATGAATAGATTTCACTTTCATATCCATATTTTCACCTATGTTCTCCAATGTGGAAACCCAGTGATTAGTTAATTTGGGTAACTGTTACGTTTCATACTTTCGTTTTTAAAGATTGGTTTTGGTATTCCTTTTTACGATGTGTGTTTTTTATTAATGAAACTTTCGAGTAGTAAACCATTTATAACCCTGATGAATTTCAAGGGTGAAATTCATTTTAAGGGTGGTAGAATGTAACACCCCAATATTTTATGAAAAATATTGTTTTGAATTTTATTTATGTCTAGTGTTGAATGCTACACCAAAAGAAGCATGTACTACACGCATCCCTGACTTGTCTTGCATTACACGCAATCGCAACCTTCCACGATAGCGTGTGTTGTACGCAATACCAAGTTTCACTAAACGAGATATTATTAAAATATTATTATGAAATAGCCATTATGAATAGTAATACCCACTTTTTGAAATTTTATTTTTCAAAATGGTCATCTTTTTTGAATTCAGAATATCAAAATTAGCCTATGGTGAATATTTGGTATTTTTCTGAAAACTTTCAATTTTTGATGAATAGTGAAAACACTGGGTTACTATTTAAAAACCCAATTTTTATTTAAATAATTATTAATTTCATTTAAATTTATTTTAGGTCAAAATTGATACGTAATACCTTTTTAAGTTCAATTCAATTCATTTGAGTCATTTTATAATAATTTTAGATATATAAAAATTTTATTGAACTTTTCACTGTCTTTTACCCACCTCCTAGGAGAATTTGCAAATTTATATAAAACATAATTTTACCGCTTCTGTGAGTGGAATTTCAAAAATTCGATAGACACGGTTAATATCAAGGACTAAAATGTGGTTTAATGAGATGAAAATAATATTTGGTGAATATTAACTTTTTACTTTTTTTACCACGGTTAAAAGTAAATACGGTAATTAAGGGTAAAAATGATATTATTATTACCCTAATACATGTCCTAATTTTATTGGATAAGTTTAATTCGACCAAAAACAACCTTAGGAATAATATATGACCATTTAGGCCCACTTGGATTAGACTAGGACATTTATTATTAATTTATTTAAAGAAGTGTTAAAATAGTTAAAATCAATGTTTAATAACTAAATAATATTTAATATATGGAGAAAAATAATATAAATTAGACTATAAATATTCATTAGAAATACGAAAATAGTCTCTACATAATGGTATTTTATTTATAATTTTTAGACATTAAATAATTTAATTTATTTATGACACAATGATGATGGAGTAATTATCTTATTAATGAAATATTGACATAATTGATGTTATAAATACCCAAATAAATGTAATTTGAGACTTTTTATGAATTAAAATAATTTTATAGGTTAATATGAAATGTGAGTATTGATTTAATTAACATTGTTACAACTAATCATTCTGTTATGATTTTCACAAAAATCAATTACCAAATAGTGTCAAAATTGACATAAAATAGTTTTTAAAACATATATTATATTATTAATAGTTATTTAATTACTAAAAATCTAATTTTTGGCCAAATGACTTATATGAGGTTATATATATTAATAATAACCAACTTGGGGTTCTTTTGGCTTGTTATAGTATGTTTATGAATCTTATAGTGTAATAAAACAAGAAGACACTGTAAAAGTAAAATTATTTAACATAACATTAAATTTAAATGATAAGGAAAAAATAGAAACCTAAACATGCCTAATATCTATTGGATGATAGTATTTCGACACATATCCATATTATCTTCTAAATAAATCAATTTGGAACTATTAATAACAGAATATGACTTTATAATAAAATGATATTTTTAGTTTTTCAAAAGGTTCCCCTCTCCTCCCTCAAAAAAGTGAACCTCCTCCCTCTCTTCCTCACACCACTTTGAGCCTTCAAGAATTGACTACCCATAAAAAATTTTCTTCTACACTTCCCTAGAAACATCTTAGAGGTCCTGGTCTTCTTCAAAGACCAATTTTAGTGTCCTAAGAGGAGGTCTCAATGAGGCGCTTCAAAGAAGATGTAATGTCCGTTAACGATTCTTTCAACTCTATTTCTTCTTCCACTTATTCTTCTTTAGTTGTTTCATTATGAAGTAATAACATCAGTATAAATAATATACTTATATGTTATTATAAGTATTAAAGAACCCTATTATTCCATCTATCCATTCTACGGAAAATGAAATCACCACGCGTGCGTACGTACGGAATATCATCTCCACGCCGTGGTGAAATCTGTTTTTCCACCAACACCTTACATGGATGGGTATAATG
This sequence comes from Viscum album, assembly GCA_963277665.1. Lineage (NCBI taxonomy): Eukaryota > Viridiplantae > Streptophyta > Magnoliopsida > Santalales > Viscaceae > Viscum > Viscum album. Next base: position 1,756,386,590 of record OY728159.1, on the reverse strand, counting down.
GTGTAAATAATAACTATGTATGGTTATTATAACATCATAATGATTCTGATATATTATACCATCCACTCCAATTCTATTCAATAAATATGGGAATGATATCATCACTCGTGCATACGTACGGACTACAGTCTCCACGACACGATGAGATTCATTCTCCATGTTAACCATAAATGAATGATCTTAAAGTTTATATAATGAATAATAATGAAATATATGAAATAATAATTCTACTAGATTTATGTATATATATATTTTTATTTGATCCAATTAATTCCATTCAATTCAACGAGGAAATGAAAACAACGTTCATACATACGTATGGCCTACCGTCTCCATGAACGGTGTATTTCATTCCATTTATAGATCTATTATATATATGTATATTATGAATATATATTATATATAAATCCTGTTTTATATTCTTTAATTATTTAATCATGATCTAAGTAATCATATGAATAATTACAAGTCAAAACACGGATGACAAATGAAATGATTTCACCCAAAACACTCTTTAACATGGAATTTACAAAAGAACGAGTAATATAAAGTCATAACTGAACCATATATGATATCATAACAATGAATATGATTCTGTAATAAGTCAATGACATTATTTTATTCATTATACAGGAGGATCAGATATGTACGAAGCATATCGGACCTAAGGTAAGGGATAACTTATCCAATCTCGTTCTTATCCGAGATTGTTTATGCGTAAGTATTTACTAGGGTTTTTGTCCTCATCCTTTTCCATGATTCCTAAAAATGGTTTCATGTATGTTTAATGTCCTTTTTACCCATTTTTGACTTTTACTACATGGTATATATGGAATCTTTCTTTTACGAGGTACTTTTGACTTTTCTGGCAAAAGTACGAGAAGAATGTTTTTTAACTTATACGGCACGAATAGATTTTTACGGTTTTATAAAGCCTTATTTTCATGAAGCTTCCTCCAAATGATTTCATGATTATTTTCAACAAAATATTTTTCATTTCAAATTTCATGATGTTTTGTGAAAAAAAATTGATTTTGAAGAAGAAAAGATATTTTCCTCAAAAATTCTTTTTAAATGTTTTATCAAACCCATTTTCCATCCAAGATGACATTATTTCATATGTGTATGTTTCAAGTTTAATGTATCTATTATTTACATGGTTTCACTTTTCTTATGATGAAATTTCCATTTGTTTTATATGGATTATGAGATGATGGGATGATGCATATGAGACCCATTTTATTCTTTGGGTTATGATGAATGTTTTAAGTTTATTTTGTGGAATAAGTAAGAATGATTTCTTTATGAGATGGGTGGGACCTATATCTCCCTCAAATGCATTGGGTAAAGATTTATATCTCCTGAGATAGACATGGTTGGAACGGTAAGTTAATCCGGTTCAGTGTTGCAGGACTGAAACGAGGAGTGAATGCGATTCAGAGAGGGACTTTGTACACTAAGATGGTCTTGGCAGTAATTCCTTGGCTACAATGGAAATAATAATATGTGCTGAATGGTTTCCAAAATTACATGTTTTATTCCCATTATATTTAATCATGTTTGATGTTCCATTATGATATATGGCTTACATACTTCCACGATTTATGTCTTTGCTCAAGATTTTGATGTTTAAATTTTATGTTCATGTTTTTTCTGCCAAATGTTTATGGATTGTTTTATGTTATGTATGTTTTCCCTTACTGAGAATTTCAGCTCACCCTATTTTTTTCCCTATGAAATAAAGAAAGGTTTTAGGTAAGGAAACAAAAAGGGTATGATTATTATGGGAGTTGTTGAATATATTTCAACAAGATTAGAAGTTTCTATTCAGACTTTCCAAAGACACTAAACTATTACGGTCCTTGTGTGTCTGTTTTTGTTATGTATTAAGTATTCTGAAAAAGTAATGTAATTTCTATGTACTTCATGCTTTGTGTCTCTTCAATAAGAGCATGGAGCATAAAAGAAATGACATAAATGAGATTACTTGAAAAGAATGAGGCAGGTAGGATCCCTTACCTTAAACGTAACTCTTAAAACACAATGTTTGGGACATTGAGGGCTTGGGGGAACCTTGGGAGGACTCCTTGGGAGGTAAGGAGACCATAACGTCATTGAGAATGATTTTGGAGTCGAATGAAAGAGAGGATATCTTGGTATTTATAGGTAAAGTGAGGGGACAATGCATTAATGTCCAAGGGACACCTCATTGGTGGTTTTGGAAAAACCATGGGCTTTACAATAGTATTTTCTCATGGTATTGGCCACTTGGGACACCTCATACCTTATCATAATATTCATAAGTCGACCATATTGATTACATACTTAATACATCATTTAATAATGTCATTAAACACCTGTAACTTAAAAACTGTATTTTCACTATTCATTGAAAATTCAACTTTCTCAGAAAAATCCCAAAATTTCACCTTAACCAAATATCGATGATATGATTTCAAAAATGAACTCATTTTTATAGAAATAATTTTCTACATATTTTTAATTTAGTTTTTAAATAAATACACTATTCACCGAAAATTCATTTTTTTCAGAAAAATCCCCAAAAATTACCTTAGCATAATATTGATGTTCTGAATTCAAAAATAAAGTCCATTTTATATTAATAGTTTTATAAATATTTTTAATTTATTTTTTAATTAAAAACCACTATTCACCCGAAAAAACTAATACATGACTAATAATTTATGATACCATTATTCAACCATTTTATTGAATCACATTACTTAATCAAGGTGCCTAGATTTTATTAATAATTTCATTATGTGAGATTACTAATCCAATTGGTCACATTACTAATCCTATGCATAAAATCACTATTCATAATTTAGTATTCCTAAAAAAATAAGTTGATCTTATTAGACTCTATATTTTGTACTGAACATAATTGTAGAAGACCATTTTTTGAAAATCATTACACATTTTTAATTATTTAAGGTTTACATAAACATTTTTAAAATATAATTTCTTTAAAATTCATCAAAAATATGCATACAATATTTATCCTAACATTTGAAAATTCATAAACTTCATCATAAGAAGAAATCAAAATTTTTATATAATACAAAGGATTACACAAGGCAGTTACGGTCTCCTTACCTAGCCCCTTATAACCCCAACATAGAACCTAAGTGTAAGTAGTGCTAAGGTGGGAGATTCTGAGGGCGGCTCAGCCAACATTGCACGAGTAGTAATTTATGTCGGTTTGAACTTCTCGCGGAGGTGATTCCATTATAGCTTCAGACGATGAAGTTCGGCCTGGGTTTGGTCCAGAGAAAATCCCGGTGGTGCTACCTCCTTCCCAAGATCCTTTAGATGGGATTTGATTGGCCCGAGACTACTGGATGAAGACATCAAATCTTTTTTCTATATTAATTAACAAAGATCACTTTTATTTAGAGACAATAATTAAAATTTTTAGTTTCCAACGTTCATATTGACCAATGGTCATATAACAGTCAAAATCCAATGGTCTAAATTTAATTATACTCATGTTATCAAATGAAGCAGTTTTGTTGAGTATAAAAAATAAAATAACACACAAAATTAGGAAACAAGATTTATTCAAAATTTCGGGTCGTTACAATCTTCCCCCCTTAATAAATTGCGTCCAAAATTTTTTTAAAATTGGGTTTTGAAATTTCATCTAATGTCCCACATAGGAAAATGAGTCAGTAAAACTATTACTTTAAAAGAAAGAAAGGGACATACAGAAGTCACCCGTTTTAACCCATACTATGATTCTATGTATGAAAACATGGACATGGAGGAGAAAAAAGGGCCAAATTCTGAGGGAGAGTGATAGAAAAAATGATTTGGAGAAAGTTAACAACAAGAAAATCACAAACTTATGATGGGTTAAACGGTATTTGATTTCCCAGTAGGAAACGTTAACAGACAACATTTTTGTTTAACGTTCCTTTTCATAGTTTTGAGGAATTCATTTACTACATAGAATTAAACACAGGGAAATATACCAACCTTCAAGTAGAGTTCTATCCTTTAATAAGTTTTTCCCAAAACTAATCTTTTATCTAAAGGATGAACATTCAAATCTAGTTAGTCTAATCAAAGAACAAGAATCATCTTCTAGAGAATCAAATAATCCACCAAAGATTAACTATCTATTTCATCTATTACCCCAAAAAGAGAAAGTTTAAGATAAAACAACTATTGAAAAAGAAAGAATCACATAGGAAGGGAAACATCGTTAAATCTTCAAAATTCCACGGTACTACCCAAAGTTCATCATACACCATTCCTTAAATAATTTTCCTTAAAATTTCTCAAAATAAACCAATCTAAGATTGAAACCCAAATACAAGAAGGATTTGATAACATAGTCTTCAAAAATAAACTTCATCGTTCATCCCCAAACAACATCAACCACTCCTAACAACTTATAAAAAAAGTATCTAACCTAAACATATTTTCCCCACAATAGGTTAATCATTTCCATAAGTAACCTATATTACCATAAGTTTACCTTAAATTCATCAATTATTCAAAATATAAGTCATCCTTTACTCCACAAAGAAAATACCATTGTAATCTATTTACATCGATCAAATAAGGTTCACAAAATACTGATTGTCTTCCAAAATAATAATCATCTCTTAATCCCCTAATAATCTTTTTTTCCAATAAGAACAGCTTCACAATATCAACAGGTGGTACATAACAATAGATTTTTTCCATAATGATATAAAACCATCTTAGGTAGTGACTCGATGTTCTTAGAAAACATTAAATATATGCTCATAGGTCGTGAACTAAAAAAACAACATGACATAGACAATCGTTGCGAAGAAGTTGCATGTACTTCAGTCATCGTGATCTGACTCAACATAGGACTTACATTGTTCCCTTGTCCTGAATGATTATTGATGCTCATAATTCTTCTCACCCATTCCATGAGATCATTTCCTTGGATTATGTCTAACTTCTCCACATTTACAACATCCAAATGTATAAGTTACATTAGATCGAACCTTATCTCCATTCATCACATTTCCCATTTTTTTAAAGAAATTAGATACTTTATTCCCTAACATCCCACACTTAAAAAATCTCTTGGTTCCATTTTGACATTCTCCTTGGTGTATCTTCACACACTTTTTCAAAAAAAGAAATTGGGTCTTCTTTCCCTTATCAACTTGATCAGATGAACATCTTTGACACTTTGTCATCTTCTTCCTTGATGAATTTGGGCATTAAAAAAGGTACCAATTATTAATTGTGGTTTTTGATATCTGGTTTGTCATAATCACAATATGTTCAACGTGATCTCTCATCATCTCTGTCACATTAATAGGGAAATCGTCACATTTCCTATCACATTGGTTGTTGGGATATGTTCTTCCATTTCCCACCAATAACTAAGAAAAGAAAGTATAATTAGGGGCTTAAATACTTTACCAATAATCATTAAAAGGAATCTTTATGGATAGAAGGATAAACTTGTAGAAGGAAAGTATACCCTAAAATGTGATCCCCTAGGTCCCAATCTAGGTTATCCTTGATGTGAATCTTTATTTAAATTTATCTTTGCTCCTGTAATAATGGTTCATACTAAACTTATGAATTTACAAAAGCATATCCCCTGGGAGTGTCGTAACCAAGAGTGAAGCAAGGCCCATTGTAGTGTACCAGTTCCAATTCGAGTCTAGCTCAAAGCAGTGTTTTCCGGTTTTACCCCTATGTACATCTGTGCCAGAGCAACCTCTACCTGCTCGTATCCAGAGAGGGATGTATTTTCTTGGCAACCCCTTACTCAATACTCACCAAAATACCAGGAATATTTCCTATATTTAAAAATTTCTATAGGTTTTCTCCTAATTTTTTCATATCCTAATTTCTATAAATAACTAATCCATCCTTTGATACCAACTATAACGTCCCACCTTTTTATCACATAAACATTCATTACATTACCCAAAACCGAAGATCTTTAAGTTTTAGTGTCCTGGAAACCAGGAACATAATACATGAAAACAACATAAAAAATTATTAATAAACACTTTAGAGGCTTCTCCTTAAGTTAATCCTATGTTCATTACTTAATCTCATAACCTGGGGACATACATCAAAAGAAAGGTTGAGCAGAAGGCCCAGTAAGGGAAACAAGAGAAACATTTTACATGTCAACATTAGATATTTCAATAAGGTCATGAAAATAAATTTAAGGCATGAGAAAGAAATCCTGAGGCATAACATAATAAAAATAATTTATTTAATAACTTAAAGATGTGGCTACAACATTTAACATTAACAATCATTTCTGTTTCACCAAGATCTATCCCCAAGGTGTCATTAAAAAATTTCCAAGGTTATTCACCAAGGCGTCGTTAAAAATGGACATCTCTGGAGATTAAGTCTTTACCCAATGAATTGGAGTGATATCAGGGCGCACCCTAAAATTTGTATTTATTATCATATGAGCCACATATATAATCATTAATCATTTCATAAACAACCCATATAGAATAAAAGAAATGAGTTTCCTTTCATAATCATAACGTTTTAAAAACTACTTTAAAGACATGATCTTTATGTCACTTTAAACCCACGAAAAAGGAAAGCGGGTTTCGTGTATGTAAATCCCAGAATAAAAATAGAACATTTTAAAATATATTTGAATTCCCCTGTTGAAAAATATCTTTGAGTATTCACTTAATATATTAAAAGAATTTGAGAAAAAGAGAGAGACATTTTGAGACGAAAATGCTGCCGCATAATGGCTATGTTACAGGGTTTTAAAAAACATTGAAAAGAGAGGGGACATGAGTCACCCACTCATAGATAATTTATAACACATTAGAGGGAAAAAATATATTTGATTTAATAACATGGTATTGAAATTTGAAATACATACCATATGAATTGAAAAAAATTGAAGGAACACAAAAATAATATTTCTCTTATGAAAATTCGGCAGCCTAATGGCGTCACTTAAAACCTCAAAAAAATTATTTGATGAGGTAAAATAGGGTCACTCATCATATGAAAATAAAATATCAGTATTATAGATAAAGAGATAATACCAAAATATAATAAAAAAGAACATGAAAGACTTGACATGAAAATAGATCATGAAAACAAGAAGGCTGAAAGAATCCCTTAAAAATTCGGCAGCCTAACGGCGCCACTTAAAACATAAAAATACTGAATTGAAGAGATAAAATAGGGTCTCTCATCATATGAACATAAAATATCAGTATTATAGATATATAGATCATACCCCAACCTAATAAAAAGGAACATGAAAGACTTGACATGAAAATAGATCTTGAAAACGAGATGGGTGAAAGAATCCCTTAAAAATTCGGAAGCCTAACGCTGCCACATAAAACATCAAAATACAGAATTGAAGAGATAAAATAGGGTCTATCATCATATGAAAATAAAATATCAGTATGATAGTTATAGAGATCATACCCCAACATAATAAAAAGGAACATGAAAGACTTGACATGAAAATAGATCTTGAAAATGAGAAAGGTGAAAAAAAATCCATTAAAAATTCAATAGCCTAACAGCATCACTTAAACATTCTTAAAATGAATTGATGAGAGAAATAAGGGGTCTCTCATAATATGAACATGAAAAGGTCAGTAAGACTAATATAAAATATCATCCTCCAACATAAGATCATGGAGCATAAAAGAAATGACATTAAAGAGATTACTTGAAAAGAAAGAGGGAGGTAAGATCCCTTACCTTAAACGTAACTCTTAAAACTCAATGTTTGGGACCTTGAGGGATTGGGGAACCTTGAGAGGACTCCATAGGAGTTAAGGAAACCAGAACATAGTTGAGGATGATTTTGGAGTCGAATGGATGATAGGATGGATTGGTATTTTTAGGCAAAGTGAGGGGACAAGGCATTAATGGCCAAGGGACACCTCATTGGTGGTTTTGGAAAAACAATGGGCTTGCCCAAGGTATTTTCCCATGGTATTGGCCACTTGGGACACCTCATACCTTATCTTACCATTAATAAGTCGACCATATTGATTACATACTTAATACATCATTTAATGTTGTCATTAAACACCTGTAACTTAAAAACTGTATTTTCAATATTCATCGAAAATTCAACTTTCTCAGAAAAATCCCAAAATTTCACCTTAACCAAATATGGATGCTCTGATTTCAAAAATGAACTCCAGTTTTTAAAAATAATTTTCTAAATAATTTTTAATTTAATTTTTATATAAATACACTATTCACTGAAAATTCATTTTTTTCCCAAAAATCCCCAAAAATTACCTTAGAATAATATCGATGTTCGGAATTCAAAAATAAAGCCCATTTTATAAAAATAATTTTTTAATTATTTTTAAATAATTTTTTAATTATAAAACACTATTCACCTGAAAAAACTAATACTTCACTAATAATTTATGATACTATTATTCAACCATTTTATTGAATCACATTACTTAATAAAGATGCCTATATTATATTAATAATTTCTTTAAGTGAGATTACTAATCCATTTGGTCACATTACTAATCCTACGCATAAAATCACTATTCATAATTTACTATTCATCAAAAAATATGTTGATCTTATTAGACTCTAAATTTCATTATGAATAAAATTGTAGAAGACCATTTTTTGAAAATCATTACAAATATTTAATTATTTAAGGTTTACATATTCATTTTTTAAATATAATTTCTCTAAAATTCATCAAAAATATGCATACTATATTTATCTGGACATTTGAAAATTCATAAACATCATCATAAGAAGAAATCCAAATTTTTATTTAATACAATGGATTACACAAGGCAGTTATAGTATCCTTACATAGCCCCTTATAACCCCAGTAGAGGACCTAAGTGTAAGGTGTACTATAGTGAGAGAATCTGAGGGCGGCTCAGCCAACATTGCATGAGAAGTAATTTCTATCGGTTTGAACTTCTCACAAAGGAGATTCCGTTCTAGCTTCACACGATGATGTTCGGCTTGGGTTTGGTCCAAAGCAAATCCCAGTGGTGCTACCTCCTTCCCAAGTTCCATTAGATGGGTGTTGATTGGCCCGAGACTACTGGATGAGGCCATCAAATCTTCTTTCTATATTAATTAACCAATATCACTTGTATTTAGATACAAAAATCTAAACATTTAGTTTCCAATGGTCATATTTACCAATGGTCATATAACAATCAAAACCCAACGGTCTCATTTTAATTATACTCATGTTATCAAATGAAACAGTTTTGTTGACTATAAAAAATAAAATAACACACAAAATTAGGAAACACGATTTATTCAAAATTTCGGGTCGTTACAGCTTTGTCTTTGAAATCATACATCAAAGAATTTTCTACCCTAGACAGATGGTGCTAGGTAACTCCCCTGAGTAAATGTATTCCATTACCATCATCAAATCATAAGAAAATTATGATTGGAAGAATGTTCCTGCTAGGGGAGTAAAAAATTATGATGAATAGATGGCTTAATAATTATTTGATCGAGCTCAAACCATTATAAAGGCATAGTTGTGAAGACACGTGATAGATCCACTGCCCAAGAAAGGGAAATCATATATGCCTCCCAAACATGGTGGAAACCACCCAAAGTAGAAGGAGACAAAGGAGGAAGTGTTGAATTCTCTACTAAATAATGACTTGAATCTAACAGATTTATTCCATGGAACATATATAGGAATGGAACCACCCCACCATAGAAATATTCATTAGACGAGGAGGTCATTTTTTCTTCTGTCAACATGATACATTGACATACCCTTTCTACGATGATGAATATTCCCTTGAATATGGGTTTTCCACACAAAAATAGGGAATATGAGGCCCCATGTGTCGAAACCACAGATACATGGGACAATCTAGACTTGGTGGAACTAAATATTCCATTCATTTCACTATAGAGGAAATATATGCAGCTGAGAATCATGGTATTTCACCCATGTAGGCTGAAAAGAAGCAAAGATGTTCCTCATATCCATCTAACATTTTCCCACATCTGATTATTTTGCACAACCTCTTAGTGGGGGTTCAATCCCCACATCACAGACAATGGGGAAGGCCAGAGTGACCAACATCACGTATAGAAAATGCTCCGTCGCCTTCTTCAGAAACACTAGTTCTATCTAACTCTGATGGTTAATCTCCTGAACCATATGCATAAGTGAAACCTTTTATCATGAATCATTGAACTCTGACAAAAATGTATAATGTTCTGAAAATTCTAGATCTACTCTCATCCCATCCCTCGGTCCTTGATTATCTCCACATTTCAAAATAACTCAGGGCGGCACTTTTTGAACCCCTATGGAGCCCACAAGAATTCATGATAGATGTCATTGTAGTTGAGGTCTATCAAGTGGAGACTATGTCCTTAGAATATCATGTCACCCTCTTAATCATTGATCAAGATCTAGAAGAATCCATCCACGGGAACATTTTTCCCTTATATATTTTTGAAAAACTAAATATTTTCAATGTCCAATGGGTGATGATTGATAATGGATCATTGATTAATATAATACTACTTCAAACTCTCAATTGTTTCAGATATAGAGAAGGAGGATTATTCCATTAATAGATAAACAGTATGGGGTATGATATGTGTGATCAATGACCAACTGGGAAGTTCATGATCAAATCCAAATTTGGGGAACTCACATCTATTACTCAGTTCATGATTATATAGAAATACACTGCATATAATTTCATATATGGAAGGTCCTAGATCTATATCCACTTGGTGGTAGTATCAAAATCCCATAATTTCCTAATGTTTCCCAATGATGATAGGGTCAGCATAATACATGGTGACAACGCCACCTTCAATACATATAAAGCCACATATACGAAAGAATGTTTCTAAAAAATGGAAGGTAAATAGCCTATAATTTCCAAGACCTCTCTGGTCCATTCCTTCATGATAATCATGTGTTTGAAGTGTTTTGGGATGTCAATGTGATCTATTTATACAACATTTCCAAATTTCCATTTCTGTGAAAAATGTTTTTAGATCAAGGAATTGATTCATCAGTGAGACATTTCTGAAACGTTTCATTAGTGAGACAGTTGATAGAAATGTCTTCAATAAGACATTGGTGAACAATGTACTTAGTGAGACATTTTCAAATGATTCATTAGTGAGACATTTGTGAACTATTTTTTCAGTGAGAAATTAGGAAATAATTTCATCAATGAGAAATTTTTGAATTGTTCCTTCAAGGATACATTTTTGTACAGTTTCGTTGCTAATACATTTGTTAATAGTGTCTCTAGTATGACATTAACTAAAATTGTCATCGGAGAGACATTTCTGAATAGAGTCCTCATTGAGACATTTTTTAATAGTGAATTTAGCGAGACATTTGTGAACAGTATGTAAGTGAGACATTTTTTCAATGTTTAATCAGTGGTACATTTCTGAATAGTTTTCTCAGTGATACATTTGTGAACAGTCTCATCAGAGAGTTATTTAGGAAAAATATTTCCATCTTCCTATAATTTTTCACCTATGATATTGTCATTAACATTAAATGAATTCAATTACTTGTTCTAAGTGATTTGAGGACAATTCGAATCCCATAACTCATATAATAACTTTTATATGTGTTGGGGTTCCTTTACTTAGTCAACCCTCATAGTATTGGCTACATCCACATTTAATGGAACATCTAAATCATATCTAAATTGATTCTCCATTAATATTTTCAAAATTTTGAAGATACATCTTATATTATTATTTATTCTCATTTATCATAGTTTGAGGCACCCTAAACGTTAGTTCACGAGGAGTTCTGTGATTGTAATATCCTTAGACCATTTCCACATGGAGTTATTCTTACATAATGTGCACCCAATGTCTTGGGGAAATAAGGAATTGTTGATCTGTCTTCAATATAAGTTGTTTCGAGAGAGGAGATCATGATCAATTGTTTTGGAACATTATCATGAAAATAATGTAAGAAATCATTTGATGTAGGTATTTCATGGATTCTCTATTCCTTAATGTGAAGTATTGTAGTTATTATGTTTTTGAAATTGGATCACAATGAAATTGAAAAAAAATACTTAAACTAGATTAAATAATTTTCATCAATAGCTTAGTGATGTTATTGCATTATGATTTTATAGATCATGTGATTTATATGGGTTTTTAGTTAAAAATATAATTCTTGATATAAATTGGTAATGAACATATGTTCGAGATTAATTATAAAATTTATGGATAAAGATTATGTGGCTTGTTTAATGATTATGGTTAATATTGTTGTGTTTGGTGATAATAAAATTGGATGAAGTTATGCATGTTTAATTATATATGATTATTCAAAATGGAACAAAGTAACAATTTTGTGGCAATGATAATTCATTTAAGGGTTCTATGTTACCCTCATTATTTTAAAGGCCATGAATATTATCCATTGGATATATGATCCCTCACTGTGTGAAAAGGAAGAATGCCTTATTTTGGGCCAAGAGCCCAATTTCTTGGTTGATTGTTTCTTCCTGCTTGTGTTGTGGTGTAATCCTGGGATGGGTATGTGTGTTGGGCATTTATTGTATGTTGGAAAAGTGAGGCCCAATGGTGGTGGTATCAGATTGCTCCACGATTTTCAAGATGCATAGGTTTATGCATGTGGATGTTGGGGAGGACTCTAGGGATGAAGGAACATGTTGAAACTGGGGAAACCCATTGATATGAAAGTTGTTTTTGAATATAATGTTATTTTTACTACTTTAATTTCCCCAGGTATTGTGGAAGATGATATTTATTATTTGTCCTCCCAAAGTAGGCATATGCATGAGAGGCATGTCATGTTATTTCCACGATTAGCTTCTCGGGGATGCATGGGCGTGTGCTCCCACTATACGTAGAAAAGAAACGATGAGTAGTTTATCTACTCACAATGTTGAGACCATTATGTTTGGAATCCTATATTGATTTTCTTGAATCCAAATAATAATGGAAATGGGTCAATTATGTTAATATATGATTTAATAAATGATGTTAACCAATGGGGTTAGATTTTGGTTGAATTCAATGTTGAGGAAATATTTATGTGAGGTTATGGACTTGGTTTTGTTATTCCAAGGGGTGTGGATATTGGTTGGAATGGTAATGGTATGTAATGTGATAAATATTAATGGTTAATTAATGGTTAAATAAATAATTAATGTAAAGTGGAACTGATAAAAGGTGATAATTTAACCTAATGTATTTCTTTAAATGGTCACGTGCTTATAGGATATATAGTCTTAGAAGTGGCATATAGGAGTGTGAGACACATTATATGAAGTTGATTCTAATACTTTGTTATTAACATAGTTTTGGTGTGAGATATATTATATTCTAAAATTTTGGTTTCTATATGATAATCCACCCTATCGGTTAGGAATACAAACACCCAAAGGATTTTGAGCCCTCGGGGGTGTTTTACCTGACATCCAGATCGTGGGATGGATGTCTAACAACCCCCTTTGTCCATTCTCTCTTCTCTACATTGTTAGTTGTGGTAGTAGGAATAATATTTATTTTTCCCCATATATCTGTGTAGAGGGCTGTAATGACTTCTGGTTATTCACACACATATAATCAATATATAGTTTCTTATGGACTACTATATGTGTAACATGTATAAGCTATGATGGATTTGGAATCCTTACTAAGAGTATGAGCAGTAATGAATTGAGGTATAATACCCAATGTACGATACATGTTATGTGAGATGTGGTGAAACCTAAAATCTACCATTTTAATTTTTTTATTTGGATGTGGGGGGTGTTGCACGATGTTCAGGTTTTGTTTCTTTTCCAATGTGCCTTCGAGATAGAATTTTTTGAGAGAGATGATTTGGATACGGGGAATTAGGGAAAAGTGGTAAAATAGTGGGGAATTTTAGTAGGGTACCCTTTATATTCTTCATATTAGTGTATACTATTGTATTCAATAATTGTTTTGAGTGTATGTGGTGAGGTTGGGAACACAACATACCTATTTAGGTGATTAATTAATTTTACTTTTTGATCATTTTTCTACCATTATTTCATAAAATTCTCTCGACAGGCTCCAGGTAGGATCATACTAAGTATACTGTAATACTCCCCATATGTTATATAAATAAATTTTTAGGTTAGTTGGAGCTGGTTTGAGAGTAGGATGGATTCATCAAGATTGGGGTTGTGGGAGCTCTTCGGGCTTCATAGTTGATGTTGTTTTACTCTCTTTTTTAACTTCTTGTTTTCGTTTTCATTTATAGTAGTTCATGCATTTTATTAAATATGTTTACATGGGTTTCAATTAATAAGTATTATAAGCTAGATTTTTTTGGTGTCCTTCTTCTTGCTCTCTTTCTCATGTGTTCTCTTATAGGATAATGTCTTCCATTGGATTGTTTGTTACACACTCGATGTTAATTGCCGCAATGGGGCCTACTAGAGGCGAGACAAAGGGTTCATTACCTCTCTTATCACATTTCTATCCCAAGATGGGTACACAATTTTGGGATGGGGTAATGATAGAGTTGTATTAGAGCATGTTTTAGGGATATAACATAGTTTGGAGTTAGGCATAAGCGAGGATTGATTTGTTGGTAAGGAAACATTTTCTGCAAAATTTATCAAGCATTGTAAAAATGTTTTATAGAAAATGACAATGGTATATATGGGCCAATGTGATATAATGAATGAAACATTAAGTTTGCGGTTGAAACTAAAATAGGTGATAATTGTTGTAGGGTAGAGACCTAGGGATGGATCTTGCATTATAATTCTTTATTCATGTTTTTTTATGTGTAGAAGATAAGAATGATTAACCAAAAATACATAAAATAAAACAAATAATTAATTAATATCGAGTCTTCTATATTCCTGGTTTTGGAGTTCTAAATATTTTTCATTTACATGTATGTCTCCAAATCAATGTCATCATCAAATTCACATATAAAATATTCAGTAGTTTGTGCTAGCCAATCACCGTAGAGTAGAGGTTGACAATGATGACACATGGAGGAAGGAAATCCGAGAGTTTTATAACCATAGATTTGTAGAAGTATGAGGTATTCGTTTCAGATACAATCATGGAAGAATGGTTATAAGCAGTTAAGATATCTTCCAGTTTTATCTACACTCATATAGATCATTGGGTGTTGTTTGTTATGATGATGTTTCATGGGGGCAGGGAGGTAGGGGTGGTTCTTGTTCTATAGGGATTGTGAAGAGCCATCAGTATCATGGGAGGATTTATGAGACAAGTTCAATGTTGATTTTCATTTATTGAACAAAAAGGTGGATAACAGTCAAGAGATTCATACACTTATACATGGGATCTCTAGTGTTAGAGATTTTGGATTCTATTTCTGGTACCTTTTATGATATTATTCATACCTATTTCTAGATGAGGTGCCTCCTGAGAGGCATTTCGAGGAGCATTTGCAACCAAAGATCCAGTGCCAGGTCACCTCGTTTATGCCAGACATATATTATGGTTCTAGAAAGAGAAGGGTTCATTTAGAATACATTAGATATAACCATATCATTATGAATATGGAGTCCATATAATTCCCCATGAAGCAGAGCTATGGTCTGGGGTTCCTTTTTTTCAGGGCAGAAATGTATCCATTCGGTCGGGGGTAGGTTCCAACCATTTGTATCTTGTTTCTCCATGGACAATGATTCTCATACCTATACCAAGGGATTAGGAATTTTTATTGTTGATTTCGATGTCATAATCAATGAGAGTGACCGACCTTTTAGAGTGGTCAATATGTGGTAGGTGTTCTACATCAGGTTCCTCTATAGTGACAGTTCTGGCCAAGAAAACAGCAGTCAGTTTCCCCAACATTTGATCAGTAGAGACTAGATTGGTAAGGTATAGGATAGCATAGGGATGCTTCAAATCCTCATTTAGTTGATTAAATACATATAGGTGGTCATCAGTATGGTCATAAATTCAATAGAAAAGGTCATACTCAGCTTTATGTTGTAGTGTTTCTAGAGCTTGGCCAGCCAGATGAATGTTGAGGAACTCGTTTCTTGTTTCTACATGGGTGTATTCCTTGTTTGATTCAGGAGATAATAAAACCTTCATATCACCTACCCTTTTTCGCGATTTGGGACTTTTTTTGTAGAGGCTTCCAGTGCCCTTGACACTGACTATGCAAGTTGGAGGCCGAACTAACTTGTTTAAATTAGGTAGACTCTATGAGCTAGTTATAGGGAAACAATGTTGTTGGATATATTTACTATGATTACGGATACAACCACATGATTTCATCCTCAACAAGTAATGGTTAAATTTGGTGCAGGCTATCATGGATATCACAAGGAGGAAGGTTGTGTTCTTTGATGCAGATAAAGAGAAAATAGTATTATTTTATGAGAAAGACCCTCAGATGTGTCAAAGGCATCTTCCGTCCTCGACTTCCATGATGGCAGAGTTGGTGCTTATTTCGCTAGAGGATCGTTACTTGGTGTTGAACAGGATCATTGAGGAGTTCCCTGATGTCTTTCCAATATAGGTTGTAGAATTACACCCCTGAAAAGATATCTAATTCGGGATCGATCTACAATGAGGGATGTCTCCTTTCTCGATTTCTCCATGTAGGATGTAAACTTTTTAGTTTTTTATCTTCATATACATCTCAATGTTCAATTACTTTGTGGGTTTTTTCTGCTATGTGTGTCCATATGTGGTTCACCAGTAATGTTTGTGAAGAAGGATGACAACAGTTTGTGGTTGTGTATCGATAATCATCGCTTGAACTAAGTGAGAGTGAAAAGATACATTCATCTTCCATAGATTGATGATTTGTTTGATAAAATAATTGGTTAAAGATGGTTCTTTAAGATCGACTTGGGTTTAGGATATCATCATATGCATGTTAAGGAAGAGGATATATCGAAGAGTGTGTTCATTTGTCTTCATGGGATTTATGAATTCATAGTAATGTCATTCAGTGTAACTAATACTTTATATGATAAATGTTCCTTAGTGGGTGTGGGAAGAAAACTCAATAAAAATTGTTCCCAAATTTCTTTGAGATCATGGAGTCTATGAATCTATATCGTTAGTAGTGGGTCATTTTACAAAATAAACCCACTTCATATCATTCTATTAGTAGATCTTTTTAGATGTTTTGTTGAGTCAATATATGGAGGAGGTGGTGAGACAATATAGGGTCCCTAAAAAATCATTTTTGTTCGAGATCCTGGATTTAACTCCAAGGTGTGGAGAGGAATCCATTATTTTTTTGGTTGTTATCTTGGTCATAGAACTACTTTTCATTCATATATTTAATGTTAGAAATAACAGACCATTTAGAATCCTGAAAAAATGTTGCTATCCAGTGTCCTAGATTTTTTGATATTCATGGATAAATAACTTTCCCTTGGTATATTTCTCTTACAATAATAGTTTTCACTCCACCATCTATATGGATTCAATTGAATCCTTATATGTCAGAACATTCTATTCTCCATTGTGCTGGATAAGGGTCAAAAAGTCACCAATTCTTGGGCTAGAACTAGTACATAATATGACATAGATGAATTAGGTAATTCATCAGAGGATGAAGGAAACATATAATCATTATAAATCCTATTTCGATCATCTAAGGGGAACATTAGTGTTTGAATTAGGGGATCATGTGTTTCTTAAGATGACTCCCCATCATGGGTAGTGATGGTTTGGTCGTGGGAGTATGCTTTCTCCCTACGTTTTGGGACTTTTGTGGTGTTGACTATTGTTGGAGCTATGGAATATTAGGTAGCACTCCCCCCATAGATGAGCATGATAAAAACTGTTTTTTACGCATCATAGCTCTATCATTATCTTCATTAAGACTATCGCATGATAGATTTCTTGAGATTGTTGTTGACGATGATGCGACATTCGAGGAGAATCCTATAGTGTTCTTGGAGAACAAGTGGAAGGTGTTGTGTAGCCATGTTATCCCATTGGTTCATGTATTGTGGTGGAATGGTGGCATAGAGGTGAGTACTATGGAATGTGAGTCACAGATACACACTCAGTACACTATGCTATTTCATATTTAGCTCTATTCTTGATAAGATGTTCATTTTTTGGTTGTAGACCATTCTTATTTATGAGATGGATTTATATTTTTTATTCATGTGGAAGTATCTATTTTTTGAGGTATCTCCCTAGTAGAGTGTTTTGGAGTTGTTTGATGTTGTTTCATAGCATTATGCTTGTTCCTCTAGTGTGGTATTTACTCTTCTTTTGTAGTGAGTGGTTGGAGAGTTATATCGAAGCGTGTTTGTTTAGACCTATTTTCTATTTCTTCTTTGTGTTGGTATTGAATAATAAATGATGATAATGCTTTTAGTTGTATTATATGTAATGGTATGGACCTATACGATCTATTATATTGTGAAAATATGGTGTTTGTGTTTCTTTGGGAGGTAAAGGTGACTTATTTGTAATACTTCACCATATTTACAATTCTACGAACATTGATTCAAATTCTGCAAAGACTTTCATCACTGAGACATTTGTGGACAATGTCGTCTGGGAGGCATTTGTGACTAGTTTATTCAGTGAGACAATTTTGAACAATGTCATCAGTGAGACATTTTTGAAAAATTTCATCAGTGATATATTTGTCAATAGTTTCATTAGTGATAAATTTGTGAACAATGTCATCATTATGACATTTATGAATTGTGTTGTTAGAGATACATTTATGAACAATTCCATCGGTGACACAATTTCAAAAAATGTCATCAATGAGACATTTGTGAATAGTTTACTCAGTGAGTAATTTTTGAACTGTGTCATCAGTGAGGCATTTTTGAACAGCTTCATCGGTGAGATATTTGTGAATAGTTTCGTTAGTGAGACATTTGGGAATAGTATCTTCAGTGATATATTTTTGAAATGTTTCATCAGTGGGAAATTTGTGAATAGTGGAAATGGTGAGTCATTTTTGAACTCTGTCATTGGTGATCCATTTTTGAATAGTGTCATTAGTGAGAAATTTGTTGACAATGTTTCCAACTTTTTACAGTTTCTCCTCTTTTATGTTTTCCATAACATTAAACGCATTCAAATCCATGTATTAAAGGAATTAATTTCAATTAAAATACTATAACACATATCATAGTATTAATTAGAGTATGGTGCCTTTACTCTGTCAAACCCTGTAGTCATGACCCGATCCTCCATTAATGGAAAATCTAAACCGTATATAAACATATTCTCCATTTGGATTTTAAAAATGGCCATGACACATTCTAATTTGTTCTTTATTCCCCATTATTATAGTATGAGGTGTCCCAATCATGTGTTCATATATAATTGTATGATCGTGATATCCTTGGATAAATTCTGTATGGAGTTTTTCCTACTGAATGTGCACCCCTTGTTTTCTTGAAACTAGGAAGTATCTATCCGTCTTCAACATAAGTCGTTGCAGGATAAGTGACCATGATCCGTTGTGTTAGCCCATTCTCATGATAAGATGCCGAAAATCATTTGATGAAGGGGAATCATGGTTTCTCTATTCTTTTTTGTGAAGCTCTAGAGTTATCATGTTTGATCCACTAGATCATAATGATATTTACATAATAAATACTTGAAATAGAGTAAAGAATTGGTATCAATTGTTTACGGTAGATATTTCATCTTGATTTACAAGATCATTTGATATCTACGCATTTCATATTTCTAATATCACTCTTTATTTAAATTGGTAAAAATAAAATGTTATGATTAACTATAAATTAATTGGATAAAGATAAAGAGGAAGGTTTAATGAATCTCATTTGTTATTTTTCTACTAGTGATAATCAAATTGATGTATTTATGCATGTTTAATTGATTTTGTATATTAAATATGGAATAATGGACCAGTTGTGTAATAAATATATTTCCTTGAAAGATTATATGTCACCCACTTTCTTTTAATGGCCAAGAACCTTATTATTTTAAGTTGTGAGTGCTTGTTGTTTTTGAAGGCTTAATGCCTTGTTTAGGTCCAGTAGCCCATTTTTTATGTTTTCTATTTCCTACTACATGTGTTTTTCTGTGAGCCTTAGTTGTATGATCCTAGAGTGATGTTGTGATATATGGGGCCAGGAAGGCCCATTGGTGGTTGTGTTAGATGATTCCTAGAGTGGTGAGACACATCATTTTATACATGTTGGTGTTGGGTAGATCCTGAGGTTGATGGAACATGTTGAAAATGGGATTACCCATCGATATGAAAGTGTTTGTTGATGAATATAATTTTTTATATTATTTAATTAATCCACAACTTGAGGTAGATGCCTTTTCTTACCATCCTTCCAAAAGAGTTGAAGGCTTGTGGTGTATTCCACATGCTTTTTGTGTTTAGATCTCAATGATGTATGGGTCTTCACTCCATCTATAGGTTTCAAAGAATCAACAGGTATTTCATCTACTCATAGTGTGGAAACCCTTTTGATTTGAAGGATAAAATGATTTTTTAGAAAACCTATAGTTATGGAAAATTGATAATTTTGTTACTATAAGATTTAATAAATAATGTTAACCCATGGCATAGGAGCTTGGTCTAATGAAATTTGGAGGTAATATTTTTGTGAAGTTGTGGACTCGTTTTGGTTATGAATGGAAGACATGTATCATAGATTGAATTGGATTGGGATGTAATGTTGTAACTTTTAATTGTTAATTAATGGATAAAAAATTAATTAATGTAATGTGGAACTGAAAAAATGGATAATGTAACCAAATTTCTCTCTTTAATTGGTTTTGTGCTTTTAGAATATCTAGTCTTAGTAGTGGCAGATAGGAGTCCAAGAGATTTTAGCTGGAGCTGAGTCTCAGACTATAATATCCCAATAGTATGGTTGTGCGATATATTATATTTTGTACATTGTGTTTTTAAATATGATACTCCACCCTATCGATTAGTGATAATGACACACTGGGGATTTGAAGCCCAGGAGGGTGTTTTCCCCAACATCCTTATGGGAGGATGGATGGATGACTACCCCTTTTGGCCCCGCTCTATTCTATTGTTAGTTGTATTTGTGGGTAGGAACGGTGGTTTTTTTTTCTTACATATTTATTTAAAGGGGTTTAGTGAATTCTGGTTTTTAACACACATCGATTTTGGATATAGTTTCTTATGGACTACTATTGTGGTAACATGTAAATGATGTGATAGAGGAAGGATCTTTTCTCAGTGTATGTGCTATAATGGATTGAGGTATAATACCTAAAATATTATATACATAATATGATCTATGGTAGATCCAAAAAACTACCAGGTTACATTTGGTTTTTTGTGTGTGGTGGTGGAGTGTTGCACGAGGTGCATGTAGTGGTGCATTACCTAGGAGACTTCTGCATAACCTTTTTGGAGAGAGATGCACCAGATGTGTGGCATTAAGGAAAAGTGGAAAACTAGCGGGGAAGTGGTAGTGTGGTATAGATGATATTCATTATTATAATATATACTCTTGGGCAAGATACTTGGTCAGAGTAGCCATAGTGAGGCTGGGAACATATTATACATGTTTTGGGGACAAGTTATTTTCTCATGGTGTTCACTGTTCATTAGAATGATTCCATTAATTTTGCATGAGTGGAACTAGGTAAGATCCTAATGAGTGTACTATTATACAAACCCTAATTTATATAAAATGTTTTTTCTGGTCACTTTTAGATGGTTTGAGATTAGGCTGGTTACTACTAGCTTGGGATTGTAGGAATTGTCTGGGATTCTTGGTCGCTCTCGTTTTACATCCATTTGGTACATGTAGTTTTTCCCTATCTGTCATAGTAGTCCATGAATGATATTATGTATTTGTACTTGGGTATATTTTATATTTGTAATCTATGTATGAGTTGGATGGTGTTTTTCTTATCTCTCCCTTCCTCATGTGTTCTCTTAGAGGGTAATGTATCCCATTAGTGAGTTTATTATACCCTCAGTTCAAGTCACAAACCATGGGACTAATGGAGGTGGGACTTAAGGGTCATTATCTCTATTCTCACATTTCCATCCTAAGAGGGGTAACCATTGGGGGAGTGGGTCCTAACACAACCAATGACATATGATTAAATATATGTTACTACCCCTATTAGATTAGGGGCCACCCAAATGAATCCCATTAGCATGCTCGATGGTGATTATGTACTCCCCATAAACATGGTAGAAGTAGTAGATCTAATCCCAGAGGTCCAAGACCCTCCTATTCTAAGTTATAATTTTAAAAAATAATCTTTGAAATCCCTCTAAAATGGACCAGATAACAAGGGGTGATGATTTCTATTCTAATAGCCTCCCTTACCCTGATAGTAACTGAGATTTCCTTAGATTCCCATGTTCACAAGAATATGTCTCCATATCATCTGGGATAGATAATGATGAGAATGAACTCAAGAACACCCCACTATCATTTGAGGAAGATGTATCTACTACCCTAGATGAGATGAAACTTGTAAATATGGGAAGAGAATAAGACCTACAAGTTACTCTGATCAGTGACGTTATGCCCCTCGAAGAACATGAGATAAACATTACATTTTTAAAGAAGCACCAATATGTGTTTTCCTAAAACTATTTATAAATTCCCAGATAGAATTCATTTGATTTTATTCACCATATATGACTTTTGGATTAGCATCAAGGCATTAGATATGTATCTAAAATGATGCACCCTTCTCATGCCACTAATGTAGAGGCAGAAAATGAGATGTTGATCAAAGAGAACTTTTAATGAGAAGAGAGATACCAAATATGTATTTACAAAATCATCCCTGTCAATAAAAATAAAGAGAAAATAAGTGTTTTATTTGATATCATCAATATTAATTGAAATTTCCCAAGGGATAATTTCCCATTTCTAATCACGTAACAATCGATCGATGGAACTTGACGCTTCTAAACACTTCCTTTCATTGATGGGTATGTGGGGTACAATCAGATCACAATGGACCCAAAAAATGAAGAATCCTTCCACATTAGAGTGGATCAAGGGATCTTCTACAATATGTTCATGCCCTTTTGATTATTTAATTTTCTAACATAAAATTATCATTACATGAAATTCATCTTTAATCCAATATTGGAAATAATATAAAAGTTTTATGTCAAAACCCTAGTTGTTAAATCCCTACTGTTATGTGATCATTTCATAGATCATTGAAAAATCTTTTCTAACCTAGCAAAACTTCATTTGAATTTGAATCCACATCAGTATGGTTTTGGGGTAACATCATGGAATTTCCTTTTCATTGAGGTACTACACCATGGAATTTAGGTGGAACCTGAGAATACTAGTCAAATTTTTGCAATTTCATTCCCTAGAAATCAAAAATAACTGAGGATAATCTAAGGTAATATCACCTAAATCCTATTATTCATATCCAACTTTTCCAGAAATGTTACCCCTTTCCAGTTTAATGAATAATTTAAGCTCATAATAATGGGAAGATGAATGTCAAAAATTCTTCTAAATTCATAGGAAGTACGTTATGTAGCCACCTTTATTGATGTCTCCAGTGGAATGGAGACCACTACTCTTATATGTGTCCACTATGGAATGCTCACTGGGAGACCTACTCACAATGAATAATGATGCAGTAAGAGAGAATAGTCTCTACCACCATAGTTGGATGATTCTAGGAACTAAAACTAAAAATTCTAATGTCAAAAAGAACATCAATGAACTCATATTTATAGAAAAAAATCTGATGCATTACATGAAGCACCATGAGGTCCACTTGGCCTCTCTTATTGATTCACTCATGTACATACTTGGTCCCCCAATATTTATTGGGATGTTGACACAATGGTAGGTCATTATATAATGATAGGACATTCAATTCATATCACTGAAGTTAGTGAAAGAGAAATCCCTATCTAATTTCCTCATATCACTTCCTTCCCTAGAAAATACATCAAAAGAAACTGAGCTCCCAAATAAAGAGGTCTTATATTTCAATGAGACTCTATGGACATGAGTTATGTAAATTTATGGAGCCTCCCAAAGTCCAATCGACATAATGATGGAAAAATCTATGCTCAATAGGGTTGGATTAGGGATTATATTTTTCCCTCTTGAAAAATCATTTTTTCCATATACTTTCTCACTTTCCGAAGGCTTCACAAATAATAAGGTAGAATACCATTCCGTCATCCCTTTATTGGAACTAGACCTAAATCTTCACATATCCTACATGAATATTAAATGGGATTCATTATTGGTTATAATTTAGATCGATTGGGAATATGTCATTAAAAGGAATAATTGGGCCATCTAACTGGCTACTTATGTTGATTGATGGATGAGTTACCTTTTTAACCCACATTACATCATGTTCCTCGGTCACATAATTATCATGTATATACAATGGCTAATGCAGTTTTGTCCATGCCAACCCCAACCAAGAGGAAGAAACATTCGATATTACACATCCTAGAATGGTTTCATCAATAATCGTATGTGAGATGGGTGTAATAAAACTAGTTATCAACACCCCAAAGAGAGAAGAACCAATGAACACTCATGTATGTATATATCTTATAGTTTTTTATCTCCAAAATAATTTTCTCCAAATAGATCATTTTGAATGTGAATAGATTCAACATATTGTAACAAAATTAACACTACGGGATGGTCCAAATAAGGAAAATGTGTTCTCCAAGCATAGAATTGATTAGATTATACATAACTAAATAGAATAAAGTGAATTTTTTACTATCATTGAAGAAGTCCATGTAGGATCTAGATATTCCCATCAAAATGGAAACAAGATTTCCCACCAAATTTGGATGATGGGATATTAATATAAAACCATGATACAAATATGTGTGGAATTTACCATGACATGTCATGCATGTCCGATACTTGAAATATTCATCTATCATCCCCTAGAATTGTTTTACACAACTAAATATTCATCTAAATTTTCTATATAGAGGGTGGTTGTTGTGGGGCCATATACCCCAACCACAATTAATTGGTTTAAGTACATTCATACTACTAATGAAACCTTTTCCAAATTGTGTGAAGAAATACCTCTCAAAGAAGTCAGGATGAATAATATCATTTACTTCATGAATTCCCCTACCATCACCATGTTATGAGTACCTCACACAATATTGATAGAAAATTACACAAATTTCTATTCTATAGAGGTGATGAAGTTATCCCAAGAGTACAATATTGTGTCTAATCACTCAACCCACAATCATAAAACAAAAAATGGATAGATAGAGGGCTTCAGTAAGATTAAATCAAATATACTACAAAAGATGGTGAACAATGATATGAATTATTATCCAGGTAAAACCCTCAATACTTTATGGTCCCACCATTCAACCACGTGTAACTTCCAACAGGAAACACCAAACTCATTGGAGTATAAGACCGTGGTAGTATAACCCGTAGGGGTCCAGCTACCATCACTCCAATTATACATTTGGGAATAATGAAAAATCACAAAAGTGACTGGTTGAATTGATATAACTAGATGTTGAAAATTTTTTCAACTTTCACAACTTGGAGGTCCATACAAAATGAATAGCACACTAATTTAATAAAATGTTTTTTGGTCATTATTTCATGGAGAACTAGTGTTTTCACCTAGAACCCCAATGATACAGGGAATCAAGTCCTTGAAATTAGAACCCGTCTAGGAATGACATTATTTAATACGTACAGTTTACCATAATAGATGTTATTCAGTAGCCACCGTGGATGTGGAGTGTGTCACACCACCCACCAATGCGATATTTATAATGAAATACTTTTTAAATTTTTTTAGCATTGACATCCACAATAGACTAAGCCTCATCATTCAACATATGTACATGATGTTTAACTATGAAAATTCAGCCTAAGTTTGTGATGCTAAAGTTTGAAATTTATTCCTTACCACAAGATAATAAACTATATGGAGCATGTCACAACCACATGATGTTAAGATGCATACATTCATAAGAACTACATGTGGATTTTTTCATATCATCACATGATATGTAGTGACACCAGAATCTCTATCTACGTCCTAAATGTATGATGTAAAGCTACATCGTTCCATCATATCCATCTTTATTCACGTTGAGTATACCATGCACGTATCATATGACAATGTAATGTATGTGTTTTTTAGCACTATGTATGTATTTATTATCATTTTCAATGATATCAATATAGATTCCATGATCCTATATCTTGGTCCAGCAACCACAAGATAAAAACTTCCCATGATCATGTATTAATTTCCTCTATATGTGATGATTTTCATTCATTTCTTCTCACACCAATCATGGAACTTGTGGTATTGTAAATTTCAATAAGGGATTCCTCATATGAGAATGGTGTATGACCATAAACATGATAATCTTGGGAATGAAAACGAGACTTTAAAAGGATTACCTTCAGTCCTCCCCACAAGACATTATACTGAACAAATTTCAAGTACAAATTGAAGTTTGATACTGAAACCATAGCATTCTAAACATATCAATACATGATTTTAAGTATAATAAAACATCGTATTACCTACTAATGATTGTAAAGTATAGTGTCTCAGAAAACTAGGTTCATAAAACTGAAAACATTGGAATGCATAAAACATTTATTTATCTAGTCTTCATAAAGAGATCCAAACCTTCATTGTGCTCATATATCATCATATGATAACATAGGTATATGATGGACAATGGGATGAGCTAAAAATCAAAGTAAGGGAAAAAAATATAAGAATAAATCATAATCAAATGGGTTAGAAGCCATGACATAATGATATAGAAAAGAATGGAACGTAAGGAATCATAATATATTAACATAGGATCATATAAACATGGATTCATAGTATTGTTGAAGAAAAATAAAACATGAAACTGTCACATGTCAAGGCACTTTTTACATAGAGGAGAATAAGTCAAGGTTAACCACTAATGTTGTTGCACATAGTAGCACGCATCAAGGATATCCTCTAATATCGTTGCACATATTGTTTAATAAGAATCAATTTTACCCAATGTATTGGAGTTCTATCTAGGAGGAAACCTCATAAAATGTTCCTTACAATGCCTTCCACATATATAATCATATATAATTAATCATTCAAAAACATAAGGTTTAAATGGTTACCCATGGTATGAATTAAGTATCATAATCATGTCCTAAAGCATAAAAAATGGGAGTATCATAAAAATATCCATGTCATAAAGGAATTAGATCAAGCATGGAAAATAATAGGGTTGAATAGGAATATATCAGGAAAAGTGATTTCATCTATAAGTAATAACTTTTTAAAAGAGGTCTTGAGAAATATTATAATAAAAACAATTCAGTATGGTTAAATAAAAACATCAAAGGTCATTTTAAACTTAAAACGGATTAATCATTTATAAAAAACCATAAGTTAACCAATGTGGTTTTAATAATAAAAGTTTGGTTTTATTATAATAAATATGGATTCAAACAGATTATATAGTGCACCTGATATTGGATAAGTGTTTGGGATGTTCCCTTAAAACATGTTTTCTTATCAAGATGTATTAATGGGGGAACCACTGAAAAACATGTATATCCCCGATAGAGAATGATGAATGGAACTTGATACATAATTTTGTATCTTTTACACAGAATTTAGATGATTTATATAAAAATAACTGATAACATTATTTAGGTAAACATAATGATATGGAAACCTAAAGGAATAATAGATGATTGGGTATAATCCCTTTTCTTACATCTGATGGTGTCTTTAACTTGATCATAATGTCATGGATAACCAAATTATATTAATTAATTAATATTAATTGGACATAATAATAATTAAATTTATTTATAATAACCTTATTAAGTTCATTAGTGACCTTTTTATGGGTTAAGAGGGTCAATTTAATTGTTTTGATGCTTTTGATTCCTTGGTTTTCATTGTTGGTTTACTTATATAGATTTCAGGATAATCATGTAAGGTGGAAATGTTTTTCCTGAATTATAGTTTTTAGTTATTAATGAACTTAAAAATCATTACATGGTTATAAAATTCAATCAAAAATTTCAAGTGATGATGAAGCATTATATAAAACATTAATGATAACTATTTTAGTTAATTGAATTTTTAGATCACATCAAGCAGATTTTTAATTACAAACTAATATCATGTCTACATCAGATTATAAAAACATATATTAGACAAAATAAATACACTGTAGTCTCGTTCAACCCTCAAAATGGTTTCATTATCATTACAGATGAATGTAATAGAAATTGAAAACCTATTGTCCTTAAATGGGATAAGTTAACACATATCGGATGGTCATTTCATTTAAATATAAAAGGGGGGGAAGGGATAGATGATGATGAAATATAAAATAATGAAAATACATTAATGGAAATGGATTTATAAAAACAATGATGAATGGTGGTGATGAAAGAAAAATAATGAATGGAGCATGAAATAAAATAAATGAAATGGAAAAGTGGAATTTACCTCTTGAATATATCTTCCTTGAGAACCAATTTAGGAGAGATTATTTTCTTTTTTGAAGAGAACAAGGGATGATGGAAATGGTATGGGGTATTAGGGAGAGGTTTGATCTGAATTTATACTAGTAATAAGGATTGAGAGGTGTGGGGAAAGGAGGTAAATAGGGGTGGTATTTATAGTAGAGGAGAGGAGGGGTTTCCAATAATGTTAATCATTTGTTTAATATTTTTTCTCAATACAATGATAGTCTTGATTATCAAGAAAACAAATTTGTTAATAGAGATGTGAGTTTTTAACAATGGCCATTCACAACATCCATGAATCATGTATGAGGTAGAAATGCATTTTTTATTATTTATCATAAATTAGTATATTTTACTATTCACCAAAAATTCAAGTATTTTAGAAAAATAGACAATATACACCCTAGACATTTTTCAACATTTATAATTAAAAAATGTAACCCATTTTAGGAAAATAATTTTTAAAATATGTGATATGTAATTTATAATTAAAATCATAATTTACTTGAGAAAATAATATTTTAAAATTAAAACTTCTTTTATAATACATTGAAAAATTAATTAAGGTCCCTTAAAATTATCTTATAGTAAAAAGTCACCAAAAATAATTATTTATGAATACATTTTTTTAAAATTAAAATTCACTTAAATTATAAAATTAATTATTAAATTGTAATTAAATATACATGACTTACCAGAATACCAACACTTCATTAATATTTTTGTAAATATTTAGTTAAAACGTGATATAATTATATCATATATTCACTTATATGATGGATAATTTTAATTTATACATTCATTTGGGAGGTTTCAATTCAATAGTTTTGTTTACTATTCATATGGTTCACATTACTATTCAAAATTCCAAGTTACTATTTGATCGGTATACAATCCTTAACTTCTTGAGATACCTTTAGTTTCATTAATTCTATATATATAAGGTATGTATTGTGTTCTATATGTAATCCTATATGATTATATTATCATACATTGTTATAAGAAGGAAATTTCAATGATAAAACATTGGGTCACTTCATTCTTCCCCCGTTATGAAATTTCTCCCTGAAAATATTATTTTACATTATATGTCGTAAACATGTGTTCATAATTTTCCTTCATTGCCTCCTCTAGTTCCCATGTTTCCCCTTCATACTTATGGTTATTCTATAGTACATTGACCAGGTGTGCTGTCTTTTTTTTTGACTGTTATCTCCACTATCCAAGATTGTCACTGGATACACCTCATAAGAAAGTTCATTCTCCAGATGTACCACCTTTGAAGAGAGTACATATTATGGTTATGGTGTATACTTCCTTAAGAGGGATATGTGGAATACATCATGTACTTTACACATGGTAGGTGGAAGTTCTAGCCGATAAGCCACTCCTACAACATGATCAGCAATCTCGAAGGGGCCAATGTACCTGGGACACAACCTACCTTTCTTCCCAAACCTCATATCCTAGTTCCATGGAGATGTGTAGAGAAATACCATGTCTCCAACATTAAACTCATGATCCCATGCATGATTATTTTTAAAGAAATTATTTCAACGTTGGTCTACCTTGATGGGATTCTAAATGTTTTTCACCTTCTCTACTAAATCATTGGCCATTTTAGGTCGTAGCAGCATATGGTCGCAAACGTCATCCCAACATAACATTGTTCTTATCATTTTCAAATAAAGGGTGTCATATAGTTCCTTTCTGATGCTCAAGTGGAAACTATTGTTTTTAAAAATTTGACCAGTAGATTATGTTGTTACCTCATCCTTTGAATTCCATAGAACATGATTTCAACATAACATTAAATGAAAAAATCGTTCGCTCAGATTTCCCATCAATTTGTGGATGATAGGTCGTAATAATGTTCAGTTCAGTGCTTAGAGCATGATAGAGTGTTTTCCAGAACAATGAGGTCAATCTCGGATCTCCATATGATACAATAGATAGTTGTACCCCATTAAACCTTACCATCCCTTTGATAAATATCCATTCATGTTTATCCAATTAGGAGTCCTCTAAAAATTCAATAAAGTGAGCTATCATTGTATGATGATCCGCAATGTCCCATATAATTGTTTTAACTCAGGATGTCTATAGAAGTCTAGTGAAAATGGACTTGGTGGTGTTCTCCCACTTCCTTGTTGGTATGGGTGCTGGTTTCAACATCCCCTTATACTTTTACCTTTCATCCATAACTTGATGACATACCAGGAACATTCATGTACACTTAAAAATCTACTTCTTCATATTGTCCCAAAATTAATTCACTAGAGATCATGATATATATTTGTAATCCAATTTTGAATAGTGAATGTTTATCTATTTTTGAAATTCAGAATATTCTTAGTTATCTTTGGATCAGATGGTACACATATCCATGATACATATCTCATGAAATTATACTTATTGATCATGAACATAGCAGCATTCTCATTTCTTCTAGCTTCCACCATTTTTTGAATTTTCACAACATTTCGTTGAGCATCCTTTATTTTCACCAAAAAATATGGTTGAGAAATCATTTGATAAAGGATTTTTTATGTTCCTCCATTAATTATTCCAATTTCCATCCTCTGGAAATATAATAATATTGGATCCTTTTCAATTCTCATTATTGATAATGGTGAAGAATCCTTTCAACATGGAGCATCCCCCACCATATTTTTCTTGCCATGATGGTAGTTGATTTAGCAGTCATAAACCTTGATAAGCTCCAAACTTCTTCTCTAGAACACTTTATTCTCTTTCAGTGTGAATATATTGTTGAGAATATTGTGATTAGTATATATATCACACATCTCCCCATACAGATAATGCCGACAGATTTTCAACGCAAAGATACCAGCTTCTAACTCCAACTCATGCATGGGATAGTTTTTATCATGTATTTTTGAGCTTCTATGAGGTGTTTGGTATAACTTGATAATTTTTAATCTACATACAACCTAATCACATCTTTAAGGAATTAATGTACACCACAAATAGTTCTCAAAATATCGGGGCTGTGAGTACTAATGCAGTGATAATCCTCTTTTTGAGCTCCAAAAATCTTTCCTCACATTCTTATGTCAAGATGAACTTATCTCCCCTCTATGTCATCTTGGTAATTGATTTTTACAATCATGATAAGTTATTACCAAATTGTCAATAATACCCATCTAGACCTAGAATTTTTTCGATCTCTGTTATCGATATGGTCCTAGGATACTCATCAAATTCCTTTTTCATAGAAGGGTCCAATGATATTCCTTTTCTAGTGACAATATTCCCAAAGAATCATACATCCACCATACAGAACTCACAATTTCAAAAAATTTCATAATTTCTATCCCTTCACAATGTTATCAACATATTATTCGAATAATCTTTGTGATCCTCCTTTATCATCGAGTATAATAGAATATCATCGATAAATTCTTCCCCAAATTTGTTGAGGTAATCTCTAAAGAGACTATTCATTAGATCCATGAAAATATTCTAAGCATTAGTGAGTCCTAATGGTATCACTATGATAACATAGTATCAATTCATCATTCTAAATTAATTATTTGGAATATTTTCATTCCCCACCTTTAATTGGGGATATCCCGACCAAAGGTCTACCTGGAGAAATAACTGTCCCCACATAGATAATTACTCCTCACAATCCATTTTTTTATTTTATTGAAGAATCAACATTACGGAAAAGTGGGAACTTACAGAAAATCCAGAACAAAAAATAGATTTCAAAATTCTAAATATAAACCATAGACATTAACACCGAACCACAAACATTCAAAACAAACCCTCATTCATCCTTCTTCTTAAAAATGTTGATTGGTGAAGTTCATGGCGAAGCACTCAGATGTATAAAACCCTTATCTGGATTCTCCTATTACAACTTCTCCAGCCTTTCCAACTCTATTGTGAACATTTTATATGGTGTATTTGATATATTTAGAAATTTAGGAATAAGTGCAATTGAGAACTCAAAACATCAATCAGGAGGAATACCACACAATTCTTGATGAAATATATTAGTGTAATCCATCATTATCAGAATATCTTCATAAAGTATCATCTACATTGTCTTAAAATTTTTATAATGATATGATTTCTCAAAATCAAACATTATCCACAATAGAGATGATGACCTTGATGAATATTCATCTTCCTGCTTTCAATTGTATATGATTTGATGATACTATGCGATTTTAAGAGTGATCTCCCTTTCCAAAGAGATAACGTGGGATTATTATAAAGTTATCCAATCAATTCCAAAATAGCATCAAATTCCACCAATGGAAGTATAAAAAGATTTTTTAGAAGGTTCATTCCACAAAAATTTACTAGGGATGAGTTAGATACATTGTATGAAATAATTTCACCATTTACCATTGAGAAAATATATATTTAATATAGATTTGAACTGTCCTTTATTTTTCTAGATTAGTTGGATCATTCATATCGCTTTGGAAGTTCTTATCTAGATGTCCCATTCTTCAACATTTGAAGAAATTCTTGGTTCCCATTATAAAGGTCCAATGATGATTTTTACACAATTGTGTCCCATGGAGTGTTTTAACTTCTTTCCATCATTGGATTTATTTTTAGGACCACCCATATTAGACACCATTTTTTCCTTTTTATCACTAGTCTTGCAATAACTTTGAGTGGCTCCAATATCTATTTAAACATTGAGGCCCAATGGACAATCTATTCCTAATTGTCAATGTCTCAAATCGCCAACACTTTTTGTAGACTCATCATTAGTATGCCAAAGAAGCAATCAAAATTGCTTTCAGTGATCATGTCAATGATGGACATGTATATTTCAATCATTGTGAATTTTTCTTCTTACAGCCCAATGGAATAATATTCCTTCTGTTTATTTCCAACGAACTCTCCTTTCATATTGATATGGATGGTTCAGGGAAAATATTTATTTTTTTTCTAGAAATTCTTCCATATACATGTAATGATTTTCCTCCTGTGACATAATATTCTTGATTAGTATCCACCATTGGTTAGTTTCCCTATAAAAATGATAGATGATTAGTATGAATTTATCTTCATTTGAGCACTAGAGGACAAATAATATCTTTTCAATGGATTTAGTCTATTGTTCTGAGAGGAAGGGATCGAGAGATCCACTAACCATGTGAGGCATTATCCACCTAAATGATTTAATCAAAACATTCTATTTCCTTATATAATGAGGTTGTTCCAAATGATTCAAGTTATTATTCATAACTTTATGTAGTTGAGAAAATACTTTCACAATGTTTTCAGCACTTGTTCCCATTATATCAGTCATATCATTAGGAAAATCATAAATTTCCCATCACATTGATTTTTGGAACATGTTATTCTTTTGCCTGAAATTAACTGTGAAAAATAACATATAATTATACGCTTGAATACATATCTAATATGCATAAAAATGAATCATTAATCATTGAAGAATAAACACTCAATGGAATAGAATATCCAAACAATTCATTCCCTAGGTTTCAATCTATGTTATCCATATCCTATTTAATAATATATAGTCATATGGGGTTTTTTTGTTCCCCTAATAATTATACGTACTAAGATTGTGAATTTTGAAACGAATATCCCCTAGGAGTGTCACACCAGGAATACAGAAAGGCATATTGTGATGCACCAGTTCCTGTCTGAGTCTACCTCAAAGCAGGGTTTTCAGGTTTTACCATTAGATATATCTATTAAAGTGTCGCATCCACCAGTTCATATCTAGGACGAGATTTATTTTCTTGATAATCCACTTACACTACACTTAACCAAATATAATAATGTTTTCATATAGATAGTCTCATTTAAAAGGATCTAACTAAATTGATCTATTACTGGTTTCAAAAAATAAATAGACCATGATTTGATCAATACTTTTGTTTCCATAGCCTTTTACACATATCATCACATGATTTTAAGCATAATAAAACATCATATTACAAGCCAAGTATTGTAAATTCTATGGTCATAGAAGACTAGGTATATAAAACTAAAAATAAGGGACTAAATAAAAAATTTATTTATTTAATCTTTATAATGTGTTTCTTACATTCATTGTTCTCAATCATCATCATAGGATAAAATGGGGATAACATAAATGAAGGTATAAGCTAAATAATCCCAGTATGGGATCAAATATAAGAATAAATCTTATGAAAATATGTTAGAAGGCCTGACATAATCATTTAAAAAGGCCTGGAACATAAATAATAGTAACATATAATCATTTTATAATATAAAAATGTAGTCATAGTACCCTGGATAAAATAAAATCATTACATAATCATGAGTCAAGGATCATTGTATATAGAGGACCACAAGTCATGGTTAACCAGCATGACCGTTGCACAATGTAGCATGAGTCAAGGATAAATGCCAAGGATGTTTCACATAATGTCACATAAGAATGAACTATAGCCAATGAGTTGTAGTTCTATTTGAGCTCACCCATCATAACATCTACTTGAATATTCTTTATGCATATATAATCATATATAATCAATCACACATAAACATAAGGGTGAACCATGGTATGAATTGTGTATCATAATCATGTCATAATGCATAAAAAATGGGAGTATCATAAAAATATCCATGAAGGAAATGAATTAGATTTTAGATGGACAATAACATGGTTTTATTGGAACATTTCATGAAAAATGATGTCAATTTGAAGTAATAACCTATAAAAATGTGTACTTGTGAAATATTAGAATTAAAAAAAATTCGTGCGATTAAAGGAAAATATCGATGTTCATTTTAAAAATGAAAGGTAATACTCTTTTATATAAATCCATAAGTGAAACAATAAGGGTTTCATAATTAAAAATATAATTTTTATAAAATCAATGGTTTCAAAAAATTATTATAGAATTCACTTGAAATTGGGTAAGAATTCAGGAAGTTCCCATAAACACGATTTCTTATCAGGAAGTATTGAGGAGGGAACCACCAAAAAAATGTATATCCCTAAATGACAATGATGAATGGGAATTGATACAAGAGTTTGTATAATGTAAAAATTATTATTAATATTTACATGAAAATATACTATAACTTCATTTGGGTAAAATAATAGATAGAGAAATCTGATGGAATAATGGAGGTTCGGGTATAATCCCTTACCTTAAGTCTGATGGTGTCCATCACTTGATCATAATGTCCTGGATAATCAAATTACATTAATTAATTAATATGTATATATCATATTATTCTATTAATTGATTTATTAAAGCCTTATAATGTTCATTCATTTCCTTTTTTATTGGTTAAGAGGTTTAATTTCATTGTTTTGAAGTGTTTGTTTCCTTGGTTTTTAATATTAGATTAATTATATACAAGTAAGGATAAACATTTACAATGAAAATTGTCTCCAAAATTTACGTTTATTTGTTTTTATTGATAATATAGAATAATACATGTTTATAAAATTAATTTGGTCATTTGGAGTGATGATGAATCATTATATAAAACATTAATGATTACCATTTTGGTTAATTGGCGGTTTTTTATCACATCGAACTAATTTTTAATTATAAATTAACATCACATATAAAAAATATTATAAAACCATAAAATAGACATAATACATATATTATATTCTGTTTCAACCATCAAAATGGTTTCATGACTATTATTGAAGATGGTAAAATAAATAGAAAACATGCAGTCCTTGAATGTGATAAATTAACACATCTCATATGGTGTTTTAATTCCTAGTATAAAAAGACGGGAAAGAAGAGATGATAATGAATTTTTAAAAAATAAAATTACATTGATGTTATTGTATTTTTCACAACATTTTTCTTAAAAGGAGGTTAGGAATGAAAAATAAATAAATAAACATGAAAGAAAATAAATGAAATGAAAAGATTAATTTATCACTTGAATATATCATCCTTGAGAACCTCTTTAGGGGAGAGGATATGGTATTTTGAAGAGAAAAAAGTGTTGATAGACATGGTATAGGGGATTTGGGATATATTTGAGTAGAATGTGAACTAAGTGCAAGGCTTGAGAAGTGTGAGGAGAGGGGGTTAAGAGGGGCAGTATTTATAGTGGATTAGAGGAGGGGGTTTCCATAATTGTAATCATTAGTTTAATATTTTTTCTCAATAATAATAATAGTATTAATTTTTTTGACAGAAAAAATTATATATATCATGTGAGTTGGTAAAAATGGCAATTTATATCATCCATGACTCATGCATGATGCATAAATTCATTTATTAAGCATTTATCCTAAATTAGTATATTTTATAGTTCAACAAAAATTCTAGTATTTTATAAAAATCATAAGAAATTACCACAAAATCTTATTTATGTTATTGAAGTTAAAATTAACTCCATTTTATTAAATTAATTTTCTAAATATGTGAAATTAAATTTTTAATTAAAACCTAAATGTACATGAAAAATATAAATTTGAAAATGAAAAAATCTTTTCCAATACATTGAAAAATTAATTAAGATCTCTCAAAATGATCTTATAATACATATTCATAAAAAAATTTAT
This sequence comes from Viscum album, assembly GCA_963277665.1. Lineage (NCBI taxonomy): Eukaryota > Viridiplantae > Streptophyta > Magnoliopsida > Santalales > Viscaceae > Viscum > Viscum album. Next base: position 1,756,349,549 of record OY728159.1, on the reverse strand, counting down.
TAATACATTTTATGAAATTTAATTCTCTTTTAAATTGTTAAATTATTCATAAAATTGTAATTAATTATAAATGACATAAAAAATACCAACACCTCATTAATATTTTTTAAAATATTTACGTACTTATACAATTATATAATTATATCATATTGTCCCATATAAGATGGATTATTTTTATTAATACATTCATTAGTGAGGTTACTATTCAGTTGGATGGTTTACTATTCATAAAGGTCACATTAAAATTCTAAAGGTCATGTTACTATTTCATTGGTATATGTTGCTTAACTTCTAGAGATACTTTTTCTCGGTGATTATTTTTTATATGGTTTGTATTGTATTCTATATATAATATTATATAATTATACTATAAGACATAAATAAAAGAATGGAATATCATTGAGAAAACAATGGTTTATTACATTTAAATCTCATTTCCATGGGATATGTTGTGATGCCCAAACGTCCCCCTATGGGCCCAACTATAATGATTCCATAAATTCAAAATGAATCACCTATGTCTTCTACAAATGATGTTATACTACATGGAATTTCATGAACTATGTATTGATGGATTCTCATATTTCACGAGTTATGTGGCATTGTTTGAAAATCAATCCTTGGGTCCAGCCGCAATATTAACACTCCCTACATAAGTCTATATATGTTTTTAATGCATGCCATTAAACTACAGAGTTTCATAAGAACTACACGTGGTTTGATTCCTATAAATTCGGGACATGAAGTTACATATAAACATATAATCCTAGACACAACTACAAAAATAAATAGAAATAATTCCCATCTCTCTGTACAAGACAAACATGAAAAGAGAGAGTTTTTTGTTTAAGTACTATATGTGGTTTGAATATATTTTTCCTAAGAAACATAATAAAGCCGAAACATTCACCCTTTGTCATAAATATAAAATGTTCATCTTCTTACGTTATATTCCATATCCATACCACACGATGATAAATTTTATGGAAATACATCCCCACTGTATGACATTAAACTAAAATTCAAACATCTTGTCCAAATGATATTAAAACTACACAAAAGTATGTGTCCATACTTCTTGGAATTATACTACAAGTAAAACATCTTTCTCACATGACCTTAAACATGCACAAGATATAGATCCTTACCACATTACATTAAACTAAATGGAAATCATCTTAGTTAATTAACATTAAAACTACATGAAAAAAGACCCCTATACACGATGATAAAATGTGTATTCTTTCTCCCATTTAAATTCCTTATCAAAGGACTACAAGAGACATAACTCAGTCAACCAGAGTATGAGATTCTACTACCATATTTTAAAATTGCCTCAATCCATATACCACATTTCAAATATTTTATGTGTCTGGTTGCCACAATATGGTAATTTACCTTAAAAATGAAAAAATTGATCTCTCGGTTGGCTATGCTATTGATGTATAATGGATTTAGACCCACTAATTTATGAAATATTGATCCAATATAAAGTTTTATTTGATTTTCATGATCCCAAAGTCACCAAAGATAAACCGAACATATTAGTCTGTTGAGCCACATACCCAATATGACTATCTCATATAATTTATCATGACTGATGGAACGTGATCTAGGAATTACAATATTTCCACCGCCTAATTAGAAGGATGTTGGTGTACTCTTCATGATGGGTATCATAATTAGTCTATTATGTTATATCTTATGTATTAGGTCCATGTGAAAAATGACCCGAAACAACCTATTCCTTTGTTAAAGCTGTACAACCATAAACTGAAGCCTACAATGGTCTTAATCTCATGTCCTCAAACTGCTAACAAAGGATACACAAAACATACTAGGTTGAAAACATGTAATTGGATGTATAAGAAAATAGAGAGTCTCCACCAAAGGAACACGTCATCATCAAGTATTAGGAAAAGTCCAGGGCACAAAAATATAATGGATGAGGCTCATAGGGTCAACTTTTTAACACTATTAATAGCCATGTTATTCTCAATAGACCTCCCAATCTAGAAAAAATTTAGACAAATTATTTTTCACATCATTTTAATGCGAGAATATATTCTCTAGGTAGTGACACAACTTTTTGGGTTCTCTAACCCTACTAGGATATTACACATTCATCAAATCACACTTCATGATGTGGGTGTCTCAGATCATTATAAACCCTTCATGGACCATGGAAAAGATATATGGCTTCAAATGACCCATTTTGTGACTATGCACACTTTCCCATGGCTCCTGCATATGTGCTGATGCCCATAAAGAAAATTTTTCACTCTAAAAAAAGGACATTGTAATCCTTTTGAGCCCTAAAATCATCGTCAAAACACTCAAAATCTTACCATGTATGAAATACTCTCAATTTGTATTTCCAATATTATCATCACGATCTGATCACTTTGGACAATGATTTTCAATCTTTGTACCAAACTATCCAAGAGGATTTGACATTATCAATATTTCGTCACTGTGTTTTGTACCCTTTGTCAACTAGGGAATGCACCACTTCTTTATCGAAATAATGGTGGCCCATTCCCTATGATTTGAAATCATATGGTGTTCATATTAGGCTTCGCAGTAAGATATAAACATCCCAAGCGTTTTAGATCCCTTCCTATATAGTTTTCCTTCTATACCTGAATTCATTATCTTGACATTGGAGTGTTTTAGGATCATTCATATCCATATTAATGAAGTGGAGATCATATTTTTTTTCCATGAAACCAAAACATAAGGTCCATGACCCTCACACAAATGGAATCACCAAATTTTTAGAAAGGATATTTAGTCCTTGCAAGACTGGAAAATAAAACAATAGAAACCAACATGTTAGAGTGTTACAAGTCATCACTATCTTGTCTACTCCATCCTATAACCACAATATTACGATTCACATCATCCACACTCCAACTATCTAGGAAAACCTAGTATTATTAATATTTCTCCCTCAACAAATATTACCTCTATCAATCTTCCATAGCCCATAGAAAAGATATATGACATCAAGGGACACTTTTATTGACTATGCTTGCATCCCTTTGGATCCTGCATATTCACCTATGGATGTCAACTAAATGTGCCACTATACAAAAATGGTTTTATCTCCACATGTGTCTTGAAAACACCAATATAAAACCAAACACCTCATATTTTTTTAGATCATTCCTGGCATTTATGCACCATATCAAATTACCATATAGTTTTTCTGATCTAAAATAACTTATTTTAATGAAATAGAAGGTCTTATATAAATTTTCATAAACTAAAGATATATAATGTTCTAGAAAAAATACCTTAAACTAAAGCAATATCATGTCTAGTCTAGGAGCCCGTAAACTAATTTGATAGAAGGTATGAGCTCAAAGAACATAAAATAAGGACATATAAGGTTTGAGCAAGAAAAATTGAAACAAAATAAATAGAATGTCTGAGATAAATAACTTTAATATAAATTTATTTAAGTTATGATATAAATTACTATAAATTAAAGAGATATCATATCCAAGCTAAAAGAACACATACTAATGTTATATTAGGGATAATCTAAAAGACCTTAAAATAATGTACATGAAATTTTTTTAGCCTGAAAACTCTGGTAAGGCCCACTACAAAGACCTAACATGCTAAAAATTCTCTATCTAAGAATATCACATTATGTGAAATACAAATCTCTCTCCTCTAGGGCTTGTATTGTTCCTGATTATCATTCCAAAAATCATGTGATTTCAAAATTGTTGGAAAAAATTATCAATATAGAATCTCATTTTGTTAGAAATTCATGGGCATCTATTGAAATAAATCTATTAGAATTAAAAATTTCAATTATAGGGGTTCATGTTCATTCAATATAATGAGAGGTATGGTTGTCATGTGTGAATCATGAAATATCCAAATGATAAAATTCATGCATATCATTAATGAAAGGAAAATTGGAAAACACGTATAAATTTCTAGAAGATGATTTCATTTATATAATGAATAATTTGGAATCCATTAACATCTTGATATACAACATAGTGGCCCAAGATTACATTAGAATGAGTTTATTTTTGATCGAAATGAGTGAAATTATAGAGGGTTCAAATGTTGATGCTGATATTTTCACATCACACACATTTATATTGAAGGAAATAATCCATGAATTTTGGAAATGGGTAGAATATGTTTTATGACATCTTCTTTAGTCACATTCATACATATTTTTGTCTTTACTCGTGTACATGGGGTACCATCCCATGTTTTTTGAAAAATAAATAGAAATGCATGGAACTTTGTTTTATTTATATATTTATAAATAGACATTAAAAATAATTTTTCCACTTTAATGTTTTGAATTTCAAGAGACTGTCATCTACCATTGTCTTTAGTATGTTATTTAGAGTCTGATGAAACCAACTTGTTTTTTTGTGAATAGTAACATACCATTATGAATAGTAATATGACCCTAATTAATAGTAAATTTTATTATTATTTAATTTCTTAAGTATTTTAGATAATTACATCTCCCTTAATTTTTCATCATGTTATAGAAATAGTTATACAATTAGAATTGTTAATTAATGAATTAAGTATGTTTTTTTTAAATAAATTAATAAAATTTAGAAAATTATTTTCCAAAAATATACTTAATATTTGAATTATACACATTGAAAAATGATTAGAATTAATTTTAGATATTTTTATGAAATTCTAGAATTTTCGATGAATAGTGAAATACGATAAAATACCATATATGATAATTACTAGTAAAATAAACTATTTATGACATCATAAGTGATGTAAGTCCACGTGGTTAAAACTCACATTCCATTATTACAATTTTATGTCTCATTATATAATACTATTCATAATAATTGGAAAAAATATTGTAATAATGACTAAAATAAAGAAAAATACCCCCTCTCTTCTACAATAAATAACACCCTCACTTCCCACTTCTTTCCACAGCTCTCAAGCCATTATCCATTTATATAAACTGCCCAATACTCTTCCCAAGGTTCTTACCCATGTCCTAGAGCATTTGGTCTCACCAAAATACAAAAAACATAGCCTTTAAGAATGATCTATAGGAGAAGAGATCATGAGGTAACCATCCTCTTTTATTTTCATACTTTTCATTAATTTTTTGTTATTTTCTTCCATTCCCATTATCTTATGTTGGGATATGTCATTTCATATCCCCCCATACTGTCCATATTATGTAAGAGTGATGATATATACCATTTCTATCATCAAAAAATATTTATGATATTTTAAGAGACGTCATTAGGCTGCTGAATTTTCATGAGAAATTTCTCAAGTTTTCTTTTATTTCCAGATTCTTTTATTTTCTTCTTCATTCCTCATCTACTCTTAAACAAGTGGCATGAAATCTCCAAGAATCATATATATTTAGGATTTTCTCATTTTCATGGAAAAATCATCATCGTTCATCTCCTCCTCTCCCACTTATTCATGGAATTAAAAACATCATCCATGATGTGCCAAATTACAGACATTGTGGATGATGTGATTTAATTTTTCATTAAATACATCAAGTACTGTCATGAAACAATTTTTTATTTTTGAACCGGGTTATAATATATTTATTATTCATTATTCATGGTTATGTAATTATTTTGTACACATGGTTTTAATTTATGAATCAAAATGAGGTCGTTATTATCAAGGAACAACTAAAATGATCTAAATGAATATCATTAATGTTTAATGTTATGAATCATCCAAATGTATGAATTCAAAATGTTAAATGGAATAATTTATGGTACTTGAATCATTTAAATACTACTCCATTAAAATTATATACTTTCACCTCCAATAGACCAGAACAACCATATTGAACCAATCTTGGAAATCATGTAAAGATATCACCCAAAAATAGTGCATGGAGAAAAATACTAACAATTAAAGAGTGAAATGATTTTAATAAATGATCATAGAAAATGTTATAAACATGAATTTTTTTTTGTAATATAAAAATAACACTCTTTTAAATATTATACAGGATTTTTAAACAAGTTTAATGTAAGACAAACCCTAGGTTAGGGAATTCTTATCCTGATTTCCATCATTTGGGTTAACCTTATTCTTCATTATTTATGTGGTATTTAAATTTTTTGGGTGAGGAATTCATATTATAATATGTTTAATAATGTATATTTATAGATTATATACTAATTACATCCTTTCAATTATGTCTCACTTCAATTATATGATATTTACAACAGGGTTTTCTTTTAATATCTTCTTTTAAAATTCTGTTTTACAAAATTCAAAATCAATGATTTTATGATAATATCAATGTTGTATGATTATGTTTTGGATCATGGGCATGGTTTATGATGATGTTTAGGACCTATATTTTCCTCCAATGTATTGGGTAGGTGTTTGTTGGAGGTCGGTCGTATGTTTACTCCATGTGTAACTACGATGGTTACACAATTTGTAATGTAGCCACAAGGGTTACAATTTTTAAGGTAGCTGTGTGGGTTAAAATATTGTGTAAGTAAGGCCCTAATACGCCTTTATGGTTATATTTATGTACTAATTTTTGTGGGAATCTTTTGAAAGTATCATGTTTTAAAAAGTATGAATATATGGGCGAAAAGTATATATTTTGAAAGTGATTTCATATGTTACATGTATTCCTGGACTAATGGGTTTTTTTATATCTCTCACTGATGTTTTTCTGCTCATACCTTGTTTTTAAATTATTTTCACTTGTTATAAGGATGTGTATGAAAGTGAAGGAATCCATGTTAAATGTTATAAGATCAATTAAAGAAATAATGTTTTATTTAGAATGTTTTAAATTTTGGAAGGATTGAGTACTATTTTTATGGTATCTACTATGCAATAACGTGTTCTGTTATGAATTTATTTTCCCATTTCTATAAAGATATAAACATGAAAAGATACTCAATGTAAAAAGGAATTAATTTCTTGACTAAATTCAAGACTATATAATTTAATAAGTTCAGGTCCTTATAGTTTCTATCAGATAATGATTTAGATATCTTTTGTGATTTGGGTGATGTTAATAGAATACTATAAATGATTTTCACTCATATATTAACTTGAAATGTTATAGAAAAATAAATACCATCATGTTTCTTCATCTATGTTTGTTTTTTTCAAATGTTTGTCAACAGAATAAATAGGGAAGCTAAAGAGGAGAGGCCCCGATGTAATGAAATCCTTCCGAATCTGCAGCCCAGAATGGTAGGGATTGGAACATTGTAGTTTGTGATATTAATGGATCTTCTAAAACAATTTATAAATGGTCGTGGAATCAATGCAAGAGAATAACTAGAGGTACCCCAATAGAACATAACAATAGTGGAACTTTTTATGAGACAATATCCTCCTGCTATCAATGGATCTTCTGACCAAGTAGTAGCTGATGGATGGATTGAAGCCCTTGAAATGATATTATATGTTATGGGATATTAAATCAATCAAATGGTATGTCTTGAAATTCATCTTTTTGAAGGTGAAGCTGATTAGTGGTGGTCAATGGTAATGAATATCCAGGATAGAGTGTATTTTTATGTTTTTGTGTGGGATGAATTTAAAAGTCATTTCCTTGAAAAATAATTTCCTATGGTGGTGTGACGTAGGACAACAAATAAATTTCATGAATAGAAATGGGAGAAAGATTCAGTGGTCTTGTATGAGGTGAAATTCCCTCAACTGGCGATGTATGCTCCAAATATTATTCCGGATCTTCATAGAAAAATCCACCACTTTTACTCAGGACTAAATCCATCGTATCGAAGGGCATTGGCCTCCTATAAATTCAAAAGTTATTATAAACTTTTCTGATGTGAATAGTGGGTAGAGATGTATTTTGCTGATGATCACGTGTATTTTGTAAAAAAAGATAAGAATATATGTATATGTTATGTAATGGGTAAGAATCAACCAAATAAATATAATGGTAAGATAATCTAGTTTCATATTTGTGAAAAGTGTGGCATAAAGCACCCTAGGGAATGTCTTAGAAAAATTAGGAAGTGTTTTATGTGTGGAAATCTTGGACATATTGCCTAAGATTCTATTGAAAATGATTGAACGGCTTATCCTGATATGAAAACTGTAAAGTGTTTTTAATGTGGTGAGATGTGTCATTATGCAAATGACTACCCAATGAGAGATCTGAATGATGTAATGAATCCAGAATGCAAGAAGAAAGTTTTAGTGAGATTCTATGTGACCATGTCAATGAACGTCAGACCATCCAATGAAGTTGTATCAGGTATATTTTTTGTTAACTCAGATTTTTCTAGTGTTCTGTTTGAATTGGGGTCTGCACATTCATACATCTCTAAGAACATCTTGGGTAAATGGGAAATATCACCTCAACAAATGAGACATGAAATTGTTGTTAAAACACTATGGGGAAATTTTATAGCTTAGAGGAATTATAAGAATCTTCTTATTGTGGTCAATGGGAAAACATTACCTACAAACCCTGTTGTTTTACGCAATGTAGAGTTTGATGTTATTCTAGGAATGGATTGGATTTCTGTTCATAATGCTAAGATTGACAGTAGAGCTAATGATGTTGATTTTTCAAAAAGTGTTTCTTTTTGTATATAAGAATTAGCCCATACAATCGATAACATATCATGAATCTGAGAAACTATTGAAATATGGAAATGAATATTAACTGGCTCATATTGGTGAAAACAAGGGAACTGCTCCAATTAATGATGTCCTAGTGGTAAATTAATACCTTGATGTTTTTTCTGATGAGATATCATGTGCCATACCCTATCGAGATGTCGAATTCAAAATTGACATAGTTCCTCATGCCAATAAAATTTCAAAACCCCTCATATCATATGGCTAAAATAGAAATTATTGTATTGAGAAATGATTTTCATGATTTTCTTCATAAAGGATTCATTCATCCTTGAACTTCGCCATGGGAAGATTTTATTTTTTTGCTAAAATGAAAGATGGTTCCATGAGAATTTTAAATGATTTTAGAGCTTTGAATAACATCACTATTAAAAAAAGTATCATTTGCCTCATATCGATAACTTGTTTGATTAGCTCCAGGGAGATCAGTACTTTTCCAATATTTAATTGAGATCCAAATACCATCAGTTGAAGGTGAAGGATGATTACATCCCAAAAACAACCTTTCATACTAGATATGGGCATTATGAATTTGTTGTTATGTCGTTTGGGTTATCTAATGCACCTATAGTATTCATGAATCTTATGAATGGAGTATTTCATGAGTTCATGGATTAGTTGGTGGTTGTCTTTATTGATGACATTTTGTTGTTTTTATAAAAATAATGAGGAGCAGAAAAACATCTAAGGGATGTTTTACAAACCTTAAATGAAAATAAACTATATAGAATATTCAAGAAAGTGTGATTTTTGGTTGGAAAAGTTTTATTTTATTGGGAATATTGTAAATAAGGATAGAATAATAGTTGATCCTGCCAAAACAAAACTGGTTAATGAATGTACAAGACCCAAAAATGTTACAGAGATTCATAGTTTTCTTGGATTACCAGGTTATTATAAGAGTTTTGTTAAGAACATTTCTAGGTTATCTAGACAAAAAAAATTAACACAGAGAGGGATTAAATTTGATTGTACAGAAGAATGTGATGTTTTATTTTAGGAACAGAAGAAAAGATTGGTGAATGTGCCATTTTGTGCTTTGCCTTCTCGAAATAGTGAATTTTTCATCTACAGAGATGCTTCATTAAAGGGACTTGGTTGTTTTTTGATGCAGAATGATCAAGTAATTTCTAATTCTTCAAGACAACTAAAACATAATGAGCTAAATTATCCAATTCATGATTTGGAATTGGTAGCTATAGTTTTTTCTTTGAAAATTTAGAGGCAGCATTTATATGGAACCAAATGTCAAATATATACTGACTACAAAAGTGTTAAGTATATATTCACTCAGATATAATTAAACATGAGGTAGAAAATATGGATTAAACTGATAAAGGATTATGATTGCACAATCAATTACCATCTGTGAAAACCAAACAAATTAGAGGATTCCTTGAGTCGGAAATATCATGCCTCATTAACCATGTTAGATTTGGAACATGATCTCTTGATTGATGATTTTTTTAATTTTGTCTCAAAAGGTGTTGGTGTAGAGAATGTGTCTATTTTGATTCAGGCTTCAGTGTAGTCTTCGTTGTCTGACAGAATTAAAAAAGCACATATGGAAGACTGTGAGCTACAAATAAAGGTTGAAATGGGTATAATCGGTATGTCTCTAGAATTTAACATTGAGGAATGTTGTGTTTTATGTTTTAGAGAGTGGATGTCTGTGCCTAATGATTCTCTGGTGAAGAAAAATCTATTTTGTGAAGCTCATAGTTCTCCATTTTCAGTTCATCCTGGCAGTACTATGATAGACAGAGACATTCAGGAGCATTATTGGTGGGATGGAATGAAAAGAGATATTGCAGATTTTATTGTGAAATGATTAACATGTCAATAGGTTAAAGGAGAGTAGTATTTACCAAAGAGGGTGTTTCATGCTTTTCTAGTGCCATATTGGAAATTGAAGAATGTATCTATGGAATCTGTGGTGGGACTACCCAAGACTTCACGAGGTAAAAATGCGATTTGGGTTATTGTTGATCGGCTAACAAAATCTGTACATTCTCTTTCTATTTGAGATACAATGTCTTTGGATCAACTTTCTCAACTGTACCTCAATGAGATTTTTAGGCTACACTGAGTTTCTATTTCCATTTTATCTGATCGAGATCCCAAGTTCACTTATAACTTTTGGAAAAGACTTCAGAAGTCTTTGGGAACGTAATTTAATTTTAGTAAAGCTTTTCATCCTCAATAAGATTTTCAATCAGAATGAACGATTCAGACAATTGAGGATATGATTTGATCTTGTTCAATGGACTACCATGGAAGTTGGGATCCTCATATTTCATTAGTGTAGTTTTCCTATAATAACTGTTTTCATTCCAGTATTCAGATAGACCATTTTGAGGCTTGGTATGGGAAGTAGTGATGTACTCCAGCGTTTTGGGATGATTTCTTTGAAAGAATGTATATGGGGTTTGAATTAGTATAATATCTGGATGAAAAAGTGAAGATGATCCATCATCACAAGAGGACACCTCAGAGCAGGTAGAAAAGTTATTCATATAACAGAAGGAAATACTTCTCATTCGAGGTAGGTGAATATGTTTTCCTTAAAATATCTCCTTGGAAAAGTGTGATGTGTTTTGAATGAAAGGAAAAAATATGTCTTCGATTGATCGATCCTTTTGAAATCTTAAAAAAAGTTGTAATAGTTTCATATCGAGTAGCTTTTCCTCCAGGTTTTTCTCAGGAGAACAATGTTCTCCATGTATTGATGTTGATAAAGTATGTTCTTGATTCATCACATGTCTTTAGCCCAGAAGCAGTTCAAGTGGAAGAGAACTTTTCTTATGAAGAGAAAATAGTTCAAATTCTTGATCAAAGGGAACATTTATTGCATAATAAGTTAATCCACCAGGTAGAGTATTTTTGGAGAAACCATATGGTTGATGAAGCAACAAGGGATTCTGAAAATTCTATAAGGTAAAGTTACCCTCAGTTGTTTAATAAGTAAATAAAATTGCGAGGACATAATTTCCAGAATGAGGGGATAATGGACCACCCCAAATTTTTATAAAAATAAATTGATATACATGGTTTTTTTAAGTAGATATTTATAATTATCCTTTAACAATAATATTTTCACTTTTATGTTTTGAATTTTAAAAAACTGCCATCTACGATTGTGTTTAGAAAGTTATTTAGAGTCTGATGAAGCAACTTGTTTTTATATGAATAGTAACATACCCTTAGGAATAGTAATATGAATAGTAATATGCCCCTAATGAATAGTAAATTTTATTATTAATTTATTTTCGTAAGGGTTTGAGATAGTAACATCTATGTTATTTTTAAAACGTTATATAGAAGTAGTTATAGACTTAGAATTGTTAATTATTGAATTAAGTATGATTTTTAAAGAAATTAAATTAATAATATTTGGAAAATTATTTTAAAAAAATGGAAATCATTTTTGAATTCTAAATGTTGAAAAAATTGTTAGGGTATATTTTTATGACTTTTTTGAAATTCATGAATTTTCGATGAATAGTGAAATATGAAAAAAAATACCATATAATCATATTACCAATAAAATACACCATTTATGACATTATAACTGATGTGAGTCCACATGGTTCGAACTCAAATTCCATTATTACTATTTAAGGTCACATGAACTATGACTATTCATAATATTTGTCAAAAATATGATAATAATGACTAAAATAATGTAAAATACCCCCTCTCCTCCTTATAAATACCACCCTCACTCCCCTCAACATCCCACACCTCTAAAGACATTATCCATGCCTAATTTTTCCGCAATACTCTTCCCAAGGCTCTTCCCTAGGTCCTAGAGCTTCTTCTCTTACGAAAATTCCAAAACCAAAGATCTTAAGAAGGATCTCAAGCAGAAGAGATCAAGAGGTAAACATCCTCTTTTATTATTTTTCTTTCATTTTATTTTATTCCCTTCCATTACCTTTGGATTAATTTGTGATTTTTCATTTAATATCCCCCTTACTATTCATATTATGTATGTGTGATGATATTTCCCCTTTCCCTCATCAAATTAATTTTATGAAATTTTATGTGACGTCGTTATGCTGCTGAATTTTCGTGAGAAATTTTCTCATGTTTTCTTTTATTTCAAGAATCCTTTCTTTTCTTATTCAATACTCACCTTCTCTTAACGAAGTGGCATAAAAGATCTAGGAATCATATTTATTACAGATGTTCTCATGTTCATGTAAAATACATCATCATTCTTATTCTCCTCTCCCACTCATTCAATGAATTAAAAACGTTTTCCATAATATGTTGAATTACCGACATCGTGGACGATGTGATTTCATTTTTCATTAAAACCATCAATTATGGTCATTAAAACATTTTTATGGTTGAACCATGTTATAATATATGTATTATGTCTCATCCATGGTTCTGTAATTCTTTTGTACTCATGGTTTATATTTATAAAACAAAATAAGGTCATTATTATCAAGTAACCACTAAATTAATCTAAACAAATATCATTAATGTTTAAAATTATGAATCATCCTAAAGTAAGATTTCAAAATGTTAAATGTTATAATTTAAGGTACTATAAATAAGTAAATACTAATTTATTCCAATTATGGATTTTCACTTCAAATCGACAAGAACATCCCTCATGAACCAATCTTGGAAATTAAGAAACGAACTCACCAATAAATACTGCAAGAAGAAAAATACTAAAAATAAAAGGGAGAAATGATGCAATGAAATGATAATATAAGTTGTTATAAATATGAACATGTTTATTTTTAAATAAAATTTTTAGTCTTTTAACAATTATACATGAATTTTAAACAACTTTTAAGTAAGAAAAACACGATGTAAGGGAATTCTCAACCAGATTTCAATACATTATGTTAACCTTATTCTTCATTATTTATGTTTTATTTAATTTTTTTTTGTGATAAATTCTTATTATTATATGTTTAAATATGTATATATACTGATTATATACATATACCATCAACTCTATAATGTCTCAAATCAATTATAGGCTTTTTATAAGGGACATTTCTTTTAAAATCCTCTTTTAAAATTCAGCTTAACAAAATTTAAAAGCAATGTTTTTATGAAAATATTCATGTGGTATGATTATGTTTCGAATCATTGGAATTTTTTATGATTATTTTTGGGACCTATTATCCCCCAATGCATTGGGAAGGCATATGCTGGCGGTTGGTTGTATGGTTACTCCAAGTGTAACTATGATAATTACAAAAATTTTAAGGTAGTCGTGTGGGTTACAATTTATAAGGTATCTATGAGGGTTGAAATAGTATGTAAGTAATTCCCCAAATACCTTTATGGTTTTATTTATGTTTTTATGTTTGTGGGAGTCATGTGGAAGTATCATTTTTTAAAAACTAATTATATATGGGTGACAAGTATATCTTTTGAAAGTGATTTCATATGTTAAATGTGTTCTTGGAATAATTTGTTTTTTTATATCCTTTAATGACATTTTTGTGCTCATCCCATGTATGTAAATGATTCTCACAGGTTATAAGGAGGATTAATAAAGTGAATGAATCTAGGTTAAATGTTTTATGATCTATATAGAAAATCACGTTTTATATGGAATGTTTAAAATTTTGTAAGGAATGAGTACTATTTTTATGGTATCCACTCTATTATAATATGTAATTTTATGAATTTATTGTCCCACTTTTCAAAATATAAATTATTGAATAGATATTAAATGTAAAAATGATGTTATTTCTTGAATAAATTCAGGACTATGTAATATAATATGGTCGGTTCCTTATACCATGAGTGGATACAACACAATAGAGTACTTCCAGTGGATGTTCTGTCTCACAGTGAAACTAAATTTCTGAAATAGTTGAATGAAATTTGATCAAAATATGAACCAATTCATGATATAATGTAATGGGAAGAAGGAAAATCATTTATGTAACGCATACTCATGGGAGGAGAAAAAAAACAACAAACCTGCTTAGCCAAGTGCACTATCGAACATTGCATACAATCCCATGAGAATATGTGATTGATTGGTAAATCTTGTATGTATTGATGACATCATGAGAGGAGACCATCATGAATATATTCACTCCATGAATAGAGGCTTTTATACAAAATAGTGATCCCTAGGAATACCCCATGTGTTAATAACCTCTACTTCATATGCATGAAATACCCTATATAGTAAGTGTGAAAACATGAACCATAAATGTGGAAACAAGATGATGTCATGATTGTATGTTTAGAAGATTAGAATGTTACCCATATGATCTGTAATACCTAGTCTGGATAACCCACGCATGTGGTGACCGCATCACATGATGCATTCACCAAGACCATATAAGAATTGTAGCACATTCATGACGCCTCTAGAGTGGTATACGCTTCCATAAGAATCTATTCATAAATTAAGAGATGAAAATGGGATCTATATCCATGACGTCTCATTTCCATTTTCAGGACAAGAAACAAAGAAACACTATTCCCCAAAAAGATCACATAGTGATGGATATGGTGACGTGGAGCAGCTGATCCTGAAAACATGTTGGTCATATAGGGACTCTGTATAGATATGTGATTCCACAAAAATGATATGTGTATGGTTTATGAATGATAAGAAAAATACAAAACCATAATCTTGGATCAAATACTCACATATGAGGTATAAAACATGAAGTAGATAAGCGTATGGTCTACCACATTGGGTGCATGGGAGAACTCCAGGTTAATCTCTATATCAAGAAAATATGTTATCTGCACTAAATATGGAGTGTGTACTAGAGGAAAATATTGGAGGCCAACAATTTGAACATTATCCACCATTTAGATTAAGATCATTTATTCTCAATAAGAGGAAACTATGCTATATTAAATGAAAACCAGGTATGTGTTGAAGGTGTCATGCGAACTCACTAGAACATCTATATACAATATGAGAATTGGGTTTTTTGTGAAAATGGTGATCTTCAAGAATATCTCATTCCTAAAACATCTATACAAACTCATGAAACTCTAGATGTAGATCATGTGATTATTCGAGGCCTTCTTGAGGATACATTATAACACTTTATGAATAATGAGATTTTGGATCTTTTGCATATTTCACTGGAAGAATCACTATTTTCAGGTCTGTTAATGGGTACATCAGTGTGAACAATATAGTGATATTGTAAGATGTTCCACCATTCTCAAGTTCAATGATATGGTGAGATCCTTTGCATAATTATATTGGGATATCAATGTATGGGTAGGTCCTCTTCCACTCTTTAAAGAGAGCACTTCCATTTTCATTACGAAACAATTCATCACAATCCTGTATGATGGTTAATCGAAGAGACTTATATTGGAAGGCCTTCACATATTCATTCATGTAAAGGGATAATACATAACAATCCTCCTTCTCATAATATGTCCTTGAAAAGGTAGTAGAACCACGTATCCTATCAATGGAAGGGTTGTAATATCATGTTCACTTCATTATACCATAAATTTAAGGATAATATATATTCTACACTATCACACAAACTCATAAGGGATCTAAAATCACGATCTTACCTCTCCCTAAATGGATATTAAAATTCTAGATTTCTGGTTATGTGAAGAATTATGGACAACGACTTTGTTCTTGGCTAGGGTCATGTTGTAAAGAATTTTTTTTCCTACACTGTAAAATAGATGAACAAAATAATATTCAAAACTATATGTATCATTCCATTCCAATGATATTACACACTACACACAAGAAATATACATATTTGTATTAGGATATCCTACCGCACATTATTTCTCCTTTTTAAGAAGAAAAATATTCAATGTGCGTGTGTCATAGGAATGAGAAGTGGAGTCTGCATGAGACTCCATCAACTGAGCCCCAATGGGGGATCACAAGAGGATTTGGTTGTCATACAATTCCACCTTTCAAAACATTTTTCATGAAACACATTCGCATTGATTGGGTTATGCAGCATCCCAATAATATCTTTCTATACTTTCCATGCACCCATTGGCATGTTGTCATGACATGTAGACACCCATTATCACACTATGGAATTATACAACCATGAACATGCGACATATGAAAGGTGAGTAAACCAAATATCCTTAACAATTATTTCACACTATCAAGAGATCCATCGATGACCATGTGGGGTATCAAATTCATGTAGAGAAATTTTCCTTGACATGTTATGCATTTCTTCGGGAGATACAACACTAATCATGTGACACACCATAATAAAACCTGATGACCATAAAAATAAGTTACTCATGCAATTAGAATATAACATATTGATAATGAGATTCACAAATAGACAATATATAAGTGAATGCCTCAAACATCTATGGGAAGTTGTGAGAGAAAATATTCAATGGATAGAAGAATATTATGAGGGTAAAAGAAACTATATTGATGAATGAATGAGATAATGTTTATCATTGAAAAAATTCAAGAAAAATAATGAACTCCTAAAACTATCCTAAAATAAAATTAAGGAGATAATGTGGGAAGAGGTGAGAGATAATCATAGTCATTGAAATACATGTGTTGCACCCTTGGTGATCAGTAATACACCGTGAGTTCTTAGTGACCTGACCGCCACATCCCACGAAAGCCCTTCAGCTTAGCATCCTTTCCACATAATGTGTTTGAGGTATGTCCATGTGTCTTCAAACTCCTCCATTGGAACTCCAATGAAAAATGAATATAATTTTACACAATATTCTTGCACACCCCCATATGATCCATATTGGTCATAGAACACATCACCAAAAAATAGAGTCATTATATTTGACGTTACTCATGATATCCTACATGAATCTCAACCTTTGTCCCATAAATCAAAGGGGATAAAGGGGAATAACGTGAGAGTTCTAGTTTTCATAAAATTATTGAAACTAGTTAAGAATTTTTCAATCCTAGTCCCACGATACCCCTGGAAAAAACCATCCTTGTAACATAGAATGTCCCAGAGTGGACATCGAGCATCACATGGACATGTTTCAACGTGAACTAGGATCATTCTAAGTCCCTTGGACATGTTAAAATAACAATATGGATGTCCTATGACACATCTTTTTGATCAAACATGTCCCCATACAATTGAAAAAAATCCAATAATGGAGGAATTTATGAGAGGGACATGTGGTAACTGAAAATATGGTGACACCATTGGTGTGGTACGTGGAAGAGACTCATGAAGATTCCGGGTACAGTAGCCCTTCCATGAATATAGGATGGACTCTTGCTAGTTATTCTACACAAATCATCGAACAATCGGGTTGGTGATGCCTATAAATTTGCAACCCTACATAAAGAAAGTATTGGACTCTTGACGATTCATATATCAGGTTTCAGACTCTCATGTGAAATGGGTATAATAGAATTATAAGAGTGGATAATATTATCAATGAAATGACTTTCATCAGGTAAAATACCATTCAATAGACAGAGTAGTCATGTTCTATATAGAAGGTACATCGTGTGATCATTCAAAGATCATCCAATGGGAAGTTCGAAAGGCATGCGAAGAACATGCTGAATGTCCTCCAGATCATGCCAGAATCAAAATCCTAATATATAATGAACCTAAGGCCTTTAGAATAATAGTTTTAGAACGTAGATTTAAAGTGGACTACATAAGTGAAAACAAGCTCATGGGACCCCATGAACATCGTGTGAGTCATCCAAGGAATCACAACCGTTCTAGGACTTGCCAACTAGATCTCCTGACAGTCCTCTAACATGATATTTGGGACACAAAAAATCATTCAGACATGTTAGAGAAAGTCATATGCCCCCCTTTGGGACACTAAATTTTTCTCGCAAGACCCTCAGGGTCAATCAACCGAGCCTTGTGATGTCAATTAGATACATATCATAACTCACATAATGAAATTATCTCATATTAGTTATGTCTCAATAGAGTATCTAAGGATGAAAATAAATATCTCACAACACCCTTTGGATAATTCAGCTATGCCCCATGATTCCCTCCTATAATCTTGGCTAGGTCTCACAACATCCCATGGAAAAGTCAGATGAGACCCATGATGCCCTACAATCCTGCCGACCAGGTCTCACGATGGCTTCCAAGGATATTTTCCATTATACATGAAATTGTTTAAAACATGTCTCACTGAATATGGAATCACCATTCATATGTGTCATTATAGGACATGTGTTTTCCACTTGGAAAATCCAAATGGGTAATACGACACCCTCAAAACATCTAGTCATATTCAATAGGACAACCTCATTGTATAAGAACCAATATAAATGGAACTACGACAACTCAGATTACTTCCAAATTTATGATACATAGGACACCTCTGATGAGGTTCATGTTCTATATTGATCATGATGGGAAATTCCAACATCAATTTCCCTTTTAAATTTACTGATATGGTTACTTGTTATCTCTTCCTCCTCACAACGAGCAGAGGTCACGTGGTCTTAAGGAGTTTCAATGATCACGACATCATCACTATAATCTTCCACAATGGTACGACCGATTGTAGTGTGTAATAACCAATATAATTTGAAATATGTAACCTCTGATTCCTACGATATTAAGGATATGTAGGAAACCACTCCCACAGTTCAAACACTAATTGATCGTCCAGGGAAATCCTAGAATCGATGTCCCCTAGTTAACAGAATTACATTGATTACATTCTATCCCCTATTTCTCATAACGGTAATGGATCCCACGGTCTTAGGGACTTTCAATGATCATCAAATTTGTACTATAAACCCAAAAAAATTTATGGTTAGCATCAACATATAAGCCCTGGTAAACTGAACAATGATGACATTGATTCCTATAATAACCAGTATATGTAAGATGCCTTCCTAAGGCTCATGCTCAAATAAAAACCCCTTTCGGTGTTAGTCCTCTTACGATTCATACATCTCATCCATTAGAAACCAATTTTTCCTAGGATATTTTCACCCAGCCCCATACATTAGTGGACTGAATAATCAAATGAACTATGAATACTCTGATTTTTGTTATGCATGGTATACGTAGGACGTCCCACCAGGACTCGAGATTGAATATTCGGTGTCACAGGTAATGTACATGTGTCCTTTCTACATGATGTTGAACATCATGGGTTGAATAAATTATATGGGTTTCAATTCATCCAATAACCAGGATATCTAGGATGCCTCATAATGGCTCAATCCCTCCATAGAATATTAACATCTTCATGGTGTTGTAGCACATTCTGAAACACTTGGTTATATGGATTCATCTTATGAGAAGTAATCCATTTCCAGAAACTGATGGAGAAACTTATATACATATATATGGATCTACTAAGGAGACCCCAGATATTTTCACATGAAAGAGAATTAAAATATAGTGAATTTTTATTGTAATCGGCCATGTGTCGGAATTAGGAAGTGTTATTCAAACATATCTTAAATCTATAAGAGTGTCTCGGAATAGACAACAACCCCCCCCCCCAAAGTGAGATGCACCTAAAATCAAATCATCTTGAACAATGGTAGTTCCCATGAGTCACTAGGATTAAAAAAATAGGTAACCATCAAAATATTGAATGTTTTTCACCTAGCTATAAATCGGTGAAGTGTTATGAGAGTCTGGGAGATATAGAACAAATAGTAAACCCAATGAATGTGATTGGGAGAGGCCCAAAAATTCCACCTCTAAACCAAACCATTGATTGAAACCTATTCCAAGACTTTGAATCCTAATGATACATTCATTGGAATCAATTTAATTTTGAAATTGTTTATAATATCAAAGAAATATTTTTAACAATTTCACTTTTATAACCTGCATTCCCCCCCATAAAATTATATTTTAATCATTTTTGTCCACTTCTATTGTTTTAATTTGAAAAAATGAAGTCCATATTTTGAATGATCAAAATTGATAATGTCATATATGACCAGAAAATTCACTATATATATTAGTGAATGTGATTAAAATTTTAAGGTTAAATTGATCTTAACAAGGGACTAAACCATAACATTATGGCACAAAATGACTTATACACTTGTAAAAAAGATGTTTTGTGGAAATATTTGTAACATATCCTATCATCGCTCTAATTGGGTCCATTATTGTATCCACTATCAACATGAAAATTGTGGGAATAATTCTTTTTTAAAAGTATTACAAGTGTACCACTCCTCTTACACTATAAAATGCCACCACATATCCAGTTTCCTCATCCCACTCAAACAACATCGGCACAACCATGATCCA
Organism: Viscum album; assembly: GCA_963277665.1. Lineage (NCBI taxonomy): Eukaryota > Viridiplantae > Streptophyta > Magnoliopsida > Santalales > Viscaceae > Viscum > Viscum album. Next base: position 1,756,328,667 of record OY728159.1, on the reverse strand, counting down.
CCCAAATAGAATCCCAAAATCCCTCCCATATACCTTGTTGAATTTATTTTGATTGTAAAACTTTGAATGAATCCCATTAGTATAATCCAAAAGGAGTTACCCCATTTTTAAGGAAACACTTTTCGACGATCTCTTTTATTTCATTTTTTTCCACCCCCTCAAATCATATTATTCTAGTTTCATATAATAACAAAACTATATATAATATTCTAAGATGTTTTTATATTTTTTTGAATTACACTAACATATACATCCATCTAATGGGTAACAAACATACTTTTTATGTGAACAGAGATCTACTGCCTCATGAATCAATGATAGTTCATTCTTCCTTTACCCCTATCACACAGGAAATTATCCTTGATAATATAATTATATATGATATATATGGTACTTATTATTTTTTAATACTTCTATAATTTTTTGTAACACATACCTCCATACAATTCATATTATGTAAATATGATAAATCGTATGTGGAAGTGTGGAATACTTCCCCCTAAATGGGATGCGATTAATCCACGTTATACATAGAGTATATTATGTATGATATTAATAATAATATATTAATATATTAGAATTTATTTCAGACTTTTATGTGTTGGGAATGTCACATAGGGCCTACTAGCACCCACCTGTCACTAACCAAGGCAAAGTGAAGGGGTATGATTTTACCAAAGACATCAGTTTTTTTGGTCCCATGGTTGTAAAATAATTATTGTTTAGTATAAGATATGTTTTGTAGAAAGGTGTAAGATTATAAGAACATGAAATGTAGTTCAAAAAGGGGAATAGATAACCTATTAATGGTGAATGTAATCATAATAGGGATTTAGGTTAAATGAGGGTCTTGTGACACTTATGGGTGCTATATCCTCATAATCATATGTTTAACCATTGAGAAGAGTATGTAATGCACTGGTAGAAATGGTATCCAAAAAGTAATGCTTAAATCATTTTTAGTAATGATTTATTATTAGTGAAAAGTTGTAGATTTTTTAAAATAGTTACAAATGATTTTATTTTTAAAAGCATTGTCGAATTTTCAAAAATGGATTTAAAAAGGAAATTGTTGAATTTTGGAAATCCATTTTGTGATGTATTTTATGTGGTAAATAATAAATTTTTAATCATTCAGTTTCATGATATTGAGATTAAATGGTGTTTAATTTTGTTAATTGTAAATTTAACCTGTTGGGTGTTTTAGTATCCAGCTAGAATATGTTGTCGAGAACGTGGTTACAACTATGTGACATGTGAACAAAGAGATGGTTTAGATAATTTTCTCGAGGTTTCAATTCTAAGATAGAGGGAATCATTCATGAACTGAATCTCGTCTCCATAAAAACAGGGACTCAACAAGGCTTTTGACAAGCCGAATGGCATTCCTGATCCCTACTAGTAGGCACATGTTCCAGAGTATCATAAAATAAAATATGGTAATGATTTACCTGAGATTATAAAAAATAAAACAAAAAACTAGTCTAATATAAAAAATCTAGATTTATCAAAACAATCAATCTTCTACAAAAAATATAATTGAATTATATAATTTAAAACAATTCTCAAAGACTATAAATAATGAAGAAACTAAAAATGGATATCCAAGAACCACCTCATAGCAAGAGGCACCACCCACGAGCCATCTCTATAACACTACATCACGAAGGACCGATAAAAACCCAAAACAATAGCACAAAAAGTTTTACCCAATCATGAGAAAAAAGTAACCAAGTCTACATAAATTGAATGGTGTGTGTATGATGTGATCCCAATCCCAGTAGGATTCTACCACTAATGGATTCCTTGTTATAAACATTCAATGATGAAAATCTTGCATGTTTTCATAAACATGATATGGTAAAAATAATTTTAAAGAGGTGAAACTTTAAATAAAACCATTTCCATGTGGGATACATTTAAGAAACAACACTTTTAAATTCAGTTCCCAAGACACTTAAATTTCCATCCAAACTTACCATATACTGACGGTAAGCATAATGTATCTAATGAGCACATGTACTGGGAAAATAACACATTGGCACTGGATCATTGTGGGTCCCATGTACCTCATATCTCCTTGAATGTAACGAAACAAATATCAGTTCTCGTGCACACGGTCCACTAGTATGTATCATATCCATAACCTATTGGTATCTTATCATTATCATCATCATCATCATCATCATAGTTTAGTTAGTATTTTCATCGTCAAACAAGCTATGTGAAAAAAGGGCCAAACCCCTTGGGGTCCCTAGAATACTAGTACAAGCCCACCAACAAAGATACCCATCGAGGTTTTCCATATTTTTCTCAAAAAATTTCCACTATACATGAAATCAAATTTTCACTTTCAAATACCACTTCCATGTCACACATACACCAAACATCCCACAGACGTGTCACATAAAACTCTTTTTAAAAAAAATTCATTTTTAACATCATACTCACACAAAATAGCCCACAAATATATTTGAAACCATTATTTCAATTTTATAAAATATTTTTGTAATTAAAAAACCAATCAAAAAATGTTTTCCTTCTAAAATCACACCATACCGTTCAAAAACACTTTTTAATTGAACACACTCACAAAAATAATCCACTATATGTTTCATATCTCTTTTAATATTCGATTAATTCTTTAATAAATTTTATAAAACGTTTCAATATGGTAAAAATCACATATTATACCTTTCAAAACATAGTGGACCATTTTAAAAACATACACCCACCCAAACTGTACAAAAACATCAGTTTCCCAAATTATGTAACTCCATGACCCATTTAAAATATTCATAAGACACTGTCGAAAAGAATGACAATTTATTCAACAAAAAACCCATTAAAACCCCTCTTTTTGACCAAAAAGAACACTAAGATCCTACTAAAGAATATTTTTCAACCCAAACAACAATTAATACACCAAATTCATATGTTACAATATATACTCACATATTACCACAAGAGATACACAGGGAAAAAATCAATTTGATGAAAAGGTGCAACTATAAAATTAATTGCTTAGAAAAATACAAAAAATGGTTTTCTCAAAGTGAAAATCATGTAAGAAAAATTCAATATAATTTAATCATGCATGATAAATCATAATCAAATTCTTACAAATGAAATCAACTACTTTTTGTGTCAAATCCCCGAATCGGTTTTGCAAAACATCAAACGCACCACCACCGCACCACCAGTGAGTGAAAAGAAATCTAAAACGTCACTAATAAACCATGAAACTCAATAAATAACCCTACGTACATACCCTCACTTCTAGAAATTATAGAACCTCATAAAAAATGGAACAAACCTTAAGCAAATTAGAGGAACATGAGAGGAATCTCAATAAATTGAGAGATCTTGAATAAAAATCCTCAAATAAACTAGTAGATAAATTTCGAAACTACCAAAAATGAAATTAGGGTTAGAATAAGGCTTATTAGGTAATTTGAGAACTTAAATGGGGGGAAAAGAACTAATTGAAGGATTTATGAAATAAATAATTTACCTCTTCAAATCTGAATGATTTGAGACATCTAGGGATGATTCGCCATTATTCATGATGAATAACAGCTCCAAAGAGGAGTATGAGAGTATGGAGGTGTGACTTGGGTATGTGGTATTGGTTTATAGTTAAAATTACTGAAAAAACGTAAAAATTGAATGAGATGTAAAATAATTAAAAAAAACATATTTACTGTAGTTAATGGGCATTCAGGCATGCCCACCACCTTAATAAAAAACCAAAATCAATCATTATTATGGATTCCAATGCTGTCTGAATTGATAATGAGATTTTAATATACCATGGGATGGAAATTGGGAAGTGTAATGGGTGTAAAATCTTGAAAAATGAAGGAGTTATAAAAGAAACAAAAGTTATTATTGAATCAGGAAATGGGCTCAATATTTGGCAAAAATTCGGAAAACCCGCAATTTCCACCAAAAATAATTAGAAGCCCCTTAAACAATATAAAAATAGAATATAAATGAAAAATACCATTAAAATAAGTCATGTATGTTAGAATTATCCCCACTAATGTACTTTACTCCCTCATAAAGCCATGTCAATTCCAAATGCAAAAACAAAACCCAACTGAAAGGCCAAAATTGACTCATTTGCCATGTTTTTCCACCATCGAAAAAGCTAAGATATCTATATTTGATCAATAAAGAAATTAATACTCTCACAATCCAAAAAATACTCCACATTCCTGTAATGATCAATTACTTTCTGAATTCATCTAAAAAGAAACACCTCAAATGCCATCTGAACAAGACTCATGTAGTGTTACAAAACAAACAACAACATCAAAAAAGGTTACACTGACCTTACTTTAACAAAACTGGTGGGTGATTTCAAATCCCAGAGTTTACCCAAGTAATATGTTGGTATTTAGATAGCTCCAAATGAGACTACATACCTCCATGCCAATGGCAGGGACCAAACTGATTTATTGATACAGGGAGACACAACTGAGCTCCCACCATGAAAGAAAACATAAATTGTCTCGAGACGGAATCCAGAAAATAACAGGGGGGAGGCCTGAACAGACTCCCCAACATAAGGGGTATAATCTCATTATATTTTTTCAAAATAATTTATATTAGATCCATAGTGGGTCTCCCCACTATAAGAACCATCCATCTGAACCTACTATCATTGTCTGACAGGAAAACACAACAATATTTAATGAGTAAGAATGACCACAGGGTTAGTCCACACGGTTTAGGGAACCATGTGCTAACAATGAAGATTATTCTTTCCAATGGAGAAACCTCACATAGTTACATATCCATGGGGCATGGCTATGTGGAGATCATGCAATATCTATTGTCTCTTATCGAAGAGTTCTCTAGGTTGGTTAAAATTTACTACTAACCTTTTGCAAATAGTGCGTATTAATCGGCCTACCCCTAATTTAAATCTTCTATCCAAAAAAATATAAGGAAACCAAAGGTGGAAAGTTTGAACATAGGCTACAACATGGAAATGAGGTTCTCCCACGTCTACAACTAAACAAGAACAACTAGAACAAGATGATGACCCTAGAGGTTTATATTATTCCCATATTTCATACTTATACTAGAATTAAACCAAATGTTTTAATTACCCAGGGATTTTCTTGACTATGTGATAGCTTCACAATGGGACCTATGGTTTAAGATCAAATGATTGAAACATATTCAACCTCGTATTAAGGATTTTGAAAACCCCAAATGGAATTTTTTCCTTCTGGTTCCACAAACAACTACACCTATATCCCAAATGAGTTCAACGAGACATAAGACACTCCAAACTCACTTTACCATCGCACAATATTTCACTGAAACATGTGCATAGACGATGAACATACATCACCCCATGTTTCATCAGAATAGAAACAAAAAGAAGAAGGGATATATAGAAACACCTTCCTAAATACAAAGGATTCAGAGATATCCCAAATGGAGACACACTTCTGACAAAACCCCGACTCACCATATATTTTATAACATAACATATAAAGTCAAATGAGAACATGAAATAATGAGTCACTAAACATGACCATTGTGAGTGCTAAAAACATTACCTGGAGAGGGAAATTATATAACAATCCCAAACATCACACAATTCTAGAATGTACCCATAATAGCCTCTCATAACCAAACTTCCTATGCCAGTTTTTTAACATGGACCCCTTCTTTAAAGAGACTACCAAGGACCCAGAGGCCCTCTTTGAAACCATCCACACTAACAATCCCAAACTACCTCCACCTCTGACGAATCACGTAACTTAAGAAACTAAAGACTCTTTCAAACTTCCAGAAGCACTCTTCCAATACAATAGGATCCAAAAAAAGAAGAATGAAAATGGTGTAAACTCAATCCACAATGCTCATGAAAAAATTACATTAATGATCAACTAGAGCATATTCAAATGGTGAAACAATATTTTTGCACATTGGTCATGAATTACCTCGTAGTGGGGGAATACCTTATCCAAAGTTATTACCCTAGGAACTAAGAAATCTGGTCTATAGGTCAATATATATGACAAACCAGATCAAAACGCTTGAATAGAACCACTATAAAGTCATCCAAAAAAATTTCTCAGAAGAGACCACTAACCATCCATTAAATCAAGCATATCGACCAAAAAAAACCAAAACACCATTCAAACAAGAGGGGTTATTATACTTAAAACATACAAAAATAAAAAAATTTTAAAAAACACATAAGACACACCATCGCAAACCAGTCATTATGACATCATGTTTCCCTTTAAAATCATCTATTTGAAGATAAATGGTTTAGCGGTTAGCATATTCACCAAAGGTACCCCATGGTCCAGAAACATGCATGCTTATATGCCACACTAGGAACCCTTTTTATATCCATCATGGAACTCATCCATTCTTCCCATTAACAATCCAGCATCACATATAACCCGATGCATGTGTATGATCATAGAAATACCAAAGGTTAAAACAAAAATTGTTTCCGCATTTCAAAACCAAAACTACAAACCAATACTTCCTTTTTCTCATGCTCGATAACAACAAAATGAAAATCCCAGTACTTCAAATGAAATATCACATTCAATTTTTGTACATTTTTTTCAAAATATTTCATCCCATTTAAAAACACTAATAATTTCTTGATAAACTCCACCTCATTAATCACTATTAAATTAGGAAATGAACTATTCTCATGTTTAAAATAGGATTCCAATATTTCACAAATTATTTAAATGATATCTAGTTACCAAGTCAATATTTATCTTCAAATCCCTCACATAACATCCCAAAACACTTCATTCCACTCAAAACAATTTCCAATAAATCAGAAATGTATATTTGGAATAGATTTTCAGAACCCATTCTATCATAATTTATACTTTTCAAAGAGGTGTAAACACACCATTTACCATTTCAAAATAGACCTAAAAATTTAGATCCACTATATCTCAAATCGAACAATTCCCTCTTTATTAGAAATTAATTTCACAAAAAATTACGCTTCATCAAACAATATATTATTTTCTTTAAGACAAAACATCCAAGATTTCAAAACTAAAGGACATGAGACAATGTGAGAGGAAACTAGTATCAGTGGGTGACTTGGACAAATGGTTAGAGGCCATATGGAAATCACTTCACCGTCAGAGAGAGTTTTCTTGGGAAATATCATCGACTCAACATGGCTTTCCAGGATCTAGAAGCTCATTGAGACCATTATCCCATCTCTCATTTCATCTCACCAAATCATCATCAAACCAAGAAAACCAATGGACTCAGATAAACCCGAATTTACTTTGGCAACATGATTCCCATCATGAGGTGTGTTGGAAATGAACAATACCCATAACTAGAATTTCATATCACAATAATCCTATCTCTAGACTATCCTAAATATTTCTCATTTTCCATGACCCAAAGAGTTAACCCAAACATCCTTTTTACTTTTTTTTCATGAACCAAATCTCGTTCCCATATAAACCAACACTTGAAAAGGCATGTGAAAAGGCCCAAAGGGTGTTCCCTATCCCTAGGGGATGAAAGAAGTGCATGGGTATCATAAAAAAAATATGGAAATTATTTACCTGACATTATAAACAATAAAACAACAAACATCTCCAATTTAAAAAATCTGGATTTTTTAAAACAAACCTTCTTTTACAAAAATTATGAATTGAATTACATAATTTCAAAAAAATTTCAAATAATATAACAAATTACTAAACCAAAAATGGAAAGCCCAAGAACCTCATCATTTTAAGAGGAATTTCCCTCAAGCCATCCCCACAACACTATTTCATGAATGACTGCAATAACCTGAACCATCGGCACAAAATACATTACCCAAACATGCAACATAAATAACCATGTCTACTTACACACAATTGTATATGTAGGGTGTGAGAAAAATCCTCATAGGATTCCACCACTAAATTATTCCATGTTATAATCATTCAATGATTAAAAACATGCATGTTTTCATAAACATGATATGCTAATAATAATTTTCAAGAGATGAATCTTTAAATAAAAATATTTTTCAAGTGGGATAAATTAATGAAACCACACTTTTAAAAAGAGTTCAAATGATACTGATTTTTACCCAAAAATACCATAAACCAATTGTAAGTATAAAGTATTAATGAGTATAGGGAATGGGAAAATAATCCCTAGGAACTTGCTCATTGTGGTTCCCAAGTACATCGTATATTGATAAAATTAACCAAACAAATATAAATTCTTGTGCACATGACCCACTAGTAGGGATCATACGCATAACCTAGTGGTCCCACAACAATAGCATAAGCATCCTATTTTTTCAGTGTTGTCATTATCAATCTTATTACATGAAACTAGGTCCAAACCACATAGGATCAATAGAATACGAGTACACATCCACCCACCTACATACCTAGGTTTTACCTCTTTTGCTCAAACTAGTTCAACAAGCCATGAAATACAATTTTCACATGAAAATACCACTTCCATGTCACACATACACGAAACTGACCACTCACATGTCACATAAATCTCATTTCAAAACCAAAATTCATATTTCACATCATATTCCAAAAAACACCCAAAAAACGTGTTTCACACCTTCCTTACAATTTAATGACATAGTTTAGATATTTATATACCATTATAAAAAAGATTTACATATTTAATTACACCATAAAATTCAAAAAACAATCTTAAGTGAACACAATCACCAAAATAGCCAGCAACATGTTTCATATCTCTTTCACAATTCCATAAATCCTTTAAGTAATTATATAAGTTTTTGTGAGATGGTAAACATAACATAACATCAGTTTCACTACAATGAAGACCATTTTAAAAATATACACACACTCAAATAGTATGAAAACATTCTTTTGACACTTTTAGTAACTCAATAACCCATTCACAATTTTCATAAATCACTTTCAAGAAGCATGATAAGTTTTTGCACCTAAAACCCATTCAAAACACCACTTGTTAACCCAAAACCACACCAAGACCCTAAAAAAGTAGAATTTTAAGCCCTTAAAACATTTAAAAAACCATTCGCACATGTTATAATATAAATTCAAATATTACCACAAGAGTTACATGTGGAAAACACCCAATTTGAAGAAAAAGTGAAACTATAAAATTAACGGCTTAAAAAACTCCATCCAAAATTATTTTTTCACAATACGCATAATGTAATGAACATTACAAATAATTAAATCAATAATTATAACTACTAAATAAATGATTAAACATGGAATCACCTACTTCTTGTGCCAAAACTCCCAATCTGTTGTGGGAAACATCAACCACACCAACGCTTCTCCATAAGAGAGTGAAATGCCACCTAAAAATTATTGATTAGACCAAGAAACTCAAATAAAATCCATAATTACAATACCTAACTTCTTGAAATTTTATAACTTCACGAAAAGAGGAAGAAACAATTAGAAAATTTGAGTAACATGTGAGGAAACTCACTTAATTGAGAGATATTGAATAAAACAACCACAATACAATAGTAGATGAATTTTAAAACATGAAAAAATGTAATTGAGGTTCGAATAAGGAATAGTAGGTCATGTGAGAATTGAAATGGAGGGGAAGGAGTATAAACTGAAGGAGTTATTCTAGAACCAATTTTACTCTTCTAATCAAGATGATTTGATACATTCAGAGAAGTTTCAACCTCATTTGCGATTTCTATGAGCCTCAAAGATGTGAAGGATCAAATGGTGCATGACTTGGAAAATTGATCTCGGTGAGAGTTAGAATAAAGAAAAAACATAAATATATAATGAGATATTAATTAATTAAAAAAAATTAAATCATGAAATGAGATTTCAGGCTGGCCCAACACCTTAATAAAAATATCAAATCCATCATTATTATGCATTCCTATGGGGCCAAAATATATATTATGTTTTAAGATATCTAGGGAATCCATTTAGTAAGTGCAATGGGTATAAAATGATTAAGTATGAAGGAGTTATAAAATAAACAAAATTTATTTATAAATATTTAAATGGGCTCATAGTTTGGCCCATATTTTTGAAAACACCCCATTTCCACCAAATAGAATGGGAAACCCCCAAAACAAATAATTAATGGAAATTAAATGAAAAATCCCATTAAAATAATTCATGGATGTGACATAACATAATGAATTATACAAGGAAATTTTATCCTCCCAATCAAATCCAAAATAAGAATCAACCAATCTTACATGGTGAATTATGTATAGTGAATGAAGAAGTGTGGATGAATAGATTGAATTGAATCTTCAATTTCCTAGGAACACTAAGTGAACTGAAAGTCAATTTTGTGAATTACATGTTGAAGTATCTAGTATGATATTAGCGGTATTTAGGATTATTGTCTAAATTGAAACATGGAATTTCATAGGAGGATATTGGAGAATTCATCAAGCAACTATTCCATCCTCACCCATTTAGAATTTCATGAATTATAGCTTTATTTAGTTTGAAGTAGGGGAATCTATCAGTGATATATTACATAGATAAAAGATTTAATATATTCTTCTTTTTAGGTAATATTTTTTAAGTACTTCCTTGAAGGATTGAAATTTTTAATTAGCGGTGAGTCTAGTTATTCACTCATATATTTTCAGGAATATTATAATAGATTGTATAAAGACGGAAAACAATTTGATGGTTACAAAAATGGATTTCTCATAATCTATAGGTGGAGGAAGATTTATGAAACCTATGGGAAATAGTGGAAATAATAATACTCAGAATTAGAGGAAGAGGGACACCTATTTATAAAGTAGATATGCGACTCCAATGAATAAAGTGGGATCAGTGAATCTTCCTCCTAAACCAATGTAAAATCTGGGTTGTTTTCAATGGGGTTATTTCGAAAACATGAAGTTATTTTGTAAAAAACCACCTATAGCATTTCATAGTTAAATATAGAAGGTAAATATTCATTTTTATTGTCACAGTGCTCCATAATCTTGGGTTAAGGAAACATATCATTTTTTTTGACATTAAAAGCATTGATGGGAAGAGGAAATTAGAATACATATCGTCAATAAAATCATGAAATCTATTATAACAATATGAATAACATGGCTATTCGACCAATAAAATTTTGACATGGTAATAATTTGAAACATATGGTATGGAATAATTTTTTTGTATCTCAGAAAGTTAACATGGATGATAAATTTATACTTTATGATAGTGAGAGGTTCAATTGTTTTTAATTTTACCATTATGAATGTTTTTTATAGAGGTTCATCCATGTAATTTATTTTAGGTTGTGGTGTTGATCTTATATGTTACCATATTGAGATAATGCCTTTTTATTGAAACATAATACTCCTCTTGGTCAAAGAGAATGTGGATTATTTATATAAAAATAATATTCTATAGTAATTGATGAGAATGAATTGATTTGGGATTTGTCTATGCTGGAGATAGATGTCAATGACTTAATCCCAGGTATTGAATGGTTTAAAATTTTCAAATCCCATATATACTATCATACCTAAGGTGTTAGTCTTATAAATGATGATAGAATCAAGCATAACTATAGATTATATTATAATTTAATGAAATGTGTAATAGACTGGATGGAATTAGATGTTTGAACTATATCATAATAGTTGGCATCATTGACTTGGAATCAATTGATGAGACTACAAAGATTGGTTTTCCAATAATTTAAAATCATTTTTATGACTTTATTCATGGTAATTCATCTAGCTTTCACCCACAAGAGAAGTGAATTTAATTAGTGATCACTTCATAGGTACTAGTCTTATCTCACTTCCTACATATATGATACAACCAACAGAATTATGGGAATTTTAATTCTAATTAAATTATTTGGAAGGAAAATGGTCCATTCAACCCAGTACATATATGTGGGATAAAACTAGTTTTTCTATGAAGAAGGTATATGGAAAATATTATCTTGGTGTGGATTATTGTATTATAATCCATGTTATGATAAATAATCTATACGGTAATATATTCATTTATAATATACTCCATCAATTGAGGGGAGACTTGTGGTTCTCTAAAATTGACACTAGTTTAGTATATATCCAGTTGCGAGTTCAAAGGGAGGGTATTCTAAATATATCATTTAGGAGAAGTCATGGACATTACGAGTATTTGGATATTAATTTTATTCTTACAACTACGAAAATAGTTTTTATGGAATTAATGAATCAGATAATTCAAATGTATTTTAATTATTTTGTGGTGATATTTTTCGATGACATATTTGTGTAATTTGGGCCAATGTATGAGCATGAAAAACACATAGTTATAGTGTTGGAAATAATGTGGGAAAATTGTTATATGCCCAAAATTAAAAGTGTGCTTGGTAAAGTTTGGTATGATTCCATGGCCATGTTATAATTGAAAAAGTTTTTTATTCAGATACAAAAATGATAGAGGATGTGATCTCTGGGAAACCACCAAATAATGTCATTGAGATACAATGTTTTCTTGGATTGGCTGTTATTGCCGATGGTTTTTTTATAAAATATCATGATTATATTAGCTAATGAAAATATTGAGAAATAAAAAGCATTCCATTCCAATGGACTAAATAATGTCTAAAATATTTTAATGAACCTAAAATCCACCTTACTTTATCATCTCTCATGATATTTGTAGACTGAGGATAGGTATATGTGTTGTATTGTGATGCATTGGGATCTGGGATGTGGTGTACTCTCATGATGGGATATCATGTTGTTGCATAAGGATCATAGAAGTTATGGTTTCTAGTGAAGAACAACACAACACGTGATTTGGAGATAGCCATTTTGTCTATGATTTAATGATATGGAATCATTATTGAAAAATTTATATTGTTTATGGATCCACAGAGTTTGAAAAAAAATCTGAAAAATAGATTTGAATCCAAGACAAATAATATGGATATATTATCTACAAATTATTGAATTTGAATTTATGTACACAATGACTAAATGAAATTTGGAAGAGGACGCATTAAGTGTGAATTCATATAGTCAGTCAGCAAATGAAGCATCAGATCAGTGGATGCTGATGTCAGTGATCAATGATATGCACTTGGATTATGAATTCGAAGGTAGTGTTGCAGTTTTCATTTATTTTTCATTTTCTCCTGATTTGGTAGTGAATGTTAATGAGGCATAAACATCCAATTCTGAATATAATGACTTGAAGTCAAAATTCCATGGTTCGGAGATAGTTGAGGGATTTAAACATGAATGTTTATCAATGTTGTGTTTTTTAGATAATGTAGTTGTACCTATAGATTTTCATGAAAAATTTATTCATGCATACCATCATTTGGGATGGGTTGTTCATCGTAAGAATACAATATAAGGAATTGAATTGACAATTATAGTATGTTGGGATGAAAAGAAGGGGGTATATGTATTTATGAGATTTCTCACTTTTTATAATGTAAATGAACAACACCAATTACAATTAGGAATTCTTCAATATTTATAGATTACACTGTGAAAATGGTATAAGATAGCAACGAATGTTGTAATAGGTCTTCCTTGGATAGTTTAGAAACATGATTCCATATGGGATATCATGGATTCAATCCCAATGTCGGACCACATAATTCATATTCAATATTCTCATATGATGGAAAATTTTTCAAAAATATTTATATAATAAGTTATAATAAATAATGATGTACTCATTTTGATAGTATTCGACCGAGATTTGAGGTTTACACCTCCTTTTTAGAAATCCTTATGGAAATTCCATATGAATCTACTGATTTACTGTATAGAATATAATCCTCAAAAGGTTGGACAATCCAAAAGGACCATAGAATCATTTTAATATATTTTTAGGGATTATGATGTTAATTTTGGTTTCTCATGGGACGAGCACACACCATTAGTCATGTTTTCATATAATAAAAGTTATCAAGGCTCGAAAAATATGGATCCTTATAAATAATTGTATTAGGATCATTTTTGTTCTTCACATTGTTGGGTGGAAATAGGTGAAACATAACTGGTTGGACCTAGTTATTTTTACAAAAAGATAGGGTTCAGCTGATCAAAAAACAAAATGCAGGCTTAATATATTCATTATAAATCATATATATATCATCATCAAGGGAAATTTTCATTCAGTTGAGTGATAATGACTTCTTTAGAATATCTTCATCAAATTGGAATCATCAGTTTGGGAATCTAGGCATGTTATATCCTCAATACATAGTCCCTTTTGATAGACCTGAATGGGTTGGGGGTAGCATATCAGTTGGGTTTCCCCAAAAATTTAGTTAAGTGCATATTGTGTTTCATGAATATCAATTGAATAAGTAACTATATGATCCTAACCATGTAATTTTATAGGATCTCATTTTCCTATATATCAATTCTACATTGGTTCGTGTGCCATAGTAGATTATTGATGGACAAGATAATGTCTTTCATGGGAAAAGTTTCAGCCTAGTGAGGTTCTCATTGAAGCATACTTCAATTCATGATGAAATGTGGGAACATGAGAAGGAAATGGTATTGAAATGGAATGAAATATTTCAAAACATTTTTCCACCTCAACATTCCATGGATTGAAATACCAACGTGGATGAGAATGTAGCACCCCAAATTTAAGGTACATGACCATTTATTTATTTATTTGAAATACATCAAGAATTTGGTAAATGTTATGATGTTTTCATTGGATATTTTGAATGTATTGGGGGATTTTATAGAGGTTAATAGTTTGATAATGGATTTTAGAAATTGGGAAATATCTCCCATGAAACCATGCAACTGGAATAGTGGGAAATGTGTAGGAACATGATTTATACAAACCATGCATCTACCTAGTAGAAAACGTGAAAGTCTAAAAATATTGGATTGACATGGATGGAACACAATTTTAATAATAGTGTGAGAAAACAATGTGATGTGTGTATAGAGGTAGTGGATAGTTCAGGGTTAGCACACTATTTTCCTAGTCATGCACCCTAACCATGCACCATAATAATTTTGTTTCAACAAAATTTGGCTATAATTTCGATTACCTTATAAACCAAATGGTTTCCCATAATCAGGTCATAACATATGTTCATATTCCATCCATGGTTTGGGAGACAACTCTTCTTGACTCGGGAGGTATTCCTACTAAATTATTGGTTTGTTCGAGTTCTGATTTGTTGGTACGTGATTGTTATTCATTGTTCTCCTTCATTTTGTTATTCTAACATCACATGGAATCCTTAATTTAATATTTTTGGTATATATTATTTCCATTTGATACCAATATTGATGATATATGGTTGTTTTTTATATAATAAACATGATTTAATTTTGAAACTGGATGATCTATGAAATGTTTTTAAAGTTGTTGGTTGTTCACCATTTTTGAGAATGGTTGAGAGTTAGGCGTCATCGGTCTTTACTCCTCCTGAATGGATCCTGAAGGATTGATTTGAAATTTTTTTTATCACTTCATATGAATTTTAAAAATAAAATATTTTTCATAGTTTAAAACCACATTAGTGATGGTTTTGTGGAATTGGGAAATTTGAAGGATTTGTAGAAAGTGTTTGGTTCATGATTTAAAAATAATGATTTAAAAATTATGGTACGGTTTGATGTGATATAGAATTTTTCATTGATTTCATTCAACAAATGAAATGTCTTATAGAAATTGATTGGCATGGGTTTTGGAATAAATGGTCAGCATGTGTCCTTTTAATTTATTTTGGATAATGGAGTGAAGCTTCCCCCATAACAATGGGACGAATATGGGAATGATATTTCCCCCTATCAAAATGCTTCACTAAATGATGACTTAGAGAATATATGACTCACAAAATGGGAGTATAGTGAGCTATATGGTTTAATTATTATTTAGATATTTGAATGTCTGGAAGTGTAATCGATATTCCAAAATTGAATTTGATAAATGTGTTTTAATGGATTGTTTGGTTTCTTTCCTAAGAAAAATTTAGATTTGTAAATTGGTTTCTCTTTGATATAAACAACATTAAATTTTAAAAAAAAATATTTTTTATTTATGTGATAACTTGTTGTGTCCTATTATCATGAGTTTTAATGTCATTAGAAAAACATACTAATATTTATACTAAACCACATGCTTTGGAACATTGTTGCATTTACAAAAGTGATATACTAAGACATAGTTAAAGGAATGTAATCACAATTATTTAGTGATGCATCATGATTTTATAGAGTGGATTGATCAGTTAGAGATTAGACCTTGTTGGGAGCATTTCCATTTATTTCTACAGAGTCTTTGTGTTTATCATGTTTGGTTTATACATTTTATTTTAATATATAATGTTATAATTTTTTTTTCAAACAGTGATTTTTATTTCATGTTAATCATGCATCATATTTTTTTTATATTTTTATTTGCCTTTTGGTTTTGTTTTTTTATCTTTAAAAATGGGAAATCAACCCCTAAATATTTATAAAACACATGAATTTTATTGAAATCCATTGGTGTCATGGAGATGTCACCTATAGCCTAGTATTACCCAGAACCTTTTACCAATCCAATGGGAGAGGGGTAAGAAGTTACACCCATTTTTCTATATTCTGGGCCTTTTAGAATTTCTCATAAAATTATTTCAATCCCTTGATTTTATTTAGGAATCCATGTTAGATTTCCCATATTGTAACATGATATCGTAAGAGGCTATCATCCCCAACCCTGACCACCTGTGATGTATGTTTTTGTATTGTTTCTATCATATACTACACCATTGAGTTCCTGTGATATTTCCATCTTAATTGGAGCCTTGAGAAATTGAAAGAGATATTAGTAGATGGGTTATGCCTATTCTTTATTTTATTGCATGTGGTTAAAATGGTTAATGGTTAAAATGGAAATTAAGAAATGGTTGGTTGATATCTTGCATTTATTTATGAGGATGGAATAAGTTATGAAATGATTATTGAAATGGTTATAATTACATAGGATTCCATGGAAATTTATACTTCCTGGATTTGACATGAGGGCATGAAACCTGAATATATATGATTCTGAAGAAATTTATTATCCAGAGATGTAAGAATACTTGGATGTCTATGAGATTTCCACTCTTGATATATGGATTACATGGAACACCTTGTACCCACACCATGTACATGCTCCTTGGGATCTACTCAAGTTTTTATTGAGTTTTATATGGAGATGATTCATGTAATTGAGTGGATTCCTTGATCATTTATACCATTGATCAATCCAACGTAGGCATAA
Source organism: Viscum album (assembly GCA_963277665.1). Taxonomy (NCBI): domain Eukaryota; kingdom Viridiplantae; phylum Streptophyta; class Magnoliopsida; order Santalales; family Viscaceae; genus Viscum; species Viscum album. The sequence continues at coordinate 1,756,311,424 of OY728159.1, read as the reverse complement.
AACTTCATTGCATGTCATATGTCGTTGATGAGGCCTCGGTTTTTATACCTTGGATCAGACCCATGTTGGATTGACGTGAAGAGGATTAGCTTTTCCTTTACATATATCACCATTTATTATTCATTATTATTACAATTATATATTTCACACTACTTCTTCTTATATGCACAAAATAATTTTTTTATAGAAATTGTAAGCTGTTTTATTTATAGTATTATCTCCCACCATGTTTTGGATTATATTTGGTAACCAAAAAGACATCACAAATGCAGGTAAGGAATAGGAAATAATATTAATTATTATTCATGATTAATTATGATTATGTTTAGGGTAGAATAGTACCAAGTTATGCCCATGATACTATCTAGAAAGAGTTTTGTTTGCCTTTTTTTATATTGTTACATGTATTATTTTGGATTCCCCTTCCATATATTTTCTATAATTTGTGTTGAGAAATGACATAATCATTTTCATATTATATTTCCTTATTTTTTTCTACTTCTGTTGTCTAGATGTTATAAATTTTTTCTACAACTTCATTGATGGGAAATACCCACTATCCCTAAAGGTGATGGTCGTGGTGGTGATACCTCCTCCTTGGGAGGGGTAGGGACCTCCTCTATTAGATGTGGAATCTCAGCCTCATTCCTTCATGCCCTTCTATAACATTGATTTCATTCCCCCCATCCATAAGATCTGAATTTTCAATAAAGTCCCTAATATTTTCAATGGGTCTTTTCAACTCTCCACCACTCTCCTAGTATTCATTGAAGCTTCTTATCTTCTGAATTTTACATGATTACCCAATTCAAAGAGAACATTCCATCAGTGGATACTTTCAATCGGCATATTTTTGGTGCATAGGGATTACAAGGGTGAATGGGGATAAGAATTATATAAAAATGAATATAATGATTCATTTTTCCTTATATAATGACTTGATTTAGGCCATGTAAAGATTCCCCCATACTTTCAATTATTCATACTTCGTATTCTTCTGGTTGAACTTCTAATTTCACATGAATCATGAAACATTTATTATGGTAGTTTTTATATTTTTTTTCTGAACTCCCTCTCCCTTTATAGATCCCATTAATTATTCAGATACATGGGAATCTATTTGGCTAGCATTTATATCTGTATAGCATACATATATCCACGTTCCAACAAATTTCACCGAGATTTTTTTCTGGGGTTGATGTCTCAAGACCAGAAACTGATTTTGTTTGGATCATCATTGGGGAATTGTTCTTCTATTATAAGGATGTTGTGTTTAAATCATTGATTTAATTTTGTTCGTACTGAAAAATACTGGGCTATTTGGTGGAGGATTGTAGGTGTGGGATAATCAATTACCTGAATATAGAGACAAGGCATGTCTCTAGTGGTAGGTATATAGAGTATTCTCCTAACACGACTCTAAATAAACAAGCCCAAATTGTCTGATTCAGTGTTGCGGAGGTAGAGTACATTATTTCACATGAGTAAATAGAGGGTACTCCTTCTAATGGGCTTGTAGCTGATCAATTTCCTCTAGTTAAAATAGTCAAAGGAATTATGTCTCATAAGGGGTCAGGTCCGTTTATTCATGGCTCCGTTTGGATTTGGGAAGGTCACCTTCTATGCTTAAATAGTGATATTTAATGGCAGATATGATTTAGAATTTTATTCTAATAGTTTAAGGGAAGGGGAATATCATGTTGCAATATCCAAGGTTGTGGGATTATTCCATACTTCACTTCCAGCCACAAACATTCACCAAGATGTTGTAGATACACTGCATGGGTGTTCAAGAGATACAAATTATTCAATATTTATAAATAATAGATATTTTGTGTCTGTGGAAATCATGGAACAAGAAGATCCTTCTGGTTCTATATAGTGGTAAAACAGCATAGTTATTGTTTCCAATAGGTTCTACATGTTAGAAAATCATGTCTATGATAATTCAGATGTATAAATGTGGGAATCAATTAAGTATAAATAGAATAATAAGTATTCTCTATTGAAAGTAGATAAAGTCCCCCCCCCCCACACGAGGAATTGTTTCTTGATTCTCAACATCCATTTAGTAATAAAAAAGTGAACTCTAAATCATGGGAGTGGGATGATCATCATATCTTGATGACTACTAGTGATGATCTGGGAGTCGAAGGAAAGGCAACAAACATGAAAAATTTCATCCTAATAATATGAAAAATTGCAACCAACACAATGATTACTCAAACCTTTAAATGATTATCGTCACTTGATTTTCTAGGAAATTAATGTTAATGGAGGTCGAAGCTAGACCAACCTTCATAGAGGATTATACTGTTAATATAGGGGGAATAGAAACACCTCATGATGATGAGAATGTTGGACTGGTGTTTCTTCTACATTCAAAGGATAATATGCTTGGGGAAGATTTCTTCATCAATGGTTCAAATGATGGTGTATATATAATATATGAATGTTCCCTTATAGTTTCATTTAATCCCGATCAATCTGAGTGGATCAACAAGAATTTCTAGAAATTGGAATGTGAAAAAAATCAGGGGAAAAATAATTTAAATGAATATATATATATATATTTGGGAATAGAAGGCCAATCATTTCAAATAAATTATCAAGAATAATCCCAAGAATCAGGTGATTTTTCATGTAATGGGGTGTTTATAGGGTTATTAAATCCAATAATATTAGATTTTTTAAATGATTTTGTGAGATCCTTCTGTGTTTAATGAAATTTTTTCTTATAATGTTTGGTTTCCCACTTTTCACATAAATGTTCATTAGTAATAAATAAATTATTTTAGTTCTATTAGTCTAGATGTTTATTTACTACCACTCCTGATGTATATTATGATTTCTCTATCGATTCATATGGTTACACCACTGTCCAAAACACTTATTATCAGGTTATAGTATTCCCATTATAATACATTAGACCCTCAAATCTAGTTAGTAGCCTATAACATATGGGGAGGAATTCTTAAGTCCATGTGACCCACCATCTCAGGGAACCACTTAGTGGATGCTAGGTTGGAACGTTACAAACTGGAAAAAGAGACCATTTTCATATTTTTCTTCCATATAGTTTGGGATTGTTAAAATGAGAAATAAAAATGTGTTGGAATTTGGTAATGAACAGAACCATGGAGTAACTGACCCACATATAGGAAAAATCCAAATTGACTATGATGGGATATGATTTTTTTGTTTTTTCATTTTATAGTTTATTTGATGTCACTATTGGGTGATAGACATGATATTTGATGACATTTTGGTCATTATTGAGAGTTTCAATTTATCCATTTACTGGTTTGGAAATGGACTATTGATCATGCTTTCTTTTAGGCACATTATAGGATTCGCTTGCTATGCTAATTATATTGAATATAGATTTCATTACTTGACTAAATGACATTTGTTATGTGTTCAATGTTTGGTATAATTTATATTCAACCAAAAACATTTATATGATATTGAGATACATTATTTTTAGTTAATGTTCATGTGATTACCTAAACCATGTTATCCTCTATTGGGTACAAAAACACCTTTGGTAATCAATTATGGAATATTGATTCCTGGACCATTAGTCTCATGGTCATGAACCTGTTGTTATTGTGATTAAGGGGATGTTATAATTCACTTATAAGGTGTGTAAGGCCATATAAATTGTAAGTGAGTATCTAGATAATTCAACTATTTAAATATAATGGTAATTTAAATATGAAAAATTAAATTGAATTTAATTTTGAAATAGAATGGTCGCTATTAAATGGTGATTCCAATAACAAATAATGATCCATATACTAGGACCCATGATATGAAACAGAGATCTTGACCCAAAACCAACATTATATGTGGATTTTTTTTAGTTTTTCTACAATTATATTTAATTTATCCATTTACCCAGTCTAGGATTTATGGGGTGGAAGATGGGTGTGGCTTTTTATTGGATGTCTTGTTTGTGTCATATATTTATATATGTGATCTTGTGGTAATGAAATTTTGAATAAGGAATGCTATTGGAATATTAAGAGATATTCCATTTCATCATCCTCCATTCATGTCTTAAGACGATGGTGAAAACCATGCTGTATAGGTGGTTGGTCTTAGGCTTCTAGTAGAACATCTTGAATTTCCTATTGTGGAATCATCATTCCATTTTGATATGTGGGATGATTACTAATTATGATAGAATTTCTTAATCTCAATGAATACCAATCAGTGATCCCCATATCCAACATTGAGTATGAAAGTGGTGATGCCAGTATCATCCACCCATATTTTCAAAGTATGCTACTGTATAAGCTCATGGGCTATGCCATGAGACTATCTTGTCGATTTTCTAGTATCTTAAGATTCCACTTCAGAGTGGAATGCATATTGTGATGTATATCCTATGAGGATCCTACATTAAATTGAGGGATGGACAAAACAAGGAATATTTGAATCAACAAATGGTTTGGAGGGATTTTAAAACTAGATTTTATGAATACTTCTTTCCTGATAAATTGAGAGAATAATGGGCTAGTTAATTTATGCATCTAGAGTAGGGTATGATGACCGTTATGGAGAATTCTACATGATATACAATGATTTAGTTCTTTGGGAATGTGTGTATTTTTGAAGAGATCTCAAGGGAAATATGATTTGAGTAGGGTATCAATTATACCATTTGATCACATGTGAACATGTTTTTGATTAATAATAAATTTAAAATAGTGAATCCTAAACTGATTACAGAAAGTAATTTGAGTGATGTTGGGGGACCATAGTAGGGTATTACAACTTCCATACCCAATGATTCAATAAATACTAACAGGAAGTGATGTTTTGAGTCTTTTAATGGGTGGAATAATATCCAGGGTGTGAACTCTAGTAGTTCTATCATTTTTCATCAGTTTTAAGGTAGGGACACATGAGGATGTAGTTTGACTATGACCCAATTGAGTGTCAATCCCATTATTAGATGGGAAATATGTAGTGGTTATTTAGTATTATAACTTTAGTTGTCATTGTGAAGGAGCCATCACCAAAACTATCATTAAGGGCGGTATTTATATCTCCACCATAGTCTGAGAGCTAGATTACTACTTGTCATTTAGGTTGAGGATGTGGTCATAGTCAATGAAGTCATACACTAACTGAACCTCAATAGAATAGTTTTCCTACTCCTAGTAGTGAGGTAGTTTCTCAAGGACACAGTTTAGGATAAATATATGTAGTACTACCTATAACTAAGGAACAAATATTTGATCCATATATATTTAGGGGTATGAAATTAGAAGTTTATATGATATTATGAACCCTTTTGGATATATTTGTGCCACATTAATTCATATTTTTCTCTGTTGTGAAGAGTTCTTTAATTGATGATCAGTTTCGTGATGGCATTATGACACTCAATACATCATTGGGAATTAGATCAGAGAGTTTATTCTATTATAGTGAGTTCCCATTTGACATAGTTGTGTCTCTTTGTATGGGTTCTCTTCATCCACGAGATTCTAGGGTTATATATTATACATCAGATGGACTGACTAGTTTCTTAGAACGCACATTTTGAGTTCTATATCTAAATGGAAAATTTCTCATCACAATAGGATGGGGTTTTTATTTAGATGGACTACAGAGATTCCATTGTATGTAAACCTATAACTAAGTATCTTGGGTTGGGTAGGCTGACATCCCATATTTCTAGTTTATATTTGGATGATCGGTGAATAAAAAAAATTGAATTCCCTTCATTAGTAGATCATTTATTTGTTGTTTTCCCAAATGAATTTTCTAATTTACATACTATGAAATTGGTGTAGTTTTATATTGTGAATGTCCTAGAGGAATCACAAGTATCCGTTACTCCAAATAGTATGTAAACTACAGAGCTAAAGTATCTAAATAGTTAATGGTTAATGAAGCAAAGGGGTTTATATGACCCAGTACTTCTCAGTTTGGTACACCAATCATTTTCACCCTGAAAGTGGATTTAACCCTCTAGATATGCGTGGATTACTGAAAATTTAACCAGATGCTGGTTATGAATCAGTATTCTTTTCATTAGAATAATGATCTCTTCGATTAGTTCCAAGGATATCAGGTGTTCTTGAATATTGATATGATATCGGGTTACCACCAGGTACATGTTTGACCTATAGACATACCTTGTACATCATTCAATATAATGTATGGTTTATATAAATATATGTCTATGTTGTTTGGTATCACAATATATCTTTTAGTTTACATGAATTTCTAAAATCTGTTTTTCCTCTCTTACATGGACTCTATCATGGTGGTTTTTATGGATACAATATTTTTGTATTATCATAATCGACCACATCATGATAAATATTATAAAATAATTATAAATACTATGAAAAATAAATTATTATATGAAAATCATGAAAAATTTCTATTCTATATAGATAAATATCACTTCTTGTGTAACATCTTATCGGAGATTAGAGTATTTATGGATGCAGAATAGTTGAGTGTCGTGGTTTCTTGTGAGCATCCAAAAAGAATCTCCTATAACATCCCAGTTCCGGAAGCCACCAAGAGGCTCCCCGTACCCGGTTGGTCAGATGGCCTCAAGCGCATTTCCTCAAATGCAAGAAGCTACCGACTAGTAGTGAGGGCCTTGTGTGTGATAGTGGAAAACTATGCCCTCATTGGAAAAGTGCACAATGGTATAAAAATAAACATGAAATAGAGGAAGTAGTAATAACCAACAACATAAAATGTGGATGAATAAATCAAAAAACTGGAGCACATATTTATATATATGAAATGATGCATGATAATAACTAGTAATGCAGCCAAACAAGTCACAATGATGGAAAACACTATAGTACCAAAACAAGTACAAAAGAAAAGTAAACAACTCGTCAGCATCACAAGCCAAAACTTGGTCCCATGCTCCCCTTATCCAAGAAATCATGTTCTAGAAGTCGAAGGGAACTTTCCCTTGAGTATACCTGCAACAACATAGTCTGCTTGGGCCCAAAATCATGGTCCAAACAAGGTGTGAGAGAAATTCCCAGTAGAAATTCACCCGAAGATCTGTGCCTAATAGTCACTGAGTATATGGTAGGTAAAAGTACAATAAGCAGTAAACAACAATAACAAGGAATATGAAGTAATAGTAAGCTGTAAAACAGTATGATTCATAGCATAAATCAATCCACAACCATTCAACAGTAGTGAAACAAATATCTAGGAAGTCGGAAACCCTCTGGGAAGTACTTGTAGCCATCCCCTCTAGTCCTATCCAAGTACTACCACAAACCTCTGGGCAGTGCACTCAGCCTAACCCCTCTGGCTTGGTCAAATGAATTTATGAGACTCTATGGGGAAGCTCACTCGGTCAGTTCCCCTTATAGTCTAGGGTATTCAGGGACTCTCTTGAGTATAATGATGTGGTCTAACCCTCTTATCCCCAAGGTCTAGAGACTCTCTGAGGAATCTATCTCGGTTAATTCTTCCTATAGCCTTAGGTATACCACATACTATCAGAGGAAGCTGACTCGGTCAATTCCTCCTCTAGCCTGGGACAGTTCTTTAAGAGATTAAAACAATGTAATACTCTCTGAGGAAGCTCACTCGGTCTACCCTCCTTTAGTCTATAAACTCCAAGACTCTCTGGGAGCTCACTCGATCTGTCCCCTTTGTAGTCTATAATATCTAAGACTCTCTGGGAAGCTCAGACAATCTATCCCTTATAGTCTATAGCACTAGGTTCTCTTAGCCCCGTGTCGGTCAGTGCATAATAATGTTATAAGGCCAAAGTACATCTATAAAGCTACTTGGATAACCAAAGTACACCTATAGAGCTACTTAGCTAAACAGTCTACAAGGAAACAAGCATGTCATGAGTTTCACTTCAACCTATAATAGTAAGGCATGAAAACAGGTGTAGCAGCCAAAGGGAATCGAGACCCAAAGGTCGTAAAAAGAACAAATTAAGGGAAAATACAATGATGAACAACAAATTATCCTCTAAGAAGGTCAAATTATCTCTACACAAGCATACAAGCAAGGCAGGAAAACAACGAAGGCAAAAAGGGGTAACACACAATACCACGTTCATGGGTATCAGTTGAAATTAACACATAAACTCAGAGACATTGAACGGTAAGGCACAAACCACATACCTCGATCCAAGGAGATCTATATACTTGAACCACAATGACTGATTCTCCATTGAACTTCATATATCCGAGAAAACGTAAAAAAAAATTCAACCTTAGATAACATGAGCAGGAGGAAGAATTGGAGAACAAGGCTCAATCAGAAGGGAGAACTCACTGTTGCGCTTCCAGCGCCATCGACAGAGCTCGAATCGGAGAACGGATGGAGGATTGGGAATCTCGAGAAGTTTTGCGGTCGTACGACGTCTCTCGGTCGAACCAGAACTAGAAGAAGACGATTATGGCGATTAGGCATGACACTGGTACGTTTACCGGAAAAAAGTACATGGTGTGTATTTTTAAAGTACGCGGTCTGTAGTGGGTGTTTCCATACTCCGAAAAAATCAGCCACCATGTTACCCCTACACACCGTGTGTGTGTCTCGGACATGGCCAGCACATCACTTCGAGCGGGAAAATATTACACGGTGTGTACTCATAAGGTACACGGCGTGTACTTTAAAAATTTCAAGTATCTCCAAAAATTCTCAAAAACTCTAGAAAATGAAGGACATACCTAAAACGAATATACGAGTTCTAACAAACTTCCCCCCTTAAAGAAATTTGTGCCCTAATTTCCCTTGATGGGAATAGAAGAATAATCCTAGAACAGCTCCAGCCACTATGATCGAACCTCAGCCTCCCTCTCCCAAGTCTCATCCTGTACTCACCCATGCTACCATAGAACTCATACCAGAGGAACATAATGACCTCATAAATCCTTTGTACTACGATCGACAATCTGGATAAGATGCTCTTTAAACGACGCATCCGCTTCGAGCCTAAACTCCTTGGGAAGAAAGACGTAAGACGGGTCTGAAAAGTAACGTCAGAGGTGAGAGACATAGAAGATGTCATGCATCGCCCGATACCTTTGAGGTAGTTGCAACAGATAGGCAACTGCCCCAACTCTCTACAATACCTCAAACAGACCGACGTACCGCGGTGAAAGCGTAACCTATCTATGAATCCTCTTGTGTCCCATCCTTTGTGCGACACGTAGGAAAACCTGATCTCTGACCTTGAACTCCAAATGTCATCTCTGCTGATCAACATAAGACTTCTTTTGAGACTATTCTTTAGCCATCTTCTTCTGAATCAACTCTGTCTGCTCTGAGGAATCCTAAACAAGAGGAGGTCCTAGAAAAGCTTCCTCTCTTGCCTCCAGCCAGCATAAGGGTGTTCGGCATGGCCTACAGTACAAAGCCACACATGGTTCCATCTGAATGGTCACCTGAAAACTATTTTTGTAGGTGAACACCACAAGAGGTATATTCTTCTCCCAAGAACTGCTGAAGTCTAGAATTCATGTTCGGAGCATATCCTCAAGAAGCTGGATCGTGTGCTCGGATTGGCCATTAGTTTGTGGATGGTATGATGTACTTAAAAGAACCTGTGTACCCAATGCCTTCTGAAGACCCGGCTTGAACTGAGAGGTAAAGCACACATCCCTTTCTGAAACAATGGTGTGTGGAACTCCATGTAAACGTACAATCTCTCGGATGTATAGTCGTACCAGATCATCAACACTGAAGGTTTCCTTGATCAGCATGAAGTGTGCTACCTTTGTAAGCCTATCGACGACGACCCAAATAGAATCACTTCCCTGAGGTGACCTCGGAATCCCGGTCACGAAGTTCATCGCGACATCATTCCACTTCCACTCTGGAATGGGTAACTGCTGTAAAAGCCCTGCTAGTCACTGATTCTCTGCTTTCACCTTCTGACAAGTAGAATATCTCATGACAAAACCAGCAACATCTCTCATCATACATGGCCACCAGTACTGGCGATGAGGATCTTAATACATTTTGATGACGCCAGGATGAACTGCCCAAATTGAGTAATGAATATCTCGCATCAGTTCCTCGCGTATGTATGCTAGAACCCGTAAGCATCCCTGGAAACACAAGATGTCATTCTCACCCACTGTCCATCCAAGAAGAGGGTCCCCTCCTGACACACTCTCCTGTAGTACCAAGGCCTCTGAGTCTGATAGCTGCCTCATTCGTACCCAATCAAGAATTGTATAGGTAACAACCATAGAATATAGTACAGTGTGTCCCTTCCTTCCGTGCACCTCCAGATGCATCTCAGAGAACAAATCCATAAACTGCTACTCACTACTGTCCTCCTTAACTACCTGAATCTATGTTGGTCTGCTCAACGCATCTTCCACTCCATTTCCCTTTCCCGGTGTATAGGCATGCTCAATGTCAAAGGACTGAAGATAATCAACCCACCTGTGCTGTCTCAGATTCAGATCACGCAGAGTGAAGATATACTTGAGACTCTTATGGTCGGTGAAAACCACAAAGTTCTCTACCAGAAGATAGTGTCTCCAATAGAGTAAGGCATAAACAACTACTGCCAATTCTAGATCGTGTTTCGGGTAGTTCCTCTCGTATAGCCTCAACTGCCGAGACCCATACACAAAGACTCCATCTCCCTGCATAAGCATAGCTCCAAGCGCAATTCCTGAAGCATCACAATAAACAGGGTATCCCTTTCCCGGATATAGCATGACTAGTATTGGTGCTGACATCAATCTCCAATTCAACTCCTAAAAGGGTGACTCACAAGAATCTGACCATAAAAACATCGGCCCCGTCTTGGTCAGACATGTTAATAATGCTTTTAGGCATGAGAAGTCTTGTATGAAGCGTTTGTAGTACCTTCCATCCCTAGTAAACTCCGATCCTCATAGAAGTTCTTCGGCTGCTCCAAGGAAACTAAAGCTCTCACATTCTCTGGGTCCACTGACACTCTTGTCTCCAAGATAACATGACCCAAGCAGTGAATCTGATCAATCCAAAACTAGCACTTTGAGAGTTTAGCATAAAACCGATACTTTCTCAGTGTACATAGAACTATCTCAGGATGTGTGGAATGGTTGTATTGAGTGTGAGAGTACACCAAGATATTATCCATGAAGACCACGATGAAGGAGTCCATGTCTGGATGGAACACTCGGTTGATCAGAGGCATGAAAATTGCAGGCGTGTTCGTGAGACCGAACGGCCGGAATATATACTCGTATAGACCATAGCTGCTATTAACGGGTGTAAGTGTTTTATCAGATGGTCTAATGAGAAACTAATGATAACCGGACCTCGATTCGATCTTCGAGAACACCCGGGCTCCTCAAAGCTTATCCAAGAGGTAATATATCCTCTTCAAGGTATATTGGTTCATGACCGTCAACTGTTTCAGTGTCTGATAATCCACACAAATCCGAAGGGTACTATCTACCTTATTTTCAAATTGGACAGGCGAACCCCAAGAAGAAGTACTAGGTCGGATGAAACTGTTTTCCTACAACTCCTACAACTGCTTCTTGTGCTCCTGCAACTCAGGAGTATAGATCCTATAAGGAGGAATGGACACCGGTGCCGCTCCTGAAATGACCTCAATCGAGAAGTCTACCTCAAGCTCCAGAGGAAAACCTGAAAAGTTCTCTGGAAAGACATCCATGAAATGATCCACCACTGGGGAAAAGTATAACTGTGAAGTCCCATGATCATCTAGATAAATACTATCATTCTGGGCTATAACTTCTCCTAGCCCATGATGATCTGGTCCAGCTCTACCCGCCTAAACATCCCACTCGCCTATATAATGGAAGTATCTTCCCTCTGGTGATACGAAACTCACCCTGCAGTGATATCAATTGACGACTGCCTGGAAGGGAACCAACCAATCCATACCGAGAATGTCGTCATAGCCGAATATCTCTTGGACATAGAGGTCCCATAAGAAGTGACACCACAATACCTCAATAGGGCACTCTCTCCACTGACGCAGGCTTGATGTCCATGTTCCCAAAGGCGTGTCAAGAGTCAACAAGTCGGCAGACAAAATGATACAGAGCCCAAGGCTATCCACAACAACAATAGAGATAAAGCTATGTGTAGCAACAGTATCGAAAAGAGCTGAATATAAAACTGAGTCTACTATGATCGTACCTCGAACTGTAGAAGGGTCGGGATCCTGCTCCTAGTAGGTCTTCTCTATGGTGAAAGACTGGCCAGCACCATGGCCCTACGCCCTTGGCTGACAACTCTGAGAAGATCCAATCTGCAGTTGCTGATGACCAGGTGACTGACCACCACGGTCGTGACCTCCACCTCGGCCCGAACGACCATAAGAACTCCAGTTCCAAGACTGGTGGGAAACTGGCGAAGCATCTCCAGAACGCGGGGTCATAGAGGAACCCCAACCACCAGCTGAAGGTTAGAAGATATGACAGAAGTGCTGAAGGTGGACCATCTTGCCGCAATATCGGCCCTCCATCGGATCTCTATGGTACTGAGTCCTAGTGTTCCCACATCTACAACACTAGTAGCATACAACCTGGCTTCCAGAAGATGTATCTTGTGAACCCCGATCTCCTCGAGATGACTCTATGTTATGCTTCCTACTGTCTGTTGGGGGAACACCAGCTCTGGATGACGAACCACCCTGGCTCACTACTCTATAATCCCTCATATTGCGCTCAGTAATCTGCGCCAAGTTGACTATGGAGGTTATCGAAGTCAACTGGAAGATATTCACCTCGGTACAGATCTCCTTCCTAAGACCGTCCTCAATCTTCCTAGCAAGGGAAAACTCATCACCTGCTGGGATCAGTTTGAAATGCTACAACTCAGTGAAACGATATGAGTACTCCATAACAGAAAGAGTAACCTCCTGTAGACTCATAAACTCTTGAGCTCGATTGGCCATCAGGGTCACCAGATAGAAGTATTCATAGAAGGTGGGTCGAAACTCGTCCCAAGACATATCCTGCTGACGCCCTGACAATGAGATCACCTCCCACCACCTCTTGTCGATGCCCGAAGCATATAAGTAGCCATATTTACCCTTTTCGCCAGAGGGATCTCTAGGTGCTCAATGATGGTCGATGTGGCCTCTATCCACGACTCTGCAGACTGAGGTCCTCCATCCCCTGAAAAAGTAGGAGGATGCTGCAGTTCGAAAACCAGCGTCAACTCAGCCATTGATGGGGTAGGAGGCGGAACTCCATAGAAGGTCTGCATCATCCTCAAAATGTTCTCCCTGAATTATTCCGTGGCGTCTGCGACAGGTATAGCTACTGGTGCCAAGGCTGGCACAACAGGGGGATCTGCAGGAGGTCCCTGATCAGCCATATCCAGTGTCTGCTCACCATCTGGCAACTGATGCATGACCGGAGGAGGTCTCAGAGGGATAGCTTTGAAATATCAAAAGCACAACATAGATCAGGATTAGAAAATATTGAAAACACATGATTAATAAACGGGAACATGGGAAGAGACTATCATGTTTCCAAAACACGACTACACGGCGTGTATAAAAACTACACGACATGTCTTCTTTATCCATTAACATGGGCGTGTACCCCTGCCCAACAGGTCTTGAAACACCCCAAACTAAACGGCGTGTTGTTCCCACCCAAGGCATGTACTTAAAATCTAAACCCCTAACTAAGTCTTCTTACACGGCTAACCCGCACGGTTCAAACTAACCCCAGACTACACGGCATTTTCCCTAGGGACACGACATGTACTAGACACTTCCTCGACGGCCTGTGTTGTTAGTTACATAGTCGTCTGCATGGTTGTACCTTACACGGCGTGTTCCAAACAAACACAGCGTGTATAGGAGGAGGTGACACTGTCCTGTGTTGTTCGTAACACGGATGAGTACATGGGAAAAACTACACGTCGTGTTCCTTTACAACACGACATGTTCTACTCGAGCTTCCCCGACCTGTGTTGTTAGTGACATGACTGGGTACAGGGCTCTACACTACACGGCGTGTTCAGACTGTACACGGCGTGTTCTTGAAGTTATTTTAACAACACTGTGTTCTTGCACACACAGTCAGTAACACAGACTAAAAACTACAAGGCGTGTAACCAAAAAGTACAAGCTGTGTATTCTGGGTTTTTCTTGGCAGTAGCTCCGAAACTGCATGGACCCCCAGAGACATGGAAAACAAGGAAAATAGGTGCCAAATTCCGATCAATGAGGGCCTATACTCCCCCCGAATCAAATCATGGAATCCCCTACAGTCATGTACAAGAGTAAACACGATCATGATCCACTAATTTCCAATTCAAGTGGGCCCATAACCCACAGGTCAGAGGATCGAAACCTCCCTTTGATACCACTTTATAACGTCTCGGTTCCGGAAGCCACCCAAAGGCTCCCCGTACCCGGTTCATCAAGAGGCCTCAACCGCATTTCCCCAAACACCAGAGGCTGCCGACTAGCAGCGATGGCCTTGGGTGTGATAGTGGGGAAACTATTCCCTCATTGGCAGAGTGCACAACAGATAAAAAATGAACATGAAATAACAGAAGCAGTAATAACCAACAACATAAACAGCAGAAGATTAAATCAACAAACTGGAGCACATATGTATATATATGAAATGATGCATGATACATAACTAGGAAAGCATCCAATCAAGTCACAATGCTTGAAAACACTATAGAACCAAAACAAGTACAAAAGAAAATTAGATAGCTTCTCAGCATCGCAAGACAAAACATGGTCCCATGCTACCCTTCTCTAATCAATCACATTCCAGAAGTCGAAGGGCGCTTTCCCTTGTCTATACCTACATCAACATAGTATGATTGGGCCCAAAATAATTTCCAAAATAGGGTGTGAGATAAAATCCTTATAAGAATTCACCCGAAGATCTGTGCGTAACAGTCAGTGATTATATGGCATATAAATGTACAATAAGCTGTAAACAGCAACAAAAAGTAATAGGAAGTAACAGTAAGAAGTAAAACAGGATGATATATAGTAGAAATCAATCCAAAACCAATCAACAACAGTGAAACAAACAACTAAGAATCCGGAAACCCTCTGGTAAGTACTCGCAGCCATTCCCTCTAGTCTAATCCAAGAAGTACCACAAACCTCTAGGGAGTGCACTCAACCTAACCCCTCTGGATTTGTTATAAGAATTAATGAGACACTATGTGGAAGCTCACTCGTTCAATTCCCTTTATAGTCTAGGGTAGTCAAGTACTCTCTTAAATAAGATCATGCGGTCTAACCCTCCGAGCCCCAAGGTCTAGAGACTCTCTAGGAAATCTATCTCTGTCAACTCCTCATATAGCCTTAGGTATATCAGAGAATCTCCGAGGAAACTCACTCTGTCAATTCCTCTTCTAGCCTATGAAGGTTATTAAAGAGATTCAAACAAGGTAAGACTCTTTGAGGAAGCTCACTCTGTCTACCCTCCTGTAGTATATAAAATCCAAGACTCTCTGGGAGCTCACTCGGTCCATCCCCTCTGTAGTCTATAGTATCTAAGACTCTCTAAGAAGATCAATCGGTCTATCCCTTTTAGTCTATTGCACCAGGTTCTCTCATCCACGTGTCGTTCAGTGCAAAATAATGCTATAAGTAAAAAAATACACCTATAGAGATACTTGTGTATCCAAATTACACCTATAGAGCTACTCAGCTAAATAGTCTACAAGGCAACAAGCATGTCATGAGTTTCACTTCAACCTATAACCGCAAGGCATGATAATAGGGGTAGCAGCCAAAAGAAAACAAGACCCAAAGGTGGTAACCAAAAAAAGAAAGGGAAAATACATCCAAGAACAAAAAATTATCCTCTATCATGGTCAAATGTTCTCTACCCAATCATACAGGAGAGGAACAAAAACAACGAAAGAAAAAAGAGGTAACACACAATACCTCGTTCACGCATATCGGTGGATATTCGAACATATACTAAGAGACATTGAATGGTAATGAAAAAACCACCTACCTCGATCCTAAGAGATCAATATACTTGAACCACGACAACTGATTACCCCTAAAACGTTGTAGATCTGAGAAAACGTGCAAAATGTTCAACCTTAGATAACTTGAGCAGGAGGAAGAATTGGAGAAAAAGGATAATGCGGAAGGGAGAACTCACCGCTGCGCTTCCAACGGAATCGAGAGAGGTCGAATCAGAGAACAGATGGGGGATCGAGAATCCGAAGATGTTTCGCGGACGTACGACATCTCTCGGTCGAACCAGACCTAGATGAAGATGATTATGGTGATTATGCACGACCCTGGTTTGTTTATTGAAAAAAAGTGCATGGTGTGTGTTTTTAAAGTACACGGTGTGTAGTGGGTTTTTCCGTACTCCACCAAAATCAGCCACCACATCACCCCGACACACTGTGTGTGTGGCTCGGACACTGCCAGCACACGGCATTGAGGGGGAAAAGAGTATATGGAATGTACATAGAAAGTACATGGTGTGTACTTAAAAAATTTCCAGAATATCCAAAAATTCTCAAAAACTTTATAAAATCAAGGACATACCTTAATCAAAGATCCGGGTTCTTACATCATCGATATATGGAGTTTCATTGGATGGTATGGTTATTACATGTGCTTCATCTAAGAAATTTCAGGTATATATATGCCTCTTATGGTCTTGATCAATAAGGGGGAAATGTTTATATGACCAAACACATGTGAGAGATCCTTTTAGAAACTGAAAGTGAGACTGAACTCAACAATGATCCTCATTCATCCAAATCATGGTAGATGTTATATGGTTTACAATGATTCATCATGAATTAGTTTGGGGGTTATTATAGTCGAGGGGGATTGTGTCAGGGTTTACATGCCTCAATAGTTGAGACCACACCAATGGAATTTCACAATGCTTGATCTCATGTTAGTTGTAGTACATGATGCCTTGTAATGTTGGAGTCACAATTTTCATGGAGTGTTTTTTTGCGATGTATAAGGACCAAAAAATCCTCAAGTACATATTTACATAGCATTACATGAACCTTTGAAAGATAAGGTGGGTTATATATCTCTGGTCATTCCATTTTATATTTACTTATACACATCGTAAAGGAAATACAGTAGTGGATGCTCTGAGCATGAAGGCTTAGACACACTTAGATAAGGAGGCCATTAATTAATGTAAATAGATGGACTTGAATTTGGAGATACAAATGAATGTGATGGATAGTCAAGGAAAAATTTTAATCTTATCCTTGGCGGTGGATATCATTATTCTGGACTGGATGAGGATGATATATTTATGAGATAATAAGATATTATTCATAATAGATAGAATTGAATACGATGACCCATGTCATGCTTGAACAGTTGATGAGGATTAAATTCAATTCATATATTTCAGTGTTTGTGTTCTGGTGGATATACATGTGGAGATTATATATGATTTTCATTCCCTGACATGGGTAGTACATCATTGTGTAACCAAGATGTATCATGATTTACATCATCAATACTAATGGCTCATAATGTAATGGAAAACATCTTGTTTTGTCACGACGTGTTTCACTTATCAACACATGAAAGTGTAATAGTAGAAACTAGTTAGGATCTAATAGTAGTTATCCATTACATAGTTGAAATGTGATGATTTTGCGATGGATTTTAGGATCCTGTAACTAAGGTGACCTCAATGTAGTAACGATTTATAGGTTGTTTTGGATATGCTCATGAAGGTCACCCCCTTCTTCCCGATCTGGGATACAATATCTTTAAATGGAATTGAGAGACATTATATCCATGATATTGTAACCCTTTAAAGGGTTACTAATACAATTATTTTGGATATGGATGCATGGTTTAAATCTCAATTTTGTTAGGGCATATAGTGGGCATTGGGTACAAAACTGATTTTGAGAATGAAATACCCCCCTTGGACTGATGGCCAGTCAAATCACACTATACATATTCAATAAGACAGGCATAATGAATTCATACTTGGTTTTGGGGGATCTTAATGGAGGAATATACCCTTAGATGAATTCTCCTTCAATAATCGATATCAAAAGACTATATATATTAAACCATATGAGGCATTTGTTGGTTGGCCATGTTGATCATTATTGAATTGGTTAGGGGAAGGGGAGGCAGTGCATATCATACTATGTCTCATGTAGTAGACTTGAAAGTAATTCCACTTGATTAAGAAGTGTATGACCACTTCATAACCTTGACATAAATCATACTCTAATAATTTTTTATTACATATGGAATTTGTGATTGGGGACAGAGTATTTAGACATATATCACAAGGCATGGGCAGGGTAAACATTCCCCATCTTAAGTGGGCCCTTTCGAGATTCTGTAGCATGTCGACCCAGTATCCAATTGACTGCAGTTACCTCAGATACCATTCATAGACCTTGGACTCACCCTTATTATATTCATTTCATAGTCGTATATCTTTCTAGATGGTGTTTGGTTTGAGACCTGGGTAAAATGTTCAGATTTTTAATATTTTTATGTGTGTTTTTGGCTTTGACATGGTTGGAACCTACTCTAGTAGGCTATGCGGCCGAACTGTGCAGTCAGTTATGTGACTAAAAATAATTATAATATATAAAAAATTGAATATAAGATTAAATTCAAGGTTAATAAATATAATAAAAATTTTATTAATATCATTGTTATTAATTTAATTATTATTGATGTTATTATCATTCTTAATTATTATTATTATTATTATTATTATTATTATTGAGGAAAAAGTTATTACTGTTAATAATAATAATAATAATAATAATAATTAATTATTAATATTTCTTTTACTATTATTATTATTATGTTTATTAGTTTTATTTTAGTTTTATCTTTTCTATTAAATTTTTATAATTTTTTGTCTCCCCTAACTATTTCCTTTCCCCCTTCTCTCCATGGTGTGGGTGCTTGCTTCATATCCCAAAGTGTGACCTCCACTCCCATTCTCCATGACCCCCCTACTTCGACCTCCCATCATAGTGACCCACTTACTATGGATTCCCTTCATTTTGAGATGCCCCGCATTATCCCCTTTCTCTAGATGAACCTCCCTTCCTAATAGCGCATTCTGATAGAACCCCTACTCCCTAGTATACGCATCCTCTGGCTGGCCTCCTTCCTATGTCACAACTCCTCAAGCTGACCTACCCAGCATGCGTCCCTCCACAAGAAACACCATCTCCGGTCGGTGTATTTTTTTTCTAAATTTCTGGGGATTCTCATTTGACCAAACTAAGATGTTAGGATTGACATTCATGTAGACTTTCTATGGTGTTAGTGTGTAATGATCCTTCTTTGGAGATTATTCTTCCCCTTGTTTATGTTTTATCGCATTCCCACATGTTTTAGGTGGGTGAATTGACATATATCCTGTTTTAAGCACACAGTTGATACTTTCACTCTTTCATTTCATTTTTTTAACCTTTTTTTCATGATTGTGGTGAAATTTGTTGTCATACTGTATCATTTTTTGTAGTAGAGATTATTGAAAATATTTTTTGTTATAATTCGCCCCTTGATTATCCATTTTCTGAATTTTTGGTGTTGTTTTTCTTGAGAGTATAATTTGTTAAAAATAGTATCTGAAGTGGAATTTTTTAATTCCCCTATTTATGCACTCCATGTGGTGTTTGAATTATTCATCAAATTATTAAACCTGATTTTCACCCCTTTTGTTTTTTTAAATAACAAAAAAATTTGATTTTAATAATTGTTCCGTATTTAATTCGTATTTTTACAGTTTTCATTACTAAAAACATTAGTGGAAGTGGGTTTTTAATACATATATTTAATTATATTAAATAGTCTTGTACATAAATTATTTTCTAAAATTCTTATTATTATTTAAAGTTTATTTTAGCACTTGCAGTTTCATTCAACCTTATTCATGTCTTGATATCATGGGTGAAATTATTAATTGGACTAGATGAATTGATTAAATGCCTTTTTATAGTATAGTGGTTTGTGGTAAAAATCTTGCTAAATATTTCTTACAATTTTAGAATGATTATTATTGATGTTGGAATTGTGTTACTTATTATGTGAGATTAAAGGAATTTGGTTTCTCTTTAAAATTTTATTTGGATGATTTTTTGGACACTCTAAGTGTTCTATTGAATGTTGGTACATCCATGGGTGAAAAAAGTGAAAACATGGATGTGTATTCAAATTATGATGGAACTCTATGAAAATGTTTCTTAAACCTCGGTTTCTAAAAAGGTACCTTAATTTCGAAATCATTTGTGTACTGCATCATGTGGTTTCGAATGCATCCTTTAAAACAAGGACAATTTGGAAATTGATGCATTTTTTGTTAAAAATTGGAATGATGGACCATTTGGCACATTTCTATAAGGTTTCACGCATTACTAAAAGACTGAAAAATGTTTTGTGAATTTATTTAGTTATGGAAATCATAGAGACCCATTTGGCATCTCATTCATGAAACATATAATGTGGATGTGGAATCTGTTGTTTCTTATAAAAATAGTTCTAAATGTTTTGGAAAATGAATTGGGTGTCTAAGGATAGGTGGAATTTGAAATGTTTTATAATAAATGGTACTTTCTTCTATATTTTTAATGGATTTATAAAATGTTGTTGGATCATGGAATTTAAAGCCCCATTTTGAAATTTAAATTTTTTTGTAGAATTTTTTGAATGATTATGTGATTTGAAAATGTGGTTGGAACTTCTAGTGAAGTGATATAAAAATATATATATTTATTGGGCACCACTATCTAGGATTTATCTTTAGAGGGTAAACATATAGGTGATGTCTGTGATTGGGGTTGGAAAGTTAGGTGGCGGAAGGTAAGGAGAGTCAAGCGTGTTAGAGAATCCCACTTAAATTTTTTTATATACTATGGGTTCCTTGGGATCTTTTATAGGATCAAGTGATAGTTGTTGATCAACATGATTAGACATATTAGTATCCCCGGCATCATCGATATTCCAGGTGAGATATGCTACTGGATTGGTATGTTTAGGTCGACATGTGGTTATGGACATTGGGGCTTCACCATATGCCGATAGGTTTTTTCGAATGGAGTATGTATATGGGTGTTTTAGGTATTTTTAGGATCACACATGGTTACATTATATTTCTTCTTTGTTGTGTTTATTTTTATGAACTTCGATTTTCCGGGTATTATTTTATCTTTTTAGTTTTTCAGCACAACCCTTTATAATTACATTATAGTATTTGGTTTAGATTTTGGTACCAAATAAATAACCATTTATTGGAAATTAAAGGTGGAATTTGTTGTTTTCATAATAGAAATACAATCCTTATTTATCAAAAATGTGAAAACTCTATTTTTATAATTTTATTTTCTAACTTTCATTGATGGAATATTGTCATGAAAGGAAACAAATAGATTCTATGATGATTTCTTACTGAGAATTGTGGTTCTCACACCTACATTATCATTTCAGTTTCAGGTTCCACTACTATTGTATCACACTCAATGTGATCTTTGTTCTAAGTTGGGTTGAGACCTAGGAGTTCATATTGAGTTATATGTAGTTTAATTTATGTCCAATACTAGTTTTTATTATTTTCTATCATTATTAATTATCATTTCATTCATTTATGGGACAAATAATTTTGGTTTTTTATATTTAATTACTGAATCTAGTTTTTATCCCAATGTGATTGGGAATTCCCAACAATCCATGCTATGTATTGGTTTAGGTTACTAGTTCACGGACGACCTGGGTTGGTTCATGAAAAAATGGAATGAGAGGAGGCCCTTATTAATTTGGGTGTTTGATAGTTCGAGTTTAGGACTATTGGGACATGAGTCGTAGATATGGGAATGGATTCATGAAAGCTTTCTCATTCCAATCCTCGAGTGGTAATGGGTAGTATAGGATTTGAGTCTTCAATTCATGTTTTGTACATTGGTATTACAATGGAGGTGATCCCATGTCATGTGGTGATCCCATGTCATGTGGTGATCCCAAAAGGAGTAGTGTCCCATGTGGAGTCCAATAGCACGGTTTGAGTCCAACCTTGATTTATAATCTTCTTGGGGCTTGGTCTAATACCATGTTATTGAGTTAGGCATAGAGGCTGGTCCCTCCTCTTAAATGTTTGGGGTATTTTATGTTTTTTCTAGTCTTTGGTTGGTGTATGTGCGTTTTAAAGATGAAATGGCTTTCAAATGGAAATTTTTTCTAATAAATAACTATTAATTGGTAGATAAATTTAATGGTGTGACCCATGGTGTTATTTATGAACATTTGTTCTTGTGGGGGTATGTCTGTGGAATTTTTGTTATGGAACATGTGGATAGAAATAGATGAACACATGTTCAACAGCTAATGGGATTACATCGGAAGGTATTTGAAATTAAAGTATGGAATTGTATTTTTCTATCATGATTTGGAATAGGAAAAATATTTGGGAAAAGAAATTTGGATTTAAAAATAGGTTTCAGTATCTAGAAAGGTGACCATAGAGGAATAATGTTTTGAAATTATAATGAAATGGTCAATTTTAAAAGGGATATTTTTTCCATATTTATGTTTGTTTGGTTTCTGAGCTGGTTGTTTTTGGTTCAAGGTGTTTCTTTTGGTTGTGCGCCAGCTTTATATCAGTTTTGGTTTTGTGTTTTGTATTCTATGTAGAAAATTCAACTTATAATGGTCCCCAATGTTACTATTGAGTCATTTCTAGTTTCATGACCTTCTCAGACGTTTTCAGTTCATCACAGTGATCTGCTTCTAGGGATCCTATTTCAATGGTTCTGGTTTTCGGTTTGATGGATCATCCTTGTGTGCGACCAAATGGGTGGCCGGATTGGGTACTAAAATCTTTCATGTCACATCCCTCAAACAACATACAATCAATGTAACTGTCTAGGTCATGTGGAGATGTGTTTCAGAAAGAATCTCATGAAGAGGACGTTCGGATTAGAGGATTCTACTGCTTGACTGTGATCCAGGAGATGCTTCAGCCATTACATCACCATAAAATGGTCTCAGTGTGATGCTCTCACATAGTTTAAAGTTGTTGAGGGGTTAAATACTTTGTAATGGTTTTTTTTGTTCAAGTATTGGAACATTTAATGATTTTTCATTCTTGTTTCCTACTACTGAGTTTTTTCTACCATTGTAAGTCCTTCATTTCCGTAGGATATTTTGATGCACTTGTTCTATTCTACCCTAATCAGTCACGTTTTTTCTAAATATGTTTTTCTGAATCATGTCTTTTCTAAATGTAGGTTGGGACCTTATATTGGTTGATCTCAGTTCAGCTGGGCTCGTTTGGAGATGTATGTGCCTATGGATGAATAAATGTGTTTAGTTGTACTAGAGTTTCGTATTTGGGATATGTTATTTCTGTGGATAATTCCCTAGTGTTGTGGGTTTTTTGATTGGGTTGAGAGTTCCATGTTTTCATGGATGTATTGCCCCTATCGTTCTCTAGATGTTCATTAATATTGGTTGGGAGTTCTCGCACTGGCCACCCTTCTTGAGGTGGCATGTTTGGGTATTAAAATTTCATACTAGTTGATTTTTTATGGTTGGGAGAACACTCTCTAGTTCCCCCATTCTATTATGTTGTTGTTTCTTATTAGTCGAACGGGTGTGACTAGTGGAGTGAATGGTCACCCTAGGGTTCGTGGATTAATTCGGTTTCAATCAGGCATGGACTCAATTTCTATGTATCATTCTGGTATGTGACATTATGGGGGTATAAATTTCCAATGGTGTAAATAATTTTCACACCCAATCCATGGGAACACCTGTATTTAATTCATATCTGGGACATGGATTTTTTCATTTGGGGTTCCTGTTAAGACTAGGGAAAATATTTTGATTTATAAAATATTCGGGTGAGATTTTAGTCAGCGTGTGGTTAGCACCCCATTTAGAAGACCATGTGGGCAAACCGTCTAACCTATTCTTTGTATAAAAAAATAAAATTTCATGGAAAATAAAAAAATAAGATAACTAGAGTGATTAATAATAAAAATAATAATTTTATTATTATTATTGTTATGAAAATTATTAATATATTTGTTATTAATATTATTATTAATTATTATTATTATTGTTACTATTAGTAATATTAATATTATTAATATTAGTTTTAGTTTAGTTTTAGGTTTTCCTTTATTTTTTATTCTTTTTTAACTCTCACCTAACCATAACCCATCACCCCTTTCTCCCCTTAGTGTGGATCCTACAGCTGACCCACTATGTGACGTCCACTCCAATTCCAGATGACCCTCCTGCTCTAGCCTTCCATTCCCTGTGAACCCCACTCACCGTCTTCCCTTCTATGTGCAACACCCTATGTTCTCCCCTTTCTCCGGCTGCACCACTCAAACCGACGGTGCCCCTCCTCCCTAGTCCACACATCCTCAATCCAATCTCCTCGCCATGCCACATCTCCACAATATATCCTCTTCCACACATTCCCTCCTCTGGTATCAACATCTCTACCTGGTGAGTTTTTAATCTAAACATGTGCGGTTTCTCATTTGGTTGAATCCTAATGTTTGTCTTAACTCGGGAGTTATTTTTCTAGGGTGTTAGGGTGTGTATAAACATCATTGGAGCATATTATTCCTTCTATTAAAGTTTCATCTTGTTTGCATGTGTTTTTTGTATGTGTATTATTATATTTCCTTTTTGACAGACTCCATTAATACATGACTTATTTCATTTAATTTTTTAACCTTGATGTGAATTATTGTGGTTCATTTTTTGGATTACTATAGCATTTTTCTAGTGTCAGAGTTTATTAGAAATACTATTTGATATAATTCTCAGATTGATAATGAATTTTCTAAATATATGGATGTGTTTTTATTCATTTTTTAATTTGTTAAAAATAGTATTTACTGTGGATTTTGTTTATGACCATGTTTATGCACACAAAGTGGTGTTTTCATTCTTCTTAAAAAAATTTAACACGATTTTTAAAACATGTGTGTTTTTAATTCATAGAAGAAAGTTAATTTTCATAGATTCGACATATGTAATTAGGTTTTTGTGAAGTTTAAATGATGAAAAAATCAGTTGAAGTGGTTTTAAGGAGTTCACTTTAAATGTGTATGTTACTCAAGAACATATGGTGTTTGCAAATATTCTAATTAAACATTAAAGTGAATTTGAGAACTAGTAGTGTAACACCCCGAGATTTTAAGAAAAATATTCTTTTTAATTTTATTAAAGTCTTTTGTTGCACGGTACACCAAAAGGGTCTTGCACAACATGCATCTGTGACTTGGCTTGCATTACACGCAATCACGACCTTCCACGATAGCGTGTGTTGTACGCAATACCGAGTTTCGCTAAACAACGATATGTTATATAAAATAGCCGTTATGAATAGTAATACCCACCTTGTGAAATTTTATAAATTTAATCTTTCAAAATGAAATTAATTTTTGGATTCGGATATCAAAATTATCCTAGGGTGAAATTTTGGTATTTTTTTGAAAACATTCAATTTTTGATGAATAGTGAAAACACTGGGTTACTATTTAAAAACCGACTTTTTATTTAAATAATAATTTATTTTATTTAAATTTATTTTAGGTCAAAATTGATATATAATACCTATATAATTTCAGAGTAATTCATTTGTGTCATTTTATTATAATTTTAGATATATAAAAATTTTATTGAACTTTTCACCGTCTTTTACCTACCTCCTAGGAAAATTTTGCAAATTCACATTAAACATAATTTTACCGCTTCTGTGAGTGGAATTTCAAAAATCTGATAGACATGGTTTATATAAAGGACTAAAATGTGGTTCAATGAGATGAAAATATATTTTGGTGAATAGTAACTTTTTACTTTTTTTTACCACGACTAAAAGTAAATAGGGTAATTAAGGATAAAACTGATATTATTATTACCCTAACACATGTAATAATTCTATTGGATAAGTGTAATTCGACCAAAAACGCCTTTAGTAATAAAATATGACCATTTAGGCCCACATGGATTAGATTGGGACATTTATTATTAATTTATTTAAAGAAGTGTTAAAATAGTTAAAATCCAAGTTTAATAATTAATAATTTTTAATATAGGGTTATACATAAGATAAATTCGACTATAAATATTCATTAGAAAGTTAAAAAATATTTCCAACATAATGGTGTTTTATTTATAATTTTTAGATATTAAATAATTTAATTAATTAATTACACAATGATGATGCAGTAATTATCTTATAAATGAAATATTGACATAATTGATGTTTTAAATACCCAAATAAATGTAATTTGATCTTTTTCATGAATTTAAATAATTTTATAAGTTAATATGAAATTTTATTATTGATTTAATTAACTTTTATCGGTCTAATCATTCTGTTATTATTTTCACAAAAATCAATTACCAAATAGTGTCAAAATTGACATATAATAGTTTTTAAAAAAAATATTGTATTATTAATTATTAATTTATTCCTAAAAATCTAAGGTTAACCCAAATGACATAGATAAGGTTATATATATTAATATTAATCATCTTGGGGTTCGTTCGTCTTGTTATAGTATGTTTATTAACCTTATAGTGTAAGAAAAGAAGAAGACGCGGTAAAAGAAAAATTATTTAACTAAAAGTTAAATCTAAATGATAAGGTTATAATAGAAACCTAAACTTGTCTAAATTATATTAAATGATAGTATTTCAAACCATCCCCACCTTAGCTTCTAAATAAAGAAATTTTGAGCTATTAATAAACCAATATTAAATTATAATAAGACAATATTTTTAGTTATTCCAAAGGTACCCCTCTCCTCCCTTATAAATGGGCACCTCCTACCTCTCTTCCTCACACAACATTGAGCCTTCAAGCTCAGACAAACACTGCCAAATTCACTTCTAAACTTCCATAGAAACTTCCTAGAGGTTCTTTTCTTCTTCAAATACCAATTATAGTGCCCTAAGCAAAGGTCTCAAAGAGGCGCTTCAAAATAGAGGTAATGTCCGTTACCGATTCTTTCAACTTTATTTCTTCTTCATCATCGTCTTCTTTAGTTTTTTCCTTATGATGTAATAACATCAGTATAACTCAAATACGGATATGTTATTATAAGTATGAAACAACCATATTTCACCATCTATCCATACGATGGAAAATGAAATCACCACGCGTGCGTACGTACGGAATACCGTCTCCACGCCCTGGTGAAATCTGTTTTTCCACCAACACTTTACATGGATGGGTATAATGGTGTAAAGAATAACTATATATGGTTATTATAACATCATGCTGATTCTGATATATTATACCATCCACTCCAATTCTATTCAATAATTATGGGAATTATTTCATCGCTCGTGCGTACGTACAGACTACCGTCTCCATGACGCGATGAGATTCATTCTCCATGTTAACCACAAATGAATGATCATAATTTTTATATAATAAAAAATAATCAAATATATGAAATAATAATTATACTATATTTATGTATATATATATTTATGTCATCCAATTAAATCCATTCAATTCAATAAGGAAACGAAAACAACTTTCATGCGTACGTACGACCTATCGTCTCCATGAACGGTGTATTTCAATCCATTTATCGATCTATTATATATATGTATATTATGAATATATTTTATATAAAAATAATGTTTTATATTCTGTAATTAAGTAATAATGATCTAAATAATCATATGAATAATTACATGTCAAAACACGTACGACAAATGAAATGGTTTTACCCAAATCGCTACTTTAACATGAATTTACAAAATAACGGGTAATATAAAGTCATAGGTGAACCAGATATGATATCATAACAATGAATATGATTCTGTAATAATTCAATGACATTAGATAAATCATTATACAGGAGGTGCGGATAAGTACGAATCATATCGGACCTAAGGTAAGGGATAATTTTGCAATTCTCATTTTTATCCGAGATTGCTTATTCGTAAGTATTTACTGGGGTTATTGTTCTCATCCATGTCCATGTTTTCTAAAAGTGTTTTTATGTATGATTAATGTACTTTTTACCCATTTTGACTGTTACTACCTAGTATTTAAGGAATCTTTCTTTTTTTTACGTTACGAGGTACTTTTTGACTTTTTCGACAAAGGTACGTGGAGAATGTATTTTTAACTAATACAAAATGAAATGATTTTTACGATTTTATTAAGCCTTATTTTAATTAATCTTACTCCAAAATATTTCATGACTATTTTAAACCAAATCTATTTCTTTTAAAATATCATGACGTTTTGTGAAAAGAAATTGATTTTGAAGAAGAAAGGATATTTTCCTCAAGAACTCATTTCAAGTGTTTTATCAAAACCATTTTCCATCTAAGATAACATTATTTAATATGTGTGTGTTTCAAGTATAAAGTCTCTATGATTTACATGGTTTCACTGTTCTTATGATGAAATGATATCCATTTGTTTTTTATGGATTATGTTATGATGGGATGATGTTTATGATACCCATTTTATTCTTTGGGTTATGATGAATGATTTATGTTTATGTTGTGGCACAAGTAATAATGATTTAATTATGAGATGGGTGGGACCTATATCTCCCTCCAATGCTTTGGGTAAAGATTTATATCTCATGAGATAGACATGACTGGAACAGCAAGTTAAAATGGTGTTGTAATACAGGACTGGAACGAGGAGTGAACTCAATTCATAAAGGGCCTTTGTCCACTAAGATGGTCTTGTCAGCAATGCCTTGGCTACTATGTAAATCATAACAAGTGCTGAATGGTTTCCACAATTACATGATTTATTCCCATGGAATTTTATCAAGATTGATGTTCCTTTATGATATATTCCTTACGTACTTCCAAGATTTATGTCCTTGCTCAAGATTTTGATGTTTAGATTTTATTTTCATGATTTTGCATTCAAATGTTTATGGATTGTTTTATATTCTCAATGCTTACCCTTAATGAGTATTTGAGCTCACCCTTTTTATGTTTTCTCTTCCCCAGGATATAAAGAAAGTTTTTAGGTCAGAAAACAAAAGGGGAAGACATTTATGGGAGAAGATGAAGATCTTTCACTATAATTACAAGATTACGTTACAAGTTTCAAAATACACTAAACTATTACGGTCCTTCTGTGTCTCTTTTTGTAATGTACTCAGTATTCCACAAAAGTAATGTAATGTCCATGTACATCAAGCTTCGGGTCTCTACAGTTGGTATCAGAGCAATGGTTTAGTCAACCTTTGGAAACTAGGATGTGAGAACTTTAGTGAGATCCCTAGAGATATTTATAAGGTAAGTCTAGAGATGTCCCTAAGGTTAAGTATATGTATAAGTTATAGTCCTAGAATTATGGTAAGGATCTTATAATATATCCTATTATGTTAGATATTGAAGGTAGTCCCCCTTGATTATGATTTGGCCACTCACACTATTTTTTTGGGTTTTAGAAAATTTATGGGAATGGGAAGATTCATGATAATGGAGGATATGATGGACAATGTATTGATATTCTTCATGAGCAACCGAATGAAATTGGATCTGGAGGTCCACAATTCATTAATATGCCTAATCAGTAATCTCATAATATGATCAATTATCTCAACTTTGGTAAGTTTCTTGACTCAACTAATAAGAGAAAGATGGAGTTTCATGATTATCATTGAGGAAAGAATGTTCAATTCCCCTCATGGAAATCATGTGGGAAGAGGCATCAAGGAGAATGTTTCAAAGGATCTGGAAGATGCTTTCGGTGCGGAAAAGATGGACAAAAATCCAATAAGTGAAAAAGAAAAGGTTTAGTTAACACTGTGGAGAAGGATAATGGTATTTCTATGACATAAACAATGATTAGATGTTTTAAATGTGGAATTTATGTGCATTATGCAAAACAATTCCCTGAGGGAAGATCTCATGAAGAGAATCAGAATGGTCATATGGGTTGTATTTATGTGGATGATGATGAGGAGACTACAAATGATATATGAGATGAAATAATTGTTGAAGCTCAGTCATTTGTTTAAGAAGTCATTGGAATGATTGTCTGTTTATCAGGATTTGTGTTGTATAGTCAATGGTACAATGGAATATAGAATAATCTAAGTATTGTTACACTATTGTTTTTGCTAAAGTATTTGAAAGTATATGTTGAATGGTACTGGTAACCATGAAAGGTTATTCAAATATTTTTGGAAGGAAGATGATATGCGGATAAGGAGAAAATAATCTGTTTGATAGTATTCATGAGCTCATGATTGATATAAGAACTAAGTGATATCATGGTTTGATTATATAGAATTTTTGGTTTCTTGTATGTGGAATGAGTTTACTTTTGACAGAATTCATGATTTCACTATGATTCAATGGGTATTCATTTTTCAGGAGAATACACGATTAAGGTATTCACATGTTTGGAATGTGACCAACAAGATATATCTTATATGGGGGATAAATGATTGTATTCACGTACTTGTTATGTGACCTCTCAAGTAATCATTTTCATTACACCATAAGATTGGATAGAAGTATTTTTGATAAGCTTAAAGGTTGTAATGAATTATGATGGACATAAGTTAGTATTTTTTAAGGCTAGAAAATGTTTCTCGATATTATTTCTAGAATGTTATAATAGTGTAGTTTTAGAAAAAGGACAACCTGTAGGATGGACGATAACCCGTCGCGTCGGACAAGGCTGTGGAAATAGAACCCACAACCGAAGTGCGACATTCCTTTATCGGCTACCACTGGCCTACAAAAAGTCCATGGTTAGTGGAAAGTAGTTTTATTCTTTTAAGCGGTATGATAAATAAAGTCTAAGTCCATTTTTGGAACCATATAAGATTAATCTCACCATAAGAAGGACTTATAACTTTTGCTAACCTTTTGAAACAGATGGAATGACCCATCATTCTATCACATAATCTCCTAATGCTTCACGAATAAAAAATTCAACATCATTTCTTTAAGATATGACGTGTAAATTGTTCAATTCACAAACAACAGTGAGATTGTACCAAAATCATGTATGTATTTCTTTTAATTTATCAACTTTAGGGAAATGATCTTGAAATCCAAAAATGTTGTCCTAGTGCCCTTATATCCGATTAATCAGATGGTACCTTAGATCATCAAAAATCTATGGCATTGTGATTGTTTGATTTTTTATAGCCATTCTCTCTACCACTCTCCATCAAGAACTTGATGGTTATATTTTTCTTCCATATCCATATTTTCACCTATGTTCTCATATGTGGAAACCCAATGATTAGTTAATTTGGGTAACCATTATGTTTCATACTTTAGTTTTTAAAGCCATGTTTCGGTATTCCTTTTTATGATGTGGGTTTCTATTAAAGAAACATTCGAGTAGTAAACCATTTATAACCCCGACGAATTTCGAGGGTGAAATTCATTTTAAGGGGGGGTAGAATGTAACACCCCTAGATTTTATGAAAAATATTCTTTTTAATTTCATTAATTTCTTTTGTTGTACGCTACACCAAAAGGATCTTTCACAACATGTATCCCTGACTTGGCTTGCATTACACGCAATCACGACCTTCCACGATAGCGTGTGTTGTACGCAATACTGAGTTTCACTAAACAACGATACGTTATATAAACTACCCATTATGAATAGTAATACCCAATTTTTGAAATTTTATAAATTTTATAATTCAAAATGAACTTCATTTTTGGATTCAAAATATCGAAATTATCCTAGGGTGAAATTTTGGTATTTTTCTGAAAATTTCAATTTTTGATGAATAGTGAAAACACTAGGATATTATTTAAAAACCGACTTTTTATTTAAATAATTATTTATATTATTTAAATTTATTTTAGGTCAAAATGATAAATAATACCTATATAAGTTCAATGTAATTCATTGGAGTCATTTTATAATAATTTTTGATAAATAAAAATTTTATTGAACTTTTCACCGTCTTTTACCCACCTCCTAGGAGAATTTTAAAAATCACATAAAACATAATTTTACCGCTTCTATGAGTGGAATTTGGCAAATCCAAGAGACACAGTTAATATCAAGGACAAAAATGTGGTTCAATGAGATGAAAATAATTTTTGGTGAATAGTAATGTTTTACTTTTTTTTACCACGGTTAAAATTAAATAGGGTAATTAGGGTAAAAATGATATTATTATTTCCCTAAAACATGTCCTAATTCTATTTTATAAGTGTAATTCGAACAAAATCAACCTTAGTAATAAAATATGTCCATTTAGGCCCACTTGGATTAGAATAGGACATTTATTATTAATTTATTTAAAGAAGGGTTAAAATAGTTAAAATCAATGTTTAATAACTAAATAATTTTTAATACAGGGTTATACATAAGATAAATTCGACAATAAATATTCATTAGAAATCTAGAAACAGTTCCTTCATAATGGTGTTTTATTTATAATTTTTAGACATTACATAATTTTATTTATTTATGACACAATGATGATGAAATAATTATCTTATTAATGAAATATTGACATAATTGATATTATAAATACCCATATAAATGTAATTTGAGACATTTTATGAAGTTAAATAATTTTCAAGGATAATATGACATGTTATTATTGATTTAATTAACCTTTTTTGAACTAATAATTCTGTTATGAGTTTCACAAAAATCAATTACTAAATAGTGTCAGAATTGACATAAAATAGTTTTTAAAACAAATATTATATTATTAATTGTTATATTATTCCTAAAATTATAAGGTTCGGAAAAATAACTTAAATAAGGATATATATATTAATAATAAACAAATTGGGGTTCTTTTGGCTTGTTATAGTAAGCTTATTAACATTATAGTGTAAGAAAACAAGAAGACACGGTAAAAGAAACATTATTTAACTTAAAGTTAAATCTAAATGATATGGTTAAAATAGAAACCTAAACTTGTCTAAATTATATTGGATGAGATGATTCAGACCCATCCCCACCTTATATTCTAAATAAATCAATTTTTATCTATTAAAAACCGAATATGACATTATAATAAAATAATATTTTTAGTTATATCAAAGGTGCCCCTCTCCTCCCTTAAAAAAGGGCACCTCCTCCCACTCTTCCTCACACCACATTGAGCCTTCAATCTCGGCCAAAGCCTGCCAAATTATCTTCTACTCTTCCATAGAAACATCCTAGATGTTCTTGTATTCTTCAAAGACCAATTTTAGTGCCCTGAGAGGAGGTCTCAATGAGGCGCTTCAAAGAATAGGTAATGTCCTTTACCGATTCTTTCAACTTTATTTCTTCTTAAACATATTCTTATTTAGTTTTTTCATTATGAAGTAATAACATTAGTATAACTCATATACAGATATGTTATTATAAGTATTAAACAACCCTATTTCACCATCTATCCATCCTATGTAAAACAAAATCACCACACATGCGTACGTACGGAATACCGTCTCCACGCAGTGGCGAAATCTATGTTTCCACCAACACCTTACATGGATGGGTATAATGGTGTAAAGAATAACTATATATGGTTATTATAACATCATACTGATTCTGATATATTATACCATCCACTCCAATTCTATTTAATTATTATGGGAATGATATCATCGCTCATGCGTGCGTACGGACTACCGTCTCCACGACGCGAGGAGATTCATTTTCCATGTTAATCATACATGAATGATAATAAAGTTTATATAATGAATAAAAATGAAATATATGAAATAATAATTCTAATATATTTATGTATATATATATGTATGTCATCCAATTAATTCCATTCAATTAAATGAGGAAATGAAAACAACATTCATGCGTATGTACGGCCTACCGTCTCCATGAACGGTGTATTTCGTTCCATTTATCGATCTATTTTATATATGTATATTCTGAATATATAATATATATAAATCATTTTTTATATTCTGTAATTATGTAATCATGATCTATATAATCATATTAATAATTACAAGTCAAAACATGAATGACAAATGAAATGGTTTTACCCAAAACGCTACTTTAACATGAATTTACAAAAGAACGGGTAATATAAAGTCATATGTGAACCATATATGATATCATAACAATTAATATGATTCTTTAATAAGTAAATGACATTATTTAAATCATTATACAGGAGGTTTGGATACATACGAATCATTTTAGACCTAAGGTAAGAGATAATTTTGCAAATCTCATTTTTATCAGAGATTGGTTATTCGTAAGTATTTACTAGGGTTATTCTTATCATCCATGTCCATGTTTTCTAAATTTTTTATGTATGTTTAATGTCAGTTTACCCATTTTTACTTTAACTACATGGTATTTAAGGAATCGTTCTTTTGTTTACGTTACGAGTTACTTTTTGTCTTTTCCGAAAAAAGTACGTGGATAATTTTTTTAACTTATACAGAATGAATGAATTTTTACGGTTTTTTTAAGCCTTATTTCCATGAAGCTTCATCCAAAAGATTTCATGACTATTTAAAAAAAATCTTTTTCATTTAAATTTTCAAGCTGTTTTGGGAAAAGAAATTGATTTTGATGAAGAAAGGATATTTTCCTCAAGAATTCATTTCAAGTGTTTTATTAAAACCATTTTCCATATAAGATGACATTATTTCATATTTTTATGTTTCAAGTATAAAGTTTCTATGATTTACATGGTTTCACTGTTCTAATAGTGAAATGATATCCATTTTTTTATATGGATTATGTTATTATGGGATGATGTTTATGATACCCATTTTATTTTTTTGGGTTATGATGAATGATTTTTGTTTATATTGTGGCACAAGTAAGAATGATTTCATTATGAGATGGGTGGGACCTATATCTCCCTCCAATGAATTGGGTAAAGATTTATTTCTCATGAGATAGACATGGATGGAAAGACAAGTTAAACTGGTTCAGTAATACAGGACTAGAACGAGGAGTGAACTCGATTCATAAAGGGACTTTGTCCACTAAGTTGGTTTTGGCAGCAATGACTTGGCTACTATGGAAATCATTACAAGTGATGAATGGTTTCTACAATTACATGATTTTTTCCCATGATATTTTATCATGATTGATGTTCCTTTATAATATATGGCTTACGTACTTCCATGATTTATGTCCTCGCTCAAGATTTTGATGTTTTGATTTTATTTTCAATCTTTTTCTTTCAAATATTTATGGATTGTTTTACGTTCTCCATGCTTACCCTTACTGAGCATTTGAGCTCACCCTTTTTATGTTTTCTCTTCCCCAGGATATAATGAATGTTTTTAGGTAAGAAAAAAAAGGGGAAGATATTTATGTGAGAAGTTGAAGATCTTTCACTATAATTAGAGGATTACATTCCATGTTTCCAAGGACACTAAACTATTAAGGTCCTTGTGTGTCTGTTTTTGTTATGTACTAAGTATTCAGCAAAAGTAATGTAATGTCCATGTACCTCAAGCTTCAGGTCTCTACATTTAGTGTTATTTGAACTTGTTCATGTTTTGATAACTTGTGTGAAAATAACAATTCTACTTGATTAGTTGATATGATACCTTTTTTACAGTATAATGGTTTCTAGTAAAATTATTCAAAAAAAATTTCCTTGATTTTTGAAGCATTATTATTGACGATGGAATTGTGTAACTTCTTATATGAGTTTAATGAAAAGTGGTTTCTCTTTTAAATTAGATTTGGATGATTTTTTGGACCATCTATGTGTTCCATTAGATGTTGTTAAATCCATGGGTGCACAAGGTTCACCCATGGATGTGCATTCAAATGATGATGGAACTCTATGAAATATTTTATTAAAAATTGGTTTCTCATATGGTACATTAATTTCCAAATATTGAGTGTTTATCGTCATGTGTTTTCGAAAGTATCCTTTAAAACATGTATCATTTGAAAATTTACCCATGTTTGGTTAAAACATTAATATGAAGTCTAGTTGACACATTTTATTAGGTTTTATGATTTTACTCATGTTTGAAAATGGATTTCCAAATTTTGATGATTCTGGATATCTTAAAGAGTAGTTTGGCATCGCATTATTGAAATTAATAATGTTCATATTCTATTTGATGTTTATTTTGAAAATAGTGGTAAAAATTTTTGGTAAATTTATTGGTTGTGTAATGATATGGGACGTTTGGAATGTTTTATAAGAACAAGTACTTCCTTAATTATTAGAAATTATTTTATGAAAAGGTATTCGAACATGGAATTTAAATGCCCATTTAAAAATTTAAATATTTATAAACAATTTTTTGAATGATTCTATGATGTGATGGACTTGTTGAATATTTTATTTATGTGATTTACAGACACACACACACACATATATACATATTGGGAAACCATATATTTTATTTTACTTTTAAGGGTTATTGTATAGGTGTTGTTCGTGTTTAGGGTTGGAAGGTGCAGTTGCATCTTTTATGGTGAGTAACACATTTGAGGGCCTCACACTTATATAGTTTACTATTCCATGGGTTCATAGGAATCTTTTAGTGGGTCATGTTATGGTTTCTAATAAACCCAAATTAGATGGTTTGGTACCCCCTAGATCACAAATTGTCCATGCGAGATATGACACAAGAATTTTCAGTATATGGAGGCTACTGGATATTGACATAGGGGCTTCACCATATGCCAACCGGTGGTTCTAAAACAAGTACATCCAGGGTTATTATAGGGATGTTTTGGATCATCAATAGTTACATTCTATTTCATCTTTCTTGTGTTAATGTTTATGCACATTTTTTCCTTCTTCTTTGTTAGGTTATTTTTTTTCCATCACAACCATATATTATTATGATTTAGCATTTGGTTTTGTTTTTGGTACCAAAATAACAAACTATTATGGAATATTAAGGGTGGTTTTTGTAGGTTTCATAATGGGCAGACAATGGTTTTCTATCTAAAATGTGGAAAACCTATTTTTATAATTTTATTTTCAAACAAGAATTAATGGAATGTTTTGAATAAAGGGAAAAAATGGATTTTGTAATGATTTCCTAATGAGAATTTCAGTGCTCACCCCTACATTATGTTTTTAGTTTCATCTTCCTCTAGTGTTGGATCAATCATAAAGCGAACTTGGTTCTGAGTTAGTGGTGGCCTAGGAGGTCAGATGGAGGTATGTGGAGTTTAATTTCATTCAATATCTAGTTTTCATCTTTATTATCAGTATTTATTTATTTTATTTTATTTCATTTATTGGCCAAATCAATACCACTTTTTTAGTTTTTTTGACCTAAACTAGTTTCAAACTAGTGGGGAATGGGAACAACCCTGATGACTTTTCGTAGACCATTTTAGGTGACCTGGTATGTTTCGAACGGGTTTGTTCATAAAATTAGAGGTACTGGGAAGAAAACAACATCTTCAAAATATAATATCTATGTCATTATCCATTATAAATATCTCAAATTCTACATCCTTACAAGGTTGATATGGAGGTATATACTTACATTTATGAACATCATATATGTATAATTGATTAGAGAATGAAATTTCTCTGAGGAAGTCCATTTCCATCAGTTCTAGTGGTATAGAAGCACAACCCTGTGTATGAAAAGGCCTAGTAAAGAGAGGTAGAGGTACACGATTAATCGTCAGAAATCTTTTCATATGATTCACCACCCCCAGAAGAAAAACATGGTGGAAAGCTGTTTTAATAAATGGAAATTCTAAGACCCTGAGGTTTACAATGAGGTTCAAATCCTATTAATTTATAATTAGACTCTTGTTTGGGTCTTTTTTTTTTGTTTCAAACCGAAAGATGGGCCCATTGGCTAGTTTGGTTGTTTTGGAAGGAAGGAAATATTTGGGGATGAATTTTGGTCACATTCCAAATTCACATTGTTTAATTTTAATACATGTAATGTAATCAATAAATGTTTTTATTAGTATATCTTGAACGTTTCATGTTGTTTAATGGATTTTCCCTCTCGGGGAAAACCCAGAAAATAACGCGTCCTATAAACATTACATGCTGTGTAATCTCCCTCATGAAATTTTTAAAAAAGTTGTAGGGAAGACTTTTTTACTGAATCTATCCCATCCCCTCTCTCTTGTATAAGAGTACCATATAATAATATCCTAGGATTTGTGATATCTCCCCAATTGAGACTCTATCTCATCCATTTTTTGGACTCATTGGATGTGCATTAGTGAGTTCTCTATTCCTATTATTCCTTTTGTTTTTTTTTCTTGAAATCGTTGATGTTATTTTAGTGTAGGTTATTATGCCTTATTTTTACTATTTTCATCCATTATTACATTTTCATTAGATCAAGGTTCTGTTAAGCTCAAAAAATGGACAAGGGTACTACAATGAAATTTAGATGGGTTTTCTATACCTTTTCTAAAATCCTCTCATGATTTTGTAGGTAGTTGTTCTTGTGCCAGATGTCAGGATTTCCATGAATGAACTTAAAAATAATTTAATCCATATATAGAATTTTTGGAACCATTTTAGGATTCACACTTAGTACCAAAATATGGTTGGTGGTGGCCAACCTCATCTCGAACACCCTGGGAGGTGGTATTATGTTTTCATCCCATGATATACAACACTGTTCGGTGTATGTGATCTCTCAATATTTATGGGATCTTGAATGAATTAAATGATATATTTGGAGTGGGATTATTCATCCTTTCTATGTGATTACTTATTTTTAAAATGGATTTTGTGTAATGGGTTAGTTGAACTCATGGATTATTGTAAGATTATGAAATGAGTTTTGAAATTATTAATGAAATGTGTGGAATTAATTGGGACCCATTAGTCATTTATAAAACATTGATACAACCTTCAGGGTCTAAAACATGAATATATAGGATGAAATTTACAATTATATCCCATGTACTTGGGATTTCGTGGATTCCTTGGACATATCGTCTCCTAGGATCCATCTTTCTTGGACCATCTTGGACATGTACAATGGACATGCACCATGGGATCCACTCAACAAAATTCAAAATTCATATGTATATATTCCACAGAATAGTGGGGGTTCCTAGTTCATTTATACATTGAATCCATCTATTGTAGTCCTGACACATTAATACACCACATGGGCCATTGATGATGCATTTGTCTGTATACCTTGGA
Source organism: Viscum album (assembly GCA_963277665.1). Classification (NCBI taxonomy): domain Eukaryota; kingdom Viridiplantae; phylum Streptophyta; class Magnoliopsida; order Santalales; family Viscaceae; genus Viscum; species Viscum album. The sequence continues at coordinate 1,756,272,376 of OY728159.1, read as the reverse complement.
TTCGGACCATGTAGGCCTAGCACAATGAGGCTGCCTTAATCATTAATATAATTTATCTGTCCCATGTAGGACTAACATTTGATTACTCGTAATATCCCTCAATGAATGTGTTACCATAATTTTCCAATGGTCATTGATTATGATTATTATTTATAGTGATCCTTTGTAGGCTGGACAATATCCCATTTAAATGCATCACCTTCACTTATTCAATTCAATTACTGTTATATATTGCATAGTTCTTCTTCTTATACCCGATGATTGGATTAGATATTGACACCATTAGTTTTGGCATACTGGTTGTTATCTCATAACCAAGTGGCGTGCTAATTTTAATAATGTTAATATGGTTATAGAACCATTAGACGACATTTAAGTTGAAATAAACACTAAAAATATTTGTTTGAAGATAGACCTTTTCTTCAGGTATCCTCAATTGGAAAATCAACTTAATGATCCTTAGATGAATATTTTGGGAAGAATAAAACCTAATGGTAATGATGTCGGTAGATTATTTTGGTATATTTTTCTTGAGATAATGTTCCAACATGGTGGGGTGAAGAGATGGTATTATGATCCCTTTTATAAGTGGGGGTAGTGGCACACATGTAAATATTAATAATATTAAAATATAATAATGTCATTGTCATGTGAAATTGGCTCAAAATAATCTCATGCTCCAATATGGGATGATATAGAAACTTTTTCAATTTATATAATATGATTAAGAAATGCTTTAGGACATTTTAACCCATATATATTTATTTTAATCCATAGTAAACCATTTTAACCTTAACTATGGTAACAATATTTTACCCGTATTATTATTCATTATGACCAAAAAAAGTTTACCTTATAAACTACTATAAACTATTTTGATTCCAAATGTCAAATAAATTTTATTTGATTATATTTCATGGACTAGTAGAAATAGATTATAATATACTTACACAAAGTGTGTAAAAACCCTTAAAATAAAATTTCAATTTCAAGAGTAAAACTAATTTAATAACATTAAATTCTTAGTAAAAACCCTTATATGAAATTTATTATATTTTATTAAATATATAATGTAAAAATAAAATTAAAAAAATAATAAATATGGATTAATTTATATTATTATGGTAAAAACACACTAGAAATATGAAATATTTTCATAGAAAAACCTTTATTTTTTTACATTCCTATAATTTAATTTAATTTTCTACAAAATTGATAATCATTTTATTAATTTAATACATGTGAAAAAAATACTATTTTATATGTTTGATACTTTTAATTAATTATTAATTTAAATATATAATACTAATACAATTCTCAAAAACAAATAAATTCAAAATAGTTCTTTAAGATCTATAGTATTTTCAAAGTAAATTTGAAATTATTTATTGAAATTATATCTCATTTAAAAACCATATAATTATCTTGATATTAATTTTTATAATAATTATTCAAATCTATTCATGGATTTTCTCTGAATAACCTATCAAATGAAATGAATTTATTTTGGAAAAATTTTGTTCTAAAACTTTTGTGTGTTAATCCAATGAAAAACCACTCACAGTGACAAAAATTGTCATTTTAAGAACACAAAAATGTCAACACAATATCCATAAAACCCCATGGGATCTAAAAAAGTACTTGAATGAAAATAAATAAACACTAACCTAACACCAGTAGATTTTTTCTAACAAAAAACATTACAATTCAATTTCTATTTTAAAGAGGGATTACATAATATTTACTCAATTATAGAATGGGGATATTTATACTATTTTCATATTTATAAAAAATTATATTTTAGACATATAGAATTTTTTAAACACTTATTAGAGGAGATACTGTGAAATGAATTATAAGACTGGTTTAAAATGTCCATCAACTACATCACACACATCAAAAAACATTCATGGTTCATGGAAATGATTCCCAGTCACAAAAATAAGAAATTGGTGGTACACCCTATCCCATTCAATTACAATTTAGATTTATACATTATTTTTTGAATTCAATCCATACTATATGCCCAAAGTGAAAAAAGAAAATTATCTTCACATATGAATAATGTAATATGGGAACTAGGATTCAATACTCAATGTTCTCCATGAAATAAAAAATCATCTAGGACCCACCATAATCAAAGAGAACACAACCATAATTAAAATAAAACTCATTTTAGCCTTTTTATAACAACTCACATTAAAAAATTCATAAATTTTGACAAAAACCAAAGGTTCTCCACCAAAAAACATCCACAAAGAAAAATAATTAGGGAAACAAATAATGGGATGGATGTACCCTGATTTGTAAGAGATCTATCCAAATGAATAAAAGTGGTACAACTCAAAATAGATATTATTAGAGAGTTATTTGAGGTATATGGGTTAAATGGGGCTTGAGAGAAGATATTGAAAAATCCATCCCTGTAGAGGTCAACCCTATATTTTTTGAGGAAGGTCCAATATCCCCTCACTATGGTGTATTAAAGTGCATTATGCATGTGGTGTTTGCTGATCAAAGGGTTAACCAATTCTTTAGAATTTGAATTTATTTATAACCCAAACTATCACAAATTTTAAAAAATGTATTCAATAAATTACACCACCATCAAAAACTGGGATACAATATAGTCATATATGCACAACTATTTTGACTCTCCATGTCGAATATCATGTTTTAGTGATATACTATACTTTCTATATACCCTATATCCTCAATCCAATCATCCATCTAATGGACAGAAGGCCTTTAGATTTTTTTATTATAATAAGACCTCTTTTTAAGGGAGGAAGGAAGAAACAAAATTGACTTCACGACATAAGACAAATCACAACCCAAAGTATGAAATGAGTAAAACCAAATTGTCACGACCCGCCCTCGGGGCCCGTGTCGTGACTACCCCAAGCCCGCCTTCCATAGGCCAGGGGCTGGTGACTACCACCAAGGCGTAAATCCCAACAAAAAGGTAAGGCATTGCCTTAGAAAAATAAACATGCACCACAGAGTAAGCAAGCGGAATGTAAACACTAAGTAAAAACTGTACAAGCTGTGCTGAAAGTAAAAGGGGCCGGAAATACAAGCCCAACTGTAAAGTACAACTAAAAAGAACAACAACAACTAAAAAGGGAAAACTGCAGCGTCGAGCCGTCCTCTGGAAATCCCACATTAAGGGTGGGTACAGATAGCCTCCACTGCTCCTCGGGTCCACCTGACCACTCCGAGTACGTCCCGCCCAGTGGTCCACCTCCAGGTATCGTCCTGCTCCGCACGCCTCCACCACGATCAGCACTGTCCATCATCTGCAAACAACACAACGTAGTGCGGGCAAAGCCCGTGCAGGGGTGAGTATAAGCTACTCAGTAGGGACCCCGAGACCCCCGAAGGTCTCCCAAAATCCAAAAAGGATAGATACAATCACGAAGTAACATCTGACACGGCTTAGGTATATGCCCATACATATACCTAAGTCATCAATTCCCGTTCGGCTCCAACGTCTTAGCCCAAGCACAACCCAATCCACACAGGAAAGCAAATGTATACCCACACAGGATAGAACAACACAATCCAAAAAGGAGAGTAAACAGTAAATCCACACAGGATAGCTCAACACAATCCACAAAGGAGAGAAACACAAGATTCAGCTCACACAAGTATACTTCTTCGGATGACGATAAAGACGATCACTGATCCATCTAAGTCTTCGGACCCATGAAGGATCGATAGATAACTAACCCCCGTAATGACCCACACAGGATCGGGCCCACACAGGACCTGTAGGCACTGGCTCACACAGAACCGCTGAGCGCGGACCCACACAGGATCGGACCCACATAGGATTGGGCCCACACAGGACTGGGCCCACACAGGACCTGTAGCACTGATCCACGTAGGATCGCTGAGTGCAATAGTCGTCGCAGTCCACTGAGGATCTCTACACAGTCGTCGCCGCAGTCCACTGAGGATCTCTGCACGGTCGTCGTTGGAGTCCACTGAGGATCTCTGCACCGTCGTCGCCGTTGTCCACTGAGGATCTCTGCACGGTCGTCGCTGTCGAAGAAGCAGTCGTAGCCAGCTCTAAGGTTCCCACACACAGCAAGCTCGTTCGGGAGGGTCCGCTCCACAAGCCGAGAGGCCGATACATCAACTGACACAAAGTACGATGTTGATGTATCCAAAAGTTCTGTATCGTCAACAGGAACTCAGTGTCGCAGACGGCGTGTCAATCGGAAGCTCGGTCTGAGAGTTATTGGCTTTTTCGTCCCAGGGGCCCGGTTGGGTTTTAAGGAAAAACCAACCCGACCGTACTCCACATGCGTCCAAACTCGGGAAGAATATGCCAAAAGATCCGTCTCACTTATAAGAATTTCAACAAAGCTGACGGCACGTCAATCGGACGACCGTGGCTCGCGATATGAGTGTTTCGGCTCCGAGGGCCCGGTTGGTTTCGTGTACGAACCAACCCGGCCAAACTCAATGTATTCCGAAACCTTGAGTGCGATATACCGAAACGACCATCTCGATCCAAGGATCGCGTTGCCGCTGATGGTGAGTCGTTTGGAGTCCCGTAGCTCATGTTACGAGCGTTTGAGAGAAAACGTCTGAAGACGGTGGGTACGGGCCCGGGCCGACCCGGCCCGACCCCCCCCGGGAGTCGGACGAACCGGGTCTTCCCTACCCGGTCCGACCCTGTCCGGTCCGGCCGGTCGGACCGGCCTGGCCCGGTTCGGCCGAGCGGCCGAACGGCCGAGGCGCGCGGGGCGCCACCCCTGCGGCCTGGTGGTGCCGCGGCCCCCCGCGTGGGGCCGTGCTGTGTCATGGACGCGGCTTCAGCCACGTCCGAGGGCACCAGACCCACGCGGCCACGGGACAGAAAGTGTCGCCGCCGCCGCGGCGGCCTGTCCGGCGGCGCGCCGGGCCGCCGCCGCGCCGGCGCCCCGCGCCGCCGGCAGGTTCCGCCGGCCCCCGGGATCGCTCCGGTGGTCCGATTCTCTTCCTGTCTGCGCCATTGCTCCTCCCGGGACTCATTCTTCACTGCGGAATCGTCAAACATCCGTTGCGGCACGTTCCGTCGTCACCTGCCAAATCCGCACAAAATGAAGAACGACGGAGGGTCGCCGGGCCATGTTCGTTTGGCCCGCACCCTCCGCGTTAGAGATAAACAACCGGGAGAATTTTTCTCAACACATGAACCGACAATTTTAATAAAATAAAATTGTTCATTTGAAACCAGTTCTTTAGTTTTTAAAGAATGTTCACGGGAATATAAAGAGTGGTATTCCAAATCATAAAATCCCTCCTTCGTTGGTCGTCGCGCGCGGGCGCTCTTCGCGGAAAAGCTCGTCGCGGAAGAGGGGGATCGTCGCGTCGTCGCGGGATCCGGCGTTGAGTCGGCGAGCTCAACGGACCAAGATCAACAGATTTAAAATTATAAATAATTAAATGTGTGTTTCGTTTAAAACCAAAATGAACCTTTATAGGAAACCCGAAATCACTCACCTCAAATGGTCGGTGATCGGGGATCGGAGCGGGGAAGAACGTCTCGGACGGAAGCATCGTCGATTTCGGGGTTCAGCGTTCTTCGCGTTCTTCGCGTTCTTCGCGTTCTTCACGTTCTTCTCAAGGGAGAATAAGATACAAGGGTCCTCTCAAATCTTCTCAACGCGCAAATAACCAGAGGTCGAGCGTTGGCCTCATTTTATTATTATGCCAACAAATTTGAAAACTGGTTAAGAAATGACTAATCAATTCGTTGAATAAATTAAACGAAAGAAACAGCACATTTAATTCATGAAATAAACCACCCAATTAAATGGTCTGTTAATATTTTAAGAAACGTGTCAGTTTACTTTCATAAAGACGGGTTTTCACGGGTGCGTTTCTTAGAGGAAAAAAACAGCGGGGCTCGTGTGGGCCCCACCTCACAAATATCCTACCAAGGGGGTAGGATATTTCTGGATAACATCCTATCCGGTTCAACTCAGTTCAATCCGTCAATAAGTGGCTTCAAGTGGCTTCCACGTGGCTTAAGTGAAATAAAATAATGTTGTCGCAAAATTATTTTATTTCTTAACTTTAAGCCCGAAAATTAAAAACCACACCCGAGCAAACGCAACTCCGGAAGGGGAGTTTCTAAGCGAATAACGGCACTGCGATTTCATCAGTGCCCTCAGAATTCGATTCCGGGCACCGGTTCAAAAGTTAGAAAAACTCGCTCGTCCGTTCACTGAACGTACCCGAGCCAAAACTTCGGAAAATGATTCCGGGAACACCGGGCCTCGGAATCAGGTTTCGTCAGAAACTGTGCTCTTGTAAAATTCCAAAGAAAATTAAGAAAAAAAAATTCCTTGAAATTTACGGGTCTTTACATTACTCCCACCTCAGGACTTTACATCCCCGTAATGATACATCAAAAACTAGGGAAACAAATGTGGGTACTGAGCACGCATCTGAGCCTCCCGCTCCCAAGTGCTCTCCTGGAGGTTCCCGTGCTTCCATCTGATGCACACAAGAGGAATTGATCTACCACGTAGGACTCTCTCCTGTCAATCCTCTATCTCCACTGGGACCTCCGCAAAAGTCGCCCCATCATCCACGTCTAGCTCCCCATAGTCAATGATGTGCGTCGGGTCGTGCACGTATCTCCTCAACCGGGATATGTGGAAGACGTTGTGCACCCGGTGCAACTGAGGTGGTATAACCAGGCAATAAGCCACCTCACCAATCCTGCTGAGGACCTGGAAATTCCCGATGAACCGTGGAGACAACTTGCCACCTCAGCCAAAGCTCCGCAAACCACATCGAGGTGAGACACGCAAGAAGACGTGGTCACTATCCTCGAACTCTAGTGGCCTCCGCCTCCTATCAGCATATGACTTCTTCCGGCTCTGTGCTGTCCTCATCCGCTCCTGGATGATCTGGACCCTCTCTGTTTTGGCCCGGACCATCTCTAGTCCCACAAGTGCTGACTCCCCAGGGTTTGTCTAGCACAAGGGAGATCTGCAAGGCCTGCCGTACAACGCCTCATAAGGTTCCATCCTGATGGTGGAGTGGTAGCTGTTGTTGTACGCGAACTCCACCAAGGGTAGGTGGTCCTCCCAGCTGCAACTAATGTTAAGGACACATGCACGGAGCATGTCCTCGAGTGTCTGAATGGTCCTCTCCGTCTGACCATCCGTCTGAGGGTGAAAGGCGGTGCTCAGATGTAGCTGCGTCCCGAACGCCTCCTGCAATCCCTTCCAAAGTCGGGAGGTAAAGCGAGCGTCCCAATTGGAGACGATAGTCGATGTCACACCGTGAAGCCGTACAATCTCCGGAACATAGATACGTCCCATGCTCTCCACTAAGCCCTGCTCTCGGATGGGTAAGAAGTGTGCCGACTTGGTGAGTCGGTAAACAATCACCCAAATGGAGTCGTGACCTCTGGAAGTGCGTGGAAGTCTAGTCACGAAGTCCATAGATATGCCATCCCACTTCCACTCCGGGACCTCCAAGGGCTGTACCAAGCCTGCTGGTACCTGGTGCTCTGCCTTCACCTACTGGCAGGTGAGGCACCGTGAAACAAACTCTGCCAAGAACCTTCTTCATGCCCGACCACCAGTGCTGACGTCTGAGATCCTGGTACATCTTCGCTACTCCAGGATGTACCACCAAAGGAGAAGTGTGGAACTCTCTCAGCACCTCCACTTGTGAAGCGACTGGTACCAAGGTACGTCCTCTGAAGAAAACATCGTGCTCTGCCCCAAGGGAGAAACCATCAGGTTCCTGTACCGAGGATATCTGTGCACACCGTGTCTCCCAGTCCACGTCCCCACGCTGTGCCTCTCTGAACCGCTGTAGAAGTGGAGGAGAGAATATGAGAGACTGAAGGAAGGCTGATCCGTATCTATCCACGAAGGATATCTGCAAGGCGGCTAGCTGCTCTGTCACCCCCTCAAGTATCTGAATGCCCATCCTCCTGCTGAGGGCATCGGCTACCATGTTCCCCTTCCCAGGAGTATAGACTATCTCAAAGTCATAGTCCTGGAGGAACTCGAGCCATCGCCGCTGTCTCAGGTTCAGGTCCTTCTGAGAGAAGATGTACCTGAGACTCTGGTGGTCAGAAAAGACTATGAAGCGCTCGCCCATCAGATAGTGCCGCCATGTCTTCAGGGCGAAGACCACTGCTGCCAACTCCAAGTCATGGGCAGCGTAGTTCTGTTCATGCGGCCTCAACTGACGTGATCCGTAGGAAATCACGGCCCGCTCCTACATCAGGACACACCCGAGTCCGGTCCCTGATGCATCGCAGTAGACTACGTATCCAACACCCTCCTCAGGCAACCTCAAGATAGGTGCGCTGGTCAACCTCTGCCTCAGGTCCTAGAAGCTTTGCTGACATCTGTCTGACCACACGAAGGGTATCCCCTTCTTCGTGAACGCTGAGAGTGGGGCCGCAACTCTGGAGAAGTCTGACACAAATCTCCGATAGTATCCGGCTAGGCCCAAGAAACTCCGCACCTCTGTCACGCTCTTGGGTGGCTCCCAAGCTAGCACTGCCTCGATCTTCGCGGGATCCACTACAACTCCCGCCTCAGAAATGACATGCCCCAAGAAGTGGACCTCACGTAACCAGAACTGACACTTCAAGAGCTTGCCATAAAGCTGGTGCTCTCGGAGTGTGTCTAGTATAACACGCAAGTGGTAGGCGTTCTCCTCCTCCGTGGTCGAGTACAGCAAGATGTCATCGATGAAGACTACGAAAAATCGATCGAGGTATGGCTGGAAGATCCTGTTCATGAGGCTCATGAACACTACTAGAGCGTTGGTCACGCCGAAAGGCATAAACAAGAACTCATAGTGGCCATACCGACACCTGAAGGCCGTCTTCTGCACATCCTCGTCTTGAACTCTGAGCTGATGATAGCCTGACCTGAGGTCTATCTTCGAGAACCACCGTTCTCCCTTGAGCTGATCGAAGAGGTCTTCAATCCTGGGTAGCGGATACTTGTTCCTCACTGTCACCTGGTTCAGGCGACGATAATCGACACACAGTCGTAAGCTCCCGTCCGCCTTCTTGGCGAACAATATCGGGGAAGCCTAGGGTGAAACACTGGGTCAGATGAACCCCTTACCCTGCAAGTCCTCCAACTGTACCCGCAGCTCTCGAAGCTCAGCGGGGGCCATCCGATATGCTGGAGTGGATATCGGGGCTATCCCGGGGTACATGTCAATATAAAAGTATACCTCTCTGCGGGGAGGTAGTCCTGGAACGTCGTCAGGAAAGACGTCCGCGTACTGATCCACCACTGTAGGAAAACTAGGACTCCGCACGTCAACTGCTCCCAGGATGAGGCTAGACAAATAATGAGTGATGGGCTGACCACTCCTCTATGTGAGTCCATCCTGTGCTGCTAAGGCTCCCTTCTCGCCAGTGAAGGTGAACCTGCTCCCGTCGGTGCGCACACAACGCACCTTGCGCCTAATACAGTCAATCTGAGCATGGACCGTAGATAACCAATCCATGCCCAAGATGATGTCGTAAGGCCTCGACGCCGCTACAAGAAGATCCCAGCCGAAGCTCTCGCCTCCTAGAGTAAGCTCACACTGCCGGTACCAGTGCGTAATCGTCGAGTCTGCTCCAATAGGAATCTCTAGCCGTAAGGATCGAGCCAATGGCTCTGTTGGAATCTACGAGCTACGAACAAGGGCAGTGGATATGAAAGAGTGACTCGCTCCTGTGTCTATCAGAACTGTAGCAAGGGTTGAATAGACACAGATCGTATCTCGAATCATCTCAGGCGTGCCGTGGTCGTAGGCCTCTGCTGCCTGGAGCTGCGCCTGTCTCTGCCTGCCAGCTCCCTGTGATCGGGGGCGGGCCTCCTGGTGGTGGTGGTGGAAGAGCCTCAAAGCGTCGCCCACCACCTGCTGCTCGGCCAGCTCCTCTGCCGCGTCCGCCTCCTCCCTGCGGACTGCCACGGTCGACCCTCTTCCTCTACCTGGGTGGCCCCTCCACCGTCTGCTGCCCCTCGGTACGGTGGATCGGGCAGTCACGAGCCATGTAGCCCTGCCCGCCACACTCGTAGCACTGCCTGCCTCTCGGAAGACTGGCTCCACGCTGAGTGCCCTGCACTGCTGATCCAGTGTCCTGAGGTCATCTTCCGGAGGGCATGGTCTGCCTGGAACCCTGAGTCATCCGTCGGCTACCTGCTGCTGAAGACTCTGCTATCTGCCACCCTGCGGTAGGTCTCACTGTGGACTCAGCCAGGAAGCTCTCGATCATAAGGGCTCGCTCTAGTACTCCTGCCTAGGTCCGGATGCTGAGGGAGATCAGCAAGGCCCTGATCTCGTGTCTCAATCCATGCTCGAAGGTCCGGGCCCGGAAGAAGGGGTCATGTACCATGTCGGTCGAGTAGAGAGATAGGTCGGTGAACCTCGGCGCGTACTGGGGGACCTTCAAGCTACCCTGCCACAGCTGAAGAAGCTCCTGGATGCGCACCGCACGGAGGGTGGCCGGGACGAACTCTGACCGGAAGAGGCTCTCGAAGTCCGTCAAGATGAGGGAGGCCTCATCGTGTACCTGGAGCATCAGGCTCCACCATCGCCCTGCTGCTGCGTGCAGTAGGCTCGCCGCGAGGATCACCATGAGGCGTGCTGGTGTCCTCACTAGCCTGAAAACGTGGACGACCACCTCCAGCTCGTCCTCGGCTGCCTGGGGGTCCGACTCCCCACAGAACCTGGGTGGTCGCTGACGCTGGAACTCGTGCAGAGCTCCGAGGCGTCGTGCGTCGTCAGCTGCCAGTGCTAGAAGCATCGGGGGCTCGACGGGTAAAAGTACCACCGGTGCCTCTACTTTTAACGGGCCCTGTACCGAGGCCTCGTCGCTTGGTGGGCTGTCGTCGCGCTCTACTCTAGGAACCCTAGCTAGCTGCTGTCGTCATGCCATCCTGAAAAGGAAACAAGAATTCCACAGTCAGAACAGTATACCTGGTGAGCTGACACAAGTAATCACAGAGAAAACATGAAACACACATGCAATCAATGTTTTCGTGCATTAAGTCGGAAATCAGAAGTCAGGGTCTTGGTGTATGGATACGTCGGCCGTCGCACCAACACTGGACTCCCTGGACTGATAACAACACTCAATACGCTAAACACTATTGCTCCACATAGAAGAAAGATCAGAGTCTGCGGTAGAACCGACCACCTCTGATACCAATTTGTCACGACCCTCCCTCGGGGCCCGTGCCCTGACTACCCCAAGCCCACCTTCCATAGGCCAGGGGCTGGCGACTAGAACCAAGGCGTAAATCCCAACAAAAAGGGAAGGCATTTCCTTAGAAAAGTAAACAAGCACCACAGAGTAAGAAAGCAGAAAGTAAACACTAAGTAAAAACTGTACAAGCTGTGCTGAAAGTAAAAGGGGCCGGAAATACAATCCCAACTGTAAAGTACAACTGAAAAGAACAACAGAAACTAAAAAGGGAAAACTACAGCGTCAAGCCGTCCTCTGGAAATCCCACCTGAAGGGTGGGTACATATAGCCTCCACTGCTCCTCGGGTCTACCTGACCGCTCCCAGTACGTCCCGCCCAGTGGTCCACCTCCAGGTACCGTCCTGCTCTGCACGCCACCACCACGATCAGCGATGTCCGTCATCTGCAACCAACACAACGTAGTGTGGGAAAAACCCGTGCAGGGGTGAGTATAAGATACTCAGTAGGGACCCCGAGACCCCCGAAGGTCTCCCGAAATCCACAAAGGATAGATAAAATCACGAAGTAACGTCTGACACGGCTTAGGTATATGCCCATACATATACCCAAGTCATCAATTCCCATTCTGCTCCAACGTCTGAGCCCAAGCACAACCCAGTCCACATAGGAAAGAAAACGTATACCCACACAGGATAGAACAACACAATCCACAAAGGAGAGTAAACAGTAAATCCACAATGGATAGCTCAACACAATCCACAAAGGATAGAAACACAAGATTCAGCTCACACAGGTATACTTCTTCGGATGATGATAAAGACGATCACTGATCTATCTAAGTTGTCGGACCCACGAAGGATCGATATGTAACTAAACCCTGCAATGACCCACACAGGATCGGGCCCACACAAGACCTGTAGGAGCTGGCTCACACAGAACCGATGAGCGCGGACCCACACAGGATCGGACCCACACAGGATCGGGCCCACACAGGACCGGGCCCACACAGGACCTGTAGCACTGATCCACGTAGGATCACTGAGTGCAGTAGTCGTCGCAGTCCACTGAGGATCTCTGCACAGTCGTCGCCGCAGTCCACTGAGGATCTCTGCACGGTCGTCGCTGTCGAAGAAGCAGTGGCAGCCAGCTCTAGGATTCCCGCACACAGCAAGCTCGTTCGGGAGGGTCCGCTCCATGATCCGAGAGGCCGATACATCAACTGACACAAATTACGAAGTTGATGTATCCAAAAGTTCTGTATCGTCAACAGGAACTCAGTGTCGCAGACAGTGCGTCAATCGGACGCTCGGTCTGAGAGTTATTGGCTTTTTCGTCCCAGGGGCCCAGTTGGTTTTTAAGGCAAAACCAACCCGACCGTACTCCACCTGTGTCCAAACCTCGGGCGGAGTATACCAAAAGATCCGTCTCACTTAGAGGAATTTCAACGAAGCTGACGGCACGTCAATCGGACGTCCGTGGCTCGAGATATGAGTGTTTCCGCTCCGAGGGCCCGGTTAGTTTCATGTACAAACCAACCCGGCCAAACTCAATGTATTCTGAAACCCTGAGTGCGATATAAAGAAACGACCGTCTCGATCCAAGGATCGCGTTGCCACTGACGGAGAGTCGTTTGGAGGCGCGTATCTCAAGTTACGAGCATTTGAGCGAAAACGTCGGAAGACGGGGGGTACGGGCCCGGGGCGACCCGGCCCGACCCCCCCGGGAGTCGGCCGAACCGGGTCGACCCGACCCGGTCCGGTCTGGGCAGAGTGCGTCCCGGCCGGTCGGACCGGCCTGGCCCGGTTTGGCCGAGCGGCCGAACGGCTGAGGCGCGCGGGGCGCCGCCCCCGCGGCCTGGTCGTGCCGCGGCCCCCCGCGTGGGGCCGCGCTGTGTCATGGACGCGGCTTCAGCCCCGTCCGAGGGCACTAGACCCGCGCGGCCGCAGGTCCGCGGCCGCCGACGCCGCCGCGGCTTCCGCCGCGGAGGCCTGTCCGGCGGCGCGTCGGGGCGCCGCCGCTCCCTGCTGCCGGCGCCGCCGGCGAGTTCCGTAGGCCACCGGGATCGCTCTGGTGGTCCGATTCTCTTCCCGTCTGCGCCATTGCTCCTCCCGGGACTCGTTCTTCACTGCGGAATCGTCAAACATCCGTTACGGCATGTTCCGTCGTCGCCCTCCAAATCCACACAAAATGAAGAACGACGGAGGGTCTTCGGGCCGTGTTCGTTTGGCCCGCACCCTCCGCGTTAGTGATAAACAACCGGGAGAATTTTGTTCATCACATGAACCGGCAATTTTAATAAAATAAAATTGTTCATTTGAAACTGGTTCTTTAATTTTTAATGAACGTTCGCGGGAATATAAATAGGGGTATTCCAAATCATAAAATCTCTACCTCGTTTGTTGTTGCGCACGGGCCTTCTTCGCGGAAATGCTCGTTGCGGAAGAGGGGGATCGTCGCGTCGTCGCGGGACGGCGTCGCGTCGTCGTGGGATCTGGCGTTGAGTCGGCGAGCTCAATAGACCAAGAACAACAGATTTAAAAATATAAATAATTAAATCTGTGTTTCGTTTAAAACCAAAAAGAACCTTTAGAGGAAACCCGAAATCACTCACCACAAATGGTTGGTGATCGGGGATCGGAGCGGGGAAGAACGTCTCGGACGCAAGCGTCGTCGATTTCCAGGTTTGGCGTTCTTCGCGTTCTTCGAGTTCTTTGCGTTCTTTGCAAAGGAGAAGAAGATACAAGGGTCCTCTCAAATCTTCTCAACGCGCAAATAACTAGAGGTCGAGCGTTGGCCTTATTTTATTATTATGCCAACGAATTTGAAAACTGGTTAAGAAACGACTAATCAATTCGTTGAATTAATTCAACGAAAGAAACAGCCCATTTAATTCATGAAATAAACCGCCCAATTAAATGGTCTGTTATGATTTTATGAAACGCGTTAGTTGACATTCATAAAGACGGGTTTTCGCGGGTACGTTTCTTAGCGGAAAGAAACGGCGGGGCTCGTGTGGGCCCCACCTCACAAATATCCTACCAAGGGGGTAGGATATTTCTGGATATCATCCTATCTAGTTCAACTCAGTTCAAGCCATCAATAAGTGTCTTCAAGTGGATTCCAAGTGGCTTAAGTGAAATAAAATGAAGTTGTCGCAAAATTATTTTATTTCATAACTTTAAGCCCGAAAATTAAAAACCACACCCGAGCAAACGCAATTCCGGAAGAGGCGTTTCCAAGTGAATACCGGCGCTGCGATTTCATCGGTGCCCTCAGAATTTGATTCCGGGCAACAGTTCAAAAGTTAGAAAAACCCGCTCGTCCGTTCACTGAACGTACCCGAGCCAAAACTTCGGAAAATGATTTCGGGCACACCGGGCCTCGGAATCTGGTGCTGTCAGAAACTGCGCTCTTGTAAAATTCCAAAGAAAATGAAGAAAAAAAATTTCCTTGAAATTTATGGGTCTTTACAAAAAATGACACCATGAAATTGACTCTCCCCAAAAAAATTTCATAACGAAGCTCTCCGACATTTCATAGAGATTCAGAATGAATGTGACATGTGTCAAAGAAGTTGCTTGATTAGATGGATAGCTCCAAACACACTCAAACATCTAAATCTGAAAAACTCTATAAAGATGATCCACCAGCTCTAGATCCTCCTCAGGGCATGTTCTTTGTGTTCGAGTCCAACTGCAACACAATTTATTGCTTGAATATGAGGAACCTCACAACATCACTAAACAAAGAAGGATACCAAGATGAAATCGTAGCTCCAAAAAAACCATTCATCACCAATTAATCATAGAAACCATTAGCATCTAATCGACATTTTACTGCATTACAGACCCCGAAAATACCACCAAGCTACAACCACTAGCCTGTCACCACCAATCCCCTCGCGTAGACTACATCATTCACTGAAAACAATTAATGACTACAGATCAAACTGGTATAATCTTCTAAACCAATGAAGACTATATCCACCACACTATTGGATACTATACGCTATGGAGAGATATTCGGGTGGACCTCTCTACAATGAAATCACACCACAACCCTAAACCCACACTACAGATAGATATGTATGGATAAGACCAGGAAACCACATCGTGGCCAGAAACAGTTGAAATGACCAATATGACCTCCACCATCCATTGGAAAATTCCATAATGAGAGGGTCAGGTGTAATAAACCACGATGAACAATAATTCACACATCAAACCACCATAACACATCACGAATACATAGATCCACCATAGAGATGTATGTACAAATAACAGCTACAAGAAGCACTGCATGAACAGGTAATGCCACAAAAATACCCCATGAACCAGTGGCACTAACACATAAAATCACACCTCGACCAATGAATTTGCCACTGGATTAAGAAACGAAGTCCACAAACCCACCAATAGGAAGAGATGTGGAGGAAGGCCACCTCCAATACGAGAAAGAGGAGAGATGGAGGAGATGGGGGAAACCATAATCACCCCAGTGCCCCTTACTAGATCATATCCTTCCTATATCCAATCAACTCAGCCCTATCATATTCCAATCCAATTCATCCCACAATGTAGATAGAGATTCTTGGATATCCCGAATAACCGTACTATGTACTATTAAATGGTTATCTTTACACTACCTATATCTACACTGAAGCATCCTCCTCAAAAATATTTCTATATAACATTTTACATTATTCATTTTTCATAGGTGGACACCCTATGGGAAAAGTTCATTGAAAAATGAAATATAGGTCATTTCACTCATCAATGTTCACTATAATGACAATTGATATACTCCATGGACAACCTCAAAACACCCATGAAATAATTGAACTACCCCATGCTAAATATTCCATTTGAGCATTAAAACAGTCGGCACCAAACCTTCATATGCAACATATCGACCCATTAAATGGATAAAAATTCATCTCTCTCCACCATAACTCCTCTAGAATCTCTCAAGACACCTCTACGATTTTCAAAAACCTATGTAAAGGGTTCAAAAAAACATGGGCCCATATAAAATGTGATCACAGTTGTCTATAAGTGATTAGTGGGAGTGATACTTTTTTCCATGAAAAATATGTTTTAGAGACATTTGAAAAATAATATATTAGTCTTATAGTTATTTAATACTAAATAAAACAATTCCCCACATAATAACATAAAAAGAAA
The DNA here is from genome assembly GCA_963277665.1 of Viscum album. NCBI lineage: Eukaryota > Viridiplantae > Streptophyta > Magnoliopsida > Santalales > Viscaceae > Viscum > Viscum album. Next base: position 1,756,256,002 of record OY728159.1, on the reverse strand, counting down.
CCATGTTATTGTATTTTAAATCTATGAAGTTACATCAATGGGGTTTCAAAGATCAATTTACAGAATATACATTTCCATGTTATTAAAAAAATATTGAACAAATCATGATTGAATTATTGTTAGTGTAAAATGAAATGAATTCTCTCTCAGTTAATGTGTGAAAGAACAAGAGAATAGTCATGTAATGAATGGACTACATATGAATAAGATTTAAATTTAAAATATATATCTATTTCTATGTCATGAATTATGGTTTGATATTTTTTATGAATAATGGAATAATGATTAAATTTTACACAATACCATGAGAACAATATATGTTAGAATTCTCAATAGTCCAACAGTGTTTGAAAAAGTAATACTAGAAAAGTTATTGATCATTGCTAAAATAGGAATAGTAATTATCAAGATGATATACAACTATTATTAATTTCAGATTAATTTCTCCAAAAAACATAGTTAGTATAAGGTAATATAAGAATAAATTTATTAAAGCTAATGGATACTATATCTATATAGATGGAGTCCATTTCAACATCTAATATATCTTAAGAAGCAGTTTAGCAATTTCGTACTAGATTTTTGAGTTATAGATGAAATATCCTAGGTAAATAAAGAAGGAGAAATTTTCATATTTATGTTCATATTTGTGAATTAAATGTTATTTTTTCTTTATTGCGGATTTTATGTTTTATGTAATACCTAACAAACAATAATCAGTTTTCCAATGTATAATATTACACTCAATGCTGAGACATACTAAAAAATAATAATATAATATTATTTTAAAAGGTAGTTAATTACTCGCCATTATATTGGTGGGAATGAACAGAAATAACTAAAATATGATTATACATGTTTGTTAAATGTTTTTACATTTATCCTATAAAATTTTGAGGATTAAAATTTGAATGAATCTATATTTAATCATAAATACTCTAATATTATTTAAAAGGTTGATTTTCCACCTTTGGATGGTGAACACTTTTTTAATATAGTTTTTTCACTTTTATATGTTCTATTTCACAATATAAAATTCTTTTTTAGAATCGGGACATAAAAATTTTCTTTTGGGTAAATGTTTGGCTTTTTTTTTGAAATTTTTTAATTTTTAATGAGTAGTGAAAAATACTATAATTTAATTCAAAACAGAATATTATTCTAATTTATTTATATCATTATATTGTCTTTATAATTGGGTTTAAAGTAAAATTAGATTATATGTTTTCCATTTAAACAAATTTTTGTCATTGGATGTAACTTCTCTTTGAAATTGGACATAAACAAGTGTCAATATTTTGATAGTTATTATTTCTTAAAAACCCGTATTTTGTTTCGACAATAGGAATTAATATTAAATTAATAATTGAAACTATTGGGTTTTCAAATTGGTAAAATATATATCATTTTTTAATTTTGGAATATCAAATATAGTGTAGGCTGAATTTTTGGTATTTTTCCAAAAAACGTTCAATTTTTGATGAATAGTGAAAATACTGAGTTGTAGTTAAAAACCGGACATCTTCATTTAAACAAAATTTTAACCCTTCTATGAATTGAATTTCAAAAATCCTACATACATCATTGTTATTAGCAAGTAAAATTTTGTTCAATAAGATTAAAATCATTTTTTGATGAATAGTAAATTTTGACTTTTATTTACCACAATTAATGGTAAATAGGGTAATTGAAGGTTAAAATAATATTATAATAATATTAAATTATCATAAAAATTGAACTAAATTTATTGGGAGAGCCATGTACGACCAATTAAATCCATGTATGCGTTTTTTGGCCTTTAAATCCCATTTGGGTAAGATAATGACATTAATAACTTTTCATTTAATGTTAAAATAAAAATATCATAAACCTGTAATATTCTAAAAAAAAATAATGTGGGGATATAGAATTAATATATTTTACTATAAATATTCATTAAGAATCTAAATTTATTTCATACATCATGTTATTTTATTTATAATTTTTATATATCAAATAAATAAAATTATTTATGACACAATAACGATGCAATGTTTATCTCATTAATGAATGATTTAAATATATAATATTATAAATATTAAAAATTATACAAAACCTATCAAATTTATATTGGTTGATTTTATTTATAACAAGAGTTATCTTATTATTGTCTCTAATAAGTTTTTGACCTTTAATGACGGAAAATAATTTTAAAATAAAATAATATTTTCAATCTTAATTAAAGAGACTCTTTCCCACCTTTATAAAAATCCCTCTCATATAACCCCTTACTCACACATCTCATGCCCCTTTTCCCATCCAAAATCTTCCCAAATAATATCTAATGATACCTCTATTAAACCTATATGTCATACCATAGGAATAATGAACTTAAAGAATTCATTTTCATTCAAACCAATGGGAGTTACCTGATTTAAAGGTAACATTTTCTCTTATGTTCATTTATTTTATTTTACTTCTCCAAACACCTAAACACTTTTTATTCATATATTTTAAAAAAACACTAATATCCTAAATATACTAGGTTGTTTTATGAGATTTATTTCAAACTACACCTGCACACACCTTTGTCTATTGGGCAAAGAACATACTCTTTCTGTGGAGTATGAACTACTTCCTCTGATCGAACAATGAGGACTGGCTTTTGTATCTCGACTCATGATGCCTCGTCCATGACCTAGGCGAACATGGTCGGATCCACTGCCCCTCCCCCTTCATCGGGGGAGGGGGTTGATCTCCACCTCCAATGACGAAGCCTTCTTCCTATTCCCCACCCCCTATCTGTTTCTTTTTCTCCTTTACCTGAAATCTAAATTTTTCCTAAGGTCCTAGAACTCTGTGATGGTTACACCTAGCTCTCTCTTTCATTCTCGGATAATAAAGATGCTTCTACTCTTCTCTCCTAGACTTTGGTGGCTCAGTTGTCTTCATGACATCCTTCGGTCAACGTCTTCGAGAGATTCATTTTTCAAAAATGGGGACTTCTAGAACGCACATATGTCGGGCTCCTGGACAATCGACATATTATGATTCAGTTTTCATCCTCAATAAGATCTCAACATCACATGGTATGGGGATCCTCGATCATGTACTAGCTATCATTTTTATCTTCTGAAGTGGTACTTCAATATTCATATGAATTGAGATGCTCCGAAAATGGCAATGTGGGTACGATTTCCTGAGCTCCACCTCCCCTTCAAGAACACTTCTATCATATGAATGATTGGGAACCTAGTTTGCCTCTTTCTATCTTAGAATTTGAGATCCAGTTCAGTTTTCCACCCAATAGTGCACCACATATATGTTGATTTCTATGTGTCAAGACCCTCGGTCGTATAGATTTGGATTTTGGAAGGAGAGAAATTTTGCTTGAAGCAGATAGTTGTGTTTCAGTCTTGGACGCACTTCTGTCCACTGTGTCACCACCTCGGGCACCTATCCCATTCCTGCCAGAGAGTAGGAAGGAACCATGGGGTTCATGGTGCTAGTGAACCTTCTCTGGGAAAGGATGGGATCGTGGATGGGTCTATAGATGATCCTCCTTTTGGGCTCAGTTGTGAGGCTGCTACTGATTAGAAAAAAACCGTCTCAGTTTTCCCATGACAACCAATGAGTCGCTAATATTCTACATCGGCTAAAACATGATCTGTGTGTGGCATTATCATCTGATGATGGTGTTATTCCACTATGTGATTTTGGTGTCTGTGTAGGACTTGATCAAGAATGGGTTGTGAGGGATAAAAAGGAGGTCTAATTTGGATGCTTCTCAAGCATTACAGTTGGCTCCTCAAATTCCAGTCAATGTTGATACAGTGGATGAGGTTATCAATGGGGATGAGTACACTGGGGTGGATTCCAAGTGTCTATTTCAGGCTGATTTCTCATCGCATTTCAAATTCATGGGTCATGGATTTTCCCATGTAGGACCTACAGACAAGTTGTAGCAGGTCTCGCAAGCTCTAATTACATATGTTGTGATGTTTTATTCCGGAGGTCCGATTTTGAACTCCATGAACCATTTTGCAGTGTTGGGAGAACAGAATGGACATTCATTTGAGGTTCCCAATGAGGTGGAGGTCACTCAAGGAGAGTATCCCTTGGTGGGAGGTGTTTCTTCTCAAGAGGACATTGATGATGCTTTGGATCCCACTATATCCAAGGCCCTGGACATTGCAGGGTAATTTACTAGATCCTTGTCACGAAAGGGAAAAAATATTATTGTGAATTCTGACTTCGTCATTATGAAAAATGGAAGGGCGTGGCCTAGGAGGGACTACTCCAGTCTTCCTAGACCTACAGTTAATATATCTTCAAGAAAGGGTAAGCTTCCTTAATATTCTTCTGCAAATGCAAGCATCATTTCTTCGAGGAAGTGAAATGGTGACAATCTCGAGGTGGATGACTCCTGCATCGTCCTCATACCCTCGAGTGATTAGGTAATGGTGGATTCATGACTACAGTGCCAAACTATCCACAATGGTGAAATGGATGACAAATATTTGGCCATTATGGAGTTAAAGAAGATGGAGTAGGCCCTGCTCAAGGAGACATGGGATGTTATCATCCATTCTGAGGAAGAGATGTTGGAGAAATCAATTCCATTCAATGCCTCAAAGTTGGATCCGGCTAACATGTCTAAGAGATCTCTAGATGTGGAAGCTAGAAGGATGCATATGGAGTGGATTGATGAACAATATTTTATTTTGGCAAGAGGGATTAATTAAGGGTAGTTATGAAAAGAATAATTCATACTGAAGTGGGATAATATTGCAATTTAGTTCGAGGACCACATCAAAGATTATCTGGAGTTAGAGGTAAATGGGATTCTCAGGAAACTAATTAGGAATAATTTATCTAATATGCCTAAACATGATATAAATGGTTCATATTTTTCCTTCACTGTTTGATGCATATTTTTTCTATTTGGATTTTGGTTCTCACATTCCTTAAAAAGTGTAAGAAATAGAAAATTAATTTTTGATAAACTATTTCATTACGAAACGATGATTGTTCAATATTCTACTACCCCCGATTATGGTGTCCATTGAGATGGAACTGTATTTATAAGAGATATATATTATATTTATATTGTCTCTATAATTCTGTATTTTTCATTTATATCATATCATTATGGTTTCCATAATTGGTAAATACGATAATTTCATTTGAGGAAGTGCGGACTAATGCACCCTCAAAGTGATATAACTCGTTCATTCCATACATGGAACATATAAAGGAATGTGTTAATGAAATTATATATATATGATATTATACAGGAATTATAATATACCTTTGTATCATTATGTTTTCATTCCATAAAATATGAAATTGAAATGAAAGTAGTGTTCATGCGTACGTATAGATAATTATCTCCATGAACATTGCCTTTATTTTCTTATCTCTAAATGATATGAACTATTATAAATACATATTTATAATAGATATATATGATATATATGATTTCATAATCCTAAATATCATTCTAGAGATAATGGAATTTTGACCACATGAACATATTGTAATTTTAAGAAGATCATTTCTGACTCAAGTACCGAATATAAAAAAATGACCGTTACTAATATAAATTATTAAATAATGTTCATAACATGGAAATATGTGATATAAAATGAATAAGAAACATGAAAAAATTTCTTAAGAAAGTATAAATTAAATTTAGTCCGTTATTAAGGAGATTATTGAATGACCGGGTCAAGTCAGACATGAGGTAGGGGACTTCATCTCAATCTCCATTATTTGAGGAATATTTTGTTTTATATACAACATTATTTTATATAGTATATAAAAACCCTTTACCATTCATTTCATTTTATGGGAATTTTTTTCTACGAGGCATCTTACTAAATGAAAAAAATATGTTTTTTTTAACGTAAACGGTGATAACAACCTTTTTCACCTCCACAAGTATTATTTGATCTATGGATTCCATAAAAAGTTGTAATGTTTTTAAATGGAATGTAAATACCATATAATCTTTTTCCTATTTTTCTATTGAGAATTGTTTTTATAGTGGATATTTAATGTCAGTATATTTAAATGATGTGGAAATGAATTCTTCCCATTATGTTTGTTTTGTGTGTTTTGAATATGTTATGGTTCTTGAGAATTGTTTACGTATACAGGTTGTTTGGTCATAAACCATGGGCGAGTGAGCCCGAGATAGCTCTACTATGCAAAGGGTAATGTGATAGAGGTAAATGATAATTTTTCTCATATGATATTTAGGTAATATTCTATGATGGGAATTCCACAGGTTTCTCCATATGTAGCCGTGGAAGCTATGACGTAAGTATGTTATGGATTCCACAAGTAACATTTATAATTTATATTTTCTATGTGATATTCATAAATCAAATTATTTCATGAGTTATATTAGAAATATTATGTTTTGATAGACTGATGATTTCTTTCTTTATTTTATAGCCCTTACTGATCTTTTTATGCTCATCCAATTTTTGAAATGTTTTTCACAAGACTTAAATATGAATAGGGTAATGGATGGGATCACAGAAAAATAATGCTATCTAAAACATGGAACAGGACATGACTCTTTTTTTCAAGATATTTTATTTTATGACAAAAAAGTGAAACTATGTAGAAGTGTATACTTGGTTATTTTTGGGATGTAATAAAAAAGTGATGACCTAATTCACTAAAACTCTAGACCTAAAAATATCCCCAATGTGAATTATCCATTTAATTCAAGATTAAGTAATGTTTTATGGTTGTGGTCTTATAGATGGTATCAAAGTGAGTATTAGAAAAATTTATGAGTTAGGGTATTGTTAAATTAATATTAATAAATTCATTTTTGTTAATATTGTAATGATATAGAATTTGTATATTAGCTAGTTTATTCACCTAAGATATTTTTGAGTTTAGAATGGATTATCATAGAATAAATAAGGATATTGTACAGTAAAGGCATACCGATGGAAATGACTTTCCAAATTACCATTCTGAGATTTTTGGAATTAGAATTGAAATTTTTTTTGTAGTAATGGATCACTTGACTCAGGTGATAAATGGTCGTTGTGATTATTGATGATAATTTTTTATTCTAAACGTAAATAGGAACATGAAAGTCATTTAATGGTTTCCTTGAAAACCATAACTGAAAAGAGAATGAATGGGAAATTCATCATGTGTGAGTTTTGGTTACTAAAAATTTATTTCCTTGGTTACAGTGATTCTAAATAAGGCATAACTATTGATCCTGCTAAAACAAAAGTTTTTTTTGAATGGCCAAACCCAAAAAAAACTGAGATCCGTAGTTTTCCTGGTTTGTTAGGTTATTAGAAGAGGATTGTTCAAAAATTTTCTCAGTCATCTATCCCACTAACTATGTTAACTTTAAATGGTTTTATGATTATTTAGAAAAAAACTGTGATGATTGTTTTCAGGAATTTAAAAGATGATTGTTTAATGCTCTTGTTTTGGCATTACCTTCTAGAAATTATGACTTTGTTATCTACAATTATGCTTCATTGAAAGGAATTTCATGTTTCCATATGATGAATGATTAGTTAATTGATTATGCATCATGTCAGTTGAATCCCCATGAGTTAAATTACACTACACATGATTTGGAATTTGCTTCTGCTGTTTTTTCATTAAAAATTTAGAGGCATCATTTGCCTTATATATAGTGTGAAATATATACTGATCACAATAGTTTGATGTATATATTTAATCATAAATAATTGAATAGGAGACAGAGGAGATAATTAGAATTAATCAAGAATTTTGATTGCCCAATTCATTACAATCTGGTAATGGAAAATAATATGGCTAATGCTTTGATTCGAAAATGAAATGCTTCATTTACCATGATACGTTTAGAGCGAGATCCTTTGGTTTTTGACTTGATGAACATAGGCATATAAGTTGTTGGTGTAAGAAATTCCACTTTTTTGTTTCATGTGTCAATGAGATCTTGTCTATTAGACAGAATTAAGAAATCATAGAATGAAGACAATGTGTTTTAGAAAAAGGTAGAGTTGGTTCATAAGGGTTTGTTTCCTGATATTAACATTGATAATAATTGTGTTTTGAGGTTTTGTAAGAGATTATGTGTTCCTTGTGACTTATAGTTGAAAAATGTTTTGTTATGTGAATCTCGTAGCTCTCCGTTTTCAGTTCTTCCTGGTAGTACTAAGATGATCAGAGGTCTTTGTTATTATTACCGATGGGATGGAATTAAAAGAGATATTGCTTACTTTACTGTGAAGTGTTTTACTTTTCTACAAGTTTAAGTATAGTGGTAGTTTCGAAATTGGATGATTCAGTCTATACCGGTGCTAGAGTGTAATGTTAAAGAGATAGTCTAGTTTCTTGGAGTTCCCCTTTACATTGTGATTGATCCGGATCCCATGTTTATTTAAAACTTTTGAAAAGGTCAAAATAAGTAGTTGGGTACTGAATTAAATTATAGTACAGCTTTTTATCCTCAATTAGATGGATCGTCTGAATGAACAATTCATATGTTAGATTATATGTTATGTTCTTTCATAATGGATTACCTGGGTTTTTGAGACCAACATATTTCTTTGGTTGAATTTTTCTTATAATAACAATTTTCATTCCAATATATAGATGTCTCCATTTTAGGCAATATATAGGAAGTATTTTCGAACTCCTTCTTTTTGGGATGAAGTAGATGAATGGAATTTGATAGGATTAGTTTTTTTTGAAGAGATGAATGAAAATCTTATGTTGATTAAGAATCACCTGAGAATAGTTCAGAGAAGAAAAAAATTTATGCGAATAATAAGAGGAAGGATATTTAATTGGAGGAAGGTGATCTTGTTTTTCTCAACGTTTCAACATGGAAATGTGTGAAGTGTTTTGGTTAAAATGGAAAGTGGAGTCTAATGTTCACTGGACCATATGAAATCCACGATATTGTTGGATAAGATGCATACAAAGTTGATTTACCACCATGATTATCCCAGGTACACAATTCTTTTCATGTTTCAATGTTGATAAAGTATATACCAGATTCATCTCGTGTTTTGATCCTGGAGGGAGTTCAGTTGGATAATAATCTCTCTTATGTGGATCAACCAGTCCCATTTCTTGACTAAAGTGAGAAAGTGTTTCCAAATTAGGTAATTCATCAGGTAAATGATTTGTGGAAAACCAATATGGTTGAAAAGGAAACATGGGAATCATAAAATGCTACGGGGGATTAATTCCTTAACATATTTGATATGTAAATAAAATTTCGGGGACATAATTTCAAAAGGGGGGAAAGGATATAACATCCCAGGTAAATAACGAAGAAAACACTTTCATATTTATTTTCATATTTTTGAATTAAATATGAATTTTACATTAAGTGGGATGTATGTTTGATGGTATACCTGACATGCAAAAATGTGTTTCTCCAAAGTCTAATGTTTTACACAATGTTTAGTCATACTTAAAAATGACAATATAATATTATTTTCAATGGTAGTTAGCACCTAGTCGTTGTATTAAATGAAAAGAACATAACTAAATACAATATTATTATTCCTATTATTTAAATGTATTTACATCTATCTAATAAAATTTATAGGATTAAAATGTGAATGAATCTAATTTTAAGCAAAAATACACTAAAATTCCTTAAAAGGTTAATTTACCACCTTTTGATGGAGAACCCTCTTTTAATCAAGTTTTTGTTACTTTTATATGTTTTATTTCACAAAATAAAATTCTTATTTAGAATCAGGACATCAAAATTTACTTTGGGTAAATGTTTTTTATTTTTCTGATAAAAATCATTTTTAATGAATAGTGAAAAATTATGTATTTTAATTCAAAACATCCTTTTAATATAATTTATATATTACTATAGACTATATTTTTAATTGGTTTTATGGTTTATTTAAATTATATTTTGACCATTTAAACCAATGTTGGTCATTGGAAATAACTTCACATTGAAATTGGAGATAAGAAAATGTCAATCTTTTGATAGTTATTATTTCTTAAAAACATGTTTTTTGTTGTGAAAAAAAGAATTAATTTTAAAATAATTATTCAAACATATATTTTTTAAATTTTTAAAAATTGACAACATTTTTTAATTCGGAATATAAAATATATAATAGGCTTAATTTTTGGTATTTTTCATAAAATCATCATTTTTTTATGAATAGTGAAAACACTGAGTAGTAGTTAAAAAACCATCATCATCATGTAAATGAAATTTTACAGCTTCTATGAATTAAATTTAGAAAATAAATCATTCATGGTTATTATTAGTAATTAAAATTTGGTTCAATAAGATGAAAATAATTCCTGGGGAACAATAACTTTTAACATTCATTTACCACAATTAATGGTAAATATGGTAATTCACAGTAAAGATAATATTATAATAATATAAAATTATATTAATTATTCTACTAACCTTGTTGGATGAGTCATGCCCATCCAATACAATCCATGGGTGAGATTTTTTGCCTTTTAAATCCATTTGGGTAGGATAATGACATTAATAACTTTTTATTTAATGTAAAAAATTAAAATATCATAAACATGTTTTGTTTTCCTAAAACTATTTTAATGTGGGGTTGTATAATTGATATATTTGATTTAAAATAATCATTATAAATATAAAAAAATTTCCTAAATTATGGTATATTATTATATAATATTTAGAAATTAAATAAATAAAATTATTTATGACACAATAATGATGCAATGTTTACCTCATTAATGAATGATTTAAATAAAAAAGATTATTAAGATTAGAAACATTATCCAAAACCTTTAGAATTCATATTTTATGACTTTATTTTGAACAAGAGTAATCTTATATTTGACTTTAATAAGTTTTTTACATTTAGAAACCAAAAATAATTATATAATAAAATTATTTTCTCAAACATTCCTAAAGAGCCCCTCCCCCCTTAGAAAAAGACCTCACCTATAACCCAATACTCACACCTCTCAATCCCCTTGGCTCATCAAAACATTTCCAAAATAATCTCTCAAGATCCCTCTCTTCATCCTATAATCCCTGCCTTATGAATTATGTACTTTAATAAATCCTTTTCTCTAAAACCAAAGGGAGTTACCAAATTAAAAGGTAATGTCTTCTCTTAGGTTCATTTCTTTTATTTTACTTCTGAAACCCCATAAACTCTTTTTATTCATTTGTTTTATAACAAAAACTCTATCCTAAATATAATTGGTTGTTTTTATGATTATGATTCTGAATACACTTACACACACCTATGTATAATGTGTAAAAAACATACTCTTTCGGTGCACGACGAACTGATACCTCACGAAACAATGATTGTTCAATATTCCCCTACCATCACTTATAATGGAAAATAAGAAGGAACAGTATTTATATGTGATATATATTAAATTAATAATTCTTCTATTTTTCGGTATTTTTCATTTATATAATACCTTTATGGTTTCCATAATGGGTGAATACGATAAATTCATTTGAGGAAGTGCGGATTACCGCCCCCAAAATGTGATATGACTCGTTCATGCCCTACATAGAATTTATAAAGGATAGAGTTACTGAAATTATATGTATGATATTATACTAAAATTATAATTTACCTATGTATCATTATATTTTCAATCCATTAAATACGAAATAGAAATTAAAGTATCATTCATGCATACATATAGCTTACCGTCTCCATGAACATCACATTTCTTTTCTTATCTCCAAATGTTATGTACTGCTATAAATACGTATATATACTTGATATATATAATATATATGATATAAAAATAAAGAATATAATATTGGGGATAATATACTTTTGTTGACAAGATCAACTAGTAATTATAAGAAGTTCATTTTTTGACCCAAGTACCAAATAATGAGAAAAAGGCCATTATTAACATAAATGATTACATAATGTCTGAAACATGGTAATAAGTGATATAAAAAAGAATAATTAAGTGGAAAAAGGTTCTTAAGCTAATATAAATTCACTTTATTTTATTATTCAGGTGATTAAAGAACGAACGGTTCTGGTCAGACACATGGTAAGGCACACCGTCTCAATCTCCTTTCATTGAGAAATATTTTGTTTTATACACAAAATTATTTTATTCCATGTATAAACACCATTTCAATTTCATTTCATTCAATAGAAGTCTTTTTCCATCATGTATTTTACTAAACAACAAAAAGAATGTTTCTTTTTAACATAAGTACTGACAACAACCTTTCACGCCACTGTGAGTGTTATTTGATCTATGGATTCATTTGCAATTCATAATGCATTTAAAAGGAAAATAAAAACCATATAGTCTTTTACATATTTTAGTCTTGAAAATGGTTTTGATCATTGATTTTTTATGTAAATATATTTAAATGATGTGGAAATGTTATCTTTCATTTATGTTGGTTTTATGTGTTATGAATATGTTATGGTTCTTGGGAATTATTTACATATAAAGGTGGTTCTATGATAAACCTTGGGCGGGTGAGCCTGCGAATGTTCTCCAATGCATTGGGTAACGTGACAGATGTAAATGACAATCTTTCTCCTATAAGATTTAGGGAATATAATGTGTTGGGTATTCCAAATGTAACTCCCTATGTAGCTGTGGAAGCTATAACGTAAGTATGTTATAGATTCCACAAGTTACATTTAGGATTTAGGTATTATATGTTTTAGTCATAAATTTTATGATTTAATGATGTATGTTACATTGATTATGGTTGTATGGACTAATGTTTTCTATCTTTATTTTATAACCCTTGCTGAGAATTTAAGCCCATTCCATGTTTTGAATTGATTTTCATAGGAATTATGGATGAATAGGGTCAAGGATGGGATCAAGGATAATTCATGCTGTCTAAAACATTGAACATGACATGAATCTTTTTTTAAAGACTTTATATTTTATGAAAAATGGTATTTGAGTAGAAGTAACTACTTTTTAATTTTTCATATTTAATATAATAGTTATGGCCTGATTCGCTAAAACTCTTAACCTGAAAATATCTTCAATCAAAATTATCCATTTAATTCAAGATTAAGTAGAATTTTAAGGATGGGGCCTTATAATAGAAGTCTTATATGGTGTTATTTTATTAATATTCACTTTAGAATATTGTTTTCTCAAATATGTTAGGTATGATAGATGATAAATTGTATATACCTAGTGATATTGTTACTCAAGTGATTTCCTCAAAGAGAAGAGGTTGTAGAAATCTAAATATCCATGATTACATTTTATGATTAGTAGTTGTAACTATAAATTAGTATAATCATGGTTATCAGGTGTGGTCAAATAGATATTTATTTAGTAGTTGACTATAGTGCATCAAAACGTTTTTTATAGTTCTTTCCCTATAACCAATATTATTTTAATGTTTGATAATTAACATATTCATACACATGAATATTCATAATCTTTTTTATATGGTGAAATTTCTTCTACATAAAATTAATATGATAATGTCCCAAGGGAATTTTTTTTCACTGAATGTTCATAACAATTTCTCAATATGATGAGAACCATAACATTCTATGAATATATTCATTAATATTTGTTCACTATCGAGAGGAAATCATCTTATAAGAAATATATTAAGTAGGATAACTTATGTAGGTGCATCATAATACATTGATACTTTTTAAAATGATGTTCACAGATTGAAACCTTTAATAGACGATTCCATCGTATCAAACCATCATTTAGAAAAAAATTAGGTTATTCATATCATTAGAGATTACTATATGAAAATGTTTTCATTCATCCTTATTCATCATAATATTATTAATTCATATCAAGAGTCACATTATTTAATGTATTTATAAAAGACATGTCAACATATGATCGCAATGAGGTCGAATAAATTGGGCATTTCAAAAATGTTATGACATTAATAAATAAGTCAAGACATTATTTATCCTTTCCTAGTTAGTTAAACTAGATATAAATGGACCTTTGATTGGAATGATATTTTATGATAAATCCATGGAAAGTTTAGCATATCAATATTTTCAATTCAGAAATTAAATGAATGATATATCAAGCATATATGTCGGTGAAATGAAATATCCAACCAACATATTTACATATAATGATAAAGGGATTATATTATAGAGTTATCATTCATAGAAAGTTTTTTTAATTGTATCATTAGAATCATTATCTATAGGTCCCTCTATGTGTTACTCGATTCCATTCATAGAATTTTGGATAGATATCCTAATGCGATAAAGAAATAGGACTATATGGACACACACTAAGTGTATAGAGAATTATAATTAAATATTATTTTTATTTGACAATTATAATAAATAATACTCTTGAGTTCTGTTGAATAATAATTATTCATGTTATGTTGTGAACATTAGTTCAGTCCTCAAGTAGTCAAAATAATATTTTATGATTTAAATATTTGAAAAATATTTATTTAAAAGATAATTTATAATTATTTAGGTATATAATATTTATCTTTTTATTTTTTATTCGAAATGTAATAAATAATCTTTCTGGAAGTTTACTTATAAAACAAATACATATTTACTATTGTAGAGAATATATTATTTTTTTACATATTGACTGCATAATATATTGACATTTATTTATTTCAATAAATATTTTTTATTCAAAGATAAATCAATGTAGGGAAAGATTGATGTGGTGAGTTAACAGTCATATTTTAAAGACTTAATTAATATAATTTAATTAAATATGAATTAATTAATTTAGGATATAATATTAAAAATCTCAGTTATTTTTTTCACACATTTTGTAAATATGAAAATTATTGTTTTTATTATTCCTAATATTATCCATCATAGGGTAATCATGGGATGAAGTGATTGGTTATGGTCCTTTACTAAAAAAATTACTCTTTGACCTGAGTATATAAATATGATTATATAACATATAGTTTGAAGTATGTTTGAACAATATATCATCATTAGAAAATTATCTCTATCGCTGGAAAGATATTATCAATAACTCTCTTAAGAATATAGATAAGTGATCCTCCTCCGAAACTCATGAATTAGTAGAATGATGGAGTGTTTTTAGAGAGTGGATATATTATTTTTGTGTTCAATTAGGAATGATTTATATAGTTTAGATCAACTATTCTAGCACCGAGAATTCTAATAGTAAAATTATTATATATTTGGATCATGTGTGGATACCACTAGAGGGATTACACCCATGGATCATTCGATGTAATTTTGGTATTATAAGAGATGAAAAATGATTCAAAAATGAATAAATAATTTCATGTGAAGTAATTTATTAATTTTATAAATTAATAATTAATCATTTTGTAAAAGATTATAGCATTGATTATTTTGGGTTTGCTATCATCAAGTTATTGGGATTTTTCTAAATCAACTAATGAATATTTGTAATTGGGCATGTCACTGAACATGTATTTAGTACCCTAAAACCATAAATTAATAGTAATCACAATAGCTGGATCAAAAAGTCCAATAGCTCATAGGAAAACTACTTTTAGAATGGGGAAATGTGTGCCAATGGTTAATTTAATATTTATTCCAAATTAAAGAACCTTGTAGTGGAAGGGCCACAAGAAAATGAATCATTAAATAAATCATAATATGAGATTATAAAACCATCATGTTAATATATATTAATCTAAATTAATATCTATTTTTCAAAGTAATCAGGATAAAGATATATTTAACTAATAATAATAGTGAATTAGAAATTCAGAAATCCCCACATGGGAAATTTAATTATTGAATTGATTTAATATAAAACAGAATATCAAAAATCACCACCAAAAAAATTAAATCCCCAATCATATTATAGTTATAAACCACATAAACTATTAATTAAGGGAAAATAATTAAACTACCTAAGAATTTATTCTCAAGGAAACAGTGTTCCATCTGTAGTCAGACATCCAACTACACTGTCATAAGAATGTGTTAATGGTTAAACACTTATGTTCATAATTTATTAAATCTAATGATAATAGGAATTCTCATAAATAAATAATATTAAAAGATATTTGATAATAAAAACTCATTTTTTTACATACCGAAGTCATCATCCAATATGAAACTTGTATAAAATTATTAGACTTATTCCCTGTTACTAAAACACTCGAATAACAAAAAAGTACCATAGTCAACAAAATTTATCGAAAAATCACATAATTATTAACCATGGATAAAATAGTAATAATTTTACTGTAAGAAAAAATAGATAAATAAGAATAAAATTGAACCAATTATGGAAAATAATAGTGAAAGGAAATGTATCCACCTGAACACAGAAAAAGAAAAAAATCAAGTAAATATTCACAATCTGTTTTAAGTAATGTCACTTGATATGAACATCACTAAATTTAGTGTATTTTTATTTAGATACCTAATATATTATTAAAGAGATAATTTATTAAAATAAATACAAATTTAAAATTCATCAAACAAGATTCCCCTAAAAATAAGAATAAATCACAAGGGTCCTAAGGATAATCTCTAAATCATGAGTCACACATGTGGTCTTGCGGTAAATAGCTACAAACCAACTGAAATACACCGTGATCTACTTTCCAAACAATATCTAGCTACTATCCAACACTTCTAGGGTAAAATTATTAAAAATATCATGTGTAGAAGTTATGCCAGAACCAATTCACATAATACATCCACTTTATCCAAACTAGGATGAGTGAATAAATTGTAATTACTCAAAGCTCAAAAACAATATCAGAATTTGGAAACAGATTAGAGGACCAGATCAATCTGAATAACAATATCTACTCCTAAGGAAAATTGTATAAAATGAAAGAAAAATAAAATATATTGATCCTACAAACACCATATTCTAAAAATGATATCACCCAGGACATCCCTATATATCCTTCCACAAAACTGGATACATATAACTAGAATGTAAATAGTAAACCTATAACCTCAATAATGGAAGACAAATAGGGGAGATAAAAATTAAAATTTATAAATTAGCTGATAGAGGAAAAAATAATTTATATTACAATCAACGAAATAAAACCCAAGATGCATGAAATAATTTAAAGCATATAGTAATATAAATTCCATTGAGATATTATTTAATGTAGTGAATATATTTTTTAATTTTATCAAAAACATAATTATGTGAAAACTGGATTCCATGTAGACTTCTATGGGTGAGTCCACTCTTCATGGAATCAAATATTGAGTCAGAATCTAGGATCCATTTTTATAATTGATTCATTAGAAAAAAATACAGTATCTAAAACAATAATTATGATATTAGTTTCATTAAAACTAAAAACATTAATGATGAATAAAAATTTAAAATATATCCCAATATTAGTTGAATAGTGAATGTGTTAAATTATTGATCAAAACATATAATACAATTGAGTTATATAATAGAATAAAATTTTATATTAATATTATAATGAAACACAAATTTAAAAAATTATTTTTTATTGAACATAATCAAACTACATGGGAATTTTATTTCTAGATTTAATAACTGTTTTTTAAGAATATATACTTGAATTATTGTTTATAATGATTAAAATAATAAAATCTCAAAAGGTCCTTAATAATTTCAACTAATTAATACATTAAATCTAGAAGTTAATGATTTTTAACATAATCCTAATGTAATTACATATAATAGTTTAACATAGGAAAAACTACAATCCAGTCAAAAAAATTGAAACAACAAAATTTAAGAATTACATGGTCAAAAATATAAATGTTTTAGTAAATATGGGCATGAAGAATTACTTTCTTTAGTTAATTTTCATATGTATATTTTTTGGGACCATTAAAACATTTAATATTCAATAAAAGTGGGAGTACAATGGATAAATAATATTTTTTATAGTAAAAAAGACCACAAACCTATTTTGATGACTTTTTCTTTTATAATAGGGAGCTCTCTGTTATACCATTATTGAGGAGGAAACATAAACTGACACCAAGGATATACTAACAACTGAAAAAGGATAAAGAAAAAAAATTGTACAATGGATTGAAAAATAGACAGGTAGAGACAACCTGACTATGTCCTCCTTAATAAGGCTTTTTCTCACATATTTAACACATCTATCTTTAATAATTTTCATAATTGTCCTCAAATAATCCTTATCATCTAGGTTATTTATTAAAATACTCCATCCATATATATGTTCATAATTTACATCATGGATTATAAAAAAATAAAATAACCTCATCATAAATGATCTTCACACATAGTAGCTACGGTTCACTATGGCTCATCGAAGCATAATCTCTAGTAGTGAGGTTGAATAATCTTTCCACCATTATCCTTTTTTATTCTTTATTGAATGAAACTATCAGAAATTGAATATTTGTAAAAAAACCCATGATATTAATTATGGATTTGGTAAAAAACATAAATAATTTTATGTAAATCAGGGATTCAATCCAACTCCTACTATAAAAACATTGATGTATTTGGGATCTATGTACATATTTAATCAATAACATATTTATTTTAATGAAATCATTCATAAAGTCCACATTTAGACATATTATAGTCCTTGAAATACTTATAATCACCTATAACAAAGGGGAAATAAAATAAATGAGTGATCTTAAACACTAAATAATAAGGGGGTCTTAAAAAAGGGATATAAAAAAATATTCAACATTATACATAAGTTAGAGACATAATCATGTGAAAAATGGGATGATTAATGAATTAATATCCTGATATCATAGTTAAAAATTATGAATTGTAACATGATTTCTATGATAGAATAAATTTTTTAAAATAATGATCCTAAAATCATTATATTTTACTATCATATCACTCCATGGGAAGATTCACATCTTGGGTAATACTTTTATAAGAATCCCTTATGGAACCCCATTATTAATCAAATAGGAATGTGGACTGACATAAGAGATTGGCACATAAATTATCCTACGAAATCATAATCATATATCAAGTTTAATCACTAATACATTTATATAATAGTGGACTAGGATGAGCAAATATAACCCATAACATAATAGACCACACTAACTACAACATGTTTATTTATATAAAATGTGGAAATAGGTATATGCATCATGAACTTTCACAACATTAAGATCAAATCTATCCATATCATGTACACAAATAAAAAATCTATTTCATGGGATATAATTATATAAATGATATATAATAGGGATATCTAAATTCATGCATACCAGTCATCATAAAATATATAAATACATGTGTATTCCATATAAATATAAATAAGATCATTAGTCCATAAAAACTATGATTATTAACAGAAATTAATAATCATGAATCAAAATAAATAAGGAGTATGTCTATTTAAATACCCTTCAATTTTGATAATGAAGTGTATAGTATTTATATCATATTGAATAAATGTCAAAAATTAAATTTCATAATTTACCGTACCAATCAAATTTGTAGGTAACTAGGATAACACCATTAAATCAAAAGAACGAGGTATAGTTTATTCACAAAGTATATGAATTATTAGAGATAAATTATTTTTCGTATTTGAATATAAGAGATGATAATTGTAGTGCTGAATCATTCCATTTTAACAGATTTCTCTTCTATAAAACAGTTGGTACATAGAAACTTGGATGATGAATCAAATTTTTATTTTTAAATAGGATCCATTTAGGAAAAGAATTTCATTCTAGAAAATAAAATAGAAGAAATTATAAAAACACAAATTATGAAATTGTACTTATATAAATGATATATCTTTAAATTTATATAGGAACGTGAGTTTTTTTTAAGAAAACAATTACTTATTTTTAAATCAATACTGAAATAAAAATGAAAATATTAATTTAAAAAAATAAACAAATGAATGAAAATAATATTTAAAAAATAATGGATTATTAAATAATTTAATATAATTTTTTTTGAAAAATAATCATGATAATAAATGTCTTGAAAATGTAAGGAAAATATTGATATAGTTGTGCAAAAATTTAAAGACATTTTGAATAATATATATGAGAATCACATTAAAAAATAAATACCAAAAGGTGATCTAATGTTTTTTAAATTTTATTTAAATAATAAAATATCAAAAATGTAACTCTCAAAACAAATAGAGTTAATGTATAAGAAACACGTAAAGGCTAATTGATGATGGAAAATGTTCCCATGTAAACGTCATTTGTTTTGAAATAAATAAAATATATAATGAAAAACATAATCGAATGAGTATACCAAGTAAAACAGAATTAAAATGAATAATAAAATACATAAATTTATTACATAGTAATGTTACAAATAGTAAGATATAAAGATATATGGTCATATAGAATATATCCTCAAGAATAAGAATTAGTGAGAATGAACCCTTGTGAACAACATAGAGGAATAAGTATGAATCTATAAAGGAGGATTTGAGAAAATTAATTCTATAAAAAGGAAGGTAAAAATGAAATTTATATATTAAAGTTTAATGTTATATTTAATTATTATTTCATTTTACAAAAAAACCATAAAAGTCATAAGTGAAATAAAAAACACAATTCACTTAGGTGGTGTTAAACAACAATGATGAATAGTGATTACTCAAAAGAAGAATTTTTTTTTAGAAACATATAAAAAATTTAGTTTCATAAAAATCATATAAATAGATTAATATTTTTAAAATAATTTTAATTCTTATTTATATTATTTAATGCGTTACCAGACAATTGAAATTAAGTGAAATTATTTTCAATACATGTATTTTAACATATAAATTGATTATAAAAAGGTTTTAGAATGAGGTAATCTGTGATATATCATTATTTATGTATTAATAGGCTGGAAATAATTTGGCAATAGAATCATTTAATAAACCTATGTGGTGGATTAAATTATTTTATGTAATACACCCCAAATATGAAAAAATGGGAGATTTGGGAACCCTTTTATATTAATTGATAAGGGAATATGAGAAAGGGTTTGAGGTTATTAAATATAAAATATCTCATTAATAATAAGTTAAATTGATGATGATATTATGTAATTATAAAAAAGTATGTTTATAAAGAAGATTATGAAAAGACATTTGAAAATAAGAGATTCAAAAGAAAATAGGAGGTTGAGGAACCCATATCTTTTTCATGGAGTTACCTCCTTTGGATTGCTCCTAAAGGCATTAATGGAGGGAATCATGGTCGCTAAATGTTTTTAAAGTTATTTATATGATAATTTAAAGAGATATTATTGAATAAATTTGATAATAGAAAATATTTTTCTACGTGTGGTTTATGGTGTACAGCAGGGGTGTTTATATAAGAAATAAGAAAAGCAATTTTAAAATAAATTATTTATTATTTTATTATTTAGGACAAAGGTAATTAATATTATTGATTACTGTGAATTTTAATATTGTTTGATTTATAAAGAGATGAATATTTTACATTTTAATACTCTAAAAAATTAAATGAATCTAGTAATTTATTAATTAAAGTATATAATGAATCAGATTTAGTTTTCAAGGAAAATAAATTATAAATATCGTTTAAAATTTTATTTATTGGTTGATAAATAATGAATATTATTTTAAAATATATTATTTTACAAATTATGTAATTTTTAATTTGAAAAAAGGTTTTATAAATTTTTTATTTCATTTTTATATCAAGATGATTTCATAAAAGATACGATTATCGTAAGAATTTATATTTTCACAATATTAATAAAAATTAAACATTTTATTAAAATTAAAAAAATAACACAAAAATATTTTCAACATTATGATTAATGAAATGAATTCCAATTTATTGAAATAAAAATCATAAATATTTTAAATATAATTTATATATAAAAGTAGATAATAATTAATATATTTTTTTAAAAATAAAATATTTATTTTTTTCTTTTTGGTGACTTGCTTTTTATTATTCTTTAATAATTATTTTTTTAATGTAATTATTTATATAATTAAAAAATAATTTTAATTTAATAAAATTTATCATCTAATTATATGGAATTGAAATATTAATTCAATATATTTGAAAACATTTTATGAGAGAAAAAATTGTACAATAAGATTAAAATGATATGTCAATGGCCATTTTACCATTCTATCAACTACATTATTAAAATATAATAACTACATTTTGATAATAAGACACTATATATATAATAATATCATTTATTTTAATCATTATAAAATTATTGTTGAGTAAATCATGCCACTGAATGTTTTGTAATGAAATTTGTCATTAATAAAACTAGCACAATGAATATAACAATTATAATGTGAATCATAAAATTAATTATGATTATAAGTGTCTATTAAAAAATATTTAAGACATACAAAGTTTCCATTTATTCTGTCTTATAATTCACTTATAATTTCATATGAAATTAAAAAATTCTAACATTAATTTCAATAATTATATTCTCAAATTATATGAAATTGAAAACATATATCATACTTTGAAAACAACTAGTTTTTTAGGAATAAATAACTACTTAAATATCAGTATATAAAATAAGACTTTTAATTAGAGTAATGTATTTATGAAATTAATCTATATGGGTAAATGATATCATGATTTTTAAAAAATATAGTATCTAAAATAATTTTAATTACTTACCATTATTTAAAAAGTAAATACATCTAGAATTAATATTTTATACAAAATAGTGTGAATAAAATAAATAAAACTAACTAATTGATTAATATAAATATAAATTCTTGATTTATATCAATAAAATAAAAATAAACATGATTTACATAGCATTTATATATATAAGTAAATAATGAAAAATTATATAAATATTGATTTGGAATATGGTATGTTACATCCTACCCCCATTAAATTAATCGATCCTCAATACTTTCACTCAATGATAAATACTTATGAATCTATCTTCTATTTACTCACCATATAAATATATCATAATTTTATATTACATATTAACTATCTTTATGTTATAATATTCATTAGTAAAAATTATTTAACAGTTTAAATAGTATTTTGTTACAATAAAATTTTTAAACTAGTATTCTGGCTATAATAAATATGTGGATAATACTTTATACCCAAATTTCCCAATACCGTTTCAGAAAAATAAAAACACATCTTATAGAAATAAAAAATATAATTCCCCCAAACCTGCACTTATGGATTCAGTGCAAGACATATATTCAATTAATTTGAACATGAGTTATAATCAACTCCTAAAATTTAATTTTTAGTTTCATTGAGGAAGATTTATGTTTCGTATCAACAAAATATAAAAGATAATGAAATATTTCATTAAAGGCCCCTTAAAAATAGCACCAAATCCAGTTAACACCAAGGATAACTGGTGAAATGGGGAAACTTAATAATGGAGGGGGAAGAAATTATCAATAAGGGGAACAAATTATCTGTTATTCATATATTAATTATAAAATGGACATACTAAAGAGGGAGACATTATCATCTAAAAAATGGATTGATTGATATAAATAGACTATAAAATCATAAAATTTATAATGGGGGAATGTAATCATAATCATATATCATGAAAAATTCTTATTAAATAATGATCCTAAAATCAGATCATATACCTATCCAAAAACACTATATGTGGATACCCCACCAGGGAGGGACTCTTACAACCATCCCAAGTCGAAACCCTGTCCTCATGACATAGTCATGTATAGTGGTATAATAGATTGGGATATACATATGCATAGTATATCATAATCATAAGTGAATTTCAACCACTAATACATTTATATCATCGTTTACTAAGATATCCACTAAAATCCATTTACATAATGGACAATGGTAAACACATCGTGTACGTAAATGAAATTTCTGAAAAAGCTAACAACATCATTCACACACTTAAAATTATGTTCTAAGATAACCAGATCATGTTCATAAATAACATATTGATCTCATTAGATATAAAAAGTTACCTAATTGATTATAAGGTTATATCAATCTAGGACTTTCCATTATCATAATTATATATCCATACATATGTGTTACACATGAATATATAAAAGCATAGTTCCAAAACTAGAAAATTAGTATTATCCTATGTAAATAAAATGAACATATAAATAATAAATGTGTCTATATTGGAAAATACCCTTTAATCATGATAATTTAGTATTGATAAATTATATCGTATGAAATAAGGTGTATAAGAGAAAATCAAAAAAAATACGAGTCAATTAAATATGTGGTTATTTTTGTGAACATTTTTCATTCAGATGAAGGAATTATAGTATATTAACAAATAAAAGACATTGTATGAAAGGTTATATTTTTCATATTTGATAATATCGTAAGACAAAATAAATTACGGATTATTCAATTCATATTGATCCATATACCTGACACAACCTATATATAAAATCATAGAAAAAGAATTAGATTATCATCTTGAAATTGTTTCAATGTGTGAAAAAGATATAATTATTGAAAAAAATATATGAAATTTTTAAAAAGATTAACGTGAATGAATATTATTATATATGAAAAAAATTTAAATGTATATGAATAATTTAATTATTATTAAACATTTAAATAAATTTTGAAAAAAAATATTTATGATAGGACCTAAATATAAGAAAATGGTATTTTATGAAATTAATAATTATTAATGAATTTTTTTTACATTACATATTAGAAAAATAATTATGATAATAATATAAAAGAAAGTTAAAGATCAATCCAGAAAGAGATTACATAACATTGGTAGATGTTTTTGTAGTAATAGCTAAATTAATCACATACACAAATAATATTCAATAGATGAAATAATTATTCTTTATAATTTATTTAAAAATTATAAAATCCCAATAATTTAACATTTAAAATATATTGATTTCTAAAAAAATAATCTTGTAGAAGACGATGTATTTATTTAAATTCCCCTTTATAATAATTGTAGGTTTTGACTTAAATAGATAATAAAAATGGAGAAAAAAGGAATGCATGTCCCCAAAAAATGAAATAAAAGGGATAATAGAGGAAATTAAAATTGAATATGGGAAAGGTATAATTATTATAAGAGGTATATAATGGGTGATAGAGAATATACCTCAAGAATGTGGAAGAGCGGGAAAGACCCTTTTTTAATATTATAGGATTTGAACCATAAATCCCTATGGGAGGAAGGAAGACCATAAATTAAAGATTAATAAAGGAAATAATGAATGGTATACTGTAAAAACCTTGGAAATAACACATATAAAATAATACCTAAAAAGGGGAACAATAGTTGAAAATAATTTAGATTTGGGAAAAAACTATTATGTTACATTTAAACATGCTTCATTTCTCCCTTAACCCCATGAATATTAAATTCTATTTATTAATTACTTTTTTAGAACCTTATTCATATTTATTTAATTTTTTTTTAATTTATATCTTTTTATTATAATGTCATAATCATTTATAAACTTTTATTATTAACATATAAGTTTAATTTTTCTTATGATGTTCATTTGAGGTAGTTCAATTGATCAATTCATCTCTTCTTTGACGCTATTGTAAAAATATATTCATTCTCTAATTCATCAAGAATCTGTATAAGTTTCTAGGATTATTTTTCATGTAATTATAAATTTATAATATCTCAACATATGAATGTATCTAATAAATGAATCATTTTTTATTTATAAGTATATTTGTAATAGTTAAAAATGAATTCGATTATTTTATTTTAATAACATTATTGAAACTACATAAAATTTAGATTTTCATTTTTAATTATTTTTGGCAAATTTTGGATGGATTTTATAATCATTTGAGATGTGTTAGGTGTTCAGGGGTCTAGAGTCAATATATTTGAAGAGTTATGATGGTTGGAATTAGGTTTTCACCTTCAAGAACAGAAACATTGCATGGTTGTAGGCGTGGTGCATGCTGTGATGATGTTAATTAGAGTATTGAGTATGGAAAAAATCATTTTGGGTTTTTCCTATTTAGAAACAAACCATGTTTTTGGATGATTGGTGTTTTAGCGGAACACAGATAACAAAATAACATTCACGACCATTTTACTAGGCATGTTGACTTGGGTTTTCACCAATGACAAGTGGGGACTGGGACCCAACATGAGAATATATTTTGCGGAAAGAAGTTTGGGTGTGTTATTTATTATGTCATTCTATCGGAAATAGGTAACATGATGTTATCCACACCAAGGTGATGAGTGTTGCAGATGTTAAACGACTTCAGTTTTAGAAACAAATCATTGTGTAAGCCATGGGGTTGGTTCAACATTGGTTTTAATAGATCATAATATATATATATTACAATTACTTTATAAGTTAATCATTCTTTTACTAGTGTAACCACAACATATTAAGTTTTCACCACTCCATGGTGAACACCTTCAAACATAAATCATATAATGTAGTTGTGATGTTACTTGATTTGGATTTTAGGTACTTCTTATCATACCTAACTAAACAATAAGCCCCTCCTAACCCTCCAACCACTCATACAAGAGTATAAAACCCTTGGATAGATAATTAAAACTCAAATTTATCTCAGATCTATTTATTTATCTTTATCAGATCTAAATCAATCATTTGATGTTTTTTTCCTTGGGTAATTCAAAATTTTTTCCAATCATCATGTTATTATTTTGGATATTAATTATAAATTCCTAATTTTATGAATTAGGGATGGTTATTTTGATCATTAATGTTCAGGATTCATGTAGGTAAAATTTCATAGAATTGGGAATGTATACTATTATGTTAAAAGGTCAATTGCATTTGGGGAATTTGAAGGAAAATGTATGTGTTGATTATAATTTGGGTGCATGTGTAGACCATGAGTCTATTTCATGAATGAATCGCATGTGGGTTTATTCATATCCTTTGAGACCCCCTGTTGATATAATATTCATGTGTGTGTAGGTTATGAAACCCTTTCTTGATATTATTGGCATGTGGTTGTGTATATAGTCCATGAGACCCTTCATTGTTATTATTCCGGAATGGGTGCATGTGTAACAACGAGATCATTCCTGAAACATCATGATTGTTCTTTTCAACATTTTCCCTTATATGTGCATGTGTTTATTTCCTGTGGAGAGTCTGATTATCCTATCTGATACCAAGTCATAGGTGGATCCATTATGTATTTGTTATCCCCATAGAGGTTAGAATACAATATGTGATGAATATTTACTATATTGGGGTCTTAAATGATATATCATAGTTCATGATGGGATTGATTTATGACATAATATTGGTTAGTGGGGCATGATGGCCTTGTTTCCATGCAAATGATAGTTAGCAGGGCATGATGACCATATGGCCTGACCTGAAGAGTAATAGAATAATAGCCTAATCCAACATTACATTTTCCATTTGGCCTATTATATGGTTCATAGAATCATTAATTACTTATCTTATAGCATAGAGTATTAGAAGGTATAGTTGAAGGTGGAAGAATTTTGGTTACCACACCTTGATATGATACATAACTATTATTTTCAGACTTTCTTTATGTCTATAACTTACACTTTTACTTAATTTCAAACTTATTTTAAAGATATAATGGTGTTTTCCAACCTGATTTAAACTCAAAATATAAACATGAGTCATGGAATACATGTATACATTATGTCTAGGGATCCAATAAATAGCAAGGACCATGTGTTTGAATCTGAGAAGGTGGAGCATAGAAGATACTAGTGATGCCTGGAATGACTACAATCTACTACTAGAATGTATATAGTTTATTTCTTTTGTATTCATTCATTGGTGGACCTACTACCTTGTAGGCCCCTTGTTTTACCTTATATGACTCACATTCCATTTTTTATAACATCGATATTAATTTTATTTCTTACATTAAACATGTTTCTTTTTTATATATCACATCATTGTGTTTGTACAATAGTTGGATATCTATACTAAAGGAATAATCTCCCAATCATATTATTAAGGCCCCTCTACTATTCACCAGCCACTTTTGTATGGGTAGGAACATATGTTGTCATGTTACAATCCAATACAAACCTAGTGATTTGGATTAGGGATTCATAAGGATATATTTATAGTTATTTATCTCCCTTTCCCTAAAATATCTTGATTATGTTTCGAGCATGGTATAGTGGAGTTAGGATCTGTTGAAAATTTAATTGTAAGCCTCACATGTTCCCAGCCAACTAATGTGTAATGATCCTCTATGTTATCGGGGTAAGAGATTGTTGTTATCATTGGTGATTTTATTTTTTCCAAAAATAAATTGTGTACCATCCTATTGAAATAGTTTGTGTGATTTTGGTGTGTTCATGCATCATGAATATGAACATTTGTTCCAATGTCATATGCATTTTTTATTCTCATAAACAGTAGTTCAATTAATTAATTTTCATATCTAATTTTTGATTTGTTCTTATCTGATATATCTATGCCAATATTTAAGTTACTATTTCCTGATTAGGCTATTTTTTAATATATATATATATATATGATTGTGAATAACATGTAATTAATGGAATATCTGATTAATATATAGGTTTTTCTATGGGAATTATGTGTTATAAAATATGGTGGCATTATAGTTTGATTATTGATTTGGTGGTTCTTCTATTTTTGACCATTACATGCTTACGTGATGTAGGAATTTATGTCTGTAATGGTGTTCTAATTATTCATCAATACATTTTGAAGAATTTAGACCCATCATTGTCCCGTGGGACCCCATAAGGAGGTGGGATATAATCCCCTTGTATGTGAGGACACTACTCAACATTCTCAATTTATATTTGAGGATGTATATTTGAATTCTCTATTACTCACTCCAAAAATGAAGGAAGAATAATTTTTTCCTGATGTAATTTTTTCAATAGTACGTATTTAGGGAAGACGAGAACATATGATTAGAATAACTCTAGTTGATTATGATCAAAACATCCATAATGTATATTCCCTAACTTTTTGATAAACTGGAGACTCTCGAGTTATTTATGATTGGATTATCATATTTGAGTGAATAATTATTTTTATGGTCACTCTAGATGATGGATATGTGAATTGGCTGCATATATGATTCAATGACATGATAGTAGGTGGTGGAGCATCATAAATAATGGAGAGAGTCATCAATTTCTATCTTGAAATACATTAAAGGACATATTATTTGATGATTTATTACTAGGTATGTGGATGTTGGATTAGGCCCAATATTTCATAGAACAACTTTTGGATATGATGACGATGATGTCGTTTCTAATAATGTTATGTAGTTGCTTCATTTTTATCCTTTTGTGGTCTGTACTGAGGTATAGAACTCCAAGAAGTTTTATAATGTCTTATGACATAATTCTTTGTTTATACTAAAGTAATTTGACCCACCCACATACTCAGATGTGACTCACAAGGCTCTCATGATGAGATGGGATAGGAGGATTGGTAAGCAAGTCATTATCTATATCTCAATGGACTAGTGTGTGTAATTTCATAGTGGTGATGTGGGTTCCTTTTCCAACATTAGGAGGTAGAATTTATAGGACCTTCTCCAGAGTTGTGAGACACAAACATACAATAGAATATGATCATTATTTTGTCATTATGGGAGGAGGTACTCCCTAGTGATTTAATTGGGGGGATATAAGACAATACCAAAGATTCTTCCCAAATACTTGGAATAAGTGTCATCAATTTATTAAGATGGTAAATCTCTAACATTTATTTTCAAGTGAATTGGGATTCATTTTTCATTGAAATAATGGTATGAAATATGCTCTAAGGTTGTGTTTAGGATAGTCATTGATAAGGAGTCAGGTAATTGAAGGGGGTTAGGCCCCTGAGTAGGGAACGTATCTTAGTATAATTTACAAACTCCATAGATTTTAGTGAATATAGTGAACCACTGGTCATGGGGGAAATTTTTTTGGATGTGATATGGGTAGAGTTTGTATCCTTGAGAAAATTATTATTTATTATAGAGAGGTTCCATTTTTTGGTCTGAGGTATGAACGTGACTACTTCTATTATATTTACTACAGTATTTGATATATGATCTTCCCATTTATTTATATCATCACAAGTTGTTATGAGGTTATAATTTCTAGAAATGTTATCCCCTAAATTATTATCTCTTGAAACACCATTTGTAAAGAAGATATATTTTCTTTAGAGGTTTCTACAATGTACCATATTAGTAACTAGTAATTGAAATTTTGGGGGTTTCGGGATCAAAGAAATTAATATCATTGATTCGATTTTTGATATAGACTAGTTTACATGTTACAGATCTCACATCAATTTTTACCGATGATTAGTATACAATGTACCATACCTTTCATATATAGATATCACATCAGATTAGATTAAAATTCATCACATTAAATAATGATCCATGCTTATATCATTTAGGTCTTGATCCTTTAGAAACATAAATACATTAAAAGCATTTCATAGGTGAACTACATCATCTACCACTAACATATTTTTATATAGCACTCTTTTTATACATATCATACATAATTCCACACTGCATAACTCATGGAAATGAAACATATGAAATGGTTGGATAAGATGATCAGTAATTGTAAACAAGAGAAATTATAATATAACATGAGCATAAGGGTATGAGAACCTGATAAAAATATTTTAAAACCCTACCCTACATATTAGAGATCACAGACGTAGGTCTTGAAGAAATCATGGCATTTCTTAATACATGTTTCATTAGGTAATCAAATAACATAATCCATGAGGGCATAACATTATCATAAAAAAATTATTTGTTACGTACAAATAAGAATAAGAAATCATATATTAATTCAACACGAAAATGCATTCAGAAGATGTTAGGATTGGGTTAGCCACTCATGTACCAACATTGGGGATGGGATAACCTCATGTGTACACACTTTTAATCTTCTAATATCCTCCCATGTACCCTTATTTAGTCTTTGTATAACCTATTGTGTACCCTCGTTTAGTATTGGGATAACCACCTGTGCACCCTCTTTTGTGCATGGGATAAGCTACTAAGCATCCTTTATTCTCATAGAACATTAATCCTTACCTAATACATTATTGGTAGTTATATGTTTCAAATATCACATAATGCATACATTTTTATTCCATAAGATCATAAAAAATTCATAATATCATAACATAAGATAACAAAATAAGTTTCATAAACATTTCATCATAGAATAACACATGTGATGGAAATGAGTTTCATAAAATATTTTCAACATAATAATAAATCATCTATAGAATGAGTAAAGATGATATCATTGGATGATATGGCCATTAAAAATTATGTAACATTAAATCATTTCATCATAGATGTAAAATTATTTTTAAAGATCACATAGAAAAAATATTTAAGAAGATAACCATTCCACTTACGAAACATGTATTTGGAATAAGAAAAATCCAAAATATTAATGATAACATTTAATTTGAAAAAAAATAGAAATCATGTATGTTTATATTGAAATCAGTGACTGCTCATGATGGAGGAAAATATTTTTTATGCTGTAAACATTATAACCGAGATCCATTTCACAATTTCAGTAAAAATTTAGATGTACCTTATTTAGATAAAAACAAGATGATTCCCTCTAAATAAATTTAGATTACCAAAAAGGGATATAAATATCTTTAAAATCATTTGTGAATATTTAATCCATTTTTAATACATTTTTAGTCTACATAAACAAAGAAGAGAAAAGAATTATTACACAAGATAGAAGTAAATACATTTTTTCTTTAAAACATTATTCTAAAATATTGAGTACATAATGAGATGATAATTATATTAAAACAACTATATTCTTCAAATAACATCATGATAGGAACATTCATGAGTTTCTTCATCGATATATCATGACATTTCATCACCGGAAACAGAATCATAAATAATCCTTATAAACAATGAGGTTGTAACATCAAACCTTTACCACTTTGGTAATGTTCGAATCATAAGATCTATGAAATAAAAAAAATGTAATGGATGTTTAAATCCCTTTAATTTTAATAATAACCAAAAAAACAATAAATCATAGAATATAAACCACTTAAAAAAATAAATTGGTGAATTTTCATGTGTTTAATGATATATAATTCAGAAAAAAATCTTATACTGGATTTATAAAATTTAATTATATAGGTACTAAATTCCTATATAATAAATATTGGTTGGTTTTAATTATAATTAATTAAAATAATCATATATATTATAAAATATATTATTTACTTATGTTATTTTATTACCCATTTATAGACATGTTTCCTGGTAAAATTACATTACCATTAATAACTTCTTCATTTATAATGTATGTTTTGGATTGATTTTTTCCATACTTTTAGTTTGATCACTGATCCATCATCACCATAATTTTTAACACGATATAAATTTACTATATATTCATTATGTATGTATTTTTGTAATCCATAAATTTCAGACATAAAATCTGAATAATACTGTTCATGGGGAAGGAATTTCATACATGCACATGAATATTATTTCCATTTTCTTAATATAACAAACATAAGAAAGGTACATATTAGTTAACCATTGAAAATAATTATTATATCATATATATCATACATAATAAATAAATATACCCACATTATCCTCTTTTTCATAAATAAATGAATAGCATTTCACATCACTACATGTAGGTGGTAGTTTACACATACGAACAAATGACATTATTGTTTTCCAATATATTAGAAGGTAATAAGGTAGAGATTATAGAATGATTATTGGTGTATAATAGTGTCATAATTACAATATATTTATAAATGTTAAATAAATATTTATATTCATAATTGAGAGGTTGTGGTTGAAAAAATTTAATATCAAATTGTGATGTGGTAGTCCATAGAATACTTTATTGATAGTTAAATTTTATATTAGATGGAAGATGACATGGATATCGGTCATTCAATCAACATAATAATATAATAATATATTTTATAAATTTGATTCATTTTATTTAGATTATTAAGGTAGAAATTAAGGTAGTAAAAGGAGTAAAATGTAATAGATTACTGATGACAACTACATTCACTTAGGACAAACTCCATTGGATTACTTACAAAAGACCATGTGGTTATTTTTTTAGGAAATACCATAATCTATAAAAAATGAATATGGATATTTAGTAGATGTTTTCTAAAAAGATATGTTCTATCGAAATTATAAGGACCCATAATTAAACATTACATGTTCTTGTTAATTAAACTATAATCAACTTTATTAAAATCCCAATGATCATTCATGTTTATAGATTAAGGGAACAATTCATATTTTAAAAATGGAAACTCATATGAATAAAGTGTATATACTATTAAAACAGTATCCATTTTTTCATAATACAAATTTTATTTATTGAAACATGAACTCTTTTCCTGAAAAAACTGCACAACATTCATCTGGGCTTCTTAATTTCTCTTACACATCGATAAACCCTATAAATAACAATTTAATACTTAGGATCAGAAAAAAAATCACAGTAAGGGATAAAAAATAATAAAATAATCAATTATTCCATGAATACTTATAAACATATAAAACTGTTTTCACAAATATATACTTCTCAGTCTTAAATTATATTATACATACATTATTAAAACCTGATTTTTATATAAAACATAAAAAAAATTAATAAAAACTTTATATAACTTTGGGAATTGTTTTCTTACCATTCAAAGGAATATAATCCTCATGTCTACCATATGAATTGTAACCATCACAAATACCTTATAATGACACCCTCATTACTTCTTTATGGTGTAACCATCAACGATACACTTGGAATAACCATTATATTCAACCTCAAAAATAAAAATAACAAATTAATTGGAGGTCTATCACATGCCCACCCATCATCAAAATCAATTCCCATGAACCATAACATAATTATTAAATAAGAATAATAGCATCATAAAATTTATTCCTAGTGAAAAATCAATTATAAATGAAATATATTTGACAATCAAAGAAAATAAATTTATTCCAAAATACAAAATTTTTATATTAAACAAAAAATAAAAATATTAAGGCATCATGAAATATGAAAATTCTGCTCATTCTTCATATTATTAAAAACCAATGATTTGTAATTTTGAAAAAATATAATTTCAAAAAAGGTTTTAAAAGAAAAGTCCATTGCCTCATGTTTGAATTCCATAATATGTATTCAAACATCCTATATAATGATATTAATAGTGTTATTAATTTATTTTAAAAGTATATAATTATTTAAACTACCTTATATGTTATTATTGTAACAAATTTCTCCCTGTTTATTAAGAATATTTTATTATTTTAATTATTTCATGTGCATTTATTTTATGGTTTCTTCTTAGGTT
This sequence comes from Viscum album, assembly GCA_963277665.1. Taxonomy (NCBI): domain Eukaryota; kingdom Viridiplantae; phylum Streptophyta; class Magnoliopsida; order Santalales; family Viscaceae; genus Viscum; species Viscum album. The sequence goes on along the minus strand of OY728159.1, from coordinate 1,756,221,708 downwards.
CATCATAGATTTTCTTGGAAAATGTTAATAGTACTCCATTAGAGTGATTATATATATATATATCATTTAAAAAATTATAATTTAATTTATACCTTCCATGAATGCATTAATGGAAAATAAAAACTCATAGTCCATGGAAGCGGTGAATTGCCACACCTTCGATAATGATTTCATTTTATAGAATAAATGGAGAATGTAATAGATTTGATGATTTATATACAATTTACACAATATAATTCCAATATATATATGATATTTGAGTTATCAAAAAACTATTGATAGAGGTTGAGGATATGGTATAAGTGAGAAAGAATTAAAAATAGTAGAAGGAAGAAATTACCACATGAATATTTCTCATTGGGCACCACCATAGGAACATGGAATTTGTCTTTTCATGAGACCAAAAACTATAGAATGTGGAACGAGATGAGTATAAGAAAATTCGGTATCATATGGTTGAAATTTTTTTCTTATTGGGATGAAATTTTAGGACGGAATGAGTCCCCTTTTACAATTGAGGTGAGGGGAAATTTAGGAATTATATAATATATTAAAATAACATTATTATAATATAGGGTTAATTTTTTCCAAAAGGCCTAAAAAACATAGAAGGTCACATTTTCAACCAAATATTATTATATTTTTCATATTATTTTTTTTTAAAATAACTTAAAAAAATATATTTGTTTCAAAATTTAACACTATTAATAACTATGTCTTTAAAAACAATAAAGAAATTCAATTTTTTTTTAAAAATATTTTATTATATCAACTAAATATCATTTTCATCTGTATAATTCTTTCATTATAGTAAAAAATTCAAATTTTATTTATTTTAACATTTAAAGTATAATATATTTTATTTTTTCATTAATTAAATAATAACTGCATCATTGTTATGAAAGACATTAAGGTAATTATTTTTAATCTTAATATAAAAAATAAATATCCATGAATATGATATATTTATTTTCATTCAAATTTATTTTTATGGTAAATAAATCTTTTGGAGAACCACGTATAAACATATTATACTAATTAAAAATTATAGATTGAAAAACTTCACTTATTTTTAAATAAAATACTATAAAGTGTCTTAATCATATCCCATTGGCTCAAAATTATTCTTAATTATGACCCATATATAAAAATGGGTTTGTTATATTCATCCAATAATATTTATCCATGGTTTGAGTCATTTAATAGTTCTTATACATTACAAAAAATCATTTTATTCTTCTTCTTGCAAAAGCACTATTGTTTTGTTTTGTAAGTATTAAATTAATTTATTATATATATAAATTAAAAATAAATTATAATCAAAAATTTTAATTAGGCTCAATATAATAATTTTTTTCTTTTTTTCCAATATAATCATTTTTGTTTTTTCATTACGTATATTTAATAATATCAATGTCAAGTTAACTTATTTATTTAATTAATATGACTTTTCATGCCTTGTGCAATCACTGCACAGTAATTTGGATATGACTAATGTTATATGACCTTAAATTTTGAAAAAAAAGAATACAATAAAATCAATTATAAATAATAGTTAATAAAAAATATGATTAAATAATTTTTTTAACAGAATTATTATCTATAAAGAACGAAATATGACTTTTCCAATGTTGTGACGACACTATGTCGGCACTAACTGTGAATTTTATGCATATCTTTTATTAAATTAAAATTTACATGTTCCTAATTATTTTTTTTCTATATTTATATTATTTTATCAAAATTCATTAATTACATATTTTTAATAAATTTTATATCATAAGTAATATCATCACGACGTCACAAATAATAATATATTTTAAAAAGAAACATTAGTTTTTCCTATTCACAAAAAAATATAATTTTTTCAGAATATTCATAAAATTATAATAATAATATAATGTCATAATGTTAAAATTGGAAAAATATATATTAGTTAATTAAAATTAAAATTATATATTAAAAAATTTATAATTTAAATATAATAATATAAGAAATTAGTTTAATAAATAAATTTATTTTAAAACATACTTAACATTGTGAATTTTACTGTTTAATTCAATTTTAGTAATATGAAGTCAAATTATTCTATTTTAAACTCGTTTGTTACATTACCCACCCTTTTTGAAAATTTCAACGTCATAGTTTTTTAAATTATTAAACAAATGTGGATATATTTCCCTCAATGCATTTTTAAATTCTCATGTTTCTTTATCAACAATGTGGTTTTTCCAAAAAACCATAACACTATGAATTACCTTGTTAGAAAATTATTACAACCTAAAATAAAGAATATGAAGAGTATTTTACTCATAGAAAAGTATCTCTTATAGTTAAAATAATTTTGGGCTAAACACATTAGATAAATCTACCACATGCATTCTTAACAATGAAACATGGAAAAAGTGATGTACCGGGATAAACAAGGAGGAAAATATACTCAATATAGAATAGGTAAAATATTTTATATGATTTAAAATGATAAAATGAATCGTGAACTTTGATATACATTATTACTAAAATACATTACACTTTTCCACGAAGATATTTTAATGAAAACCTAACCACCTCTCTAGAATGAAAAGGTTGTAATCTTATTAACTGTTTAAATTTTCTACCCACCCTAAGATGTCCTTATATGTTGATGGATCATCTTGTCATTCTCATTCACTTCCAATTCAATTTAATGTCTTATCAACATCATTTCCCTAAAATCATCCAAAAATTTAGTAGTTTGACATCTTTTTCTGTATAAATCCTAAAAAGGGTCCATAAATATACTGTAATAAAAACTATTATTATAAGAAATAAAAACTAATGAAATATGTTGATCCATACAACACTAGTAGTATTTTAGAAAAGATAGAAGAATTTCCTCTATTGTCTGATTTTTTTTCAATGAATTTCCATCAGATTTAGGATGAATAATAGTGTTGAAATTTAATTTGGTTCCCAATTGCTTCTGAAGGAATTTCCGAAAGTTAAAATTGAACCTAGATTAATAAATAGATACAATGGAGAAAAGAACTCCATGTAACCAATCTATCTCATTAATATACAGCTGAAATTTGATATAGTGACAGAGTATCTCATATAAGAACAAAATTTACCGAATTAGTGAGTCGATCAACAATAACCCAAATCGCATTGTAACATTGATATGTCTTAGGTTGTCCCAATACAAATTCCATTTAAAAATTTTCATATTTACACTCTTGTAATAGAAAAGGCTAAAGAATCCCCTTGGGTAATATCCACTCTACTTCAATGTATTAAAATTCCAAACATTTCATAGTAAAATAAAAAATATCTATTTTCATTCAATCCCATTAATAATACTCTCGACAGTTACTATATATCTTATTTCAAGTTGAATGAACAGAAAATAATGAACTATGAGTTTAACATAACAATTATTTTTTTATTTGGAAAAAAGGCACAGAAAATATCTTCTCAAATCCAGAGACACAGTCTTTATCAAATTTGAATTCAGGAAAGTTACATTGCTTTACAAATTCTAGAATTTTCTACAAATATCTTCCTCTATTCTGAGGAGGCATAATGACGTCTGAAAGAGATAATTTCAATGAAACCTGAAACAAAATAGATTAATTTTTTATACCCAGAACGTCAAGGAAAAAATTCATCAAATCATTAATTAAATGGTCATGTTCTACATGTAAATGGTTAATGATACATGATTATTTCGACTCAATGACTCAACCACTTTGGTCACTTTTTATTTTTGGTAATTGTTCATTTAATTATAATTCTTTATTGGTCGCAACCATCTTCTCAACCTATTGTTCAAATAATTTTGAGTAATATATATACTTCAATCATTTATGATCAATATATATTTCACATTCTGCTCTATATAAATGATGTCTCTATATTTTAAATGCAAAAAAATAATACCTAATTCCAAATCATGTGTAAGATAATTTATCTAATTAGGTTTCAGTTGTATTTTATAAAAAGTAAATACTTAGTAATTTTTCAAGATAACACCACCATATTCCTCTAATGAAGCGTCATTATTGATGTCAAAATCAAAAAATTTCAATGGTAATGATGAAACTGGGTAATTTATAATTTTTTTAATTAATGAAAAAAAATATTACAATATTTTTTATAGGAAAATTTTAATTCTTTTTAGGTTATCATAATCAGTGGTCTAGATAACTATTCACAATATTCCATAAACCATTAATAATACCCTACATACTAAAGAAAACTACAAATCGTGGAAAAATATTAGATCTTGGTCGTTAATAATCTATTTTTTGAGGGGTAAAATATTATTCCATAATTTTTTAAAATGTTCCCATGGAAAAAAATATGTACTAATAAAAAAAATCAGATTTTCTAAATTTTTCATACAAAACATTTTCGTTGAGAGTTTTAACGATAATAATTAGATGTTTTTTCATGATCCCAATAATTTTTGGAAAAAAACTGATATATCATCATTGAAAAAAACCAGAAACATATCAAAAAATTCGTTAAATATTCTCATTATAAGATCCTTAAATATTGTATGGTAATTTTTCAAACCAAAGGGAATTACAAAAAAACTCATAATTACCTTATCTAATATGAAATATTTTTTTTGTAATGAAATTCTTCTTTATGTTTAAATGATGGTACTCAAATCCCAATTCAATCATAGAAATGTACTTATCTCCTGGGAGCTAATCAAAGAAGTGATCGATAAAAAGATTTAGATAATTATTCTTAATAAGAATGTTATTCAAAGGTCTAAAATCAATGAAAATATTCATGTAATCATATTTATTTTTAAATAATATAATATGATCACCCAATGGGTATTCCCTTGAAACAATTAAACCTTTTTCAAGAAACTACTGAAACTAATTTTTAAAATCGAGAAATTCCACTTCAGAAGTTTGATAAGGTGGTTTTCAAATTGGGTTCGCAATACAAAATAATTTAATAGTAAATTCAACATCTAGATCATGTATAATGCCAAAAAAAACTTATCAAAAAAACATACAGTTATTAATTTACCACTCGAAAAACATTAATCTGAATAGTTCCCTTGGTTTCAACAATATATGTAAGATAAATTTTATTTCCATATTTTAAAAGTTTCTCATCTTCCTAATATATTATCAACATCATGTGTTCATTTTTTATAAAAAATGTCACTCTTAAAAAAAATATTCCCTATAATCAATCTTCCCATGGCAAATAAATAGCCAATCTATCGCAACGACAACATCAAATACCATTATGGGTGAAATAACAGCTTTCTAGGTAAATTATTTCCGCAGAAAATAATAGAATGATTATTATAATTCTATTGTTGTTTTATATTTCTGGCTTCTATTTTATCTTTAGGTTTTGGTTTCATTTATTAAGGGGGAATTTCTTATTTACCAGAGATTTGTTCAAAAAATTATGATTTTTTATACTCTCAAACAAGACAACATAAAAAACTATTTGAACAAAGAATATCTCTGATTCCACTTCATTGGGTGTTCAAACATCTTCTGAAGAAGTAACATAGGATTTAACTACACATTTCTTCTTAAATTCAGTTGTCTTCTAAGAATTTATATTCTTTAATGGGAAGTTATATACATAATTACCCATCATAATAAATATAATACACATTAATTTCTTTTTATTAGAATAAAAATTAAGATCATTTTCATTTCAGTACTGTCCCATATGTACAAACTTTCCACATCAGAAACACATCCCATATTTTTTAAGTAATTCTCTAGGATTCCTTTCACCACACATCCCAAAAACCCGGAGTAATATTTTCTTACCTTTTTATTCCATTGATTGATTCTTAGAAATTTATTTACATATGGAACTTTTCATTTTCTTATTTTCAAATTACACGTTATCATTAGAAAACTCAATTTCTATCTATTTAGTACATTAAAAAACTATCTCATTGATTTTGAATTCTAAGTAAGCCAATTAAATTCATAACGTGGATTCCATCATAATTAAAATGATTTATTTTACTATCAGGACTTCAAATAATATTTAGATATTTCCTTGTAAATTTAGAGAAATGTTTTTTTCATACCCAACCACTGATCCTTTATCCTTTTATTTCGTTTCATGGAATTTATATTCCATCCTAATTTGACCAAACATAGGAAAATATTCTCAAATTCATTATATTTCGAGGAATAAATCTCCTCACTTGGCCAAATATTCTACACCATTGACCACCATTGGTCAGTTTCACCATAAAAAGATAAATAGAAATACTTTCCTTTTGATTATCTTAACACCTCATGACATCAAATATATTTTCATGGAATTTAATCCACCCTTCATCTACCACTAGTTTAGAAGAACTAATGAAATGATGAGTGTGTTGCCTCATTTTCTAACTATCATAATGTTCCTTAGTGGTAAATCTAGTTGTTCTATTAAATGGATACCACCACTATTTATATCTTGTTTCAGATGACCCATTACAATCATAAACTACTCTGTTCCAATTCCTGCCATTCTAGTTTGTGGATTTAGACAAATATCATCCTATTAGTTCCTTCGTAATATATCTTCCTTATTTATTAAATGGAAAACCATTCAGAACATATATATATATATATATATTAGAGCAAGAAAAATGGAAATATTCAAATTCAATATTATTTGAACATATCTACAAGCTAAAAATTATTTATGTTATTCAATTAAAAACATTGTAACCCCTAATGTTATCAAAACAAGTATCCAATAACAAATTTAAGGACCAATCATAAACATTAGATAATATAGGTAATTAAACTATAATTAACATTCATATATTCCGAAAAATAATTTCAATATATATTTTTAGAGAATTATGTAATAATTCTTACATAACAACCCATAAAAATACAATGTCGATACAACTAAAGAAGTAACCATTTTTTCATAATATAACTGTTTTTAATAAATCTTGAATTCTTTTCTTGAAAAATATCCACAACATTTAACTTCACATCTTATTTTCACTTCACTAACCTTAAAAACAATGAAATAATGTTTAAAACATTATATGAGCACAAAAACACATTATGGGACATAAAAACAAGTGAATAAATTGTTAGTCCGTGAATAATAATAAACATATGAATTAATTTTCACAAAGATATAATTCTCACCCTTAAAGTATCATATAATTTGTTAAAAAATTTAGATTTTGATAAAACATATAAGAAAATAATAAACCATTTCAATAATATGGGGAATTTTTTTCTTACCATACATACTTTTTATTATAGCCATCACATCTACCATATGATTTGTAAACCAAATAACTACCCTAAAACGTGGCCTTCAAAACTACCTTATGGTGTAACCATTGTAGTTAAAAATCGTATAACTATTAAATTAAACATACAACATAAAAAATACCCTATTCATTTTAGTGATTTCATGGACACACACTTCGTCATTACCAATAATCAAGAACAATAATATAATCATTAAAAAATAATACTTGCATTCTAAAAATAATTCCTAGAGGAAAATGTCTTATTAAAGAATATATTGAACATAGTCAAGAATGATTTTTCTTTGAAAATAACCAAGTAATGCAGTAAAAAAACATCATAACATTATTTAATCCTAAAATCAAAAAAAATGCACTCATTAAATATATGTTAATAAAAACATTCCATTTGAATTTTTTAAAAATATAATTTAAAATATGATTTTTAAAGAAAAGTCTATCACCTCATGGTTGAATTCCTTAAAATGTGTTCAAAACACTTATATAATGTTTTGTATAGTGTTATTAATTTATTTTAGGACCAGGTTAATATTTTAAATAACATAGATCATATTCTTACAACATATTTCCACATGCTCATTAATAATATTTCATTATTTTCATTATTTCAGGTGCATTAATATTATGTTTTTTTGTTAGTTCATTTTTATATTCCTTACAAATTGTAATAGTACACTAGAAGTTAGATTATATATATTTAGGACATTTTAAGTAATTATATTTTAATTAAAACATTCCATCAACATTATAATAAGAAATTAAAAAACCTGTTTTATGAAGGCAGTGAATTGATACACCATGAAGGATGATTTAATTTTTAACAATAAAAGGAGTAAATAAGAGATTCTATGATGGATATACCATTAAAAGAATAACATTCTGATATATATATGATTATTCATATATCAGGGATGTTTAGATAGGGTGACGATACGGTAGACAAGATAAAGTACATAAATGAGTAGAAGGAATAATTTACCTGTTGAATATTTATCGATGAGAACATCATAGGGATCATGAAATTGGTATTTTTGTGTCAAATAAACTCTAATTTGGAATGGTATGAAGAGAATAGATTTTGGTAGAATATATTCATGTAATATGGTATGGGTTTATGAAATTTAGTGAAGGAATTAGTTCACTATTATAATTATATTGAGGGGATATTTAAGAATTATATAATATATTAAAATATAATAAACATAATATAGGGGTAAATAATTCCAAATTTTCTAAAAACATAAAGAATATCACATATTTGATATAATATTACTATATTTTGTCTTATTAAAAAGAAAAAAAGTTTCAAATCAGAAACTAATACATTATTTTATCTAGGAAATGATATATTCATATAGATAATTCATTTATTAACTAAATAATCTCAAATTATATTTATTTCAATAAATTTAATATCAATAATTTGATTTTTTCGTTAATTAAATAATTATTTCATCACCATTTTGTAATACATTAAGGTAGTTATTTATTCACTAAATATTACAAATAAAGTTCCATGAAGATGATAAATTCATTATAATTAAAATTACTATTTATTAAGGAATATATATTCTAGAATACCTTGTAATTAAATAATATACTAATTAAAAACTATAATCTGTACTACTTAACTTTCATTAAAATAAAATACTAGTAAGGGTATTAATAATATACATGTGTCTTGAAAGGGAAATTATTTCAACCCTTGGACAATAAGGGTTGAGATATAATCCACCAATAAGATTTATCAAGGTATTTAGGGAATTTAATATTTCTTATAATTTTAATTAAAATAATATTATTGATTTTTCTTCTATATCCAAAAGAGTTTCATTACTGTTTCATAATTATTCATGTTAATTATTTTATATATAAAAAATAAAAATAAATTTATCTCATAAAAATAAATTAATTATGTTCAGTATAATCATTTGTATTCTTTTATTAAGTATATTTAATCATATCTATGTCAAATTTTTTAATTTATTAATTTTACTGTTATTTCCTTGCATAAGAATTGAAAATTAATTTTGATAAGACTCATGCTATATAATTATAATATTATTAAATATCATATAGAAATATAAATTATACATAATAATAAATAATAATTTTTATCAAATACTTTTTATCACTCAAATATTATATATATGAAATACAATTTGACATTTCCAATGCTTCCCAAGCACTACCACAACATTGACAATTGTAACGACATAGAGATTTCAATGGAAATTCCCTTCTTATAAATATGTAATAAAATTAAATGAAAACACAAAATAATGAACTACTATGTTCTATGTGACCATTAAACGTAATTTTGTCAATTTAGTGTTTGGAGTTTTGAAAATCCGACATACATGGTTGTTTTCAAGATTGTTTTTAGAGTCTAATGAAACAAAAAAATTTTGGTGAATTTTAATGTAGCCTTGTGAATAGGAACCAACCCTTATGAATAATAATAGGACCCATATGAATTGTAGTTCATCCAACATAATAGTTACCTTACCAATAAATAATTAGATAAAATTAATACATCTTAGAAAGTGACAATTTGACCTTAGTAAACATTTTGGAATATTCTAAGTCATAAAAAATAATTATAATTACTTTATTACTTTAAAAGAAAATTTATTTTCTTAAAATGTATTCATTATTTATCAAATCAATGTCTTATTGTTTTATATAATCTTACACGACACTATGTGATTTTTGAAAGCACTATAAAATCAGTTTTCATCTTAACAACTATTTTTTATGTAAATTATTATTTTAAATAAATATTAAATTAATAATATTTAGAACATTATTTTGTAAAAATGGACTTCAGTTTTGGATGATAAATTTCGAAAAAAATTTGGGGTAAATTTTTGGGATTTTTCAGAAATACTTGAATTTTTATGAATAGTGAAATACTGTAATTTACAAAAATAAGCTAAATAAACTAATTATAGAGTCATGTGTGACGTTCTAATGATGTAATCCCACTTGGTTCAGGATAACATGATAAAATTTCTATCCTTGGTCATTCATTAATCTCTATTCAATGTGTTAGGGGAAATTAATAAACTAATAAATTTTATATTAAGGAAAACCCTCTACCCTCCAATATATAAATCACCCTTCACACCAACATTTTCTCACACCTATAAAGCTCCAAGGCATCTCTAAATTCTGTCCAAACATCCTCTATTTCTCATTTCCCACACTCAAGAGCTTCTTGTTTCATCCAAAGACCAATCCTAGCTTCCTTAAGAAGAAACTCAAGAGGAGGATTTAAGAGGTAATTTCTCTCCCTCTTCTCCTTTAACTTCCTTTCACGTTCAAGCTCATTTCTTGATCTATCCCCACCTATAATCATCTAAATGGTATTTTAACTCCAGTATTATACATCTACTGGAATGTTATGATGGTAATGGGATATTTTATCATCCAACCCTCTTTCTATCTTCCTTTTATTTTATTAAAGGGAACGTTGTTCGTGATGTGTTAATTTATCAACTTCAAGAACGACATGCTTTTTTTCTTCCATTTCTACCTTCAGATCTGGTAATGAAACAATTTTTATGGTTGAAACAGAATATGTATTATGTATTATGTCCTATTTAATATTCTGGAACTAACTTATGAACATATTAATAAGTGATAAATTAAAACAAATTCATTGTTATCGAAAAACCGCCCAAATTAACCCAAACAATCATCATTTAATTCTTATCTAATGATTAATACACATGGTAAATAATATACCTCATTATAATATCATAATAAATTCAGTAATATCATTAATAAAATGTAATATTAGATATGGATTTTTACCAATGTTCTACCAGAATGTCAATTTAAGAATACAAGCGAACCACTCAAGAAAACCATAAAAACAAACATTCCCGAATAATGTTTATAAACTCTATGACTCATCCAAAGGCACATAGAATCACTTAATGAAATAATAATTAACCATATTAATGTAAACAAGGTTCTGGATTTTAATTAATGAATATAATGTCATTATATAGTAAATTAATGAGAAGTAATCATTTGGATACAAGGTAAAGGGAAAATTATCGAACCCAACTTTCATCCTTCATATTCTCCATCTTTCACCCCATTTTTTATATCGTTACTCCTATAAAATCATTTTTTCATCATTTTCATTCCTTTTCTGGGGTATATGTTTTTTTACTATTGTTTATGTCAAACAAAATGTTTTCTGAAAGAACTCTTCTTTTAAGAACTCACATTTTAATTCTCATTCAAGGTTGATGGTTCTGGTATCAAATATGTTATTCCCTATCTAATTTGATAACCCAAAGTTTATGAATGTTTTCTCATGAGATGTAACCCATTCCTTTTCATGGTTTAGTTATCTTCACTTTTGGTATATGTTCCATGTGTCAACAAAGATGATGATAATGTTATGATGTGACAGGTGCACCCTGAATTATATAGTGTAATATGAATGATTTAATGTGATGGGTTCACCTAGTATTATACAACACCCCAATGCATTGGGAAAAGTGATGATTCTCACTAGTAAATGTGAAATGATGAGTGAACAAGATTATAGCTTGTTTCACAAGTATGTGTAGTAATTAACCACTATGACATGGTGTTTCATTTTTATGCATTTCAACATTTCAAGCCTTATATTTAAGCTTCCTCTCATGTTCATGATCTTTTTTCCATGTTATGATTATGATAACCCCATGCTATATTGTTTTCATCCATCCTCTTACTGGGATTCTAGCTCACCTCTTTTGATTTATATACTTATGTGGATACATGTACAATGGAGAGGGAACGATCCAATATGAAGCTACAGAAGAAGAAATTAAATAAATGTTTATTCTTGATGTTGTATTTGTTATGCATGGTCCTTGTTTTCCAAAGACACTAATCCTTTGGATCCTATATGTGTAATACTATTATGTTGTTTATCTTTAAAATTAAGTAATAGTAATGTAAGAGAAGGTTGGGTCGCTATAGTTGGTATCAGAGGAAATGTTTAGTTAATTTGGTAATTTGGATTAGTGAACCATAGAGAAAACTGATAGCATGAGACTAAGTACAAATATGATCACAAGAATATTTTCATCGGGATCCCATATGTTATGTTTTTTGTATAAATTTTTTAAATGAAAAAATTTGTTCATGACTTGTTTACTTAAGTTTTGTTCTAACCTTTTCTATTTTAGATAATGGTGGGAACCAGGAGAAATCAGGCCAACAACTCATGCGAGGGTCAATGCACAGATTTCCCGAATGACATCCCCAATGATTTGGGAGGTGGAGTTCAAAACATCATGGTGATACCTACTCAATTATCTCAAGATATAAATAATAACCATAATAATGGGTAATGTCCTCCTTCACCAAAGAGGGAGGAACTGGCTATTAAATGTTTTATAGGGCAACGACCACCAACATTTTGTGGATCTTCTGATCCACTATTTTCGGAACAATTGGTAAACTCCATGGAGAATATTTTTTCTATGATTCACCATTATGATACCTAGATGGGACTCTATCCATTTATCATCTAGATGGAGTAGTCGATCAATGGTGGGATATTTTTAAGAACACCAATCCAATGGAGGAAATTGAAGAGATAGAATGTGAAAACTTTAAGATAATGTTACTTAATAAGTATTTCCCACGAATTCTTCACACATAGATGGAGAGATAATTCATAGAGCTCAAGAAAGATGAAGGTGAATCTATCACAACCTGTGAAGAGAATTTTACAAGGCCTTGAAGGTATGTTTCATGTTTTGTTATCAACAATGATAGAAAAATTGATAGATTCCTTAGTGGATTAAAACCACACCTTCGAAAGGCTCTTGCAATTCAAGACATTAGGAGTTATGAAGAAGTTGTTCGATGTGACATGAAAGTAGAGATAGAGTTTGGAGAATGGTCCCATGGCTATGGGGATAAGAAATGAAATATGGAGTTTCTTTCCGGTGGATCTAATGATAAAGGTGGGAAGAAAACTCAACGACCCACATACCAAAAATGATGAAAGATACACCATGGGAACTGCCTCAAGGGGACGAGGAAGTGATTTATGTGTGGGAAAGAAGGAAATCATGCTCAAGAGTGTCTAAAAGATAAAAAAAGGAAAAGGAATGTAGCTGATGAAAGGATAGAACCACTCATGGTTCAATGCTACAATAGTTGGGAGCTAGGGTACAATGCAACCAGTGCACTAAATTGCGTGCTCTCGAGGGTAATCAGCTTCAGCAGCCACCGAAGCCAAAAGAACATGGGAAGTCTTATTCCATCACTACCGTGGAGGTGGATCATGATAATGAAGTCATAAAAGGTACACTTTTTATTGACTCAATAATGGGAAAATACTTATTTGATTCTGGTTCTACGCATTCCTTTATATCATGGAAGTTTGCTAGTACTATAGAATCAAAGACTTGAAACCATGAAGTAGAGATAACTGTAAAAATACCAAGTGGTGAAACCATTTATTCCAAAGTGTTTGACCCTTCTCATGTTTCCATATACGGGATGATACTTCTGGAAAATCTCGTAATACTTCCCATGATGAAATTCAACGATATAATAGGAATGGACTGGATCTCATTATATAGAGACCATATCAACTGTCAGGAAAAAGAAAATATCTTTTCATATTCTAAACCATTCCATGCTCCTCTACAAATGCAAGGAAGATCATGAATCTACTTTTAAAAATCCTTCAATGGTTTGGGTGTTGATTCCCTATGAAGAAGCATACCTCTCCCAAATGTTTGAGTAAATGAAACTTCCATCCATGAGGAAATTAACATCCTGAGGGAATACGATGATGTATTTCATAAAGAGTTGCATGGAATTCCCTCGAATCATGAGGTAGAGTTCTCAATTGAACTAATACCAGGAGATACTTTTATCTCGAAGTCTCCTAATAGGATGGATCCTATCGAACTAGAGGAGTTAATGAAGAATATTCAATAGCATTTGGACAACAAGTGAATACGCCCTAGTTCATCTCCTTGGGGTGAACCCATTCACTTTGTGAAGAAGAAGGATAGAACAATACGGTTGTGTATCGATTATCAGGAACTCAACAATATCACCATAAAAAATAGGTATCCTATCTAAAGTATTGATGACTTGTTCGACCAGTTAAGAAGAGATCAATACAACTCAATGTTGGATCTTCGTACTAGATATCATCAGGTAAAGGTGAAGATGGATGATTTATAAAAGACTGTCTTCCTAACAAGGTATGGGATCTATGTGTTTTTGGTGATACCCTTTGGACTTAGTAATTTTCCTGAAATCTTTATGGATTTGATGAATATCGTCTTTAGACATTACCTCAAAAAAATTGTGGTAGTTTTTATTGATGATATTCTCATCTACTCCAAGAGTATGGAGGAACATGAAGAATATATATGTCTTGTTTTGTTTAAATTAAGAAGGGAGAAGTTGTACTCAATGTTCAGTAAGTTTGACTTCTAGATGAATCAAGTCACATTCTTGGGACATGTGATCACAAGTGAGGGAATTTATGTGGATCCTTCTATGTCCAAGGCGATTGAGGAATGGCCCAGGCCCTCCAGTGTCAAAGAAATCCGTAGTTTTCATGGATTAGTTGGGTACTACCGACATTTTGTGAGAAACTTATAACGATTGTCAAGCCCGCTAACTAAGTTAACTAGGTAAGGGGTAAAGTATGTCTGGATGGAAGAATGTGAGGGAAGTTTCAAGGAGCTAAAGAGAAGGCTGATCACTACACCTGTACTCACACTACCGAATAGTGGATAATGTTTTGTGATATATAGTAATGATTAAAAGAAAGTATTGGGTGGTTTACTCATGAAAAATGATAATGTGATAGCCCTCGCCTGATGATAGTTTAAGATCCATGAGAAGAACTATCCTGACGCATGATCTAGATCTGGAAGCCATGATTTTTTCCTTGAAAATATGGTGGTACTACCATTATGGCGAGAATTGTGACATATACACCGACCATAAGAGCCTAAAGTATATATATTCACACAAAAGGATCTAAACATTCATCAAAGGAGAAGCTTAGAGTTATTCAAGGATTACGATTGCTCTATTCACTATCATACTAGAAAGGTGAACAAGGTAGCTGATGCTATAAGAATAAAATAACATGTTACTCTATCCATGCTACGGATTGAGAAAGACCCTATCTTCTTGGAGATTCAAAAAATGGATTTTGAAATCATAAGGGAAGGGGATACATCCAACCTTTCCCAAATGATTGTGCGACCATCCATCATGTGAAAGACTAAGGAAACACAAAAGGATGATGTGGAGGTAAAAAATATAGTCAATGCAGTAAATAAAGGGAAGTTGTAGGAGTTCCATATCAATTATGATGGTGTGATTCGGGTTATAACGCGACTTTGTGTGCCATCATAACCTGGGATAAAGAAATATCTATTGGATAATGCACATAGCCTAATATTCTCTATCCATCCTGGGAGTACCAAAATGTACCATGATCTCTAAGAACACTTCGAGTGGGATAAGATGAAGAAGGAGATTATGGAATATATATCAAGATGCTGATTATGTCATCAAGTTAAATTTGGGCGACAAAAGTCCAATGGTATGATTCATCCATTTCCATTACCATTGTGAAAATGGGAAAAATGTTACTATGGACTTTGTCATGGGTCTCCAGAAGACGTCAAATGGAAATGATGCGATATGGGTTGTGGTTGACTGACTCACCAAGACTATCCATTTTATCGCTATTCGGGAAGTCCTCTCAATTGAACAACCTGCAAAGATATATATGAATGAAGAGGTGAGACTGCATGGTGTTCCACTCTCAATTGTATCTGACCATGATCCAAGGTTCACATCGAAATTCTGGAGGATCCTTCAATATTCTTTCAGTACTGAATTAAATTTCGGCACAACCTATCACCCCCAACTGATGGATAATCAGAGAGAACTATTAAGACTCTTGAAGATATGCTAAGAGCCTGATCTCTAGAATTCAATGGTGGATGGGATTACCATCTCCCATTGGTTGAGTTCTCATACAGCAACAGCTTCAACTTGACTATTCAGATGGCTCCATATGAATCTCTGTATAGAAAGCGATGTAGAACTCTAACTTGTTGGGATGAATTTGGAGAACGAAAGCTACTTGGACATGATCATGTTCAAGTGATGACAGAGAAGGTTCAAGTTATCCAGAAACACATCAAAGCTGCTCAAAGTCAGCAAAAGAGCTATGCTGACAACCATCAAAGGGAATTGGAGTTAGATGTTGGATATAAAGTCTTCCATCGAATATCTCCATGGAAGAGAGTCATACGATTTTGGAAGAAAGGGAAGATATGCCCAAGGTATATTGCACCCTTCGAAATCCTTGATCGCATTGGAGTCGTGGCCTATTGACATTCACAACCACCAAATATGGATCAATTTCATGATGTGTTTCATTTATCACTACTGAGTAAGTACATACCAGACCCCTCACATATACTAAACTCAGAGGTGGTGCAACTGTAAGATTATCTCTCTTATGAGGATCATCCATTAAAGATTCTAGATTAAAGAGATAACGTTCTACGCAACAAGAAAAACCATATTGTCAACGTTTTGTGGAGTAACTATACGTTTGAGGAAGAAATTTGGGAACCAGAAGAGGCAATGAAGGAGAAACACCCTCACCTATTTATGTGTAGTAAAATTTTGTGGGCGAAATTTAATATGGGAAAAAATTTAATGACACAATGTTTTTCAATGGAAATTACCTTATTATAAATATGTCATAAAATAAAATGAAAACACAACATAATGAACTACTATGTGCTATGTGACCTTTAAACGTAAGTTTTTCACTTCTGTGTTTGAATCTTGAAAATCTGACATACATGATTGTGTTCAAGATGATTTTTGGAGTGTAATGAAACAAAAATAATTTGTGGTGAATAGTAATTTCCCTTGTGAAAATTAAACTACCCTTATGAATATTAATATGACCCTTATAAATTTTAAATCATCCAACATAATAGTAACCTTACACAAGAGTAATTAAATAAAATTTAGTCATCTTAGAAAGTGACAATTTGACCTTAGTAAACGTTTTGGAATTTTGTAAGTCATAAATAAATAATTATAAATAATTTATTAATTTAAAATAAAATTTATCTTCTTAAAATCTATTAATTATTTGTCAAATCAATGTCTTATAGTTTTTAGATAATTTTATAAGACCCTATAAATTTTTTGAAAGCACTATAAAATCAGTTTTAATCTTAATAATGTTTTTTATATAAATTATGATTTTAATTAAATATTAAATTAATAATATTTAGAAAATTATTATTGAAAAATGGACATCATTTTTGGATTCTACACGTCAAAAAATATTTGGGGTAAATTTTTGGGATTTATCTGAAATACTAAATTTTTTGATTAATAGTGAAATACAGTAATTTTCTAAAAAAAGCTAAATATGCTAATTATAGTGTCATCTATGATGTTCAGCTAATGTAATCCCACATGGTTCTGGATAACATTATAAAATTACTATACTTGTTCATTGATGACTCACTATTTCTTTTCTTAGGGGAAGTTAATAAAATATTGAATTTTATATTAGGGAACTCCTCTCCCCTATACTATAAAAACCACCCTTCAGACCCTCATTTCCTCACACCTATCAAGATCCAAGCCTTCTCTAAACTCTTCCCAAATATCCTCCCTAGCCCCTCTCTCACGTAAAAGTGATTTTAGTCTCATCAAAAGACCAATCCTAGCTTCCTTAAAGAGAATCTCAAGAGGAGGATTTAATAGGTAATGTCTCTCCATCTTATCCTTTAATTTCCTTTCACTTTCATGTTCATTTCTTCATCTCTCCCCACCTATATTCATATAAATTTTCTTTTGACTCTATTATTATACATATACATGAATGTTATGGTGATAATGGGATAATATATCATCCAACCTCCATTCCCTCTTCCTTTTATTTTATATATGGGTGTGTTGTCCGTGAGGTGTTAATTTATCACCTTCAAGAACGACATGGTTTCTTCTTCCATTTCTATCATCACATCTGGTCATGAATCCATTTTTATGATTGAACCAGAATGTCGTATTTTTATTATTTCCTATTTAAATTTCTAGAACTAGCTTATGAACATATTAGAAAGTGATAAATTAAAACAAGTTCAATGTGATCGAAAATCCTCCCAAATTAACCCAGACAATAATCATTTAATTCTTATCTAATGATTAATCCAAATGGTATATAATATAACTCATTATAAGAACATTTTAAATTCTTTAAATTCATTATTAAAAAGTAATATTAGTTCTGGATTTTTACCCATGATCTACCCAAACTTCAATTTAAGATTACAAGTGAACCACTCAAGAAACCATAAAAACAAACATTCTTGAATAATGTTTTTAAACTCTATAACTAATCCTAAGGCACATAAAATCACTTATTAAACCATTAAGAACCATATTAATGTACAAAAGGTTCTGGATTTCTAATTAATGAATATAATGTCAATATACAAGAGATTAAAGAGAAGGAAGCATTCTGATATAGGGTAAGGGGAAATTCTCGAACCCAACATTCAACCTTCGGGTTCTCCGTCTTTCACTCCATTTTTGATATGGTTACTCATAAAAAACAATTTTTTCATCATTTTAAATCCTTTTCTAGTTTACACATGTTTTCCACTATTGTTTATGTCAAAAAATAAATTTTCCTAAAGAACTCTTCTTTTAAGAACTCTCCTTTTACATATCATTCAAGGTTGATGGTTCTTGTATCAAGTATGTTATTCCCTCTTTGTTTTAGGAACCCAAAGTTTATGAATGTTTTCTTATGAGATGTAACCCATTACATTACATGGGTTAGTTATTTTCACGTTTGCTATATGCTCCATGTGTCAAGCATGATGATGATAATGTTTTGATGTGATAGGTGCACGCAGAATTATATAGTGCAATATGAATGATTGAATGTGATGGGTGCGCCCGGAATTATACAGTGCTCCAATGCATTGGGTTAAGTGATGAATCTCATGAGTAAATGTGAAATGAAGTGTGAAAAATATTCTTTCATGGTTCACAAGTATGTGTGGTAGTTAACCACTACGACATGATGTTTCATTTTTATGCATTTCCATGTTTCAAGCCTTATATTTAAGTTTCCTCTCATATTCATGATTTTTAATCCATGTTATGATTATGATCACCCCATGCTATATTGTTTTTATCTATACTCTTATTGGGATTCTAGCTCACCCCTTTTGATGTATATCCTTAGGTGGCTACATGTACTAAGGAGAGGACCAGAGAAAATAAGAAGCTAGAGAAGAAGAAATTAAACAAATGTTTATTATTGATATTCTATTTGTAATGTGCAGTACAAGTTTTCCCAGGAAACTACACCTTTGGATCCTCTTTGTTTAATACTATTATGTTGTTTATCTTTAAAATGATGTAATAGTAATGTAAGAAAAGTTTAGCAATGATCTCTAAACATAGCATGAAAGAAATTATAATATAACATTATAAATTAATTTTTTACTAAATTAATATCATAATATCATAATTTTTAGTGAATTATATTTCATAAATTTTCTTACCTGTCTTATTTCTCCATGATATCAAAAAAATACTATATTTTAAAAATAAACTGCATTATTTTATTAAAATAAAAAATTATAAATATTTCTGAAAATTATCAAAAATCATAATAAGATAATTCTTCCACTAAGAATAAAATAATTAAATTATTATTGTGGAATTGAACATCTACAGTTTGAAAAAAAATTAAAATATAATAATATAAAAAAATAGTTAAAAATAATTATTTGTTTTAAAAATTACATAAAATAATGAATTTAAATATTTAATTATTTATTATTATTATGAAAAAAAATTATTCTACATTAACATAGGATTTTACACAAATGTATTATGATATTTAAATAACTTAGGGGGCAATATTCCTTTTTATAATTGAGTAGGACAAACAGTTTCCTAAATACCTAAAATATTAAATAATGGTAACATACTCTAATGAAACATGCTTCATAAATTGATAAATAATATATTTCAATAAATAAATAGCCTATACACACCATCATCATATAAAAACAATTTTTAGATAGGTTATTTCATTAAACACTATTTTTAGTTAGCTCTACAATTTTAGTTTACATCATGGTAAATAGTCACTTTTTATTTACCTAGATATGTTACCTATTAAGACTTAAAAACAACTATTATTAAATATTTTAGAACCAATTAATCTAAATATTAAATTCAATTTATTGATAAAATCCTCTATTTTTGGAAATTTAATTTGATCAAAAGTGCACATAACAAGAAGAACAATTTTTTAACCTCATTTTTAGTAATACCTTTTTACTATTCATTATGACTAAAAAATAAATTGAACATATTAACTAATATTATTTATAATGATACAAAATAATCAAAATATTTTAAAAAAATATAATTGGTATAATTAAAATTATTTAATGTTAATTAAAACCTACAGACATATTAAAAAACAATTTTTCTAATGAAAAGTATATATAAGAATAAAAAGTTTTTATATTAATGTTAAACATAAAATAGATTATAATGATCTAAATTTTATTAATCATAATATAATTGAATTAATTTTACAATTTTAAAATTTAAAAATAATGTGTTACATTGTAAATTCTTTATCCAAAAAGGCAATTTTCAATAATAAATACGTTTTAATATTCTTCGAAAAAATTTAAATTTATAGGAAATTAAAAAAAATTAAATCAATGATATTTTTATGACTTTATATTGAAGTAAAGAAACACACTTTTTCAAATAAGTTTTTAAAAGTGTAAAAATGAGTCTTAAGAATAATTAGGAAAAATGTGACAAAACTTTTTTATGAGAAAATCTAGTTTGCATGCATAAAACATGATATATTCATATATAATGACTAGAATTATTTTATGTATGATTACATATTTTATTTAATATCTAATATAGGAATTTCATTTAAATAAATATCCAATACATGATAATTTAATTGGTCAAGATATAAACACATTTCTTGGATAAACTCTTTTTAATAAAAACATTTCTTTTAAATTCGAATGATATTTTTAATTTTAATAAATTCAAATCCATTTAAATTATTCTATACATTTGTACACATTTTAATTACCATAATTTACTAATTCATATTCATACCTTCCATTCCAAAATCTAGGTGATAACATTCATATGAGATAATAATATATAAATTATAAATTGTGGTTCGTTTGAACTCGGCGTCACATGTAAAAATATCAATCAAATAAATTAATTTATTTGAAACAAATTGTAATAAAATAATCGGGTGTTACATTTTACCCTTATAAATATTTGTCTCTACATAATTGTGACTTGATTTCAAAAATCAAATGTTTACCATCTAAAAATACCTTATTTGAAATCCCAGATCATATACTGGGTTACTAAAACATCCTTCAAAAAAGTGGGAAAGAATACATATGATCATAATTTGAAATAACACACAAATAGGTTTCCAAATAATACAACATTAGATGGAATTGAAAATATTGGCATTGAAGAAATGTAATGTCTGAAGATCATTGATCACAAGAATGTGAATGATGTGGAGAATGTTAAGGACCACAAAAATATAAACTAAGGAGGTAATAAAAACACAATTAGTTCATTGGAAATGACGGTAATAAATAACAATTTTATTTTACGATATTTTTGATAATGTTGAGGAACTTAGAATAGAAAATACAATTACATTATATCATTCCATTTTATAAGAACATGTATCATTCTTACCCCGATGCTCCACAATGCTTCCTCGAGCGATTTCACTATGTAACCTCAGGAATGCCTCCCTATATTCCAAATGATGAAAAATAAATGTGAGTGTATAATATTGATCGCAGGGAGACTAAAACATCTATATCAAAGAATCACAATAGTGTAAATATATAAACAATATCCAAATGATATTACCAATCACTAAACCAGACAATTATCACAAGATGACAGAAGTAGAATTTAACACCACAATTCCAGAAGCCTATAATCTTTGCAATAATTTAATACATTGGAATAATTACAATGAATCATGTCCCGAACGACCGATTAGTTTAAATTTCTTATAAAATTTATTACATACAAGAACATAACATTACACTTTTTAACATAAAACATAGCATAAATAACCATTTTAAAAATCCATTATTACCATATCATAACCATTCATATCAACCATAATACTTTTCATCGAATCCTTGGAAAATAAAACTTAATAAAAGGGTGAGATCAGATGCCTAGTAAGGATAAATAGTTTAGGGTAACTATAAATATTTAAGGAAACATGTATAACAAAAACAAAATTTTTTTAAACAAAAACATGAACACAATATGGAAAAAATAAATCAAACATTACCATATAAACATGAACATGGATATTATAATAGTCTAATATTCACATGTAACATCAATAATTAATCTCATAATGATGGAATTCATAATGACAAACATCTTCACTATAAATTCGAGGCCCTATGCCAAGACCCTAAATATAAATTTTCTCACGGCCTTATGTTAAGACACTAGTTTGACTCATGATACCTATCGATTCATCGAGGGGATGGAGGGGGTGCTTCCCATAACTTACTAAGTCTAATTCATTACTCATATTAAAAGGGAGAAACATAACATAATCATTCTTATTAAAACTAGCATTGGGAATGTCAATACCTTAACCATAAACCATGAATGGTATAAAAATATAAAATCCATAGTCAATCATATCATAACAAATTCAATGCAATATGGAATGTTGTATTATAATAAATAAAATTCAATCAAGAATAGTAAATAGTAATGTATGTTGACATAGTTAAAATTGATCAGTGAAACTCATTAAGAGAAATATCCATTTTTCCTGAGATCATTTAAAATTCAAACAGTTTATAAAGGAAGTAATTTTAAAGTGATTTTTGAATCAATGTTTTCCATACAACGTTAAAACATTTGAAAGTAATTAAGATTTTTGAACAATCATGTCTATATAAATAAATCCATAAAACCATTAAGGAAAACATTGACATTAATTAAATAGATTGAGTAAAATTAATCTTTATTGTAGTTAAAATAATTATATAGTTAAAGAGTCCCTTCCATAAAACCATAAATAATTTCTTTGGAAAACATTTTTATGAAACATAATAATCGATGATAAATATTTCCTAGTAAATACTTAAACATAAACAATCGCGAATAATAATGATATTGATGAATTAACCATTACCTTGTACATTCCTTTATTAAAAGGGTTGTTTATACTCCCTTATAATGACCATACTATGTTGTTAAATTATACCATAACCATAATCAAATTTGAGATATCATATATGATCCTTTAATGACGCTACACAACCCATTTAATAATAATTTCTACTTTTAAGTAACATTTCAGGAAATAATAACTTTCTTTATCGTACATGTATTGAATAATTATTCATGACAATTTTAATTAGATAATAACTTAAATTCTTCCATAATATAAAAAATGTTTTATATATCATATATATTAATAATATAAACATGAATAATAGATAGATATATGAAATTTAAGTATTGTTCACGTAGAATGTAGTTTGTACGTATGCATGAACGTTGTATCACTTTTCTTATCGTATCGTAGGGAAGTGAGTAAATGAATTATATTTATTTGATTAAATATCCATTATTCCAGTAGAAAAATTATTTCACATATCTCGTAATTAATCAATATTATTTTTATAAAAATTCATGAAGTCTGTTCATTCATGATGAAAATCATTGCATCATGGAGATGATATATCGTACACACGAAGGAGCAACAATATCATTCTATTGATATTGAAAAGGTGTTTAATTGGATGCTATATTATATATAATGAATACTTACCATGTTATATTCATTATTTAAATTAACTATACTCATTATTATACCCATACAAATAATATAGTGTTGAATAAAAAAGTATACCACGACATGGAGATGGTTAGTTGTACGTACACATTCATGGTCACTTGTCATTTATAAGATGGATAGAATAAAGAATATTTTTGTAAAATATTTACAATAACTCCTCAGAATGTATAAGGTAGTAGAGTTTTTATTTTAGTATGGTACCAATAATGATAGAGTATGTAGAAGTAGAAATGATCTTTAAATAAAGTGATACAATAATTACCTCTTCTTCAGGTGTTTCCTTTTGATTTGAAAGAAAATGTCTCCATAGGATTACATTATCCTCAATGAAATTCTAATAGGATGAAGTGAGGGTTGCTGGAAAGATATTTAGGTTGAGGTTTGCTGAGAAAAATGGTTATGGAGGTTTGAATTAAAAATAATTTTTGGTTCCCATTTATATGAGAGGTAAGGGAAACTTTAGGAAATGATTGAAACATTAATTTATTGAAAAATTATTTTCATAATCTAATAGCTCCAAGTTAATTTATGTAGAGGATATGTTGTGTTTGGGGATAAATCCTCTCAAACAATAGGTATTGGCATGTTTACATCATAAAACCCACCTTATCTTCTAGATTTATCCCATTATAAAAAAAGATAACTCTTACCATATCATCTTCTATTTTCATATTAAATGGTTAATCCCATTACTAAAACAAATTATGAAAAACTCAAGTTGAACATTTATGTCATTTTTATCACCATCCATTATATTTAGCTAATCTAGAGATTATTAGGATTTTTATATCATTTAATAAAATATTATTTGTTTTCAAAAATCATTTATGTCAATTTTGAAAGTATTTGGTAATTTATTTTTGTTTAATTTATTTAATATTGATTATATCAACCAAAGGAATTAACACATACCAAATTTTTTATTGTAATCTAAAAAATACTTTGATGTCATCAAAACATTAAAATTATATTTATTTTTATATTTATAATATCATTTATTTTATTTTTTCATTATTATGGGAAAATACAGCATTAATATTGTGTCATAAATAAATTTAATTATCTAACATATAAACAATAAAAATAAAATATCATGATGTTGTATATTTATTTATTTTTATAATGAATATTAATAGTGTAATTTATCTTATTTATATCAATATATTAAAAAAATTTAGTTATTAAATTTGGAATTTGACACTTTTAACTTTTCATTAAATATAATATAATTAATATCCAAATAAAACAAAAGTGCATTAAAAAGAATAAAATTTTTCCATGATTTTGATTTTGGTGGAAATAAACTTATCCAATATAATTAGGACATGTTTTAGGGTAATTTTATGTTATTGTAATATTATATCGACTAATAGTTACCCTATTTTCTTTTAACCATGGTTAATAATATTCAAAAGATACTATTCACAAAAAATTATTTGGATCATATAGATAAACATTTTACTTATTGATGTAATCCAGGTATGTTTCGTTTTCCAATTTCATTTCATTGAAGCAGTAGAATTGAGTTTAATGCTTACTTGCAGTTGTGTCTAGAAGGTGGGTAAAAAGATGATAAAAAATATAAATGAATGTTTAGATGTTTTTCTATTATAATTACTCAAATGAAATAAAATTGGCTAATATATGTATTATATATCTATTTTAACATTAATATAAATTTTAATTAAAAATAATTATTAAAATGAAAAATTAGGTTTTTATGTACAATGTAATATTTTTCACTATTAGACCATAATTGAATGTTTTCAGAAAAAAATGCCAAAAAATCACCATAAGCTAATACTGATTTTCTAAATTAAAAATAGAAGTCTATTTTACCAAATTAAATTTTTAAGAGTGTCTTATATTAAATTTATTATTGATCAGAAAATGACATATTATGTAGTTATTTTAAGAAAATCATTTTTATAAATATATAACTATTTTATGAATAAGTATACATTTCATTATAAATATTATTTATTGATGTGAAAATATTATAAATAAAATATAAAATTTAGTTGATACAATTCAAATTTCAATATATAATTGATAAATATATATATTGTTGAAATAATTATAATACTAATGTGTTCTTTCGCAGAAACACAGTCATATGTATAATGAAAGCCAAGTTAGTGTTTAATGCAATAGAATCTATTAAATTACTCTAATTATATAGCATACTATGGAATCATTGGGTGTAACACTCTCCCCTTCATCAATAAATTTTTTCCTCAAAAATTAGAACTGTTCTTGAAAAATAAATGGTTTAAAATATAAAATACCTTGGTTGCAAACCCACATTAGAAATAGGGATAATAATATATCGTCTTAATAATAAGGAAATAGAAATGAAAAATTAACCACCAAATAAGGATTTTGAATGGGAGAACATTTGGAGAAATCAAGGACCCCTAATTGGAGGGAAAATTTAAATATTTATACTGAGTGATTACGACCATCATCCACAAAAAATGAACAATAAATGGAAAATTATGGTTCTTAAATCCATAAACCAAGGATGATTTAAAATATCATCAGGTCAAAAAAAATGTATTAGGATTAAATAATTTTTTAAATAATTTTTTTTGAAGATGATGGATTAATTTTCTATCAAAATAAGAACTCAATAAAATAGACTTGATATCATTACCTGTCATAATCATAATCTCATCATTTTTTTGTTCTTTGATGTATTTTAATTTAATCTCATTCACTAGGAAATGAATGTTCAAAATTATTTTTACGCCTAAAGTGCATTTGAAAAATATTAATTTTCCCATGTATTTCCTTAATCCTCTATATTTTTAGTGAAATCCAAAAGGTTAGGTCAAAGTATCCAATAGATTATAATTTAACATAAAAAAAATATCAAGTTCTAAAATTACTCCATTCCAAACATTAGACTTATCCAAATTACTTGTTTCTAAAATCATCGTTCAAAAATCTATATAGGTGGTTAAAATAATGAAGATCTATTTTTTCCATATAATTACATGTGAATACCATCATCATGTATTCCCCGAAAACATGGTAACACCCTGAATTACCATAAAACCTTGCTGAATAAATTTATGCTCCATTATTTATTTTAGAATACTAGATATACTACTTATATAAAAAATGTTTTCAACTCCATGAATGATGGAATAAAAACATAATTAATTAGTTTCAAGGTATTCAATAATATCGAATATAATTTATCCAATCAATAATAACTTATTCCAAAATAACTACCTAAATATTTGGACCATATTAATGTTTATCATTCCCTCAACCATGTATTTTCAATAAATTTTAACCTTCTATTGATTCACATTTTTAGTATCACACAATCTCAAATCCTCAATGCAATAGTATTGCAGTACAATCCTTATTTACTTCAATAATTCATATTACTAGTACATCATAAATACAACACTCAAATGGCAAAATAATTCCATCCAGAAATACAAATAAATTTATTGTTCCACATCATCTATAGTAACAAATTATTCTTGACCTTGGTCCCATTGATTCTTCTAAGCTATATTTCTTTGACCCTTCGGGTAATTATTTGAAAGATGCTTCATTTCACTACATTTGAAACACCAAATATTATTATTTTCATTGTTCATTTTGTATTCTTCTTCCTGATGAACTTTTTCTCTACACCAAAAACAAACACCATTCCTTTCATGAACATGAAAAGTTGATTATTTATATTGTAATCACATATGGGGAAATCATACCTTCCATTTTTTTACTTTATCAATCATTCTCTATGACATACTCTTCTTTCCTAGCTTCCCATCAAAGCTATAGTACTCATAGAATTCATTACTTATCTTATTAACACATGATACTATTTCCACATATAATGGGAATACACGGTAGTCTATTTACCTTCCAAAAGTTCATTTATGACCACGAATGATTGGATCCTTCTTACTCATTGGAACGTGTTCCTTGGTGGGGTAGTTATTCATTCCACTCGGTTCCATTCCTAAACAATGTCATACACTATATTAGGTTATGAATCATAATTCATGATTCTAAAATAGTGAAATACAAAACATAGATTGAATATTTTTTTCATATCTAATCTATAGTCATAAATATAGTTCATTTAAGGGAATATTTAATCAAAAATCATACATAATTGTTTATAATGAAAATATGAATTATACTAAGCATATCCCTTAAGAGTGTCAAACAAGGTGTGCAGTAAGGTCTGTTTTCATATACCAAGATACCCAGAGTGAAGCTCATAACACCTTGTTGGAGCTTTCTTCCCTAGGTACATTTTTTCAAGAACAAATATCACTAGTAGTATCTAGATTTGGATTTATTTTCTAGGAATACCCACATAATATCTATTTTAAAATTCATAGGATTCTCTTCAATACTTATCTTCAAATTCCATCGTAGAGATACGATCCATAAAATTAGTTTTCTATTTCTACTTCCATGGTTGTTGATAAAATTTTTCTGATACCAACTATAATTCCCTCAACGCAGAATCATGGAAGTAGTGATTTATTTTAATATATTGTCATGATTACAAGGAATCAATTCCCGAATGACTGATTAGTTTAGAAATCATGGAAACTAGATTACTTACAAGAACATAACATTACACTTTCTAAAATAAAACACATTATTATGAATATTTTGAGAACACCATTATTCACCTAGATTAACCCTACATATAAATCATAACATACTTCTTGGAGTCTTTGGAAAATAATACATAAGAAAGTGGTGATCACCGATGGTCAATGAGGGTAAATAATTTAGCATAAGATATAAACATTTAAGGCAGGATGTAAAATAAAAACAACATCCTTTTAAATGTAAACTTGAACATAATATGGAAAAAATTAATCAATCATTACAATATAAACATGCACATTGTTATTCTACTAGTCAAATAATCATATGTACCATCAATAACTAATCACATAATGATGGAAAACATAATGTCTGACATCTTACCCACACTGTTATGGCCTCATGCTAATACCATAAATATAATTTTTCCAAGGAATTGTGACAAGATAATAGTTTGTCTTATGAGACCTATATAAGAATCAAGGGGTTATAGAGGTCCCTTCCTATCACATACTATGTCCAATTTATTCCTCATATAAAAATTGTCAAAAAACATTACATTGATGTTAAAACTAACATATAAAATGTCAATACCATAACCATAAAACAATAATGGTATACAAATATCACATCTAGAGTCAAAAATAAAACAACTCATTCAATACAGTTTGGAATATTGTATTATAATAAATCAACCTCAGTCAATAGTAATATACTATAAAGGATGTTGACATATTTGAAAATAATCAATAAAACACTTTGAGTGAAATAACCTTTTTTGATGAATTCATTTAAAAGTCATACAATTTATAAAATAATACATTTAAAAGAGATTTCTGAATAAATTTTTTCCGTATAACTTTGAAATTTTTTAAAGGAATTAACATTTTAAAACAATCAAGTCTATGTAAAAAATCTATAAAACCATTTAAAAAACATGGAAATTAATTTAATACATTTATAAAAATAAGATATTAAATAAATTAAAATTATGATATATTTAAAGATTCCCTTCCATAAAACCATAAAATATTCCTTTTGAATACATTTTAATGAAACATGTTTAAGGATTATAAATATGACCCAGAAAATACTTACACATACAAAATCTCGAATAATAATGAGATTGAGGAATTAACCCTTACACTGTACATTCTTTCAGTAAGGGGTATGTTCAAACTTCTGTATAATGATCATAGTATGTTATTAAATAATAATAGAACCATACTAAAATTTTTGATATCATATATGATTCATTTATGAAATTATACTATCCATTTAATAATAATTTCATTGTTAATGTATTATTTCATGAAATAATTTATTTCTTTGTTATACAAGTTTTAAATTGTTATTCTTTATAATTTCACCTAGATCAAGATTTATATAGTTTCAAAATATTAAAAATGATTTATATATCATATATATTCAGAATATAAATATGTATAATAGATAGATATTTGAAATGGAAATAATGTTCACAACGACAGTAGTCCATACGTATGAATGAATGTTATTTTGGTTTTCTTATAATATAGCATGGAAGTTAGTAAATGAAATATATTTTATAGATAAATATTTATTATTATAGTAGAAAAATTATTTCATATATCTCATAATTAAACAATATTTTTTTTAATTCATAGAAGGTTGTTTGTTGAAGATGAATCTCATCACGTTGTGGAGACAGTAAGCTGTATGAATGCACGAGTGACAATATAATTATATTTATGGAAAAAAGTGTTTAATTGGATGTTATATTATATATAAATAATCATTACAGGGTTATAATTATTATTTTCATTAATCATACTCATTATTATACCCATCAAAATAATTTAGTGTTGAATAACAAACTACACCACGACTTGGATATGGTAAGTCGTACGTATGCATGCATGGTGAATTTCACATTCATATGATGGATAGATTAATGAATATGGATTTACCATATTTATAATAAAACTTCAGATCATAGAAGGTACATGATCTATTATTTTAATATGGTATCAACAGATATTTAGGATTTATAAGTAGAAAATAACATTGAATGTGGTGATAAAAAAATTACCTTTTATTCAGGTGTTTCCTTTTGATTTGAATGAATGTGCTCCATAGAATTAATTTCGTATCAAGGTAAGGACTATTAGAAGAAGTGAGTGTAGTTGGGAGGATATTTATACAGGTTTTGATTGATCCAAATGGCTTTGGAGTTGTGAATTAATAAGAAATGATGGTTACCTTTTATAAGAGTGGTGATGGGATGTTTTGGA
The DNA here is from genome assembly GCA_963277665.1 of Viscum album. NCBI lineage: Eukaryota > Viridiplantae > Streptophyta > Magnoliopsida > Santalales > Viscaceae > Viscum > Viscum album. The sequence goes on along the minus strand of OY728159.1, from coordinate 1,756,190,561 downwards.
AATGACTGAAATATTTATTTTTTATAAAATAAATTTCGGATTCTAATAGCTCAAAATTTATTTAGTTAGAGTATAATATTATTATGGGTCTAAATACTCACAACATATAGGTTTTAAACATGTTTAGGTCATAAAAGTGTCCTTATATTTAGATTTAAACATTTTTAAAATAAGATAACTCTTACCAAATCCTCTTTTATTTTTATTCTACATGGTTTATAACATTAAAATAAAATTACTAGATAACCGAAAATGGACCATTAATAACATTTTTATCACTATCCCTGAAATTTGGCCTATAAATACATTTTTAGGATTTTTTTATCATTTAATAAAATAGTATTTGTTTTAAAAACTCATTTATGTCATTTTGAACCTATTTTGTTATTGAAATTTTTAAAATCCATAACAACTTGATTCCTCAGAAAAAAAATGCATTAAATCATATGAAATATTTAAATGTAATTCAAAAATTTATTTGATTTAATTAAAAGTTTCATATTATATATAATTTTTATATATATAAAATCATTTATTTGATTCATTCATTAATAAAGAAAATAGTATATTAGTAATGTGTCATAAATAAATTTAATTATAAAAACTATAAAAATTAAAAATAAAATAACATGGGGCAGGAAATAGTTATATCATTGTAATGAATATTAATTATAAAATTTATCTTATGTATATCAATATATTAAAAAAATTATTTATTAAAATTTTAATTTGATATGTTTAACTCTTCTTTAAAAAATATAACAAATATCTTAATCTATCACACATGGAAAAAAAAGATCATATTTTTTTATAAAGTTTAAATTTAGTCGAAATACACTTATCCAATATAATTATAACATGTGTTAGGGTAATTTTATATTAGTATAATAATATTTTGACCCTTAATTACCCTATTTACCTTTAACCATGGTAAATAAAATTTAAAAGTTACTATTCATCTAAAATTATTTTGATCATATTGAACCACATTTTATTTACTTATGGAAGCCATGCATGTCCAATTTTCTAAATTCATTTCACAGAATTGGTAAAATTACATTTTATGCAATCTTGAAATTGTTTCTATAAGGTGGGTTAATATACCAGGAATATGTGAAAAAATATTTTAAAAAATTTCAATTAAATTTTTACATATAATTATATTATAAAATGACTCAAATGAAATACATTAGGATAATATATTTATTATGTATCTATTTTTACGTTAAGATAAATTTTAATTAAAAATAATTACTTGAATGAATTGGTTGTTTTTTATTTACTATGAAATATTTTATCACTATTCATCCAAAATTGAATGCTTTACAAAAATACCAAATATTCACCGTAATCTAATTTTGATATTCGGAATTCAAAAATGAAACCTATTTTACCAAATTCAATTTTTATGATGGTTGAAAATTAAATTTTTTATTGTTTAAAAAATGACATAAAAATAGTTCTTTTATGAAAATAGTTTTTCCGAAATATAAAACTATTTTAACAAAACTTTGACATTCGATTATAAATATGTATTATTTATGTGAAATTTTGTAAATATAATTTAATATTTATTTTTTACTATTCATAATACAGTATTTATTGATATATAACTATATTGTTTAAATAATTGTAAAAATAATGTGTTGTTTTGTGGAACCTAAATGTTGCGTATAATGCAAACCAGGTCGGTGTTGAGTTCAATATAAGCTATTAAATTAATTTAGATATATGATGTACTATAAAATCATGGGATGTTACACTCTCCTCTGCTTAAATAAATTGTGTCCTCACAATATGAAATTGTTCTTCAAAAATAAAATGTTGAAAATAGAAAATAATGTTGTAGAAAACCCACATCAGAAATAGGGATAATAGTAATTAGTCTAAATAATAGGGAAATGGAAATGATATATCCACCTGCAAATTAAGATTTTGAGAAAGAGAACATTTTGGGAATTTAAAGACACATAATTCAAGGAAAACATAAATATTTATAGGGAGTGATTAAGGTTATCAATCACAAACAAGTGAACAATAAATGTAAAATTTTGGGTCTCAATGAAATAAACCTATGATGATTTAAATTATCATAAGTTCAAAAAACATAAGGTATTAGGATAGGATATTTTTCAGTTACTATTTTTATGAAGAGGATGGATTACTTTACTATCAAAATAATAACTCCAGAAAACATAATTTATTTCATTACTCGTCAAAATCATAATCTCAACATTTGGTTGGGCATCAATCTATTTTCAGTTCATCCCATACACAAGCAAATGAATGTTCAAAATAATTTTTTATTCCTGAAGCGCATTTTATTAATCATAAGGTCCAAAAATATTTTCTTAATCCTATATATGTTTACTGAAATCCAAAAGGTTAGGTCAATGTATACAATAAATTATACTTTAACTGCAAAATAATATCATATGATCAAATTAATCCATTCCATCCTTTATACATATCAAAAATACTTTTGTCCAAACTCACAGTCCAGAAATTTATATAGGAGTTAACCATGATGATTGTCTCTTTTATCCACATAATAACATGTGAATATCTTCACCATGAATTTTTTTAAAACATGGTAACCACTTTAATTATAATAAAACCATATTGAATACATTCTTGCTCCATTATTTTTTTATAATACTTGATCTACTCCTTAAATGCATAAATGTAGTAAACATAAAAAATGATGGAATAAACAAACAATTATTTACTTCCAAGGTAGTAAAAAATATCTAATAAAATTTATCTAAATCATTAATCTCTTATTCAAAAATCACTACATCACTATTAGGACCATATTAAAGTTTATCTTTCCCTCAACCATGTATTTTCCAAAAAATTAACTTTCTATTGAGTCACTTTTCTTAGTACCATAGAATCTCAAATCATTAGTGAAATAGTACTACAATAAAATCCTTATTTATTTCCATAATACATATAACTAGTACATCCTTGATACAATTCAAAAATGACTGAATAATTCAATCCGGAGACACAAATACATTTATTTTAATGACCTGAAATTTTGAATAAATTTTGTTTCCTAATTTTATGTGTTATTCTATTTTATTTTTATACACAACAAAAATGTTTCATTTGATTACATGAGTATAATTAAAATGAGACCATTGGGTTTTGATTGTTATATGACCATTGGTCAATATGTCCCCTGGAAACTAAACGTTTTGATTATTGTCTCTAAATAAAAGTAATCTTGGTTAATTATTATAGAAAGAAGATTTGATGGCCTCACCCAGTAGTCTTGGACTGATCGAAGCCCATCTAATAGAACTTTGTAAGGAGGTAGCACCACTAGGCTTTGCTCTGGACCAAACCCAAGCCGAACATCATCGTGTGAAGCTAGAACGGAATCGCATTTACGACAAGTTCAAACTGAAAGAAATTACTACTCGTGCGATGTTAGCCGAGCCTCCCTAAGATTCTCTCACCTTAGCACACATTACACTTAGGTCCTATGCTTGTGTGATAAGGGGATATGTAGGGAGACTGTAACTGCCTTATGTAATCCTTTGTTTTAAATAAAAATTTGGATTTCTTCTTATGATGAAGTTTATGAATTATCAAATGACCGGATAAATATAGTATGCATATTTTTGATGAATTTTAGAAAAAGGATATTTTAAAAATGTTTATGTAAACCTTAAATAATTAAAAATGTGTAATGATATTCAAAAAATGGTCTTCTACAATTATGTTCAGTACAAAATTTAGAGTCTAATAAGATCAACATAAATTTTGATGAATAGTAAATTATGAATAGTGATTTTAAGATTAGGATTAGTAATGTGTCTAAATTGATTATTAATCTCACTTAAAGAAAGTATTAATATAATATAGGCACCTTGATTAAGTAATGTGATTCAATAAAATGGTTAAATAACGATTTCATAAATTATTATTCAAGTATTAGTTTTTTCAAGTGAATAGTGTTTTTTAATTAAAAATTAAATTTAAAATATTTAAAAAATTATTTTTATAAAATGGATTTCATTTTTGAAGTCTGAGCACCGATAATATGTTATGGTAATTTTTGGGGTTTTTTTTTGAAAAAATGAATTTTCTGTGAATAATGTATTTATTTAAAAAATAAATTAAAAATATTTAGAAAATTATTTTTATAAAATTGAGTTCATTTTTGAAATCAGAGCATTTATATTTGGTTAAGGTGAAATTTTGGGATCTTTCTGAGAACGTTGAATTTTCAGTGAATAGTAAAAATACAGTTTTACGATTTTAGTATGTTTAATGACATCATAACTGTGTCATGATGATATCATGAGATATTTTAAGGGATGGTCGACCATAGGTGATGCATTATTGTATGGGGGCCCCAACTGGCCTAACTTCATGGGAAATATCTTGGGAGAGCACATGGTTTTGAGAAAACAACTTTTGAGGTGTCCCTTGGCCATTAATGCCTTGTCCCCTCACTATCCCTATAAATACCAAGACATCCTCTCATCCATTTCGAGTCCCCACTCTCCCCCAAATGAGTTCTGGTCTCATTACATCCCAATGAGTCCTCCCAAGGTTCCCCCAATCCCTCAAGGTCCCAACCTTTGAGTTTTAAGAGTTACTTTTTATGGTAAGGGATCTGATCTCTCTCTTTCTTTTCAAGAAATCTCTTTTATGTAATTTATTTTAGGCTCCATGTTATTATGTTAAAGAGTGTTATTTCATACTCCTCATAAATCCCTTTTCATGTTCACGTAATTGGATATCCCCTCTTACTCTCATTATTTCGTTTTATGAAGTTTTAAGTGGCGTCGTTAGGCTGCCAAAAGTTTTGTAACAGATTTTTTCTCCCTTCTCATTTTCAAGATATATTTTCTTGTCAAGTATTTCATGTTCCTTTTTATTATGTTGTGGTATGATCTCTACATTTATCATACTGATATTTTATGATCATATTATGAGAGACCCCATTTTATCTTCTCAATTCAGTATTTTGATGTTTTAAGTGGCATCGTTAGGCTGCCGAATTTTTAAGTGGTTCTTCACCCTTCTCGTTTTGAAGTTCTACTTTCATGTCAATTATTTCAAGTTACTTTTTTTAATGCTGGGGTATGATCTCTATATCTATCATACTGATATTTTATGACCATATGATGAGAGACCCCATTTTATCTCTTCAATTCAATATTTTGATGTTTTATGTGGCACCGTTAGGCTGCCGAATTTTTAAGTGGTTCTTCACCCTTCACATTTTGAAGTTCTACTTTCATGTCAAATTTTCAAGTTCCTTTTTGTTATGTTGGGGTATGATCTCTATATCTATCATAATGATCTTTTATGACCATATGATTAGAGAACCCATTTGATCTCTTCAATTCAGTATTTTGAAGTTTAAGTGGCGTCGTTAGGCTGCTGAATTTTTAAGTGGTCCTTGCACCTTTCTCCCTTTTCAAAGTTCTAATTCCATGTCAAGTCTTTCAAGTTCCTTTTTATTATGTTGGGGTATGATCTCTATATCTATCATACTGATCTTTTATTTTCATATTATGAGAGACCCTATTTTATCTTATCAATTCATTTTTGGTTGAAGTTTATGTAACGCAGTTAGGCTGCCGAATTTTCATAAGAGAAATCTTATTTTTGTCTTCCATTCATGTTCTTCATTTCATATTGTATATTTTCAAATTTCATTACCATTTTCTTAAATCCCTTATATTCTGTCCCTATACTGTTTTATGTATCATTTTTTAGTGGGTGACCCATGTCCCCTCTCTTTTCAATGTTTTCTAAAATCGTGTATTGTAGACGTTATACTGCATAGTTTTCGTCTCAAAATGCCTCCCTCTTTATCTCAAAATTATTTTATGTTATTAATTGAATACTCAAAGCTCTTATTTCTACAGGGGTATTCACATATATATAAAAATGTTCTATTTTAATTTCTGTGATTACATACATGAAACCCGCATTCCCTTTTCTGTGGGTTTAAAGTGACATGAAGATCACGTCTTTAAAGCAGTTTTTAAAATGTTATGTTTATGAAATGAAACCCATTTCTTTTATGATATATGGGTAGTTTATGAAATGATTGATGATGATATATGTGGCTCACATGATAATAAAGACATGTCAAGGGTGCACCCAGATAGCGCTCTAATGCATTGGGTAATGACTTAATCTCTAGAGATGACTTTTTAGACCGATACCTTGGTGAATAACCATGGTAATTTTTTATGACACTTTGGTGATGGACCTTGGTGAAATGAAATGAATGTCAATATTAAATGTTTTATCCACATCTTCAAGTTATGAAAAATGAAATTTTTATTATGATATATCTCATGATTTCTTTCTCATTCCTTAAAGTTATTTTCATGACCTTATTGAAGTATCTCAAGTTCACATGTAAAATGTTTCTCTTGTTTCCCTTACTGGGCCTTCTGCTCACCATTTATTTTGATATATGTCCCCAGGTTATGAGATGCAGTAATGAACCTAGGATGAACATGATTAGAAGAATTTCAAGTGTTTAAGAAGAATGTTTTACGTTTTCATGTTTTTTGTTCCTGGTTTCCAAGACACAAAACCTTAAAGATCCTCCGTTTTGTAAAATGTAATGAAAGATTATGTGATAAAAAGGTGGGATGCTATAGTTGGTATCAAAGGATGGTTTAATATTTTTGGAAATTAGGATATGAAAACATTATAAATAAGCCTATAGAAAAGTTTATATATAGGAAATCTTCTTGGTATTTTGGTGAGTATTGAGTAATGGGTTGCCAAACAAATACATACCTGTCTGGATACGAGCAGGTAGAGGTGGCTCTGGCACAGATGTACATAGGGGTAAAACCCAAAAACACCGCTTTGAGCTAGACTCGAATGGGAACTGGTACACGACAACGGGCCTTGCTGCACTCTTGGTTACGACACTCCCGGGGGATATTTTTTGGTAAATTCATAAGCTTAGTATAAACCATTATAAAAGGAAAAAGGATAAAACAAAATAAAGATTCACATAAGAATATATGATCATGGATAACCTAGTTTGGAACCTATGGGATCACAAGTTAGGATATACTTTTATTCTACATGTTTATCATTTTATGCTTAAAGTATCCTTTTCATGATTATTAGCTAAGTATTTAAGCCCCTAATTATTGTTTCTTTTCTTAGTTAATGGAGGGAAATGGAAGAACATGTCTCAATAACCAATTTGATAGGAAATGCGATGATTTACGTATTAATATGACAGAGGTGATTAGGGGATTAAAGGATGACTATTATTTTGGAAGACGTTCACTATATTGGGGACCCTATATGATTGAGGTAAATAGATTACTACTGAATTTTTATTGAGTAAGGTTTTCTTATATTTTGAAGAATCGATGAATTTAAGGTGGACTTAGAGTAATTTAGGTTACTTATGAGAATGATTAACCTATCTTGGGTAAAATATGTTTAGGTTCGATACTTTTGTTATAATATGTTAGGAGTGGTTGATGTTGTTTGGATATGAACAATGAAGTTTATTTTGGAAGACTATGTTATCAAATCCTTCTTGTATTTGGGTTTCAATCTTAGTTTGGTTTATTTTGAGGAATTTTAAGGAACGTTATTTATGGAATGGTCTATGATGAACTTTGGGTAGTACCATGGAACTTTGAAGATTTAAAAGTAGTTTCAATTTCTATGGGATTATTTCTTTTTGAAGAGTTGTTTTACCGTACCCTTTTTGTTTTTGGGATAATGTTTAAATATAGAAGAAATAGATAGATAATCTTTTTTGGATTATTTTATTCTCTAGAAAATGATTCTTGTGTTTTGATGAGACCAAGTAGTTTTGAATGCTCATAGTTTGGAGAAAAGATTAGTTTTGGGTAGAAACTTATTAAAGGATGAAACTCTATATGAAGATAGGTATATTTTCTTATGTTTTTGTTTTATGTTGTAAATGAATTCCTCAAAGTTATGAAATGGAACGTAAAACAAAAACGTTGTTGGTTTACGTTTCCTACTGGGTAATAAAAGACCATTTACACACATCATAATTTTGGTATTTTCTTATGGTTAACTTTTTCCTAATCATGTTTTCTATCACTCTCCCTCAGAACTTGACCCTTTGTTTTCTCCTCCATGTCCATGTTTTCCTACATTGAATCCTAGTGTGGGATAACTCGGGTGACCTTTGTACTTCCCTTTTTTTCTTTTTAAGAAATAGTTTTACAGGCTCCTTTTCCGATGTGGGACATTCAATGAAATTTCAAAACCCAATTTTAAAAATTGCGAGGACGCAATTTCATAAGGGGGGAAGATTGTAACGACCCGAAATTTTGAATAAATCTTGTTTCCTAATTTTATGTGTTATTTTATTTTATTTTTATACTTAACAAAAATGTTTCATTTGATAACATGAGTATAATTAAAATGAGACCATTGGGTTTTGACTGTTATATGACCATTGGTCAATATGGCCCCTGGAAATTAAATGTTTTGATTATTGTCTCTAAATACAAGTAATCATGGTTAATTATTATAGAAAGAAGATTCGATGGCCTCACCCAGTAGTCTTGGACCAATCGAAGTCCATCTAACAGAACTTGGGAAAGAGGTAGCACCACTGGGCTTTGCTCTGGACCAAACCCAAGCCGAACTTCATCATGTGATGCTAGAACAGAATCGCCTTTACGAGAAGTTCAAACTGATAGAAATTACTACTCGTGCGATGTTAGCCGAGCCTCCCTAAGATTCTCTCACCTTATCACACCTTACACTTAGGTCCTATGCTCTTGTGATAAGGGGATATGTAAGGAGACCGTAACTGCCTTACGTAATCGTTTGTTTTATATAAAAATTTGGATTTATTTTTATGATGAATTTTATGAATTTTCAAATGACCGGATAAATTAAGTATACATATTTTTGATGAATTTTAGAACAAGGATATTTTAAAAATGTTTATGTAAACCTTAAATAATTAAAAATGTTTAATGATATTCAAAAAATGGTCTTCTACAATTATGTTCAGTACGAAATTTAGAGTCTAATAAGATCAACTTAATTTTTGATGAATAGTAAATTATGAATTGTGATTTTATGATTAGGATTAGTAATTTCTCCAAATGGATTAGTAATCTCACTTAAAGAAAGTATTAATATAATCTAGGCACCTTGATTAAGTAATGTGATTCAATAAAATGGATAAATAACGATTTCATAAATTATTATTCAAGTATTATTTTTTTCGAGTGAATAGAGTTTTTTATTTAAAAATTAAATTAAAAATATTTAAAAATTATTTTTATAAAATGGATTTCATTTTTGAAGTTAGAGCACTGATATTATGTTATGGTAATTTTTGGGGTTTTTTTATAAAAAAATGAATTTTCGGTGAATAGTGTATTTATTGAAAAAATAAATTAAAAATATTTATAAAAATATTTATATAAAATGGAGTTCATTTTTGAAATCAGAGCATTGATATTTGGTTAAGGTGAAATTTTGGGATCTTTCTACGAAAGTTGAATTTTCAGTGAATAGTAAAAATACAGTTTTAGGGTTTCAGTATGTTTAATGACATCATAACTATGTCATGATCATATCATGAGATATTTTATGGTATGGTATACCAAAGGTGATTAATTATTGTATGGGGGGACCATGTGGCCTAACTTCATGGGAAATATCTTGGGAGAGCACATGGTTTTGAGAAAAACCACTTTTGAGGTGTCCCTTGGCCATTAATGCCTTGTCCCCTCACATTCCCTATAAATACCAAGCCATAATCTCATCCATTTTGACTCCCCACTCTCCCCCAACGAAGTTCGGGTCTCATTATCTCCCAATGAGTCCTCCCAAGGTTCCCCCAAGCCATCAAGGTCCCAACCTTTGAGTTTTAAGAGTTACGTTTTAAGGTAAGGGATCTTATCTCCCTCTCTTTCTTTTCAAGAAATCTCTTTTATGTAATTTCATTTATTCTCCATGTTCTTATGTTAACGGGTGTTATTTCATACTCCTCTTAATTCCCTTTTCATGTTCACATAATGAGATATCACCTCTTACTCTCATTATTTCGTTTTATGAAGTTTTAAGTGGCGTCGTTATGGTGCCGAATTTTTTGTAACAGATTCTTTCTCCTTTCTCATTTTCAAGATCTATTTTCTTTTCAAGTATTTCAAGTTCCTTTTTATAATGTTGGGGTATGATCACTAAATTTATCATACTGATATTTTATGATCAAATGATGAGATACCCCATTTGATCTCTTCAATTCAGACTTTTGATGTTTTAAGTGCCGCTGTTAGGCTGCCGAATTTTTATGTGGTTCTTCACCCTTCTCGTTTTGAAGTTATACTTTCATGTAAATTCTTTCAAGATACTTTTTGTTATGTTGGGGTATGATATATATATCTATCATACTGATATTGTATGACCATATGATGAGAGACCCCATTTTATCTCTTCAATTCAGTATTTTGATGTTTTAAATGGCGTCGTTAGGCTGCCGAATTTTTAAGTGGTTTTTCACCCTTCTCGTTTTGAAGTTCTACTTTCATGTCAATTCTTTCAAGTTCATTTTTGTTATGTTGGGGTATGTTCTCTATATCTATCATACTGATATTTTATGACCATATGATGAGATACCCCATTTGATCTCTTCAATTCAGTATTTTGAAGTTTAAGTGGCGTCGTTAAGCTGCTGAATTTTTAAGTGGTCCTTGCACCTTTCTCCATTTTCAAAGTTCTAATTCCATGTCAAGTATTTCAAGTTCCTTTTTATTATGTTGTGGTATGATATCTATATCTATCATACTGATATTTTTTTTCATATGATGAGAGACCCTATTTGATCTCATCAATTCATTTTTGGTTGATGTTTATGTAACGTGGTTAGGCTACTGAATTTTCATAAGAGAAATCTTATTTTTGTCTTCCTTTCATGTTCTTAATTTCATATGGTATATTTTCAAATTTAATTACCATATTCTTAAATACCTTATATTCTGTCCCTATACTGTTTTATGTATCATTTTTGAGTGGGTGACCGATGTACCCTCTCTTTTCAATGTTTTCTAAAACCATGTATCGTAGACGTTATGGTGCATAGTTTTCGTCTCAAAATGCCTTCGTCATTATCTCAAAATTAATTTATTTTATTAAGTGAATACTCAAAGCTCTTATTTCTATAGGGGTATTCACATATATATCAAAATGTTCTATTTTAAATTCTGCGATTACATACATGAAACCTGCTTTTCCTTTTTTGTGGGATTAAAGTGACATGAAGATCATGTCTTTAAAGCAGTTTTTAAAATGTTATGATTATGAAATTAATCCCATTTATTTTATGCTATATGGGTTGTTTATGAAATGATTGATGATTATATATGTGTCTCACATGATAATAAAGACATGTCAAGGGTGCGCCCAGATAGCGCTCCAATGCATTGGGTAACGACTTAATCTCTAGAGATGACTTATTTGACTGATACCTTGGTGAATAACCTTGGTAATTTTTTAATGACACCTTCTGGATGGACCTTGGTGAAATGAAATGATTCTCAATATTAAATGTTGTAGCCACATATTCAATTTATGAAAAATGTTATTTTTATTATGATATATCTCATGATTTCTTTCTCATGCCTTAATGTTCTTTTCATTACCTTATTGAAGTATCTAAAGTTCACATGTAAAATGTTTCTCTTGTTTCCCTTACTGGGCCTTCTGCTCACCCTTTCTTTTGATGTATGTCCCCAGGTTTTGAGATGAAGTAATGAACCTAGGATGAACATGAGGAGAATCCTTTCAAGTGTTTAAGAATAAAGTTTTATGTTTTCATGTTTTAAGTTCCTGGTTTCCAAGACACTACACCTTAAGGATCCTCGGTTTTTTAAAATGTAATGAATGTTTATGTGATAAAAAGGTGGGATGATATATTGATTATTTCACATCGAATGTAGTAACTTATTATACCTGACCTCGATCCCTTTCATTCAATTAATATATATTTCATTGATCCTTAAGACATTTATTTTCATAATTTCCTATTTCACTATAGTTGAAACACTGAATATTAGAAATTTAATTGTTCACATTGCATTATTTTTCCCGATGATGCATTTATCTACACTTATAATAATCCCTAGTCCTTTCAAGAACATCCTAGGTTGATTATTTCTATAGTTATCATATAAGGGGAAATCTATCTTTCCCTTCATCACTTTACCCTTCTATCTCTCAACCATCCTCTTCTTCTCTGGCTTCCCTTCAAATCCTTAAGACACAGAGAATTATTTAAATATTTTATTAACACAATATTTCCATATATAAAGAGAATACATGGGAGACTACATTACTTCGAAATATTGGATTATGACCATGAAATATAATATTCTTATCCTCATTATATTGATTTTTTTATAAAGGAAATAAATCAAAGTGGAGACCTAATAAAACCAGTAATGCACCAAAAATTAGTGGAGAGACACATCTATGAGGGTATAATGTCATAAAGACAGAGAGAATACCCTTTAATGATAACAACCCACGTCGTCTATTGATGATGAAAATTATAAAATTGTAACCTCTCCAAGACTGGAGTATCAAAATAAGCTAGATATTATTCTTTCTAATTTACCTCCTGCCTTGTATGAGACACTCTAATGTTGTTTCCTATCCCCATATAACACTTAAATTTGATGTATTCAATAGACTATGGTATAGTTACATTGCTATTGTGTTCATTAAATACATTATTTGAGTTAGTTTCCACTTTTGAGTGCTCCAGTCCCCTCTGCCTACAAACCTTTAGTCCAGTACATAAGGTCTTAGCCTCAATATGCACCGATGTCCCCTGACCCAACCAAATTGTGATGTCCAGGAACACCAACCCATTGCTATCATGTATTATACCTTTCCCTTTCATGTCTCTATAAACACACAAACCATCGGTATTCAACTTCATGCTCCTAGAGGGAGGATGCCATCTAACCTAATTACCCAGGGAGATATTCATACTAGACCGGGTACTGGGGATAGCATGCTTGATCTACTGTAGGTAAGAAGACTCCCTCCATGTGATGAGAGACTTATCCACATAAATGAGAATATTTTGAGTTCATATTATGATCACACATGAATAGGATTCTACCCCTTCATTGAGCCACTAGTTTCATGCCTTCCATAGACACCAACAGCCTGCCCGCATAACTAGAGTGTGCACCCTTCTCTCATTCCCATATCTCCCCATTGAATAAATCCATCAGATGATAATGTACTCCTCATACATTGATGGTATTACAAAATTAGTAAATTCCCCAAAGAAATTTCCACACCTCCTCTGCCCATTCGCTCAAAAAGAACAGGTGATCTGGACTCTCCTCCATATTCCAGCTACTGCAACAACATTTAGATGCCATACTCCAACCAATTCATTTAATGTTCTTATCGGTGGAGAGTGAACTATTCTGAATTATCCAATAGAGTGAATTATATTTGTTGGGAATGTTTTTGTATCGTAGAACCTCACTCCAATCATCCCATGCAACATGAGAGAATGAGGCCAACAGATAATCATTGGCCATGAAATATCTAATGAAGACGGGTGAACACACATTTTTCCCACATGGGGACTAGTTCAATGAACTAGAAGATATCCCTTTGATCCATATTCAACACCATTTTTGTGAACATAGTATAATTTTTAGCCTCTTTAAAATAAATTGACATGATCGGACACCCTGTGTACCCTACGATCTCCCCGGTGCAGTTTTCGTGCCAGAAGGAACTTCCCTGGTCCCCAAAATCCACTGATAGAAATGTCGTACAGAAGAAACCATAAGCATAATCTCTCCCTAGAGAGTAGAGGTGTGTATATCCCAGGCATCCTAGTCCCCCACATAGCAATCGTTCTTATCCTTCCCTCCTAGGGTCCGATGCTCCAGCTTCTCTCGTTCTAATTTAGACTGAATACATGTTACAGTATCATTGTGACATAGATCATTAATTCCACTATCACATATAGGCCTCACCATCCTATTCCAAGAATTCCCAATGCCTTATTATCTCTAACCTTGGGTCCCATATGAATCCTGTGAGTACACTGTCCATATTGAGAATATCTCCATTGGGGACCTTGATTGTCGATAAACAGTGAGTTGGGGAGGCCAGGAGTCAGCTATTAACTATCACTATCCTTCCCCCAAATGACATTTACCTATTAATCTAGTTGAGTACCCTCTCTGATATTATACAAACCAGTGGGTCGAAATCAAGGATGTGTATCCTCATCAATGATATTAAATCTCCCATGTACACCATGGGATGCTCTCAGTTCTGTATGCTCAGACTATGGCTCATCGCGCGAACCTGACTGGTGGAGCATCAGCTCGATATGTAGAAACTACTCTTTGAATTATTGATATGTTGACTGGTCCAATAGCTATAATCATATTGTATTTTGGTCATACCCCTCACTAATCTTCTCTAAAAATTCATGAAGAGGATTGATTTGTCTGCAAACATGTAGTGCAATACTAATGGGAAACACATCCTCCTTCGATATGGGGGATAACTCTCCTCAATTGATTCTATACATAATGAGACAACTTAGCACATCCCGGGCCATGATGAAGATGGTCATAGATATATGATCCTTTTTTCAGAGCCCCTAAACCACTTTAAAGAAGATGAATGATTTTACCATGAACACGATCGACATCCACATAGAGAAAAAGGGTCTAAAGAAAAGATCAATGTTATAGCGACAAGGACCCTTACCTACAAAGACTCTGTTTATGAAGACCCACACAACTCGGTTGTACAACATTATCATATCGAGCTTTACTAACATATTCGACCAGTGTGTGATGAAATTGATGTCTCTAATTGGTTTTGGGATAGTGAAATTTCCCTTAGATAGAGAATCCCTTCCTGAATCCTTGTTATTCCATTTATATCCCGTTGGGTAGATGAATGGATATCCAAGAATTAATAATAATGGAAAGTATCTTATAGGTCACATTACACATGCTTATTGGCCGGATGTGCTCCACCGAGATAGGAAACATGGACTTGGTAATAATCACCAATGTGGTAGCATAAGCAACCCATAGTAACAAACATCCCCAAAAATAGTCTCGTATCACCTTGATAATATCATCTTTCACCATCTCCCATGATGCTCTGTAGAAGGCAGGGGGAAACCCAACTAGACCCTCCATGCTCTCTGGATTCAAACTCATCATGGCACCATAGATCACCTCTTCTTTTGAGATGGCCCTGTGGACTTCATTATCTCGATCCGAGAAGTTCACATATATTACATAAAAACCCATCTCCACCCCCAGGTATCCATTAGGAAACTTGTGTTTGGTTCCCGTGAGAAGGCCACATATGTAGAGGCTAGTCATCCTCCCTCCTACCTCCCTTTCTTTGGTGAAAAACCCATCCTTCATCTCTATGTTTGCCTAACCCATATACTACTTTAATTTATACAAGCAGGGAAATACGTGATTTTTCTATTACCTTCATTGTGCCAATTACTCCTCACATCCTCCTTCACATGAAATTCCTCTTTGAGAAGAATGACTATCATGAGATTATTCCTACTGATAATATCTTCCAAGAGACGATCTTCCCATTCCTCTTCAAGATTCCTTTCCATCAGGTCCACAACATACATAACTACTTCCAAATCAATATCAAACAAATATTTATCATCATACTATAGAAAAAGTAGATTCTTAAGCTCCCTTAGTTAGCTACACATGCATGTCTATGGGTGTCCATAGAATTCTTCATTCCAAGAGTCGCCCACCAAATACTCATATCCCAAGACCTGAGTCTAGTGTTGGTAGAAATGGAATTGAACTTGTAGCTGATACCCGGAGGATATGGAGACCATGAGTGGGGAATTATACGATATAACACACAGTAGGTGCACCACCCTGGTATTTCCAAATGTTGAGACAACATTCATGTAGGCATAACATCTATCTAGATGACTCCATGAACTGCGGTTCCCTATTGGTTATTACACCACATAAAATAATATTCAAGAAATCAATGATTTATCAGACCCCTTCCTTCAATGAATTGTTTAAAATCAAGACTATATTTTCTATTTAATGGGCCACTAACCTTCCACTCATGTGGATCCTCAACGACTAAAAAATCCCTTCCAATGATGCATTGTAGTTTTCCCCAATCAAAATAGTTGATATCATTCCATAGGATATCCCTTTGTTGGAAGTCACACATTCTATAGATGAAGGACAATAAAAAGAGAAGGTGACTATGGTCTCCATAACTGTGATGAATTGGTCCTCTTCCTACACTAGATCGACTAAAATCCTACTATGCCAGAAAATCCAAATGTGTTGGTTGGAAGGATCATCATGAATATACCCTTGGATATTGAGTTTCATGGATATCTCAATAATCCTTTGAGACTATTTCTTGTGAATAAGGATGGCCACCATTTGGACCATATGTTTGATAATATATAGTGTTAGGAAGTCTATCTTGAAGAAAGATATAATACCCTAGGTTTTCCAGATAAGAAGAGGTATCATTGGGAGAAAATGTTCTTGGGTCTGGCCCTAGATTTCATTGCATTCTCAAAGTCGTAGGTCCCCAACCCCTTTAGTTTCCTGGATTTTGATCTGGTGCACATTCATGTCCTTTTGGACATGGTCACCAGGGTGGGATATCCAATGCATTGGATCTAAGTATACAATATACATTTACTGATCAGGTTCGAAGTATCCTTCCTCCTCTGACCACCGTCCTCCCAAGGTCAAGCTGCATCTTGGAGTGAGGGAGAGGGTAAAGTTACTCTTGTTGGTGAAGATCCCATGAATTTGAATCCTAGAGGCACAAACACCTTGTAATGATCCTTCCCACCATGATCTCTTCATGCCATATCTCTAACCAGTGGAAAAATATATGGCATGCCTTGGGTGAAAACATGTCAAGACAGATGAGCATCACCCCAATCCCGAGGCAAGTACCTTGACATGTAGGGTACCATGTCCCATTAATGTGCTAGACCACCCTACCCATTTTCCCCTAGCTATATCTACAGGTACAAAACACCAGTTTAGGGTCGCAAGAAGTCTAATAGGACATGCACCCCGTCTGTGTGACAACATTAGGTGTTTTCAGTCATCAGGGATACCTGAATGCCACCACTAGTAGCACCATGGGTAGGCCGCCACTATTGATCCTACTGAAGGCGATGAAACACCTCCACCGCATGTACCTAGAAAAGGAAGTGAGAGAAAAAATCATAAAAATAGGGTATGATATATCTTGAACCTAACAAAAGGAATCTGTCACCCGATGATCCCATGTTTCTGCCACTGGAAGAGAAAGATCCAGCTCAATACAGATTCATGCCACAGATACCATCGTACATTGGCTTGTCTGGGGGTCTAAACATATGACCCCCCCAATAGTCAACTATATATTTGAGAAGGCATTCACTTTGAATGGGGTGCAGAAGCCTAGGGTGACTAACCCACTCCGCAACGACTGGACATTCTTTTCCCCTGTGTGCAACCATGGACCACCTGGTCAGAGTAAAACTCTATCGTCCCCATGCACGAGGGGCACAACACCATGGTTGATTGAAGTCCTTCAACCATACTAAGATGATATAGATGGAGCAGCTATGGAGGATGGATATTTTCTCCAGAGCACGGATCCTGCAGGAGCCCACGAATTATTAAATCACCGTAAGGAGTGGCACGACACCCAAGAAGTGAGCTGCGAGAGTGTGATTCAAACAAGCCACCACTTATTTAACTGTTGTTATAGGTATCTTTAGACTGACTTGAGATCCTTTACACATCACCTGGGCCATCCCCATAGAGATCCTTAGGAGGAAGGGTTGGCCTCCAAATGAAGAAGAACAACAAAGGGCGTCGCAGAAATATGGACGACATGCAGCCACCACAAGAGGATATGTTGGGGAGGTACCTCTCATAGGTAGCTCCAGATCAGCAGGCCTCAGGCTGGAGGTTGAGGGAGCTGAAGAGAAGAGTTGGGGTCATAAGACTCTATAATTTAAGGGTTTTCTACAACATAAGTTGAAGCATCCATGACTCTTATCCTAAAATTCCATGATTCTCTTCAACACTTGTCATCTATTTTAATCTTAGGGATAGGATCCCTAATTATAGTTTTTTAAATATATTTCCATGGTTGTTTTTGAATATCCTCTGACACAAAATGTAAAACCCCAACCCCCAAAGCTGGGAATCAGTGCATTATTTTAATACATTGGCATGATTATAAGGAATCATGACCTGAAGGACAGATCAGTTAAGCAGTCTTGGAAAATAGATTAAATACAAGAACATAACATTACACATTATATCATATAACATATTCTAAATAATCATTTGATAATGATATTATTACCCTAGAATAAACCTAAATATCAATCATAACATACTTCTTTGCATAGTAGGTAAATAAAACATAATAAAGGGTTGAGATGAGATGCTCAGTAAGGGTAAACAATTTAGCAGAAGATATAAAATATTAAGGGAAGATGTATAATAAAAATAGTATCCTTTGAAAAATAAACATGAACATAATACGGAAAAAATAAATACAAAATTACAACATAAACATGCGCATGGATATTCTACTAGTATATTAATCTCATGTAACATCGATAACTAATCCCATAATGACAGAATGTATAATGTCAGACATCTTAACCACAATGTCAATACCTCGTGGAAAGACCCTAAATATAAATTTTTCATGACCTTTTTCCAAGACAATAGTTTGTCTCAAGTGACCTACGGATTCATCGATGGGCTATAATAGGCCATTCCAATTACATAATAAGTCTAATGCATTCCTTATTTGAAAAGGGTGAAACATAGTATAAGTTTTCATATTAAAAAAAATGTATGAAATGTCCATACCGTAACCATAAACAATGAATGACATAAAAATAGAACATCCAAAGTGAAACATATCAAAACACATTTAATAAAATAATGAATATTGTATTATAATAATTAATCTTCAATCAAGAATAATATTCTGTAATGGTTGATGACAGAGTTGAAAATGATCAGTAAAACGCTTTTAGAGAAATATCCATTTTTCATGAAATCGATTAAAAGTAAAATATTTTATAAGGGAATCCATTTAAAAGACATTTTTAATTAATTTTTTCCTTAAAAATATGAATTTTTTTTAAAGAAAATAACATTTTAAAATAATAATTTCAATATAAATAAATTTATAATACCATTCTGAAAAAAATGGAAATTAATTAAATAAATGTAGAAAAATAAATATTTATATCAATTAAAATGATGATATTTCCAAACATTTCATTCCATAAAACCTTAAAATATTAAATTGGAAAAAAATAATGAAACATGGAAAACGATGATAAATATGTACCATGTAAATAATTACACATAAACAATCTTGATTAATAATGAGATTCAGGAATTAACCATCACCTTGTACTTTCCTTTGGTAGATGGTTTATTCGATGATCTTTATAATGATAATAGTATGTTCTAAAATTATAAAAAAAACCATAATTATATATTATATATCATATATGATTCATTTATGAGTTTATACTCCCCATTTAATAATAATTTCAATGTTAGAGTGACATTTCATATAATAATCACTTTTTTATCGTACATGTTTTAAATTTTTATTATTGATCATTTCACATCTATAAGGATTTAAATACTTCCAGAATTTTAAAAATTACTTATATATCATATATATTTAAAATATAAATATGTATAATAGATATAAATATGAAATGGAAACACTGATCATGGAGACAACAGTTCATGTGCACGCTTGAATGATGTTTCCATTTTCTTATTGTACAGTTGAGAAGTATGTACACGAAATATATTTACCTATATAAATATATATTATTCAAGTAGAATTATTATATTTTATATCTCATAATTAATCAATATATATTTCTATAATCATTCTTGAAAAGTTTTCATTGAAGATGAATGTTATTGTGTCATGGAGACGTTAACTTGTACGCACACATGAGAGACAATATCATCCTATTGTTGGTTAAATGAAGTTTAATTGGATATTATATTATATATACAGAACCGTTACCATGTAATAATAATTATTTAAATTAATTTTTCACATTATTATACCCATCAAAACAATGTAGTGTGGAATAACAAACTACTCCACAACATTGAGACGGTAAGCCGTACGTACAAATGCATGGTGACTTTGTCATTCATATGATGGATAGAAAAATGAATATGGTTGTAGAATATTTATAATGAAATAACATAATGTATAAGATACTAGATTTATTATTTTAGTATAGAAATAATAATAATATAGGAAGTAGAATTAGAAATGAACTTTGAAAGATGTGATTAAATAATTACATCTTCTTCGGGTGTTTCCATTTGATTTCAAGTAAAGGGCTCCATAGGATGGATTTATGCTCATGGTAAGGCCACTAGGATGAATTTAGGGTATTTGGGAGGATATTTGGGTAGCCTTTGGATGATACACATGTATTTGGATGAGTGAGTTAAAAGGAAATGTAGGTTCCCTTTTATAAGAGAGTTGAGGGGAACATTAGGAAAAGATTGAAATATTAGTTATTATAAATAGATTTTCTGATTCAAATAGCTCAATATTTATTTATTTTGTAAATTATATAATGATAGGTCAAAATACCCTCAAACAATAGGTTTTATAAATTTTTTTCATAAAATTATCTTTTTCTTTTTGATTTAACCCTTTGTAAATTATGATAACCCCAAACTATTCCTCATTTATTTTAATGCTACATGGTTAATAACATTACTATAAAATGACAAGTAAACCAAAAGTGGACATGTTATGAAATTATTATCAATATATAACTTACTTGGAATTATTATTGTTTTTTATTATTTTTATATCATTTAGTAAAACATTATATTTTAAAAACTCATTTATATCAATTTTGACACTATTTAGTAATTTATTTTTGTTAATGTCATAAGAGCATTATTCCTTTGTTCGGAAGGTATTAAATCATACCAAATATGACAATATCTTCTAGAAAATTCATTTATTTCTTCAATTCATTAAAATTATAACAATTTTAATATTTATAATATCATTTAGTTGATTCATTCATTAATAAGGAAAAAAATTCATCATTTTTGTGTCATAAATAAATAAAATTATTTGACATCTAAAATTTAAAAATTATAATTCAAGGATGTATTAAATATATTAATATTTATAATTAAAACATATAGATTATTTTATCTTATTTATATCCATATATTAAAAATGTTTTAGTTATTAAAACCTGAATTTCAAACCCTTAAATATTTTATAAATAAAATATAATAGATGTCCTAATCTTACCCAAGATGATTTAAAATGATCTTATTATTGTACTAAGGTTCCTTTTTGTCAAAATACTCTTATACAATATAATTATGAAAAGCGTTATGGTAATTTTATAGTATTATAATATAATTTTGACCATTAATTACCCTATTAACCTTTAACTGGGGTAAATAAAATTCATAAGTTACAATTCACCAAGAAAAAATTAATCATATTTAACAACATTTACCATAATTATGAAATAAATGTATGTTAGATTTTTAAAATTCATATCATAGAACCTATAATATTGAATTTTAATCTAACTTGAAAATGTGCCTAGAAGGTGGGTTAATGTGCCTAGATGGCGGGTAAAAATATGTTAAAAATATCATTGAATTTTAATATATAATTATATTATAAAATTTCTCAAATGACATACATTGTGATAATATATGTATTATGTAATTATTTTTACATTTACACAAATTTTTATTTAAATAATTATTTAAATGAAAATGTAGGTTTATATGTACTATGTAATATTTTTTATTATTAATATATAAATGAATGATTTCAAAAAAAAATATAAAAAATTCACCATAAGCTAATTTTGAAATTTCTAATTCAAAAATGAAATATATTTTACAAAATTCAATATTTCTGTGTGTGTAAATTTAAATTTATTATTGTTTACAAAAGGACATAAAAAGTAGTTCTTTGAAGAAAATAGTTTTACTAAATATATAACTATTTTCACAGAATATATATATAAAATTATAAATATGTTTTATTTACATGAAAATATAATAAATAACTTTAAAAATTTATTTTTTTACTATTCATATTACAATATTTAATAGAAAAATAAATATAATGTTTTAATAATTATAATACTAATGTATTGTTTCAGAGAAACTCGGTTTTTCTTATAATGGAAGCCATGTTGGTGTTGCGTTCAATATAAGCTGTTAAATTTCTTTAAAAATTTCAACTACTATGAAATCATGTGGTGTTACACAATAGACGCAATATCAAAAACTAAACAGTAGATATGTAATGTAAAATACATTTCATGTTTTGATATGAAATACACAATGTTGATAAAGACAATGGCAACCCACAAGTGGTTTTCGACACCATGTTTGGTTCCCTCATCAATGATCCATCCCGACTCATTCATCAAACATGGGGACTTTTTCCTTATCAGTTCTAGCAAACATGAAGCCTATCTGTGCTTTGATCATTCAACTAGAGTAGGGTGTGAGTACAACTCAACATGCTACCACTAACATCATCCAACAAAATATCCAGTCAAAAATAGTGTTTGAATTTATATAAATAACAATTTAAAGTGTATTAGTAAACATTTATCAAATATATAAATATTTTTATTTAACCACATATATCATGAGGTTCTCGGGGACACCCGAATCATCAATTCCTACTTAGGCCCTTGCCAGAGTCAGAACCATTTCACGTATTCAATTAAAAATTCTATATAGCTCAATAGATTTAATTATCCATTTAATTTACATTCATATTTCAACAGATTGGAATCATAGTACAATTAGAACATTTTTTCCCTGATCTCCATGCTACGGACCTGTTATTATTTGAAGCCACATTCCAAAACCCACGACTCATTTTTCAATCAATCACTCAAGTAGGATTTTGATGTAGTGGTCTATGGCACACAATCATTTATAGTTGTCGGATTTTGAATATGCAGTCCATGTTCCACAAATGATTATCTATTTATCACACTAGGATTCTAATGAGGAATTCCATTTCCACACATGAATATCATTCAATAAAAATATATCATGCTTCAAAATATTACATCTATATTAAATTGTTTTACACATCAAGGATAATCACAATAAACCTTATTTTCAAAAATGCTCATTAAAGTGTAAATTTTAAATTATTAATTTAAAAGACAAGGTTCATCACATTAAATTACATGGAATAATATCAAAAACTGCATTAAACCATATACCATTATTTATTCATATAACCCATTAACCCATTTATGCTAATCCACAATACCACAATCCCCCTTGTAAATTAATTCATAATAACATTAAATGAATATATAAAAACCCATTAATTTAATAAATCAATAATCTATTAATAAATAAATTCCACAACTACAATGTCTCATTAATTAATTAACCCAATTCCAAAATCCCAAGAACGCATTTACTAATTCGCAAATTAATAAATCCAATTTTACAATCCAAATATCCCATTAATTATTTCAAAAACAAACTAATCTAATCTCAAAATCCCAATATACTATTTATCAACTACCTAGTTAATTAATGCAATTTCACAATCAATATATACCATTAATTATTTCATAAATAAATCATCCTAATTTCATAATCCTGATATCTCATTAATTGGTTCACCAATAAATTAATCCAATTGACCAATTCCAATTGCTGTGATTCCATCCCAATCCATTATCACACGACATTTAAAATTGGCCAATTAAATTTCAAATGAAATTTCCCATCATAATAAATTTTAGTTTAACAATTAAAAACACATAATTAAATCACGAATATTGGAATTTAAATTTAGACCACCTACCTTATGATCATCGACAAACACACACCAACAGAAATCAACAATTCTAGCAGATCAGTCAAGAACACAATAAAAAACGAGATCTATACACAAAACATAGATTTAAGATAAAATAATAAATATCTATTAAAAATAGATATAAACCGTTCCCTACAGTAGATAAATCCTTCCAATTTTATTCTTAAAGACATATGGGAGAGAGAGAAACCAATTAGGAAGAAACCACAAACCCATAGAGTTGAGGATCTTTTATTTGAGAATTGAATCATCATGATTGGATGTTGGAAGGCCTTGGAATACATTTCAAATTTTCATAAAATTAGATAAATCATTTACGTCTCAATTATTGTGTATTTTTGGTGAATTCTGAGGGATCGAGTATTTTTATTCTAATTTTAGAGGGATTAACATCCCATACACATTGTTTCTTATACGGGGTACATGATTTCTCTCAATTGTGTGCCCAAACTATGTGCCTCACCCAAGGGAGTCCCATGGCTACTCCTTAGAGAGTGAATGGTTTTAAAATGGTGTGAAAACCATTCTAATACCCTATGTAGGGTACACATTGATTGCTGGGTTTGGCCCACTATTGAGAAAATTGTGTGCTAACCATTCACTACACTTCATCATTCCAAAATTCAACAATATTGTCCCAAATACACCAATGATAAAACAAAAAACCAATTTTTATGAAAAAACATGGTAAATGAGTACATGTAAAAGGGTCGGAAACATTTCTATAAAAGGGTGGGATCTTACAATCTCCCAATGTTATAATAACTCATCACCGAGATGTACTCATAAAAATCATTACGTATCTGAGCTAAAAATAACCATCCATTGGGATCACCTATCCACTAGTCTCTCCCATGTTTCTGCCTATCATTACCATGTTGTAAAGACCCAGATATCATATGCAATTTTTTTATTAAATTACTAGTAATTTTACGAGTCCGCAATTTCTGAGAGTGCCTGAGTCCAAGACCTATTGTGCCCGGAATCAATTTCTGATGTTTTTTTCGTGTATGTTCAGTAAACTTATGTGTGGGATTTTATATCTTTTGAATCGGTGCTCGGAATTGAAATCCGAGAACACCGATGAACTCGAAGCGCCGATATTCACTTAAGGAGATCCTTACTGCAATTGCATTTTATCTAGGTTTGAAGATAATTTTTGGGGATTTAAAAATAATAATTTAATAAAAAAATATGTGTAGAATATGTTTTTTAATGTGTGGTGGTTAAAACCTCCAAAGGGAGGTTAGTGGTGGTGCCCACCTGCAGATAACCTCCCTTGGGAGGACATTTTTAGGTGGGGCCCACACGGGCATGAAACCCTTGGGAACCCCTCATTTATGTGGGTTAAACCCTCCACCTTCCACCTTCCCTCATAATGATTCCAACTCTCTCTCACAATTAATTATCTAAACATGGAATTGGTTAATTGGATCTTTTATTTTGAATTATTTTGATTTCATTATGCCAAAAAATAATATGTGATATATTATTATGGTTAGAGTGGGAATAATTTTTCTTTTGTTTGGGAGAATTGGGAGGAACTCTTGAAGGAATAATATCCTCTCGACGTAGAACGTCATTTTCCATCTAAGAATGATGAAATGACTTCATTCTTTTCAACCGGGGCAAGAAAAGGAAGACGGTGCCTACGAAGAATGTCACCAACAACAACGACAATCCCCCCAACATTGATGGAATGATGTCCGTCTTCTGTGACTTCGAAAACGTACATTAAATCGAGGTAGGTGTTACTTTAATATTTTATTCTACCCTACATTCTACATCATTAAGTTGGTGGAATGTTGTGCCAATTGTTATCAATTTAATGAGGAAGGATCAGACAACACGAACACATCCCGACCCCCCCCCCTTTGTTGTTTCCATTTGATGACATCGGAGGCAGAACTGAAGGGGTGTGGAGTCGTCACACCGTGCCGGAGATTAACCGCGGATATGAGGACTGCAGTGGATGATAGAATCACCGTGGCTGGGAAGGCCGGGGCGGATGAAGAGGTGCGGTGCTTTCACGCCGCGTTGTGGACCTGAAGGTCGTGGCCAGACATGGCCGCAGTGGTGGGGGACCGGTGCAAGCCGCTTAAAGGAAAACCACTTCCCGCATACGCGGGCCTCTCGACTGGAAGAACCGTCCGGCTAATGTCGGTTGGGCTAGATGACTGCAACACCCACAGGCGCCGCATGGAGAAGACCAAAACCCCCTTCTGCGGGCTGCTCTGCTGGGTGAACATGTCCGCCACCTGCCGGATGGGATGGAACACCGCAGTGCCCGCTGGCACTGCCTGGGAAGAACCACGACCAACTTTACGGGCTACGTATGTTGTGCATAACCGGCCAGCTATGGCCGGCTGAGTAGGGGAGAGGCGGCACTGCATGGCGCCGACCGGTGAACCGGACAGGCCCGCAACGCGGGCCGGGTCCGCAGGTGGGCCGCGCCCCATGGTGCCTGGTAGACCCCCCAGCCGGGTCAGACATGCCAAACGGGGTCGGGCCGACCCCCAGCCGGGTCGGACACGGCCAGACAGGTCGGACCGACCCGGCAACCCACTGGGTTTGACAGGCTGGGCTCGACTTCGCTTAGATGTGAATAACTTCAAGTCTGTGGGTTCGATCGACGCGCCGTCTGCGGCATTGGGACCATCATGACTAGGCGGTCCTTTTTAAATAATCTAAGTTAGTTTTGGAAAAATTTGGAAAATGGGTGGGTTTGGATCAAGGATAAATTCAACAGGGCCCCTAGAATGAAAATGCCAATAACTCTCAGACCAGGCGTCCGATTGACGCACTGTCTGTCACATTTGGTTCATTATGATCAGAAGTAACTACGGGATACATCAACTCAGGACTTCATGATATTTGATGTATCGACACTTGACTCGGGGATCGGACCCTCCCGGAATCGAGCGTGCTGTGTGCAGGAACTCTCGAGATGACTGCGACGACTACAGTACTGAATCCTACGTGGGTTCGACAGCGATGACTATTGTACCGGAAACCTATGTGGGTTCGACAAAAATGACTATTGTACCGGGATCCTTCATGGGTCCGACTGTTCTGACTTTTGTTCCTGTATCCTGTGTGGGTCTGACAGAATAGTTGGACCTGTATCCTATGTTGTTCTGACAGCTTAGCTAGTCATGTATCATGTCTGGGTCTGACTTCATAGATGAATCAGTGACTTCATCTAATCATCTCTATCACTCAATTAAATATGTATACCTATGTGAGTTGAGTCATTACTTTCAAATAATATCATCAATGTGATTGACTTTACTTAATTTGTTGATTGGGTTGTGTTTGGGCTCGAGATTTGGAGCCCGACAGTGACTGGAAACATTGGTGTATGTTTGGGCATATACCTATGTAGGGTTGGTTGATACTTCATGATCATATCATTCTACAGTGGTTTACCCTTTCTAAATTATGGGAGACCTTCGGAGGTCTTGGGGTCCCCTACTAATTATTGTTATACTGATCCCTGCATGGGCTTCACCCGCACCTTGTCGTGTTCTGTGCAGATGACGGACTACACTGATCGAGGCTGAGGGTGAGGGACGGGAGACTACTCAGGGCTAGACTAGATAGGACGTACTGTAGGGATGAGTTTTTTGAGTTCTGTACCTACCCTTCAGGTAGGATTCCTGGGCAGACGATCCAGGAGTTGTTTTCCATTTTTTACTTGTATTTTTACTTGTTGTTCAGTTGGGTTTGTATACTAGCCCACTTACTTTTAGCACACCTTACTTTTTTATTTTAGTACTTTTTTCCTTTACTGCTTGTGTTCAGACTGTGTGTGTGTTACAAGTTAAAAGGCATTACCTTCCCTTTTATCGGGATCACATCGTTGGTTCTAGTAGCCAGCCCCTGGCCTATGAAGGCGGGCTTGTGGTAGTCACGACACGGGCCCCGAGGAAGTGTTGTGACAAATTGGGATCAGAGGAGTCAGTTCTATAATAGAACATGGACTTTTATTCTTTTAATAGAAATAGTGTTAAGTGTTTTTGGTGTGGTTATCAATTTAGGGAAACTGGTTTTGGTTATGTGGCCAACATATCCATACACTAGAACTCAAACTTATGATTTCCGACTCATTGCACGAAAACACTGATTGTGTGAGTGTTTCTTTTGAAAAAAATTTCTTCGTGATTAATTTGTGTCAGCTCACCAGGTATACTATTTTAGCCATGGAAAAACTATTTCTTATTTAAGATGGCCCCACGAAGGCAGCCATCTAGGGTTCTGACTTTAATATGAGATGGTTGCCCATCGAGAGATGAGGCCTTGGTACAGGGCCCCATCACAGTGGAGGTACCAGCAGTACCATTACCTGATGGGCCACCGATATAACCTGTAACGCCCCAACCCCAGTTACCCAGAGTCGGTGCATTATTACATAACATTGTAATGATAACAAGAAAGATCATGTCTCAAAAGAATGATTAGATTAGTATCCATGGATTAACTAGATACATTAATAAAGTTTACATTACATCATAAAATGAAAACTATAACAATATAGTCTCTGTAGTCCACACTCTTATCCCCACATACTATCCCTTCAGGTCATTCATAAATTACTTCTTCACATCCTAGGAAAAATAAAACATAGAAAAGGGGTGATCTCAAATTCCCAGTAAGGATAACAATATAGTAGAAACTTTCATAAATAAGAATAAACTTTTAAGGCAAAATATAACTAAAACAAAAGCCTTTTAAACTTGAACGTCAACATTTTATGGAAAAAATAAAATGAAATAATACCATTTACATATTCATATGGATATTCTACTAATCGAATAACCATATGAAATATCAATAACCACTTTCATTATGATGGAATGCATAATGCCAGACTATCATAACCACATATCCAAGGCATCGTGCCAAGACTTCAAATAAGATTTTGTCAAGGCCTTGTGCCAAGACACTAGTTTGTCTCATGAGACCTAACAATGCATCAAGGAGCTATTGCAGGCTCCATCCATCATATATTAAGTCCAATGCATTCCCATATGAAAGGGTTTAAACATAACATAAACATTCGTAATAAAACTAGCATACGAAATGTAAATACTTCATCCATAAACTGTGAATGGTATAAAAATAACACATCCATAGTCAAACATATCACAAAACCATCAATACAATATAGAAGTTTTGTATCATAATAAATTAACTTTAAATAACCGTAAAATCCATCAAAGGATGATGATATAGATGAAATCAAAACTATTTGAGAGAAATATCTCTTTTTTGAAATCATTGAAAATCCACACATTTATAAAGGAAGTAATTTAAAAGAGATTTTTGAATCAAAGTGTCCCATACCATTTTGAAACTTTTGAAAGGAAATATCATTTAAAAAACATTCATGTTTTTATAAATAAATCCTTAAATAGCATTTTGAAGACATGAACATTAATGAGAAAGATTTCGAAGAATAAAAATTTAAAACATTTGAATTGATGTTTTAGTAAAAATTCCATTAAAAGAATCCCTTTTAAAACTATTTCATAAAACATGGACATGGATAATAAATATTTCCCAGTAGATACTTACGTAAAGATAACCTCGAATAATGAAGAGACTGTAAAATAAAACCGTAAAAATTTGGTAAATTACAAAACATACACCCAATGAAAGAGGTATCATACAATGAATATATAAAGACACATAAATTAAAGTGTATTACACAAAGAATAAAATTATAGGTAGTATATACACCACACAAAAGGTAATAGTGGAAATATGGCATGAATCTCACGGGAATAAGGAGTGAGATGAAAACCCATTACCTTATACATATCCTTGGTTGAGGGTAGGTTAACCTCCTGTATTATATTGAAATAATTTTTATTAAATTATACAAGAATCATATGATATCATATATGATCTTTTAACATTGATTGGTTAATAATATTTTAGTATCATCGTTGTTTCGGGTGTTAACTTACTCATTTTCTTTTATATGTTTTGTTATGTAAGCTGGGTTTGTCATGGATAGGTTGTATATTATTAATATCCAGAATGATATCAAGTCCTTAGATACTATTATTAATTATCAAATGAGAATTAGACTTGGATGTATATGATGGAGAATGAATCTCATCGCGTTCGTGGAGACGGTAGTCCGTACGTACGCACGAGCAATAATATAATTATTTTGATATTAAAATAATATATAATTGGATGGTATATCATATATACATAATCATTATCATATTATATTTATTATTTACATGAATTAAACATCATTATTATACCCATCCGAATAATAATTTATTAAATAACAATTACACCACGACGTGGAGACGGTAAGTCGTACGTACGCACGTATGGTGACATGTTATTCAAATGATGGATAGAATACTGAATGTGGTTGTACCATATTTATAATAACATCACGGTATATATAAGATACTGGAGTTATTATTTTAAAATGGTAATAACAAAGAAAGAAGATGTGTAAGAAGAAAGGAACTTGAAAAAGGGTGTTGAAATAATTACCTCTTCTTCGGGTTCTTCCTTTTGATTTGATCAAAAGGGCTCATTAGGATGGATTTCTGACTAAATGAATGCCTATAAGATGAAGTGAGAGAATTTGAAGGAGTATTCGGGCAGATTTTGGCCGAGCCAAATGGATTTGAAGGTGTGAATTAATGAGAAAGGGGGTTCCCTTTTATAAGATGGGTGAGGGGCACCTTTGGAAAAGCTAGAAATATTATTTTATAATAAATTCATATTCGGTTTCTAATCACTCCAAAGTGGATTATTTAAAGTTTAAGGTGGGGATATGTCGAAAGACACTCAACCAGTATAATTTAGACAGGTTTGGGTCATTATATTAACCATATCGTTTAGTTTTATCTCTTAGTTAATTAGTTTGACACTTACCATGTCACTTTGTATTTTTATATTATATAGTTAATAAACATACTATATACCTCCAAACAACCCCCAAGTGGTCCATTAATGATACACCTATCATTATATAAGTCTCTTGGCCAAACCTTAGATTTTTAAGAATTTAATATCAATTAATAATATAATATTTGTTTTAAAAACTCTTTTAAGTCAATTTTGACAATATTCAATAATTGATTTTTGTAAACACTATAACAGAATAATTACTTTGATAAAAGTTAATTAAATCAATACTAACATGTCATATTAACCTGGAAAATTAGTTTAATTAATAAAAAGTCTGAAATTAAATTTATTTGGGTATTTATAATATCAATTATTTTAGATTTTAACTATTATGGTAATTACTTCATCCTCATTGGGTCATAAATAAATTAAAATATGTAATGTCTAAAAAATTTAAATAAAATATCATTATGTAGGAAATATTTTTAGATTTATAATGACTATTTATAATCTAATTTATCTTATGTGTAACCCTATATTAAAAATATTTTAGTAAATAATCTTTGATTTTAACTCTTTTAACTCTTCATTGAATTAAATAATATTAAATGTCCTAATCTAATCCAAGTGGACCTAAATGATAATATTTTATTAATATGGTTGTTTTTGGTCGAAATAATCTTATCCAATAGAATTAGTACATGTGTTAGGGTAATATTAATATCATTTTTACCCTTAATTACCATATTTACTTTTAACCGTGGTAAATAAAAGTAAAAAGTTACTATTCACCAAAAATTATTTTTATCTCATTGAACAACATTTTACTTCTTGATATTAACTGTGTCTCTCGGATTTTCGAAATTCCACTCACATAATTAGTAAAATTAAGTTTTATGAAAAATTCTGTTTTTTAACTACCACTTAGTGGTTTCACTATTCATCATAAAATGAAAGTTTCCAGAAAAAATCCAAAAATTAGGCCTAAGCTATATTTGATATTATGAACTCAAAAATGATGTCTATTTTTCCAAATTCAAAACATATCAGTTGCATTAATTAATTTAAAAATTAATTCTCGTTGTCAAAAGAAATAACGTGTTTTTAAGAGATAATAACTATCAAAAGATTGACCATTGTTTATGTCTGGTTTAAATGTGAAATTACATCCTATGACTAAAATTTTATTAAATGGTAAAAATATATTATAAATATAATTTAAAACCACTCAAATTAATAATTTATCACTATTAATTATTTCTATTAAAAAAGTTGTTTTTAATTAAAATTTAGTAATTTTCACTATTCATCAAAATATTAAAGTTATTCGAAAAGTACCAAAATTTGACCCTAAGCTAATTTCGATATGACGAATCCAAAAATGAAGTCCATTCTGAATGATAAAATTTATAAAATTTTAAAAAGTTGGTATTACTATTCATAACGGCTAGTTTTATTAGTTGTGGTGTGTTAGAATCTCGAAGTGGTGTACAGTGCACGCCATTGCATTATTCAAAGGGAAAGGTACCGTAGAAGCATGGGGTTTTACATTCTCCCCTCTATAAATAAATTACGTCCTCTTAATTTGAAATTGTTCTTCGAAAATCGAAGGTTGAATATAGAAAATATCTTTGTGGGAAAACCCACATCAGAAATTGGGTTGACAAAATTTAGTCTTAATAAGAGAAAAAGAGAAATTAAAGGGTCACCACCAAATTATGATCTCTATTAGAAGAACATTTGTGGAAATTTGAGACATATAATTGGAGGAAAAATGTAAATATTTATAGGTAGTGTTTAAGGTCATCAATCACAAACAAGTGTAAAATTGAGGGCCTTAAATTCATCAATCTATGATGATTTAAAATACCATCGGTTCAGTATAACATATGGTATTACGATAAAACATTTTTTTTAAGATCTCTTAACTACAGTATAAGAATTAATTTTCTTCATTGAATAAGTGAAGATGAAAAATATATACTTGGCAAGTATAGTCTCATCCTTTAAATAAGTTTACCACAAACTAATCTTTCACTCTAAAAGATAATAGAACTTAAAAATAATATTCTATTTATCCTATTCGTATAGGGTTAAAAATGAATTTATAATTCATCTAGTAGAACCACTAAAAAAATGACATTATTAAATCCAAGACATCACATGGGACAGTTGTAGGTGATACACCATTGTCACCATTCAGTTGTGGGTTCAAGTCTCGCGGCCTTGCCAGACGCGACGGGTTTCCGCCCGACCTCCGTGTTGTCCTTTTATGGCAATCCAAAATAATACAAACTAGAACTATCCAAAATACTTCAGTCCAAAATTTATATGGAAGGTAAACACAATGAAGATATATTTTTCCGCGTAATAACATGTGAACACCTTCATCATGTATTCTTTTAAAATACTGCAACATCTTGAATTAACATAAAACCTTATTGATTACATTCATGATCCCTTATTACTTAAAGAATAATAGATATACTCCTTCAATCCAAAAATGTTGTAAACCCCAACAATGATGGAATATAAAAATCATTAATCAGTTTCATGGTAGGCAAGAATATCCAATATAATTTATCCAAATCAATCATGTATTATTCTAAAATCACTACCTCGGTATCAGAACTATATTATGGTTTATCTTTCTATCAACCATATATTTTCCAAACATTTAACCTGTTACTGAGTCACTTTTCATTGTTCCACACAATCTCAATTCCTTAATGAAATAGTACTTCAATACAATCATTATATTCTGCATAATTATTATAACAAGTACATTGTTGATACAACACTCAAATGACATAATCAACATAAGAACTCAAATCATTCATCTTAATATGTGGTAGTATCATAACTTGATTATTATCCAATAGAATCATTTGTGGCATAGTCTGATGACTGGGACATAGGTTCGTGTAGTGTTCAAACTCCTTGAAAATGAATCATTGTACATTTGAAACCATTTTCTTACCCTTGTAGTCACGTACTTTGTTCTCTTTTCCTCCACACTTATAACAAACTCCCATTCCATTCAGGAATGTTCCAGGGTGTTTTTCCCACAATTATCACATATGGGAAAATTATTATTTTCCCTCTTCCCTTTATCCATCTTTCTCTCTTCCATCCTTTTCTTCTCTTTCTTCCCTTCAAAGCCATAGTACTTAGGAAACTCTTTACTTAACTTATCAACACATGATATTATTTCTTCATATGATGATAATACATGGAGAACTATTTCTCTTATAAATTCTGGCTTAAGACCATGAAAGATATGATCCTTCTTTCTCTTTGGATCATGTGCTTTGATGGAGTTCTCATTCCTTCTACTGCGCGCCATTTCTAAACAATAGCATAAACTAGACTAGTTTATGAATAACAATACCTAATCCCAAACATGTAAAATACATAACATAAATAAAATAGTTTATGGATATAATCCATAATCATAAAAATGTCTATTTTGAGGACGTATATACTCATAAACCCTTCATAATGGTTTATAATGAAAATGAGAATTATCCTAAGAATATCCCCCTAGGAGTGTTGTAACCAAGAGTTGAGCAAGGCCCATTGTCGTGCACCAGTTCCCGTTCAAGTCTAGCTCAAAGAGGTGTTTTTGGGTTTTACCGCTAGGTACATCTGTGCCAGAACCGCCTCTACCTGCTCGTATCCAGACAGGGATGTATTGCTCGGAAAACTCACAAAATCTCTACAATACCAAAATTCTAAGATGTTTTTCAATAGTAATCATCAAAGTTCATCTTTGGTCTACATACTCTAATCAGAGTTTATATAAATCTAGATTCCAAGGATTGTACTAAACTTCTTCTGATACCAACTGTAATGCCCCGACCCCAGTTACCCAGAGTCGGTGCATTATTACATAACATTGGAATGATCACAATAAAGATCAAGTCTCTAAAGACCAATTAGCTTAGTATCCTTTTAATAACTAGATACATTAATAATGTTTACAATACATCATAAAATGAAAAATACAACTATATAGTATCCATAGTCCACACTCTTTTCCCCACATACTATCCCTGCAGGTCATTCATAAATTACTTCCTCACATCTTGGAAAAAATAAAACATAGAAAAGGGGTGAGCTCAAATTCCCAGTAAGGATAACAATATAGCGGAAACATTCATAATTAATATTAAACATTTAAGGCAATGTATAAATAAAACAAAAGACTTTTAATCTTTAACTTCAACATTGTATGGAAAAAATAAAATGAAATAATGACATTTACTTATTCACATTGATATTCTACTAATCAAATAATCATATGAAATATCAATAACCACTTTCATAATGATGGAATGCATAATGCCAGACTATCGTAACCACATATCCAAGGCCTCATGCCAATACTACAAATAGGATTTTGTCAAGGCCTTGTTCTAAGACACTAGTTTGTCTCATGAGACCTACAAGTGCATCGAGGAGATATAGGGGGCTCCACCAGTCACATATTAAGTCCAATGCATTCCCATATGAAAAGGTTTAAACATAACATAAAAATTCGTATTAAATCTAGCATATGAAATGTAAATATTTCATCTATAAACCATGAATGGTATAAAAATAACACATCCACAGTCAAACATTTCACAAAACATTCAATACAATATAGAAGTTTTGTATCATAATAAATCAACATCAAATAAGTGTAAAATTCATCAAAGGATGTTGACATAGATGAAATAAAAACTATTTGAGAGAAATATCAATTTTGTTTTTGAAATCATGTAAACGTCACACATTTATAAAGGAAGTAATTTAAAAGAGAGTTTTGAATCAAAGTGTACCATACCACTTTTAAAATTTTGAAAGGAAATATCATTTCAAAAACATTCATGTCCATATAAATAAATCCTGAAAACTCATTTTGAAGACATGAACATTAATGAAAAGATTTAGAAGAATACATATTTAAAACATTTGAAATGACATTTTAGTAAAATTTCCCTTAAAATTATCCCTTTTAAAACTCTTTCATAAAACATGGACATGGATAAAAAATATTTCCCAGAAGATACTTATGTAAAAACAACCTCGAATAATGAAGAGATTGTAAAATAAACCCTTACCAATTCGGTAAATTACGAAACATAAACCCCATGAAAGCGGTATCATACAATTAATATGTAAATAAACAAAAATTAAAGTGTATTACGCAAATAATAAAATTATGGGATGTACATACACCACAAAAATGTAATAGTGGCAATATGGCAGGAATCTCACGGGAATAAGGAGTGAGATGAAAACCCCTTACCTTGTACTTTTCCTTGGTTGAGGGTAGGTTAAACTCCTTTATAATGGTTAAATAATTGTTATTAAATTATACAAGAATCATATTATATCATATATGATCTTTTAACATTGATTTGTTAATAATATTTTACTATCATCATTTTTTCGGGTGTTAACATACTCATTTTCTTTTATATGTTTTGATACATAAGCCGTGTTTTTCATGGATATGTTGTATCTTATTTATATATAGAATTATTTCAAGTCCTTAGATACTATTATTAAACATCAAATGATAATTAATCTTGGATGGATACGATGGGGAATGAATCTCATCGCGTTCGTGGAGACGGTAGTCCGTACGTACGCACGAGCAATAATATCATTCTTTTGATATTAAAATAATATATAATTGGATGGTATATAATATATACAGAACAATTATCATATTATATTTGTTATTTACATGAATTACACATCATTATTATAACCAACCAAATAATAATTTATTGAATAACAATTACACCACGACCTGGAGACGGTAAGCCGTACGTACGCATGTATAGTGACATGTTATTCAAAATATGGATAGAATACTAAATATGGTTGTACCATATTTATAATAACATCACGGTATATATACGATACTGGAGTTATTATTTTAAAATGATAAAAACAAAGAATGAAGAAGTGGAAGAAGAAAGAAACTTGAAAAAGGGTGGTGAAATCATTACCTCTTCTTCGGGTTCTTCCTTTTGATTTGATCAAAAGGTCTCATTAGGTTGGCTTTCTGAATAAAGGAATTCCGCTTGGATGAAGTGAGTGATGTTGAGAGAGTATTTGGGTAGAGATTGGCCATGCCAAATGGCTTTGAAGGTGTGAATTAATGAGAAGGGGGAGTTCCCTTTTTTAAGAGGGATGATGGGCACCTTTGGAAAAGCTAGAAATACTATTTTATTATAAATTAATATTCAGTTTCTAATTGATCCAAAATGGATTTTTTAATTTTTAAGGTGTGGATAGGTCGAAAACCACTCAACCAAATAAAATTTAGATAGGTTTGGGTCACTATATTAAACTTATAATTTAGTTTAACTCTTAGTTAATTAGTTTGACACTTACCATGTCACTTTGTATTTTTATATTATATAGTTAATAAACTTACTATATACCACCAAGAGACCCCCAAGTGGTCCCCTAATGATAAACCTATAATGATATAAGTCTCTTGGACGAACCATATATTTTTAGGAATTTAATATAAATTAATAATATAATATTTGTTTTAAAAACTCTTTTATGTCAATTTTGACACTATTCAATAATTGATTTTTTTAAAAATCACAAAAGAAGGATTACTTACAAAAAAGTTAATTAAAAAACTCCTAACATGTCATATTAACCTAAAAAATTATTTTAATTTATAAAAAGTCTCAAATTATATTTATTTGTGTATTTATAATATCAATTATTTTAATTTTTAACTATCATGGTAATTACTGCATCATCATTGGGTCATAAATAAATTAAATTATATAATATATAAAAAATATAAATAAAATATAATTATGGAGGACGTCATTTTATCTTTCTAATGAATATTTATAATCTAATTTATCTTATGTGTAACCCTATGTTAAAAATGTCTTAGTAAATAAACATTGATTTTAACTCTTTTAACACTTCTTTGAATTAAATAATAATAAATGTCCTAATCTAATCCAAGTGGACCTAAATGATAATATTTTATTCATAATGTTGTTTTTGGTCGAATTAAGCTTATAAAATAGAATTAGAACATGTGTTAGGGTAATATTAATATCATTTTTACCCTTAATTACCATATTTACTTTTAACCGTGGTAAATAAAAGTAAAAAGTTTCTATTTACCAAAAATTATGTTTACCTCATTGAACAAAATTTTACTCCTTGATGTTAATCATGTCTCTCGGATTTTAGAAATTCCACTCACAGAAGCGGTAAAATTAAGTTTCATGAAAAATTCAGTTTTTTAACTACCACTTAGTGGGTTTACTATTAATCAAAAAATGAATGTTTCAGAAAAATACCAAAAATTAGTCCTAAGCTATATTTAATATTATGAATTCAAAATTGATGTCTATTTTACCAAATTCATAATATATCATTTGCATTAATTAATTAAAAAATTAATTCCCGTCGTCAAAACAAATAACGTGTTTTACAGAGATAATAACTATCAAAAGATTGACACTTGTTTATGTCTGGTTTAAATGTGAAATTACATCCAATGAACAAAATTGTATTAAATAATAAAAATATATTCTAATTATACTTTTAAACCACTCGAATTAATAATTTATCACTATTAATTATTTTAGTTAAAAAAGTTGTTTTTAATTAAAATTTAGTAATTTTCACTATTCATCAAAATATGAAAGTTATCTGAAAAGTACCAAAATTTTACCCTAAGATAATTTCAATATTAATAATCCAAAAATTAAGTCCATTTCAAAAGATAAAATTTATAAAATTTTAAAAAGTAGGTATTACTATTCATAACGTCTAGTTTGATTGGTTGTGGTGTGTTAGAATCTCGAATTTGCATACAATGCACACCATTACATTAGTAAAACAGAAATGTACCGTAGATACTTGGGGTGTTACATAATCAGCTCCATCAGTAGAGAGTTCATGTCTCCTAAGTGCGTTGCACGAGTTCTAGTGCTAGAGAATGCCCAGGTTCCGGGGAGATACAGACCCATAGGCAGACAAGGATTGGCTGGAGGCTGTCGTTAGAGTTTTCATATTAGTAAGGACACCAGCCGACCTCATGGTGATCCTTGTCGCGAGTCTCCTGCATGTGGATGCAAGAAAATGGTGCAGCCTGACGCTTTAGGTGCATGGAGAGGCATCATTATTTAGATAGATTACGAGAGTCTCTTTCACTCAGAGTTTGTTCCAGCCACCCTTCATGTCGTGCGGATTCATGAGTTACTTATTCTGCAGTAGGGAAGCATGACAGTAGCTCAGTACTCAAAGAGGTTCACTGACCTATCACGCTACTCCCCAGATATGGTATGAGACCCATTCTTTAGGGCCCGAACCATTGATCAGGGACTCAGGCATGAGATCAGGGCTTTGATGATTCCCCTCAGCATTCTGACGTAGGTGGGGGTACTGGAGAAAGCCCTTCTAGTGGATAGTTTTCTCCCTGAGCAGTCACCAGCAGTGAGACCCACCATAGGGTGACACATAGCAGTGTATTCTACATCTTGCAGTAGACAGATGTAGCAGAGGTCCAAGTGGACCAGGCCATCAGGTGGGCGGCCCCAGGATACAGGTTAAATTGTGCGGGGCACACGAGACAAAGCCATTTATACGTGGAGCAGGCAGTGCTATGCAGGCGGTGGGTAGGGCCACATGGATCATGACTGCCCGACCTACCATGCAGATGAGCATAAGATAGTAGAGAGACCTCCCTGGCAGAGGAAGTGGTTCGACCGTGGTGGTCCGTTGGGAGAAGGATGGCGTGGAAGAGGAGCTGGCTGAGCAGCGGGTGGTGGACGACATTACGAGGCTCTACCACCACCACCACCAGGATTTCCACCCCGACCATAGGGAGCTGGCGGACAGAGGCGGGCTCACCTCTAGGAAGTCGAGGCCTAGGACCACGGAACACCAGAGATGATTAGAGGTAGTATCTATGTCTAATCCACACTTGCTGCAGTACTTATATACATAGGTGTGAGTCATTCTTTTATTGCCACTGCCCTCATTCGGAGCTCGGAGATTACGACAGATCCGTTGGCTCGATCTTTATGGATACAGACTCCTACAGGAGAAAACTTGACAATTGCACAATGGTGCTTGCAGTGTGAGCTTACTCTAGGAGGTGAGAGCTTCGGCTAGGATTTTCTTGTAGTGGTGTCGAGGCCTTACGACATCCTTTTGGGTATGGAATGGTTATCCACAATTCATTCCCATATTGACTGTATTAGGTGATAAGTGTTGTGTATCCACATAGATGGAACTAGGTTCACCTTCACTAGCGAGAAGGGATACTTTATAGTGTTGGATGGACTTACGCAGAGGAGGGGGCAGCCGATCACACATCAGTTGGCTAGTCTCATCCTCGAAGCAGTTGATGTGCAGAGTCTGAGTTTTCCTGATGTGGTGGATTAGTACGTGGATGTTTTTCCCTGATGACATTCCAGGACTACCTATTCATAGATATGTAGACTTCTACATTGACCTGTACCCCGGGACATCACATATATCTACTCAAGTATATCATATGGCTCCCACCAAGCATCGTTAGCTGCGGGTACAACTAGAGGACTTGTAGGGGAAGGGATTTATCCGACCCAGTGTTTCACCATGGGCATCTCCTATTTTTTTCACAAGAAGGTGGATGGGAGCTTGAGACTGTGTGTTGACTACCATCTCCAAAATCAGGTGACCATGAAGAAAAAGTACCCACTATCGAGGATTGGCGACCTCTTTCATCAGATCTAGGGAGGACGATGGTTCTCGAAGATAGACCTCAGGTCAGGCTATCACCAGATCAGAGTTCAAGACGAGGATGTGCAGAAGTCGACCTTCAGTTGTTGGTATGGCCACTATTAGTTCTCGGTTATTCACTTCGGTGTAACCAACACACCAACAGTGTTCATGAGTCTCATGAACATTATCTTCTACCCTTACCTCGGTCACTTTTTCGTAGTCTTCATCGAAGACAAACTGACTTACTCGACTACTAAAGAGAAGCATGCCAACCATTGGCGGGTAGTACTTGATACAATCCGAGAGCACCAGCTTTATGGCAAGATCTTGAAGTTCCAGTTTTTTATTCGAGAGGCTCACGTTCTGGGACATGTCATCTCGGAGGATGGAGTTGTAGTGGATCCAGTGAATATCGAGGTAGTACTTGATTGGGAGCCACCCAGGAGTGTGATGGAGGTACAATGTTTTCTGGGACTAGATGGGAACTATCCGAGATTTGTGCCAGAACTATCCAGAGTTTCAGCACAACTTTCAACATTTATGAAGAAGGGGCAACCATTCATATGGTCAGATAGATGCCAATAGAGCTTTCAAGAGCCGAGGAAGAGATTGACTAGTGAGCCCATCTTGAGGCTACCAGTGGAGGTTGTAGGGTACATAGATTACTACGACGCATCAGGGACCAGAATCGGGTGTGTCCTGATGCAGGAGCAAGTAGTGATCACATATGGTTCATGGTAGTTGAGACAGAACAAGCAGAACAATGCTACCCATGACATAGAGTTAGCAGTAGTGGTCTTTTCCTTGAAGATGTGGTGGCACTATCTGATGGGCGAGTGTTTTACAGTCTACTATGGCTACCAAAGTCTCAGTTACATCTTCTCACAGAAGGACCTGAACCTTAGAAAAAGAAAGTGGCTTGAGTTCCTCTAGGACTATCACATTGAGATAGTATATACTCATGGGAAGGGGAATTTTGTAGCAGATGCTCTTAGCATGAGAATAGGCATTCGGCTGCTAGGATAGGTGACAGAGTAGCTGTCCGCGTTGCAGATATCCTTTATGGATAGAGATGGAGTATCCTTTCTTGAGTCTCTCACAGTCACTCCTCCACATCTTCATCAGGTAAGAGAGGCACAACTTGGGGACATTGATTGTGAGACACAACATTCTCAGATATCCTCAGGGAAGGCACCTGATGGGTGTTTGGAAGGTGGGGAGCACGTCATGCTCTTCAGAGGATATACCATAGTACCAGCCGCACGACAGGAGGAGGTGTTGATGGAGTTCCACACATCCCCTCTAGCGGTACATCCAGGAGTGGAGAAGATGTATCAGGACCTCAGACGACAACACTGGTGGCAGGCTATGAAGAAGGAGGTAGCAGAGTTTGATAGGTGATGCCTCACTTGTCAGCAAGTGAAGGTGGAGCACCAGGTTGCAACATTCTTATTTCAGCTCTTAGAGGTCCCAGAGTGGAAGTGGGATGAGATATCCATGGATTTCATGACAGGACTTCCATGTACATCAAGAGAACACGACTCTATCTCGGTGATTGTCGACCGACTCACCACATCGACCCACTTCCTACTGATCAGAGAGTAGGGCTCCGTAGAGATCATGGGATGAATCCACATACATAAGATCGTACGGCTTCATGGTGTGCCATTGACGATCGTCTCTGATCGAGATGCACATTTCACTTCCAAAATATGGAAGGGGTTGCAGTAAGATTTCAGGATGCAGCTTTTCTTGAGCACCGCCTTCCATCCTCAGATGGATGGTCAGATTGAAATACCATTCAGACTCTCGAGGTCATGCTCCATGCATGTTTCCTTGACTTTGGTCGCAGCTGGGACGATCACATACCCTTGGTGGAGTTTCTGTACAACAATAGCTACCACTAGACCAGCAGGATGACACCTTACGAGGCACTGTACGGTCGACCCTGTAGATCACCTCTATAATGGACTAACATAGGGGAGTCAGCACATGTAGGACTAGAGATGGAACATGCTATGAAGAAGAAGGTGCAGATCATCCAGGAGCATATGAAGACTTCACAGAGCAGATAGAAGTCCTATGCTGATAGGATACGGAGACCACTGGAGTTCGAGGATTGCGACCCCGTCTTTCTATGGGTCTCACCTCGATGAGGTCAATGAAGAGTTGTCCAAGGAGACATGGTATATCCACAATACATCGGACCTTTTCAGGTCTTCAGTAGAGTAGGTGAGGTGGCTTACCACCTGGCTCTTCCACCTCAGTTGCACTTGGTGGACGACATCTTCCACGTATCATAGCTGATGAGATATGTGCACAACTCATCCCACATCATCGACCACATCAAGATAGACATCGATGACAGGGTGACAGGAATGCAGGTTCTTGTGGAGATTGAGGATTGATAAGATTCGGTCCTACGGGGATGGTCTGTTCCTCAGGTGCGCATTCGCTGGCATCACGGGAACCTCACGGAGAGCACATGGGAGCGAGAGGATCAGATGTGTCCTTAGTACCCCCATTAGTTTTCTTGGTGTGTGTTGTAGCGTACGGGCATGTAAATACCTGAGGTGGGGATAATGTAAAGACTCGGAAATCTTGTGCTAATTTATTTCTTAAATACAAGAAAATTTTACGAGTCTGCAGTTTCTGACGGCGCCTGATTCCGAGGTCCGGTGTGCCCAAAATCAATTTCTAATGTTTTTCTTGGGTGTGTTAGGTAAACGTACATGCAAGATTTTATATCATTTGAACCGGTGCTCGAAATTGAAATCTGATAACATCGATGAACTCACAGCACTGATATTTTCTTAAGGATACCCTTACAACATGTGTGTTTTCTCGAGGATGGATGTTAATTTTGGGGTATTTCTAAATAAAAATTTAATAAAAAAATATGTGTAGAATATTTTTTTTAAAGTGTGGTGGTTAAAACCTCCAATGATAGGTTAGTGGTGGGGCCCACCCGCACATAACCTCCCTTAGGAAGATATTTCTAGGTGGGTCCCACACAGGCTTGAATCCCATGGGAACCCCCCATTTATGTGGGTTAAACCTTCAACCTTCCAACTTCTCTCATAATGATGCCAACTCTCTCTCACAATTAATTATCTAAACTCGCAATTAATTAATTGGATCTTTTATTTTGAATTATTTTTAATTCATTATGCCAACATAAAAATATGTGATATGTTATTATGGTTGGAGTGGACATAATTTTTCTTTTGGATGATAGAATAGGGAGGGGCTCTTGAAGTAATAATATCCTCTCAACGAAGAAAACCATTTTCCTCTGAAGAACGAAGACACAAATTCTTTCTTTCTAACCGGGGAAAGAATAGGAAGACGTCGCCCACGAAGAATGTCACCAATGAAAACTAAATTCCCTCCGAAGTTGATGGAAAAATGTCTGTCTTCCGCGATGACGTCTTCCGCGACTTCAAAAAAGTGGATTGAATCGAGGTAGGGGTTACTATAATGTTTTATTCTACCCTCTGTTTTACATCATTATGTTGGTGGAATGATATGATGGTTTTTATCAATGTAACGAGGATGGTTCGGACCGCACAAACATGGCATGACCCTCCCCTTTTTTTCTGTTTGATGACATCTGAGGCAGAACTGAAGGGGCGCGGTGTCGTCTCACTGCACCAGAGAATAACCGCGGCCAGGATGACCGCGACGAATTATAGAAGCACCGCGGTAGGGAGGGATGCGGCGGATGAAGAGGCGTGGCGCCGTGAAACTGCGCTGTGGAGCCGAAGGCCGTGACCAGGCTGGCCCGCTGCGGTGGTGGACCGGTGCCGTCGCACCGGCCGCGTGAAGGAAAACCGCAGGCCGCATACGCGGGCTGCTTGGATAGAATAATCGGATGGCTACTAATGGTTGGGCTGGAGTACCGCAGTGACCGTAGGCGCCGCGCGGAGAAGACCGTGGCCCGCTTCCGGGGGCCGCTCTGCTGGGCGAACCGGTCAACTGCCAGCCAGCCGAGATAGAAACCTGCGGCTCCTGCATGCGCCGTGTGAGGAGAACCACGGCCCACTATGTGGGCCCTCTGCGCTAGACAGAACAAGACGACTATGACCGACCGAGCATGGCAGAGGTGACACCACCGGGCGAACCAGA
This sequence comes from Viscum album, assembly GCA_963277665.1. Taxonomy (NCBI): domain Eukaryota; kingdom Viridiplantae; phylum Streptophyta; class Magnoliopsida; order Santalales; family Viscaceae; genus Viscum; species Viscum album. The sequence continues at coordinate 1,756,145,798 of OY728159.1, read as the reverse complement.
CCGGCCTGTAGCGCAGGCCGGGTCCGTAGGTGGGCTACGCCCCATCGGGCTGGGCCGACCCCCCATCGGTTTGGACCAGCCAAACCGGGTCGGGACGACCCCCCAGCCATGTCGGACCTGCCGAGCCAATTCGGGCTGACCCATCGGCCCACTGGGTTTGACGGGTCGGGCCTGTCTTCGCTTAGATTCGAATATCTTCAAGACCACACGTATGATTAATGTGCCCTCTGCGGTACTGGGACCCTCGGGATGAGGAAGTCCTTTTTCTATTCTCATAGTGAGTTTTGGAAAAAATTGGAAAATGACCGAGTTTGGATTGAGCGTAAATCCAACCGGGAACCTAGAACGGAAATGCCAATAACTCTCAGACCGGGCATCCGATTAACACGTCGTCTGCCACGTTGGGGTTCTAATGATGAAACAGAACTTCGGGATACATAAAATCAGGATGTCATGATAGTTGATGTATCAAAACATGACTCAAGGAGCAGATGCTCATGTAATTGAGTGTGCTATGTGCAGGAACCCTAGAGTTGACTGCGACGACTACTGTACTGAATCCTACGTGGGTTAAACAACGATGACCAGTGTACCGGAATCCTACGTGGGTTCAATAGTGATGACTACTTTACTGGGATCCTCTATGGGTCCGGTAGTTCTAACATTTGTTCCTGTATCCTGTGTGGGTCTGACAGAATAGCTGGTCCGGTATCCTGTGTGGGTCTAATAGCTTAGCTGATCCTGTATCATATGTGGGTCTGACAGCTTTGATGAATCAGTCACTACATCTGATCATCTATATCCCTCTACGAAAGATGTATACCTGTGTAAGATGAGTCATGACATTCAACCAATATAATCTATGTGATTGACTTTACTTCCTTTTTGAATTGGGTTGTGTTTGGACTTAAGAGTTGGAGCCAGACTGTGACTGGAAACTTTGGTATATGTATGGGCATATAACTAATTATGGTTGGTTGATACTTCGTAATCATATTTTTCTACTGTGGTTTATCCATTGTGGATTCTGGGATACCTTCGGAGGTCTTGGGGTCCCCTTCTGAGTATTTTTATACTCACCCTTGCACGGACTTCGCCCACACCTTATTGTGTTCTGTGCAAATGACGGACGATAGTGATCAAGGCTTAGGGTGACGGACGAGAGACTGCTCGGGGCTGGACTAGACGGGATGTACCGCAGGGACGAGTTGATCGAGTTCTGTACATACCCTTCAGGTAGGATTCCTAGGCAGACAATCCAGGGGTTTTTTTCCTTTTTAATTGTACATATACTTGTTGTTCAGTTGGGTTCGTATACTTGCCCACTAACGTTTAGCACACCTTACTTTTCTATTTTAGTACTTGTTGCCTTTACTGCTTGTGTTCATACTGTGTGTGTTATAGGTTAAAAGTAAATGCCTTCCCTTTTATCAGGATTACACCTTTGGTGCTAGTTTGTATCCCCTGACCTATGGAAGGAGGTCTTGGGGTAGTCACGACACAGGCCCTGAGGACGGGTCGTGACACATTTTTCCATAATACACAAACTATCTGTTGGATTCTCCCCCTCTACACACTCTCAATGATATGTTACACACATATCAGATACTCTTAAATGGATGCATCAGTCTCAAGCTCAATATAAACCACATCAATCACATGAGAATTGTTTGGGTGAGACTTCCAATGACGTGACACAAGAAAAAATCATCCATAGAACTGTCCCTCTGTGAAGATCCAATCATTCGCTAATAGCACAGTTTTTTAGATATCCTTAGATGGTCCAACAAACATAGGCTCCATCATTCCCCATCTATGTATCCTATGTTGAGACAATATAGGTGACACCAAAAGGAATACATGATCACCATATATAAAATATTGTGATTTTCAAATTATATAAGCATATGACTTTTTTGTACTCTAATTTCTAGTCATATACTTTTGAATCAACTAGACAATCTCAGGCATCTTGTATATGAGATTTTTTCACAACAGCTCTGACATACAAGGATCCATCTAACATAACGGTTATCTAAAAGTCCTACCATAAATAAAATGATATGTTTCCATCTGTATGATTACATTATAACATTAGTAATATTCCAACTCCACCAAATCCATGTTCTTTTCCGAGGACCCACACGAGTCTAGAAAACAAGTTCACAATACATCCTTAATCACCTTTTTGGTACATTCTGAATTCCCATATATATGTGTGTGGAATTTCGTACCAAGGAAAAACTATGTACCAATAACCTTCATCCAGACATTCTAGATGACCAAAATAAGTTGAGGGTCACAGTTTGAAATAATACATAGGGGCTCGTCGTGCATATGGACTATCACCTGAACATACAAATATCTCATCTTCTCAAATAAGAATGTATCTGTTGTATGTAAAACATGTTATACTTTCCCTAGTCATCCCAAACCCACCAATATGACATCATTCTTCTGAGGCATCATCGGTGTAACAACTCAAATGTCCATGGTAAAATCATCCCAATTACATTATGGAATGGGAAACAATTGTAGTAAACCACTAGGTCATTGATTCTTAGCATTCACCTATTGATATGTGTATCTTTGTGTTCCAAACCATTTTGCCTGTATTTTAATTTCCAACAACAAATAATATCATTGTTTTCCACCCTAAATGTTGGTAACACCTAGATTCACTACCCACCTTGAGGCATGAAGTTCAAACATTAACTACTCTCACATACTTATAAGCACAAAATTTTTTTTTCTCAAATAAAAGTTCTCACCCTCGTTGATGGTCCAATCTAAAGTTGACCCCCATATTCTAGGATTTTTTTCAAGGATAAATTTTTTTATTCTCATACTTATATTGTTTTATTCCACTCAAATGTGTATACCCTACTCAATATTATACAAGATACATATTCTCGGTAATCTCATAAACCAAAAAATTCTTCTTATCTAGTAATGTAAACATTTTTGATTATTTACTCGAATATGGAACATCCTAATTATGAGATTTCATCCCTATGGAATCAAAAAAACTATTTTACATCTTAGGATTTTATTTTAGCTCAAAATAAATTGACTACACATACTTTACCCACCTATACTACCAAATATACTAATATCATTATGAAAAGATTTAAATTTTACTCCTATAATTGGTATACAACATAAACTTTTATCCAAACTTATAATGCCTCCAACACTAATCATAAATTACAAAAACTAGATTTAGGCCATGTGTAAGGTAAATTTGTTCACCTAGTCTAAAATTCTATGACCCATACACCATAATTTGATCTCTTAGGATCAAAACTGCTCCAAGACTGATACTGAAAGCATCAAAAAACACTGTATATTCCTCCCTGGCACCGGTAGGATGAGGATTGGCTCCATTTTCAGGAACATCATCATCTCAAGGAAAGAATTATCACATTATTCAAACAATTCAAAATTTTCCCCTTCTTGGTCAAGGGAGAAACTGGTGCATCAAATCAAGAAAATTTCTTGATAAACCTTAAAGAATATCCTGCTAACCCCAAAAATATTTGGATATCAAAAAAATACATGGTTTTATCCAATAAAACAGCTACTTTAACTTTATCTCATTATACTGACAAAACATCTTCTAAGATGATGTGACATATGAAGTTTTCCTAATCAATCCAAAACTCTAAAATATATATATTGGATTATTGATGATTTCCTATCAGTATACAGAAGATGATTTCAATATTTTGGGAATGATCATATTTATTATTGTAGTACACCAATAATTTATCCACTAATACAAAAACAATATGATCTAAAATGGATGGAATATTTGGTTCATTAAGTCCATAATCATTTCCGGTAAGTTTTTCATCCCGAAAAACATCATGACTAAATCATGAATCCATACCTTCTTCATAATGTAGACGTTATTATATCAGATGGTTGAACTCTCAAATGAGGATACCCTTATCAAAATTCAATCTTGGAAAAGGCATAATCTCTCCTCAACTATGAAAAGATATGGTCGATAAATGTATGAGGGTACATGTTCATCATAGTCATCTGGTTCAAATTCCAGTAATCAACATACAAGCATAATGTCTTGACATCCTTTTCAGCAAGAAAGGCTAGTGAACACCAAGACAATGTACTAATATGTACAATCCCCTTATCCATTAAATCATACAACTATGTCATGATCTCTTGATTCTCTATGGGTTCTATTATTTTTGGTGGAATGGAAACTGAATCATCCCCCAGTGTGACCTCAATCATAAATTCCTAATCTATATCAGGTCATAGTCTAATAAAGTCTTCCAGAAACACATCATGAAACTATTCAACTATGGGTGAAAATAAATTCTACATCACACTCCCATCATCCTAAAATATACTAGAATCTTGGCTAATGAGATCCCCTAGTTGATAATTAATTGGAAGAGCATCACCAACCTAGATATTCCATTCTCCACGATGAATATAATATTCAGTTTCGTGAGACATAAAAGTCACTCTCTTGTGATTACAATTTTTATGGGGTCGGAATATTATTAACCATAAAATATAAATAATTGGTCCACAACATGAAATTTAAAGGATGCAGGGAACCCATCTAAAATGATACTCTTAAACCTCAATAGAACACCATTTGAACAAAATGATGCCTCTTGATCATACTCCCCAAAATCTATCTATCATCATCACCACACTCACAAACTCCAGCACCAGTATTAAACAATTAATAAATTGTAATGATATAAATTAATAACAGGAACAAGTATCAAATAATATACTAGAAATCATAGAATTTACATGAATAATACATCTATATATCGAATGTCCAACCTCAATATCCACCAATGTAGGATTAATGGAATGTAAATTCTCTACCCCTCTTCCCTATGTTGTAGTCTATTTCCCCAGAAATGCACCACTATTCTGATACAGTCGTTCTTTACTAGAACTTCCATGTCTACAACCTCTGTCTGCATAACCTATATAACTCTATATTTCATACTAATAAGATGTATAAGAACTCTTTATCATACCATGTTTCTATTATGATTAACCATCATTACCCTCGGATACTGGTTGCATCAGAACCATTATAGTTTTTCCACCTTGTTTTAGTATCGGCACACTACTAGTGGGTAGGGGAAATTCCTATGTAAGTGTCTAGACAAACCAAATTGGTTAAAGAAAACTTGAGAAAGGTCATTTGTTACTTACCCTTCCCCTAGCTACTTATATTTCTATCACTCTAGAAAACATTCTCATAGTGACAGTTTCTACTCTCAGAAGTCGTACCTCCTGACAGTCGATTACAGACCACCATTCCTCCAATAAATGCCAACTTTAGGTTCCCCTGTGATATGAGGTCATATTTCTCCAATTCTGATAGATTTTTCATTATAAAGATGTTAACCTAAGAAAAACTTTCACATTTATGAAAATCCTAAAACTGTTTTTATCATGTAACCTCAACCCCGTCCAATGTTGGAGAAATGTGATTAAAATATTTAAATTATCAATCATAGTCCATAATGGACATATTACCATATGTAAATCACATGAACCCAACATTACTCAATTATTTGAGGGTCTCATGACAATATTTCTTCTAGAACAACTCTTGAAATTACATCCAAAAGATGTCCACTAGTTTTCCATTCCGAGTCTTGATGTCTCACTAACACTTTTCTTGAGAACATTACATATAATCTAATATCATGACTCCTTTCATAGAAAGAGTCTCCATGTGGTCATGTATAGTCTAGGTGGAATCCATCTAGACCTCTTCTGCCTCAGGTCCACCCTCTATAGGGAAGGTCATAGGATGCTGAAACTGGATGTCCTATGTTAATTTGGACATGCTTTTCATAACCCTCCCTAGGTATCTTCCCATAAAATGTGTGATGCGAGAAAAAAGTGTCATAGAACTATTCTCTGACTTCCATTCTGGACAATATCGGTGCCTCAAGTTCCATTGATGGAGGAGCATTTCCATCCATAACATATGATCATTATATCAACAAAAATCTTAATGGAAGAATAACTCTACAATTCCAATATACATATCATGAAACCTAACCCAACATTATTAAATTTAGGTATGATGAAATAACTATAATCGAAATGAATTATTTTACCCAAACACTACCACATGATCAAAACTAATGTTATTTCACTACCCTCAACCATCATACTTCTTTTTTATCATTAATAAGGGTAATCTAATATCATTATTCAAGTATCATTAGTCACCTATTTATTCACATCATAAATAAATATTTATGTTTTCAATTATATATGAATAACTATCTTCAGTTCAATATCACTAGAATTGAAAAATAGTTCAATTTTAAAACATACCTACTATTAGAATTTTCCACGTGTGCCTAAAATGATGCATGTTAAAATGGTTCCTGAGTGCCTAGAATGATCCATGCATACTCAAATATCATTCCATACAGAGTCACATGTATAATGTCATATATTTAATGAATAAATAATCACATGATGCAAAACTTACATCCCTCGATGTGAAATAAAATTGAACTACAACAATAAAAAATCAATAGAAATAATTCCACCATGCGTTCTTGGATTTTTCCATCGTACATGGGTTAGATACATACATTCATGTGATCATAATCCCTTATTATATCATATTATTCTCATATCTACCACTACCAAATAATACATCAAATAAAAAAAGAAACTAATTTGATACCACTTTGTTGCTTTCTTGTCGGGGTGCCACACAATGGTGCCCCATGCGGGATTGCTATGTTACCTAAAGCGTGCCTGCATATACGCCAGAGGCTTCTGGATAACAGTTGGAGTCAAATATTTTTAATAAGGAGACTATAACCACTTTTTCAAAATATTAAAACAGTCGAAATAAATTAGAAATTTCGAAATGACATAACCAATAACCAAAAAAATCTTGTATCACATGATAAAAAAAACAAACATAAAATATCCAAAAATCTATTAAAGACATGTAATTAGAAATTTTTATCATGTTTCAATATGAAAAAAAAGTAAATAAATACACTAGTAACACCGATGAATATACTGACACCATGTCCAATTCCCCCATCTATGCTCCATCCCAACTCATCCATCTAACTTGGGGCCTTTCCCTTTATACTGTCCTGTAAAGAAGAAGTCTATTTCGTCACTGATCTGGTAGCACAAGTAGGGTGTGAGTATAACTCAGTCGACCTCCACCAATAGAGTCTAGAAAAATATCTAATCAATAAAAATTTATAACGTTTTAAAAATAATAAAATACAATGCATATGTAAACAATTGTCTCCTTTTTAATTATTCTTTAATTAACCACATAACCCCTGGTTCTCGAGGACACCAATACCCTAAATTCCTACTTTGACCTATGCCATAGTTTGAACCATTTTATATATTCAATTAAAAATTCATTATAACACATGGGATTTTATTATCCATTACATTGAAATTCATATTATTGAAATTTGGGACCATAGTCCAATGAAAATTTTTTGGGTCTAGCTCACCATTTCTAGGTCCATATGGGTATTTGAGGAATTCGTTCATGGAAAAAAAATTATTTATCAATCAATTAATGAAATGTTCTTTTGATGCAGTATTCTGTGTTTTACACTCACTTATCACTATGTGATTTTAATGAAACAGTCTATATCCCAAACACTTTTATCAATTTTCTATAATAGGATTTTGATGTAGCATTCCATGTCACATGCATGAATATCAATCAATCAGAATTCCACAAGTATGATAATATTCCACACATATCATATTTTCATAAACATCAAGGAAAAACAACATTACCCTTCTTTTCAAACAATATAATTAAGGTGTACCATTTCAATTATTAATTCAAACAATAAAGTTTAATTCATTAAATAACATGTTATAATATGATAAACACCATTATTTCATTTACCTTAATTTAATCAAATATTACATTAAACCATTTAAGTTAATCAACAATATAAAAATACACCTTTTCAGTTAATTCAAAATATCATTAATTTAAAAATTCACATACCCATTAATTAACAAATTAAACATTTAATTAATCTATAAATTACACAATTACAATGTCCCATTAATTAATTTACTAATTAATTAATCCAATTAATCAATCCCAATATCCCATTTATTAATTCACCAATCAATTAGTCCAATTTCAAAATAACAATATCCCATTGAATAATACACTAATAAATTCATAAGATTTGTCATTTCCTTGTATCCCAATAATTAAACCACCAATTAATTAATCCAATTTCACAATCCCAATATCCCATTAATTAATTATCCCATTAATTAATTTATATTCACAATCCCAATACCACATTTATTATTTCACAAATTAATTAATCTGATTCTCTGATGCCAATTGTCTCTATTCCATCCCATTCCATTATCGCATGAAAATTAAAATTATGCCTTTCAATATCAATTTGAATTTCCTAAAAATTGAAATTGAAATTTCACAATTACATACATGTAATAAAATCATTACTATGGGATATTAAATTTATACCACCTACCTCATGATTGTTCCCAAATGCTCACCAATAAAAATCCCCAATTCAGGATTAATGATTAAGAACATGAAAAATAATGAGATCTAGATCCAAAAACCTCGTTCAATGACCAAAAAATAAGGATCCATTAATCATATTTTAAAACCATTTTCTATAGAAGATATATCATTCCTTTTTTATCTGAATAGAGGATTGTGAGATAATGTTCTCATCGAGAAGAAACAACATACTGATAAAGGTAATGATCTTCAATATGGACATTAAATAATCAATAAAAGATTTCTAAAGTCCTTTTAATCCATCTAGTAGCCAATAAAATGAGAGAAACCATTTAGGACTGTGTTAGGGTCAATTTTCCATGAATTCTAGGTTTTTGGGTTTTTATAATCTATGAATGGAAGGTTTAGAATCTCTCAGGCTTGGTTTCTTATATGGGGAACATGGTTTCCCCAAATCGTACTCCCTAACTATGTGCCTGACCCATGGGTGTCATATAGTTACCTCTAAGAGGGTGAAATATTTTAAATACAATACGATATATATTACAGTCCCCTCTGTTTGGGTTCGCATAGTTTTCCAGGTTGGGTGAACGGTTTGGGAAAAATCTATTCCAACCTTTCCCTTCCTCTCATCCTTCCAAAAATCTTTAATATTTACCAAAAAATACCATGCTAATACCAAAAAACTACTAAATAAGAAGAAAATTAGTACATGTGAACATTACCAAGACATCTATTAAAAATTTTGGGATCTAATTGAAAATTTTAATACTTTGGTTGTGCATTGATAAATCTCCACATCTTATCAGACACAAATAAATAATGATAAATTTGTTATACCCAACGCACTAGAAATAACTTCTAAGGAATAAAGAGATCATTAATGGAGTTATAATTAATTTCTTAAATCTATATTTATAAACAAAACCAATATGGTTATAAAAATTTATACAATATAGAAAATATTTATATCATGAAATAATGCATTAATTAAAAAGACCCACACATTGCATAGATAAATAGTACATCTTAAAAAATTAATATTCATTACATAACATAAATTTATTTTTAGAATAGTTTAGGTCTAATTATATTGGAAACATGTACATGTAAAAAGATATAATATAAGTGAGATACATCATTTCCCACAATGTTCATCATAAGTAGAAACCCACTTATATATATCATGAATAAAACCCTTCATCCAAACTTTTGTAAATGAATCATAAGAAATGGTGAGATTATATTCTTAGTTAGGGTAAATAAAGGATATATCAATATATCAGGAGTATAAGGGTATGAAAATATTATAATGAATTAACAAAATTTACCCGTAATGTCATAGATCATAAACTAGGTACATAGAATAATTATTGGCAGTTTATAAAACATTCTTCATAAAGGAATCAAAAAACATGAACCATGAGATAATAACATTGGCATAAGGTATAAATTTTTGGAATTTAAAAAATAATAGAGATTCATTTCCTTATCAGTAAAGGATCTTGGCCAAGCCATTAATTGTGGAATGGGTTGACTCCCCAAACCATCATAATAGTCAAGGTTCACTAACATGATTATCATATTGGACTAAGTCCAATACTGAATTTGGATCACTAACTATTCCAGTCTTATTTATTTCTTGGGATATCAAAATTTAACCAATTCATTAGAGAGAGATATATTTCCAACTCATAAAATAATGAAATTATACAAATTGTTTGTATATGATTATAAAAAATATATCATATCATAAACCATTAAAATATATAGGTTTCATATTCATTTCAACATATAATTACCTCTGTAAAGAAATAAGTTTCATTATCCTTTCATTATTTCATAAAATCATAAACCATGAAAAATTTAGCATGTTTCAAAATAATTTTATCATGGTATAACCCCATGGGGGGTATATATGTTATATACACATCTCATCATTATAAAAAACCCAATCCATAGAAACAATAAGAATGGTATACATTATTAATATCCCATGGAATGTATAAGTAACAAAAAAAAGATTTTATATTGGATGAATAATGATTTTGAATTTCACATGGGAAATTTTATGAGGAAGATGAATTTTCATTGAAAGTAAATTTTTAATACTAAAAATTTGAAAAAAGGAAATAGTTTTCATTGAAAAAAAATTAAAACTTATAATGTAAGCTTTAAATCATTTAAAACATTACATTAAGAAAATATCATTTATACTCTAAAAAACATTCAACACATTTTATATTTTCATTATATTATTCTTTAATAATAAAATTTGATATATATAAAATATTATTTAATAAATTGAGTGGTCATGATGGTGGAAAATTTTATTCATGTCGTACATGTTTACATGAAATAATAATTTTATATTTTCAGTAAAATCCAAACATATATGGAAGTTGAAAATGAAATGATCATTCCATTTAGTTTCTTTAAATAAATTTAAAAAAATTATAATATTGAATTAAAATAATATTATTGGAACATTAAAATATTCTGATAATATTTTTAGAAATCATGGTTACTGAAGAGAAGGGTTTTTTGACTTAAGATTTAAATAAATCTAGTTTTCATGAAAAACATTATTTTAAAATAATTAGTGTAAAAAGACGGGAAAATGAATGGGAAATATGTATTATCATTAAATAAAAATATGAGGATAAAATTAATTAGTTTCCTAGGATATAAATTATATGATTTAATTATATGATTCATAAACATATACATTACTCATATACAATTATATTATATTATAAAACCCTTAATACCTTGGTGTCTTTTAAAATAAAAGAATTTTTTGCAATAACATTGAGTACATATTTTTATATCATCATAATAAAAATATTCATGATACTAAATGTAAATTTGATAATGTATACACCTCATATATGATAGTAGGTGTGTAATATAGCTTATGTTTCAAAGAAATATATTTAAGATAATGATCTCTTACCACTATATATCTTCTGAACTATAAAACCCATTAAATATATATCCTAAAACAGATTTGTAAATCTAAAATATTCTAATGAGATGAATCCAAAGATACATTAATGGGATGTATATACACTATATATAATAAATAGGCGGTGGATATGATATATGTCTCACAAAAGTAAAAAGTGAGATGGAAATATCATACCATAATTCTAAACATCCTTCATACAGATTATAACCTACTATATAATAAATATAAATTTATTACTTATAGATTAAAATTAAATTAATTATAAATATTTACAAACCTATATTACTTATTTATTAATATTTATTACCCATTTATTAACAATTAATAATTTAAGTGACGTTTCAGGAAATAACTTCATTGTTTTTCATATATATCTTGATTATTTATTTTGGTCCAATTAAATTGATCACGGATCCATTATATCATTATATTTTAATATGATATATATATCATATAAAAATATTATATATTTATTTATAGTAAGATATAAACAATTGTGTTGGAATATTAAATACATCATTCATAGATATGGAAGGTCATCCAAACACATTAACGTTGTTTCTTTGTTCTTGAATGATGTAATAAGAAAGGTAAAAAATATTGTTCCCTTAAAATATCAAATTTATTTCATATAAATCCCAAATATGAATTTAATTTAATCTAATAACCTTTAATTAAAATCATTAGTTAAAAATTAATCACATCGCTTCGACAGATAGTAGTCCGCCATATATTTGGATGACATTATCGTATCTCCCACTGAATGGAAAGTATAAATTTACATGATTAATAGTAAATAAATACGTATTATTATGTTAAAAATATCATATATATTCAATTAATATTTTTTATTACTATCAATGTAAAAAATAAATGAAAAATAGTTTACATCAGCTCACGAAGTGGTATTTTTCCAAACACATGATCAACATTATTGTTTTCCAATGTGATGGGAAGTAATAAGGTATATGACTTAATATAAATAAAAAATTATTTTAATATGATATGTTTCATATGTAAACATTATTTCTATTATTATATCAATATGGGAGAGGTGGTGATGGAAAAGGAATAACACAGGTTGATGATGTGGCAGTCCACTGTACATGTTAATGATGATTTTGTGTCCCATTTGATTGAAGAAGTTAATGATTTATGTTTTTAAAATAAAATTAAAAAAATATATTATCTGTAATATAATATGGCTATTATATCAACCTATTTTAATATTATCTTATGGAGGAAATTAAATAAATATAATAAAATTCTATGTTAGATATGTTACAACATCTTCAAAGATCTTCTTTTGGTTTTCAATAAAAACTTTCTTAGGTGGGGTTTCTGACCAAAATAATTTAGGATGATACGATAGAAGTATTTAATTTGTTTTTTTATTTCATGTCCAAACTAAATGGTTTTTTAGTATGAATATGTGAGTAGAGGGTGTTTCTTTTATATGTTAGGTGGGTGGAACAATTGTAAGGTGTGAAAATGAAATGTTGTTCCCATGTTTTTTAAATGAATAAAATGTTCCAAAATGGTAATCTATTGAAATTAATGGTGATACGTTCGACATATTTCCATAAAATGGGTTTTGGAAATGTTTTTTTTAGTTTTGAACCATAATATTTTTAGTTTAATCCAAGGTAAACCAATTTTAACATTATCCACAGTAAATAATTTGTATTATTTTTATTATAAATAACGTTCTGAAATAAATTTTACCATATTTTATAAAGTAGATTATCCTTACTAAAAATCTATTTAATAAAAAATTTCAAATTAAACTCACATAAGAGGAATAAATTAATTTAAAAGTAAATCCACATATGCGATGACAAAATTGTTATCCCAAGAGAATTGTTTGAAATTTATTTAAATGTTTTGTATTAGGATTTAATATGAAATTGATTAAAATGACATAAATTAGATTAATAAATATTTAATTTATCCTATTTCACTTCCAATAACATCGTAAAAATATATTTTGGGTTTTTAAATTCATTTAAATAAATTAAAATTATTAATAGAATCCTCCATTTTCACTACTCACCCAAAAAAATCTCTTCAAGGAAAATTATCAAATATTCACTACAATATAATTTTTACATGATGATTTTAAAATTATATTTTATTATTTTAAAATAATATTTTAAAAGGTAAAATGGTTATTTTTATAATCTGTGCCAATAGGATATAAAACTACTTTTTAGAAAAATAAAAATTTAAGCATGAAATTGGAATCATTATTATATCATTTATGGTAAACGGAAAAATAAATGTAAAACATTTTATTGAATGAATATTATATAAATATCATAAAATCATTAACCTTAATTTATTTTTTTTAATTAACTGGGTTAAAACAGGTTTAGGTGCATAAAAATTTTGTTTCAGAAAAAATGTTTCCTTTATTTTCAAATAGTTTTTATTCTCATATAAAATTAGATGGTCACCAAATAAATAATTTTATATACATTTTAAAATATTATATTTTTATAAATTAATTAATCATTTTCATACCCACCATTACAGTTTCAAGGTGATAAATATATTTTTAAATATTAATATTTAAATTTTATGTCACATTTCATTTAATGTCTCTATTTCATGTTACACAAGGCGATCAATGTGTGGAGTGTAAGGAAAGATATACTCAGTGTTTCATTTAATTTCAAATATTATTGGTTTTTTTATCTCCATTTAAACTCTCTATTGTGTGTAACATAGAATATTTAAATGATTAAATTTATTTAAACAAATATTTCACAAATTATTTGTGCGTAAAAATCTACACATCATAAGTAACTATCAACCTCCCAATTTGAACTCATTTTCAGTAATTAGTGGTTTGAAATTATAAATTATATTTTTTGGAATCCCACATCATAAAATGGGTTAATTTAATTTCCCCTTGAAAAGAGAGAATAGGATGTGCAGTGATTATCTAAAATAATACATAAACTAGGATTCTATATAAGAGAACATTGGTGGGAAGTGAAGAAATAGATATAGAAGAATAAAATATAACCCAAAACAAATTGAGAGTGTTATTGAAAATGGTTAGGAGAATGTTATTGAACACTAAGTCTTATATCTCTGGTAGGTGGAAACACATTCATTCATTAGTAATGATGGAAAATTAATATCATTTTATTTCATGATCCTTTCATTGAATTTCAATAATTTCATGAGAAGATATACTTACATGATTTCACTCTGTTTAGTAAGCATAATACCATCATTTTTTGTGAACTATTCAATTTTCACTTTATCTCTAACTATAATATATGTATTTTTCATGTCTAGATAACTACTCAGGTAAAAGGATCCATAAAATCATGATGATTCATTCATTATGTCTCATGTTTTTTTAAAAAATAATTTTAAGAAAAGGTTATACAATAGGTATAAATATTAGTAATGTGAAATAATACAATAATATATATAACCTGGACATATTTTTAACTTAAACCATTATAGAAATGTTAACATTATGACAAATCCAAAATTTAATATTTTTCAACAAGTTCAATAAATTCCAAAAATAAACTAAATATTAATCTCTCAAATATCATTAAGTATATAATATTGGTGATATACAAAATATGTGAATTCTTTATTCATATATTCTACAGAATCATGGTAATAACTAGAATGACCATATTCCCTCAATAATAACATACATTCATCCTCATTCCATAGAGAAACCATAGATTACATAACATGTTTCATAAGCCTAAAAAATATTGTAAGCACTATCTTGGATAACATAAAATGATTTATAAGAAAAATGTATAATTATCTACATGTTTATCAAAACCATTCATTTTAATTTAATCATATTCCTCATATCATTATACCAAAATAATAATATAAGTATCAAGAATAAATTAGGGGTTATCTTCTCTTAATAATTTTATTCATAAAATATAAACATGGAATTAAATCATTTTTCTCCGTCATAATTTCTATTCAACATATTCTTGAAAATCCTTATTGAGGATCGTATACTGAACAATCATTATATAAATTGTGATTAATATACATAAATTTTTAACATCCATCAAATAAAAACATACATCATCCCAATTCATTATCAAACCATTAATCCGGGTTCATCATCTTATTACTCAACAAATCCTTCCATCAATATGAAATATAAATCACATACTAAAATTCAACACCCTCAATTTAATTATTTTTATTATGTTTAGAAGATATAATAATTATAGTGAAACTCCATACCATTTATTTTTCCTTCATTGTCCCTTTATGATCTGTTGTATAACCAGTAATCGTACAACCTTCCTAGTTCCCTTAAATTCATATCCACCAAGGATAATGAACTATATAATCCCAATATGTTACAAATCTAAAAACATTCATCCATTAATAATACTTTAAGGAGACGACTTTTCCCATTCATTGTATTCACTGAACTTTTCGTTTTCTCTCATAAATTTCTTACTCTCTTTAATTCTTCTACACACATCAAAAAACATCTCATTCATTTGAGATATCCCTTTGAATTTATTTTACAACATTATAAACATATATGAAATTGTATCTTCGTTGTTCCATGGTCTTCACCAACCACGAACTCAATGAAATATATAAATATCTTATTTTGTTAGTTCAAGTGTTGTTTAATGTTTAATTTGATAATATTATATCATGATAATTGATTAGGCACAATCACAATATCCATTACTCTAGGAATCACTACATTTTGATCGTCAATAAAACATTTTCATTCACCTGTAACTTTTACCAAGTCTCTTTTGGTTCCTTCTATTGAAAAAAACCAAAATGAATAGTGTAATAAATAATAATTATATTTGGGAAACAAAAAATCATAAAAATCACATATAGGATTTCTAAATAATGAAAGCTTTTTTATTCCATGAAGCATTAGGCTTATCACATGCCATTACTAATCCCTATTTAAATCCATCAATATGGTTCAAAAAAAGATTATAAATATCCAAAGAATATCAACTTGGAGTTTAAAACATGGCATGAAGTAAGTCCCATTTTAATACACCGAGTGTTGATTGAGTCCATGTCAGCACTCCCTTTTAAGAGTTATTACATAAGGTACCTCTGTTCCAGATCTATATTCACTTTTAGTATCCGTACAGGGATATTGTTTTTTGAAACCACTATATCATTCATTTTTAAAAATTATAGTTCATTTTACTATACATGGACTCATCCTTTGACATATCCTTCAACATATACCTTGAAATATCATTAAAAATATCCATAGTGTACCCCTAACTATTTCAAATCATAGTTTATAATTTTTAATTAACTCATTCTCTAATAATGAAATCAATGACCGAAAAATTACATAAATAAATATTACATCTCAATCAAAGAATATTCGTTACATAAAAAAATTTAAACTAAAATAATTTATGTATAGTGGCTTTTTTTACTTTGAAATGTAAAAAAATGTCTTATAAGTGAGCTTTAGTATCTCATAATATTCTATTTATAAATTATACAGTTTTCAAACATATCATTCTTAATAATATTCATCATAACCATGGTGAAGGAAACATATGTATTGTTGGGGTCATATTCTCAATAATAGAGAGCATAGTAGATATCTATATATAATGAGTATATGTGTTTTTGAACATAATAATAAAATTATTAAACCATTCCATGCATATCATAGTATATAAACTTAAGTCATGGATTAAATCATGGTAGTTTATAATTCATGATTCCTAATGGAATCCAAGAACACGAACTACGAGGACATGTCATTAGTATAAGGAATAGATTTTTGGAATAAACATAAGAATAGAAATCCATTTCCCTGGTATTTAAGTCTCATTTAAAAGGGTATTACAGTGGAAATGTTTTAGTAACCAATCCATTGTAGTAGTGAAGGTTCACTACGAAGACTGTCATAGTTGTTAATGTCTATTAATGAACTAGGTTCACACTCATTCGAGTCTTACTTATCTCATGGGATATTAGTATATTCCTAATAAATTGGAGGGATATGTAGTTCTCACCATTTAAATAATTAAAACCATACATGTTTGTTAATAAATATAATAAAAAATTAAACATATCGGAATTCTTGAAAGGAAATGGTTTTCATAAACATTTATTCAGAAGAAAACCTATGGAAAACAAATAGGGTTAATAATCATTTATTATTCTTATCTATGTTATTTATTGGTAATGAAAGTCATTTTAAATACCATTTTATCATGGTATATCCCATGGAAGAGAAATGGGTTTCATAAAAAACATTTATTTGTAAGCGTTAACCACTCAAAGAATGAATAATAATGGAATATGTGGATTATATCCATATTAATGATTAAATAACATCAAAAGATGTCATATTGGTTGGAATATGATTTTGATAGATGAATTAGAGCATTTCTTGAGGAAAATATTTTTTCATTAAATGATTTTTTTTAAAATATATTAACAAATTATTTTTTGATATCATTTTATTTATAATAATATTGAAATGATACAAAGGATTTATAAGTAATTTATAACACTTATTGGGGAAAATAACCTTACAAATTTAAAATTATCTTTTAAAAACCTAAAAATTTTCAAAAAATGTTAATTTTAAAATATACATGGAGAATTATAATAGAATATTTGATTCATTTAGTTTTCATGACGTCAAAAAATATTTATCATTCCATACACATTGAAAACAAATATTCTACAACTGTTTTTATATAAATTCAAACTGGTCCTCTTTTTTAAAAACACATGAAGATTCCTTTTAATTTTTTTAAAATGATAAAAAATTGTGAAATTGAATTTAAAATTTTATAGATACAGATTAAAATAATTAGAAATCATTTTCTGAAAACATGAACATTGAAGAGAAAACGTTTCTGACCAAAGAGAGAAACATAATCGTTTTTCTTTAAAAACATTCTTTTGAAATATTTAATTTAATATGTGATTTAAAATAAGGGAAAATTTTATTTTAATGAAATAACTAGAGGATAGGAAAATTCGTGATCTTAAAAAACTATAGACCATAATATTTCATCATTAGAATAAAAAACATAAACAATCTTGATGAAAGAAGATATTTTATTATAAAACTGTTACCTCTTTTTTATCAATTGAATTATAGGCGCTATTAAATAATAACATTAAATTAAACTTTATTATATTTAAAATATAGATATCCATGATATATCATGTTCAATAGACATGATTTACACCTCATACAATAAATTTGAGGCATTATATAACATGTGTCCCATAGAAGGAAATTTGAGAAAAAAATACCCTTACCACATTATTAAATTTTGGAAACTAAACCCCATGAATGAGACAGTGAAAAATGAATATTTAAATACAAATAAAATTTCGGAGAGGCATAAAAAATATATTTTTGTGAATCATATAAACCAAATAGAAGAAATGTCTTTTTATTATGAAACATGTTTCATAGATGTAGAAATTGATATCAAAATTCCTTTCTATAAGTCTCAAAATTCATTATATACATTAGAACCTCTCTTATAATGTTTGTTGGAGTGAGAAACTCAAGCGGGGGTAAATTTACTTCTAAATAAATATTTATATTAAAATTAGAATCCCCTTATTAAAAAGACATGACCATATAAACAAAATATAATATTGATTAAAGAATGACCCTTTTAAAAGATTTATTATATAGTGATTATGTAAATGTTAAAATAATGATAAAACTATCATAGATTTTGAAATAAATTTAAATATCCAAAACATATATAAAAAATATTAAATATTAGTTATCAATGTAATAGTTTTGTTTATATATTGAATACAATTTTGGTTTTCAGAATAAAAATCTAAATAATAGGGATGAATAAAAAAATTCGTTCTTAGGATGAGACTTAATCCACTACACATGGAAATCACATGCTACCAAGAAGATTATAATGATAATAATCATACAGATCCACAACCTGGATTATGTAAACAATCAATTGAAACACACTATTTTGGATAAGAAGCATCTTCCACAGTTATATGAGGGATGTAAAAAAGTACAGGCCACACAAGGACATCTTCTTTAAAACACCAAGGGAAATGGATGTAAATTGAAAAGGATAATAATTAGTATTCTATAGTTAGGTTTAGGAGAAAATATCTATTTGAATAACAATGAAGTAACACACTTCTCAAAAAGTAGAATAGGAAAACCAATATAATATAAAGAGAACAATAATGTTTAGTCTTGTATGATCAAAAGATTTGAATTTCATAGTTTAGATTTGATGAGCAGTTCATGATTATTTTTTGAAATTTATAGAAAATAAATGGATTTTTTTAATTTTAATGAATGTTCCCCCTAAACACTTTTGGTATCTCAATCAATCTCTATAGTGGATTGTATTCTTTAATGAAAATGATCTTTATAGGAGATGAATAAGTAAGCATTTACAAGATTATGGATTCAATCAGAGGATATTCAGTATACTTTTCAAATTGTTATCATCGTTCCACCCATAGAGAGAGAGATAGAGATGATCCATCACATAGTTATATCATTATAGATTAAAATAGATCCACAATCCACTTATAGGATTTGACTATGTCATTAAGACCTGGTCAATTTATCCTTGATTATAAATATTTATTAATCCATTGACATTATAGTCCTTGGACAAAAAATGGTAGTATGATGTTGGTGGAAAAAACACTTCGGGAAGTATCTCATACATGCGTTATCTCATATGAAATGTATCTACAGTCATGGTGACTCAGAGTCTAGTGGTTTCTATAATTCTAATGGTCATATGTCCTTATTATAGATCCTCTTGTGGTAACAATCCTTCTGGTGACTCCAATGCAAGTAAAAACTCTAATTGTGACCCCACTAGTGGTATCTCATCATTACCTGTGACCCCTATCTTGCAGTAACCTTCCTTAGTGGAAGCTCCTACATGGTAGTGACTTCACTCAATACCTAACTAAATTATCATAGAAACTCACTAACTTTGTTAAATACTATCATACAATATTTAAATCATTCATACTAAAACTAACAACGGTTTTTGATTGTTAAAATAAGTAGGTTCTAAACACACCCATCGTAAGGAAGTACCATCATTATTCCACTTTTTAACAATCTCAAATCATGGGATTTTATATGTCATGTACTAAAAATGTAAACATAAATAATTACATATGTATTTAAATTAAAATAATCTAATTAATAATTGATAATATATATGAGGGAATTAATCAACTATTTTATCAAATAAATTATTAAATAAATATCAACATGAATGCACATTTCTCACCATTTTGGAATAATAAAAAATAGAAATAAAAGAATTGAAATATAATGGATGAAAAAAGTTATAATTTTTATTAAAGAGAATGAAAATATAATTTAAGAATAAATATGAAAATAAATATTTCAAGAAAAATATCTCTTTTAATGACATCATCTATCCAGATAATTTATCTAAGGTAGAGGTAGGTATAACTTTCTCATTAATTTTTTATCTTTTCCTTGTGGGGTTTAAGAAGAAGTAGTAAAAATTGGAACATAGGTTGTGATGGAAGGTATAGTTGCTTCTGGAGGAATATGGTTGTGAACATGATCTAATCTTAGGTAATGAATAGCTTCATCTAGTTATAAACTCATAGATGGAAATGGTGGAGGTAGAAGAGATTCTGGCTAAGTAATCACCACAATTATATAGTTCACTAGAAATGTGGATGTTGTGAAAATAATATTTTTCAAAGGAATGGCATACCTTAAAATAATAGTTATACTATGAAAATTTAAATTTTTTTTCATGAGGTTGATAAAATCAAAATTAATATTACAACTGCACTCCATAGTAATAAAAATCTCTTTTCTCCTTCTTGAATCTCTAAAACACTAATATGAGAACCTTTAGTTCACTCACTTTTTTATGGAAATACCCCCTTATCAGTGGTATTCTCATGTTCTCTTCCATGAATTTTTAGTTTGCATTCAACTCATTATTTATATATATTTGTGACAAATAATAAATTATATTTTTTAAAATGGTGTATTTATCTTCCATATGTTCAATATAATACTCCATTACCATCTCATAGATGTACTCTCCATGATGTTGTATTTGTCTTAATTACTCTTCATGTATTTAAAGATAACCCAATGTTATACAGATTTCTTCTATAATAATCTATTAGATTATATCTATATCAAAAGGTACTGATGTGGGAGGATATGTGTTCAATGTAGAGGTAGTATCATACATGCAGTTTAGCGTCTGAGAGATAGAATTTAAAATATATGTGAAAAATTAAATAATTTTATATATTATTACTTTAAAACATTGCACTTATTTTTATAATATTTTATTCTCAAAATATAGTTCCTGAATATGAATTCATACATTTGGTTGTAAATTAGATATAACAGTCTCAACCAAATATCTTGTAATTTTTTCCTGAGTGTGGAAACTAGAGATGGCTGAGTGCTTATGAAATTATTATGATATTAAATAAAATTTTCTATTAAGGATTCTAAATAAAAATTAAAAAATCATTGAAATGATTCCAAATAATATATTCTCATGGAATCAGGTGGAATAATGATTGGAGAAAGTGGATGATCTCTATTTTAATGTGACATAACAGCCTCAACATGGCTATATATTTCCATTAGAGTAAAATTTTGTGACTCACTATATTTATAAATATGATCCACAAAGGATCCTACTCCTCTAATGGGACTATCACATTCTTCACTGTCGAAATAAATATATTAATTTCCATCACTAATATAACCAAAAGACATTTACCATTCATTAAAATATCCATAACATGGTCTAATATATGGAAGAATAGTAGATTCTATAGGAAAATGAGAAGATTCAAAAAAAAATCAGTAAAAAGGGGGATGCATCTATATGAGCTATCTGTGTGTGATCCTCTAGTTTTGTAGTATCCACTATCTCTATGTGATCATGTGATTTGGGAGACTTATCCCTCTCAATTGAATATTTATTAACATCTATAATAACAAGTGGTATAATGTTGATATCATCAAATTTGGATTGATCCTCAGTCCTGATAGAACATGATACCACTGGATATATAGGATTAGACAAAACCATTTAATTATCATGACTATCATGATCACCTAAATTCTTATTAGCTCCATCAATATGATCATCTCTATGATCATCATCATGATCATCATTTTCTCAACCATCATGATCCTCATCATATGCACCCTCATTATCATATTCAGGATCACTGTCACCATTGTTTCATTATGATCCACTTAATTATCTTCTTCTTTAGAAGAATAATCATTACTTCTGCTCCCATTTCTTGAATTATCAATCTGGTCTCTTGATGATTTTGAGGAAGATGTATTGAAATTTCATTCACTTGATACTTCAGTTTTGTCATCGTCATATGAATAAAAAATTATATTACCTTGCTTGTATAGAACTAGGTGGAAAAACTTGTCCTTATGAAATGGCCTTCAGAGATTATGGTATTTTAGGGTCACTCCCCACTTAAACTGATAATTCATCTTATTATTATTCCAGATCCATCTCAATTTTAACAATATCATTGTCATCATTAGAATATTAAAAAATATCATCTGGATTAATGCCAGGATCCATCATGTCCTTAGGTTTGGATGGATGATCAATTGGGTTGATTTAATTTTAAAATTTATCCTTATATCTCAACCAACACTTCTTCATGGAATACACCTCACATTAATAATTTTTAAAATTGTCTTTGACAAAAAGAATTCACAAAACATATCATTAGCATCTTCACCTTCAATACCAATCACTCATCATCCAAGATGGAATATATCATCTTAGGGAAGATCAATGATTTTGATATTGAAATTTTCATGAATATTTAATACAAATAGATCATCATATATATAAAAATATTGATCCTTTTTCTTTATTTTCCACATAAATGTGAAGTAAAAATCATGTTATACCATAATATTGAAACCCAATTTCTATGATAGAATATAATTTTTACAAACTTGAATAACTTTTTACACTAACAATCTTGTTCAGAATCTATAGGTATGTAGTGTGTTCTATAACAGGTTAACTATACCAATTATTCTTCATAATTAAAAAATGCACTATCACTGGGATTTATTCCTTGAAATTACGTAAATACCCCTATATATGGTATTCCTATGCACTTTCCCAATTCCCAGGAAGATAAATAAAACTCTTCTCCTACAATGCACCTTCTTATTTCATCCTCTTTATCACCAACAAAACCCAACATTATGATAGAAATAAATGGCCAAACTCAAATAATATTCATGGTTATTCATTTTAAACTATTTCATCCAGTTTTGATATTATATAACATTCAATGTGAGAATATTTCATGACAGAAGCCATTTCACTTAAATCTCATTTTCTACTTAAACAACTCGTTTCATTAAATGCATGTTTCATGAAAAAAAACTGAACTGCTGGAACATTCTTTCAGTATCTTGGATTTTTTTATCTTTTCGAAATTCGATTTTGTGGATCACTTCACGTGGTCCATTCTGATTGATTAACGTCTTGGGTGGAGAAATAGTGGAAGGAATGATGATCAATCGACTAGGAAGAGAATGTTTCAGGTGTTCAAATGTTTTATGGAAATGGGAATCATTTGGACTTATTCATGAGTTTTATTATTTAGGGAATACAAATAATAAATAACAATAAATATAAATCAATATAATTTTATTATAGATAATAGTATAAATGTTAAAAAAATGGAATCAAAATGAACAGACACTTATTTACAATAGTGACTCATCAATGGTGACACGTTTATGAAAAAAATTGTAAAAAAAGGAATAATCACTTAATTATAATGGTGACTCGTAAATGATGACTCATAAATTTATACTATTTTATGTTGACTCATAAATGGTGACACATAAAAAATGAATCATAATGTCTGACTTATCAATCCACACACATCAATAGAGTCTTATCGATGGTGACTCATCAATGGTGACTTAACAACTATGACTCATCAATGGTGACTTAAAAATGGCGAGTCACACATGGTGACCTTGCAATGAAAAATTTTCATCCAAAACATATCATTCCTAATTCATGTTTATTGTAGTTTTATCATTAATAATTAAAAGGCTTTGTGATGATTACTGAAATCATATGTTAAGTTCTTATAAATTCTAAAGTTATATCCCCCTTCAGATGATGATCTCTCCAAAATTGATTTCTTACATTAGGGTTCTTTGTATTATGGAAGGATAATGGATTTTGGAAAATGTTCATCAAACATGGGTTATAATAATTTATAAGATCAATCCAAATTATGTATCCAAAGTCTTGTGAAGTATGTTTCATAAAAAAAAATTCACAACAACTATTGCAGCTATGTATTCATCTTGAGTAGAGGACAATGCAAAAAAAATTTAACATAATATTGTTTCTTACTACACCATGGTACTATAGATTTTCCGAAAATATGAGATGTTCTAGATTTGATATATTAAATATAACATAAAACCTCCAAAATAATCAATTGAATGATTTACTAAATCATAAAATTATCTTAATAGATGTGACAATCCTAAATTAGTTTTATTTATTAGGCTATTAAAAATTCTTTTAACATCTATTACTTGTGTCTCGTTTAAATTTACTTGAAATCGGGATCATATACACACACTAAACATAATATCAGACTGAATATCAATCAAATACAGTAGACATCCAATCATACCATTGTAACTTTTTTAATCTCTTGATTGTTTTAGCTTCATCAAGATCTAGTTTATATGTAGTACTAATTAGAATATTAATTCTATTAGTTCTTTCTAAAATAAAAATAATTAATATAACTTTTTTATATTTTCATTGATTTTGAATGATTCGTTATTTATCTTGAAAAATCACAAATACATGAATGAATATAAGTTCACCCATCAAACGCATTTCAAATACAATTTTCACTAGTTTAGAAATATAAATATATATTGAATCTTTACTATATCTAAAAATAATATCATCCACATATATTTTAATAATTAAAACATATTTTGACAATTTCTTATAAAAGAGGTTGATCTACTACACCTCTTGAAAAACATCTTGAAATAATAAATATGTAATCTAATCACACCAATCTACATTATATTGTTTTAAAATATATATTGATTTTTTATCTAAAATATTATTTGGAAAATGTGACTTTTGGAATCCGGGGGGTATTTCTAAAAAAACATCATCATACATATTCCTATTTACGAATAAAAATTTAACATCCATTTTTATAGTTTCAAATCCAAATGTTATGTATAAGAATCTAGTATCTTAATGTATTCATGTATGGACTTAGATGTGATGGTTTCTACATAATCAATACCTTCTTCTTGATTATAACCCTATAAAACAAATATATCCTTGTTTCATACTATAATACACGACTTATCAACCTTTTATCTGAAGACACAGTTATTGAAAATAGTGAAGGTGTATTTAGATCTATTAAAAAGGTCCCAAACAATGTTTATTTCAAATTTATTATGTTCCTATTGAGTATAAATTACCATGAATTCATCATTTATATCATCATCGATGTTTTCTGGTTCATGTAGTTACAATAAATATTGATGTTCAATTTGATTCATAATGGAAGATCTTGTTTGTGTACCTCTATCTAGGTTTCATGTTATATCATCCAATGGGTGATTTATATGAGTCAAATAGATTTTTTAAAAGAGGGGTTTGTAGTCTCAAGATCATAATCATGTTCGGGTTTTGGTATTTCACTAGGTGATCTTTATTTATCATTAATAGTAAATTATTAATGTTTAGTATTAAGATTTAGTGTATCAAGATCATCACCAAGGTAATCTAATATACTCATAGGTTCATTAGTATTGGTTTCACAAAATTTAATGTTAACATACTCTTCTATTTCCTTGGATCATTCACTAAACACTCAACAATATTCACTTGATGTTAAATAACCATGAAAAAATCCTTGACCACTCTTGGAAGAGAATTTTTCCAAATTATCCTTTGTATGTATAATAATGTCATTGAAGCCTAAAACACTAAATTATTTAACCATTTGTTATATATTATTCTATAACTCATAAGATGTTATTTTTATGAGAGGTATAATTTAAACATTATTTATTATATAACAGGATGAGTTAACACCCTCTACCCAAAAGTAGATCGGTAAGTTATACACATATGGAATTGTATAGGATACCCCTTTAATATATAAATCTCTTCTTATACCAAATCATTTTCTATAGAGTCTTAAGATATTAAAAGTTGTGATTATAACCATTTTAAGAAAACATGATTTTATTTCTTCATTTTTAAATTTATGTCAATGATCACTTCTAAAGTTTGTAATCCAATTTGTGCTTATTTTTTCTATAGTTTGGGAATAATTAATAATGTAATAACAGGATTAACATTTAAGATCCATGTGGAATACTCAATTTTATCTAGATAAGTCATAAAAAATAACATAGGCATAATTTTTTGTACTTAAAATAGAAAATGTAGAATGTCTGAAGAAGTACATATGAACAGACAATAGAGGTTGAGAGGCTGAATCTTATTTATTATATTTAAACGAAATCTTATGTTGTTTACCTTTTTGACATGTTTCACAAGCCTTATCATTTAAGAACTCTAGTTTTGATTAATCTTTATTAACAATTTTTTAGTTAGCTTTCTAAGTGAAATAATATTGCAATGGACTAGTTTCCAATGACAAATTAATGATTAATTGTTAAAGAAACAATATAAAAAAATATTTTTAGAATATAAAAATCATAAATAAATTGAATATATATTATAATTTAAAAAATATAAAATGATTAAAACATTTTTATCATAAAAACAATGACATGAATTATTTTCAAACATTCCATTAAATCCATCATCACATAATTGAGAAATGATAAGAAGATTATATTTTAAACCATCGTCATATAATACTTTAGAAATTAATAGTGAATTAAAAATTATGATATTAAAAATGATAAGGAATTTTAATTAAGAATTTTTACTAAAAGTGAATATCCACCACAGTCATTGATCAAAATTTTGAAATTTGAATACTCACTAGTAATTTTACTAGAACACATATAGTTAAAATATCATAAGATTTTGTTGGAGGTTTTAAAATAGGTTTCCTACAAATTATTGTTTATTTAAATTATGATTTTGGTACCCAAATATATTTGGGTCTATTTATTTTAGTAATAAGAGATTTTGGAACCAAAATTTTCTTAATGGATTTATTATATTCAATATGCAGATTTAATGAAATAAATTGTAACACCCCGACCCTAGTTACCCAGAGTCGGTGAATTATTATGTAACATTGGAATGATCACAAAAGATCAAGTCTCTAAATACCGATTAGTTTAGATGCCTTGGAAACACTAGATACATTTATAAATGTTACATTATATCATAATGTGAAAAATTAGAATAACAAAGTCTCCATAGACCACACTCATATCCTCTTCTGACTATCCCTGCAGGTCATTCATAAAATACTTCTTCATATCCTGGAAAATATTAAAACATTGAAAGGGGTGAGCTCAGATGCTCAGTAAGGATAAAAATATTGCGAAAGATTTCATAAATAAACATTAACATTTAAGGAAATATATAACTAAAAAAATCCTTTTTAAACTTGAACTTCAGCATAATATGGAAAAAATAATATTAAATAATGCCATTTACTTTTTCACATGGATATTCTACTAGTCGAATAATCACATGAAATATCAATAACCACTTTCATAATGATGAAATGAATAATGCCAGACTATCATAACCATGTATCCAAGGACTCGTGCGAAGACTACAAATAAGATTTTTTCAAGGCCTTGTGCCAAGACACTTGTTTGTCTCATGAGACCTACAGATGCATTGAGGAGCTATACTGGGCTCCACCCGTCACTTATTAAGTCCAATGCATTCCTCATATGAACATTTTTAAACATATCATAAAACATAACATAATCATATCACATAAAATATGCGTAAATGAAACATAACATTTCCACATTTCAATCACAAGATATCAATACAACACATTTTTATAATAAAAAAACTTTCAAAACCTTTTACAATACGAAAATAAAAGAAAATAAAAACATGATATTTATTTTTAATTTAAAAAAAGTTAATGCTTGTAGAGGAAGCCGAAACTCAAATAATGGTCACGGCGGCGGGGAATTCGTTGTTGCCACATATATAAGAAAAAAACATTCCTTTTGTCATTTAGTAAAAATTCTTCGTATAAAAAGATTCCTTTTGAATAAAATTAAAAGTATAAGGGGTTTATACACCATATATAATAAATTTTTGTATAAAACAAAATATGCCTCAATGAATGGAGATTGAGACGAAGTCCCTTACAAATATCATTTTTCAAATAAAATAGATCTAATATGTGTATTAAATATATGTATACATAAAGAAAGTATAAATAACAGATATGACATAATAATATCATGACATAATTTTAATGTAGGAGATTAACCCAAAGAATGGAAATTGAGTTAAGAAATTCCCTTAACTCGTGTCCGACATGACTCAACCATTCTTTAACCTCCTGAATATTAAACTAGAGTTAATATCTACTTGATTAAGAACCTTTTTCAAGTTCATTATCACTTTTATATCACTTATTACAATGTTACGAAAATTATGTGGTCATTTAAGTTAATAACGGTCGTTTTGTCGATCTTTGGTACTTGAGTCAACAATAAACTTCTCATAATTACAAGTTTTTTATGTGGTAGAATATCCATTATATACAGAATTATATTCATGATGTAGATATCATATATATCATATATATCTAGTATATACATTCATTTATAATATTGCATAACATTTAGAGCTAAGAAATGAAATGCACAGTTCATGGAGACAGTAAGCCGTACGTACGCATGAACGCTACATTCATTTCTATTTAATATTTAATGGAATGAATTTATAATTATATAAAGGAATAATATAATTCCAGTATAATATAATGTATAATACCATTTACTCCATCCTTTATACATCCCACATATGGCATTAACGATTCAAATCACTTTGAGGGGACGGTAGTCCGCACTTCCTAAAATGAAAATATCGCATTTACCCATAATGGAAACCATAACGGAATACCATAAATGAAAAATACTGAATCTTAAGGAAAACATAAACATATTATATATCATATATAAATATAGTGACATCTTAATGGCCACCTTTGAAGGTGTTATATGAGTGTTGAACAATCATCGTTTCGTGAGGCAGAAATTCGCCATCCACATAAACAGTATGTTCTTTAACCATTAGATGTAGGTGTGTGTAAGTGTAGCTCGAATCCTTCTTATAAAAAAATATTAGTATATTTATGATACTGATTTTGTTACAAAATAAAGTAATAAAAAGAGTTTAAGGGGTTGGAGAAGAAAAATAAAACAAAATAACATAAGAGAATACATTACCTTAAAATCAGGTAACTCTTTTTGATTTGAGCTAAATGCTTCCTTGGGAAGTCTTCTACTCAATGTTAGGATTCTAGGAGTAATATTGGGATGTGGGCAGACAAAATGGGCATGGGTTGGCCGAGCCAAAGGCTTGATAGGTGTGGGTAAGGTGGTAGAGGTGGGGGCCTTTTATAAGAGGAGGGGAGGGGCACTCTTGGAAAGAATGAAATGTTACTTTATTATATAATGGGTTCCGGATTTTAAAGGTCCCAAACTTATATATTTCTAGGATAAGGTGATAAGGGTTCTAAATATAGTTATACAATAGGTTTTTCACAAGTTTAAGTCTTATATTTTACATTATGTTTTAATTTTATTTAAATCGTTAATTAATGAGGTAATCGCTGCATCATCACGGTGTCATAAAATATTTAATTTATTTAATATCTATAAATTTAAAAAAATATCATGATGTAGGAAATATTATTATATTTCTAATGAATATTTAAACTAAAAAATATTACTTATATAAACCAATTTAGAATTTTTTTAGTAAAACAACTCATGTTTGTGACAGTTTTATTTTAACATTAAATAAAAAGTTTTTAATGTAATTTTCCAACCAATGTGGCTCCATGGGGTCCCCAAGTTGACCCATGGATTTTTTTGTTAGTAAATGACACATAAAATATGTGTAGGAAAAGTTTAAGGGTATTTTCATATTTTTATAATATCATTTATACCATAAATTTCACTAATTACCTTTAATCGTGATTAATTAAACTTAAAAGTTACCGTTCACCAAAAAATTATTATTATCCCACTGAACCAAATTTTACTTCCTAATGAAAACCATTTATGTAGGATTTTTGAATATAAAAACACATAAGTGGTAATGTTTCATTTAAATGAAAAATCTGTTTTTTAACTACCACTTAGTGGTTTCACTATTCATCAAAAATTGAGGTTCTTCAGAACAATGCCAAAATGTCACCCTAAGATATAATTGATATTATAAATTCAAAAATGATATCTGTTTTACAAAATTTCAAACATATATGTTTCATTAAATAATTTTATAATTAATTCCCATTGTCACAACAAATAGCATGTTTTTAAGAAACAATATATATCAAAAGATTGACAATTGTTTATGTCCAATTTCCAAGTGAAATTAATTCTAATGACCACCATTGTTTAAAATGGAAAAAATATATTCTAATTACACTTTAAAACCACTCAATAGTAAAATTTATCACTATAAATTATTTTTATTAAAAAATGTGTTTTTAAGTACTTTTCACTATTCATAAAAAATTGGAAGTTCTCAGAAAAATACCAAAAATTCATCATAGGATAATTTCAATATTCCGAATCAAAAAATGAATTCCATATTGAAATATAAAATATATATAATTTCAAAATGTGGATATTACTATTCACAATGGCTATTTTGATTGGTCTCGGTGTGTTATAATATCGAACTTGCGTACAATGCAAGCTATTGCATTATTGAAAGAGAAGCGTATCGTGGAAGCTCGGGGTGTTACATTCTCCCCTCCTTCAATAAATTGCATCCTCGCAATTTTAAATTTATCATTGATATAAAAGGTTGAAAATAATAAATACCTTTGTGGAAAACCCACATCGTAAATAAGGTTAATAGAATTTAGCCTTAATAAGAGGGAAAGGGAAATGAAAAAGTCACCACCAAATTATGATTTCAATAAGGAGAACATTGGTGGCAATTAGAGACATGTAATTGGATGAAAAACTTAAATATTTGTAGGGAGTGATTGAGGTCATCAATCAAAAACAAGTGTAAAACTGATACCCTCAAAGCCTTCAATCTATGTTGATTTAAAAAATTATCAGTTCAACAAGACATAAGGTATTAGGATAACACATTTTTCTATTTTAATACCCCTTTACTAAAGTTTAAGAATTAATATATTCATAGAATAAGAGATAGGTATATGTATATTTATGCTTGACAAGTAGAGTTTTAACCTTCATATAATTTCGACCACAAACTCATCTTTCACTCAAAAGGATAATAGAACTCAAAAATATTATATTTACCCTAATAATACAAGGTTCAAAATATTAACACATACCATTTAGATTAGGAAAACTATTTTGTAATAACCTGGGACTTTCTGTAGACTAGTGGTAGGTAATAAAGGCCTATCGCACTATGGTTGTGGGTTTGATTCCTACCGCTTTGTCCGACGCAACGGGTTATCCCCCGACCTACAGGTTGTCCATTTCCTAAAAACATAGTATTATAATATTACAAATGTAATCTTCATAAATGTTTTAACATTAAATAATACTATTCAATGTTCAAATAAATGTATCCCAACCTTTATAGATATCCAAAATACCTCTGTCTAGACTTTCTCTAAAAGGTCTCTTAATTCCAAAATCAATTTATCAGAATCCCCAAACAAAGTAATGTTTCTCTTATTCTCACATACTAAAAATATTATTACCTTCATCACATTAAAAACTTAATGAAAAAAACACGTACTACAGTAAAATACTTAAATATATCACATTATTCTTATAACCAGAATATAATCCTTGAGTGAAAAGCACCAAAACATTAATTATTCCACTTCAACAGTAGTAACAAAATAAGATTGTCCTTGATCCCTTGGCCTTTTTTGAGGTAAATTTCACTTATGCTTAGGACATTCATTTGCATAATTCCCCATTTACCTATAATTGTAGCATTCAACATTGATATCATCTTTCTTTCCCTTGCAATCACGAGCCTAGTGACCTTTTTATCCACATTTATAACAAACTCTCATTCATTTTAGGCAAGTACCAGGGTGGTTCTTCCCACAATTATCATATAATGTAAAATCCTTCTTTCCCTTTTTCCCTTCATCTGTCTCTTGTTCCACTGTTCTCTCCTTTTCTTTCTTTACTTTGTTGTCATAAGACATAGAGAATTCATTTTCTGTCTTGATAGGACATGAGACAATATCATCATACGACAAGAAATATTTTGAGACTAAGGCTCGATGAAGAAACTGTTTTAACCCATCAAGGAAATGATCAATCATACTTCTTGGGTTACATATATAATGTGCAGCATGCCTTGTTATCCTTGTAAGTTAGCCTCATACATTGCGACATTCTCATCCTCCTTTTGTCTCAGACTCAGAAATTGCCTTTCTATATCTTCACTATGTTCACGAGGGAAGTATTTTTCTAAGAAACTCTCTTTGAACTCCCTCCATTTCATTTTAGATATTTCTTCATCTTCTTTCATGTTTTAAATCAGCGACCACCATTGATCAGCATCTCCCGTGAGCTAGTACACTGCCATGACAACCTTCTCCCTTTCCCTACTCCCCAAGGAATGGAATATTTTCTCTAAGGAGTTTATCCATTGCCCAGCTACTAATGTATTTATACACCCATTAAATTTTTGGCGGTTGTTGCCTCATGAAACGATTTAACATTGACCCTCCACATTGAGGATCAGGGTGCTCCATACGGGTAAGGTTATTATTCATAACCTGAGTGAGTTTTCCATGTATGGTAATAAGTTGATCAGCACCAGGTGTATCTCCAGCTCCACAAAAATTATCTTGAGAAGGAGGGAAATCCCTACATGGAGTGTGTGCATTGATACAGTTTCCATTCCTCCAACTATGTTCCATTTCTAAAAAATATCATAATTTAGATTAGTTTATTAATCATAATACAAAATTTCATACCTGTAGAACACTTAACATAAATTGAACAATTTATGGATATAATTAATAATCATAAAATTTTTTCCTTTGAGGAAGTATATACTCATAAACCCTTTATAATGGTTTGTAAAGAAAATGAGAATTATCCTAAGCATATCCCCCTGGAGTGTCGTAACCAAGAGTGCAGCAAGGCCCATTGCCCTGCACCAGTTGTCGTTCGAGTCTAGCTCAAATCATTGTTTTCATGTTTTACCCCTAGGTACATCTATGCCAGAGCCGCCTCTACCTGCTCGTATCCGAACAGGGATGTATTGCTCGGAAAACTCACAAAATATCTATAATAAAAAAATTGTAGTAAGTTATTATATACTAATCCCCAATGTCTATCTTAGAGATATGTGATCTAATCAGAGTTTATCTAAATATAGCTTCCAAGGGTAGTACTAAACTGCCTATGATACCAACTATAACACCCCGACCCCGGTTACCCAGAGTCGGTGCATTATTGCGTAACATTGGCATGATCACAGAAGATCAAGTCTCAAAAGACCGATTAGTTTAGTAGACTTGGAAACAATAGATACATCCATAAATGTTACATTACAACATAAAGTGAAAAAATACAATAACAAAGTCTCCATAGTCCACACTCATATCCTCTTCTGACTATCACTGCAGGTCATTCATAAAATACTTCTTCAAATCCTGGAAAATATTAAAACATTGAAAGGGGTGAGCTCAGATTCATAGTAAAGATAACAATATGGCGTTAGCTTTCATAAATAAACATTAACTTTTAAGGTAATATATAACTAAAACAAAAGCCTTTTTAAACATGAACATCAACATAATAAAGAAAAAATAAAATTAAATAATGTCATTTACTTATTCACATGGATATTCTACTAGTTGAATAATCACATGCAATATCATTAACCACTTTTATAATGATGGAATGCATAATGTCAGACTATCATAACCACGTAGCCAAGGCCTCGTGCCAAGACTAAAAATAAGAATTTTTCAAGGCCTCGTGCCAAGATACTATTTTGTCTCATGAGACCTACCGATGCATCAAGGAGCTATAGCGTGCTCCACCTGTCACTTATTAAGTCCAATGCATTCCTCATATGAACAAGTTTAAACATATTATAAACCATAACATAATCATATCACATAAAATATGCATAAAGGAAACATAACATTTCCACATTCTAATCACAAGATATCAATACAACACATTAATATAATAAAAACACTTTCAAAACTATTTTCAACACCAAAATAAAAGAAAACTAAAACTTGATATTTATTTTTCATTAAAAAAAAGTAAAGGCTTGTAGAGGAAGCCGAATCTCAAATAATTGTCATGGTGGCATGGAAGTCGTTGTCCCCGCATATGTAAGAAAAAATTATACATTTTGTCGTTCAGTAAAAATTCTTCGTATAAAAACATTCCTTTTGAATAAAAGTAAAAGTCAAAGGGGTATATACACCGTGTAGAAGAAATTTGTGTATAAAACAAAATATGCCTCAATGAATGGAGATTGAGACAAAGTCCCTTACAAATATCATTTTTTAAATAAAATAGATCTATTATGTGTATTCAGTATATGTACACATAAAGAAAGTATAAATACAAGATAGGACATAATAATATCATGAAATAATTTTAATGTAGGAGATTAACCCAAGGAATGGAAGTTGGGTTAAGAAATTCCCTTACCTCGTGTCCGACTTGACTCGACCGTTCTTTAACCTCTTAAATAATAAACTAGATTTAATATATACCTTATTAAGACACTTTTTAAATTTAATTATACCTTTTATATCACTTATTACAATGTTACAAAAATTATGTAGTCATTTATGTTAATAATGGTCGTTTTTTCGATCTTTGGTACTTGAGTCAACAATAAACTTCTCATAATTACAAGTTGTTTATGTGGTAGAATATCCATTATATCCAGAATTATATTCATGATTTATATATCATATATATCATATATATCCGGCATATACATTCATTTATAATATTATATAACATTTAGAGCTAAGAAATGAAATGCACCATTCATGGAGACGGTAAGCCGTATGTACGCATGAACGCTACTTTCATTTCTATTTCATATTTAATGGAATGATGTTATAATTATATAAATTTATAATATAACTCCAGTATAATACAATGTATAATACCATTTACTCCATCCTATATACATCCCAGATATGGCCTTAACTATTCAAATCACATTGAGGGGGCGGTAGGCCACACTTCCTAAAATGAAAATATCGCGTTTACCCGTAATGGAAACCATAATGGTATGACATAAATGAAAAATACAGAAGCTTAAGGAAAACATAAACATATTATATATCATATATAAATATAGTGAAATATTAATGGCCACCTTTGAAGGTGTTATATGAGCGTTGAACAATCATCGTTTCGTGAGGCTGAAATTCACCATCCACAGAAACATTATGATTTTTGACCATTAGATGTAGGTTTGTGTAAGTGTAGCTAGAAACATTATTATAAAAACATCCTAGTATATTTAAGATACTTTTTTTACAAAATAAATGAATAAAAAGAGTTTGAGGGGTTGGATAAGAAAAATAAAACAAAACAACATAAGAGAAGACATTACCTTAAAATCGGGTAACTCTTTTTGATTTGAGCCAAAGGCTTACTTGGAAGGACTTATGTACAAAGTTATGATTCTAGGAGTAATATTGGGATGTGTATAGACAAAATGGGAAGGGGTTTTCCTAGCCATAGTCTTTAGAGGTGTGGGTAAGGTAGTAGAGGTGGAGGCCTTTTATAAGAGGAGAGGAGGGGCACTCTTTAAAGGAATGAACTGTTACTTTATTATATAATGAGTTTAAGATTTTAAAGGTCCCATGCTTATATATTTCTAGGATAAGGTGATAAGGGTTATAAATATACTCATCCAATAGGTTTTTGACAAGTGTAAGTCTTAGATTTTACATTTCTTTCATTTTATATAAAACGTTAATTAATGAGGTAATCGCTGCATTATCATGGTGTCATAAAATATTTAATTTATTTAATGTCTAAAAATTTAAAAAAATATCATGATATAGGAAATATTTTTAGCTTTATAATTAATATTTATTGTCAAAAATATTACTTGTATATCCCCATTTAAAAATTGTTTTAGTAAAACAACTCATGTTTGTGACATTTTTATTTTAACATTAAATAAAAAGT
This sequence comes from Viscum album, assembly GCA_963277665.1. Lineage (NCBI taxonomy): Eukaryota > Viridiplantae > Streptophyta > Magnoliopsida > Santalales > Viscaceae > Viscum > Viscum album. The sequence goes on along the minus strand of OY728159.1, from coordinate 1,756,108,829 downwards.
TTTTAATGTCATTTTCCTACCAATGTGGCTCCATGGGGTCCCCAAGTTGACCAATGGATTGTCTTGGTCAGCCATGACTCATCCAATAATATTAGGACAAGTGTAAGGGTATTTTCATATTTTTATAATATCATTTTTACCTTAAATTTCACTAATTACCTTTAATCGTGATTAATTAAACATAAAAGTTACTATTCACCAAAAAATTATTTTTATCCCATTGAACCAAATTTTACATCCTAATGAGAACCATGTATGTCATATTTTTGAAAATCAAAACACATAAGTGGTAATGTTTCATTTAATCAAAAAATTAGTTTTTTAACTACCACTTAGTGGTGTCACTATTCATAAAAAATTGATGTTTTTCAGAACAATGCCAAAATTTCACCCTAAGCTATAATTGATATTCTGAATTCAAAAATGATGTATATTTTACAAAATTCCAAAAATTTAAGTTGCATTAATTAATTTTATAATTAATTCATGTTGTCACAACAATTAGTGTGTTTTTAAGAAACAATATATATCAAAAGATTGACAATTGTTTATTTCCAATTTCAAAGTGAAATTAATTCTAATGACCACAATTGTTTAAAATGGTAAATATATATTCTAATTAAAATTTAAAAAAACTAAATAGTATAATTTATAACTATAAATTATTTTGATTAAAAAAGTTGTTTTTATGTATTTTTCATTATTCATAAAAAATTGGATGTTCTCATAAAAATACCAAAAATTCATCATTGGCTAATTTTGATATTCCGAATCCAAAAATTAAGTCCATTTTGAAATATAAAATATATATAATTTCTAAATGTGGGTATTACTATTCATAATGGCAAATTTGATTGGTCGCGGTGTGTTAGAATCTCGAACTTGCATACTATGCAAGCTATTGCATTATTGAAAGGAAAGCGTATCGTGGAAGCTCGGGGTGTTACATAAATAATTTATTCAATCCAGTTGAATATGTACTTAAAAATGGGAATTTTATGAACTGAAACATGCATATATCTGTTTTTTATAAATTTTCTCACCCCATGTTCGTTACCTTTTCCAAATTTATACTTAATAAATTTTTTCATTACAGGAATATGATATAATGAATTCTAACATTCGTAAACCTTTATGTTTATTTATTTAATTGATTATTATAGAGTTTTTTTTTCACTTTTATCAATGGATCATTTCTCCCTTTTTCAACAGTAATGTTAGTTATAAAATTTACTATCAAAACATGACATATTTTAGGAAAATTTGTTTTTAACTTTCAGTTCATGGATGGATTCGTCAAGCGTGTTTCAGTACACATAAAAATCTTCATTAGAAATTTTTTCCTCAATATCACTATTATCATAAATTTTAGAAATACATAAAATATTTTTCAGAGAAAAAGGAATAATATTTTTCACCTCTTATGTGCTTGCTATAAAGATGTTATTTTCCCTTTCAGATATATCTTCTTGACTAGTTTCTGAATCAAATTATCTATCTTCAGAGGAACTCTAAGTTTCCTTAAGGGATTTATTTAATCTTTTTTCATTATCCCCATATCTATATTTATTTTTCAATTTTTGATAGTTATCTTTATTTTGTAGTTTCTTTTTGTATTCATATTTTATGATTTCATTTTGATTGTCATCCTATTTATAATCATTTTTACAGTTTTCCTTATAAAAATTTCCACTTAAATTTGACTTTTCTGACATCATAATTTCTCTATAGAATTTATTTAAAATTATGGTAATGTGAGCTGTCTCTTTATCCATTTTATCAAGTGATACTTCATCACATCTATTTTCTATTTTTACATTTTATCTTTATTTGGAGGTAGTATTCTTGAATTCCATTGATTTTATTTTTGGATCATCTTCATGGATATCCTTGTTTAAATTAACATATCCATCAAACATCAGTAGATATCCTATAAATTACTTGATAGGATGTTTACATATATCAAAAGATTATAAAATTGACATAGATATTTATCTCTATCTGTCTAGAAATCATCTAAGAAATCTCTACACTTGATCATTATCCGTCACTTGATTTGCAAGGGAATACATAATATTAACTATTTAATTAATCCCAACATAAAAATTAGAAATAGGTTAATCAAATTTTATTTTAATAATATCATGGTTGATTTTATATTTACTATGTCTCATTTATATAACATTTTATGTCTTTTATGGGAGATTAATATGTAACCACATATCTAAATATATTATTTTCATGTAGATATTATATTAAATTCAAACTCAGCCAATAAACAAAATAAGGCATTCAAAGATTTACAATTATTATTTTATGAAATTTTTATAGCATCAGTCTAAGACACACTAATAGTATTTGGCATTTCATAATTATATTCTATTACAGTCCAAATTCAAAATCCAACAAATTCTAATTGAATTTCATTTTCCCTTTTACATTCATCATAATTAGTAACATTAAAATAAAGAGGTCTGTTGGTTGTGGATAATTCTAATCTATTATCCATAATCAACTAAAATTGAAAAAGAAGAGAAATTTTAGATCATTAGAATACAAATAAAATCATTGTTAGAAATAAAATTCAGAAACAGTTGATACAGAATTTAGTTCAAAATTAGTAAATCAAGAGGGGGTGGAGTTGAGTTCCCATTAAAAATTTATATTAAAAATAATAACACATTAATAAAATAATCAATCAAGTAAATTATAATAGAAATTAAATATAAAATACTTCTTTTTAAAATATTCTTAATGGGTGGTTATGTCCCACTTAAAATAATTTAAAAATAATCATATATTTAGAAATACATTTACTTAGACAAATATATATATATAAACACTAGTTAATATTAACAATCAATGTATAGTACTATTTATTGATTAAAAATATAATATTTTGATAATAAAATAATACAAAATAACACAAGAGAATAAACAATAGGTTAAGTCTCATGATGTGACATAACCCCTCTACAAGGTAATCACATGATGCAATCCAGATTATAATAAAAATAATCAAATAGATCCACAACCTGGATTATGTATATAAACAACAACAAAATGTTTTCCAAGATAAAGAGACACTTTTTTAGCTATACATGTGTTTTAAAATAGTACAGGACATACTTATACATATTCCAAAAACATCATCAAAAAATAGACATAAATTGAAAGAGAGAATAACATGTATTATCTTGTTAGGTTCAGAAGACAATATATGTTTGAAAAGCAATGTAGCAACATTCTTCTTATAAAATAAATAGATTAATGAAAATTAATTTGATGATAATATTTATGCTCAATCTGGTATTCTGGAAATTCTTAATTCTCTCATATTAGCTTTTATGCAGAGTTAGTGATTCTTTTTTGAATGTTGACGCAAATTAAAGGAGAATATGAATATTTAGAATGTTCTAATTTATCTCGATATTAAAATTTTCTTTTCTATGACATTGATCTTCATAGACGATGAATCATTATGCATATATAGGTTCACGATTTAAATCACATTATTTTTAGTAGACTTTTCATATAGTTATCATCATACAACCAATATATACAGAGAGGTGATCCTTTATATTGATATAGTAGCATTATTTGAAGGAGATACATAATACCTTGATAGTATTTGATAGTCTCGTTATGTCTTGTTAAATTTTTCATTGAATAATAATATTCATTAATCAATTCATGTCAACGTACTTGGATAGTCATATTAGCATGAAGCTGGCGGTGACTCAGTAACTAGTGGTATCTCATACTGGAAGTATCTCAGACTAGAGGGAACTTTGCTGGCAGTGACTTAGAGTCTAGAATTTACCCAGATTCTAACAGTTATTGTTCTTGAAAATAACTACTTATAGTTACCTCCTATAGAGGTAACATGAATGGCGGTGACACTGTTGGCGGTAAAAAATCTGGTGGTGACTCCACTTGTGGTGGCTCACGCATAGCGGTGTCTCATAGCTCAAAGTAACTCAGCTAATTGGTAGCTCCTAGATAGTGGTCAATCCTTTAAATACAGGTCTAAATTATCATAAATGTTATCTTCCCATATAAAATATATAATACAACATGTGAATCATTAGTACTAAAAGAATCATGTTTTGTGATTATTAAAATACAGAATTGTTAAACACTCTCATCATAATGAGGTTCCAATATATAATAAATACATGTTTATTATAAATATATTATGTATTGATACATATATATATATATATCTCATATATTATATACATATAACCTTTTATTTCACATTTATTAACCATTCCTTTTAAAAATAAAGTTTCTAACAATTATTTCGTTGTTTTTCTTGAATGTATGGATTTATTGTTTTTAGTCATATTACATTGATCATGGTTACATAATATCCATATTGATAAAAATTATTTAAATATAATATATATTTTCTATATATGTATTTATAATAATCCCTAAATGTTACATCTGGAAAATGAAATACACAGTTCATAGAGATGGTAGGCCAGACATATGCCTAAATATTGATTCCATTTCCTCTCCTAATGTAATGAAATATATATAAATACCATATTACCATTATATAAAAATTTATATTTTATATATAATACATATAATCACTAAATTTACCCTAATTAAATTCCTTGAGAAGTGTTAGTAAAAAACAAATCACTTCGCTTCGTGGGGCGGTGGTCTTCTATACACACGAACGACTTAATCATATACCCAATAGAACTCAAATTAAGAAGGTATATGTGCTATCATAATTTTAATAGTATAATTATGTTAAAATATCATATATATTAATTCAATATATCCTTATTACCATCATACTACATTTTTATTGAAAAGACATCACATCGGTTTGCGAGGTAGCAACCCACAGTATACACAAGCAATGTTATTATTTTCCAAATGGATGGGAGGTATGAATATAGTTGTGTTATTATAATTACAGACCAATAATAATATCCTAAAAATCCTAGATAAATTTTATATCCATCATTATATCAAATAGTGAGTGGTGGTGAATTATATCGAATATCATTGGTTTGCGAGACGGTGGGCAGTCGTACACATAAATGATGATTTTGTATCCAATTTAATCGAGGAGGAGATGTATTTGTGTTACAAAATTAACATAATAATACTAATTTATATGTAATATACTTATTTTATTATATCAAATTATTTAATATTAATATATGGAGGTGGATGATGAAATAAAATAAAGCACTTGGTTAGGGACATTTTCTCTTCTCCAAACAACTTATTATGTTTTTCATCCAAAATTCTTATTTGGAATGTTTTTTAACTAATATAAGTATAATTGGATGAACATAAGATGGTTAAATAATTTTTTTAGAAGGTATTTTTTCGAAAAAAAAGTTTTTATGATGTTTGAATATGAGAGTAGAGTGGATTTCCTTTTATAAGTGAAGTTAGTGGCACACATGAGACGTTTGAAAAGAAAATCGCATGATCCAGTTTTTTAAATTAAAAGACCGATAATGGTCCATTAAAAAATGTAATCTTTAAAATTAAAAAACATCTCCATAAAATTTCTGTTAGATACGTTTTGGGTCATTTTTAAATCTTATCATTTTTGTTTAAACCCTGATAAACCCATTTTTACTATAACAGCGATAAATAATTATTACTATTTAATTATTAATTACTATAAAAAATTAATTTTACCATATTATATAATATATATTATTCATATTATAATTATGTAACCCATTTTTTAACATTTATCTCATAAAATTGGGGGAATAAAATTTTAAATTAAACTCATGAACGTGATTAAAACGTGGTTTTCTAAAGAGAAATGTTTCAAAAGATTAAAAAGGTTCTATATCAAAATTCAATATAAAATTGATTCCAATGAAAAATTTTAGATTAATAAATATATAATTTCTCTAATTTTTCATTTAAAGCAATAATAAAATAATTTTCATTTTTTAAAATTCTCTAATAGAAATGAAAATTCGAAATAGTATTTTTCACTATTCATCGATATATGTAACTTTTTAGAAATTTATCAAATTTTAAGTCAAATATAAAAATATAATAAAAATTTTAAAAACTTATGTTAATCTAATAAATATAGATTCTAGAATTTTCACAAATTAATTTTAAAATATTTATGAAAAAAATTGAGAAAACTTATAAAAAAATGTATTTTACATAAAATTGGATTTATTATTACCTCTTATATAGAAAAAACATAGAATTAATGGTAAAGGTTTTCTAGAATATATAAAATTTTAATTTCATTAAATTAAATTAAATTTTATTTTCTTTTATTAGGGTAAAACTTGTATATTTCCAAAAAAAATTGTATTTCAGAAAAATGATTTTCCGTTATTTTTAAGAAGTTTTTTTACATTTATAATTAATGGGTTATAAAATTGTTTATTTTATATTTATATGGGTAAAGAATATATATTAATAATATTTTTAATATTCATCATAGCCATAATTTAAATGAATAGGTTATGACAATCTTATTAAATAAAATATATTATAATGGAATTCATGGTTTGTTTAAACTTATTATTGGGTGTAACACATTTTAAACATAGTGGTTCCTATAATAAAAGCTAAATTTTTTTAGCATGTAATAGTATGTAATCACATTTTTGAGTGTAATCCATTATAGAAAAGGTTTTCATTTAATTTTTTATATTTAAATGATTAAATTTATTTACAAAAAATTGATCAGAAAATATAAGTGTGATGCATTAATTTATAAAGTCTCGTCCAAATTTTAACATAAATCATTCCCTAAATGTTTAACCATAACAAAATTCCAAAATTTAAAATTTTATAAATAAAGTCACTAAATTTCTAAAATCAACATTACATTAACCCCATAAATTTCATAATGTATCTCTTAATTATCACATACCAAATATTATTATACCTTTGTTAAATATTCTATACAAATAAGGTAATAAACATAATTACCATAAAACCTCAATGAAAAAATAACTTACGCCATATTTGAAATAAAACATCGATTGTTGAATATATTCCATAAACCCAAAAATACTTTGAACTCCATCAATTATATCATAAACCACTTTTTTATCATATCACAGATTAGTTCCAGGTTCATAAATAGTATAAATTTTACTTTAACAATGTTAATCATCTATTTTTCCCAACTATACACCATTATTTCAACATCAAGAAAATATTAATGATTATATTTCCCTTAATCATTACTTTTCAATAAAATTTCATCTTTCTATTAAATTAATTTTCAAGGTCATCCGTTCAACATTTCGTGAAAACCATAATATAAAATTTCTAGAAAAGATTCCTTATATATTAATTGATTCGTATAATATAATTACTTAGTTCCAACACACAAACACATCAATGATTCTACATTATTTATAAACCATTAACTATGCATCATTATGTTTCCTTTCTTTTATACATTTTTTTGTATCATCATCATCATTAAAAAAACCTTACTCCCACAACATTTTTGATCCTATTTTTTTGGAATTCCCATAGTACATCAATCCATATATTGAAACCAATTTCCATAATATAATATTTAAACTATTTATAATTTGTCAGGGAATCCATTATTCTCTTCTATTTTATTAACTGAGCTATTAATTTGTTTCCCTAAAAAATTACTTACTATGGTCTATTCTTCTCCATACATAAAACATCTTATTTTTCCATTGGGACACTCCCTTGAGTTATTCCTCTATACATGTAATAAACTTGGACTTATTTCCTCTAAGGTCTCCACCACCCTATCCCTCAGTGAACTCCATGCATTTATTCCTTGGTGAGTTATGTACATGGTTAAGGTTTATGTTTTTAGTCAAATATCTTGATAACTAATTTGTAATATTCAAAATAATCTTTATTCGAGGAAAAATAACATTTTTTTATCATTAAAACATTGTCTTTGACATTCAATGTAATTCAAGTTCCTTGTAGTTCCCACTGTTGACTAAAAAAAGAATAGTGTGAGAAACATTATCTATAGTGGAAAACCACATAATTAAGAAAAATTATTAATATGATATCTAAATAATAATATCCTATTATATATATATTAATCCTTAGGTTTATCATAGTCCATTCATTGTCATAATCTATTAGAATCCATCATGATGGTTTGAATAGAGTTTTTTAATTTCCCAATAATATATCATGGGAGTGTCAAACTATGTGTATAGAAAGCTCCATTTTCATGCACGAGGTGATGAATGAGTCAAACCCCATGGCACCAATTTTGATGTATTACCCATTGGTACGACTATTATAGATCCACATCTCCTTGTAGTGTTAATGCATGGATGTAATTTCTTATAAAAAACTCACTCAATCCTTCATCAAAATTTTTATTTATTTTTATATACTAGGAATTTTCATTATAATAACCCATATACATATCCTCAAATATTTCCTTAGACATATCCCTTGGTATCTCACTAATATTTCCTAATTTGTTTAATTTTTGGCTCTGAAACCTCCATATTATTTCAAAATATTAAATAAAACATTCATAGAAACCAAGTATATCAACCCATGATTTTCGTACATACATATCACATCTTAATTGATGACTGTTCATTACATAAATAAAGTACATGACCGAATAATTTTAGAATAGTGCCTTTTGAAACAAGTATAACAAACCAACTTGGTCATATGTGATCTATATCATCACCCACTACATTCTTCAAATATAGAACCCTTATGATACATATCATACATAATTCCCTTCTTCATACCTTAAGGAAAGGAATCATAAGAATGTCTGGGCTTAGATTCTCAGTAAGTGTAACTGAGTAAAATATCAAAATAAATTAAGAATAAGAGTATGATAACATTGGAATAACATTTGAAAACATTATCCTAAAAATAATATATCATAAAACGGAGTCATTGAACAAATCATTGATATTCATAAGAAATTAATCATAAAAGAATCAAATATCCTAATCCTTGTTCTCATAACATTGGATTGAAACATAGATATTTGGCACACACATAAGGATAAATAATATTATTTCATTCTTACCCACAAAGTCATTCATAACTTTTCAGACTTGGTTTGACCGCATATGTACCTTCTACGTTAAGTGAATAACCTCCTTCTATACCATCTTTATGACATAGATTAACCTTCCATGTGTCGTATTTCAGGGGTTGTATAACCTCCCATAAACCTTGTTTCAAGGATGATAACCTCAAATATACCCTCTTTCTAGCGTGGGATAACCTTTGGTGTACCCTTTGATATCATAGAACATTAATAATTACTAAATGAATTAAATCTAGGTTTAAAACAATCCTATGAAATAATCCACATATTTTTAATCCAAAATAAATAAAAAATTCATCAAATCTTATACTATCAAATGAAATAGTGATTCATAGACATTTTATCATAGCATAAATAATGGGACGAAATCATGTTTCATAAAAGAAAATTCATCACAATGATTAATCATCTATAGAAATAATAATGATGGTATCATTGGATAATATCCCTAGTAAAGCTTTTGTAGATTCAAAGGATATCATATTGGAAGGAATATTAATTTTAAAGATCACTTAGAACATTTAATGGACAAAATGGTCTTCCCAATATGAAATCATGTATTTAAATTATAAAAAAACAAAAAATACTACAGGAACAATTTCATATGAAAAAGACATGAAAAATTGTAAGGTAATCATTAAATAATTTAATAGTCAGGATTTGGAGAATATTTTTTAGGTCATTCACATAAAAACAATGATTCCATTCATATTTTTAGTAAAATGTCAAATTTACATTATTTAGAAAATTTAAAAAATATCCCTTTTAAATATTTTTTAAAAAATTCAAAAAAGGGACTGTAATGAAAATCATTTCCCTCTTTGGTAATGTATGAATCCGAAGTCCCATGAAAGAAAAAAAATATATATTTATATATAAATAACCATAAAATTCATATTAATCATAATTATATACAATCAGGGTCATAATATACACTGCACAAATGATACAATTGGTGAATATGACATGTGTCCCACAAAATTATAGTGAGATGAAAATTCCATAACTCAAGTATCAACATTCATCGTACATGTTTCAACTTCCACTATAATAAATACTGGATTATTAAAACATTATAAAATTATAATTATAATATATATAATACCATATATTATTTACTTATGACCATTTAATACCTATTTATTAATAATTACCTTATTAAAATCATGTTTTATGTAATTACAACTTCGTTTTTTGTGTATGTTTTTGTTTTATGTTTTCATCCTCTTATAATGATCATTCTTCCATTATCTCCATAATTTTAACCATGAAATAAATAAAATATATATTCATCATTTATAATTAATATAATCCATTAATGTAAGACATATAAAATGAATTATATCATTCTTAGAAATGGTATAACATATGTATACAAGAATGATGGAAAGCATTTTCAATAATGATGGGATCAAAGAAGGAGAAATAATAATTCCCCATTAATCAATAAATTTTATATAATATATATTCACTAAATGTACTTAAATTACCATCCATGTGAAATTAAAATGAAAAATGTGTCCAATCGCTTCGTAGATGCAGTAGTCCCCACGTGCACCCAAGCTATGTAATTGTTTTCCAAAAGATTGGAATGAATGAACGTAGATATGATATTATAATTTATTAAGTATAAATATTTCCAATATATAATTTAAATATGTTCAACCCATCATTATATATAATCATGAGAGGTGGTTATGGAAGAAAAATTACATCAATTTTTTGGCGGTAGTGCACCACACACATGATCAATAGTTTTGTTTCACATTTTATGGAAAAGGAGAAAGATATAAGTTATTAAATCAACATAAAAACACATCATCATTTTTTATATAATTTTTTATTATATTATAATAATTAAAATAATTATTTTGATGTTAATATTATGAGAAAAAAATAAACAGTTTAGTGAAGATAATTACCTTCGCTAAGAACAAACACATTTGATCTCTTTTAAAAGACCATAGGGTAGGTATTTTAAGAACAACCTGAGATATATGACATGTTTATGGATTGTTTGGATTTATTACAATTGTTTTGCGTCGATCCAAGTGAATTATGAGGTCAAAATAAGTTAGGGGAATGGTTTCCTTTTAAAATTGAGGATTTTCATTTTTTGTAAATACCAAATACTATTCCATAATGGGAAGTCACAATAAATACACGTGACTCAAAAATTGATCAATAATTGATTGGAGGTAACATATTTTCTCTCCAAAAATCTAGAAGAAGAAATAATTGATTTATAACATTATAATTCTTTAGCTTCTTTGTTTTCATAGTTTTACCCTCTTAGTTTACAACATAGTCACTAATATCTATTTATCTACCTAGGAAACTAACACATTAAATCTAAAGAATAATATTTTTTAATTTATAATTTATACCCTATAACTATAAATATTAATTCAATTTTATATTAAAAAAATCAAGTGTGTGTGCTAAATTAATTTTTACACAAGTGAATATAATGTGAAAACCCCAACATTAACATCTATTGTGGTAATTAACTTATAATGTTTACAATACTTATTATTAATAAAAATTAAATTTTACATACTAAAAAATTTTATTTATTAATATTCCAAATTTCAAATATATTTTACAAAATTCAATTCAATGATTATGTAAAGACCAGTAAATTTCAAGGAAATTTTTTTTATTAATTTCTTTGGAATTTTTCTAGTGTGAGGTTTCAGACGACACCTAATTCTGAGGCCCAGTGTGTCCAGAATCAATTTCCGAAGTTTAGCTCGGGTAAGTTCAGTGAACGAACGAGTGGGTTTATTTATCTTTTGAACCGGTGCTCGGAATTGAAATCTGAAGTATAACTCTGGTACAATTTTATTTCCTTATTCTAAGTGGTTTAATCTTATGTGTGGGAGTTGGGGTGGGACCCACTGGTTATTAACAAACCCTGAGAGGATAAAGGTGAGGTTGGGCCCACACGATCTCCACCCCTACACATTCCATAAACATCCTAACATCCCCTCTTTATGTGAGTAACACCTCCATATCGTCCTCATTAATCTTGCCACCAAAACACCCCATTTAATTTGAAAACTGAAGCTCATTTAATTAAATGGTTTAGTTTTTGAATTTTGAGTTTTTGAAAAGGCATGGAAAGCATAATAAAATAAGGGGGAGGCCTTATTTTATTAGGTTGGATAGTTTTGTGAGGATATTGGGTGTGGGAGAGCTCTTGTCCCTTGGAAGAACTTCATCTTCTTCGGTGAAGATCATTTCCACTTCAATGATGAATGCTACTTCTCCGAGCGAGAGCATCGACTCGACGACTCGGTTTTTTCTGTCATATAATTTCTCCATGACCAAGGTGGAGGCACCAACATGGAAACTCGCCATCAATGTCGCCATACAATCTTCTCTTCGCGACAAAGGAATGGAGAAGCCGCTTCCTCCTCGGACGTTCTCTGTCGACGTATACGGAGCTTCACCCCGCGACTTCGTTTCCGACGACGATCATCGTTCGACAGCTTGTCTTGTGGTATGGGGTTCTCTTTTAACAAGTTTTGTTCATTATCTTCTTGAATTAAGATATAACCACTTGTTGTCATAATAACGAGAGGAGGTCAGACTGCACAAACACAGATGATCCCCCTCCTCTTTTTTTCTTGGTCTTCATGGATCGTTGTGCCAAAGATGGCGCGGTGTCTTTGCACCGCGTGGGAACAAGATTACCAAGGCCAGATCAGTCCGCGTTGGAGATGTGCGGCGCCGTTGCGCCACGCCGGTGAAGCCGATGGAACAGCGGCCATAGCAGGCCGCGATGGTTGTGCGTAGTGTCGTCGCTCTGTGCGGGATGTCCCGAGGGAGTCTGCAGCCGTAGCGGGCCGCGACAGATGGCACAGTGCCATAGCACCCCACCGATCGGGGAAGAGCAGCGCCCTTTGGTCGTGGCGGGATAGTGGGAGGCGGCCGGTCAAGCCGGCCGCCGGCACACCCTGGAGGCGGGACCCCCGCGGGACCAGCGTGGATCAACCAGTCGGACTTAATGGTCGGCCGTTCCAAAAATGCCAGGGGTTGAAACCCCCGAACGGCGCAACGGGCAACGCCCCCCCCCCCCCCCCCCCCCGCCCCTTTGTGCCCCGCTCTACCAGCGTCGAGCCGCCCTTCTCCACTAGTGCCGAGCCGCCCCCACTGGGCCGGACCGCCCACGCCGGGCCGGGCCAGCAGCGCTGGGCTGGGCCACCAGCACGAGGCCAGGCCGTGCCGCACCTGCCGAGCCGGGCCACGCCCAACTAGGCCAGACCTGGACCCGGGTCAGGTCTACACGGTCAAGACGAGCCAGTGGGTATCGGGCTGGGTCGGAACGGGCCCGAACACCCTACTTCCAGACAGATCCATTTAAACGCAAATAACAAAGGCTACAGACCTCTAATCGATGCACCATCAGTTTTGTTTGGATCCTTTGATCAAGACGGTCATTTATGTATATTACACTCAAGGTTCCAGCAAACATTGCGTATGCTCAGGTTGGTTTGAACACGAAACCAACCGGGCCCTCGGAGCGGAAACACTTATAACTTGAGTTCCAGACGTCTTATTGACGTGCCATCGACTTTGTTGGATTACTTTTGTTGAGACGGATCATTTGGTATATTTCACCTGAGAATTGGATGTAGTTGGAGTATGGATGGGTTGGATTAAACCCGAAATCCAACCGGGCCCCTAGAACGGAAAAACCAATAACTTTCAGATCGGACGTCCATTTGAAAAACTGTCAGAGGTGTTGGTAATAACATTGAGAAACAGTCCCTTTGAGTATACCCTATGTGAGTTCGGTGTACAGTTGAGATACGGCCGGGTTGGTCCGTACACGAAACCAACTGCCCCCGATTCTAAAAGGCTAATAACTCACAGACCGGGCGTCTGATTGAAGCATCTTCTATTGCGCTGAGACCCCTATTATGAGACAGTCCTTTGAGATACTTCTTCATTGGAATTTGTGATACTAGGAGTATCGACTAGTAGCTCGTGGACAGGACCCTCCTGGAGACGAGCGTACGGAGTACATAGACCATATAGCTGGCTGAGACCTGATGACTGCCTGTTTGATTCGAGTCAGAGTGACTTGTATATTCCCGTGGGGAGCACTTCTGTGTTTGGGTGGCGGACCCATGGTAGGGAGCACTACTGTGTTTGGGTGGAATACTCGCAGTACTCGATAGAAGGAGTACCTCTCCAGACTATTTGGGGGGTCCACTACTGTGTTTGGGTGGCAGACCCCGGCAGGGAGGACTACATTGTTTGTGTGCCTGACCCGCGGTACTCGATAGGAGGAGTACCTCATCAGTCTAACATTAGTGAGCAGCGCCTCAGAGTCGTGACAGGATCAGTGTACTCGACAGTGGAGGAGCTCTTCAGCAGTTGCAGTTTTGATAATGAAAATCTGGGTTTGAGGTGAGTCGTTGTCCTTTTTGTACACCTCATGTTTTAGATGGGTTACATGAAAACTTAGGTATATATATTGGAATATACCTAAGTAGTGGTTATCCATTGATTTCACATCAGTGTAATACCTCATGATTGAGATGGGTTACGTGATAACATAGGTATAAGTATGGGCTTATACCTAAGTAAGGGTTATCTGTTAGAACCTTCTATGTGCTTATCATTGTTGGATTTACTGAGACCTTGAGGGTCTCAGGGTCCCTACTGAGTATCGTTATACTCACCCATGCACGGGCTATGATCGCACCTCATTATGTTGGATGCAGATGACGGACAGCGCTGACAGAGGCTGAGTGTTCGCGGACATGATGGTACTCGGAGGAGGACCTCACAACGAGTCAGTATCCGGAGCTGGTCTTCGCGACGAGACGATACTCAGATTAGGTTGCAGGGTGAGAGCGTTGTGGAGGCTATCTATACCTACCCTTCAGGTAGGATCCGTGGTGGATGATTCAGAAGCTGCGCTATCTATACCTACCCTTCAAATAGGATCTGAGGTGGGCGACCCAGGAGCTGCTTCTATCTTTCAGCTGTTTCCTTTTCTGTTGTACTTTCGTTCAGTTTTAGTTGTACCTTTTCAATTGGGTTTGTATTCTAGACC
This sequence comes from Viscum album, assembly GCA_963277665.1. Taxonomy (NCBI): domain Eukaryota; kingdom Viridiplantae; phylum Streptophyta; class Magnoliopsida; order Santalales; family Viscaceae; genus Viscum; species Viscum album. The sequence continues at coordinate 1,756,093,686 of OY728159.1, read as the reverse complement.
ATTTACTTTTCATCACTATCTTCTGTACTTTGTGTTTTACATTCACTTGTACTCTGGTTGGATGTGTTATGTTTTATAAAGGAAATGTCTTCCCAGTTATCG